>CM057455.1:394165000-395648750 GCA_016271365.2 Neoceratodus forsteri | reverse complement strand
AGGCTTTCCCCACTGTCTACTCCTGTGAATGATGTTCTGAGGTGGTTGGAGGTAGTAGTGTGCTCAGGAGGTTAAAGCAGAGCACCTTTACAGGCTTTCCCCACTGTCTGCTCCTGTGAATGATGTCTTCTGGTGACTGGAGGTAATATTGTGCTCAGAGGGTTCCAGCAGGGCATCTTTACAGCCTTTCTCTTCTGTCCACTCCTGTGAATGATGTCCTGTGGTGGATGGAGGTAGTAGTGTGCTCAGGGGGTTCCAGCAGGTCCTCTTTACAGGCTTTCTCAACTGTCCACTCCCACAAATGAGGTCCTGTGGAGACTTGAAGTAGTAGTGTGCTCAGGGGGTTCCAGCAGGGTGCCTTTACAGGCATTCCCCATTGTCCGCTCCTGCGAATGATGTTCTGTGGTGGCTGAAGGTAGTAGTGTGCTCAGAGGTTTCCAGCAGTGCGTCTTTACAGTATTTCTTCACTGTCTGCTCCCATAAATGATGTCCTGTGGTGGCTGGAGGTAGTAGCATTTTCATATGAATGAAAATTTCCATCTGAATTTGTGATCATAACTTCTGAGAATCTGGAGTTCTTTGTACCAGTCCACCAGAAGACACATCAGTGGAACCTCCATTGAGTGCGCTGTATGTTTCATTGCAAAATACCAATGCACCTGGCAGCTACAGCTGTCGGAATTAGGATGTACAGCAGATATGAAATAAAAGTTTTTGTCTGAACAAAACTTTTCATTTGAATTTGTGATTATAACATTAGAGTGCCTGAAGATGTTTGCACCAAATCCCCAGAAGGTACATATGTTGGCTATCTCCTTTGAAGCCTGCAATTTTCATGGCAGCATTCCAAAGCACCTGGGGGCTACAGCTGTCAGATTTAATGTTCACAGCAGATATCAAAGGAAAATTTTCATATGAATGAAAATTTTTGTTTGAATTAGTGATGATAGTTTTTAGTACATGAAGATGTTTGCACCACACCCACAAAAAGCTCATTTGCACAACATTCCCTTTGTAGCCTGCAAGTTTCAGGGCAAAATGTGAAAGCATTTGGGAGTTACATCTCTGAGAAATAGGCCACACAGCATATATCAAATGAAACTATTTGCATGAACAAAATGTTTTATTTCAAATTGTGAACATACCTTTGAGTGGCTGAAGATCATTGCACCAGCTCCCAGGCAGCACATCTGTGAACCTGTTTCTTTAAACCCTGTAAGTTACAGGGCAAAATTCCAAAGTACCTGGTAGCTACAGCTGTCAGAAATAGGGTGCTTAGCAGATATCAAATGAAAATGTTTATATGAATGACAATTTTCATTTGAATTTGTGATCATAACTTTTGAGTGCCTGAAGATCTTTGCACCAAACCCCAAAGAGACATGTGTGGAACCTTCCTTTTGTGCCCTGCAAGTTTCAGGGCAAAATTCCCATGTACTGTACCTGGGAGTTACAGCTCTCAGACATAGGCTTTCTTTTGATGAAAAAATTTATTTTTTCATCAATAGTGTTACAAAAAAAATCTTTGTATTACACAATAAGAAAAAATATTTATAATCATAAAAATAACACATTCCAAGGGCATTTCTCGAGCAGTTAACTGCAGAAATCAACTAAGGGCGTCATGATAAGCAAGCTATATGTGTTGGTTGCTCTCCTGAATGTTATTTTTGTGGTTTTTTAATTTAGAACTTTTAGGGAAAGAAAAAACAAGCTAGCTGCCAAATGAAAAAGTATTTTCCATGCATGAATAAGGATGAAATCATCATGAAAAAAGGTTATTTTTTAATTTCATACAGCTGTTTTGAGGTGCTAACAAACCATGTTCAGAACCATTTTTTAAACATTTTAAAATTAAATAATTTTGTAACAGATTAATATTTTTTTTTTCACCAAACCAACAAAAGGCCCATCTGTTGGCAAGCCACATTCTACCCTGAAAATTTCAGAGTAAAATTCCAAACTCTCTGTGCACTACAGGTGTCAGATGAAAACCCATTAAAACCAAAGGGAAAACATGTATGGACATTTACTTTTTGCACTATCCAATACTCAGAAACTGCACATCCAACCAAAACAAAACTTTTTAATTACAGAGATCTACCCCACAAGACCACACATGCAGGATTTCATGCAAATCTGTTGAAATGTTGTAAAGTTATTAAACTGCAAGAATTGGGGTTTAGCAAAGAACTGCCAATACAAACCTAACTATGGGGCACCACTGCACCCCTATAATAAAAAAATTCTGTATGGTGTTCTTCATACCTGTGGCCAAGGTGTCAAAAATAAATGTCACATATTATTATCAAAAGACAGTCATAGCAAAATGTATAGGTTTCTAAACTAATACTACAGCCATTATAAAAATACATGTACTGTACAAGAAATAACATAATTGTTGTAGTCATGTATCCACTAAGACAGTAGTCTTTGGTCACCTAGTTGATGTATTATTTACACTTTTATTTATTATTTTATTCAAAAGTTGTCACCAGGAAAGGTGTATCAAGCTGCACCAGTTCATTTCTAGATGCATGCTGGGAGAACAGATATAGGAGGAATTTATACAAAGTACTGTCACAGCACAAACCGCTGAGTACAGTTTTAGGCAATAGCGTAATGTAAGCCAATAGTGTCTACATCAGGCACAACATATCAAGAATTAAAGCAACACCAAGAATAGTGGAATATTGTAAAAAGACAGATATGCAGGTAAATGCAGAGAGCAGGTGCTGCAAGTCATGGGTAGGGCTGATCAAAACCTTGAGTTGGCTTTCAGTGCAGTTCTCAATGGAGATTAGTTCAATTTTTTTAAATCGTGCCAAACTTGCCTGTGCACTTTTTATTGTTGAATGACTGCAGAAGAATTGATGATGTACTGCAGAAAGGGCTGAAAGAAACATATAATGGCTCACTGTAGATAATCCTTAGATTCTTTTCCAATCTTATGTATGATTTTAGTGCACATTAAGCATATCAAATGATATTGAGATCAAGTTGCCTTTATTTGTATATGGACCAAACATTATGGACATAAGGACTCAAAGGGATTTTGTGTTGCAACAGAGCAATAACATTTGCATGCTTGATCTGTCATCAGCAAACCTACAGCATATGTTCTTCAGCTGATTAAAGTTAATGGGATGGAACATGGCAATTGAACAATTTCATGCACATATCCAGGTAGGCTCAGACTAATGTATATCTAAAATATTGTTGTAGTGAAATAAGGATATATACCACTGAAAACTGAATGGGAAAAAGTAGTGACAAAGTGATAATAGGGATAGAAATCCATCTCAGGTTCTTATATTAACAGCTGAGCCCAGCCAGAATGTCTGCTGTATATTGCATGAAAAAAATAAATACCATGTGTGTCTTATCTGGTGGGATGGGGTACAGAATGAATGTACAGTATTGCATATGAGTAACATGTCTCATCTGAAAGCAGCAGTTAACCCGTTGAGTAATTTACATTAGGGCAAAACTGATCTGGCATAAAAAAAAATGATTTGAATGATGTTACAAGTGATTGTCAGAGTGTCCATTGTTGAATTGCTGTCAAGTCCAGGAGCTGCAAGGAATGCTGTAAAGCCAAACTGCCTACAAAATAATCTTTCTGACATAACCATATGTGATTTAATGGGATCACGTAAGCTTCATATTGTCCTACTTAAAAATACCTGCACAGTTTTTAATTAATTACTGTGTGGTGTGCTACTACCGTTACGTTGTTAATTACATACTGTTTTTCCACCTTGACAATCACAAAGGCAAAAGGAACATGCTTCCAATTTTCTTCTTTTAGTCTACAGGGACACTAATCCTCTGCTGATATATTCAAATCAGAAGTGTGAAATATCAAAGAACCTGATGAGAAAAGTGACAGCTAAAACCTTCTTGACCTTTAGTGCAGGCCATTAACACGGGCTGCAAACACCTGCCTTGTAATTAATGTGCTAATGTGGCTGTAAGGTTCACTGTGTGTTACACCTCACCATGGCTTCCCAGACTTGCTGCCACACTTCTTTCTCAATTAGTTGGCAGCGTCTAATGCAACTCCTCATTACTGAAAGAAAATTGGTTTCAAATTCAAAGTCCATCAAAGGCTAAGCAATCTGCAACCTATATAAGCATATTAAGCTACGGCATGCACTGAAACTAATTTTCCCTTTACTACAGAGAGATTGGTTTCAAATTAAAGGCAGAATAACTTATACTCCAGTGTGGCTGACCCCTTAGTGCAACTTCACATAAACCATTTTTATTTATTTCATGGAAGGCATACCTTAATAGAAGGCAACTGTAGACAGGGGACATTCCACTCCTCACCCTCAGTTGCACCTCTTCTGCTCAGGATGTGCAGCAATACTACCCCAGCTGGATCCACAGGTCAGCAAATTTACATGTTGACCATTTGTAGTATTCTTATTTTTGCTTTGTGCACTTGCCTCATGTTACTCCAAGTTACCCCTGGATATTACCCTGTATATGAAATTGGCTGCTGCTGTTAAGGCTTTGCTTTTATATCAAAATCCTTGTATTCAAGCTTTTAATTGTATTTGTAAAACCTTAAACTGACTGGTTGCTTATTAGAAAATTCTGGCCACTCCTTCTCCTGTATAGTCCCCCTGCTGTACTGTTAAGCTTCATTGCATTTTGCAGAAGCCATTGCTGCTTTTTTTTACATTATTTCCCCTTTTTTTGCCCTTCTGTACTGTTAAACTTCATTTTATTTTGCACAAAATATTGCTGGTTATTTGTTCATTATGTATCCTGTTCCATTCTGTTAAGCTTCATTTTGTTTTGCAAACACAATGACTGCTTATTTGCACTTTATTTACCCTGTTCCATAATGCTAGATTTCATTGCATTTTGTCCAGGCAATTGTTGCTTGCTTGTACTTTATTTACCCTGCTCCAGACAGACTGCTAACTTTTGTTGTAGTGTGCACAAACAGTGAGTGCATGCTTGTACTTTATTTATCCTGCTCTGTGCTGCTGAGTTTCATTGTATTTTGCAGACAATCACTGCTTATTTGTCCTTTATTTATCCTGTTGCATACTGCTAAGCTTCATTGTATTTTCATAGACAATGCTGATTCTTGTACTTTATTTACAAAGCTCCATACCTCTAACATTCATGGATTTTTGCCAGACAATTTGCTACTTGTTTGCACATTTTTTGTGCTGCTCTCTGCTGCTAAGCTGTATTGTATTCTGCACAGACAATTGCTGTTGATTGATACTTTTTTTACACTGTTCCATACTATTAAACTTCATAGATCACTATATTCAGAGCCAATCATTTGTGCCATGCAGACAGGAGCACTGTGTGGCAGTTAGCACATGACTGGCTCAAGGCAATATTCAGACAATTAGCTTGCCCTTTCTGGAGATCACTAACTTTCTGAACATGGGGGCATGCAAGCACAACATATAAATCTATGCACTAAGCTGACACTCTCGCTGCTAGATATGGCCCACAGGGGAGAGCACTACAGATAGCTCAGCCCAAATGGGATAGTGCCAGGGCTCCAGTGAGCCATATTTGGCTGTAGCATGCTAATGACCCAATTGGGCATGCATGGTACTATGGGCCATTTACAGCCCATTATGCAGTTATTAGTGTGACACTTGGCCAGCTGGTTATGATTGTTATATGATATTTGTAATATAAAAATATAGTAAGTGATTTTCTCACATAAGACAGCCCCTCCCCCCAGGTTTCAGTGATGCTGCAGGATATATTAACCTGAAACCAGGCTGTAATTAAAAAGAACAGAGACCTGATTAAAGGTCTCCTGTGTTTTTGTCTTAATTAGAACTGACCCAGCTGCCAGGATATAGGGCTCATAAAGTTTTACGATTCCTATAGGAAGAACATTGATATCACCATGGTGCTAAAAGTTGTAAATCCCTTTGATATGCCTTGGGAATAGGAACTACACAAGATCAAAGAGAAAATGTTTAATTAAGGAGTCATACTTAGGAAGTGGAAATTTTGCTGATGTCACCTTATTTAATATACCTCCTGATTGGACATCATGTCCCTCACTTGACTAAGCCATGCACTGCTGTATTATGCATTAGCTCTCTCCTGATTGCTACGCTGCTACCCTTATCTATTCCTGTGACTGTCTTCTCCTGTAACTAATTTTTTTTTGCACTGCGTCAGCACTGTTTATCCATGTACTTGATTTTCCACCAATGTTATTTTGCACTGTGACCTTGTTTCCTTTATTGTACTTTTATACCTGTGCAACTAATTCCAGGTCGTCCCTGAAAAAAGGACCTCTGGGGATCAGTGGGCCTACCCAGTTACCAAAATTGAATAAATAAATAAATAAATGTTTGTATTTTTTTCTATTCTAAAAGGGAGGAGCTAGATGACTCACCAAAGGGGTGGGGAGATGGAGTAGAAATATATCCTTGTAACAGGGGAATATGATATATCATTTTGGTACTCAAGAAAGACAGATCTCTGATCTAACTAAGGCACTTACAGAGGAAATACATTAGATAGAAAAAGTCTAATTGTTTTGAGGTAGGAGTTTGTTTAGTATTTTGCCCTTTTCGTTTAAGTGATTGTATGCTTTTTGATATATTGTTCTGTGTTTACATTTTTCATATTTTTATCATCTTTTAGTAAAATCTTTATTTGAAAGATACTGCGTGGGTGTGTCTTCCAAGTTCTTTTTGCATGTGATGTATACGTGGTTAAAGTTGACAGCTATTCTGGAGAGCTTGATGGTGTTACTAAACTGGGAAAAGGTAAGAATATACCTAAGGTCTTTTATAGAGTTTTAAGGGTTCATGCTGGAAGATTGGCTTGGTGCCCCTGGTGAACGACTGTACCCCAATCCCTGAAGAGGGTATGTATCTGAGCCTGTACATTAGAGTACGCTAGCATAAGGTTCACAGTATGAATCCCCCCAAAACTTGAGACTTAACGTGAGTCAGACCCAGAAGCAGACAGGAGGGTTACCCTGTCTGTTACATATTCACACTATTGCAATCTGAGGTTGGTATTGTGGGAGCAGAGGGCCTGACCTGCGGAGTGTGTTTGTGACAGATTTGGGTGGCAGTGGTGTGGATAAATTTGGTAACACAAGCTTTAACTGTTCAGTGTGTCAGTATTGCTCACTTGCAAAAAAAAGGCAGTGATTTCTTTTTAAAAAGGAAAGAGAACTATATCATTTTGCTTACAGTCAAGTTCCTATCTCCTTTATTTTATTTTTTTTAAGGTGCAAGTTAGAGTAGCTGTAGTTAGGGAAGAAGGTGGCTTCCAACTACAGGGAGCACAATACAGACTACCTGAAGCAGTTGTGTAAGGAGAGGAATCCTGCAGGAAGGAGAGCCACCAAGCAGAACCCTGTGGATGCCCTGATGGCAGCAGATGCCCAGAGCATTCAGTCACAGACTGTAACTGTAAAGGACCAAACCTTGGCTATGGAGGGGCTAGTGGCCAGTGCAGTATCCAGATCTGGTGAGGAAGACAGCAGGGCCAGTGCAAGCCAAGAGCCAGAGCAGCAGGGAAGGTCACCAGCATTCTGGAGCCAGAAGCAATCAGGCTGCAGATTGAGTTGCACAGAATGGAGCTGGTGTTCCAGAGGGAGGCTGAACAAGAACAGCAAGAGGCGGAATGAGAACAGCGAGAAGCAGAGTGAGAAACAAGCCATAGAGGGAAGAGGGGCGAGAACAGCAGCTGAGCATGAACAGTGGGAGGCTGACCATGAGGCGCATGAGTGCCAGAGGTGACGTGAACTGGAGAAGCAATGACTCCCACCACCAGCACCAGAGCAGGTAAGTGGCTTGGGTTTAACTGGAACTACAGGACTGGGTTACAAATTAAATTCCAAGTTGATAGTTGAATTTAAATAGGGGGAGGATATGGATGCCATTTTAAATTCCTTTGAAAAAGTTTGCATTCAGGCAAACATTCCTAGAGGGTTCTAGAGCTTCCAGCTATCCTCGCTACTTACCGGGAAAGCCCGGGATGCATTGGGTCAAATGGGCAATGAGGACAATAAAGATTAGAGCAAAATTAAAGCTACACTTTTAAAAAAGTTTATTTAACTGCAGAAGCATATAGAGCTAAATTCCATAAGCTCGGGAGAAGCCCTGACATGAGCTACGAGGAGATAGCCATGAAACAACGTCAGTGTTTAAAACATTGGTGGGACAGAATTGAAGGAAACTCTGCAGATAAAACCGAAATGCTATATTGTTAGAACAGTTTTTTGGGCATGCCAAGCAGAGCTGAAAACCTGGCTGGAAGACTGAGATCCCAAAACAGTGCAAGAGGCTGCTGAACTCTTGGACCGCTATGCCAAGAACAGGCCAGCTCTGAGAGTGAATGGGGTGAGTGTGGCAGTGCAGAAGGGAAAAGTGCACCTTCAGGGCTGCTAAAACCCTCACTGCCTCCACTGAAACCAGTTAGCCCCAGGTTTCAAAGAAAGATTCTTCTGAGAAAAGAAATGAATGTTGGGATTGTAAAGAAATTTGGCATATTGCCAGACAATGTCCCAAAAGGATGAGAAATATGCAACGTGGGGCTAGGAAAGAACTGGGTTGTTTGTGTGTCCCTGGAAGCATGCCTGTGAACATGAGGAACACATGCACCCAGTCAGGTGACTGGTGTACAGACACAAGGGTAAGAGACACAGGGCATCCCTGACATTGGTAAAGGGGATCTGGTAGAGCCTGGTGAGCTTATGCCCAATGAATCTGTAACTGTCAAGGGTTCACCGGTGAGGAGACCACCTTGTCACTCACTAGTGTTCTCCTAGATTGGGGTGAAACAGGGGGTACTGTGCAACAGGTGGCTGTAGCCAAAACTTTAGCAGTTGATGTCATCCTTGGCAACAATCTCAAACAGGGGATGGTGTGTGCAATTACCCATAGCCAAGCGGCAAGTGAAAATAGTAGTTCCCTGGACCCCACAGAAGCCACTGTGGAAACCACTGGGAGGCTGGTTCCATAGCCTGTGTCTCCTGATATAGAGACTTACAAAGAGGGGGTAGAAATTTCCCCAGTAGCAGTTAACCATACAGCTATGGAGGGTTATTCTGAAGAAGGAGGGGTGACCCATTGTCAGAGGGTTAGGGATGACAGTGATCCTGAGTGCCCTGATACTATTGCTAAGGACCTATTTTAGATACTGATGGGGACATGTCCCATGCCTTGGGAATGTGTAAAGAGTTTGCAGCTGCTCATAAAAGTGACCCTAGTATAGAGAAACTGAGGGCTTGGGCAGACTGTCATGAAGCACAGGGAGGTGATGGTAAACATAAACTTTATTTGGAAAATGGACTGATGTATACTCAGGCTGTGAAGACAGGGGAAGGGGTGATAGGCAGGCAGCTTGTCATTCCCCAGAGGTATTGTGAACAGTTGCTCAAGACTGCACACAATATTCCCTTGTCCGGTCATCTGGGAATCACGTGCACTATGCAATGATTGGCTCAGGATTTCTATTGGCCCAACTTCACACAGCAACTGAAGGAGTATTGCAGCTCTCGTCACTGGTGCCAAGAAATAGGGAAGGCCGGTAAGAAAACCCAAGCCACCCTAATTCCATTGCCCATAGTGGAGGAGCCATTCCAGAGGGTGGGAATGGATATTGTGGGGCCTTTAAATACCCCCAGTTACTCTGGGAAGAGATTCATCCTGACTGTTGTGGATTATGCCACCCGGTATCCAGCAGCAGTTGCCCTATCCTCACTGAGGACAGACAAAGTGGCAAATGCCTTGCTTGGGATTTTCTCCCATGTTGGGTTTCTGCAGGAGGTTATCACCAATCGAGGGGGTTCCTTCATGACGGACCTGATAAAATGTTTGTAGGAGAAGTGTGGGGTGCTGCAGAGGCATACAACACCTTATCACCCACAAGCCAATGGGCTTATGGAAAGATTTAATGGTACCCTGAAGTCAATGCTCCAAGCATTTGCTGAACAGCATAGGAGGGACTGGGAAAAATACCTTCCCCACCTGTTGTTTGCATGCAGGGAGGTGCCACAAGAGTTGACGGGATTTTTCCCCTTTGAGCTCTTATATGAACGCCGGGTCTGTGGGCTCCTAGACTTGATCCAGGAGGACTGGAAAGGTAAGCACACCACCCAGAAAACTCCCATGGTCGATTATGTCCCTAGGTTTAGGAAAAGGCTGAAGGAGCTTATGGAGATAGCCCAGAGAACCTGGCAGTTGCCCAACACAAAAAATAGTGTGATATGACCACAGGCCAGAGCTCACTTGTACACAGTGGGTCAGGAAGTCATGGTCCTTATTCCAGTCCAGCAAGACAAGCTGCAGACTGAGTGGGCAGGACCATAGAAAGTAGTTAAAAAAGGTAAATGACATGAACTATATCATTTTGTTACCTGACAGAAGACAGACAGAAAGAATGTACCATGTCAACATGATGAAGTCTTATGCTAATAGGGCTGACATTGTGTTTGCAGTACGTAGTCCAGGGAAGGGGAAGGATGAAGCAGACCGTTTCTGTACTTGCTGGAAGAAAGCAAGTGGAAGTCATCTGTGGAGGCAGTAAAATTGTCTCCCCAGCTGACCCCAGACAAGATCCAGGAAGTAAGGGAGGTTTTAGCAGACTTTGCCCCACTGTTTAGCACCAAACCTGGACTAACCCCCTTAGCAAGGCATGATGTGGAGACAGGGACACAGATGCCCATACGACAGACAGCATACCAAGTGTCAGAGTCTGTCCAAAAGGACATTTGGAGGGAGGTGGAGGAAATGCTGGATTTAGGGGTAATCCAGCAATCTCATAGCCCCTAGACCTCACCTGTAGTCATTGTGCCCAAGCCAGATGGCTCTACTCATTTCTGTGTGGACTATCATTGACTGAATGCAGTCATGAAGTCTGGCACCCACCCAATGCTCCAGATGGATGAACTCCTGGACAAGTTGGGAGGGTTGACCTACCTTATGACTATTGACCTGACCAATGGGTATTGGCAGGTAGAGTTAACTGACAGAGCTAGGGAGAGGTTGGCCTTCATCACTCTGATAGGCTTATTTGAATTTTAAGTAATGTCTTTTGGAATGAAGACTGCCTAGGCCACTTTCCAAAGGTTGGTGAACCAGGTGTTAAATGGTGCTGAGGTGTATGTCATGGTGTACCTGTATGACATTGCCAGCTTTAGTGCCAGCTGGGAAGAACACCTGTCCCACCTTAGGGAAGTGCTGGGTAGGATACAGAGGGCCGGGCTCACTGTCAAAGCTGAGAAGTGCCAGGTGGCCATGGCTGAAGTGGCATACCTCAGGCATATTGTAGGCTGGGGACAGCTCCATACTAACCAAATAAAAATAGAGGTGATCAAGGCATGGCCCCTACCAGAGATGCAGAAGCAGGTCATGAGCTTTTTAGGGACAGCAGGATACCATAGGAAATTTGTACCCAATTACAGTGCCCTGGCTGCTCCCCTATCTGACCTAGTAAAGAAAAAAAATGCCTGAGAAAATTACCTGGGAACCAGCCTGTGAAAAAGCCTTTACCAGACTGAAGGAGGCACTGTGCAGTGCTCCTGCATTGACAAGTCCTGACTATTGCAGACTCTTTATAGTCCAGACAGATGCCTCAGATGTGGGTATTGGGCCAGTACTGAATCAGACATCCAACCAAGGGAAAGATTGCCCTCTAGTGTACCTGACTAAAAAGTTACTTCCCAAGGAGCAGACTTACTTTACTATGGAAAAAGAGTGTCTTGCCATAGTGTGGGCCCTAAAGATATTAGAGGCATACTTATATGGGCAGCATTTTGAGGTACAGACTGACCACAACCCCCTGGTTTGGCTGATCCAAATGGGAAAAACTAATGGTAGACTATTAAGATGGAGTCTTGCCTTGCAAGTGTATGACATGATGATCTTACATAGGGCTGTAGTGACCAATCAGAACACCGATGGCTTGTTGCATCTATATAAGATGTGAACTGACAGAGCTCATCCCATGAATGGGATAGAGCCCCAAATTCAGTCTAGGTGGGAGGATTGTGACACTTGGCCAGCTGGTTATGATTGTTGTATGATATCTGTAATATAGAAATATAGTAGGTGATTGTCTCACATAAGACAGCCTTTGCTTATGGGTGCCCCCTCAGGTTTCAGTGAAGCTACAGGATATAGTAACCTGAAACCAAGATGTAATTAAAAAGACCAGAGACCTAATGAAAGGTCTCCTGTTTTTTTGTCTTAATTAGAACTGATCCAGCTGCCAGGATATAGGGCTCATAAAGTTTTATGATTCCTATAGGAAGAACATTGATACCACCATGGTGCTAAAAGTTGCAAAACCCTTTGATATGCCTTGGGAATAGGAACTACACAAGATCAAATAGACGATGTTTAATTAAGGGGTCATTCTTAAGAAGTGGGATTGTTGCTGATGTCACATTATTTAATATACTTCATGATAGGATATCATGTTTGTATTTTTTTCTATTCTAAAAGGGAGGAGCTAGATGACTCACCAAGGGGGTAGGGAGATGGAGTTGAAATGTATCCTTGTAACTGGGGAATATGATATATCATTTTGGGTCTCAAGAAATACAGATCTCTGATCTAACTAAGGCACTTACAGAGGAAATACATTAGATAGATAAGTTGTAATTGTATTATAGTATATGTGTGCCTTCTGTTGTGCATGGATTTCAGCAACTGCTGAAATCTTGTTGTAGGGCAGTTCAAAGGTCAAAAAAGCTGATATACTATCATTCTGATGGCACATCGATAGTACAACAACTTTTTAACTTTGACCTGCTACTTGATTGGCTCAGACTAGGCTCGATGAACAAAATAAAGACAAACATGGTGGTGCGATTTATCGAGTGCTGCGCAGTGCAGTCCCCAACTTTGAAATTCGGAATCGAGACATGGAATAGAGCCATACATGGCTCCCTCTCAGAAAAACACGTTGTTTGTTTTTTAATTTTAAAAATAAGCGGTGTGGAGAACTGAAAGTAAGAAGCAGGACCAAGCATGAGTGTCAGCCTCAGGAAAGGGAGTGAGCAGGATCACCTGTGGGAATGGAGCAGCACCCACAAGTAATTTTATAAATAAAATAATGTGAAGCTAAACAGAAGGCATCCATATACTATATAAAACAGTGGATGAGCGACCATCCACAATTAAGGCTGTGCTTCCCTCTCGGGAGGCTGATGACATCTTCGAGACCTCTCGAGCTTCGCTCTCGAGGTCTCTGATGTCATCACCTCCCCCGAGAGAAACACAGCCTTGTTGTGGATGGTCACCCATCCACTATTCTATATGTGGTAGGAATTTGTTTTGTACTTTGCTCTTGTTCATTTAAATGATTGTATGCTTTTTGATATATTGTTCCCTGTTTACATTTTTCATATTTTTATCATCTTTTAGTAAAATCTTTATTTGAAAGATACTGCCTGGGTGTGTCTTCCAAGTTCTTTTTGCATGTGATGTATACGTGGTTAAAGTTGACAGCTGATCTGGAGAGCTTGATGATGTTACTAAACTGGGAAAATGTAAGAATATACCTATGGTCTTTTATAGAGTTTTAAGAGTTCATTCTGGAAACCTGGCTTGGTGCCCCTGGTGAAAGATTGTAAAACAATCCCTGAAGAGATACGATATCTGAGCCTGTACATTAGAGTACGCTAGCATAAGGTTCACAGTTTGAATGCCCCAGAACTTGAGACTAAAGGTGATTCAGACCCAGAAGCAGACAGGAGGGATACCTGTCTGTTACCAGTTCACACTATTGCACTCTGAGGTTGGCAGTGTGGGAACATAGGGTCTGACCCTGGGAGTGCATTTGTGACAATTAGAATGTGTGCACAGCCTGCAAGTGCCATTCCAGCCAGGTGTATTGCATATCCCTAAATATATATATATACTGTTACAACCCCTCCGTGGTGGTCTAGTGTTCCCATAAAATATAAAATAGAGTTAGAATCAGTGTTTCGACCATAGGTCTTCTTCAGGAATTTTAACTTTGCTTTTTTCTCTTTTATATAATTCCTAAAGAAGACCTATGGTAGTAACATTGATACTAACTCTATTTTCTATTTTCAGTATATATTAAATATAACCATTTTATTTTATTTTCAGACCACACAGTGACACAGCACCTTTTGTTTCATAAAATGTACTGTTTCTTTCACCCCTAATAAACTACCATATAACTGTTAAACCCCTCTCTGATATTCTAGTATTTCCGTGGTTGTCCACAAATGACTTTCAAACCCCATCCAGTTTGTCTGGTTTCCCTTTGCCCCCTACCAGGTCACTGATGTTGTTCCAGACAATTCAAGACAGACACTGTCCTACTGTCATCTCCTCAGTCAGCTGCTATGTGATAGGCATTCGTAAATCATGTTTACCTTAGAATCAGTTGATTCTATGGTACACATGATCCTGAATGTCTTTAGATCACTGCTGGCTGAGGTGGTGAGAGCAGGGCTGTGCTAATCCCTGTCTTGTATTCTCTGGACTGGCATTGACAACTGGGCAAGGGTGCTAGATCACCAGGGTGGGGTTTGAATACATATATATATATATATATATATATATATATATATATACGCATATTTAGTGTGAAGTGGGGGATCAGTAGAGCAGCAGGGAAAGATTTGAAAAGTATATGGTGGATAATAAAAGGGATTACTAGATCACAGGGAGGGCTAAAGTGTATATTGTGGGTAATCAGGGGAGAAAACTGCTGTGCAGGTTTAATGGCAGGGTTTTGGAAGCATTAAATAGCACTGCAATGGGGTTTTTTTAGCGCTGCTGAAACCTCTCAATGTAATGCTATTCCCCAGTTGGCATTAGTGCATGGGTATACCTTATTTGCATGGGCACAGCAGTATATTCTGCTCGTTCATGCTATTGGTTAGCATGACACTCTGGGGGCCTTTGAATATATTAGCCAGTGCTATTCATGGTTAGCACAGCAGTAACCTAGCTAGTGCCATGACAACTGTTTGAATATGGGGATCAATGTATTTTATACAGACAGTTGCTGCTTGTCTGCATTTTCTTACCCTGTTCCCTACCTGGCAATTTCATTGTTTGGTCTTAACTCAGTTGCCTATTAAGCTACAGACCTGAAATATCCAGTTGACCTATTGATAGAAGTAGAAGGGTAGAAGTCGAGAGCAACCTAGAATCTAGCAACCACCAGATGGTGTGATTCCAGGTTAAAACAGAAAAAAGAAATCAAGTACACCAAAACTAAAATCTTGGATTTCAGACATACAGATTTTGATAAAATGAGGGAAAAGCTCAGACTTAACCTGACTAAATTAACATGGACAGAGGGAGTAGATAAGCGTTGGGCACCTCTAAAGGAAGTTATCACATGATCATCAAAACAATGTATGAAATGTGTGAGTAAAGCCAAGAAGAGAAGAAAACCCCTATGGTTCTCCAAGGAAGTGGCTGCCAATGTCAGGGAGAAATGGATGGCCTTCAAAAGATACACGCAAACAGGATGTGAAAAAGACAAAGACACATGCAAGGAGAAACTTAAGGAAGCAGGAAAGCAAATCAGGGCAGCTAAGGTGCAAACAGAAGAAAGGATCAGCTCGGAGGTCAAAAAGGGAGACAATACCTTCTTTAGATATATCAAGGAGAAATGGAAAACCGGTGGAGGTATAGTTAGACTTAAAGGGGAAGATGGGGAATGCACAGAGGATGACAAGGACAAAGCAGAAAGCCTTAACAGATACTTTTGCCCAGTATTTACTAAGGAAGAAGAAGGTTGTGGTCTCAACTTGACAGAAAAAAGTACAAACAGCAGCAAAATGAATTTGGCAACTTTCACAAGAGATAGTGTCCTTAAGGAGCTAGAAAAACTTAGGGTTGATAAGGCCATGGGTCCTGATGAAATACACCCAAGGAAACTGAAGGAACTCAGGGAAGACCTGGCGGCACCACTGACTTGAGCTGTTCAGCCTCTTGCTTGAGGTTGGGGAAGTTCCTGTGGACTGGAGGAAGGTCACAGCTGTCCCTCTTCATAAAAATGGCAGTAGGAAAAGTGCTGGTAATTACCACCCAGTAAGCCTGGCCTCAGTTGTCAGCAAAATGATGAAAACCCTAATTAAGGAAAAAAATGATATCCTTTCTCAAAGAAAATTATATAATGGACCCAACAGAGCATGGCTTCACCACAGGAAGATCATGCCAGACAAACCTAATAGATTTCTTCAATTGGGTAACAAAGACAATAGATCAGGGAAGTGCTGTGGATGTAATATAATTAGACTTCAGCAAAGCCTTTGACTTGGTCCCACATTATTTATTTATTTAAATTTTGGTAATGGGGTAGGCCCACTGAGACCATTACAGTCCCTTTTTCAGGGGCGACCCGGGATTAATTACAGACAGCATGAGAAAAAAACAGCAGGAACAGCTCAAAGCAAATGAAATAATACAGACATTAACAGTAAGGACATGGCAGATGATTCACAGGCAGGTTTGGTGCAATTGAAGATTATAATGAGGAGTATTGCAATTTCACAAAAAACAGTTCCACATAGCTCATCAAAAACAGTAACGGTCCCAGTATGGGAGTAATGGCATATCAGGCAGCTGACAAAGCTACAGAGTTAGCCCTGTGGAGTGTTCTGATGCTCAGCGGTAGCATGCACAGAGGCTTAGCCCCAACAGGTAGGTCTTGAGACCTTTTTTAAAGCCTTCAAGGAAAGACTATAGAACAAACTTGCCAGTACAGGAGTTGGGCATAAAGTGGTAATCTGGGTATTGAGCTGGCTTAGTGGAAGGACTCAGAGGGTACTGGTAAATGGACAACTATCAGAGGAGAGAGAGAAGTAACTAGTGGTGTGCCTCAGATTCAGTGCTGGGGCCTACCCTCTTCAATACTTTTATCAGTGGGCCTAGAAGGCAAGGCATATCTATTAGCAAGTGACATAAAGATATGTAAGAGGGCACACACTCTGCAGGAATAGAAAGGATGAGGGCTGATCTTCAAAGATTAGAAAGGTGGACAAAAACTTGGTGATTAAATTTCAAGACCAAAAAAATGCAAGATCATGCACCTATGGAGAAAAAATCCTTGTGAGAAATACCTTCTTTGTGGAGTGAAATTGGAAGCCACAAAGCAGGAAAGGGATCTGGGGGTGATTATAACAGATAACCTGAAAACATCCAAGCAGTGTGAAAAAGCAGCGTTAAAGTTGAACAGTATGTTAGGTGGCATACAAAGAGGACAATTAGAAAGAGGGAGGTGATTATGCCACTGTACAGATCAATGGTAAGGCCTCACCTGGAGTTCAGTGTGCAGTTCTGGAGACCTCACCTCAGAAAGGACATAGACAGACTGGAGACAGTGCAAAGGAGAGCTACAAAAATGATACTTGGACTCCACAACAAGACATACGAGGAATCTGTGCATAGCCTAAACATGTATTTCCTGGAACAGTGCAAAGAAAGAGGGGACATGATCTAAACCTTGAAGTACTTGAAGGGAATAAACAAGGTCAAGATTCAGGACCTATTTCGGATCAAGAGACATGCAAGAATGAGGGGGCATGGCATGAAGCTGGAAGGAGGCAAGTTCAAGAGTAGCACAAGAAAGTTCTTCTTTACCGAGATGGTATGGATATTTGGAATGGCCTTCCACAAGAAATTGTTGTGGCTAGGTCAGTCGGATCATTCAAGAAGGCATGGGATAGGCACAAAGGTATTATAACACGAATAGCAGTTAAGGGGGGGGTGAGGCTTCTGGGAGATATAATGGACCATGCAGTCCCCTTCTGCCATCACTTTCTATGTTTCTTTATTTCTATGACATGTGCTCTAAAGACATGTCAAACATTATGACAAATAGAAGAATTGTTGCAAACATATAGGGATTTAATATCTTGCATTTTCTGTGAGACTTTCATGAAAGTATTTATCAGCTTGTATCTCAGCCACCTGCAGAGCTAGATACTGTATGTGAACATAGCTTGCATAACCTTTTGTAAGGATCAGGAATTGAATAACTATTCAGACATTTGGTGTACATTTCTTTTTTATGCTGCATGGGTTCAGTATTTCAAAATGTAATGTTTAGTGAAATTTTGTGAAAACTTTCTAAAAATGTGGATGGTTGTTCCTTCTATAGTCTTTCATGTATAGACTTGACATTTGTTATGCATATCCAATTTAATGTATCATGGTATCTAACAAAACTGGAAAATTATTTAGTTTATTAATTATAAATGTACAGTGGAAATACCAAAAAATTATTACTGGCAATATTTTCTCAAATATTTATAGAAGCAAAATATGTAATGCCTCCAGAATTCCACTGTAGGAATTCGACATTCACAAAGCACATAGTACTACTTCATCTGATAAGCTGAGCTACTGTAAGCAGTTTGCAGGCTTGTAGTTCCCTTCTGGTTGATCTCTGTATTTCCTCCTTCCTTTTTTCATCTCTTAACCAGATAGACTTAGTGGAACTGTTGGTCCCTCAGTATCATTTTTGTTCTTCGCAGTAATCCACTCCCATAAAAAGAGAATCATCTACCTGTTTTTGTCTATGATGTATCCCATTGGAACAGCCAGAATGTCTATTTCCTGGAATCCCAGAAATGTTCTTCCTCAACTACATCTTTCTGAGTGCATTTAAGTCTTAGACTTGCAAGTACATTGGGCTCTCGGGATAATCAATTTAATTTAGCAGGATTCTTAGATAACATGCATTAAGGTTAGAATTGTTGTCCCTCCACACTGCCTCTCTCTAACTGGGAGTCAACTGTCTTTGTGCTTGCCAGCTCAGCTGTGCATTTCTTGGTGAACCCATGCATCTGACTGCTGCAGCTGGTGACCCCCTGCATTAGCTATCCAGCTCCCCAGCACCTATCTATTAATTTAAATCCTCCAGAGTTCATATCTCTTGACAAGTCCAACACCTCTCCCTCTTGGCATAATTGTATAACATCCTGAGCATTCTGGCATTCCTTGGCACAGAATGCCTTTTAACTTCCCAGAAAAGAGGTCCCACTCTTTCAATAGAATCTTTGAAAATGTTAGCTTGTCTAATTGATGTAACAGCCATTCCTCACAGGCCCTAAAACTGTGAAGGCCTTATAGAAGCTCTCTAGGAAAATCTTTCCCATTAGGAACATCTCTAATTTAATAAGTGACCTCCTCAAGCCCTCAGAATCTGTACTCTCTATTACAATGTGCACAGCAGTAAGCTACTCCCTCTAAATGTACAGTTTAACTATGGATTACATTGATTTGACCTGCACTGGAGGCAAGCAAATATTTTACCTGTATTTGCATAAAGGTCTTACAATGATCTTCTGACTCTCCTGCTGTTTTTAAAATGCAGTCCCCATGAATCCAACATTATTACTACTACCTTCACTTACCTTCACCTGCCTTTCCTTTTCTCCTTCTTGTCAGGTGAGGTGTATGAGTAGGCAATATTCACTGATATATCTTCGACAAACAGCAAAAACACAAAGAACAGTGGCTCATATTTGAAAAGCCTTCTTCCAAATACAAGTATGGAAATGTGGGTGCACCTACCAGGGTAACAGTCATTTGGGCATTTAGCTTGGCTGTGTGACAGTCTGCAGGAGCTGAAATTTACAAAAGTTTAAATATTGCTTGTTAGATCACTTTAGCCTAGAATATGAGTTTTCTCATGAGGCAACCTAAGCCTGAAATGGTACTGCTGCTTGGAAAATGAAAACAAAGTATTTATTTATTTATTTATTTATAGGACGTACCTTTGAGTCAAAGGCTCTTTTACAGAGGTTCCATGTTGTAGTACTACATGAGCATAACATCATTTACAATGGTTACAAGTACATAAACAGATACAAGGACATTCTATGCCTTAGAAAAACATGAGTACATCAGGTTACAGAGGTTATATATTTACAATAACAGTGATTACATAAGTAAAATATACAGATATATAGTTTATAGCAGGCTTGGTTGACAAGAAATTTAAGTGAACAACTGAAGAATCCACAGGATATAGAGGAAATCAGGTAGGGAACAGAGGATAATATAGTCTGTAAAAATTAACTAATACTATATGCAAGGAGGCGAGAACTTGATGGGCAGCAGTTCTTTTGTCTTAAGTCCTAAGTGTCTTGAGTGCTAAAGAGTGTAGTCATAGAGGAGGGCTAGACTCATTGGGGGGGATTTATTCTGATTATTTGAAAGAAGTTGTGGAGTGCTGACCTTTCCCATTACCGCTGCTGTGTTTTGGATATCTTCAATAAAATTATCTTGAAATTCCACAATTTTCAAAAAGACACACTGAATTTAAATGTATGTGCTGATGTTATTTTTGAATGTTTGGTACCTTACATTATAACATGGACATTATTTTAGCAAAAGTTTTAAAAACTCATGAAAACAGTCTCCTTTTCAACCGGGAGTGGCAAGTAAATAGATACTACACTATAAATATAGGGTCTGCAAGTTAAATTGGGACATTCAGTCAGGGTATAAAAGGCACAGTACTTAACAAAGTGCTGGCCTGAGGTTGGAGGACGGCAGGTGGAAATTGTCAATGCAATTAGCAGGGGGAGGACCTATGACCATGTGACCAGTTGCAGCCTATCATGGAGCTGCAGGAGGCAAGTCAATTAACATGACTTAAAACCTACTCAAGAATCCCATCATGTGGGTGTCCCAAAGCAGAAATGTAGCATCTGAGTAAAGGTCATCTTGAGGGTATTCATAGGAAGACCAAAGGACCACAGGGGACTCTACTGGTGCAGGTATCTGGTAACTGCCAAAGAACAGGTAGTGTAAGGAAGCTTAATAATTACATATGTGGAGTAGGTTATCTTTGCAGTGTGAAAACTGTACATCTTGGAAATGGTTTAATGTGTACTGTAGCAAACTCCATGTCTACAGTAGGGATATCAGTGGAACATCGAGAGGGTTGTCAGGCAGGTAATCATGTAAATCCGTATCACTGGTAAAATTCCCTGTATGGGATAGGCTGATTTAGGGTCTAAATGAAAGGATTAGAAGCAGGTAGAAAAAATAAAGGTTGATATAGGGAATCCAGTCAGTTATTGTGTATAGGGTTACAGCTGACAGTGTAGAACATAAGTACAGGGAGGTGGTAGTCAGCAGCAGAGACTGTTGGATGCTCATCTCCAGAGTTATGCTCTAGACAAAAGGACACTGCCCAGATGTAAGACTATTGGGGAGCTCAATGCTCAACTGGTAGCAAAAAAAAATGAGATATCTCAGTTGTGTCACCAGCTGAGCTGGTACCCATGCCCCACACCCCCAGTCCCCCCAAGAGGCCCTTTGGTCCAGTGGGATGTAGGGTGGTGGGAAGGGGGAGAGGGAGGGGGAGGGGAGGGAAGGGTAGTCACAAAGCAGTCATCCAAACCACAAAATCACAACAGCAAATCATTTTGCATTCTCGAAGGAGGCACAGGTAATGGACTATGACAGGAGGGACATTGAGTAGGTTGGGAAGAGTGGACAGGAAGGTTTGGTGGCATCTAGAGGTCAAAGAAGGAAGAAGACAGCAAGGAGTATTTTTTTAGTCATAGAGTACTCAATGACTGGAGAAGGTGGTGGGTAAGGGAGGAAAGGGGTGGGAGTGGTCAGAATCCTTCCTGGTGCATCAGTCATCTATGATTCAGATAGAATAGGGAGGACAGTAGAGGAGGATCTGGGAGTGCAGGTACACTTGGGCACCAGGGATCTGGTGAACTAGTGAATGGAACCAGTGAAGTGCAACTTTTAAATTCTTGGGAACATATTGAATATGCACTCAGCTTCCCTGGCCTTTTCCAGGTAGTCTCTGAATGGGGTAGGTAGAATAGGAAGCATAAGATGAAAAAGGAAGAGATCAAGGAGTTTAACAGATGGTTGAATGGATGGGGACAGCACAAGGGGAACAGTTTTATGGGGGACTGGGAGGGCTTCTGGAACAAGAGACTCTTCAATAGTGATGGCCTTCACTTAACAAGAGATGGGACCAGTGCACTGTGGCAGAAGTTTGATGTATGCATTGGTAGATGGTTAGGGGAATCACTGAGAAGAGAGAGAACAAGTGTGAAACCTAGCTAGGGCTTTCTCAGAACTGGAGGCTAGGAACATTGGGAATGGAAGCACAAAACAGAAGTTCATACTAGGTTAAGAGAATAAGTCAAGGAGGGAGGCCTCAGTAAGCTAGCAAAAAACATGAAAAACAGGAAATTAAAGAAGTTAGAGGAGCATGAAAGAAGAGCTGTGAAAAATTGTAGAAGTGTATGAACAAGATGGAAAGCAAACGGCCTTAATGCCAGAAGTCTGGAAAACAAAATTGGTTAGCTTCAGGAAATGTAGGCAGATGCAGTGTTGGATCTCATAGCCATTATAGAATCTTGGGCCACAGACCAGGTAGTCCAAGGCTACAGTGTATACTGTATACTGTAGATGGGATGGGGAAATGCAAAGAAGTAAGGGAAGGCATAAAGGCAGTGGATGATTGGTTCATTAAGATAGGGAATGGGAAAAAATAATTGCTGTGGGTTCAGCTCATGGTGGCATCAGATAAGCACCTTTTTTTAATTCTATGGTAACCAGGAAAGGCTCACTAAACACAAGTGCCTGTTTTCTGGGGCAATCCAGGACCACTGATGAAACATAGAAACATAAACTTTGATGGCAGATAAGGGCCGCTTAACCCACCTAGTCTGCCCATTTCCCTACCTACAGGATAAGCTGCAGATCCTAGTTAACCATCAGCCTATTTCTTCCTATCCCCCAATAGAATTGACTTATGTCTGTCCCATGCAATCTTGAATTTTCCCACAGCTTTAAACCCCACAACCTCCTCAGGAAGGCTGTTCCATGTGTCTACCACCCTCTCTGTGAGAAAATACTTCCTCACATTGCCCCTGAGCCGTCCCCCCTCTATCTTCAAATTGTGCCCCCTTGTTCTTGCAAGGGTTAATGACTTGATCAGTCATACAGTATGCAAGTGGAGGTTGAGAAAATCAAACCCAGGTCTCCTGGATATACCAAGCTCATTTACTACTTGTTACTGTAACCTCCAGGCTATACTAGGGGTGATCTGCAAACCACCAGGGCAGGTGGACAAGGGTAATAATAATAATAATAATAAACTTTATTTCTATTGCACTTTTCACAGGGTATCAGAGCACTGCACAATAAACAAAACCATAAAATATTAAAATACAGTTCACTATCCACAATTCAATGATAACAAACATTACAAAATGGCACCAAAAGCAAGCTGAAATAAATATGTCTTTAAGGCAGTCTTAAAGCTCTCCATAGTCAGGCACTCCAGTACCCGACGAGGCAGAGATTCCCACAGGGTTGGGGCCACAGATGAAAATACCCTCAATCCAGATGTTTTTAAATGTACCCTGAAAATCTCCAGCAATCCCTCAATGGTTGAGCGGAGCTGTCAGAGGGGGCAGTAAGAGTGCAGGAGATTTTGCAGGTAGCTTGGTCCCTGTCCATGTAGGGCTTTATAGATCAGCAAGCCAACCTAGAAGGTGATCCGCCACTGAACTGGCAGCCAGTGCAATTCACACAGCACAGGCATGATATGGCTGGATTGAAATGATCCAGACAATAGCCTGCCTGCAGTGTTTTGCACTAGCTGCAGGCAGAGGATATCAACACCCGGAAGCTGTAGGTAGAGGGAGTTACAGTAGTCCAGGCATGAAGTCACAAAAGTGTGGATCAAAGTTGGTGAGTCACCAGACGGAACTAGGTGCGTAATCCGGGCAATATTCCTCAGATGGAAAAAAGAGGACTTAACCACAGCCAATACTTGAAGGTGAAGTGTCACGCCCTCATCAAGAATTACTCCCAGATTTCACACCCATTCAGAGGTCGGTAACTGGGACCCCCAAGCTAAAGTCCTGAGGGACAACTCATCCTGACCCCTCTATCCAGCAGCCAGTATCCACCACCAACACCTCAGTCTGGTCAGAACTGAGCTTTAACCAGCTGGTATTCATCCAGTCCTAGATTTCTACAAAGCAGTTAATAAAGACTGGGAGTGCACTATGCTGGTTGGGCACAAAAGACAGGTAGAGCTGTGCATCATCTGCATAACAGTGAAATCTCAGCCGATACCATCTCACAATGTCTCCTAATGTTAGTATATACACCACAAACAACATGGGGGACAGCATGAACCCCTGTGGCACCCCTCAAGGCAGAGAGAATGCCTCAGAGGAATAAACTCCTGAGACAACCCTCTGTGATCTACCGGTGAGGAATGAATGGAGCCATCTGAGAACCATACCTGACAGGCTACAGATGGCATGCAGGTGATCCAGCAGCACCCCATGGTCCACGGTGTCAAAAACTGAAGAGAGAGAGTAAGAAATACCAAAATGATATGGGGTCTCTGGTCTCTCACAATCAGGAGATCATTGAGCACCCAAACCAGAGCAGTCTCGGTACTATGCCTTTTAAGAAAATTGGACTGGAGAGGATCGTAGATGTATGGTAAGATGGTTCTCCAACTGAAGCACCATGACCTTCTCAGTAACCTTCCCTGCAAAGGGAAGATTAGAGATAAGTCAGTAGTTAGAGGGATAGTCTGGGTCAAGTGAAGGTTTCTTAAGAAGGGGAGTCACCACTGCTTCCTTCAGCGTACAAGGAAACACCCCATCTCCAGTGAACACCAGACTATCTCCTAAGGACCCAGCTGATGACATCAATACAGCTTAATAAAAGGCAAGTAGGGCCCAGATTCAAATTACAGCTGGTTGGGCACATATCCCTGGGAATCCACATGACATCCTCAATCCCCAGCCACTCAAACCCCATCCAGCAAAGCCGAGGTGTAGTGACAATCCACCAACCACCTCTCTCCCCAAAGAATGAGCCAAACAGATCTCTGACCTGATGTCAGCAACCTTATCAGCAAAGAACTGAGCAAACTCCTCAGACTTTTCATGAAAAAATGCTCTCCAAACTTGTAGACAGGCTCAATTGCATAGTCTGTCCACAGTTCATAAGAGCTGAGCTGGTCAATTTTGAGCTGCAGCAATCTCCTTATATAGCAATTCTGCCTTCTTATAGGAGATTGCTGACTGATAGTCTCTAAAATGTCCCATCAGTCTAAATCTGTCAGCATCCAGGGCAGTTCTCTGCCAGCTAAGTTCTAACCTTTGCCCCTCATGCCTCAGTTCCCTCAAGGCCCCATCAAACCAAGGGGATCGAGAGTGGAGGGTGAGAGGGAGAACTCGGACAGGAGCCAAGGCATCCAGAGCCCCCACCACAGCCCAATTATAGGCTTGTAGCAGGTTCTCAGGACCCTGCTTGTATCCTGTAATCCCGAGAGATCTAATTCCACCAGAAGACCATCTGGGATCACACCCTGCAAAGAGCGATATTGGACCATGTCCGCAGGGGCAGGTCTATAAGGGGGAGCAAAGAAAATGAACCTTATGGAAAGGTGATCCAACCAACCAACCAGTTCCAGCACCAAATCAGAGGTTCCCATCCCCAGGAGGAAAATTAAATCCAATGAGTGGCCTTTAATGTGAGTCACAGAGGCAATTGCCTGTGTGAAGTCCAACAATAGCATAAGTTGGAGGAAGTCCTGACGAAACAGTGAAGGTTCATCATCGATCCAGGCATTGAAGTCACCCAGCATCATCAGGCTCAGGGAATCCAGTACTATATTGACAATGAAAACCATGACTTCCTGCAGGAACAACTTCTCAGCTCTGGCAGGATGGTAAATGAGAATGATCCTACACCCCACACCAGCGACCACGACACACTTGAAGGATCTTGCTTCCTCAACTGGCACATCCACAAGGCTCAATTCCAATTTAAAACCAATTGTTATACACCCGTCACTACAATCCAGCCTCGGACGGTGTATCACTGAGAAACCATCCAGAATCGCTGCCGCCAAGATAGGGCCAGTATTATCATGCAGCCAGGTCTTGGTGATGCAAGCCCAGCTGCTGACCCAACAAGATCGGCTATAATAGCCATTCTGAATAGATCTAGCATTGCATAACACCATGCGAGTTGGATGAGGTAACTAGGGGCAGAAATCGAGAGGGGGATTGCAAACGGTGAGGTGATTGTAGTGGGGGATCTCAGCCTACCATCAATTTATCTGAACATTCTAGCAGCTAAGAGTACCAGACGTCAGGCCCTGCTAGATGCATTGCAAGACTACCTACTCATGTAGCTTGTCAAGGAACCACAAGGCAGGCTGCAGTTTTTGATGTAGTACTCACCAACTCAAAATTAAATATGAACTACAGGTTTGGGAACCACTGGGGTCTAGTGACCATAATGCCATATTGTTCAAGCTGGTCGTTGGTAGAAGTATGCCCTTGGCAAAGGCTGAAGTTTTGAATTTCAGAAGAATAGACTCTAACTAGATGAGGGAATCAGTCTGGATAGGTCGGTTGGTGTGAAAAGACTCAGGTAAGTGGAGGAAAGATGGAGAGAAATTAGAGGCCAGACTTGAGGCAACATAGTCATACTTGATGAAGGTTAACAACATAAAAATGTACAAGAGATTGATCTGGCTCTCTAAGCCAGTGAGGCCAAAAAGAAGGCAATCATCAGGTACAAGGAGAAACAGGGGGATGAAGAATGGAGGTGGTACCAATTAAAAAAATAAGGCCAAGAGGGTAGTCAGGGACCCTATTGTAGACACAGAACTGCATATTGTAAAGGGGGTCAAGGGTGGGGGAAAACAGTTTTTCTGATATGTTAAGGAAACAAGAAAGATAGTGGGGATAATAGTTAGGCTGACAGGAGATGGCTAGGTTAATAGAGGAAAATGAGTACAGGTTAGCTATTTTGAACAGCTACTGCTGCTTAGTACGTGCAAAGATCATGGGCCTTTGCTGGAGAGAAATATAAAGGCAGCTGAAAAAGGAAACTCAGAAAACAGGCAGAAGGTATTTACAAGTGAAAGGATCCAAAGGGATGGAAAAGGGCTTGCAGCCTGAATATTTATTTATTTATTTATTTATTGAATTTTGATGACTGGGTAGGCCCACTGAGCCCCGAAGGTCCCTTTTATAGATAAGGCCTCAGAGCTAAATGTAATGTATCAGTAGCTAAACTCTTAACATGGCTATTCAAGAGCTCAGCCCTCTTAGGAGTAGTTCTGAAAGACTGGAGGGTAGTGGACTTAGTTCTGCTCCTCAAGGATGAAGAAAAAAAGGACAAGGAGATACTGAGTAACTATAGACCTGTCAAATTTACCTCCACTGTGGGAGAAATGATGGAGACATTAGTCAAAAGGATATGGTGGACAGCCTGGAGAAAAATGGTTTCCAGGATAGTAAGCTGCACAGGTTCATGACAAGGAGGTCTTGTCAGATTGACCTGATAGTATTCTTTGACTTGGTAACTAGGGTAGTGGAAAAGGGACATGCAGTGGATTGGCTATACTTTGACTTTAGCAAGGCATTCAGTTCAGTGCCAAACAGAAAGTTGCTGTTGATGCTAGAGGATCTAGGTGCAGTGAAGGGCATAATGTAAATAGATGAGTAGGACGTTGGTTGGAGGGTAGAAATCAAGGGTAGCGGTAAACTGATTCAAATCTGAGGAGAGAGAGGCTACTAATGGGGTGGCACATTTATAATTTCTGAGCCCAATATTTTTCAATATGTTCATCAGTGACACGGGAGAAGGAATTTATTGCAAAACATGTCTTTTTGCAGATGACACAAGCTCTGTGGTAGGGTAGTAAGAGAGTTGAAGAGGGACCTGCAAAGGTTGAAGGAGTGGACCAAGGTTTTATAGTTGAAATTCAATATCAAAAAGTGCAAAGTGATGCACATAGGGAACAAGAAACCCTGGAGGGAGTATTAGATATGGTGGTGGGGCAGGGGTCAACTTTTAACCTTTTTTTTGTACTAGCCAGCAGGACAAGTTGGTTCAAAATTGCACTAGCCTGCAGATGGTTGCACTAGCCCACAATTATAATGGTAAATTTTGATCACTTATACAGGACAAAATGCAAGCCAAGAAATACTCTGATTATTGCACATTTATCCTGCTCCCACATTGCTTGCTGTCCAAGCAGAAAAAAGACTACAATGCCATCACACACAGTGTGCCTCCATTGTTTCATTCCATGGCCTCCTCTCTTCCTCTTCTTCTTTCTGCCCCTCCCCACAGAACCAGAGGATAGCACAACAGCAAATGTTCAATCGAGCAGTCCTAGTTTTGCTCACGCAACAGCAGGCATCAACATGCACCTCACCACACTCTCATCACCATGCACAGGGCAATGAACAGAATCAGGCAGAGAAAGACACTCTCAGCTCCCACCCTGGATGAACTGGAGACCTGAACTTCTGGAAGTTTTCATATAGCATCAAGTGAGCCAGGAGCACATCTAAGATTTATTTGGGGAAGGGGATACACAAACCTAAGGGGCTTGGGAAATAGAAAACTATATGACGTTTTTATTTTTAAAAGTATTGATTTTAACATGCTCTGCCTCAACAGTAGCAGATTTTTTTTTAATCACTGTCCTGTCATCAGCCCAGGGGAAACAGTACACAGGCATGATGCTATACTACCTCTGTTCTATATATGTTGATCTATGCACCCCAGGAATGCCTATTTTAACCTTTCAAATTATGTACTTCATTAAGGTTTTGTATCACACATGTTCCAATGCTTTGTTTTTTAGGATGAAAGGACATGCTGGGTGAGATAAAGGTGGGACTGTATGGATGGTGCTGGCTGGCATTGTCCATTTTGAAGAGTTGGGGGCCCCTACATTGCCAGTGATGGCAGCTATGGATCTATGGATTGTCATTTCAGAGTCTGGTCTGCAGTGATTTCAAGGGAAAAGTACAGAGTTGAGAGATTTGGATGGGGAAGGGAGCAGCTATGGTGAAGCTTGGATAAAACCCACCACCTGCAAGGCAGACCCTGTATGCCTCCTACCATTTTGTCACTGAAGTCTTGGATACAGACATTAAAAATGAAAAGAAATTAGGGGCATTGGTCTTAGTAATGTTTATTTATTTATTTGAGCATTTTACCAGGAAGACATGCTGAGCAGAGTACCACTTGACTTCAGATGCATCCTGGGGACAGTACAATAAAATAAAGAGGACAAAAATAATAATACAGCAATGGAAAAACTCAGTAACAATATTACAGTACAGCAGTGTAAAGTAGGAAAATAGCAGGATTATACAAGCAAAAAAGTGCAGCCATTACAATGATGCACATAATCAGAGAAAAGGTGAGGCATGAGACAAGCACTTGACATCATAAGATTGATATAAATAATGGCACAGAGCAATCCATAGAAGGATTAACTGGCTTAGGAGCCGAGGATGCGTTAGGCGCATGCGCAGGTGGAGGAGAAATGTGCTGAGAGAAGACTGTTGAGGTTCTGGGAGGAAGAGGTGTGCTGAATGTCTGGAGGGAGGGAGTTCCCAAAGCTTGGGCATATAGTAGATGAAAACTGCCTGGCCTGTCGAGGTGGATCTTTGGGGAATATGTATAGAGACACAGAAACATAGAATTTGAAGGCAGATAAGGACCGCTTGGCCCACCCAGTCTGCCCATTTCACTACCTAATGGATAAGCTGCAGATCCTAGTTAACAAGTAGCCTACTTCTTCCTACCCCCACCCCCTAGAATTGCCTTATGACTGTCCCATGCATGCTTAAATTCCACCACTGTTTTTGACTCCACAACCTCCTCCAGAAGGCTGTTCCATGCATCCACAACCCTCTCTGTGAAAAAATACTTCCTTAAATTACCTCTGAGCTGCCCCTCTATCTTCAAATTGTGCCCCCTGGTTCTTGCACACCTCTTTTTTTGAAAGATGCTACCCTCTTGGACTTTGTTGATTCCCTTGAGGTACTTGAAAGTTTCTATCATGTCCCCCTCTCCCTCCTTTCCTCTAGGCTATACATATTAAGCTCCTTAAGTCTCTCTTCATATGTCTTCCAGTGCAGACCCTGCACCATTTTAGTGCCCCTCCTCTGGACAGCTTCCATCCTGTCTATGTCTTTGTGGAGATTGGTCTCCAGAACTGCATGCAGTACTCAGATGGGTTCTCACCAGCTGTCTGTACAGAGGGATAAACTTCCTGTTTTCTACTGGTGATACCTCTCCCTATGCATCCTAGTATCCCCCAGCCCTCCTTGCTGCCCTCTCACATTGCTTGCCCACCTTTAGGTCATCTGATATGACTACCCCAGGTCCCTTTCCATTTTGTTGTTGCTAGTATCTCACCCCATTGTGTACTCTTCCCTGGGTTTTTGTTTCCCAGTAGGAGTCAAGTGTCATTTTGCCTGAGCTCATAGGCTGGGGGGAGTGGGCAGACAGGACTGAAGAGAGGTAGGGAGTTAAGGGCTGGTGCCAGAACTGATAGTGAGGCATGCACAGTGTGACAATCTGTGGTCCTGTAGGGAGGGTAGGCCCTGGGACTGATAGAGTGTACAGTGATGGGTGGAGTAGGGACAGTCAAGTGAGAAATGACAAATCATCAGTCAAAGACAAGTTCAGAAAACTGACTTAACTAGTGACTTAACAGCACTCTACCCTTCATCACACCCTGGACACTAGCTGAAAATCCTAACAGTGTAGTGATAATGATGATTCACATTGAGTATTGTGGGAGCCCCCTCTTGAACAACCAGATAACTGCAGCTCTTAATGCACTTAATAAGCTGTTAATCACAGCAGGCCATCTGGAACATTGAGAAAGATTAGGATGAGGATAAGAGCCTGCTAAAATATGGACTTTTTAAATTTAATAACAGCCATGCAAAACTTGAGCTAGTCAAGTTGGACAAGTAGAGAGTTAGCTGCAGTAGCCATGATCAGTTTACACTAGGTCTTCAGCTAGTAAAACAATGTTAAACATCAACCCTGGGGTGGGGATTATGCTGGATACTACTTCTGAGAAAAGGGACATAGAAGTCATAATACATGACTCACATAAACAATCTAGACAATGCAACAAGGCCTGCAGGAAGGCTACCAGGATGTTGGGGTATTTTGGTAAGAGGTTTTGATTGCAGGAGAAGACATATTACTACCTGTCAGGCCACATTTGGAGTATCATGCCCAGTTCTGGAAACACTAAAAGACAAAGGCAACCTGGAAATAGGGTAGCTCAGGGTAACCAAAATGATTCAGGGTGTGCAGTGCAGATCCAGTGAAGATTGGCTTAGGGCACTGAACATGTACTCACTGTAAGCCAATCAAGAGAGAGGATATATTTTTGAAACCTTCAAGTTCCTAATAGGAAAGAACAAGGTAAGTAGCAAGCAACTATTCAACAGGAACAACAAATCTAGAATATAAGTACAGAAGTCTGGGGGTGGTGGTGGATGTCAAGATGAACAACTCTGAGACTTGTAGGAGGGCAGCAGCCAAGGCCAACAGGATGCTGGGATGCATCACTAGGGGGATCACCTCCAGAAGGAGGAAGTGATGCTCCCTCTGTATAACTGCTTGGTGAGGCAGCACCTTGAGTACTGCGTGCAGTTTTGGGAGAGCCACACTTAAGAGGACTTAACCTCCTGGAGAGGGTCCAGAGGAGGGCAACCAAAATGATTTGGGGCTTGGGGGACAGGACCTATGAGGAGAGGCTCGAAGAGCTAAATATGTACACATTGGAAGAGAGAAGGGACCGGGGGGACATGATAGAGGTCTTCAGATACATGAAGAGGGTAAATAGGGGAGGAACAGTCAGGGTGCTTCGAAGGAAGGAGGAGGGCCACTAGAGGGCATGGGTGGAAGCTGGAGGGGGAAGATTCAGGGGAGAAAGGAGGAGGTGCTACTTCACTGAGAGGGTGGTGGAGCCATGGAATGCACTGCCTGGGGGGCTGGTGGAGGCAGAGACAGTGGAGGGGTTCAAGAGGGGGTGGGACAGGTACAGGGGAAGGGTTCTGGAAGCAAAATCCAATGCAGCAAGAATATCTGGAACTGGGAAGGGAGAAGCCAGAGAAGGCGAGGGGGACAGCAAGGTCAGCACCCAGGGTGGGGGCTGACCAAACAAGCAGACATGAAAGACCATTAGGCCTATTCTGCTGGCATTTTAGTATGTTAGTATGTTAGTAAGTGGAAGCTGGTAGTAGCCTATCAGTGGAGATGGTAGGTGCCAAAATGATTAATGGTTCCAACTATCACTAGAACAAAGTAAATGGCATAGTAGTTACTCAATGATAGCAGGAAAGCACAGTACAGGGGGTGGGTAGTGCAGACAAAAACTCCATGATTATAAGCGTGTGCACAGAACTGATTGAAGTTTTATGGGCTCAATATCAGAGTCTCTTGTGATGCATCAGAGGCTGTATGTCATTGATTAATTCACTCTTTTCAAGATAAAATTTACATTTGCATATAGTTGTGGACAGTGCTGTTCTTGTTTGGTTATGTTTGTTAATTTGAATAGGCATGTCCTGTGTGTGTGGTGGGGGAATCAGCTCTGTTTGTTTGCAGTGCATACAAAAAACCTATACAGATAGTAGAGGCCTGATATTCAAAAACTTACCCAGTGGGTAAAGTGGTTGCACTCCATTTGCCCAGCATTTGTGCCAGAGCACAATATCCAATAAGGACAGTTGCTCATGCCAAAAACACCCAAATCATACATAACAAATACAGAAAAAAAAATTTCATTGATTAGAAGTATTTGTAAAAATTATATTATATTAATATTATATTAGTAATAATAATAGTATTAATAATAATACTAATATTATAAAATATATTGGTAAAAGTTTATGATCTGGGTGTTAATAGAATGTAACTCTATGAACAACTGTCATAAGTCTTTGAGAAAGGACTTGGTTGGTCTGAAAGCTTAGACATTTTTTTTTTACTTTTTGTAACATCTATGTTGGTCCAATAAGAGGCATCAAACTATTTGCTTCTGGATCTGTTCTTACAAGGACCAGTACAGTATCTAATCTATGTATGTATGCTATCTTCCTGAGGACATTCAAATACAATCCTGCAATACCACCAACTAATGTATTGCCCACTAAAAATAAGGGAACTAACCCTAAGAGTCTTTCTAAGATAGTTGAAAATCTAGAAAAAAGTCCAAGAAACAAAGTCAAATATAACATTATGGAGGACTTTGATGGCTTTCAAACCATGTATGTTAACAGTGTGGATCTTGAACATCATTCACAACATTGCCCAGACATCCCTTACTTGCGGAGTAATTCAGATTTCACAAATGAGGAAGAAAAAGCAACCAAGGAAGCCTTCCTGTGTGATGAAACTATTTCAAAAATAGGAGTAGGTTTATGGGATATTAAAAAGAACTATTCATAAATAATCAGATAACAATGAAAATGATTGTAATATATGGATAGTGAAAATAATACCCCCAAAATACATACAAAAAATTCCTTGTAATACAGTAGTTAGTCCCGTAATAGTATACTTCCGGTCCTCGTAATAGTATACTTCCATGCCCAATAATACTATACTTCAGGTCCTCGTAATAGTATAGTTAGGATTACAAATGTGACTACTGTGTGAACGAGTTTTGTTCTTTTTTGTGAGAGAAACATGCGGAATGGGACTGGGAGTGGGAGCAGGAGTGGGGGTGGTGTGGCGAGGAGGCGAGAGCGACACTCGAGGTCTTACTAACTCTGCAGACCGCATGGCGCCATACAGCAGGCACAAGTAAGAAATTAAAAATTCCTTGCATCCATATATTACAAAAATAACAAATAGGTTCTGGTGTTTAGGCAGAAATTCATCTGAGAATGGGAGATAAGAAACCTCTAGCTCAGCCTCGAGGTTTCTTGTATCCCCAGAACCTCTTGATGGAATTACTGCCTTGTAATACACCAGAACCTATCTATTATTCTATTTATACTTGTAAGGAAAATCTTGCTGGAGAAAGAAAATGTGGAGGCTCATCTTATTAACATTAATCACCCCCAACAACCTGAGGAACAGGTGAGCTGTCAGAACACACAGAGGGCAAAGATTGTCCAAAGGGAAAAATAACAAGGTTATAAGAGATACAACCAAGAAAACTGGAAACAAGGAATTGAAAGAAATTGCTGCTTTAATAAGCTAAAGTCATGGCAAGGTGAAAAGAAAAAATGTAGAGATCTGAATCCAGTTCAGCCACCTCAGTTTAAACACAAATACTCATTAAGGGAGTAGCTCACTACCAATCAGGGTAAAATCAGATACTGTAAATATTCACTAAATATTCATTTATGATGCATGTATTACATTTTTTAAATTTTATTTCCAAAAAGATTCATGGATGCTCTCCTGACCCGTGCTGTCTCTTACATGGAGACATCCATGTAAAAGAGAGATGGGGGTCAGGGGAGTGTCCATGAATCATTTGGAAAATAAAATTTCAAATTTGAATACATGCATCATAAATGAATATTTAGTGAAAGCAGGGCGCTTTGTATTTCAACCAACAAAATGGAATTCTGGAGGGTCTATTAAGAAGTGATTGATGAATTAGACACTAATGAAGAAACTGAAAGATTTTGGGATACAAGTGTGTTCACCGATGAAGATATTTATTCCGAAACATATGAAAGAAGCACACTGTATATCAATCTATATTATCTATGAGAAAAATAAAGTATTTTTAATAAAACTGCTGGGTGAGTGGGCTCAGTTGCTGCCAATGTTTATTACTTAAAGTGAAAAGAAACTAGTCCCCTAAAAGCAAACAAAGGAAAAACAAACACAAACTAAAGCTGGTAAACAGCCATGAATACCCCTCTTGCTTAACCAAAATATCAGCAATGGAGCCAGAGGAAATTGTTCTGGTTACTGAAAATGGTCAAACATAAAAGATTCAAAAATGGTTATACAGCTGCCAAATAAAGATCCTGTACCTCTTTTAGAACACCTTTAGATTAATCGTGGAGAAATTAGTACCATACATGAACAAACTCAGGCCAGAGCCGATATGGCTGCAGCAAAGGAATTTGGGGTAAAATTTTGAAAATTATTTTTTAATATTTATATATCAAATTTTTAACTTAGTCTTGTTATGATCCTGCCTCATGAAGAAGGGCAGAAAATGTGCTACTCCTGGGGTAATGGTGATTTTGTGCAGGGATTGCAAAATCACCTTTCAAGATGCAGAAACACATTTTTGGTAGGAGTTGAAAAATGGCAGCTGTCACATTCATGAGATGCTGTGAAATAATGGCTATGTTGAAAAACTGGGGTAAAAATATTGCATATCACCAAAGTTATGAGCTGACATTTGATCAATTCAACGTAGCCTCATAAACTTTGTTGTTTTGTTTTAATATTTTTACACCAAATTTAAAACATAACCTTCTTATGATCCTGCCTCATGAATAAGGTCAGAGAAAATTTTCAACTCCTGTCTGAGAGGTGATTCTGTGCAGGGACTGCAAAATCACCTTTCAGGATGTAAAATAAATTGGGGCAGGATTTGAAAAATGACAGCGACCACATTAATGAGGGGCTGTAAATATATGGCTATGTTGCAAATTTTGGTTAAAAATATTGAAATATACCAAAGCTACGAGCCTACATTAGCAAAATTCAGTGTAGGCTCATAACTGTATTATTATTTAATATTTGTAAACCAAATTGTCAACATGGCCTTCTTATGACCCCACCTCATGAACAGGTGCAGAGAAAATTTTCAGCTCCTACCCTAAAGGTGATTTTGTGCAGGGTCCAAAAAATCACCTTTAGGGATGTAAAAAAAACAATAACAAATTTTTGCAAGGATTTCAAAACTGACAGCTGTCACACTCATAAGGTGCTGTAAAGTTATAGCTATGTTGTGAATTTGGCAGAAAAATATTGAAAACTGCTAAAGTTACATGCCTGTGTTCGTAAAATTCAGTGTAGGCTCATAACTTTTTTTTACGTATATTTTTACTCCACATTTTCAACATATTGTAGCATTCTTATGACCCCACCTCATGAACAAAGGCAGAGAAAATTTACAACTCCTGGCTGAAAGGTGATTTTGCACAGGGACTGCAAATTCACTTTACAGGACAGATCCACCTAATGCCAGTGCAATTGTTCATGAGGTAGGGTCCCAAAGAAGGCATGTTGAAAATTTGGGCCAAAATATGCAAAAATGCCAAAGTTATGCCACTAAGTTCAAAACCTCATTAAAATACATTAAAGAACATACCTGTTTCTTCAAGTTTGCAGTCCAGCTTTGAAGAGTGAAGACATGTCTGCGGTCCAGAGAGGAGTATAGCATTGGATCCCTGATGGGTATGTAAGATGTTGGGGGGGGGATGCAGGGTGGTGGGTACTGAATGGGAGAGTTAGGTGTGGATACAAATATGGCAGCAAAAGACATTGTTGGATGGTTGTCTTTTTGCAGGATTGTAAAGAAAGAAAAACACTGCATGGAGGATTGTTCATCATGATACTGGGAAATTGGGCACCTCTCCAATGTCACTCTTATGGTTCTGTGGGGAAGAGTGGGGTGCTGAGGGAGGGTCAGGTGATTGGAAATCAATATATATATATATATATATATATATATATATATACACACACACGTATTAGAGGCAAAAACTCTGTTTAATGCATCAGTTAGGGTTGCTTCACAGTGACAAAAGTGAGGAAATTCGATGTTAGTGTTAAAAAACCCTTTGCACCCCTCCAGCCCGCCCCCAACGCATCGGGATGTGTATTGGGGTCATCAGCCTAACTCTCACCCCATCACATGCATGAACAAGCTAAGGCATAGGAGAATAGGGTGAGAGTTGGGACCTAACCCAATGCACCCCAATGCCAATTGAGAGGAGCAGGCTGAGGTTGGTCCCCAGCCTAACACCAATTTCCTCACTGTTACACTAGCCCTAACTGATGAATAAATGGATTTTTGCCTCTTCCTTTCTTTTGAGAATGAGGACTATAAATAGTGAAAGGAATGTGGTGGTGGGAACATGGGGACCTTTGGGCTCCACGCTCCCACCACATGTTTTTCTGTGACATAGTAATCAAATCAAATCAAATCAAATTTATTTAAAAAGATGCCCAATCCCGAAGGCTCTGGGTGCCACACAAAAATTGTACAGTATGTCATACCGTATATATTACATTACAATATCATACAAATATAATATGCATAAAAACTTAATCACCAAATGCCTGCATGAATAAAAAGGTCTTCAGATGACTCTTAAAGGCCTCTATAGTGGGGGCCTCTCTCACTTCAAATGGCAACGAGTTCCAGAAAGCTGGAGCAGCAACTCCAAACGATCAATCCCCTGCTGATTTCAACCTTGCTCTCGGAACTTTAAGGAGGCCACCACTAGAGGAGCGGAGATCTCGGACAGAGGTGGACGGTACCAGGAGATCAGATAGGTAACCAGGGCCCTGTCCATGTAGGGTCTTATAGGTGAGAAAACCCACCTTGAACAATACTCTCCACCTGACAGGCAGCCAGTGCAATTCACGCAATACTGGAGTAATATGACAAAACTTATTCTGTCCGGTCAAAGATGGGCAGCAGCATTTGCACTAGCTGCAGTTTCAAGAAAGTTCAGAGACCCCGAGATAGAGGGCATTACAGTAGTCAAGCCTAGAAGTGACTAAGGCATGTACCAAGGTAGGGAGGTCCAGAGCCTGAACAAGGGGCTTAATCCTGGAGATATTTCTAAGATGGAAAAAACAGGAATGAACCAGAGAGGAAATTTGAACCTCCATGGACAGGTTCCTGTCAAAGATCACACCAAGATTTCGCACCCATGGGGAGGCTATCAATGACACAGCTCCTAGCACAATGCCAGTCGCAGAATCAGAGGCCATCCCATCACGAGCTCTGTTCGAGCTCCACTACCAGTACCTCAGTCTTGTTGGGGTTCAGTCGCAGATCAGCTGGAAGACATCCAGTCATTTATCTCAGCCAGACAGATATTCAGCACATCCACTGCATTTGATGTTCCTGGGGCAAAGGATAGGTATAGTTGAGTATCATCAGCATAGCAATGAAAACTCAAACCATACCTCCTAATGATCCCCACCAGGGGCAGCATGTATACTGCGAACAACATTGGGGCCAATACCGAACCCTGAGGGACTCCACATGAAAGGAGGCAGGGTACAGATGAGAAATTACCCATCACAACCCGCTGCCTCCTGTTAGTAAGAAATGACTCAAACCATTTGATGACAATACCAGTGAGTCCGCATAACTCCCTCAGGTGGAAAAGCAACACACAATGGTCCACAGTATCAAATGCTGAAGAGAGATCAAGGAGAACAAGAATTGTCTTGTCCCCCCGATCTCTAGCCCTGAGGAGGTCATTTTGCACCTGAACTAATGCAGTTTCAGTGCTATGTCTGGCCCAAAGCTGACTGGAAGGGATCATACAACTCGTGGGTCATGAGATATTCTCCCAACTGAAGTGATACCACCTTCTCAACAACCTTTCCCAAAAATGGAAGATTGGAGATAGGACGGTAATTTGCCCTAATGTCCGGGTCCAGAGAAGCTTTCTTTAAAAGGGGTCTCACCAGAGCCTCCTTCAAGGCATCTGTAAAGACACCCTGACTCAAGGAACACCTGACAATCAGGGCAAACACCGGGCCAACAGTGTCAATGCACCTCATCAAGAAGCGCGTTGGCACGGGATCCAGTTCACAAAAGGTATACTTCAAGTTGGCCACTATCTCAATGACCTCACGATCCTCCACTGGCCTAAACTCCCCCCAACCAGAAAGAGTGCTCTCAGAACACAACTGAAGACTACTGACAGCAATGATATTACTGGCTGAAGAAACCTCCCGCTGGATCGCAGACCCTGTCCGAGAAAAAACGAGCAAATTCCTCACAATCCTCATTTGAGGAAGCTCTTCCGGGCTGGAGACAAGATGGATGGAGAAGTCTATCAACAGTCCGGAAGAGTGAGGCTGGTCAGCTTCTCCCAGCAGCAATCTCCCGAGACAAAAATATTGCCTTCTTTTGGTTAATTGCCTCCTGATATGCGCAATAATGCTTTAAGGACAGTTTGTCAACCCCCAGGCAGGTTCCTCAGCGATGCTCTAATCTCCAACCCAGCTTCTTCGTCTCCCTGAGATCGCCGTCATAACAAGGCTACCTCAGGTATGAAGTTCTGGGTCGTACACGGACAGGTGCAAGGGAGTCGATGGCGCCAGACAACACCTTATTATAGGCGTCTACCCCGGCATCAACCGCTCCGACGCATGCATCACCCACCCTTGATAGATCAGCTGCCACCAAAAAACCCTCAGGGGTAAGATCTTTTAACGGATGACAGCGAAATATCTCAGAAGGGGAAGAATTTATGATGGGAGCACTAAACGTGAACTTCACCGTGCAATGATCAGACCAAGCTACTCGATCAATATCAAGATCAACGATCTTGAGTCCCAGTGAGAACACCAGGTCCAATGTGTGGCCATCCTGATGAGTAGGCAGCCGACAGACTGCACCAGCCCCAAAAGGGACATACTCTGCGGTAACTCATCGGTAGCACTTTGACTTCTCGACCCAAACATTGAAGTTCCCAAGAAAAATACATCTTGGGGAATCCAATGTTTCGCCGGCAACAAACTTGGCGAATTCCTGCAGGAACCCCCCTATCGAACCAGGTGGGCGATAGATGAGGAGGATCCTGCAGCCCACGCCGAGTCCTCCACGAATGGCCACACACTCAAATGAACCTGGGGTTCCCACCGGGTGCACGGTGAGTCCAGGTTTGATTTAAAACAGATAGCTACACCGCCTCCCCTACGATTTTCTCTGGGGCAGTGCACCACAGTGTATCCTGGGGGGACTGCAGCCTCAAAAACAGGGCCAGTATCATCTCCCACCCAGGTCTCTGTAATGCACGCCAGGTCGACCAATGAAACCAGAGCGGCAATAATATCCGTCTTGTTTCTGATTGACCTGGCATTGCATAGCACTGCCATCAGAGGTATTGAGGGTGATGCAGCCCTAGAGGTCACCTGGCCACTTGGCCTGGTGGCTCCCTTGGAAATAGGCACCAACCACGTCTGGCTTCTCCTAGATGCTCTATTTATTCCAGGGCATCTCCTGGACTTAACCACCTCTATCCTTTGATCAACCCGCTCCTGGTCATCCCACAGCGCTCACATGAAACAATCCCCCATAATCCCACTTCTCTACAATGTCTGATAGTAATATCAGATACAGGGAGGGGGATAAAAGGACGCAGCGCATGCAGCCGCGAATTCCCATAAGCAATCCTAGGCCCCAAGACTCGTCTAACAGAGCTCCTACACATAGCTAATTAAATAAGCCAAAATGGCACATATAAACTCATGCAGCAATACACATAAACACTCTATTTTATAATAAAACTAGTTGACATACATGAACAGCAATACCATAATCTAATTCCCACCTGTCATCCAGAACAGGTAATATTTCAGCTCCGAATGGCGCTCGTGCCACTCACAATGCTCGCGCCATGCTCGCGCTTTCGAGCGGCGCCTATGTTTATAGAATGCCCCACTCCCACACACCAGTAGCTGGCAGCCCCTTCTACAACTCCAGCTCCAGCTGGTGACGAATTTGCAGATCTAACACACAGCCTCTCACGCTGTGTTAGCCAAGTAGGGTCGAGTGGGCAGGCAATCAAGATGATACAGTCCAAATGAAAGTAATGCCAGTTAGTCCAGACACATTAATTACCAGCTGCAACGAGCAGCACTCTTAGCAGACACAGGAGGAAAACAACACAGAAACTGATAAGTAATGATAAGTGCAATGCAAACATAAATGCTAACTGTTATGTACATGGTGACGCAAACGTAAATTGTAAAGCAAACGTTAATAGAAACACAGGCGCAAAGTGATGCCAAACTGAACAGTAACTCAAACGGAGACGCAAGCACATATGAAAACACAACTGGTAATGCAATGGTGATGATACTGCTATTGTAAATGCAAATGATAACTGTAAAAGCAACAATAATGCCAAAAGAAACAAGCGGAAATGCAAATGAAGCGCGTAAAATGCACCCCATAGCAGCATGAGTCAAAGTACCGCAATTGTAAAACACAAATGGTATGGTAACAGCAACAATAATGCCAAAGGAAAACACAAACACAAACACAAATGGAAGCTCGTATGGAAATGTAAACCGTAATGTGCAAGGGCATGGGAATGCAAATGGAAATGCAAATTGTAATGGTAAGAACAACGATGACGCAAAACGAAAGACAAATGAATATGGAAACGGAAGGGCAGACACCAACAGAAATGGTAATGCACATGGTGATGCTAAGCAAAACACAAACAGTAGTGGAGACACAAATGGTAACAGTAATGCAAACGCAACCGCAAATGGAAAAGGGACAGGTACTGCACATGGTGGCGTACACGGGAACGGTAATGCAAACGGGCATGGAAACACAAGTGTAAAGCCTACATGTAACAGTAACTGGAGTGCACACCCTATTTTTCTTGAAAAGCTCCATTGAGAAACACAGTGAAAACAAAGAATGTATGCATAATAATGTGCCTCAGATCAGAAAACTAGCAGTTATAATACTAAATTGCTAATATCTCAGTAACCATACGACGTAGAAAAAAATTAAAATTTCACATGATTCATGAGTTTCCTGGCTTTAGCGATGAAAATTCCATATCTAACATAGAAACATAAAAACATAGAATTTGACAGCAGATAAGGACCGCATGGCCCACCCAGTCTGCCCATTTCCCTACCTAATGGATAAGCTGCAGATCCTAGTTAACCAGCAGCCTACTTCTTTCTACCCCAACCCCCTAGAATTGCCTTATGACTGTCCTATGCATGCTTGAATTCAACCACTGTGTTTGACTCCACAATCTCCTCTGGAAGGCTGTTCCATGCATCCACAACCCTCTCTGTGAAAAAATACTTCCTTACATTACTTCTGAGCCGCCCCCATCTTCAAATTGTGCCCCCTTGTTCTCGCGCACCTCTTTTTTTGAAAGATGCTACCCTCTTGGACTTTGTTGATTCCCTTGAGGAACTTGAAAGTTTCTATCATGTCTCCCTCTCCCTCCTTTCCTCGAGGCTATACATATTAAGCTCTTTTAGTCTCTCTTCATATGTCTTCTGGTGCAGACCCTGCACCATTTTACTTGTCCTCCTCTGGACAGCTTCCATCGTGTCTATGTCCTTGCGTAGATTGGGTCTCCAGAACTGCACACAGTACTCCAGATAGGGTCTCACCAGCTGTCTGTAAAGAGGAATAACAACTTCCTGTTTTCTACTGGTGATGCCTCTCCCTATGCATCCCAGTGTCCCCCCAGCCCTCCTTACTGCCCTCTCACATTGCTTGCCCACCTTTAAGTCATCTGATATGACTACCCCCAGGTCCCTTTCCATTTTTGTTGTTGCTAGTATCTCACCCCCCATTGTGTACTCTTCCCCTGGGTTTTTGTTTCCCAGGTGCATCACCTTGCACTGCTTAGCATTGAATCTAAACTGCCATGCATTTGACCATTCCTCTAACCTTGCCAAGTCCCTTCTCATCCTTTCCTCCCCACCTTGTACATCAACTCTGTTGCAGATCTTTGTGTCATCTGCAAAGAGACATACTTTTCCTTCCAGTCCCTCTGCAATGTTGCTTATAAAGACATTGAAAAGGACCGGTCCTAATACTGAACCCTGTGGTACCCCACTAGTAACCCTCCTTTCTTCAGAGTGGACTCCATTTACTATTACCCTCTGTGTCCAATTCTCCAGCCAATTCTTTACCCAGGCTATCACCTTGGGACCCACTCCCAGGCTGGCTAACTTGTATATTAATCTTTTGTGTGGGACTGAGTCAAATGCTTTGTTAAAGTCTAGGAAGGCCATGTCCACAGCCCCTCCCTGATCTACTACTTTGCTCACCCAGTCAAAGAAATCTATTAGATTCATCTGACATGACCTTCCCACTGTGAATCCATGCTGCCTTGGGTCCTGTGCCCCTCTGGCCTCTAGGTACTCAACAATTCTTTCCTTCAGAAGTGATTCCATCATTTTCCCTATCACTGAGGTTAAACTAACAGGTCTGTAGTTTTCTGCTTATGCCCTGCGCCCACTTTTGTGAAGGGGAATCACATCTTCCCTCCTCCAGTCCTCAGGTACCACCCCATCCTCTCATGATTTGTTAAAGAGGGTAGTCAGTGGTGTCAATAGTTCTACCCTTAGTTCTTTTAGAATTCTGGGATGAATCCCATCAGGCCCCATTGATTTGTCCACCTTCAGTTTTAAGAGTTCTTTCAGAACCCTTTCTTCTGTAAATGGGCTGGTATCAACTTCTATATCCAGAGTGTTTCTATTGTTTGTTTTAGGTACCCCCCTCTTCATTTGTAAATACTGAACAAAAATATTTTGTTAGTATCTCTGCCTTTTCACTGTCACCCTCTGCCCACCCCCCCCTTTATTAAGCCTCACTATCCCTCCCTTAGTCTTCCTTCGCTCCCTGATGTACCTAAAAAGGTTTTATCCCCCTTCTTAACTGAGTTAGCTATCTTTTCCTCAGTTCGGGCCTTTGCTGTTCTGACTGCCTTCCCAGCTTCCTTTTGCTTTAACTTATACAATTCTCTGTCCTGCTCCTTCTGTGATTCCTTGTACTTTCTGAATGCTTTCTTTTTCTCTTGAACCTTCACTGCCACCTCCTTTGAGAACCATAGTGGTTTCTTACATTGTTTTGTTGTGTTTATTTGCTTCACACAAAGGCTTGTTACCTCTGTGATGGCAGTTTTTATTATTCCCCATTGTTCTTCCACCCCTCCTTCCTGCCCATTTGCTAGTGCATTCCCTTGGCACTCACCCATTTTGGCAAAGTCAGCCCTCCCCGAAGTCCAGTACTTTTGCCTTTTTATGTCTTGACTCTATTGCTGTGTTTATTGTGAACCATACTGATCAATGGTCGCTAGTTCCCAGATGGCTACCCACTTCTACATCTGTGATCCTCTCTCCAACTCCATTTGAGAGAACCAGGTCTAAGATTGCTCCCTCTTGAGTGGGTTCCAATACTAGTTGTCTAAGGCATGCCCCCTGTAGGGCATCTAGAATAACCCCACTCTTAGAAGTGGTTGCTGCAACTGCACTCCAGTTAACATCTGGGATATTCAGATCACCCATCAGCAGTATCTCCCCTTTATCTGCCATTCTAAGTATACTTTCTATCATTTCCTTGTCCATTTCCTCCCCCTGAGATGGGGGTCTGTATACAACCCCTGTGCAGATTGTGGTGCCATTGTATGCCTCCAAATTGACCCACAGTGCTTCTTCTCCTCCCTGTTTACCCTTTTGTTGTGTTGCTTTGATTCCTTGCCTCACACTGTTTCCGAGATACGAGACCCAAAAGGTGTGGCAGACACCACCATGTTTGTCTCTGGGAAACAATTTCAAATTTGGAGTACTGTAACATTGTGTCCATGCAGTATTTTGTCACCAAACCAACAAAAGGCACATCTATGAGATGTTGACTACCTTCCCTCCAAATTTCAGACAAAAAGACCAAACTATTCTTTTGCAGCAGGGTGGCAAAGAATTCCTGTCATTTTGGCCATAGCCTAGAAAAGTAGTGTCGTGATTTACGACACCATTCTCAAAAATTTGTGAAACTGTCGCAAGTATGACACTACTTTTCCCACAAAATTGAAAAACATATTTCTGGGGTTTTTACCCCAAAATAAAGACATGGCTACCATCCACAGGGCTTAACTAGGTAAACACAAAAAGAATGATGTCCCTAGATGGTCCCAATTTTAAATGCCAAGCATTTCTGTGATCAGTAACTGAAAACAAAATGGCAGATTTGCAACACTACTAGGGTCATTTGTGACACTAAGAAGTGCATTTGTAACACTGTCAACGTTTTTAACAACTTTTCCCTTTGACTTACGACGGGAACTTGTTTTTTGAATAACTTTTGAACTGTTCAATATTTTTTCACAAAATCTTCAAAAGACACATCGGGGACCCCGGCTGCACGTTCCCTGAAATTTTCAGACTGGTCACGCAAACCATGTGACCTGTAGGCATGAGCAAAGAATGTGCAAAAAAACATAATTGCATGCCGGAATGTTGCTTAATAATTCTGCAGCTGTATATCCGACTGATACAAAAGTTGGCAGATCCCAAGACCTATGATTATGCCCTGTGTCTGCCAAATCTCAGGTAGATCCATTTTACGGTGGTAAAGTTATTAAGGTGCAAAGTTTCATCATTTAACCTTTAATGGGGTACTCAACCCTAACTATGGTAGCACTAGAGTGCTATTATTATGGTAGCACGGTAGTGCTGCCATAGTTAGGGTTGAGGAGCCATTTCTATGTTAAACCCCAAAACTTTGCACCTTAATAACCTTGCAACTGTTTGATGGATTTACCTGAAATTTGGAATTTATGATCAAGAACCATACGCCTTGGGATCTGCCAAGTTTTGTACCGGTCGGATATACGGCTGCGGAGTTACTAAGTGTGATCTGTGCGCACGTTTACGCTTTTTCTGGAATTCTATGGTCGCGCCTACAGGTCATACGGTTTGTGCGACCGGCCCAAAATCTTCAGGGAACATGCGGCTGGGGTTCCTGATGTGCCTTTTGAAGATTTGGTGAAAAAATATTAAACGGTTCAAAAGTTATTCAAAAAACAGTTTCCCATTATAAGTCAATGGAAAAGTTAACAGAAAGTTCAACACTTTCGCAAATGCATTTTACTTTCGCAATGGGCCTGTTACTTAACCTCGGCCATTTTGTTTTCAGTTGGTGATCAGAAAAATGGTTGGCATTTAAATTTGAGACCCTCTAGCAACCTAATTCTTTTGTATTCACCTAGTCGGGCCCTGAGGATGCTTGCCATGTCTTTATTTTGTGGTAAAACACCCACAAATATGTTTTCAAATTTCTGGAAAAGAACTTCGCAAATTACTTTCGTGCTCATGAAAGTGTAGAACTTTTTGTAGCTTTACATGAGTGCGACAGTAGTTTTCCATCTGTGGGACAGTGACAGCGATTCTTTGGCACTGCGCTGCAAAGAACCGTTGGGAGTTTTAGGCTGAAATTTGGAGGAGCACGGAGCAGACATCTCACAGATGTGCCTTTCAGTGTTGTATTGAAAAAATATTACATGGTGGCAAAGTTGCAGCACTCCAAATTTGACAGTTTTTCCCATAGGATAACATTACGGCGCCCGACACATTACAGAAATCCTTTGGCACCCTGCTGCAAAATAACGGTTTGGTCTTTTTTCCTGAAATTTGGAGGGAAGACAGCCAACAGCCCACAGATGTGCCTTTCAGTAGCTTGGTGAAAAAATATCACACGGCGGCAAAATTACGGTACTCCAAAGTTGACTGTTTTTCCCATAGGATAACATTACGGCGCCGCATAACAGAAATCCTTTGGATCCCTGCTGCAAAATAACGGTTTGGTCTTTTTTCCTGAAATTCGGAGGGAAGACAGCCAACAGCCCACAGATGTGCCTTTCAGTGGTTTGGTGAAAAAACATTACAGGGAGGCAAAGTTATGGTGCTCCGAACTTTTCTTTTTTTCCCATAGAATAACATTATGGCGTTCGCCACGCCTTTCAGGGCCCGTATCTCGGAAACGGTGCGAGATACGGACTTTTCGTCAGAAAATTTCTTAGTCTCCTCATGGGGCTAAGTTGCAAATTAGCCAGGACAGTTGTAAATAATATGACTTTTAAATTTTTTTTCTACGTATTACGGTTCCTGAGATATAATGTATTTAGTATTCCAAGATCTCATTTTCTGCACCAATACTCATTATTTTGCATACATTATTTGTACTCACTGTCTTTCTCAATGCAGGTTTTGGGGAAAACCAGCCTGTGCGCTTACATTACTGTTACTGTTGCCCTTTCCGCTTGCGGTTCCGTACCCGTTTCACTTACCGTTGACATCTGCGCCACCATGTGCGTTATCCTTTGCGTTTTCATTTGCGCTTGCGTTTCTGTTATTTTTTGCCATTTCTGTCTACAGTACTGTTTCTCTTTCTGTTTCACTTTGCGTCACCATGCCCATTGACATTTCCATTTACAGGCACCATGTTACTATGTGACAAGACATCATATGGCACACCGTTCCCGTCTACGCCACCGTGTGCGTTACCCTTTCGGTTCTCATTCGTGCTTGTGTTACCATGTGTGCCACTGTTAGCATTTCTGTTTGCATTGCTGCTCCTGTTACTATGCCACAAGACATCATGTGGGCGGGGCTCGGGGCCCGCCACCGCATTACATTCACTATTTCTCAATATCATTCTCAAAAGAAGAAATTAGAGGCAAAAAACTCCATTTAATGCATTAGTTAGGGTTGTTCCACAGTGACAAAGTGAGGAAATTCGCTGTTAGGGTTGAAAACCCTAACTCCAAGTCACCCCAGCACCACACACACACAGACACACACACACATTCAAGTATGGGGAGGACCAGGTCAACACAACCAATGACAGACATCCAGCAGCAGGTGACAGAAATAACAAACAATTGTCTAAATGTACTACGAGACATCCCCACCCACCTGACCAGGTACTGCGCTCAGTGGAGATCAACAGCAAAACTGAGGCCATGTACACCAAACGTACACATCCCTGATTGCAGCTGCACAACGTATCACACTTAGTAGTTGCATGGCCTTACCTACCGATGCCCCACACCAGATCACACCACTTGTGGTGGGCCACCTGAACAATACAGTTAAAGCAAAACCAAGGGTATTAAATTAAAAAACACACATACAAGACATAACCATGCATGCGCAGGTGTGTGGGATTGCTAAAAATCAGGGACATCCTGATTGTGACACTGGGGGATTGGGCACACCCAGTGTCACTCCTTTGTTTGTGGGGGGGTGTGGGGTTGGGGGTGCTGAGAAGGAGGGAGGGTCAGGTAGGGGAATAACTCTATTTTTGAAGGAACAAAAAGCAGTCATGGCACACTCCACCATGTGCAACATGGCTGCTGAGCTCTACTGCACATGCGTGACTACTAGCACATGAACAATAGAGTGTGGTGGCCATGTTGCACACAGCAGAGTGTGCCATGCCTGTCATTTCTTTTTTTCATTTAAAAATAGAGTTATTCCCCTCACCCGACCTGCCCTCTCTGCACCTCCCCACCCCAGACCCCCCACAAACACAAGAGTGACACTGGGGTACCCAATCCACCAGTGTCAGAATAAGGATGCCCCCTTGTATAAAATTAGTGTTGTGCGAGTGGAGTGCTCTAAGTGGCAGTAACTATGGGTCAGATCCATCATGTTGTTCGTTCACAAAGAATGTGAGGAATGCGGAGTCTTTTCTCAAAGAAAGAGGTCTGCAGGGCTCTGCCCACTGCAGCCCTAAAAAGAAAGAGGACCTGAAGAAGATATGGATGCAAAAATAAGGAGCAGCTAGTGGACTCTGGCTACTACTGTTGAACTCTATTTGTGAAAGGTCTTCCAAGACCAAACTATGAAAATAGCTCCACACTGAAAATTCAACAATATAATCTTTGTAAGGGGATTATGGGAAATAAAATTAACTGATCTGAGATTATGTCAGTTTCCTGGTATAAGGTAAGGAACAGTGAGGATGGGATTGTCTATTTACTGAGAGCAATGAAGCAATGAAAAAAGTTTTAGGAATGGTTCAAGATTTTAGTAAGATAGGAATCTCTTTTTATTTAACCATTCCCTCTATCACTGATAACTACAAAAAGCTGATTAAGACAAGTAAAGGAGAAATTATGTGAATGGTCATAAAGCTCAAATTAATCATCAGAGGAGAAGAAATACATTAAAATGGGTCCACCCATCCCTCTAAATCAAAAAAGAATAACATAGCCAATTACATGAAACCAGTGGAAATGGTTCATGTTTTATTTTAAACAGAAAACATTCTGTCACAGGAAGATTGTAAAGTAATTAAAGTAATAAGGAGAAGGTTGCAAAAGGTACCAAAGAGTAATAGTAGCATTACTTTGGAAGACGAAGAGCAGGAAATGGAAGGGGGCTAAAATCAAGAGGTACAAATAAGCTGACTGCCCTGAACTCCTCTCTTTTATGGTTGAAATCAGATATAGCATCCTACAGCTTGAACATTTCTTATGATATAGCATGGTTAACTCCCCATGCTCATCACAAGCTGTTAACCAATTGAATGATATAGAAATTTTAGTCTCAACTATGGCAGAACAGGAAAGAAAATTTCAAGAGGTAGACTCAGTCCATATAATTGAAAAAAATGTGCATCTTCATGCTACAGGAAATGTGGATACAAGATAAAAATAGGGGAAGTCTAGAAACATAGAAACATAGAAACATAGACTTTGATGGCAGATAAGGACCGCTTGACACATCTAGTCTGCCCATTTCCCTACCTACAGGATAGGCCACAGATCCTAGTTAACCAACAGCCTATTTCTTCCTACCCCTCACAAGAATTGCCTTATGTCTGTCCCATGCATTCTTGAATTCTCCCACAGTTTTAGACCCCACAACCTCCCTCAGGAAGGCAGTTCCATGCATCCACTACCCTCTCTGTAAATAATACTTCCTCACATTGCCCCTGAACTGCCCCCTCTATCTTTAAATTGTGTCCCTTGTTCTTGCCGTCTCTTTTTCTGAAAGATGCTACCCTCTTGGACTTTGTTGATTCCACTGAGGTACTTAAAAGTTTCTATCATGTCCCCCCTCTCCCTTCTTTCCTCAAGGGTATACATATTAAGCTCCTTTAGTCTCTCCTTATATGGCTTCTCTTGCAGACCCTGCACCATTTTAGTTGCCCTCCTCTGGACTACCTCTATCCTGTCTATATCCTTGCGGAGATGGGATCTCCAGAACTGGACACAGTACTCCAGATGGGGTCTCACCAACTGTCTGTACAGAGGGATAACAACTTCCTGTTTTCTGCTGCTGATATATCTCCATATGCATCCCAGTATACGCCCAGCCCTCCCTACTGCCTTCTCACATTGCTTGCTAACCTTAAGGTCATCTGATATGATTACCCCCTGGTCCCTTTCCTTTTTTGTTGTTGTTACTACCCCCATTGTGTATTCTTCCCCTGGGTTCTTGTTTCCCAGGTGCATTATTTTGCACTTCTTTGCATTGAATCCTAGCTGCCATATTTCTGACCATTCCTCCAACCTTGCCAAGTCCCTTCTCATCCTTTCCAAGCCTTCTTGTGTATTAACCCTGTTGCAGATCTTTGTGTCATCTGAAAAGAGGCATACTTTTCCTTCCAGTCCCTCTGCAATGTCACTTATGAAGACATTAAAAAGGACTGGACCCAATACTGAACCCTGCAGTACCCCACTAGTAACCCCTCTTTCTTCAGAGTGGACTCCATTTACAATTACCTTCTGTGTCCTGTTGTCCAGCCAGTGTTTTACCCAGGCTACCACCCTGGGACCCACTCCCAGGCTGGTTAATTTGACTATTAATATTTTGTGTGGGACGGTGTCAAATGCCTTGCTGAAGTCTAGGTAGGCCATGTCCACAGCCCCTCCATGGTCTACTACTTTGGTCACCCAGTGAAAGAAATCTATTAGATTCATCTGAAATGACCTTCCCACCATGAACCAATGCTACCTTGGGTCCTGTGCCCCACTGGACTCTAGGTACTTAACTATTCTTTCCTTCAGAAGTGACTCCATCACTTTCCCTACCACAGAGGTCAGACTGACAGGTCTGTAGTTTCCTGCCTCTGTCTTGGTCCCACTTTTGTGAAGGGGAATCACATCTGCCTTCCCCCAGTCCTCGGGTACCACACCATCCTCCTATGATTTATTAAAAAGAGTTGCCAGTGGTTTCACTAGTTCCCCCCTTAATTCTTTTAGAATTCTGGGGTGAATTCCATCAGGCCCCATTGCTTTGTCCACCTTCAGTTTTAGGGTTCTTGCAGAACCCTTTCTTCTGTGAAAGGACTGGGATCGACCCCTATCAAAGAGTGCTTCTGTTAATTGGATTAGGCACATCCCCCTCCTTTTTGTGAATACTGAGCAGAAATATTCGTTCAGTATCTCTGCTTTTTCACTGTCCCCCTCTGCCCACCCAATGTTCATTCTATTAAGCCTCACTATCCCTCCCTTTGTCTTTCTACGCTCTCTGATGTACCTATAAAAGGTTTTATCCCCCTTCTTAACTGAGTTGGCTATCTTTTCCTCAGTTTGGGCCTTTGCTATTCTGACTTCCCTCCCTGCTTCCTTCTGTCTTAACTGGTACAGCTCTCTGTCCTGCTCTTTCTGTGTTTTCTTATACTTCCAGAATGCTATCTTTTTCTTCTTGACTTTCACAGCCACCTCTTTTGAGAACCATAGTGGCTTTTTTCTTTTGTTTTGATTTGTTTATTTGCTTCACACAAAGGCTGTGATGGCAGTTTTGATGATTCCCCATTGTTGCTCCACACCTCCTAGAAGGTGTCCAATACTGGATGTTTGGAGCTGTTAAGAAGTCAGTTTATGGCAGAGCTATTTATTTTATTTTATTTTTTTTATTTAGCTTTTGTTGACCGGGTAAGTGCACTAGTCAAATCCTGCCTATTTTCAGGCATGACCCGGGGGAGGTTGATACAGATGAATGCCAACTGACCTTGAACCAGATTAAGCTGTTGGTGGTATTTTTAGTGAATGAGGGAAATTTGGCCAAGACACCAGGGAAATTCCCCTTCTGTGTGGCCAGTAGGGGGACTTGCTGTTGCTGGATGCAGGCCCATTTGGAAGTCTGCACTGGAGGAGGATGGACATCGTGGAGCTGAATAAGCAGCCGAGGGCTGCACGGAAAGAAGTTGCAGCACTGGAGATCGAGGGGCACTTTACCATGATTAAGGATATGGAGGAAAATGATTTATTTGTTTCAACAGAAGAACTAGTGAATTTGGGGGTTGTTGAACCTGCAATATCTGTTATACAAGTGTCACCTGATGTGGAAACATTGCAAACCAAGTTGGATACCTTATGGAAGGAACAAGAGAAAGTTACAGAGCAATTGTCGGCTTTAGGAGCAGGACAGGTTACAGTGCTTACCGCAATGGAAAGTGGACTGCCTGGTGAAGCTGAGTCAGTTCTCCCTTGTGATGTAAAAATCAGGGTGGCTTATTCACACGATGACAATAAGGAGATTCTCAGCAATGATCAGAATGCTGTGAAGGAAACGGCTGGCAGTAATGATGTGGGTTTAATTCAGTGCCGAAAGCCGATAGAGAGTATGGAGATGACGGGTTGTGTACCAGCGGTTGCCGGGTTGTACAAGGAAGTGACTGAGGAAGCAGAAGTGGAGTGGGGGTGCTTAATCTCTGATGCACAGCAGGCTACTCTCATGAAAACAGCAGGGTTTGTTTTTCGGGGCCAAATTGGTAATCCAGTTCCTGGGTATGGATTGGAAACGCCCTGTGTCTTTCAAACGGATCCTAGGACTCAAACAGGGGTGTCAAAGTTTTCCTTTGTAAAATGACATCAGGACAAGGTAGGAGAGGAGGGAAAAGACAAAAAAGCAGCGGTGACCTTTGCCAAAAGAAATTTGGAAATGCCTGTGGTGGGGTTGGCTGGGAGCCTGCATGGTAACGGAGAGACTGGTGGGGTTGCTGTAATTTCTAACCCTTTGCAAGAGCCTTTAATGGCTGAAAACTGGTCCCCTCAAAAAGCACTTAGTGAAGCTGGCTGGACTTTAGAGAGTGGGTCATGGAAGCCCACACCTGATTGGGACCCAAAGTTAAATTTTTCACAAAACGAGTCAACGTGGTAACCAAAGTTGCCGGAAGAAATTAATGCTGGCGGGGATCCGGTGCTGGTGGGAGGGAGGGATGAGCCTCCTACTGTGATAGTACCACCAGAAATTCCAGTAGTGGCCACTCCAGTGGCTCTGGAGTGGGAAGGGGTTACAGTACAGGAAACTCCTGTTGTGAATAAACCCTTATTGTCTGACCTATTTTCAAAATTAAAAAAAGATGCAGCACCACGTAGGAATGCGGTGCGACTTCGTTATAAAGGAGTACTAGACGTTAGGCCTGATAGACAGTATGTGGGTAAATGCTTATTGAAAGAATCCTTGCACTTCTCTCCAAGGGAAGTGTTTGCATTTATAAACATTTCAAGTGAAGACAATTTTGATGTAAGTTTTCATTCTGTTTATGCCCTAGACCCTTTTTGGGAATGGTATAATCAAGTAAAATTCTCCCCCATATGGATGCCTTTCTATGTGATACCCTTAACTAAACCGTTGATAAAATATGTGACTATCATGTTTAGAAATGAAGGCATCCATGTGGATGATATTTCATATTGGCTGGCCCAGAAATGTGAGCTCTTGAGTTCCCCTGAGGCAATTTTAGATTCAGAGCAATTTTGGACAGGGGGGTGGCGTTTCAAAGTTAAACTCAGACAATCGGACACAGGAATTGAACACATTCTGAATTCTTTCCTGTTAGGAAGGGATGGGGAGGTGTTTTTATGCAGGACAACCTCGAGCTTGTTATAAATGTGGGGCTAGAACACATTTATTGAGTTCCTGTGATAAGCCGAGATGCGACAATTGTGGAGAAATTGGACGCATAGTGTTTCAATGTTCTAATTTTACGAAAAGTGATCTTTGTGAGGATACAGGGCATGTTTTTTCAGAATGTGTCTGGGCAGCCAAGAATAAAGCATCTTGTGGTAGCCCTGATTTATTGATACAAAAAGCTCAGGATTTGGTAACAGGAGAAGGTCAGACTGGCCCAATAAAGATTGTTGAGGAATTGCATTCTGTTCCTGTTTTAGGGGAGGACCGTGAGGAGGTAGACAACTTAGTAATCATTGACTAAGGTCCTTTGACCCAGGTTCTGGTAGGCTATATGGAACAAGAGGATATCAGACCACAGGAGCCCTTTCGAGCACCGGTGGTGACTTCAGTCAGACTGTCTTCCAGGAACATTAGAACCCTCCAACCTCAGTCCGCTACTGAGGTAGAAACTAGTAATTCCTATGCAATGTTAACTAGTCAGTGGGGGGAGTCGGATATGGATTGTCAGGATAATGATTCCCAGCAGACACTAGACAGTCCCCCTTCCCCCTTACAGGTTCAAGAGGGATATAAAGGTAAAAAGAAGAAAAGATGGAAAAAAAAGGTAACATTTTGACTTAGAATGATGCAGTTCAGATTGGGTTCCTTAAATGTTCATAGCCTATTGAATTATAGGAAACGGAAGGTGATTTATGATTTTTTTACATCTTAATACTATTGATGTTTGTTTAATACAAGAGACTTGGATGTATACTATGGAACAGGTCAGGTTTTTTCAATGAGAATGGTGCTGGGGACCATCTTACTGGTCTTTTGGACAACAATCAGCGGATGGTATAGGGTTTCTGTTCCATTCTTATGATTTTTCACTAATTAAATTAATGGATCTTATTCCCAGACGGTTAATGATATTTGATGGGGTTTGGAAATCAAGGTTATGTCATTTTATTAATGTATATGGATCACAGGTTAAGGCAGAAAGGGTTGCACTCTTTCAAATGTTGCAACCTTTTTGATAACCTCTTCTGATGTTTTTTTGTGCGGGGACTTTAATTGTGAATTAAAGGGTGTAGGAAATCGACCAGTAGGGGTTGGGAAGAAAATTTACTGTGACTCTAATGTCTTGGCAAAAATGATACAATCATCTGGACTAATAAATGGGAGTAGTCAGCAATGTAATGGTTTTAAATTTACTTATAAAAGAAACCTTTATACCTCTACTATTGATTATATTTTTCTTTCTGAAAAAATTCCTTTCAAATTCGAAACATGTCTGGTTTCATTTTCTGATCATTTACTTCTACTTTGTACCCTTTCTCCACATTCCAGACCATTGCAACAGCGGGCACGGTGGAAGTTGAATCCACTTTTATTGAATTCCCAGTTGGTATTGGGTAAAATTAAAGCATTATTGACTGCAAGACTTTCAGTAGCCTTTTTATATGACAATATGGGTGAATGGTGGAAAGATTCTAAGGAAGATTTTTGCCAAGTATTAAAACAGCAAGGGAAGGCTTGGGCTAAAAGTAGCTTTTTGCAGTATCTAAAGTTGAGACAGCAATTATATCATTTATTTTCAGTAGCTAATACATCTAAATTGGATTTTAGTTCTCAAATTTTAACTCTGAAAGGACAAATTAATGAAGTCCAGTATAATAGGGCTAGGACATTAAATGCACTTTTTCAATATGGGGTTAAAAAACAGCCATTGGGGGATCCATACGAAGCCTTCAAAAAATATAAACATACTACACATTTAGACATGCTCCACGATAAGGATGGGAACTTAGTGAGAGAACAGAAATCTCTTCAAGACATAGTTAAACAGTTTTTCTTGGCACATATGCCAGAAAAATCTCCTAGTGAAAATTCCATTATGGAATTTTTGGACCAGATTACAGTACCAAGAAACAGCTTTGATACGTCAGTATTAATTCAGCCTATAACTAAAATAGAAATAATAACTGCCATTAAAACCCAAAAAAATGGGGCCTCACCAGGGATTGATGGTTTAACGACAGAATTATAAGGCTTTTCAGCTGAATTTTGGAGTGTTTTGTGTTGGTGTTTAATTCCTTTCTTGCTGACTCAGTTATTCCAAGTTGGTTTTCGAGGGATTGTTAATTTTCTTATATAAATCAGGGGACAAAAATGGTTTAGACAACTGGAGACCTATTACGCTATTGAATTCTGACTATAAGCTTTTTACTAGTATTCTGAATACCAGATTGAAACAGTTAGCTGCTACGATTCTTCTCCCATTTCAATTTTGTGGAATACCTGGCAAAAAAATTCATCAAGCTCATATGGTCATAAGAGATATCATAGAGCTTTCAAGTTTGAAATGGCTTTCGAGGTGTATTATCTCAGTGGACCAAATGAAAGCCTTTGACAGGGTTTACCACCCTTTTTTGTTTTTCACCTTACAATACTATGGGATACCGGAAGGTTTTTTACAAATTATAAAATCAATTTATAATTCTGCTATTACCCACCCAGTAATTCAGCTGGAAATCGGTGAAGGGTTCCATATTTTGACAGGGGTCCGTCAAGGATGCCCATTGAGCCTGTTGCTACATGCCTTCACAATTGATACTTTAATTCGATCATTATCACAGATTCCACGTTGGGTAGGGATAGGTTGGTCTCCCAGGTTGGATGATCTATATGTACAGGCATATGCTGATGATTTATGTGTTTTTTTTCCAACAGTAAACAGGTAGTCTATTTTTTTAGAATTTATGAACTCTTATGCTCTAATATCAAATTCTAAATTAAATAAAACCAAGAGTCAAGGTTTGTTTATCGGTACGGGTGGTCAGACTGAACTCATCTTGCAGGGATTACAAATTTCAGTCGAGCCGATAAAAATTTTGGGATTATTTTAAGGGCCAAAGAATGTGCCGGAGCTTAATTGGGAAACAGCTTTAGCTTCGATAGAAGGGAAAATTCATGTTTGGAAATGATGAAAATTATCTAAATTGAAAAGGGTATTGGTTATTAAACAATTTATTATTCCAAAATTATTATATACAGCGCTGATTTTTCCATTACCACTTAACCTGGAAACAAAGTTATACAGCTTATTTTTCCAGATGTTATGGGGTAGTAGACTCAGTCCGATTAAAAGACAATATACATATTTAGATAAAAAAAAGGGCCACATGGCATTCATCCGAGAGTGTTATGGGAATTGGCGGACATACCGACTGCACCCCTGGCGGAGCTTTTCAGCAGGTCACTTGAGACAGGGAGGGTACCTAGGGATTGGCGAGAGGCACATGTGGTACCAATCCATAAAGGGGGGTTGAGGGAAGTACCAGGTAACTATAGACCCATCAGTTTGACCTCGGTGGTGAGAAAATTAATGGAGAGTATACTAAAGGAACGATTGGGGGTGTACTTGGAGGAGGTGGGAGGTCCGGATAGTCGGCAACATGGGTTTGTGCCAGGTAGATCATGTCAAACCAACCTTGTGGAGTTCTATGAATGGGTAACATCAGAACTGGACAGGGGAAAGCCTGTGGATGTATTATTCTTGGACTTCAGCAAGGCGTTTGACTCTGTCCCCCACAATGGTCTGGTGGAGAAACTGATGGGGTTAGGAGTAGGCCCTTTGATGGTCAGATGGATTGAAAACTGGCTAGCTGGATGCACTCAGAGAGTAGTGGTCTGTGGGGAGCTCTCGAACCCTAGAGAGGTTGGTAATGGGGTACCGCAGGGCTCGGTCCTGGGTCCGATCCTGTTTAATGCATACATATCGGACATCAGGGAGGGTATAGGGTGTGAAATGAGTCTCTTCGCGGATGACTCCAAGATGGGAGCAGTAGTTGAGGGAGAAGAGGGGAGGTTGGCCCTGCAAGGGGACCTGGACACCCTGGAAAGCTGGGCTCACACATGGAAATTAAATTTCAATATCAACAAGTGCAAGGTGTTGCATCTTGGTCGGGAAACCCTAAACACAGGTACACCCTGGGAGGGGAGGCACTGGAGGCCTCAATAGGGGAAAAAGACCTAGGGGTCATGGTGGATGCATGTATGAATAACTCTGAGCAGTGCAGGAGGCAGCTAGCAAGGCAAACAGGATGTTGGGATGCATCATAAGAGGGATCATCTCTAGGAGCAAGGAAGTGATTCTGCCACTGTACAATGGACTGGTTAGACCACACCTTGAGTACTGTGTACAGTACTGGAGACCACACTGAAGAGGGACATACAGCTCCTGGAGAGGGTACAGAGGAGGGCAACAAAGATGATACGAGGCTAGGGGATTTGATATGAGGACAGACTTGAGGAGCTCTGCCTGTTTTCATTGGAGGAGAGGAGAGAGCAGGGGGACATGATTGAGGTCTTCAAGTACCTCAAGGGAATAAATAGGGTAAACATGGAGGGGATCTTTAGACTAAAGCAGGGAGGTATCACCAGAGGGCATGGTTTGAAGTTGGAAGGTGGAAGGGTGAGGGGGGAAAAGAGGAGGAGGTTTTTCACTGAGAGGGTGGTGGACCCTTGGAATGCACTGCCTGGTGAGCTGGTTCAGAGATCCACAGTGGAGGGCTTCAAGATAGGGTGGGACAGACACAGAAAGTGGATGTATCAGATGATGGCCTGTCCCAGGGGGGTGGGGATGGATGATAGAGGTTTCTGGAGCACAAGGGATGGGAGGGTCTCTGCACCCAACTAAGGAACTAAGATTCGAGCAGACTCAATAGACCGTAAGGCCTAATCTGCTGGCAAATAGTATGTTAGTATGTTAGTAAAGGGAGGTTTAGGGATGATAGATCCGATAATTTTTTTTTTCGACTTTATTTATTTCTACTAATGTTAAGGCAGGCTGGGGGTCTTCAACAGGAGGCTATGAGATACTCCTGAGACAAGTGATGGGGCAGTATTATGCTAGTTGGAGTACGAGGCCTCCGAAACCGATTCCCACATTGTTTATTCCTACTTATTTTGTGCCTATTGCAAAAAGAGTTTTTAAATGGGGGTTGTTGGCACAGGTTGTAAAAGTTAATACGGGATCTCAGTTGTATAACAGAGTGATGTAACAATTATATCCAAGGGAACCTGTTTTTAAGAACTGTCCTTCACGGTGTTTGGAAATAGTCTTATGTAGATTAAACAATCCAAGATTACCTAATTATATGTGGGAAATGTTATGGCTTATGGTTTATGGCCGGATTGGAGTTCGAGGGAATGCCAAACATAAACCCTTACAGGAAAGAAATTGTCCGTTTTTGTAATGTGTGGCACAGGAAGAAATGGTAGAACATTTATTTTTCTCTTGTACCTATGCCGTCTCTTTGGAAATTCCTGGCCGGAAAATGGAATATGAAATGGTTAGCATATATGGATTATGATACATTGGTGCTTGGTCATTCTCCTCACTTTAGGTTTATGTATAATTTAGAGACATTGCAGATTTTTTGTAGTACCTTAATATATTATCTATGGCAAGCTAGGTGCCAATGGGTGTTATTTCAAAAATTAATGCCATATGATGCTGTACAGATGTTGATTCAAGGGGCCATGAATAGGGTTTATATTCATGATTCAGAATTCTCATCCCCTAGGAAGGTGAGGGAGTGGTGGAAAGGGTTTACAAAGTTTATTAAATACAAATAAGGGAAGAGGGGGTATAATCTTGGGTAAAGTATGGGTACGAATTTTCTGTAGGAGGTGGTGGATGAATGGGATAATAGCTATTGAAAGGTTGTAGCATGATGTCTTATTTATGTATTAAACTCAGGCCGAAAAGTATAGATTCTTTCAGTATGGCATTACTGGTTGGCATGATCATGTAATAGGAATTAACACTGATGTTTAAAAAAAAAAAGTTATATGACCACTAAGTTTAGTGGGGGAGTGGTTTTTCCTTGTTTTTTAATTCTTCATTTTGCTGATTTCATATGAGAAGTGCCTAAGATTCAGGAAGTTAGTTAGCTATATTCAGACTGTATAATTTGTTGTTGTTTTTTGTTTTTCTTCTCTGGTCTGATTTATTTTACTATGTTTTCACATTGTTTTGGATTTTTTTTCTCTTTTCTTGTACTACATGATTGGTTTATGGTTCTGTATGATTTAATATTATGTTTCATTATTTGTTTATGATGTTATTATAATAAAAATTCCCTACTCTTTTTGAGAAGTGCCATGGGATCTTTAACATCCACCTGAACTACGAGAAATCCAGGCAGATGGGACCTCAGTTTAATGTCTCATCCAAAAGATGGCACCTCAGAAGTGCAGCACCCCTCTCATGCTGCACTACAGTGTCAGTACTGGGATATTAACCCAAGTGTCAGATGTGGGAACTGAACCCACAGCCCTCTGATCTCCCGGCCTCAGAGGCGAGTGTGCTACCTACTGAGCCACTGATACTGCTCAAGCTGGTGGAGGCTTAGCTTCTTATGTTAACTCAAATACTGGTTTACATAAAAAAATGCATTTTATAAACAGCAATTACTTTCTTTTTGTATTACTGTATAAAAAAGCATTTTCCATTTGATATGCTTATTAATGTATACATCCCCTCACAATCCAGAAAACAGGGCTATGCTAAAATTATTGCACAGTTAGGTGAAGTCCTGCACAGTATTTTATAGGCGTATCCATGTCTTCCTTTATTTAAAGGAGTGACTTTGATGCATGAATTGACACTAACCTGAGGATCACAGCAGCACATGGGGCATTGATGATGCACAATAACTTCCAATCAGAACTTCAGTGGACACTAAAGTAAATTCCTATGGGAAACTGGTGCATGAAGTGCTTAAAACTAATAATGTGTGGATCCTTAATGTCAATTTTCTGGTGATATAGACTTGTCCATCTATGTTTGGTGGCCTCATTACTGAGTCTTGAAATGTGGTTATATTTTTTTATTTTCATTTGGTAAAATGTTTTAAGGTTTTATCTATCTGGGACAGTGATCTCCTACCCTTGAAAATAATTTGTTATGCTTAAGGTAAACAGAGTCATGGAAAATATTGAGGCCTGACTAGATGCAGATCAAAATATGGAAATAATAAACAGAAAAATAATAAAATGGATTCCATTTCTTCAAAATGAAGTAGAAAATTTATTGTGCACAAAACATATATTGAATCTAAAAACAGCCTGCATAAACAAATCAATGGATCTAAAGAATAACACATCCTTCATTACAGCCGTTAACATTTATGGAAGTATGAATAATAAAACTGGATTCCCTAGCCCAGAAAAAACACGAAGTAAGCAATTACTTATACATTGATAGTCACAATAAAAAGGCTATCTGCTTTGATGAGGAATGTATAGTCTTAAAAAAAGTCATTGAATAAACAGGGTAGGAGGCTAAAAATTCCCTACTATTCGAAGATAGGCTAATCCTGTATAACTTGAAGAAATTATATAAAAGTATGACTGTTTGCTATGGTTCATGCTGCAATAATTGATACAAGATAAAAACAATATGACTTTCTGGAACCTGGTAGCATTAGGGACTGGAAATAATATAAATAATACAGAGGCCTTCATCAACTCTACTGAATGGGTTTTGTATTTAAAAGAATGCTTTGTTTTAGTGACAATTACAGTGATATACAGTTGCTTTATCACAATCTTAGTTATTTATTTAGTTTTGTTGACTGGATGAGTGCACTACTAGATAAATCCTGCCAATTTTCAGGCACGACTCGGGGAAGGGGGATACAGATGAATGCCAACTGACTTTGAACCAGATTAAGCTGTCGGTGGTATTTATAGTGAATGAGGGAAGTTTTGACCAGGACACCAGGGAAATTCCCTTACTCTTTTTGATAAGTGCCATGGGATCTTTAACATCTACCTGAACTACCACCAATCCAGACAGATGGGAACTTGGTTTAACATCTCATCCGAAAGATGCACCTCAGAAGTACAGCACCCCTCTCATGCTGCACTACAGTGTCAGTACTGGGATATTAACCCAAGTGTCAGATGTGGGAACTGAACCCACAGCCCTCTGATCTCCCAGCTTCAGAGGTGAGTGTGCTACCTACTGAGCCACTGACACATTTCAATATATAGTGGGAGCCACACAGGAACTAATAATAACAAAGAATGGATAGACTTTACAAGTGCTAAAATATCTTATACAATAAAATCTTAGAAGAAAAATGAGGCTCCAGGAGCTAATTAACTATCAACAGAAATTGTTCATGCAGATGTAGAATGGGAGACAGAATTGCTAACCCCTTTTAATTTGAATGTAAAACTAAAGTGATCCCATAATCGTGGAATCTGGTCTCATTGTTCCATAACATAAAAAATGGCTCAAAGATGTGCACTGAATATTATAGACCTATAACATTCCTCCCAGTTGCTTTATAGATCTTTTCCTGCCTCATTTGTTTACTGTCTGTAATGGTGGGTGGATGATTTAAATATTATCTCTGTAAACCAAAGAGGCTTTAGGAAACATGTAGACACAGTGGATTTAATTTCTTTACATTAAATTACTTAACATAAAAATAACTACAAATCAAAAAGAGACAACTACATCCTGCCTTCATTGACAGAAGAGCAGCTTTCAGCTCTGTCAAGAGACACATTTTATGGAAAATTCTAGAAGCGTTAAACATAAACAATACTTTGCTTGAAATGCTTCAATAATTACATAATAATAGACAAGCTTGTACCATGTTAGTAAAGATGACAAAGTATACCAGTCCAGTGGTGTTGGAGGTTGAGGACCTGGACACCACACCCCACATCATGCTGGCTACCCGGGTTCAGGAATGAGCCTGGGCCATCCGGAGTCTGCATGGGTGAGAGAGGAATGAGCATCTAGAGACTTGCTCTCCTCTCTCAGGGAGGGAGGGATTGTTGTTCCACCTGCAGGCCACCCTCTGGCAGAGGCTGGGGTGTGTCATGAGCTATGAGGCAAGTTGCTGGCATTTGTGTTTGTGCATGCCCCCTCACACACATGCACAGTCATGTGTCAAATGGAGAGGTCTCCAGGAAAACAAAAAATTGTAGCTGGGGGCTTTATGAAACCTCATCCTGTCCTACTGGTCTGCCTCTGCTACCTCCTTGGATTTGGACAGTGCTTTTGGAAGGAGGAATCTCCCCTCCTGGCCCCACCATGAGGAGCAAGCTGTGGGGGGTTCTTGGGATTTGTTGGTGGTGGTCAGGCCTGTGGGCAGGCAGTTTGGGGGGAGTTCCCTCCCCAGTGCACAGGGAGTAAAACATGTAGATGGAAAAAAAAGATGATAAAGTGTCAGAAACATTCAGTGTTAATCTGGGCATACAGCTGGGCCACCTGCTTGCTCACTTACTATTTAATGTATATATTAGTAACCTTGTAACTGATCAAAAAGAGCTAGACACCTTTGCTACAACAATAAATAAATTTCCAGTGGAAATACAGATGATGCAGTTGTGTTCTCTGAAAATGCATTAGGTCTTAAAAGAACCATGACCACACGTGGTAGCTTACAGATTGTGATAACTCACAGCTTAAACTAAACACTGAAAAACATAAAATGAGTTTTTGGAGGAAAAATGTCAATACATTAAATACATCAGCATAGGCAATAAACAATGGTATATTTGAAGACGTATCCACATTCTGCTACTTTAGGGTTTGACTGTAAAAAATCATTCCTGGTCCACACATATTAAGAGAATAAGGAAATATCCTTAAAATCTTCCTTCACAATCAACCATTTTGCAAATACTTTCACCAGTAACTCTTTCAGTGCATTAAAATTTGTTTCAAGCAAATATTTGTTCACAAATGTTGTACAGTATCAAAGTTTGGGGACTTTGTGGTAGCAAGTTTTATAAAGAGCTCATTGTTATACAAAACACTTTTCATAAAGTAGTCTTGGTATGCCCCAAAAATCACTTTCAGTGCAATTATTGGGACAGAAACTGGTTCCATGGACAGTGGGTGCAAGAATTAAATAAAAAAAGAATTGGGATGGTGTCATAGAATTTCTTAAATAGTTGATGTAAGAATTTCCTAAAATGCTGGAGGAATTCTTTAAAATATAATAACTCTAGCTATTAGTTTAATAAACTAAACAATTGTCTTATTAATATAGGATTGGAAAGGAGTTTTGTGATTATGCCAAATGAAAAATGAGATTATGATGCCTTTTTAAATTTGGCCACCTCAATAATTGTAGACTGTGCAATACAAAATAGGTCTTGGTAAAATTCATTCCCTAAATGTACACCCTCTGTATAGCGCTATTAAAAAAGAATTTGGGATGGATTTTTATTTAAAATTCTGTGAATCTGTATTGCACAGGAAATCCATAACTAAATGGAGATTGGAACTACTGGGTAATTTTGATAGGTCTAGTTCTGTAACTTTCCAAAACTTAAACCAATTATTATCATGAAAATATAACCAGAACACCAAATTATTGGTTGCTCTTGTACTACTAGAATGTCCCCCTTGGCAAGTCACAGAAACAAACCGCTGTATTTGTTCCTTATGAGGCTACAAGGGCAGGGACAAAAGGAAATTCCTTTTTACAGAACATAGAGCTTTAATATTTCTAATAGGCAATTTTGATGTAAAACTGCATCAAGTATTAAAATTATAACTTTGACCACAACTATTGCAAATTCTTTGTTACTTCTGTTTTTGAAAATCATTACATATTACTGTGAATGTTATATTTTAAAACACTGTATTATATAATTCATTTGTTTTAAAAGTTTGTATGCAAGAATTATTTTTAATGCATAAATAAACTAAAACTTGGAACTTGAATAGATGAGGAAGATCAGATGATAAATATTCTAAATACATTCTTTGGCTCTGTAATTTAGACATTTAAGCTGAGTGAGGCAGAAATACTACAGTGAAGTGCACCTGTTATGGTGGAAGAGCATGACATTTTGAAGCTCCTTAATAACCTAAGAATAAACATATCACCAGACTACAGCCTAGGATACTTAATGACCTGGGACAAGAACTCACTGGACCATTAGCTCAGTTATTTAATTTTAGATTGAAGCTGGGGAGGATACCTATGGCATGGAAGAAAGTGATTGTGGCACCAATATTTGAGAAGGGAAGTAGAGTTTTGGCAAAAAATTACAACCGATGCATCTGATATCTGAGGTGGAAAATCTACTGGACACAATTATAAGATATAAAATATATAGCCTTTTAACCATTTATGCAGGGGAGATCATGCCTGACAAATTTAATGAATTTCTTTGAAAAAACATAGCTTTGCTCCTAATAAAGGAAAGCCAGTGGATGTCATCTGTTTGGATTTTTAATAAGGCATCTGATACTGTACCTCACACAGAATTAGTCAGATGTCTAACTAAAATCAATTTCAAGTCTAAAACACTACAAACTCAGGACAATGGATAAGGTCTTGGCTACTGATAGGACACAGATTGTCACAGTAAATGGCTATGAATCTAGTGAGGCAGAAGTGACTAGTGTAGTGCTTCTGGTGTCAGTCTTGGGGCCAACACTTTTAAAATATTTATTTCAAATATGTAGGTGTCTCAGGGTGGGTGGACGGCAAAATTTGTAGGTGATGCAAAACTGAAAATGTGGTTGATACTCAAAAAATGTGAATAGACAACAAAGGGACAAATGAGTTATAAAGTGGTCACTTTTAAGCAAGATGAAATTCAATCCTGAGAAATGTGCATTAACACATTTTGGGTACAATAATCCAAAAACAAAACATGCAATGGGAGTTAAAATCTTAAGGGATTTAAACTGTGAAAAAGTTTTGGGCGTTATGGTGGTTGGTAGTCTTAAAACACTCAGGGCAGTGTGCTATGGTAGTTAAGAAATGCAATTGTATACTATCATGTGTAAAGAAGAATATCAACAGTAGTGATAGTGATGTGAGCCTGCCTATTTACAGGTCTATGGTATGTCCACACCTAGAGCATTGTCAGCAATTTTAAGCTCTACAAAACAGGAATGAAATAAACAGATTACAACAGGTCCAGTGGTGAACAACAAAGATGATTAGGGAGTTGGAAGGTTTAAACTATAATAAAAGGAAAGGAAGTTTGGGACTGTACAAACCTGAGATAAGGTGACTGAGAGGGGTCATAGTATAACAACAGTTTATAAGTCAATAACTGATCAGATTTTGAGAATGTGTTTACATCTGAATTTCACCCCATGGAGGAAATAGGCATACATTTCCATTAGTGGGTAAAAACATCAAAGTTGAGTGAAGAAGGAATTGGTTCTCCCAAAAACTGGTGAGTATGTGGAATAGTTTACCAACAACTGTTGTAGATAGGGAAATTCTACAGATCTTCAAGCAAAGAATGGACCAGCATTTACAGAGAAGCAAATAAATGATTATGTCTGTTTCTAATTAAATGCTAGATAAGCTACCTAGGTATATAACCTTCTCTTATCTGTAATGTCCTATGATCCCATGATCCAGTGACACCATAGCACTACCAAGGCACTATAAGGTATTTTGCATCTCATTATGTCCTCATTACAGGCAGGGAGCAAACCAAGCTTGTGACCCCCACCCTATAGCACTTATCAGGGCTTGCTATACTGGGAATGTTGTTCCAACCCCTCCCCCATATTCATTCTTTAATGGCTAGTGGTCCCCCACCAACTTAACACCACTGTCTATACAGTTATAAATATCCATGGCATCCAGTGGTCCCTCATACCCCCGAACATAGTCAACTGTAAGTATAGTAACATCCCTGGCAACCAATGGTCTATCCTGCCCCTGTTTACAAGCCTGATCATTCCCTGGTGTCTAGTGATCCCCCTTGCACTCAGACACAAAAGATGCACACTGGGATAGTGGTGCTCACGATAAACGGCAAGAGCAACACAAACTGGAGGCTGGGCACTCACAAAACCAATTATTCTAGACACTGCAGCTTATGAAAAAACAATAAATATTAAAATTCCATGTTGGGAATGAAACAGAACAAAGTCTGTACACTCCTAATGAGTTTCAGACTAAAGGACTACTAAAGTCTGAAACATGTAAGGTGCGTGAAGACTTTCTGTTTTATTCCCAAAATGGGATTTTAATAAATATTTATTGTTTTTCTAAGTTACTGTGTCTAGAATAATTGGTTTTAGTGCCCGGCCTCCAGTTTGTGTGTTGTCCACCTTGCACTACCTGTAGGTTCAAATCTGCCACCCACCAAGTCCCACAACTGAGGACCCTCAATGGTCAGAACAGTGTAATATGGCCATGAGCAGTGCTAGTGGGATGATGATGTGCATAGTGAGGTAATCTCCAGTTGGATGAGTAAGGTGGCACTGTCACTGTATCATTCCTGGTATGCTTCCACCTGGAGTACTGTGTCCAGTTTTGGAGAATACACCTCAGAAGGACATAGACAAAATGGAGCTGTCTACAGGAGGGTAAAAAAATGGTACAGAGTTTGCACCAGAAGCCCTACAAGGAAAGACTAAAGGATCTTAGCATGTATAACCTAGAATAGATAAGATAGATTGGTGACCTGATTGAGATCTGCAAGTACATCACTGGTGAACAGAGTGCAGGTGGGGAGTCTCGTTCAAATGTGGACAAGCACCAGGCTATGGGAACATGCCATGAAGCTGGGGGGTGGGGTCAGAAGAGATGTGAGGAAAGATTTCTCAACTGAAATAAAGATATATGCCTGGAATGTACTTCCAGAAGAAGTGATGGAGGCTAGAATGGTGGGTGTTTCAAACATTCACTGGATAAACATAGGAGAATAAAGAGGCAGGGAGGGGTGTGGGTCAGGTAGGATCTGTGGAGACTGACTAGGCAGGAAACACATACGCAGAGCCAAGAAGTCCTTTTCTATTGATAAATTCTATGTTTACATGTGTCAGTAAAGGCACAAAATGGTTTTAGGTGGTTTGCCAGGCTGTGGGGAGTTCACTTGAAGTTATTTGCCTTGCACTTTAATTCTTTTCTATAAGTGGAAAATGTATTTATTTTGTACTTTAACAATTATAGTAGACTTTCGTATGTCATGGTGGTTAGTGCAAGACCTTTTTTGTTTTGCTTAACATATGGTCCATCAGAGCACATCTGGAGGAATCTCCAATTGCCTTGAGCTGATGCTGTATTTTTAAATGGGCCTGCTTTAGCACCTAGAACACCAGAGAGGGTCTTGAAATTGGGCATCAAGTGCTAAAGGAGCCAGCTGCTACTGCCGTTCCTTAAGTACGCTTGGGTGAATCCCATCTTGGCAGTTCTGGCTGGTGTCAGAGTACCTCATTCATACCATCTAAGAAAGTGCAGAAGTGTCTTTGTTGATAACAACAGACCAATGGCATCTTGGCAGTCCTGGATGGGAGGCTTGAATGCTACATCAATGAGCATTTAAAATAGCCAAGGGGGTGGCACAATTATTTATTTATATGGAAAATGTCTCACCAGGAAAGACAACATGAGCTATAAACAGCTAATTTCCAGAAGCATCGGGGGGGGGCAAGAGTTGGGCGATCAAGCATTCACATAGCAATACAAGTACAATTACTAAAACAAAACAGTGTAGTACAATTACATAGCAGAAATAACCCAGCCCAGATGGCAAGGGTAAACAAAACCATATCTGGATATAGCATACATTGCAACAACCCAAGAGCAGGTGATCCAGTAAGGCAAATGTTAGAGGATGGATAACACATTTGAAATGCTAGAAGTAGTAGGCTGAGCAAAAGATTCAAAGTACTATTGTATACCAAAGGGAGGGCAGTTATAAGACAAGTGGGGAAGTGGACGAGTAAGGGGTAGAGGGTGGTAGATGGAAGAGGGAGAGAGAGGGACAGCCAAGATTAATACCTATTCAGGTTGCTGAGAACCCTGCAAGGGGGTTAGGACCAGGCAAAAAGGGAGGGGAGAGAAAAAATGCGGGGTAGTAGTAAAGAGAGGGGCAGGGAAATAGGAGGGGAGAAAGGGGATAAGGAAGAAGGTAGGTGGGTGAGTGATGGATTTGAAAGTCAGGGGAAGGGAGAGGGGTAAAAGAGAGAGGGAGCTAAGATCTATACCCCTTTAGGATGACAGAGAACCCTGCAAGGGGACAGGACCATGCAGAAAAGGAGGGAGAGAGGGGGGAGGGAGGAGAAGTGTGGTGGTGGTGTCCAGAGGAGAGAAGAGGGTTAAGGAATAGGGATGCTGGAGAAAATAGGGTAAACTGGAATGGAAAAAGGGAGAACATTAGTAGGAGGGAAGAGGGTGCTGTAGGAGAAGGACAGCCGTGAGTGTGTCAAAATAGCGCAGTAGGTTGTGGATGGTAATAGAGTGTCAAAATGGCACAGTAGGTTGTGGTAGGAGGTGGAAAAAGGGGATATAATAGGAGGTAGCATATGAGGAAGTAATCAGAGGAAAGGCACAGTTAGGAGACAGGAGGTAAGTCAGGGATTGAGGAGAAGGGGATAGTGCACAAGGGTTGTGAGGGTTGTGAAGGGGGAAGAATGAGTACAGTTAGAATAGACGTAAAGTAGGGCTGAAGGATAATGAGCCAGGGTAGGAAGAGTTGAAGTGTTGTGTTGCACAAGATACACCAGAGGCAGTGAATGTCCCCCCAGATGATAGAGCAGCGGTGATGCATAGCACAGGAGAAATAAATTCCCCAGAGCTAGTGGGGAGTATTGTTTTTGCACTTTAACAATGGTCTCAGGCTTTTGTACTTGGTGGTGATCAGTGCAAGACATTTTTGATTTTGCTTAACATATGGTCCATCAAAGCACAGCTAGTGGAATCTTGAATTGCCTCAAGTTGCTACTGTATCTTTAAAATTACCTATCTCAGCACCTTGAGCTTTGAAATCACTTAGTTGATGCATGCAGTATCCTCACTCACTTCTTGCATGGTGTGCTCAAATGGTGTCAAGATAACAATGAGGTCATCCTTAAAAAGCCATTGGTCTGTTGTCATTGACATAGACACCTGTGCAATGCCTTGGGTGGTATGGATTAGGTACTATGAAACCACCTTGAACTGTTCATACATATGCTCCAGCATGTATAGTGTTGAGTTCCACTGAGTGACAACTTAATATTTTAACCACTGAAAGCTATTTTGAATATGAAGCTAATGAAGATGATAGTAGCACATGCTAGGACTACTATCACCAAGACTACACAGCTCAAAGGATCCAACCACATGGTACAAAACAGCTTATGGCTTATTGGCAAGGTGCCATCTTAGAGCTTTTCTCAAGAGCACTGGGTCAGGGTTTTGAACTCAGGCATGGAGTGCTACAAGAGCCAGCAGCTACAGCGTGTCAGCAAACTGAGTGGGGAGTCTGTAACTTACAGTACAGACTTAGATAAAAAACAAAAACGCCATCACAAGCAAGAAACAGCAGTACAGTGAGGGTAATTTGTTATAGGAATCAGGGAGGGTAAACACCTTTAAAGATATTAAATCAGCAGCTACTATTTTGCTTATTTAAAGCATGTTTTAGGTAGTAAAATAACACAGACTGGACCACTGCTGTGGTGGTGGGCTGAGGCACTGATACTTCACTTGTAGCCATGCTTGCGACTCAAGTTTAGGAACAAAGGAAGGCCACCCGGGCCTGTCAGGTGAGGGAGGATTGAGCATCCAAGGATAGCTTTCCTCCTTCAGAGAGGGTGGTCTCTGAGTCCTGCATCTTGCCTGCCACCCAATGGAGATTGGGTAGCAGCATCAGTGGGACCAGCAGACATGGAGGGATGATGCTGATGTAGTACACATGTGTATCAATATTCACACGTGTGGGGAGGTGTATGTGTGAGCATCACTCACAGATGTCCCAGGGGAGATAATGGAGGAAAATAATTCAGCTCACTTGACATCCCCCACAGGTGCTGCTCGACTCTACATATCTGGCCACCAACAGATATGGCTCTGTGTAAGTGGTGGTTAATGTGTACATCCAGGAGACAAGTCATTGATGGTGTTGGGGATGCTGCTGGGACAGGGATGCAGGTGGAGAAAAGACACAAAACTAATCTGGAGGAGTATTTGGGAAGACAGAGGGGATCTAATACAAGGAAAGCCATACACAAACAGTACACATCTGACTTTGTCTCAAACAATAGCACTAACCTACTTGTGAGTGCTATTGTGTTTCAGGACAGCAGAGTCTTCTTGGGCTGTCTCTCTCTCTCTCTCTCTCTCTCCAGGTCAGGGCACAGAGAAAGAGAAAAGCAAGGAGATGTTGCAGCCAGATGACCAATCAGGAACCTGGCAAACTAACAGTAAGTACTGCCTAGAGGAGGTCTTACAGAGAGGTTACAAAGAAGCACTCCAAATGTGTCCCTGCACACGTCTGAGTCTCAATGCAAGAGTTGAACATCAGAGGAGTGGAACATATGTAAGATTGTTATCTTAGGCGTTGGTAGGCATCTGAAGGAGGAGACAGGGGAGCGAGGGACTCTGCCAGTTGACTAAAGCAACATACCTGTTCACTACTGTTCTGACATTGGGCTGGGATGGTAAAGGTAGATCAAAACTGGGAATTGCTGCAACACCATACCTAGGATAGTATTACAATGGGATTAAGAGAAACACAGGAAATCAGATACCTCCCTCTCTAGGGTCATGGTACAAAGGGAGTAAGCAATCAGAAGTATACGTAAAAGCTCAAGGGGAAACAGACTGGTACCATTCTAGGGTATAGCTGCAGGGGCAATTGGGCCAAAAAAGAGAACTAGAAAAGCACCATATCTAGGGTAAGAGTGCAAATTATTTTTTGGGTGAGTAATGGGGGAGTTAATTTGGAAATGAGGAGAGTGGTGAAGTGCAATGAATGTGGACAAGCAGTCTTCAGGGAGACCTGGAGACTGATGTGCTGGCCCATTTGAGTGCACCTCTCTGGCTGAAGGAGGAGGTTTCTAGCCTCTAGATCAAGTTGGCTAGGATTTGGGAGGCCTCTTCCCCCACCAAGAGGTCACCAAGTCCACCACTGTTGCCTCCAAGGGTGCCTAGAAGGAAGATCAGCTGGTCTGTGGTGGGCTCCAGGACAGTGGTGATGTGGTTAGGGGAACACATTCCTCAGCTTGTTACACTAAAGAACTCTTCCATCACTCTGACAGGACAGGACTGCAAAAATGAGACACCAGTGGTATTAGCAAGGAAGGATGTGGGGATCCTTCAGAGCAGGGGCCCCAAGGTGGGAGGAAGAGGAACACAGCGGAAAAGAAAGCAACATCTAGTGGTGAAGTCATTCATCAGTAGCATTGTTTTGGGAAAACCACAGGAGAGAAGGCGAGAGGTGAGGTGGCAACCCAGCAACTTAGCACAAAGGGATGGTGATTGGATCCTTAGGATCACCGGGGTGGCAGGACAGGAAGGGATGCTGGATGTCATTGTCTATATGGGGACAAATGACCTATCAGATGAGGAAGGAGGGGTTGTGCAGGACACATTTAGGGAGCAGAGGAGGGGCCTGAAGAAGGCAGCATGCATGGTGGGCATCTCAAGGTGCTGCCTGTGCAAGGCTGGTGGAAGGAGAATCCATACTGCACAATGTGCTTCAACAACTGTTTGAAGGCATAATAGAGGGAGGAAGGGTTTGTCTACATCAGGATCTGGGGTCCTACCTGGAGAGATAAAAGCCAGTATAAATGGAATGGCCTTCATCCATCCAGGCAGGGAATGCTAGTCCCAGGAGAGAGTTTTAAATGCTACTTTGGTGGGCATTTAAACTAGCCAAACGGGGTGGCAGAAGATATGCAGGAGGCAGTGAATGCCCCAGATGATAGGGCAGCAATGATGAATAGCTCAAGTGAAATTAATTCCCCAGGGGTAGTGGGAAGTAGGGGCAAGGGGGGAGGAATGGATGGGAGGGACGAGAGGTAGAACTAGGATGCAAAAAACTACTAGGTAGTGTGGGCAGAGGAAGGATGAAGCGGGAAGGAAGTACAGTGAAAAAGAAGTGTGATGGATAGGTTTAGAAAGGGAGAGTAAAGTGGGGCCAGGGAGGGACAAAGGGAGTAGAGACTCATGTGTTCCACCACATGGAGCCTAGGAAACAAAATTCTTAATCTTGAGGCTATCATTGCAGAGTGAGATCTAAATTTGGCGGCCATAACAGAAGCATGGTACACCGACAACCACATATGGGAAGTGGCCATATTTGGGTACAACATGTTTAGAAAGTAGAAGGCAGGGAGAAATGAGTGTGGTGGTTTTAGATATAAAGAAAGGTATTACAGCCACAGAAATGCAAGGCCACAGAAGGGAAAGGAGGTGCTGGAGGTTCACTGGTAGGCTTGGAGATGGGGTCAGGGGCTTTCATATACATAGAGATGGTGTGCAGGCCACCAGCACAAAGGGAGGATATGGACAAGATTTTGGAGGAGGCTATAGCAAAATGGCAAAGGGGATGTAATAATTATGGGTGACTTTAACCCACCAGATGTGGACTGGAACATACAGACCACAGGTACAACTAGAAGCAGGGTCATTCTAGACTCCCTGCAAAGGGCATTTCTCAGACAGCTGGTTACAAATCCCAGTAAGAAAGGTGCAGTGCTGGATCTGGTACAAACAAACAGGGACTGCAATGCAGACATCACGGTGGGTTGCTCCTTGGGTTCAAGAGATAATTTTACAGTGTGTTTTAATATATGGATTGGGCAGAGGAAAACAAATCACTAAGACGAGGGTCCTGGACTTCAGGAGAACAGATTTTAAGGAAATGGGGACTGCCTCAGTATATACCTTGAAGGGGAGATAGTGGGGGGTGGAGGCACAATGGAATGTAATAAAGGAGGGAATAACTAGGGCAACAGCAAGCTTTTTTAAGGTAGTGAGCAATGATAAGAGGAAAAAGAAGCCACTATGGTTCTCGAAAGAGGTGGCTAAGGTGATCAAAGAGAAAAAGGGGAAACATACAGAGACACAAATAGAGTAAGATGAGGTATATCTAGTGAAACAAAGGAAGACAGAAAGTAGGGTAAGGGCACCAAAGGCTCACACTGAATAAGGATCACCCAGGATGTCAAAAATGGGGATTAGGCTTTCTTCAGCTATGTAAGCAAAAGGAGGAAGGCAAGGGGTAGTATAATGAAGATTAAGAGACAGAGGGGAAGGGACAAAATGTGCAGAAGAAGACCAAGAAAAAATATTTCTGCTTCGTCTTCATAGTAGAAGGAGGGTGGTGGGGCATGCCATCATGCCCAGTGGGAGGGAGGAGTTTATACAAGTCCATTTGTGGAAGACAGAGCCTGCAGGGTTTGGAAGGTCCTAAAGAAAACAAGGCAATGAGGCCGGATGGGATTCATCCAAGGGTACATATGGAGCAGAGCAGGGTATTAGCCGCTCCTCTGGCAATGCTGTTTAGCACCTCAATGGAGATGGAGAGTAGCTCCAGAGAAATTGAGGAGGGCTGATGTGGTCCCTATTCAGAAGAGCAGCAGCAGGGAGGAGTTCAGTAATTACAGATCAGTCAGTCTCACATCAGTGGTGGGGAAGTTAATGGAAACCCTGCTGAAAGAGATATTGATGGAGTACCTGGAGACACATTTGCTGCAGGACCACTGGCAGCACGGCTTCACAGAGGGAGGTCACATCAAACAAATCTCATACATTTCTTTGAGTGGGTAACTAGGGAGGTGGCTAATGGGAAGGCAGTGGATATGATCTACCTGTACTTCGGTAAGGCCTTTGACATTGTTCTGAAGAGGAGATTAATTAAGAAACTTAGCCTAGGGTTGTAGGAGAAAGAGGTGTGCAGGGTATCAAACTGGCTGAAAGATAGGAGGCAGAAGGTGGTGGTAAATGACAGTCACTCAGAGGGTAGGAGAGTCACCAGTGGAGTAATACACAGATTGGTACTGGGCCCTGTCCTCTTTAACATCTTTGTATGTGATATTTTGAGGAACTGGAGGAGATGTGTCTCTTTGCAAATGACACAATGCAGATGACACAAAATCTGCAACAAAGTACACCCAGGTGGTGTTTGAGAGACTCAAAGCTATCTGGGAAACTAGAGGAATGATCTAGGAGTTGCAGCTGGGTTTAATGCCAAATAGTGCAAAGTCATGCACCTGGAGCAGGGAAACCTCGGAGCTGTGTACAGATTGCAGGAGGTACATACAGTTAACAAACAAGAAAAGGACCTTGGGTTGATCTTATATGATGAACTCATGGTGGCAGGGAAGTACGACAGGGCAGTGGGTAAGAGAGAGGGATGCTGGGATGTGTAGTTAAACTCTAGCAGTAGAAGAGAGGTGTGGCTCTGTATCACTCACTTGTGAGACCCAATCTATAGTACTGTGTCCAGTTCTGGAGGCCTAACCTCCACAAAGACATCAACAGTGGAAGTGATCCAGACGAGGGCTAGTAAAATGTTTTGGGCTTACAGAGAAACCATATGAGGAAAGGCTGTGGGTGCTCAACATGTACTCCCTAGAGGAGAGAAGAGTGAGTGAGGACATGATGGAGACCTTCAGAATCAGTACCTCAGGAGGGTGAAGAAGGTGCAGGAGGGGAATCTCTTTAACTGGAGATGGAGCACCAGAACAGCTGGGCACGCCATGAAGCTGGGAATTTTAAGATGGATGTGAGAAAATATTTCTTCACAGAAAGTAAATGGCATCTGGAACAGCCTATTAGGGAGGTGATGGGGTGAAGATAGTAGGGAGTTTCAAGCACATGTTGTATAGGCACATGGGTATAATAATACTGCAGAGGTAAGAAGGGGGGGGGGCACCTGTGATTAAATATAGCCCAGGGTGATGTGTTAGGCAGGGAAAATAGATCAGACTAAATGGGCCTTCAAGTCCTTTTCTGTAAACATATTCTCTGCATTTTCTTTTTAAGCAAGACTGTCTTCCCATTTAGTTGTTCTGAGATTTCTTGAGTCACTAAGCTTAATCAGTGTGCCATACAGAGACTCTTTAAATACTTTGATGATGCTCTTTACAGTGGTATGTAGTGAAGTCAGTGGCAGTGAAGTCAGTGACATTGGAAGGGCAACTCCTAAACAGTAGAGATGCAGAAATTTTTTAATCCACTGGGTGAAGTGAGACGAAGTGGGGCACTTCACGTTGGCAGCGACAACATGAAGTGAGCACTGCAAAGTGCTCACTTCACGTTATCGATATTACTTCGCGTTGCCATTGTACGTAATGTGGTAAGGCAAAGTGACAAATAAATAGGCGGCCCCCACACATCACATGAGCACAGTACTGTAAGTCACATACTTTAGCCAGGCAGGAAGGAAGTGAGTCAGAGAAGCAGTTTCACTTTCTCCTTTGCTTTCATAGAGGGAGAAGGCTTTGTGAGAGAGCAGTGTAAGAGTCAGTGACAAAGTGCTTTATTGCCTTTCTAAAACAACAGCTTTTTTCAAAGCTATCTTTATTTAGTTTTTGTATTGTGTTTGTGATTGTTTTTCTGGTAGTGAATTTTTTAATAAGTTTTTTTTGTTTTGTGTGTGCATGACTGTGTGTGAGTGTGTGTGTGTGCCAGAGACGTATGGGAGGGATGGATGTGGACCCTGGAGAAGGCGAGTAGCTGGCCCCTGGGAGTGGTCGGAGGAGGGGAGTGCAGACACGTGGGAGTGGTCATGTGATACTGGACCTCTCCTGACTCCTTGCTTCCTCCTCAGTGGAAACAACAGCAGCAGCACCAGTGCCACTGGTGGCTGCTGTGCATCCACCTTCTCTGCCACTACCACCACCACCACAGGTAGCAGCTGTAGGGGCTCCAGCAGCACCCCCTCCACCACCTCCACAGCCACAGGAGGTGCCCCTGGAAATCATAGGTGGTGCAAGGACTGTGTCTGGTCCCCCCTGTAGCTCCCCAGTGTAGGAGATTTTTAACTCTGTGGGGGGAGACAGCACAGTCGTGATGTGTCATCTGTGTGGTGTGCTGGAGTGCCATGACCCCCGGGGAACACATTTGGGGACCTGTGGCCAGTGCACCCACATGTTCAACCACCACAAGGTGGAGTGGCAGGCTGCCATGAAGGGGACAGGCATCCCCTGCTGGCCTTCTGTGGCAGTGGCCGAGGTGCTACTGGGGTCAAAGTTTTGCCTCGCCACAGCAGGAGTAGGGCCAGTACAGCAGCTGCACCACCACCACCACCACCAACACCACAGCCACCAGCACCCCCCTCTCCACCACCACCAATACCTCGATTTCCACCTGCAGTGGACCCCACCACAGTACCTGCAACAAAGTCTGACATCACCCTGGTGTGGGCAGCCCTGGAGCAGAGTAATCAGAGGGTCGGTGCTTCACAGCAGCAGGTTGACACAATACAAGAACAGCAGCAGCAAATACTGACAATGCGGCACCTGCTGCTGGACCACCACAGCATCCCATGGCCACAGTAAGGGATTGTTTTCTGCCCTCCCCACTACTGTGTTGTACTGTTTTGTGTGTTTTCTTTATTGTTTTAATAATACATATTTTCCTTCAGGGAATCTTTCTTGCTCCACATAGTGCAATACATTTCTGTGAAAACCACCATAATTTCATTACAGTGTGTTCGTGATGGAGAAATTCCCATTCTGAAAAGCTGCCCACATTCTGCCCACCCTCTCAGCAACGTTAGGATATGATGCCAGGGACAGCGTGGGTGTGTGCTCCATTACAATGAATGTCCAATTGTCAGGCAGCTTTATGAATGTTTCTTTATATTATAATGGTCAGTTTGTGGTGAAATGTGGGCCGCTTTCCAGTAAGAAGAGCCTTTGTTAGTGGAAATGTTCCACATTTCATGACAAAGTGAACCTTATAACATAATGAAACATTGGGATAGCTGCCGGACATTCATTATAGTGGAGCATGCACCTGCACTTCCCTGGCATCACGTCCTAAAGTTGCTGAGAAAGGAGCAGAATATGGGTGGCTTCTGAATGGGAATTCCTCCATTACATGACACACTGTAATGAAATTTCGGGCGGTTTTCTCAGAAATATATTGCACTCTGTGGAGCAAGAAATATTCCACTGGAAGTAAGGCCCCCACATATTGCATCACCATGACTATGTAACGTGATAAATCTCTGTAAAGCAACAGCAGTGCAACAATCTGTTGAGAACTCTGACCTGTATTTTTTAATGCTATGTTACAACTTCCTTTACTTACATCCTGACTGGAATGATATGAGAATTTCCAGTAGCTGAGTCTGCTCTATTACCTTTTTTTAATGTGTGAAATAATGAAAGGAGCATTCCTATTAAATTGGTGCTGACCAGATCTTTGTCATTGTTTTCTTATGCTTTTCTTCATCACAACAGTTAGATGTTATATATCACTTCTGTTGTAAATTAACAGTTATGCAGCAAGCAGTGTTTTATGACACCACGGAACAATATTTATTGAAAAGCAGCTGCAAACAAATACGAATCTGGTCAGAACAATATTGAAAGGCGTGCATATTTTTTTTTTTTTATACATGAAAAAAGTAGTCAACTAAGTAAAGCAGACAGAAATTGTGAAAAGAAGTGTATCATTCAAGTCACGACTCAGAGTAACTTGTGGCTGTGGTAATGTAAAGTAGCATAAAAAAGTACAGTTCAAAACTGTCACGACATTCTTGCAATGTTGCTTTAATTGATAATGTCAGTATGACATCATGAACGCACAACAATCACACAACACACAAAATGCATCCCCCGAATTAATGGTGCACTCAGTCATGCACGCAGTGGTGTCACAGAGTCCCCATATTTTTTCTGAAGGCCTAAAATGCATCTTCCTTGTGTGAAGAAAATTGACAAGTGGTAACACAGTGAAATGAGACTGTTTCAGCACATACAAAGTCCCCCAAAATTAATGGTGCACTCAGTCATGCACGTAATGGTGGTGCAGAGTCCCGGGATTTTTCTGCAAGCCCAAAATGCATCCTCTTGTGTGCAGAAAATTGGCAAGTGGTAACACAGTAAAATGAGTCTGTTTCTGCACATACAAGTCCCCAGAATAAAATGATGATGGCAAATGTCCTGTTGCTGGTCCAATGAGTTATGTGAGGTGATCTGAGCAAATGCAAGGTGATCTTCTCAAGTGGATGGAAGGGTGCCCTTGGCTGTACACTAATAGTAGCCTTGGTGAGTAGATATATATATAGATATATGTTTGTGTATTTTGTAGGTGAGGAGGGGGGTTGACATAGACATGTACTCATGGTATTGTTCTGTATCACAGGTCACAGAAACTGTTGGTGTGCACATTCCAGTGCTCAATGAGAATTTTTTGTGTTGAAATTGGAAACAGATAACTCTCAAGCAAGGTAAGTATTTTTTTTTGAGGGGTGGGGGGAATCATATTTACAGGTTTGTCTGTAATGGTTTCTTATTTTGTTACATCTTTACAGATTTCATCTGCATCTTTCTGGAGTCCAGTTGTTAATGATGGTCATGGTCATCTAATGAAATGACTTCTGTGTGTTGCATGTGTGCACCCAAACCCGGTGGGGAAGAGGGGTGCCTGATGATGTTGAAGAACTTTTTTGGATAAGGCCACTTTGACAGAACAATAAAGCATCTGGAAGTTTCCTAAAAAAAATGAATGACTTCTTACAACTTAATTGTTATTTGTCCCTCCCTGGTTCTCAATCTCAAGTCAAGTTACATTTCAAACCCACATCTTGTCAACTAATACAACCTGTACGCAATATTTGCTGCAGTCTTTCCAAAACAATGAAACAGATGAAATAAAATGTTCATACTTACCAGAATGGATTTCACATGGATATTCCATAGGTTCCTCTCTGTACGGTACAGCTGCAGTACCATTCCCACTGAGTTTTAGTGATGGAGACTTTTTTTTTTAACCTGTAAAAAAAATAAAAGAAGTGTACCGTATGTGTTTTACCATTGCGGCTCTGAAAAACTGCAGAAAACGAAACATACAACTAAAGGAAGTGAAACAGCATAACAAACATGAGTACACATACTTACTTTATGGTTTCAATATTAAGAAGTTTTGTGTTTGTGGCTGATTGATGTGGTGGTCCAGACACACTCATGCTCTGTGGTGGCTAACATCAGTGCCTGTGGTGGTGGTCCGTGGGTCAGACGGACTCATGTTGGCAGGGCTAACATCGTTCCCAGTGGTGGTGGTCCAGGGGTCAGACAGACTCATTGTGGCAGTGGTGGCAGTGGCTAACATCAGTCCCGGTGGTGGTGGTGGTCCAGGGGTCAGACAGACTCACGCTCAGTGGTGGCAGTGGCTAACATCAGCCCCAGTGGTGGTGGTCCAGGGGTCAGACAGACTCGTGGTGGCAGTGGCTAACATCAGTCCAGGTGGTGGTGGTCCAGGGGTCAGACAGACTCATGGCAGCAGTGGCTAACATCAGTCCTGGTGGTGGTGGTCTAGCGGTCAGACAGACTCATGGTAGCAGTGGTGGCAGTGACTAACATCAGTTCCAATGGTGGTGGTCTGAGGGTCAGACACACTCATGGTGGCAGTGGTGGTAGTGGCTAACATCAGTCCCTGTGGTGGTGCTGGTGGGCTGGGGTAGCACACCACCTTTTAACAACTTCAATCAAAACCTATCAACATTAACCACATCATCATCCTCATAAAGAAAGCTTCCCTCACAGTCATCTATCTCTGAAGTCTGATCACTGGGAAATTTTTTCTCCATTGTATCATCATCTACATCAGTGGTGAGCCGTTTCAAGCAGCCACTGACAGTGCCACCAGGATAGTCCATTTCCCCATCACCAAAACCACCATGACTAGGCCGGGGTACGAATACCGAGTTTACAGTCTGTGCTAGCATGTGCCTCTAATTCATTTTAATGAATGTTAGCCAATTTACATTTGCAGGAGACAGGTTTGTCTGATGATCCCTGACAATTGCACCTGCTGAACTGAATACCTCTCAACACTTACACTGGTGGGTGGGCATGTGAGCTACTTCAGTGCCACTTCAGTCAGCTCTGGCCATTCACTGACCTTTCCACTCCATCACAAAAGAGGATCTTCAGTTATTGTCAGATGCCTGTTTTCAGACAAGTGTGACTCAACCATTCTGTGAGCTGCACTAAATCCAGTTGTTGATGCATCATCCTGTTCTCCCGAATGATTTATTTCACAAATACCCACTTGGGACAAAGCCTCCCAAAGCTGGTTGACTCCAGCCACTTTGGATGGCAGACCACCTGGAACTGCTGTTCCTGTCCCCTTGCAGGATATGCTTGATAGTCCTACAGGTACACCTTCAACTGGATTATGCTGCTGAGGTTTGTTGACCTTGGCACGTGACTTCTGTGCCCCATGAACCAAGCACACCAGTTGACCACTGATATTTTTTGCCTGTTCAGTCCCTCCCTCAAGTACTGATGCAATTCCATGTTTGTATCGTGGGTCCAGCATTGTTGCTATGGCAAAGTTGTCACTACACTGAATGCTCACAATGTGATATTTCTGGTTGAATGCTGTCAGCATGTGTTGCAGCCACGTACTGCTACCACCGTCTCTGGCAACATCAAGGCCATGCTGTACATTCACCAATGTCTGCCTCAGCACCCGCAGCAGTGGAATTGATTGGCTAATGGAGGCAGACTCGCCACTCACTGCCTGTGTAGCATGTTCAAAAGGTCACAAAATTGTTATTACCGTGTCCATGAGGCACCACTGTTCAGTCAACATAAACATGGAGGCCCTGCACCTGTCACAGCTAGTGTGCATCACAAGATATTATGAGATGGCTTTGTATTGTTCATACAACCTCTCTGCTATGTATAAAGTGGAGTTCCATCAGGTGACAACTTCCAGCTTCAAGCGGTGCTGAGGCAGGCTGTTTTGTATTTGCAACTGCTGCAGTTGGTCACGGGCCTTTCCAGATCTTGAAAAGTGAGAGCAGATATGTTGTGCAATGGTAAGCATTTTCTTTACATCAGGGCATTGCAGAAACTCCTGCACCACAAGATTTAAACTGTGGTCCATGCATGGAACATGAAAAAAACAACCATTCATGATGCATTTCACCACATTTGACCCATTGTCACTTGCTATGAACCCAGCTCTCAGGGACAGAGGGTTTAACCGTTTGTCAATTTCAGCCAGTACCACATCCAACGTGTTCTCACCAGTGTGTGAACAGGTCACATTGTGCATAGCAATCGTTGCATGCTGTCGAATTCCTGGAAGATTGCTACCATGACAATCCACCTTACTGCACTGATTATTCACACTACCAACATCACAAACAACCCCCCGGCACCTGCGCCCAGTGCACAGTTATACACATATATGAACTCTCCACTGTTTTGCCACTTGTTGACATATCCATACTTAAATGGATGAATGGAGAGGAGGAATGTTGAAGGGCATGTCTTACTGAGTCGGACACAGTGCGGAACAACTCGGGGCAGCACGGGTAGAAAAGTATTTCCTGAATGGGACTTTCCATTTTGGACAGACACATGCAGCAAACCACCGGAACACAGAATTCTCCACAAAGGAGAAGGGCAAAAGATCAATTGCCAGCATTTCTGCTACAGCAGCATTAAGTTGACATGACACTGTATGATTCGGGGGGTACTTCAGCTTATGCGTAAAAACACTCTGTAATGTGGGCTAACTTAAACGCATTACACGGGGTGTGATCACAAATGGTTGCACTCTGTGATGAATGGCATTGGCAGGGGGTGCAGTGTGTACGTTTGATGAAAATGATTGCACAGGTAATGATGACAAATGCAGAAATGCAGTTATTTTTCCAGATTTGCCAACCGGGGTTGATGTACCACTTGCACTAGACATACTGTATTCACCACCACCACCACAAAAACTGCTACTCTCACCAGCACTGAACAACATTTCAAAGTCATTATGGTCCTCCATCTCATCATACCTGTAGTAATCCTCTGCTCTTATTACCTCAGTACTGTACATGTTTAATTTACTACTGGACTTAACAATCCTGAAAGGGGATAGCATGCTTGCTATGGTTGCTGGTGACGAGGGTGAACGCCCCACTGTGGTATCAGCTGCCAGCTTGTGCTGGGTTCTCAGTGCCAAGTGCCTATTCTTAAGATGCGCATGCTGTCCTCCTGTGCCCAGATGGCTCCCCTTTCTACCTCGACTCACATGCACATGGCAAACCTGGCAGATCGCAACTGACTCATAATTTGCATCTTGAACAAAAAAATCCCAAACAAGGGATTGTGATGCTCTGCTTTTAACATGTCTATAAGGTGGCTTATTTAAGTCCGTTATTTTAAGCACTGAAGTGGGGGGGGGGCAGGTGATGATTCAGGCACTGCACACCTGGACTGCAACTGACAACCACGACTACCTATCATATTTATTATTGGGTCATCATCATCAACTAAAACCGGTAAATCACAAGTTTTTATGGGGGGATTTCTGCAGACAGACAGAGACACAGCCACTTAGAATTTCCATTTCTCTGGTTCCCAACTGGGGTCAATTACATCATCATCATATTCATCAACATCACACACATCCACATCTTCTGCTTGGATGCTAGCATGTGGGCTGCATGTTGCAACAACAGCAATATCATCGTCATCATCACATTCATCATCAGCATCTACACCACCATCACCTGATATTTTTTCACCACACTGTGAATCACTGCATGGAAAATGCATGACATTAAGTGCCACAGTGGATGAAATATCACATTGCATGCTATCGTTGACATGATTATCAGAATCCTCAGCTTCAGTAACTGGGATGTTACTGAGAAGTATGACTTCATCTACGCTGCCACTCACTAGCATTGCTTCACACTCAATATTTTTGGATACGGTACACTGGTTGGAATTTGAACTTGATGCACCAATACTACTACCACCACCACTAACACCAGTAACACTAACACCTCCAAGTATGAGTGAAGCTAATAATTGGGCTGTAAAAATCATTGCAGGAGAAATACCTTTCCTCACATCAGCAATGCACTTCTGTGTCTGTGTACTACCACGCCCACAGACTATTTTACTGTCAGCATTGCCATGGTGAGATACAGTTTTGCTTGCATGTCACTTTGGTGGCATTTTGGGGGATCAACCACAATATTATAACCAAATTTAGATTTTGATAAGTTCACTCTCCGATTGAGGGCCCGGGGACGCTGGATGTGAAGCCAAAAAAACAACTGTAGCTTTAGCAACATATAAGAGACTAGTCTGTCACGCAATGAAAACAACTTCAGTAACCAGTAGTGCTGATGAGGTCACAAAAACAATCCAATCTGGTAAAAAATTCCTTTTGCTGGTGGGGGTGGGGGGGAGCACTGACTGCAGATTTTTACAGCAGTACAAGCAGCAAAACCAAGAACAGATACCACGATTGCAGTACAAAATCAGGCAGCTGCAGTGGATAGCAGGTTCACACTGTTGCGCCTGCAAATACTCTAGTCTGTGGCACAATAAAAGGTGTATTATTTGATGTCACGCAATACCGCATACACACTCACACACAGAACAGTTTGTCTACAGTGATGAATGAGTAATGCGTAGCAAATTGAAAAGTTCAGTAATATGCCATGTATTGTTATGTAAACAACCTGAAATTATGAACTGCTGCACCAGATCTACACAACACCACAATCAGCAAGACAATTTCAACAATTACTGACAATATCACTGTGTGTACATTAACACAGTCAATTATATAACAAAAATATAACCAAAAAACAAAGAAATCATTATTTCTCCAACTTAAATCTACCTACACCACAGATACACCCCTCCCGCAAAACACACTTTCACTGTCTTTCACTACACACACTCAGGCCCAGATATTCAAAAGGGTTGCGCATGGCGCAACACTGTTGCGCCATGTACAACCCAATGATGTGCCCCGGTGCGATATTGAAAAGGGAAAGTACGCCTGCACAAATCCCAATGCGCTGGGGTGCATCAGTAATGTATGCAGGCACAGGTGGGGGAGTGTGCCCATGCATAAACTGCACAGCCCGATATTTAGCCTGAGCCATGCAGAGTTATGCAGGCACAACCTCCCTACCCGCGCCTGCACGACTTACTACCGAAAAAAAGAATGAAATGAGGCCACCCACAAGTGAGCTGCCACATTGCAGGGCTAACACAGCAGCTGCCACCTGTGGGTGACCCTCCACTGGTTCCCGCCACACCTGGCGGCACTCCCCATGCCCCGATCGTGAGCTGAAGTGTCCCCCGAGTAGCCCGATCACGGGCATAATGGCCAATCATAATGCATAATGCCCGATCACGGGCAGAACAGTATTCCATCCTCCCCCAGCAGCCCGAGCAAGGCATAATGTTCATCCCCCAGTAGCCCAATCACGGGCGGCATCCTCACCCCCCACGCCCAGAATCCCTGGTGATCTAGTGGCCTCCACCCTCCTGCCCACAGACCCCCACCATCTTGCTCCCGCCCATCACCCAGCGGGCGGCAGCACCCCACCCACCTGCCACCCTGCCGCCCGCCGACTGACAGCTCAGTAGGGCTGCATGCCCATTGGTTCAGAGCATGAGCCAATGGGCGTGTAGCCCATACTGTACAAGTCAGTCCAGATATGTGAATGAATGAATTCATTCACATATCTGGACTGACTTGTAGTGTGCCAGTCAGGTTGGTGTTTCTTAGGGTGCTGGGCAACCTACGGGAGCGGGCACAGGCTAGTGTTGAGATGGCATCCATGGTGGTCCTGGAGTGCACGTCACAGGTACCCGATGCCATAGCCAGTCAGATGCCTGGCGTCCGACTTCTTAAATGGATGGTGCAGTGTGTCCAACAAATGGAGAGGGGGTGCCGCTCACCCCAGCATCTGTGATGGAGCTGGTCAGCCCTTGGGAGTTCACCATCACTGGCACCAGTGACATATTCCAGCTGCACAACAGTGTACAGGAGCAGGATCGGATAGTAGTGTTTGCAACGGACAGGAACCTCCATTTTCTTGGGGAGTGCAAGGATTGGCTGATGGATGGGACCTTCAAATCAAGCCCCACACTGTTAGGACAACTGTATTTGGTACATGGGATGCAGCTGGGGTTCGTGGTCCCTACGGTGTTTGATCTCATGTGCATCAGGAAGGCACAGTCCTATGTCCGCCTATACTTCCAGCTTAAGAGACACTGCCCTGCACCCTTCCTATGCAGTGCCATCCTGAACTTTGAATGGGTGAACTGGAGGGGCGTTTCCATGGTGATCCTCAATGCCCAGGTCAGGGGCTGCTTTTTGCATTTGACACAGGAACTAAGGTGCAAGATTCAGCAGTGACCTGATATCAATGAACGGTATGGGCTGGATGCCGATTTCACACTGCACCTCAGGATGCTGCTGTCCCTTGCATTTGTGCTGGTGTAGAAGGTTGTAGGCATCTTTGAGGAGCTCCAGGACTGGGATTACTACCAAAGGCATGAGGAGCTGCTGCAACCCATCCTTGACTACTTTGAGGACAACTGGATTGGCCAGTCAGTGGGATGCTCTGGCCGTAGAAGAGCCACATTCCCCATGGCACAGTGGAACTGCTTTGAGGGTACTCAACATCAACAAGGACTTGCAAGTACCAAACATACAGTTGAGGTGTGGCACAGGGCATTCAGCACATGCATAGGTCCATGCCACCCCAGTATTTGGCACTTGATCCAGTGTCTGCAGCAGGAGGAGCAGCTGTCTGAGATCAAGCTGGAGCAGCTGATGTCAGAGGCACAGACAGCAGTGGTAAAGAAGAGGTACCAGGATTTAAATGCGAGGATTGCAACTGTTGTTGCTGCATTTGCTATTCATAGCCACTACAACTATCTTCATGGGCTGGCATATCATTTTCAATGTTATGTATGAGGTCGGGATCCACATGCCCGTGTCCTGTTGGTGATGGTGGTTAGGTTCTGTGGCTATTGTCAGCTAGTGGAGTCACTGTTTTGACATTTGCTTATTTTGCCAGTTACTGTTTCCGCGTCCGCCTTTCTGAGGTTGCTGTTTCGGTCATCGCACTTTGTTTCTCTCTCTTATCACATCTCTACAGCATTTAGCCCATTGTCACTAGCTGCTAATGGCCTTCACAATGTTGCATTTTTCATTACCAAAGTCCAACACTACCCTAGGTATTTGGGGCCAGAAAGTCATCAAGCATATATACCAACTGCCCAGTGTTTGCTTACTTGTCCTATATCAGTTGTTAGGTTAATACACTGTATGGTGAGGTTGAGTGCTACAGTGCATTGATGACAAAACGCTAATGCATCATATACTGTAGTTTTTGCCAGATCATGTGGAGAATTATACCATGAAGGCAGTTTAAAATTTGGACATGCCTTTGCCATCAAGTGATGAAATCCCACATTCTTCACAAATGAAAAATATAGCTGGTCGATTACAAGCATCTCTGTTGTTGCAGCATTGAGGAAACTGTATAGTGCAGTGGCTTAAGGCTCTCAGCTGCAAATCTAGTGACATTCAGCAGAACCGACCAGGGTTTGAATCCCACAGCCCCCACTTGCATACTGTGTGACCCTGAGCAAGTCACTTAACTTCCTTGTGCTCCCAGGTCACACCTGGAAACAAGCTCCGGCTTAGTGTGCCTTTCCTGGTTAAACAATTTCCCCTCCCCTTGAGCTCTCAAACCCTCCATGGTTAATTGACTATTTTATGTCCATCCATGTGTCATGGCATTGCACTCTCCAAAGCAGACTGATATTGTTTTGAGTTTATTCATTTTTTAATAGACTTTATTTCCCTTCAGTTACCACTCTCCAAGACTCCCTCAGATGTCCCAGCTTTCTTCTGCCCAGCCTGAGAAGTTCCCAACCTGAATCCTCCCCAAGGACTACAAACCCTCCTCACCTACCTGCAGCAACCCCCCTGGCTTGCACCACCCAGAGCATCATAAAACCACCACCTGCTCGGTGCTCCTTAAATCCAATTGTCTGCAGGCAGGTTGAGGGTCAGAGGATATCGGGGAGTAGGTGAGCAGGATCCAGCTGTTGGCATGGGGGCCATGCATCATCATCTACTCAGATGGGCAGGGCTTTTTCCTTTGTTCCTTGAGCATGACCCACTGAAGGCATGACCATGCAATGACATCCAATGTAAGACGGGCGAGCTCCTGCACCCAGCATGTGGACTTCTGCCATCGCATCCACCCCTTCCTGACATGATTCCCGGCTGTAGCACACCCAGCCTCCACTGGGATTCACTGATGCTGGGGAACCACAAGCCACCCTCCCCAAGAGAGGAGAGCAGTCCTCTGGACACTCAATCCTCACCTCCCCAGCCAACCCCCGGCAAGCCAAGTTCAGTTCCGAGCCCGGATCACCAGCATGGTGCAGCATTCTGTGCCTCAACCCTCAGCGCCACCTGGCCAGCCTGTTTTGTTGGGTTGATTTGTCCGCTCTAGCATTTCTTTGTGCCAAACAGCCTGAACAGATTATTTGAGGTAGAGTCTGTCTCAGTTTTTCCTTTTTTTGTTTGTTTGTTTTTTGGAAATGGGTTATCAACTTTTGGGAGCACTTACTACTAGTACACCTGGAGACTTTTTGCGTTTCTTTTTTTTTTAAAGTGAGTTTATTGTATTATTTTCATTAAACAAAACCCACAACAGCAACAATGCAAGAGAAACAACCACCCCTCCTGTCTTATCTGATAGAGTGAAGTGGATAAAATTTAAAACAGAAGGCATACAATAAATCAGCTACATAACAAGTAAGGGACTCACATCACAAACACATTGAAATAATTGGACTACAGTCACACAGAAAGAGAAAGGCAAAGTCTATAACCAAACTGTTGCTGCTCAGTAACAGAACTATACGGTATATAAGGTGTGCAGTTTACTCCATTTCTTAGTATATGACTTGAACCTGTAATGAATACTTATTATCATTTTCTTAGTGCAGCAGTTGAACAGCAATTGCTGCAGCCATTCCTGGTATTGATCAAATATCCTGACCTAACCAATGATGGAGAACCACACTTTTAACTAACAATGAAATTATGACGTGATGTCTCCTCTCTTTCACAGGTATTCCTCTAGTAATCACCAACAGTGCATATTTCGGGAGTAAAGACTACATCTAATCCTGAAACAAGTCTGCCCTGGATTTAATCAGTTCCAATATAAGTCGAACTGCGCACAGTCCCAAATGATATGGAGTAAAGTGCCTTCTGAATGTCCACATTTGTTAAATTGAGAGGAGATTAATCAGCCAATTTTAGCCAGTGTTTGGGATGTAAAGTAAAGACTGTCTGGCAGTATAGCCTAGAGGTTTGAGTAATGAGCTGTGAACTAGCTTGATACATCCAGCAGACCAGACCTGGGATTGATTCTATCAACCTCCTCTTGCATACTATGTGACTCTGAGCAAGTCACTTAACCACCCAGTGCTCCCACGTCGCCCCTGAAAACAGGATCTTGTGCCTAGTGGGCCTTTTCTTGGTTACTAAAGACTGAAAAAAAAATTATTCAGATAATGGAATTAGGTAAAATGTAATTTATCATTAGTGGTTTAAGTATACAAGTCCTCCCATATTTTAGTCCAGTTAAAACAATGATTAGGGAAGACTCTGTTCCAATAACAACATTCCACATTTATGGCAGAATATATTTTAATGAATATTAAACTACAGAGTTGTGACTAAAGATCTGCAAGGTTGGGAAACTCTGCTGCATTGATTAATCCATGGATTTCCCTCATTTCCTGGAGTTAATCTGCAGTGCAAAGTCCATCTTGTGCATAACTGATAACTCCACCAAATGCAAAGTTTGGCAATTCCACTGGCACAGTGTGGCACAGAAAAAGTTGTTCAAAGTAAAACTATCCCCAGTGTTTAGTGGCCACTCCCCTCCCGTTGATCACTGGTCAGATCTTGTGTCTGGTGCCCCCCCCCCCGCCGATTGCTGGCCCAATATAAAAAATACATTTTCCCTGGTGTCTAGTAGTCCCTCCCCTTGCCAATTACTGGCCCCAAGTTAATTTTGCCACTTTCCTTTTTGTTTAGTGGTCCCTCCCCCTCCCTTACCCATGACCAATCTTAACAATGATTCGCTGGTGTTCAGTGTTCCCACACCCAACCCGCACCCATGCCTGATCTTCACATAATTATTCCCTGGTGTCCAGTTTCCCTCACCCACTCACCTACCTGACATAATTGTACACTTTCTCTGGGTCCAGTGGTCACCCCATCCTGATCCCCTGTTGTAATTAATTCCATGGTGTCTAGTGGACCCCCCACCCTATCCCTAATCCCCTGTAATAAAAAAAAGGAAGTCTATTCCCTGATGTCAAGAGGACCCCCCACCCCAACAGGTAGTACCTCACCACCCCATTTACTCCAACACTGACCTCAAGATGGCAACTGGCACAACCCACCACTCTCCACCATGGCCATCTGCTGACTGAACTGTTAATAAATGAGCGCATACTTATACAAGTGTATACTCATTCATTGACAGCTCAGTTGGTGGCTGGCCATGGTGGAGACAAGAGTGGTAGGCTGTGCCAGTTGCTGGCTCAGGGAACGGATGAGGCGGAATGGTGTGGTAGACCCAAGAAATCCACCATGCCATTCCCCCCCCATACTGACCCTGAGACAGAAAACCTGAACAGCCCTCTGCTTTTGTCTCCATCATCATGTCCACCATGTAAATGAATTAGTGAGTACTTGTACACGTATGTGCGCATTTAGTGACAGCTCAGTTGGTGGCCAGCCATGGTGGAGAATGGAGGGCTGTGCAGATTACCAGATCAGAGTCTAGGTGGGGGGAACATGGTAGTGGGGCACTACATTCTGGGATGGGGTGGTGGGGGGGGTCTGATAGATACCAGTGAATGGACTACCATTTTTTTATTGCAGGGGATCGGGAATAGGGAAGGGGAATTGCTAGACATCAGGGAATTAACTATTACAGGGGACTGGAATGGAGGGACCTAAGGATACCATGGAAAGTGTACAATTATGTCAGGTGGGTGTTTAGGTGGGGGGAGAGACCACTGGACACCAGGCATCATTATGTAAAAATCAGGCAAGGGTGTGGGTGGGGGTAGGACCACTGGACACCTGGAAATCATTGTCAAGATTGGGCATGGGTGAGGGTGGGAGAAGGGACCACTAGACAACAGGGAACATGCTGTAATTAACAACAGGCAGGTGAGTGGCAAGGGGGGGCAACTAGGCACCAGGGAAACAAGTGAAGTGTCGACTGGCGATCCGCGTGTGGGGGGGCATCTAGACACCACGGAAAGATCACACTGATAATCTGCGGAGGAGAACCACTAGACACCAGGGAATAATGAACATCGTGTGACAATCAGCAGGGGAGCAGGATTCATTGTTTGTAATGTCACCTTTCTTTGTTAGTTTTTTTAAGAGCAAACTGCACTTCAAAAAAAAGCAAGATAAAGTTTCAAATGGCAAATTTCCTATTAAATAGGACAACTTCATGAAATAATTTGTGGAGGCATCTTCGGCAACTTTAAAACTTCATTGCATCTCTAGTTGTGACACTGCATTTGGTTATGAAGCCATCGCTATGGCTGATTGCAGGAATTCCTTTTGGTTTACATCCTAAAGTGAAAGGCCTGAGTGTGCCAATAGGGTGTGTTTAAGTTGAATTAACTTGAAAACATGTTTATTCTTGAGTTGATTTGGCTGTATAATGTCAGGATATGGTGTTAGGTTCCTATTCTGTAGCAATGTGCACACCATACCAGTTTCAAAGTGGGGTAACCATTCTTTAGTAATCACTTTACCTCCTATTTTAAAATTTCAGTTATTAAAGACTGGCTGAGAAATATCTTTAGGGTAGTTATATTTGATCAGCCTACTGAGGTGTGTATGGACTTTTAAAGAAGTACCTATCACAGTTTCTCAAAGATCTTTGGGCAGAACTTCAGGTGAAAGAAAGGGTGTAGCAGAAAGTGAAAAGCCTAAACTCTGAATCTGTACTCTCTATTTTAAGCCAGATGGGGGTGTAATGAGAGCCTGCATCCCTGACCTCTTGCATGGACCATCAGAAAAATGTACTTGTTTGTCTGTGATAGTTTAGACTACCCTCCTACTGGAAATAAGGTTATGGCATTTTTCTTTGTACTTTACAGTCTACTGAAGTAGCATTTCTTAAACTTTTCTGTATAACTAAACTTTCATTTTTCTACTACTATGGGTAGACCACCCATAATTGTATCACTTCTCCCTTGACTATTCCCTTTTTGCATTCATTTTCCTCCCCTGCCAAATGCCCTTAAGAAGAACAAATATTAGAACAGCAAACTGACAAAAAGAATAAAGACTAAATAAAAATTAGCAGAAATAATCTGCACAGAGTTGGTTTGTGTTGTCGTTTACTATATTATGCTCCGTTAAAGAATTGAGTATTTGCTTAGTCAGAGACAGGGTGATGTCTTTGTGAGCACTGTTGTGTTTTATAATATGTAATAAAGTTATGTATCCTGAAGAAATAGGAAAGCAGTGAATAAAAGTTGTTTCTGACAGCCTGAAATTCCAGCCGTCGGATGTCTTGATTACAGATGTGGGATTTGCCTTTTTCAAGCAGTTTGTATATAAACACCCTAAAGAAGGCATAACTAATGTGCAGAAACTAAATATAGGAGTGTTTCCTTTAGTATTCTATGCAGAGAATGCTCTTACCTGAGCTAAGCCTTCTTGGAAAAAAAGTGTACTTTTAGGAGCCAGCAACCCCATAATGAAGCTGTTATATAAGAACTCCCCAGCTATCACTCAGTTGAAAAGGGGCAGTTTTCTTGTTTACAAGAAATTAAGTCTTTCTCAACAGCTTCAGTGACAGAGTATTAAATCAGAATGAAATAACTCCTTATGATTGCATATTTTCCCTCTGTATATACAGTCAGTCTGATCCCCCATATGTTTGTACCAGCCAGAATATTCCCCTGTATTAGAAAAGGGGCTGATCAGCTGACACTAGTGTCATAGGAGGACTGCACTATAAAGATGCCACTGAGCTAAGGTTAGTCAGATCATCCTGGGAGAAAGTCCTGAGAGGTTGGTCTGAGAGCACAGAAGCTGGTAGAATATTGTACTGGTTTAAGTAATCTACACTGTGGCAGAATCATTGGAGGGAAGTGATTCTGGAGCTCAAGGAGAGCTCATTTATTTCTTTATTGCTTTCTTCTGTTTATAGTATGAAGTTTAAGACAGTATTACTGTATTATTGATTGCTTTTACTTTTGTATAGCATGATCTGCTTGATATTATTTTTACAAAAATAAACATCACACAGAATTTGTGTGTTGAACAACGCTCTGAATACCGTGTATGCTTTTATTACCCTACCCCACAAACCCTACCACAATGGGTAGCTAAGTAATAAGTTGTAAAATGAAGGAGACGAAGGCCACCAAGAACTTTGGGAGCTGTTAATCTATTATAGACTTGTCTTGGTTGTTTGCCCATCCAGATAAAATGAGAAATCAACATGTGGAGTTTCTTAAACCGTGAAAGGGGTAAAAAAATATTAAGCATGTTAAGAGGGTAGAACAAATGAGGAAGAATATTCATTTTAATAATATTTATCTTACACCATAAGGTCAAGGAGGGTGATTTACATCTGTGTAAGTCCTGTTTGATATTAACCACCAGATCCTCTAGATTCTTTCTTTTTTAACATGTGCCAAACTATTAGTTAAGGTTATACCCAAATCTCCTGTTTCTGGTTCCATTGAGGTTTTAAGGGGTTTTACTTTTGGGGTATCATTGCTTTTTGAAAGACATAGAATGGGCAGGTTGACGGGTGTTCATTTAGGGTTAAAGTATATCAGATATTTTGTATTGCCATTACTGGCTTTTGTTCAGATTGTTGAGGTTCACTCTGAAAGGTTCAAGGGTATAAAACATATAGCACCATCTCTATTTGCACACTTCCCCCTGAGGCTCATATTAGTTTTATGCCTTCCTATTTAATATTTATGTGCAGTTGTTAGGGCATGAATCACCCCATTAAACAGAAGAAGATCTATTCTTTTCCTAAATCCACACAGTGTGATATTGACCTCCTGCAGAAAATCCACCATCTTAAGCAGGAGATGGCTAAACTGGCAAAAGGTTGGCTGGGGAAGGCATTCTCCAGCTCATTCACATCCAAGACATGGAGGGTGGTCAACTTTGATTTCTAAAGGGTGTCCCTTGTAGATTGCGAATTCAGCTATGGATAAAGAAGGATGGTGGGTCACATTGCGGGCTTGCTTATATTGTTTAGATCTTCTTATGGTTAATGTTTACACTCTAAATGCTGATTCCCCCAAATTCTTTTTATCTGTTATGCAGCTGATCTCTGAATTGTCTCAAGACTCCACCATTCTTATTTAGGAGGGGAGTTCAACCTCGCTTTTGACCCTATGGTAGATAGGCTCCCTCAAGAGAAAGGTACTCCTTCCCATAGTAAAGCTCAGGCTGCCCTAAACTGGGTATGTTCCGAGTTTGGGCTTCAAGACTGATGGAGACTTTTCCACCAGGCTATCCATGATTTTACCTTCAGATCAAACAGATTTAAGTCTCATAGCCACTTAGACTATTTCTTATGCAGTTCTACAATTGTTGGGGACTTATTGGAGATGACCATTCTTCCTATCACTATTTTGGACCATGTCCCAGTGCACATGGTCTGGGTTCCGAGGCTGTCAATTTTCAAATCTCCTAGGTGGCATCTCAATCCTACATTTTGATCTTTGGCAGATTTCTGGGAATGGGTGCAAGTGGAAATGTGAGGTTATTTTGAGATCAATGTGACCACTGAAGTTCCTTTGCTTATGCGTTGGGATACTTTTAAGGCTTTGGTCATGAGCTGAATAATTTTGTACACCTCTAATTTCAACAAGCAGCATAAACAAGAGATTTCAGACCTGACTACCCAAATCAACCAGCTGGAGAAAAAAAATATATCCACCCCCTTGCCCTTAGACTCCCAAAGTGCTGAGATCACTTCTCTTATGTTTAAGCTGAATGCCATATATACTCTACAAAGCAAGCCATGAGAGTTCTTTTTTTATTTGACAGGCATCCTGGGAGTAGGTGGACAAAACAGGTTTATTACTTGCTTATAGAATAAAAAAGAAAGCTCTGGAATCCTTGATTCATTTTTTAAAATCTACTGATAATTGTGTGATCTCTGATCCTAAGTGGATGTCCAGCCTCTTCCAAGATTATTACCTCTCCCTCTATAGGTACAAGGCATCTACTAAAGTGGATGATTATGACTCCTTTTTTGGTAAAATAGAGTTGCCCCACTAATCCCTGGAGCTTGTTCATAACTTGGAAGAGGACATAATCTTGCAAGAGATTCAATCTGCCATTCATTCCATGGCATCAGAGAAAGTCCCAGGCCCAGATGGTTTGGGATCAGACTTCTACCAGACTTTGGAATCAGTACTGGCTCCATGGTTACTTATGCTTTTCCTGGCCATTACAGATTCTGGATCTTTATCCTCTCTATGAAGGAAGCCACCATCACTGTACTTCTGAAGCTTAATAAGGACACTATGGCTTGTGCCAATTTTAGGCCCATTTCTCTAATGAATGCTGATTGCACAATTTTAGATAAAGTCTTGCTCTCCGGCTAGAGGAGATTCTCCCTTTGGTTGTGCATAAATCACAGGCTGGATTTATTAAGGGTCAACAAGGAAGTGACAATCTCTGTGCTGTGTTTAACTTAATTCAATTGGCTTCTATGGGTTCAGATTCGGCGGCACTGGTTGCAATTGATGCCAAAAAGGCTTCTGATTCCATCAAGTGGCAGTATCTAATTAACATGCTTGCAGTTTTTGGGGTGGGCCCAAAATCTTTGAATTGGATCTGTTGTTTATACTCTTTTCCCAAAGCCAGACTGCTGGTGAATGGTGTCCTCTCTGATTCCTTTTCACTGTTCAGGGGTACAAGGCAAGGCTGTCCCCTGAGTCCTCTGTTATTTTTGATCATGATGGAACTGCTAAATGTGGCTCTATGACAGCACCCGGAGATACAAAGGATAAAGGTGGATGAGCGATGTTTTACTACCCTGTTATACACTGACGATTTGCTGTTTTCTTTATCTAAGGTAGAGATGTCTCTACCTTGTGTGGCAAGATCTTGACACTTTCAGATCTTTGTTAGGTCTGAAGGTGAATTGGATCAAAACTGAGATTCTTCCCCTATATAAGGTGGACCCTTCATGGGCAAAGATATACCCAGAAAGGTTAAAATAGGACAATGAGGGGATTAGATATTTGGGGATTTTTATTTCTCCTGATTTTAATATAAATGTGTAACAAAAATATACAAGAGTTATTGGAGGGTCTGGCTTTAGACTTGAACCAATGGGCTAAGTTGCATTTATCCCTCTCAGGGAAAGTTGCTGCTATTAAATTAATGGCTTTCCCCAAATTATTTTACTGCATAAGTAATCTTGCAATGCCCATACCCTCTAAGGTTTGGCATAAAATAGAACAGTTATTTTCAAATTTTATTTGATGGGGTAAAAGTCCCTGATTTAGCCGACGAATATTATAGGCACCAGTCATCAAAGGAAGGTGCAATCCACCAAGGCAATGGGCATATTATGCCACACATGGTTTTAAGCAAGACTTACAATGGCTCCATCCAGATAAGATTAATGCACAGCTGTGGGTTGAGTCTGAACAAGCTATTGGTGTGAATTTCCCACTGGCTACCTTACTCCATGAGGTCTTTTCAATGGCTATTTAATGTACTACCCATATGAGGTTCACCAAACAAATTTGTCAGACATTTCTTAAGCAGTTGGGTTGGAATTGTTCCTTTTTGGATCCATGTGAGCCACTGTGGCATAATCCGCAGTTGAGAATAGAGGGTCATTCATTTTATTGGGCTTCATGGGCCAAAAAAAGTCTATGTTTGGTGGGGGACATGGCTGACTCTAAAAGTGGCATATTAAAAACCTATTCTTAGCTGCTAGAGGAGTTTGACTTGCCAAACTGAGATTTTAGGAGATTTCTGCAGCTGGGACATATTCTGGAAACTGAATTTTTGAGGGTGGGGGGTGCTACCCCAGATAGAATTTGTAACTCAGCTACAGAAGTGGTTTTCAGCTTCTTGTGGCCATACAAGTTTGATTTATAAGCTACTAAAAAAGAGATATATTCTAGATTGGGAACAATATATATTAAAATTGATTGATCAATCAATCAATCAATCAAGTCTTTATTTAACCAGGCGTTCATCATTGAGCAGAAGCTCATTTGCAAGATGGACCTGGGTGGAGCATGAACAATTGTATATACAGGTCAACACAGGTATTTACAAGGCAATACAGATAATACTCTTTACAGAAAGGAAGAAAAAGAAGTTCATATGTACATAGAATTATACAGATATTGTACAGATTACACGGTATTTACATACATAGAAGTGTCTATAGGAAGATAAAGCAGGTTATCTAAGGTTGCAGGAGGAAGTAACGGAAGAAAAAAATAAAATAAAATATACACCAGGTAGAGGTGAAGGTAGGGGGAAGGGAGGGAGGGAGGTAGGGGAGAAAGGCTAGGAGGGCACGGTGCACAGAAAGGAGTTGGTAAAATGGGATGTAGAGAAGGTGGATGGAGAAAAGGAGTATGTGTGAGCCCCGGAATTGAATGCTATAAAGTACAGGGCATGGTAGGATGTCACAACCCAGGGTAGTGAGCTCCTATCCGAGGTTGGGAAAGGAAGAATAAGGGGATGGATGGGCCTAGTGTTGATAAGACGGGGATAAGAGAGAGAACAATTAGGCTGGTGAGGAGCAAGCTGGGGGGTCAGTACTTAAAATTGGGTCTAGGTGTGGCTATATACCAGTGCAGACACCGGTAACTGATGACTGTCAGGAATCCTTGGGCATTGACTGTTGGAACAGATGTTGGATTGAAGTCCACAAAGCCCTAGCAGATCCTAAAGTACAACTTATACAAAAGAAGATTTGGAAGGATTTGGTACAGAATGCATGTTTAATTATTTAAAATGGGTCAGGTGACTTCCTTGATCTATTGGAGATGCAATCAGGAAACAGGGTCCCTGTACAATATCCTTTGGGGCTGTCCTTAACTGAGAGGGTGGTGGGATACAATTATGAACACCTCTGAAAAGATTTTGAAAGGTACAATTGCCCCATTATCCTTAGTTATGGATACTAGGAGATTTCCACTTTGTTAGATAAGGAAATGGTTAAATTTAAGGAAACTATCCTATTAGCTGCATTAGAAGCCAAGTGGCTTCTTCTATTGCACTGGCACTCTGCTATCCTCCCTTTAGTTACTCAGTGACTCCATGTGGTGTATACTGCTGCTTCTTATCTACAGGTGATTTATTGGAGGACAAGATCAGCATGAATCATATCAGGTGTGGGGACCCTGGTTAAGTTTCATTGGGGTGAGGCAGTGATTGTTAATTAACTCTGTCTTACTTAGAAGACTGTGTAGGAAAGTTAGATTATTCTGTTATACAAGAAAGTCTTTTTTTCTTTCATTCAGAGGTCTTCTATTATTGAAAGGGGAGGGGATTTTGAAGGTGGTGCTATTCTTGTTTATCTTCATTCATTTTTAATTGATTGTGTGTTGTCTGTCAGTACTAACATTCCATTGCATTGTATTCCTCCTAGACCAATTGTTCATAGATACAGAGAAGTTTGTCATTCTTCAAGTATACAATAGATTTTATTGTATTTCTTTTCATGTTCTCCCATTAGTCATAGGTAATTGTTTGTTAGTACCAATTCTCAATTTTCCTTCTTTTCATAGGTATTGATCTGGATTGATGGCTGCATACGTGAATTTCTTTATAACCTGATAGTTGTCTTTTATTGCATGCCTGTTTTTTTCCATTGGTTTTAGCTTTGCTGTTTGCTCCTTTGTACATTATTCATTTCTGGTTGGTAGTACTGTTGTAAAAATCTAATAAAATATTTCTATACAAAAAAGAGTATACCTATATACTTAAATTGCTTCAGGGCCCAAATCAGTCTCATGACAGTAATGTCTGATTTAAAGACACCTGTATTTAAAGACATAACCATTGTCTTGCTTATATTAAGTTGATAATTGAATAACTGACCATATTCTTGAATAAGACTCAAAGTGTCTAGTATGGAAACATTAGGATAAGTAATATGTAAAAGTACATAATCTGCATATGTGGAAAGATCCAAGTGTTTAGTACCAATGGTTATAACTGTAAGAAGGGGGTGTTGTCTTAAGTTTTTGTAGTAAGGATTCCAAATATAAATTAAGTTAAAAAGGGGAAAGTGGGCACCCTCATCTGGTTACAGAACATATAGGGAATGGGGAAGAAAACAACCCATTATGGTAAATTTTGGTGCAGGGACAGAAATATGGAATCTTAATCCATTCTGTAAGCTCTGAAGGGAAGCTGAATTTCTCTGTGTTAATGAATAACAAGCATTTGTCAATGCCGAATGTTGTCACATTGGCATTGGCAGTGGCGGAGCTAGAGACGCATAGTGCTGTGATTTTGTTAATGTGTCCCAAAAGGTGATTTTGCATAGTGAGCATGCCATTATGCACCACACCTGCGGAAACGTGTTTTGGGCAGGCTGTGAAAAATGGCAGCTGGACTGTTGATAAGGAGGTGTGCACAAATGACAGTGGTGAAAATGTGGCATGAAAATATTGCAGATTGACGCAGTTACAAGGGTGTGTGGAAACTGTGTTGCAAGTGTGCATTGCACAGTCATTGTATGGACTTTCAGCACCAAATTTTCAACATAGGCATTTTAGGACCTCTGCTCATGAATAGTGTCACCAACACATTTCATCCAGCTGAACTGTTCATAAGGAGGTATGGAAAAATATCAGTGATGAACAGCTGAAGTGAAACTATTACAGATTCACAAAGTCACGAACGTGAGTGCAAACTGCGCAAAGTACGTTCATAAAACACTCATTTTATTGACTTTCATCCCCAAATTTTCAACATAGGCATTTTAGGACATCTGCTAATGAACAGTGTCACTGCCATTTTCATAATGTGTCTCAAACACTGGCTTTCCACAGTGACCGCGAAAACAGATTTTGGACAGGATGTGAAAAATGACTGCTGAACTGTTCATTAGGAGGTGCAGAACAATGGCACTGTTGAAAATCTGGAGTGAAAACATTATAAGTTTGCGAACTTATGAGCGTGCGTGCAAACTGCACAACGCATGCTCGTAACACAGTCATTTTATAGAGTATTGTCACCAAATTTTTAACACAGGCATTTTAGGACCTCTGCTCATGAACAGTGTTGCTGTCAATTTCATAATGTGTCCCAAATACTGATTTCGCACAGTGACCATGCTATTCTGGCTATCCTGTTTAGCCGATCACTGGAAACAGGGGAGGTACCCGAAGACTGGAGGACAGCAGATGTTGTCCCCTTATACAAAAGTGGGACCAGAGAGGAAACGAGGAACTACAGACCAGTCAGCCTCACCTCGGTAGTGGGGAAGATCATGGAAGCACTACTGAAGGAGATTTTGGTGGAACATCTGGTTGTCAATGGACTACAGGACCCAAGGCAGCATGGTTTCACCAGGGGGAGGTCATGTCAGACCAACCTTGTTGAATTTTTTGACTGGGTGACTAGGGAGGTGGATCAGGGGAGTGCAGTGGACATGACCTATCTGGACTTCAGCAAGGCCTTTGACACTGTGCTACATAGAAGATTATTACACAAACTGGGAATATGGGTGTGGGCAGGACAGTAGTGTGGTGGGTAGGTAACTGGCTGGGTGGCAGGACACAGAGGGTGGTGGTAAATGGCTGTCACTCCACAGAGGGAAGATTGACTAGTGGGGTACCACTGGGATCAGTGCTGGGACCGGTCCTATTCAACATCTTCATCAGTGACATTGCGCAGGACCTAGAAGGCAGAATTTCACTGTTCGCTGATGACACAAAGCTCTGTAACAGAGTAGACACACCAGAGGGTGTAGACAGAATGAGAAGGGACCTGCAAAAACTTGAAGAATGGTCAGGGGTGTGGCAGTTGAAATTCATTGCAAAGAAGTGCAAGATAATGCATATGGGGCACAAAAACCCTGGCACAATATATCAGTTGGGGGGTGAGGATATAGCATGCACCAAGCAGGAAAGGGATCTTGGGGTTATCATCTCTGATTACCTCAAGGTAGGGAAACAGTGTGACAAGGAAGCAGGTAAAGCAAATAGGATGCTGGGGTGCATAGGAAGGGGCATCACCAGCAGGAAAAGGGAGGTCATAATTCCACTATACAAGACACTAGTGAGGTCCCACCTGGAGTACAGCGTACAGTTTTGGAGACCTTACCTATGTAAGGACATAGACAGGGTAGAGAAGGTTCAGAGGAGGGCAAAAAAGATGGTACATGGATTGCATCACAAGTCCTGTGAGGACAGGTTGAAAGAACTGAATATGTACTCCCTGGAGGAGAGGAGGGAGAGAGGGGATATGATAGAGACATACAAGTATCTTACAGGTAGGAACAGGGTGCAGGAATACACTATTTTTAAGTGAAAAAGATGTTCCAGAACTAGAGGGCATGGGATGAAGTTGGAGGGAGGATGATTCAGAGGAAACATGAGGAAGAATTTCTTCACAGAATGGGTGGTGGACAAGTGGAACACCCTGCCAGAGGAAGTGGTGGGGGCTGAAACAATCACGGGATTTAAGAATGCATGGGATAGACATAAAGGAATTCTGGAGGTTGGGGTAAGGGGCAACAGACTTCTAGGAAAACATAAACTGAACTTACCAGCTCAAATGGGCAGACTAGGTGGGCCATAGGCCCTTATCTGCCAACATTGTCTATGTATCTATATATGTATTCTGTGCCAGAAGTGCGAAAATACATTTCAGCCAGGATGTGAAAAATGACAACTATATGGTTCACAAGAAGGTGTGGTAAAATGCCAATGTTGATAATCTGGCATGAAAATATTGCAAATTTGCTAATTTACAGAGCAGGCGTAGCAACTGTGCAATGCACGCTCATAAAACAGTCATGTTTTGGATTTTTCCCACCAAATTTGCAGCATAGGTTTGTTGAGAGCCCCCTCATGAACAATGGCACTGTCATTTCATTACTCGGCCCCAAAAGGTGATTCTGTGCAGTGACTGCAAAATCACCTTTCTGTACCAAATAACGCTATGACAATGCAAGAACTCATGAGGAGGCATTACAAAAACCCCATGTTGAAAATTTGTGGCCAAAATTCCCAAAAATGCCTGAGATATACAGCAAAGTTGAAAAAAACCCTATTTATTCCATTATACAGCTTACTGGCATTTCTTCACTTTGTGGTCGGCTTTGAAGAGTGCAGACGTGTTACCGGTCCACTGTAGATCATTGTGCCAGATTCCAGAGGTAAGTATGGGGTATGGGGTGTGGGGAAACAGGGTGTGAATAGGGTGGGTGCGGGTGGGGGCAGGAGACTACGAGGACCATTTTCATTTTACAGGTGACAAAAAACAAAGACATCAAGGGACAGTTTTTTTGTTTCAGGGATTTGGCATGCTGGGTGGGTTCCCAGCGTGCTACCTAAATATTTGGGGATCTGCCTTTGATGGGGATTAGGTACCCTCATTGGCACACAACATGGGGGAGGATGTTATGCCGACGGGTAGGTTCTGCATGGCCACACAAAAAAAGCGGGGGGGCCAAGCCGAGGGGTATTGGGCACGCCACTCAGCATTTAACAATGGGGTGGTGATTTATGCCAATGGGGAGTTGGATCCCCCATCAGCACATACAGAGGGGTGGGGGAAATTGACAGGGGGATTGGCACCCCTGAAATCGTCAATTTGGCAGCCACTGTGCCGCCATGCTCATAATGTCGGCAAGCATGTCCAGGGAATGTCCACTGGGTTTGATGAGCTTTGCTCGGATTGCAGCTGACCTTTTCTTAAATGTGCTTGCCACATTATGTATGCATGGTGTGGTGCCAGCATGCAGGCTGATTGGGGAATGAGGGACGCACCTACTGGTGTGTGCCCTGCATTCGCCCATCAGCGACTGTGCCTCCAAAGATGCACTACCACAAGATGTTGGCTGCACAAGCATGCCAACATAAAAAGAACCAGTTGATTCTATCAAATGCTTTCTCCATATCCAGAGATACCAGGGCTGCAGTAACCTTGGGATCTCTGGATGTGTAAAATATATGAGCCAATTTACATAAGTGATCAACTGAGGATTGTGTTTGCATAAAGCAAATGTGTTTCTGGCATATTAAACTTACACACACCTTGTTAATTCATGTAACTAAAATGTTGGCCAGTATTTTAACATCATAGTTCATTAATGAAATTGGATATTAATTAGCTACATTATTGGGAGACTTACCTGGTTTGGGCAATATGACAATCATAGCCTCTAATAAGGTACTATCCAAGAACCCGTGAGTGTATGCATTAACAGAAAATCTATTTAATAAATGGGCTAAATCACTGGCAAAGACTTTATAAAAGTTAGCCATAGGGCCATCAGGTCCTGGGATTTTATCAAGCAAGAGAGTGTTAATTGTTTCTATAATTTCCTGTTGTGATAATGGCCTCACCATGTCTGCCTGGAGTGCTAGAGGCAAAGTGGAGAGAGCAATTCTGATGAGATAATCTTGTATCTCATTCAGTGACAGTGGGTTAGGCATATGCCCATAAAGAGATCAATAAAACATCTCAAATTCTCTAGTAATGTCCCTAAGAAAAGTTTTGATAGTGTTATCAGCCTCCGATCTTATTGAAGATAAAATGTTGAAGGCTTCCCGTTTTCTAAGGCACACAGTCATGAAGCACCTGGCATTCTCACCTTGGTTGATATAGGTAGAGTGTGGTTTAAAAATAGAATAGTCGACTTTCTCCAATAATAACTCTGCATATTTATCTGTAAGAGAAGTCAGTTTCAGTATAAATGCTTCAGAAGACCATGTAGTTAACTGAGGTGCCGTCTCCCAGAGTCAGTTCAAAAGATCAGAGGCTGTGTTATCACTTTGCTTTTTGCATGTCAAGGCTAATCAAATTCACTTCTTATAAAATATTTAAAGGCACTCCATTCATTGTCGCCCTTCTCAGTAGAGCCTACATTATATAGTGTAAAAACTACAATTTTTTTTTTATTCTTTTAAAATTATATTTGTCTTTTAACTGCTGGGTATTAAGTTTCCATATTGTGTCTTTGTCTGTACTCAAACATTCACAAAAATACCACCAACAGCTTAATCAAGTTCAAGGTCAGTTGGCATTCATCTGTATCCCCCTCCCCGGGTCATGCCTGAAAATAGGCAGAATTTATCAAGTGCACTTACCAGTCAACAAAAAAACCTTAAAACTAACCATGCCATAACCATAGCAGTGAATGGTCTGAAAGAACTCTAGGGGCAATATTGCAAGCTTGTATACCATACAAGGCAGGGTTTTTGGCTTCTCAAGCTTGATTTTTATTTATTTATTGAAATATTTCACCAGGAAGGCACACAGAGCAACAAGTCGCTTGTCTCCCGGTGTGACCTGGGAGGAAGGGGTTCAATAGGAATGAGGCATAAAACATTCAAGTTACAAGGACAACATTAACATACAGTTGTAATACAGGTGTTACAAATAGTGTTACAACAATGTTGCGCATAATGGGTAGAAAGAGTGGATGGTAACAAGTGCCAGGTTAATAAGTAAACAAGTGCTTACATGAAAGAAAAGGGGGAAAGGAGAGGGAGGGGTGAGGTGGGGAGAGGGGGGAGAGTCGTGTCCCTAGAGACCCCTTCAGGATGTGAGAAACCCTGCAAGGGGACTGGAGGAACCAGAGAGAAGGAGATAAGGCAGTGTCCCAGAGATATACCCCTTCAGGATGTGGGGAACCCTGCAAGGGAGCTGTGGGGCTAGATAGAAAAGGGGATAAGGCTGTAGGGATTTAAAGAGAGAGGAGAGAGAAGGAGAAGCTGTTACTTAATGCTAGGAGGGGGAATAGGACCTAACCCAAGAGATGACCCTTCAGGATGAGGAGTACCCTGTAAGGAGTTTGGGGAAGGTCAGTAGATAGGGATTAGGACAGTGATAGTACAGGGAGGGAGTGAGAATTGAACTCTTGAGGGGAAGAGAATTTGCACCTTTGGGGCAGATGTGGATTAATCAATAGTCTATCGGGATCCATTGGACCCAGCTAGTAGTCGTGGAAAGCCAAGATAGTAGCTAGATAGAATAGGGAAGATATGCTTAGGGTGAGTTGGACCCCTTCAGGATGCTGAGAACCCTACAATGGGACTGCAATGGCCAGAGAGAAATGAGGGAGGGGAAGGAGAATAGAAGAGACAAGACTAGGTGCAGTAGGACCCCCTCATGATGCTGAGAACCCTGCGAGGGGGACTGCAAAGACTGGGGAGAAAAGTAGATGGGGAGGGGAAGGAGAGGAGACAAGCCTATGCCCAGAAGGACCCCATTCAGGATGCTGAGAATCCTGCAAGGGGACTGCAAAGGCTAGGGAGAAAAGGTAGAATGGGAGAGGGGGAAGGAGAGGAGACAAGCCTAGAAGCAGTAGGACCCCTTCAGGATGCTAAGAACCTTGCAAGAGGACTACAAGTCTAGGGAGATAGGTGGCGTGGTAGGGGTAGAGAGTAGATGAGAGATACAAGCCCCATGGTGGGTAGGAGAGGGACCCATGGAGAGCATTCGAGGTCCCTTATACTCTGTTAGAGATCAAGGGAGGCCAGTAAGGGGAAGCAATTTGTGGGAAGGGAAGGAGAGCTAGAAATTTGGAGGTGAGGGCTCACATGGTAAAATGAAAGTGATGGTAGAGGGGTAGGGTTTGTCCATGGCTTAGAGGTGAGAATTAAGGAGGGACATGGCAGGAGCAGCTAGGTGCAAGGTAATTATTGAGGGCAGAGCTGATGGAGTAGGAGGAGGATGAGTGCTGGATTTGAGGGGGGAGGGCATTCCAAATTTTTGGGAGTCAGTGAATGTAACTGAATTGGACAGTTTGGGTGGATCTGTGGGGGACTACCAGGGTGCGGGAGTCAGTTGATGGCTGGCTGTCACTAGATACCTCCAACTGTTCCAAATCAAATGACTCCTCCTCAGTTATGCCCTTTTCCTCTTATTTATCCTCCTCCTGCTATTTGCTGTTTGCTTCACATATTGCTTGCTTTTATTGTGGCTAATGCCAGTGCCACTGCCTGCTACCACTGCTGCCCTCTGGTGTTTCAGCCATGTTGACATATGCCTTTCAGTTAATTGTGTTTGCTTACCCTCTATCCTCACATGTGTCCTTTTTGTACCTCTACTCACCCCTGCCTGACAACTGGCAAATGGCAACTGTGTTATCTCATCCACACACACACACACACACACACACACACACACACACACGTGAAAAAAATAAACAGACCGATGATTTTGGTCCCAATTTGGCATTGGAAGTGTGCTGGGTGTGTTGGGGTCACTGCGTACAGCAGGATCAGTGTTCTATTGATGGTCTGGTTGTACTTCTGAAACTTGCACAGTACTGTGTTTTTTTTTTTTTTAGCAGAACTGGGAGTAGGCACAAAAGAAGAAGCTGTTTGGAGTATAGGCTGCACTTTTAGAGCTTTTGACTTAGTTGGCTTTACTATACTTTGTAACAGTCTCAGAATTAGTATGCTGTATTTCCTTTTCTTAGCCTGTACCTTAGACTCCCATAGTAAGTCCTGTCCAACATCACAATCATCAGCAAATTCCCCCTCCATCTACTTCTCCCTTATTTCCTCTTCCTCCAACTCTTTAACATCCTTGACTGGACTACATCCTCACATTCCTCAACAATATTCTGTATCTTTGGTCCTGCCACATTTTCAGGAACAGCCAGGTCCTGTGCTTGTGACATCTCCTCCTCCAAAAATCTTTCCTGTTTTTTCACCATTTGGGCTGGGGGGGGGAGTTCAACTTGGGCCATACTACTGGAATCTGTTTTCTTGCAGCAATGGCTTTCTCATGTTGGGCAAATGGGGTAGTTATGGATTTGTAGCCTGCTGCACATGCACCTGCACTAATCATGTGGCTTCTGCTGCTGATGCTGCTGCCAGAAGGGGATCTATGGTAGCTGTTGCTAAAAACAGTATAAGTGTTGCCTCCCTTTTATATCCCTCTCCTCTGAATCTGCTACACCATGCTTAACTGGGACTGCTGTGTCTGACCATCTTTATCTTTTCCAACCACATCACATATAACTCCACTCATGATGTTGATTACAACCATTCAGTGTCAGAAACAATATACTGAACAGCAGAGAAAATGTAAAAGCACAGATACATAAAATCACACTTTAAACTAACTTCAAAAAATTATAAAACTGGAATTAAAGTACCAAAACTAAGAAATCAGCTGAAAGGTCCAGCAAAACTGCACACATGCACATACACATGCACTCCGACAGAACCCTGTCAGCCTAAAAACATAAAGAATCAGAGACTTAAGCTACATACTTATTGTACTGTAGGAGGCAGTATAGCACAGTGGTTTAAGGCTCTGTGCTGTAAACCTGGAGACTTGGGTTTGAATCATACAGTCCTCACTTGCACACTGTGTGATCCTGAGCAAGTCACTTAACTTCCTTATGCTCCCAGGGCATGCCTGTAAACAAGCTTCAGCTTAGTGTGTCTCTCCTGGTTTAAAAAAAAAAAATAATCCCCCCAAACACTCACCACCATAAATGTCCAAAATGAAACCTAAAATTTAAGTAACAAAATGCACTCAAAAGCAGTCAAAAATAGATACATACACCAGATGCTAGGCACTCAGATAAAGGTGATTAGCAATCAGTACCATAGTTTGTTACCCACAACAAAGGTTTTTATATCTATAAACCCCCGCAAGCAATAGAGTACAGTTTCTGCCTCCCATCCTTTAAGTATAAACCAAGCTATCTGTGTTACTGTTTGGTCAATCATTTGATTATACGTTTTTCATTTCAAAGTTACTCAATTTTAAAGTCTTGTCTAAAGATATAGGGAACATAAGACAATTGGTCTGATTTTCAAAGGGTGATGCAGGACTTGTGTCAAGCCCTGCATGAAACCTGCTTTTTTTTTTTTTTGATGCAGTTGTGCCAGACACCTTTGCTGCAACTGCACCCAATTTTAGTAGGTCAGGTGCAATTTTAACACTTTACCTGATTTATGGCAACTTGTGCCAAATAGTTGATGCAAGTCCCATAAAAAGGGTTCCTGGGATTGCTCAAGTTAGACCAGAAAAAGCTGGTCTAATTTGCTGCAATTGGAACATGGGATAGAAAATCCCGATAGTCAGCTGGGAGAATACTGCAAGCCCCATGCGCCATATGTTCTGCACACTCAGGACTTGCAGCATTCAGGGCCATCTGAAAATCTAGCCAATTTAGCTTTGTTGTATTAAGCAGTGGTCAATGCTCAGCCAGTTTGAATTGTATACTATGATCACAGCTGAAAAAGGGACCTTCAGGGCTCAGTGGGTCTACCCGGTCATCAAAATTTAATAAATAAATAAACTATGAAACTCTACTTGCAAATTTTCCAGAGCAATTTTAGCAGAAGTACTATGTGTATAAACCATATTATACTCAACATACAGCTGTGTTTTGAATAAACATTTCAGTTTTTGCATAATTTGTATTTATTGAAATTATAGTGGACCAAGTACTGATTATGACATAGACAGCCAGATCTGAGTGCTGTATCAATTTTTTTATTACATATAAAATATGTGATGGGAAGGTCAGTTTGAGGAAACTACTGTCTTACTGGAACTGACACATCAAGACCCCCAAGGGATAAGTTCAAAGGACAGAACATAGCTAAACTGCAGATATCTGGGGTGCAATTACCTTGTCAATTTTATTTCTTCCCAGGAAATAAGATTAGCCATTCATAATTCCCTCAGGGAAAGTCATTTGACTTACAATAGTTGTCAGGAAGAACTTGAGAGGGAGGGGTGTCAGAGAGAAACCAGAATGGACATTGAAGAGAGGTTGATGCCTGGGCCAGGGAGGATCCAGACAAATTTGCAAGGTCCAATATACATTTCTGGGGAACCCTTGAATTACATCAAAGAGACCTTTGAGATATAGATACCAAGGTCCAGATGGGATTAAAGAGGCAAATACACTTTTGCTTTGAATACAGTGACTTAAATCAAATAAACTTTTGAGATGTATGTGTAGCAGAGCACAAACTGGTTTTGTCTGGTTAACCTGTGGAGAGGAAAAGTCAGTGAGGTCACCTATTATGTTTTTTTTAATATTTTATTTGGACATCCTGTATTGTAAAAAATAGATTTTGATACACCAAGGTGGAGTTAGTGACCTCATAAGAAGGCTGACTCAGAACTGTGTTTAATTGCTGAGAGAACCTGACAGAGACATACAAGACAATATTCCTGACTGAGAGAAGAGAGACCCTCAAAGCACTGAAATAAATTAAGCATTAGATTAGACCAGTCTGAATGTATGTATTGTAGGAACTGCACTTTTACCTGTTTGTTTTAAGGCTGTATGTGTTGGGATATATAATTGTTCTGTAATTATTGTTCTGTTTTGATATTTTAAAGTAAAAAGAGATTTTACTACAGAAACTGTCTGGAGTGCCTTGACATTTCTTTTTATTTTAAGTGGAGCTTCTAAAGGTTATAAGTAACACTGTGCAAGAGCTTATTGTTTACCAAACTGGGAAATGGATAGAGTTCTTTAAAGTCTTGCATAGACTTCTAAGGGTTCATTTGAAAGACCTGGTTGGGTGCCCGTATACAAAGATATCTGGCCCCCCGAAGACAGAATTATCTGAGCCTAATAATTGGGTACACTAACAAGATGTTATCAGTTTGAATCTCTCCAGAGCTTGAGACTAAGGTGACTTGTACCCACAAAACAGACAAGTAGGTTACCTTGTTCTGTTCACTGTACACAAATCATATGCTCAGAGGTTGGCACTTTGGAAGTAGAGGACTGACCGGCTGAGCAAGTTTGTGACACTGATCACTGTGGGACAACTTGTTGATTGTGACAGAATTTTATATGAAGTTGGATACCTTGAATTTCTGATAAGTAGTTCATTAACCACTGTAATGCTTGAAAATTTAGATCCATGTTAGTCAGTTTATTAATTTAAATGTTGTGGTAAATGGTACCAATACATTTACTTTGGTCTAAAAAAGCTGAATACCATTTCTGTTTTTGAAAGTAGTATGTACATCATTAACTACTTGTGTGATAATGCATAGTATTATGTCCCTGTCAAAAACTAGATTGATTTCGTACTAGTTAGTTATATGAATTTCAATAACTTGCCGACTATTTTGACACCAACCTGTCCAACACTTTTGAACATACCAAAAAGACTGATGTAGGTGTACAGTAATTTACATCTCTCATGGAACCACCCTTTAAAACTGATGTAACAACTAAAAATTTCTAGTCCTCAAGAAGTTCACTATCTTTTAAAGATGTGTTACATAGGAATGTCTGTTAATCTGAAATTATTGACACTGATCTTTTTGAGAAATGTGGGTCTAATTGGCCTATTCCTGCAACTTTTGACAAGTCAAGTGTCATTAGTTTCTTCAAAACCTATGTAGATAAAAGGATCTGATTTGAACAGAAGGTGTCCCAAAAGGATTTAACCTGATGGTTCAATTTGTGCCTCAGATAAATTAGCATTAGTTTCTCAAAGACAAAGACAGATTGTATAAAATGAGTATAAACATAGTAACCTCTTTTGCTTGTCAGTAATGAGGAGATCATTATTTTTAGAAAAAATGGGGAGAACTTCTTTAGAATTATCTAATTGTAAACCAACAATTTTCCAAAACATTAATATCATTTTTTGTATTTCAAAATTGTGACTCATAATACTTATTATTACCTTCTCTGAAATGTTTTGTGCATTTAATTCCTACTGTTCAAACAGCAATCCAGTGTATCTCCAGTTTTCTTGTCTGAGCTTCACACCAGGTCATATTTTTCTCTTTTACAATACTAGTGAGGAAGTTATTGTACTAACAATTATTTGAAGCACTTTACATGTATAAGGGGCATGCATATTTAATTATCTCTAAAAGATATAATTTAAAAAAGATAAGCTTCTTGAATACTAAACAGATTTGTGGAGGAATATTGTGGCAATGCAGAGGTACTGATCAAGTACTTCTGTTCCATCTTCACCAGAGAGAGAGAAGGACTGGTGCCACTAGTTGGAAGGAGGAGAGAAGGGGTGAGGGCACATGAATGTTTTAATAGAGGTGGACAGGGTGAGGACAGTGTTGCTATCATTGAGAGTAGATAAATCCCCAGTCCCAGATGGCATACATCCAAGGATACTGAGATGGCTGGTGAAGGAGCCTGCAGATCCCTTGGCTGTCATGGTTAATAAACCACTGGAGTTGGGCATGGTACCACAGGCCTGGAAAATAACACATGTAGTGCCTCTCCATAACATCGGTCTCAAGGATGACCCAGGGAACTACAGACCAATCAGTCTAACTGCAATCATTTGCAAGCTCATTGAGACCATACCTAAAGAAAGGTTAGTAGAGTATCTGGATGAGAATGGTCTCCAGAATAAGAAGCAACATGGGTTTATGGGAGGAAGGTTGTTTCAGACAAATCTGATTGACTTCTTTATGTGGGTCATTAAAGCGGTGGACAGGGGCCAAGTGGTTGACATCCTGTACCTGGACTTCATCAAGACCTTTGACACTGTACCCCACAAGATGTTATTCAGGAATTTGTCAGATGTACGGGTTGGTGAGAAGTTGATGGGTGGATAGAAAACTGGCTATGGGGCAGAACCTTGAATGTGGTGATAGGAGGTAAGCTATCCAACACAAGAGAGGTCACAAGTGGTGTCCCACAGGGCTTATTGCTTTGACCGGTGTTGTTCAATGTCTTCTTCAATGATACTGGGGATTGCATTAAAGGTAAAATCTGCCTATTCACAGACAGCACCAAGCTCTGTGAGAAGGTGGACACTGCAAAGAGATACAAGGCCTAAAGGAAGATCTGGAAAAACTAGAGAGGTGGTCCAGGATTTGGCAACCTGACTTCTGTGCAAAGAAATTGCAAGGTTTGCAAGGTTATGCACATTGGATCGAAGGACCAGAGGACTAAGCACAGCCTGGGAAGGGTCCAGGTATGTATTTTAGAGAAGGAGAAGAATATGGGATTGATGTTCACTAGTGACCTGAAATACTGCACACAGTGTAGGAAAGCAGCTGCAAATGCAAATAAAATGTTGGGCTGCATTGCCTGAGGAATCAACAGCAGGACGGAGGAGGTAATACTGCCCATTCACACATCCTTGGTGAGGCCACATCTGGAGTACAGTGTACAGTACTACTATCCATACCTTAAAAAGGGACAGAAGCCTGCTGAAGATGGTCCAAATGAGGCCAGCTAAGATGATCACTGGCCAGCAGGACAGGATGTATGAGGAGAGGGCTGGAGGCCCTGAACCTATACTTCCTGGAGGAGAGGAGAGAGGGGACATGATTGAGACCTTCAAGTATTTGAAAAGAATCAATAGGGTGGTCAAGAAGCATCTCTTCAAGCTTAGTGTGAATTGAAACATAATGGGACACAGTCTCAAGCTAGGAGAGGAATGTTTAGGAGAGAGGTTATTAGTCACTTCTTCGTGAAGAGGGTGGTGGCGCATTGGAATGGGCTTTCTGAGAAGGCGTTTTTCTTGAAAATGGTAGGCAGGTTCAAGATAGGCTGGGATAGATATGAGGGGAAAATAAGGGTCAAAAGAGGGGTGGACACAGTGGACACAGGGGACAGGCAGATTGTGGAAGGGGGTGCAAGGCCAGTAGCTTATGCTGAGGACCCTGCAGCATAAGCGGCATGATAGATCAAATGGTCTTATTCTGTTGGCTCCGTCTCATGTTTGCATGTTTGTAAAACAAATTTTCAATCTATGCTAATGTATTTCAAACAAGTCTGCTATAAAAGTCTTATCTGAGAATTTTTATAACATTTTTATCATGATATTACTCTTAAATGATGGCCTATTGCCATTTTTTACACATCAAATAAAACAATGGTCACTAACATCAGAATATATAAAATGCCTGTTCTATATTTATCTGGCAGGTAACCAATATTACATATATTAATGAGGAATTACATATTCTACCTTGTAGTGATTTTGACAGTAAGATAAAATGTAAGGTATCCAACTGATCTTGTTTACTGTTGGTGAAAGATTCACCACATCCCAGTTTATCACCAAGAAGTAAAACTTCCAATTTAATGTAACTGGCAAGTGTTGCACCTAACATATTTGTGTCAGCTTTAGCTGATGGCTGGTGAAGGAAAACTGCAAGATGTAAGCATAAATCTTATGTCAACGCTATCTTTAAAAATAATGACATCATTTTTTTATATATTGATTGTGCAAGAACCATTTGAGCATTAAACTGAGACTTTTGATCAATTGCCACACTTCCACCCCTAAGAAGTCTATCCTGTCTAATACCATTAAAGCTTATCTCATTATCCATTATGGAATGTTTTTAATCATGTTTCTGAAATTACAAGAGCATCAGGATTTGCAGCGGTGACCCAGGTTCTTATTTCATCCAGTTTGGATAAAAGGCTCCACTCATTAATGTGCAGAAAGCTTAAATCTTTATTAAAGAAAATATCATAAGTAATAGATTAAAGCAATCGGGCCACAGTTTGATTTGACCTTACCAGAAAAGAAAAAATGGAGTAAAAATATCAAAAAACTATTTTTCATTTGACAGTAGGATTTAGTTACCATTAAACTGCCGCCATTGCACTCGAGAGTGTAACATATATGAGGCAGTGCCTTTATGCAATTAATTAAAGTGCTGCTGCAAATGCATGCTAGACAGTGGACTAAAAGCATCCTTTAAATTTTAATTAAAGTTAGAGATAGTTCTACTTGAGACATACAATAAGATGCTTCTTGAGGTTATACAAAACAATGATAGAGGAGCTGAATAACTCCTCAGCTTAAGGGGCACAAATAACCCAGTAAATATGCATTTTGTTAAACATAAATTATAAGCAAACCAGTGTTACAAAACATATCACAAATGAAACAGTTGGCCAGCACAAACTCGCACAGTAAACTTCCTCTCTGCATCATGTCACTCCACTTTGAGCAACTCAGCAGCAGGCTCTGTATCTCCTGCATTTTAGCTTGCAAACTCCACCCCTTCATCCAGCAGAAACCAGCACTAGCAGCAGCCCTTTACCCTGTGCATATTGGCTTGTGAAATCTGCAAAATCCAGAAAATACATAATTCTTACCCTATCACAATGGTAGATTTAAACAAGGTTAAAAATAGGAAACTTATTTCATCAATAAGAAGGGGAATTACTTGATTTTATCTTGCTGGTCCTGTCTTCAATATATGTATGCACTGCATGCTACACCATCTACTGTTGTAATTATTGCTCTTTTGTTGCTGTATGTTGCTTCTATTTTCCTTGTCCTTTGCTGGTCTCCTATCCCTTCAGGTCACATTTATAAAGAGACCAATAATGTTCTCTGTATGGTGATTACTATCACCAACAGTAGAGCCTCACACAGTGGCTGAAGAAAACAGCACAATCTGGAAAATCCAAAAGCATTACCACAGCACAGTGGCCAATAAATCAAATCGCCAATGATACCAGTAGTGCCAAGGCATGAATGACTGTACTGTAGATCCATAAACACATAAACACAGATAGACACACAAATACTAGTACTTGCACACAGAGACACAGACACACAGACACACACACACACACCTATGATGAAATGCTGAAAGTCAGGATCCAGACATTCAGGATCCTGAGTTCGGCTGCCTGACAAACACCTGCCCAACAGATGGATGCTGGTGCTGGCAGGGTTAAGATAGCAGATATGATGAACTGCTACCATGCCTCTAGCTGTGCACCACAAGAAGGGAAAAAATCTAGTGGCTGGCAAAGCTGCTCCTATGGCGTGGAGGGCTAAGCCACTAGCAGCTCAGCCCCCAGTGCGCTCAGACCCGGGTTCTATTCCTAGGTCTTCACTTTTGCACAGTGCTCTTTTAACCCCTGTAAACTTTTTTAGCCTTCTCTGAGGTCTGCTCCCCCTCGGAGTTGGCTATTTTAGTTAGGGAGGGTGCGGGGGACTTGCCCCCTGCATTGCACCAACAACTTGTTGGTTTTCTAGCAGTTGGTCTCCTAAACTCGGGCTTATGGAGTTCAGAAGACTGACTGTTGGGATACAGTAGTAGATCCCACTAACATGCTGTATACTGCACACTACAGCTTGCAGTGGCAGTGCTTTACCCAGCAGGGCTTTATCAGTATTGTAATATGCAGTGATGTCTCCTTCTAGAAGGCTTTATTGGCATTTTCACCAGAAGCAATGGCTTTGTGCTGCTAAAGACCTTTATCAATATTGTCATCAAATGCAGTGGCAAATTACCTGAACTCCCCCCCCCCCAGAAAAAATATACAACTCAGTACCTTGCTTTATTATGCAAAATACTGCAGGAGACAGTGTAATTTGATATTAATTAAGTCCTTCGCCATGTAGTATATTATGACATTTCATTTACTGCAAGGTATTACATTTCATCTTGGCTGGCACTACTGTATAGCATGGTCCCTGCTGACAGTACATTTTCCTGGTTGGATAAACACCACCCAAGAAAGTTACACTGGCAGCTTCAGTGAAGAAGAAATTGAGCTTGAGCTGCATGGCAAGCACAAAAGGAAGGTGTTCCTGGTGGACAGTCACTATGTGTATAGCTTCTGTTGGTTGTCCACATCTGCTCCTCCACATACTAGCAAGGTGGAAACATACCTGCAAGCAGTTCTTGGTTTGAGAATATGAAAGGTCTTTTCTGTGTTGTGGATTACTAGTAAACCATTTATTTATTTGTTCACTGGGTAGGTGCACTGATTCAAAGGACTGTTTTTAGCCATGACCTGGGCAATAAAGATGGCACATGGATAATAAAGATGCACTCAATTCAGAGTCCATTTGTTTAGGAGTGCACAGGAACATGTGACAGTGTCAAACACATTTGAGAATACATTGGTACAAGAGTTGAAAATACAAATAGAAAAAGTGCACGTGGACAAATAACAGAAAGTACAATACATATAAAGTGAAGGGTAAAGTAACACAAGTTACTGGAAAGTATGCATATGATTGTCCTTCACAAGGTAAGGACGTTGGGATGACTCACATTTCGGGGTCACCTGGATGGGCATTGACACTTGGATTCTGCTAGGAGCCATGTTTTGAAATGCCCTTTGAAAGTGATGTGGGAGTCTAGGGAGCAGATGCTAAAAATGGATTTTATGTCTGTGGAAACAATAAAGGACTGACCTACATGTACAGTAGGCAGAAGAAAATTGAGTCCTCTGCCTAAAGTTCTTCTTAATACAGTAGTGCTATCAACTGGGACCACCATCATGTGGTGTTTGGTTAACTGTTCACTTGTGGCAAATTGCACCATATCTGATACTCTTCTAGTAAACGAGGGAGCATTGGCAAAAGAGGCATTTGGTGGGCAGTTATGCTTGTATACAGTGTATTAAATGGATGTACCAATGCCATTTCTTAAGTTCCAACAACCTAGGAGCAGTACCCATATCTTTAAATACTTTTAGCTGCAAACATTTAGAAAGAAGAAACAAATCTTACAAAATCTTTCAAAAGTTTTGTGTACTTAAGCCTTATACCACACCTTGTGCTACCACATACCAGTCTATAAAGTTTACAACCATGCTACATCCTTCTGTTACCAACCGCTGTGGCCTGGCTGCCACTTATGGCACTTGCTGTCCCTTCTAGCCTTTTTTTTTTACCTAGAGTGTGTTAAACAATAATGCTTTTAAGTTCCTCAATCCCTCACTGTCACTGTAGAACATAAAACATTGTTGTGTGTGATAGATAACCCCCCCCCCCCCCAAGTGTTCGGCTTTGTGTTAAAAACTCAGTGCTTCTGTCCTTCTTTCTTCTTTGTTTTCTTTATTTTTTTTCCTCTTAAGCCTGTTGCACAACACCACATGTTGTTTTGTCACTTATTTCTTCTTTCTATGTTTTGCTTTATGTCTTTCAGTTAGGATACATGCAGTTTGCCTGGCCAACTGCTGCTACTTGTCCGGTATGATTAACATTTTTATTCCTCTGCTCTTATCTTTCCTGCGATACGGTTTTTCACTCCAAACAGCTCTAAAGGCATTATGTTTGTAAACTGTCTTGAGTCTAGACAGTGTAAAGGTTTTCAGTTTACCTAGAATGAAGAACTGGTGCAGCCGTTTACTGCTCACACATCGTTTCAGTGCAGACGCACGGATTTCAAATGGCTTGCACAGTATTTGTTTCTACGGTACTTGGTGGCACTTATCCAGTTGTGCATTCCTTATAGGGTATCTTCAAGTAGCTACAGATAATTGAAGCTATCTGGAAGAGGAGCTAGCTTTATGAGTCCAAATAAAGGTACAAGTTTGGTATTTGTTAAAAGAAATGCTTATACGGCAAAGAAAAAGCCTGGGAAAAAACATGCTGATCCCGAACGGATTTTCTGGACAGCGCATATGACCAAGTAGATATTAAATGTTAGCATGAAGCTAGAAAACACATGTAGGGATAAGAATGAATTATAATTAATGTTTATAAAATAAGGTAAAGGAAGGAACAAAGTGTGTGTAACCTAAAAACACTGTAGAAGGAATTCTGTCTCCAATCAGTGTGGATCTCCTTGCATGGTGCCTTCTCCTATAGGGAATCAGTGGCACCTTTCACCCTTCTTTTATATGGTAGAGCTGTTATGTGACCATGTAGATGGGGAGGGGCTTGTCAGTAATTCAGCCCACTTCATTTATTTCCTAGAATTATACCTTAGAACCAAATGTAGTTCAGAGTCATGTATTATATGTAGATTATTGTTTTCATTGTATATTCTGTTTGTAGCAAAGAGAAATTCTAGTGAATAAATCTGTTACTTTTTCACTAATTAAGCTGGTGAAAAGGTGGGGTTTCATGTTGTAGGTGGAGCTTCTCCTTTTAAATGAAGCTAGCCTCAGACATGAAGTCAGATGCTGTTAAGGAGAGTTCATGTAAGGACCTCCTGGTCTCTGATATAACATTTTTTGCACAGATTATGTTTCACTGCTAGACCTTTGACAGGGAAGCTGTAATGATTTTGACTTTATTTTATTTTGTTTATTATTGAAAGTTCACTGCTGTAAGCTGTTATTTAATTTTAATTTTTTTATTTTTAATAAAATTCATACCTAATAGGTATGTTGTACTAAATTTGCTGTTTCCTGTGTGCTCTGATTTAAACAACCCACGACTTTTGGTACCAGGAGTGGGGTTGATTGGAGATCGATAGGTGGTAGGTAGACTCTAACATATAGATATGGCACATAGTATCCTGGCCACTGGTGGTATCAGCAGGTACATGGCACATAAACTGGCGGAAGTTGGTGCCTTATCTGGGGTTTTAACTAGAACCCAATCTGCTGTTTCTGGTGAACCACTCCTTAAAAGTTTACCCCCTGCTACCTGTCCTAAGGTGAAGCAGGGCACAAAGACTATGGAGGAGACACCTGGGGCAAGTATGAAGGAACCAGAGGAAGAACAGCTTGTTACACCCCCCTGAGGACTTTCGGGATTTGCTCCATTGGCTGGCTATTAGACAAATGGAGATGAACACCAGCATGAAGCAGATCTTAAGGAGAGGGAGGAGGAAGAATGAGACAAGATAAGAAGTGGGCTGACATCATTTATGCCTTGCAACTCATCGGGGCTGGTCAAGGGGCAGCCCAGATGAATCCTAGAGATATTAAACTTACAAAGATGACGCCTTCTGATGATATAGAAGTGTATTTAACAACATTTGAACGTGTGGCACAGGCTTGTAACTGGCCTGTGACACAATGGGTGGTAAGACTTACACCATATCTGACTGGCAAGGCACAATTAGCCTTCACATGCATGCACACTCAGACTTCCAGTGATTATGCCTCTATAAAGAAAGAGATATTAAAATTATATGACAGCAATATGGAGACATATAGACAAAGATTTTGAACCTTAAAACATCTACCTCACATACCACCCCAGGAGACTTATACAAGGCTGACTGACTTATGTTGGAAATGGCTACAGCCTGAGGGAAAGAATGTGCCAGTGATTATTGAGCAGTTTGTGTTAGAACAAGTTGTCCAAATTATGGCTGCTGATGTACAGCTGTGGATACCAGAACATCATCATGACAATGCAGATACAGCAATTACCCTTGCAGAGGACTTCTTATCCACATGACAGCCAGTGCAGAAAGGCTACAGAAGGACAGATAACATCATTCCTGCTACAACTCCCTCAACTAACACGGTAAGAGCTTCCATTGTTTCACCAGTTGGTTCTGGGACTACTAAGACCAGAGGGGAAGGACGGGATGTCACATCTAAAAAAACTGATTCCTCTATTGAATGCCATTATTGTCATGGACTGGGACACATTGCCCATTTTTGTCAAAAGAAGAAACCTGCTTACCTTGCCTCTATGAACTTGGTGAATTTCTTTATAAAGACATTAATGAATGGAAACCAAGTAGATAGGTTGGTGGACTCGGGGAGCTGGCAAAGTTTAATTTGGGCTGACCTACTGGATACTAAGTTACTGAGTAACAAACCAATTGGTGTAATCTGTATACAAGGTGATGCGCATCAGTATCCAACTACACAGACACAAGTCTGTTTTAAGTGACAGAAGTATGATATGACATTAGGGGTTGTACCCACCTTACCCATTCCCTTGATCATTAGTCAGGATTTTCCTGCATTTAATAACCTCTTAACCTCTTGTGACATTTCTTTATCAGCTGTAACCACTAGGGCTCAGTCACAACAAATACAGCAAGGCAAGATCCTATATTTTCTTTTGATGATTCCTTGTCTGAGGAGGCAAAAGGGCCACGAAAAACAAAAGCAGAGAAAAAACAACTACAGAAAGACTGGAAACATAAACAAAATGGGAATTATGATGTTATGCCTCAATACCATATTGTCGATATTAAAGCTGAACAACAGAATGATAGCACACTTAACCTTTTTTTCACAGCTTGGAAAACAAGTACCTATAGGTACACAACAGATTGTACAACAAAAAGGAATCTTATATAGAGTCTGTACAAATCCTACTTCCCAAGAACAGGTATAACAGATGTTGGTACTACAGAAATAAAGGAAATATTTTGTATTTTTGGCTCATGATAACCCTAGTGTTGGACATGTGGGGCAAGATCACTGCCAATCACCCTTCTGTCTACTTTAAAGCAATCCATAAGAATGATGTTCATAAGTACATCACCAAAGCCATCAGCAAATCCAGAGCCAGCAAAGGCATACTTGACCTCAAGCTCCTGGCCCTCACCCTTGATGAGGTGCTGGGGCCCCTTACCAAGATTTTCAACCTCTCCCTCTCACTCAACCAATTCCCAGAAATTTGGAAGTCAGCCACTGTCACCCCAATCCACAAAAGTAGTGACAAGACTGACCATGGGAACTACCGTCTGATCTCTATCCTACCCCCGCTCTCAAAGGCCCTGGAGCGCATTTTATCAGATCAGCTTACTGAATACCTGGACAAGCACAACATCCTCTGCAGGCAGCAGCATGGTTTCCAGAAAGGCCACAGCACAGCCTGTGCATTACTTGAAGTCACTGGGGCCATCCACAGCTCCCTGGACAAATCTCACTGGGGCAATTTTTATTGACCTCATCATGGCTTTCGATACTGTCCATCACCATTTTCTTCTTGCCCAGCTTCAAAAAGTTGGAATCTCCCCTGATTCTATCCATTGGTTCAAAAGCTACCTTGCTGATAGGACTCAGTGTGAAAAAATTGCGAATGTGCTTTCTGATGCCAAACCTGTCTGCTCTGGTGTCCCTCAGGGATCCATTCTAGGACCACTCCTCTTCAGTCTGTTCTAAAATACACTGCCTCCCTCCTGCTCCCAACAGATCATACTTTATGCTGATGATGTGATACTACTAGCCTCACACCAGGACCCAAATCACCTGCAAAGCAACCTCCAATATTGCTTCAACACTATTGAGAACTGGTTCAATACACGCAAACTGATCCTCAACCATAAAAAAACTAAAACCATGATCTTCAGCAGTGCCCATAACAGACATAAAGTACACCACCTCTCCATGTCTACCAGCCAAGGCAACCTGCTAGAACAAGTCCAAGCTTTTAAATACCTTGGGATCACCCTTGACCCACACCTATCCTACACTGATCACATCAGCAATGTTGCCAGAGCTGCAAACTTCAGATTAGGCCTGCTGTTCTGCCTCAGGAGACACGTTCCCACTGTAGTCCTTGCTGCTGCCATCCAGAGCACCATCGTTGCCACCATTGACTATGGTCTCATCATCTATGGCTCAGCTACGGTTACTGCACCTAAACGGGTAACAACCTCCCTCAACAAGGCCTGTTGGCTAATCACCAGCACTCAAAGTTTTACTCACACCTATGACCTCTACTTCCAAACCAACTGGCTTGAATTTGAAAAACATATTAAATATCTAACCTGCATCATGGTGATGAAATCTCAGATGGTCCTTGCCCCACCTGGTGTTGCCTCCCTCCTACATCCTAAGAAAAGCTGTCGGAGCACCCAAGGAAACAAACCACAGCAGTTCCAAGTGCCCTACTGCCACACAACCCAAGGACAAAGAGCCTTTGCCTACCAGGCTGCCTACTGGTTTAATGGACTCTCTACTGACATCACCACTACCCCCTCACTTGGGGCCTTCAAAAACAGGCTCCTCCACTCTCTCATTGCCGCCAGCACCTGTGACTGTAATGTCTGGCATTGAATGTATCACTGGGTGGCGTCACTGGACCCGTGAATCAGTCCACCACATCGTGGCTCTACTGCTCTGCACACAACTTCAAAAGCTGCAGCCTCTTAGCACTTTGTTGACCCCAACATGCCCAATATCTGCACTCTACTTTGTCTTCTCTGACAAAGTCCACCGGGCTGCCTTCCCCGCCAGCCTCCTAGTCCTCCTCTCTGCCTCTCCTATCTCACTTGCTTCCCACCTCTGCCTTCCACCTTTTTTCTCCCTCTACCCATCTCTCTTCTTTTCACCTCATTTTCTTCTCCCTTCCTTGAATGTTTACATCAATATATGTCCTTCGTATTTAATGTATGTTTGTTACATCTAATTGTACTGCTAATAATGTTTTGTCTATTTTGTACCTTTTAACCTGGAACCTTTGTAAAAGAGCCCTTGCTCAAAGGTATTTGTAATCCTAGAACTCAATAAATAAATAAATAAATAAATAAATAAATAAATAAATAAATAAAAGATTGTACCTCTGCTAGACTATTACAATGTTTCTTCTGGCCTGGTTTACAAGAGAATGTTGCTGAGTATTGCAGAAGTTGTCCCTTCTGTCAGCAAATCAGGCAGGTAACCCATAAAGAAAGAGTACCTCTAGTGTCCCTACCAGTAGTAGCTCAACCATTCAGAAGAATAGCAATGGATGTGGTTGGACCCTTGGTAAAAAGCAGTAAAGGGTATCCTCATCCTTTGCAACTATGCCACCAAATATCTGGAGGCTTTTCCCCTTAGAACAGTAATTGCCCTGAAAATTGCAGAAAAGGTAGTAGAATTCTGTAGTCGTATGGGTATTCCCAAGGAGATCCTGACAGATCGTGGTGCTAATTTTAATGCTGCTCTTCTCACTGAATTGTATAAAGCTTAAGGAATTACTACCTTATCAACTTCACCTTACCATCCACAAACTGATGGTCTTATCGAAAGGTTTAATCAGACACTGAAAAGAATGATTAGGAAATTTGTAGATGAAGAAGGTAAGAGGTGGGATCAATACTTACCCCTATTTTTATTTGTATATTGAGAGGTCCCTCAAACCTCAACAGGATTTTCACCATTCAGTTTACTGTATGGGAGAAACCCTCGTGGACCACTTGACATTGTCAAAGAGACATGGGAAGGAGAGACTACAGTAAAATATACAAACATCTTGGACTATCTAGTTAATCTAAAGAAATGATTGGTCCATTATACACAAAAAGCACATCAACAAAACACGGTAGCCCAAAACAAACAGAAATTATACTATGATGTTAAAACACAGGACAAACAATTCCATCCAGGGGAGAAAGTATTATTATTATTACCATCTAATGACAACAAACTACTAAAGAAATGGCAGGGACCCTTTTCTATTGTTTCCCAGACTGGTCCTGTCACTTACCAAGTTGAGATACCTGGGAAACAAGTGTGTACACCTATCTATCATGCAAATCTTTTAAAAAATGACATGAAAGACATAACCTTGACATCAATCCTGGCTTGTATGTTATGTCTAATAGTCCAGAAACTGAATTAGACTTAGCCTATAAGAGGCTTGAGACAATAGAGAATATTAGAGACATACATATTAATCCAAAGTTAACTTCCCAACAACACAGAGTTGGACAACATACTCCAATGTTACTCAATGACTTTTACAACCATCCTTGGTAAGGCATCTGATGTGGTGCATACTATCAAAACTGATTCTGAACCTATAAGGCAAAAGGCATATAGGCTGCCAGAAAGAATTCGGTCTGATGTTATATAGGAAATAGAAAAACTATGAAAATGTTACATTATTGAATCCTCTAACAGTCCTTGGTCATCACCTATGGCAATAGTACCAAAAAAGGAAGGGGGAATACTATTGTGTCTTGATTTCCTTAGACTTAACCATGTGTCCCAATTTGATAGTTACCCTATTCCTAGGGTAGATGACATAATTGATCACATTGGACATGCTAGATACATCTCCATCCTCGATCTCACAAAAGGCTATTGGCAGATCCCTTTAGAAAAACAGTCCAAGGAAAAAACAGCTTTCAGTACTCCCAAGGGTCTTTACCAATTTGTGTACATGCCTTTTGCTTACATGGAGCCCCTGCCATATTCCAAAGATATATGGATAGATTACTAAATAATCATTCTTCCTATTGTTCCGCTTACTTAGACGATGTGGTGATTTTCAGTTCAGACTGGATAACTCATCTGACTCATCTGTCCAATGTTTTACATACAATTGAAGCAGCAGGTTAAACTATCAATCCTTCAAACTGTACCCTAGCCATGGATGAAACAAGGTATTTGGGCTTCATTTTGGGTAATGGGGTGGTACGCCCAGAGATAGAGAAGGTAGCGGCAGTAGAACAATGTTCCATACCAGAAACAAAAAAACAAGTGAGATCATTTCTGGGGTTAGTTAGTTATTACTGGTGTTTCATCCCTGATTTTGCCATGATTATGACCCCTTTGACTGACCTAAGAAACATATCCCAAATAAAATTCCATGGTCCCCTGCTTGTGATCAGGCTTTTAAAACAATAAAAGCCATACTTTGTGCAGCACCAGTATTGCAATCATCCAATTTTAATAAGCCTTTTGAACTACAAACTGATGCATCAGAAACTGGTCTTGGTGCTGTTTTATGTCAAACCATCACTGGAGAAGAGTACCCTATTCTATTTATCAGTCAGAAGTTATACCCCAGAGAACAAAAATATGCCACTATAGAAAAAGAATGTTTAGCAATTAAGAGGCATTAAAGTTTTATTTATGGTGGACCCATTTTACATTAATTACTGACCACAACCCTTTATGCTGGCTTAACCAGATGAAGGACAAAAATGCATGCATTCTCCATTAGTACCTGGTGTTACAGCCCTACCGTTTTGAGATTAAACATAGACCAGGAAGCGAACATAAAAATGTGAATTTCCTTTCTAGGTATGGTGCTTGAGGAAATTGTATTTAGGATAAATATATTATCCTATCAACCCCAGGGCAAAGTTTGATATATGATAATGTGTTATATTATTTGTATAATATTTGTATAGGGTGCCCTTTGATGGGACTTCCGTGAGGGATGGTGGAAGTCCCATCCCATTCTCTTGTTTTTTTTTTTAACACAGGGAATGTGGTAACAAACCAACATTTAAATGCTGTTTGTATTTAAAGAGCGGGTAATGTGATAGATAACCCCCCCAAAGCGTTTGGCTTTGTGGTAAAAACTTAGCGCTTCTGTCCTTCTTTCTTCTCTGTTTTCTTTATTTTTTTTCCTCTTGAGCCTATTGTACAACAGCACTTTTTATTTTGTCACTTATTTCTTCTTTCTATGTTTTGCTTTATGTCTTTGAGTTAGGATACATGCAGTTTGCCTGGTCAGCTGCTGCTAATTGTCCGGTATGTTTACAATTCTTATTCCTCTGCCCCTATCTTTTCTGCGATAAGGTTTTTCACGTCAAACAGCTATAAAAGCATTATGTTTGTAATCTGTCTTGAGTCTTGACAGTGTACAGGTTTTCCGTTTACCTAGAATGAATAACGGGTGTAGCCGTTTACCACTCGCACATTGTTTCAGTGCAGAGATGCGTGGTTTTCAAACGGCTTGCACAGTATTTGTTTACACGGTACTTGGTGGCACTTATCCAGTTGTGCATGCCATAAAGGGTATATTCAAGTAGCTACAGATAATTGAGGCTACCTAGAAGTGGAGCTAGCTTTACAAATCCAAATAAAGGTACAAGTTTGGTATTTGTTAAAAGAAATGCTTATATGGCAAATAGAAAGCCTGGGGAAAAACATACTGATCCCAAACGGATTTTCTGGAAAGTGCTTATGAATAAGTAGATATTAAATGTTAGCATGAAGCTAGAAAACACATGTAGGGGTAAGAATGAATTATAAGTAATGTTTATAAAATAAGGTAAAGGAAGGAAACAAAGTGTGTGTAACCTGAAAACTCTGTAGAAGGAATTCTGTCTCCAATCAGTGTGGATCTCCTTGCATGGTGCCTTCTCCTATAGGAAGTCAGTGGCACCTTTCTCCCTTCTTTTAAATGATAGAGCTATTATGTGACCAGGTAGACAGGGAGGGGTTTGCTAGTAATTCAACCCACTTTTTCATTTATTTCCTAGAATTATACTTTAGAACCAAATGTACTTCAGAGTCATGCATTACATGTGGATTATTGTTTTCATTGTATATTCTATTTGTAGCAAAGAGAAATTCCAGTGAATAAATCTGTTACTTTTTCACTAATTAAGCTGATGAAAAGGCGTGGTTTCATGTTGTAGGTGGATCTTCTCCCTTTAAACGAAGCTAGCCTCAGACATGATGCCAGATGCTGATAGGGAGAGTTCCTATGAGGACCTCCTGTTCTCTGATATAATATTATTGCACCGATTATGTTTCACTGCTAGACCTTTGTCAGGGAAGCTGTACTGATTTTGACTTTATTTTATTTTGTTTATTATCGAAAGTTCGCTGCTGTAAGCTATTATTCAATTAATTTATTTTTTATTGATTTTAAATAAAATTCATACCTAATATGTATGTTGTACCAAATTTGCTGTTTTCTGTGTGTCCTGATTTAATCAACCCACGACACTGTGCATATGAAAATATAAAACCTTTTTACCTTGCACAAGGTTTCTGAGGTGTGTGCCTTACAAAAGGCTTCTAAAGCTAATGCCTAAAAATAACAAGCAATGACCAGAACAAAGACCTTCGCATTGATGTCAGCTGTAAAGGTCTGGCAAGTAATTATGGTAAACTGTGTCTACTTGTATAAGGCTTTCTCGGCCATTTCACAGTCTCTAATTTAAAGGTTTCTCCAGATTTCTTTGGTAATAAAACATTTTGTCTGCTCTTCTGTCTTTGATGTCTCTTCACACATGTCATTAGCAGTGCTTCATGTTTAAAACTCACAAATACTATTACAATCTTATTATGAACTATTAGTAAAAATCTTATTATTGTGGCTTTTTTCTCAGATGTAGTATTGATGCGACTCAGTTTCAAAGTATTTTATATCACTTTGCTTCTTAAAAGAGACTATACTCATGCCATTTACATTCGGTCCAAACCCACTTTGAGTGTGTTACTGCTGCAGCCCTTTTGCTTTGTTCTGGTGATGTTTGTTAAGATAAGACTATTTGTACCAATATCATGTAATGGCCAAAAGTCTGCTTAGCTTGCCATCCTTTTGCTGTATGCCGACAGAGTGATGTCTGTTCACTTCCAAACCCTTTGTAGAAGTGGTAGGACTTGCTTAATTTGATGGTTGTCTTTCCTCTGGGCCTGGTCTAACATCATGATGTAGATAACATCATGAGGTTCAACCCCATGAACATGCCTGCCTAGCATTTGTCTCTCTGTTGCCAGGCAACCACATAGTGAGAAATATCATGGGCATTTTTGCCTCAGTCAGGAAGTTTCCCCAGGGGAACTGTTTTCGAAGACAAGTCAAGGCTATCAAATAACAAGAGTCAACTTAATGTCATGTTGCTTAGACATTTGACTTTTTGTGGTGACATTATATGATTGAAATGCACATTAGAGCAGTCACACTGTCTCTACTGGTTTGAACTTGAAGTTTAAAATATGTTAATGAAACTCCATTCATAAATGTTTTTCTGGCATTGAAGAACAATTAAAAAGAAGTATACTATGCAGCATCTAATTTTAACCATATACTGTAGTAACCAGTTGATGGTTAAATGTCTGTATTATTTTGCATTCTCCTACTCCTCTAACTAGAAAACTACTGTAGAAAAATATTTTTCACCTTCCCCATGATTTCTGCTACACATCAATCAAAAAAGAGTTTGTGTAAGGGGGATTGATGGGGGGGCAGGGAATGTTAGTCAATAAGAGGGTTTTGTTGGCTCAGGGTGGTACTTTTTAGGTACTCCTCAAAGAACCTAGCGTATCTCCCATATCTGTGTTGGATAGGCTGATGCCCATACAATGACACTCTAATCATATGTCTTTTATCTTCTGATGCAATTTCCTCTTGGTCTTTTTTCTTCTGCAGTGGAAACTTCAGAAGAAGACATGCCATTCTTCTTCTTCATTTGTATTATGTTCTGAGATTGTGGTACCCAAATTATAAAGTAAACAAGGAGCTGATCACCAAAATGGTTCTCTCAGTTTTTCACTATGTGGATGTGGTTTATGGCATAACCCCTACTCCTCCCTTGCCAGACTAGGCACTCTCTACAATGTTTTCTGCCACTTTGCTGCCAACCCACCCTCTCATACACACCACTGGTCCCCTTACTCCTACCTCTCCATCCTCCATCTCCCCTCACATCACCAGTGTCACTGTGCTTCCTCATCTCTGTATACTGGTTTGGGTTAACCCCCCTCATACCTATCCTATCTTGTCTCCCCATCCCCTCCTCCTACTCTCTACACTCAAGGGCCTCGTGCACCTTCTCCCTTCCTCGCCTACACTTCTCAGCTGGGAAATTTCATTTCTCATACTGCCTTCCCGCCCTCTAGAACAAATTACCCTCCTCTATCCATCTCTACCCCTCCCCTTCCCTCCATTAGACACCAGCTAAATGTCCTCCCCATCACCCTGATTCTTCCATCCCTCTTCCTGAACCCTTCTTACCCTTAACTGGCTTTTGATCACCCTGTACCTCTCCCTCCTTCCTAACCTGATAGTTTTGTGAACCTCATTTAGTTTATCGACCTGTTTTGTCTCATTCTTTTAGCACCAGCTCAGCCTCCCATCACTCTGGCGCATTGCACTTTTTGCATATGCCCAGTTTGCGCAGATGATTTGTATGTAAGCTATAAGACACGATGGGGTTGTCATTATGCAGTTCTAATGCATGTCCAGAGGCAGTTAAAACTGTCTATGGACATCCGCAAAGTGTCTTACTGTGGTTATAAAATGGGTCTATGTATTTTGTATTCATGGAAAAATTAAAATTATGATAAAAAGCAAAATACTTTGTTTCATTTTACTTAAAATAGTTCCTCCACCTACATGATGCTTGATGTATTTTTATTTTTATGCTCTGGACACTTGCCCCACTCCAGCCTCCAATAGTTGTAGTTTTCCCTGAGTATCATACAGTAGCTCTCCATGAGCATCTTGACCCCTCTATATTAAGAGACTGACATATTTGTTCCTTTTTTTTTTATTTTACTTCAGCATTTTTAGCTTGAAGACCAGCAACAGTTCAATATACTGTTGTGTAGAGATAGCGATCATGATTATTTTTAGGGCTGCGTGGGTGGAGTCCTGCAGTCCTCTTGTGAGGACTGGTAGAAAAACAGCTAATGAACTAACAACCTCATGAGGTGAGGTGAGAAAAGTTGCATCCGCACCTGTGCACCATACCCCACTGCATGCTTGCCCTACTTGTTGATTTTTGTTTTGTTGCCCCCATTCACTTTTTCTTTAAATCAAGACCTCCCTGTCTGTCTGCAGCTGCTGTTTCTCTGCAAATGTTGATTTTCCAAACTCAGAAGTGGCATGCCTGTGCTGCAGTTAGCTACAAGTTCACAAGTAGCCCAGAATGTGATGCCATGGAGCTCTGCAGCCAACTGCTGTTGAGAAGCACTGACAGATGAATTGCCAGCAGGTTATTTTGCAACACTTCCTTGTTTTTAAAAAGCCTTGTGTTAATCCTCTTCCACCCCACCGTGCCCCATTTAACCCCCGTTTAATCCTTTCTGCTCACTGATGATCTTCTTTTCTGTCCCTGGTGCTGGAGTTGTTGCTGCCCCCACTGTTATGCTGCCAGTGGGGCTCACTTTGTCATCACTCGATGGCCCTGAGACTGGTCCCAGCGGTATGATCGCTGATCCCATGGATGAAGTGCCCACTGCTAGGGCTGCTGTCAGGACTCCGTTGCTGACACTTAGTTCTCCCAGGGTCACTGCTCCTACGGTGGCCAGGTGCAAGTGCAGGGCCGGTGCTGGGAGTAGAGTGGCAGTGGACAGAGGTTTGGGACCGGTGTTGGAAGTGGAGCAGCAGTGGGTAGTGACCCTGGGACCAGCTGCTCAGGCTCACTGCTTATCACCACACTCAGAAGGGCTGCTACAACAGTGAGGTGCCGGCTGTCTTTGTTTCTTTAACTGCCACTCCTCTGGTATAGCCCAAGCTCTTTCTCACTACAGTGCACCCTGTCACTTCTCTCACTTGGTGCTGGTGGCCCAGCACTCGACTACAAAAACAGAGCTGAGGAAGGGGGCAGCCCAGCATGGTTACTGCAGATATGAGTCGGGGGCCTGAACTCACCAGGTATATCGTGCCCTCTGTATCTCTGGCCTGCCTAGTTTTTGAAATGTTATGATACATAAATTGCCATTGTTCACTCTTCTGTCACTAAAACACCTCACTGGCTGAGGTTTTTGCAAAAACTACTAGAAGTTGTAGTTTGAATCTGGTTGTTGCTTAGAGATAGGTCTAACTATTGTGCAAAAAAGTTCCACTTTTTGAATACTGTTTTTAAATTCCTGTTTCCATTCTTGTAGCTGGTGGGCTTCATGTTCATGTTAATTTTCAAGTTCATAACAAAACATGTGCTGTCTCTCATTCTTCCACCCATCATCACTGTGGTGACATTATTTACTGCTCAGTAAATACATCTTTATTACTGCCCCTAGACCACCTGCTAGGTAAAATTTGCAGATGTGTCCTCTCAAGTGACACTTTCACCCATCATTGCATGCTTTATATTATGGGCAACTCAAATGGTTGAGTCCTATACAAACTGCCAGTGGGCTTCCCTTTTTCCTCTTTCAATGGCCATGAGACTGGTCTCGGTGGTACGATCGCTGCTCACATGGATAAGGTGCCCACTGCTAGAGCTGCTGTCAGGGCTCTGCTGGTGATGCTTGGCTCTCCTGGGGTCGCTGCTCCTCAGGTGGCCATGCAGAAGTGCAGGGCTGGCATGGGGAGCTGTGCAGTGTGGGGAGTGGAGCGGCAGTGGATGGCAGTCCTAGGACCAGCTGCTCTGGCTTGCTGCCATCGCCACACTCAGAAGGGCTGCTGCATCAGTGAGGTTCCAGCTCTCTAGGTTTCTTTCACTGCCACTCCTCTGGTACAGGCTGAGCTCTTTCTTACTGTAGTGCCTGCTGTCACTTGTCTCACCACTGCCACACTGCCAGTACAACCCAAGCTCTTTCTACTGCATTGCCAGCTGTCACCTCTCTCATTTAGTGCTGGTGGCCAAGTGCTCAACCATGAAAAACAGCTGAGGAATGGGGCTGCGCAGCATGGTTACTGCAGATATGACTCGGGGGCCTGAATTCACCATCTTTATCCTGCCCCCTGTATCTCTAGCCTGCCTAGTTTTTGAAATGTTATGGGACATGAATTGCCATTGTTCCCTCTTCCATCACTAAATCATTGGTTGAGGTTTTGTCAAAAACTACGAGGAGTTGCAGTTTGACATCTGGCTGTTGGTTAGAGATTGGTCTAACTTTTGTGCATAAAAGTTCCACTTTTAAAATACTGTTTTAAGTTCCTGTTTCCTTTCTTGTGGTTGATGGTCTTCATGTTCATGTTCATTTTCAAGCTCATGAAGAAGCATGTGTGTCTCTCATTCTGCCACCCATCATCACTGTGGTGACATTATATACTGCTCAGTGAATACATGTTTATTACTGCCCAGAGATCACCTGCTAGGTAAAATTTGTAGATGCGTCCTCTCAAGCATTGCTTTCATCCATCATTGCATACTTTACATTATGGGCAACTCAAATGGTTAAGTCCTACTTGAAGGCAGGATTACTATATTAATAATGAGAGATGTTGGAGGGTATATGAGGGATAATTGTGATTGGCACTGAGAATAAAGACTGAGACAGAAAGCTGAGGTCTTTATGTATGGTGCACAGTGCCATAATTTCTTAGAACTAACCCTCCAACACCTTACATTATTATCAGCTATTATATGGAGGTGTCAGAGAGGTGTTACGAAGTTGAGATGAAGCAGTACTACATAACAAAGCAGTTTATGTTTTCTGACAGCAAAACAAACCGTCACACTGATGCCATTGTTTTGTTCTTTTAGCCAAGTTTCTGACCTAAAATTCCTAAGTGAAACACTAAATCAGAAAGGAGTGCCGTTATGCACTCATTTATATCCTCGGAGTGTCTTTTTTCACTCATTATCATACTCAGCATGACTTTTTGTGCTTTAACTTATTTACAGGGCATTGTCATCAAGTATTCCATGAAAATAAGGAATCTGATTGGACGCAAGGGTCTCACCTCAATATAAAATGTCACATCTGTGTAGTTCAGTTGTACATAAGGGAAGATCCCTGAATATTTCCTTACCCACCTCTCACAGTAAGATAGCACCTAAACCCTCTGCTTGCCCACTGCTCTTGATTTAAAATTTCTCAGGATTAAGAGAATTTGGTAGAAAAGATTTTGCTTTTAATGTGCTTGACTCCTGAAGTAAGATTCTCACCCAACTTAGAAATAGAAATTTCCTCAACATGCATATCTTCAAGGTGAACTCAAGTCTAGTTCTGACTGCTGACGACACAGTCAAGGTGAGCAGCAGGCAATGCTTACATCAGCAATAATCCACAACAGTGTGTTCACTAAGACAAATCTTACTGCATGCCCCAGGTGAGTTGGGGAAACACCGAGTGCAGCCAAGTGCTTTCAGCCACATAGAAAGTTTGGTAAGATCTGTGTTATCACATACCCTGGAGTGGGTTATTGCATTTATAATGTGGCTCATTTAGGTAGAAACATGTCTGAAAGAGATGTTTAAATTTGATTAAGAGCCAGCTGTGTGGTAAGGCAAATTTTAAAGCTTGGTCTAATGATATGGATCACTCAATCACATTCTTCCTTTTTTCACTGCTCTTTCATAACTGGGGATAATGCCAAATGCACACTTACATCCTCAGAAAACAAATCAGAGCCAATATTTGCCCAAACTAGCAACCTCCATAATCTCTAGGCCAGAAAGAGCAAACTGCAGCAGTCCACGTAGAGGGTACAACCTTGTGCCAAAGAGGATGTACATTCCTGGAAGGCAATGGTTGCAAATACTAGGAGCCTAACCAACAAACTTCCCTACCTCACAGCCATCTTGGAAACAGAAAAGTTGGCCTGGGTGGCTGTAATAGAAACATGGTTCATGGAAAACTACAAATGGGATAAGGCCATTCCTGGTTACAATCTATTCAGGAAAGATAGGCAGGGAAAAAATAGAGGGGGGCATAGCTATTTACATTCGGGAGGAAATAAAAGCTACAGAAGAAAAAGGGCAAGTTGGGGACTTTGAGTCACTGTGGCTAACAGTAAACACGGGCAAGGGAAAACTCTTCAGAATCGGTGTTGTGTACAGGCCCCCAAATCAAGAAGATAAAGGAGACAAAGACCTAATAGAGGAAATCCATAAAATGTCCAATGAAGTCAAAGTAATACTGGTGGGGGACTTCAACCTACCAGATATTAACTGGAGAACACTAATGGCAGCAACAAGAAGAAGTAGGGACTTCTTATTGTCACTACAAGACATGGGATTGTGACAACTTGTTAAAACCCCAACAAGGGAGATGCCATTCTCGATTTTGTCCTCAGAAACTCAGAAAGGATCAAGGACATTGAGATGGGATGCCATATGGGCATCAATGACCATCGCATGGTAAGCTTTAAGGTAAACATAACACAGGACACCAGCCATTTAAAGATAAAAGTCTAGATTTCAGAAAGACTGACTTCCAAAAAATGAGGAACAACATAAGTAGCCAGTTAATGGAAACCGAGGTTGAGGAGATGGAGGTCATATGGGGAGACTAAAGAGATCAGTAAAGACTGTCACAGATCAATGTGCCAGATGGGCCAGCAAAGCAAAAAGAAAAATAAATCCTCTATGGTTTTCTAAGGAAGTGACTACCACCAATCAAAGAAAAAAAGAAGGCGTACCGCATATACCAGGAAACCAAAACTGAGAACGACTGGGAGTTGTACAAGGAAAAAATGAGGGAGTCTAACAAACAAATTAGAAAGGCAAAAGCCCAGACAGAGGAAAAGATAGCAGAAGGGGAGTAGGGCCAAAGAGAGGAGACAAATATTTTTTTAGATACATTAGGGAATGTAAGAAGGCAAAAGAGGGGATAGGAAAGATTGCTACTGAAGAAGTGAAATGCACCGAACATGACCCAGAGAAAGCCAACATCTGCAACAAAAACTTCTGCTTGGTGTTTATTTATTTATTTTATTTAACAGATTTTAGGATTACAACCTTTGAGTCAGAGACTCATTTATAAAGGCTCCGCGTCAGAAAAACAAACATAAACACTTACTACATATAGACATAGAATGGCAGCTAAAGGTTACAGTTCTTTAGTTGTATAATATTGCAGAATCAAGATCAGCTATACATTGCATTGAACATGTTACTGAGAGCTGTAATTTACAGTTTTCAAGAGAAAAATAAGTTTGCTGATAGAGGGAGGGAGTAACAGGTTTGATATTTACAGAGAAGTAGAGAATTAGACAGATACCTCGTGAGTGCAGCCAAAGGAGGCATTGTTAATAGGTAATGTTTGGTAGCCCTATCGGTAGGAGCTCAGTGGTGGGGTGGTCCCGTAAGATGATAGATGGATGTCCCAGCACTAGATGGTACATTGGCAGCGCTGTGAAGTGAGAATATGCTCTTTGAGAGCTGACTTGAAAGGTCCTAATTTGGAGATGGAGGAGACATCAGAGGGGAGTTCACTGTACCAGGCTGGAGCCCTGAGTGGGAATGACCTTTGGGGTAAGGAGGTTCTAACCCTCGGGATGGACCACACCTGTCAGTTGGCAGTGTGAGTGTTCACTGAAGCATGGGAGGATAGGAGAGAGGCTGAAACCCCAAAGGGGGTAAGCCCCATGTGTATTTTCTTTGTGAGGAGGCATGTTTGATAAAATAGCCTTTCATCCAGGGTAAAGAGATTTGTCAGGGCATATAGGGTACAGGTATGCGTACGCTTGTCTGCCCCAGTGAGGAGTCTGCATGCTTTGTTTATGGCAAGGTGGATTTTGTTGAGGTCTATGTGGTCAGCAGCTGAGTAAATAGCGAGCCCATAATCCACTAGGGAGAGGATTGAGGAGGTGACAGCCAGATTAAGGGCTTCTGGAGGTAGGCAATCCTTGTGTCGATACAATAGGACTCTTTACCAAAGAGAACCCAGGGGTTGGCTCAGCCATGAAAAAACACAACACCCCAGAATCAGGGGTAGACATGAGTCCGTTTACAGAAGCCGAAGTATGAGAGGCACTAAATAAACTTAAATCAGACAAAGCCATAGGACCAGATGAAATGCATCCCAGAATCCTTAAGGAACTGGTGTCAGAAGTAGCAGCCCCTCTGGCACTTCTATTCACAAAATTCTTGAAGAGCAGTGTGATACCTGAAGACTGGAAAAGGCAATAGTGATTCCACTTCACAAATCAGGCAGTTGCAAAGAGGCTAGTAATTACAGACTCTCATCTATAGTAGGAAAACTAATGGAGACACTACTCAAACAGACAATCATAACATTCCTCAAAACTAGCAGTCAACAAGTCCCTAAACAGCACAGTTTCACAGCAGGTAGGTCATGCCAGACAAATCTGCTCAAGTTTTTTGACTATGCTACAAAAATAGTGGTGGGGCAGTAGATGTGGTCAACATAGAAAGCTGGTAAAGAAGCTTGACCACACAGGGGTTTGACCAGAAGTAGTCAGATGGGTACAAAACTGGTTACAAGGCAGAACCCAGAGGGTAGAGGTTAATAGAATGCAATTGATGGAAGGCAGGGTGACTAATGGGTGCCCCGGGGCTCAGTGCTGGGGCCTCTGCTCTTCAATGTTTTTATAACAGACATTGCTGAGGACTTGAAAAAAAAGTGTGTCTGTTTGCAGATGACATCAAGATATGTAACAGGGTGGACACCTCAGAAGAAGTGAGCAAGATGGAAGCTGACCTGAAGAAACTAGAAGAATGGTCTGAAGTGTGGCAGCTGGAATTTAATGCCAAAAAGTGCAAGGTCATGTAAATAGGAAAGAAAAATCCAAGAAAGGATTATTACCTAGGAGGCAAAAGACTGGCAGCCTCAAACCAGGAATGAGATCTGGGAATCATAATCTCAGAAAAACTTGAAGGTTAGTAAGCAGCGTAAGAAGGCAACATTGAAGGCCAACAGAATGCTGGGCTGCATTTGGAGGGGGATCACTAGCAGGAGAAGAGAGGTGGGACTACCACTATATAGATCGCTGGTCAGACTTCACCTGGAATACGGAGTCCAGTTCTGGAGGCTTCACCTCAGGAAGGAAACAGTACAAAGAAAGGTGATAAAAATATATCCAGGTCTCCAGTACATGTCCTATGAGAAAAGATGTAGGGAACTGAATATATACTCCATGGAGCATGAGAGAGAGAGAGAGAGAGAGAGAGTGAGATAGAAAGAGAGAGAAAGAGAGCATGATTGAAACATTTGGGTGCATAAAAGGCATTAACAAGGTACAGGCACAGGAACTTTTTCACTTCAAGAAGGGCTCCAGAACCAAGGACATGACCTCAGACTGCAAGGAGGGAGGTTCTCTAGCAACACCAGGACATTTTTCTTCACAGAAAGAGTGATGGATGCCTGGAACAGCCTGCCGCAAGAGGTTGTGAGGGTCAACACTGTGGGGGATTCAAGAATGCTTGGGATAGCTACAAAGGAACCCTGACTACATAGGGCAACTAGAGTGTCAAACTAGGTCCAAAACAATTGAGCAGACTAGATGAACCTAGCGGTCTCCTTCTGCTGTCAACTTCTATGTTTCTATGTTTCTATGATATACCCTGCTGGGTCACTGGTGTGGGTAATGGCCTGAGATGAATAGGCTTGAAAGTTCTGGAACCAAGCACAGTGTGCAGCACACAGTTGACACAGCACATGGCACAGGTGGCCATGGCCAGACCCACACCCCTGCTGACTACCCGGTACTAAGTAGAGGAATACAACAGTGCCTAACTGCCCGCTGCGACACCGCCTGTGCTGGCCTTGCTGCCACTCCTCCTCCACTGGTCAGACCCACAGCAGCCTGCTGCATCCCCCTCTGTTCACCTGCTGCTCTTGCATGGCACCAATTCTCAGGCCCTAGGAATCGAACAAAGACAGATGCACATCAGAGAACAACCACAGCATGTGCCCACCACCCCAACCCCTGTGCATAGCATGTGCCCCAGCCTGACATGTCTCACAAGGCAGTAGCGCAGTGCTATCAGCAGCCAGCAATGCCATCCCGCAGGGCATGACAGGCAGCCCAGCCAAATCCACAGTACAGCAGTAGGGCAAACATGCAGCCTGTGACAATGTACCTGGGCAGAGCACGGCCCCCTGCAGATGCATGCCTGAAGCTGCCTCAGTCACTCGGGGTCCTGCCGCATCATGTCCCCATACATGCAGCATTGCTCACCTGTTCACAGCACCCCAGTGTCCCATACCAGGCCAGCTGCGAAGGCCTGCCAGATCCCCATCCTGGCTTGCTGCAGGGGCACCTGGCCGAACAGCCCTGGCACATGTGGTTGCACAAGGGCCACTATGTTGACCAGCTCCAGGTCCGATCAGTTGTGGGCATGTTGCATACCTTGCTGCACCATACTCACAATGCAAGACATAGGGATAAAATGGTGGTCAGAGGTGCATGTGTGCTCAACGTGCACGGGATGTGTGCCTTGTGTCAGCATGGGCCGCAGCCACCAATCGTGCATCACCGTGGGTGCGCAGAATGGGCATGGCCCACCCGGCACGTGGTGGTGTAGTCCCAAGGGACACGGGGTCACAACAGCGGTCGGGGGTCACCCAGTGCACAGTGCACCAGAGCACAATAGAGGCCATAGCGCACAGTGTGCCATGGCCGCTATGGTGCTCTGAGAGCACTGTGCACAATAGGCAGTGATACTACACCTGACACATGTGCACGGCGAGGCAACACACTGCACACATCATGGCATTGCACCATGACATGCACTGGAGCAACTCCATTGCACAGGGAACAAGTGCGTGATATTCAGCCACCACATGCTAATGAACTTATGAGCCAATGCGTGGCACACTGGGGAAATTAGAATGTCATTACCACTGCACCACTGCTCATTTGCATGTGATGCGCTATAAAGACACCGCATAACAGCACAGACCACGGAACGGTATTGCAACCATCCGAGGTAAGTTGTGCCTGCTTTGGAACCAGCCAGCACAGGAGGGTGGATGGGGTGAGCAGCAGCAGTCACTGACACACATGTCCATGTCCATAGGTAGCACTATGTCTGAGCATGAGGAGACTGAGGAGTGTGGGCCTGCCTGCAAGTGCAGGCCAAACTTTATGAAGGCTGAGTCCAATGCCCTATTCAAAGCCTACCTCAACAGGGAGCAACTGCTGACTGGTGCCACAGGCACACCACAGGCCAGGGCTGCGGCCTTGGTGGAGGTGGCAGTGGCAGTGAACCAGCAAGGCAGCCACCAGTGGTCTGTGCAGGAGTGCAGGAAGAATGTGGGCACAGATAAATGCCACATCAAAGAGAAGGTGGTGGCCATACTGGCAGCCAGGTCAGCCATTGGAGGGGGGCCCTGCAGACATGCCACAATTCATGGCACAGGAGGAGCTGGTGGCGGCCACCATGTGATGCAGCACCATTGAGGGGGTGCCAGGTGGTGGATTCCAGACAGGAGGGAGCCCATCACTGCATGGTACCTATGCCATGTCCAAGGGGGGGAGGGGGGACGGGGAAGGGCGGGGCCGGCGCTGCAATGCAGCACTAACTGTTCTGTCTTCTGTTACAGCACCGACACACCAGCATGCAGTGGAAGGGCCACCAGAAGCTACTGTAGGGGCAGGCCCAGCCCCAGAGGACTAGTCATCCACCTCCATGGGCATCCGGGGGGCCCAATCAGCTGCAACACACCACCGCCATCCAGCCGGATGTCCTGGGCTTGGTGTTGGACGATGCCCTGGCTGTGTTTCAGCAGGATGCCAGCCATGGCGTACTCTGCACAGAGACACAGACTGGGGCAGGGTCTGACCCTGATGATGACATGACCATCATCCTGGACAGCATGGGTGGAGTTGTGGGGGAGACACCCATGCCTACTACCATCACTGGCAGCATGGAGAGTGGCCTTTTGGTAGTAGGACAGCTTCCCTCCACCACTGCAGACACTGCCATGTACACAGCTACAGCAGTGCCATGTGTTGGTGGTGGTGGATCTGCTCAGGTGCTGGCCAATTTACAGAGGCCAGAGGGGCAGGAGCGACAAATGGCTGGGGACGTTGGGTGGCTGGATGCAGTGTCCACTGCCAGGGTCCAAGACAGAGACCTACCCCATGGGGACCCAACTGTGCAGCATCCACCTGAGTAGGGGGCTGTGCAGCACAGCTGTATACCACCGGTGGGTCGGTGGCCCACCTAGGCACCCCTGGGTGCTGACCCATTGTCGGAGCACACCCCATTGCTGTTGGCCTCCGTGGAGCAACAGGTGCTACTTGTAGCTGGGGTGTGTATACTTCATGCAGAGGTGTGCTAGGCAGCCGAGCTGCACAACAGGGGCACCGTGCAGGTCCTGGAGTCCATACAGCACCTGCAGAAGGACACGATCGCATCTCTGGATCACATTGTCAATGCAATCATGGCTGGCCTGGCACCACTGGCTGCCACAAGGCATGGCCGCAAACCATGGACAGCGTGTAGTGCACAGTCTACCCCACAGACCTGGCAGTGAGTGACACCTTCCCTGTGGATGCTGGGCTCTGCTGAAGGCATCCCAGGCATGCCTGGGATGGGCCTGTTTGGGTGCCTACACACCCCTGAGTGGACCCGGTCGCAGTCCCACAATACAACCCCTGGTGAGCAGTTGCATACACTCACTGCGGCTGATGAGCAGCCAGTAGCTGCCCATCGGTCCCAGTGCAGCAATCTGCAGTGGCCATGGTTTTGCATGGTGGACCTGATGTGCATGCCGCTCTGACTGCAGTCTGCTGCCACTGACCTGAGTGCACATGGGCGATGTGTGTGGGTGCATGCCACAGTCATGGCAACTGTGTGTCATACTGCATGCTGCCAGTGTGCGTGTCTGCCATGTGGCATGGGTGTGATGAGAGCAGTCATGCACTGGTTGCACTTGAGCACCAGCACCCTGCAGCTGATCAATGCCATGTGCTGGCACCTGGATGCATGTGGATGTATGTCTGTGTGTGTGTGTGTGTGTGTGTGTGTGTGTGTGTGTCGTGTGTGTGTTCCCACATGTGTGTTGCTGTACAGTGCTGTGTGCTGATGTGTGTGGCTGTGTGGCACTGCCACCCCCACCCCCACTCCTGCACCATGCCTTTGTGTGTGCATGCCCAGTGCCATGCCCATGTGCCGTACCATTGTGTGTGGCCACTGCATGGATGTTGGTCCACCTACCTGTGTGCACTGTAGTGCTCCTGTGCAATTGTGTCCCATTGCTGGCATGCCATCTCTGGAGACGGGTATCCCTCCACCCGGAAGGCGACTGCCCACCACCCTCTGGAGCATTGCCCTCATCATCCCCACTGCTGTCCCCTTCTTTGGCCTCGACAGCTATCCCACAGTCAATGGTCATGTTGTGCAGTATGCAGCAGGCCAGGAAAAGGCCACAAGCTTTTGAGGGGCTGTACTGTAAGGCACCACCAGACCTGTCAAGGCAATGGAACTGTGGCTTCAGCATCCCAAGCACATGTTCAATGATGTTCCAAGTTCTGGCGTGTGCCTCATCGTACCAGTTCTCCGCTGGGGAATACAGGCACCAGTAGGGGGTGAGCAGCCAGGGCCTGAGTGAGTAGCCACTAACCTGTGTGGACAAATACATGGTTAGCCTAGTAGCCTTTGTTGCTGTGCCCCTTGCCCATCCCTGGTGCCCTCACCAGTGCACCCACCCTGGCTGCCCCCATCCCATGTCCTGCTGTTCCCAGCCCCCCATGGCCATCACAGACTCACCCACTAGGTGGCCCATGGGTATGTCCCCATGCTCGAAGCTGTGATACAGTGCAGAGCTGTGCCAGATGAATGCGTCATGTGCACTCCCAGTGTGTGGCACAGGTATTGGTTATGCACCCCCCTGGCATCGCACACCACCTGGCAGTTGACACTGGGGTAGCCCTTCTTGTTCATGTATGCTACGCCCTCAGGGCCAGGTGGCATGTGGATGCCCACATGGGTGCAATCAATGGCCTCAAGCATGCCAGGCATCTGTGCTACCCTGTGGAAGTCCTGCATGGTTGTTGTATGCTCTTGGATTTGGGACAAAAAATATAATAAAAGAATAAGAATTTGAAAATAAAGACCTCTCTATAAGAGTGACATTTTTTATTCTGCCCCCCCCATCCCTTAAGTTTTGGGGAAGGAAAGAGTTTTTGTCTTGTGAAACACATCAGGAGAGGCAGCACAGTAAAGGACTAATCCTGATATTTATACATTACCCGTGGATTACCAGGATATAAGTCCAGGAACATTTCATAGTGTTGTATGCTCTGCCAGTGTGCTGAGGAAATGGATGTATTCCTAAGCAAGTTGCAACAGGGCATTGAGGAATTGTGTGAGAAGCCATGACGTGGCCAGCAGGGTTATGCCTGTGGTGTCCCTTTTTGGTCTCTGGAAGGTGCCCGTGGTGAGCAGGCATATGACAGCTGTCCCTTCATCTCCACCAACATGGCATGGCTCCATCTAGTGGATGCCTGTATCTCCTCACTGCACAGCTCACACAGCTGCCTCAGAATTGCCCATTTTAGGTGATACCATCCCACAATCTCTGTATCGGAGTAGTTCTCGAAGGTGGTGTGGGCACGGTATCACCTGTTCCCAGTGTACCGCCAACGGGCCCTTCCACAGTGATGACGCCCCTCCTCCTTCCTCCTCACACCCCTTATTATGGCCTTCATTTGGAAGGCTGCGCTTGCCATGGCCCCTGCTGTTCTGTCTCCCCCTTGGCAGTTGGCTCCTGTGGTCTGCTTGCAACCATGGGGGAGTGCCTTTCTCTCTCTGCCTGACTCTCCTTGTTGCCCCCTCTGCCCCTCATTAACACTCCACAGCCACCTCTGTCCCACACCCCTGTGGCTGCCTGTTCCACTCCCCCAGTTCCTCACAAGCATGTTCTCCCTTGTTTCTACTGTTTCCTCTCTCCACAGTCCAGTGGTTTGCTCTCTCTCTCTCTCTCTCTCTCTCTCTCTCTCACTCCTGGCACAAGTGCTGTCCCCCTGCTTGCACCCTGTATTTATAGACTCATGTCTGCTCGGCGCATCTGGCTGTTGCTCCGCACTTGCGCCATGGGTCAAGGGTTGAATAATGCACTGTGCCACATATTCATGGGCACACCCCCTGCCCTTGCACATGGCCTCATTAGGGTTGTGCATTGGCACCCTGTGACTTGCACTGCACACTAGCTCCCTCTGAATATCGCTCCTTGGTGCACACTCCCACAGTTGTGCCAGTGCGTCTCAGTTGCACCATGCAGAACTGCTTTAAATATCCAGCCATTTGGGTCAATGGCCACTAATGTGCCAAATACAATGAATGGATGGATAGTTTCAAAATTATTGGTGCTCAAATGTTGACATTTTATTATTTGTACAAAATGTCATAAACATTTTTATCTGCATATACTGTAACCATCTATTGGGTCAGGGATCTTAAATTTGGCATGATTTCTTGATGATAGGTGTTCTAACAATGTGCTAGATTTCATGACAATATGATGCATTGTCTCAAAATTAGATGTGCTCAAAATCTGTCATTTTATTTTATTAAGGACATTTCATGGAAACATTTCATCTGCAGCACCTTTGGAGCGGGCATGTGTAAATTAGTATGGATAACATTTTTATAATGCTTATAGAATAATCTAAACATGGACATAATTAGACAAGAGATTTTTATGCTACAGTGGTTCAAAACTTTACTATGTAAATATTTGCAAAACTGTGAAAATATCAAACATATGCTCTTGCATGCATAGAGTAAACATTTGGCATGCATATCCATAGTCGGTGTATCCTGGTGTCTAACAAAACTGGATAAATTGGTTAAGCAGTTTTAATTTTGCAGAAAAAAATAGTACTAGTAACATTTTCTCACGTATTTATGATAGCATATTTTGCAGATGAAGCACCCAGAATTTTTTTGTGGAATTCAACATTAACAATGCATATATCACTACTTCATTTGATTAGCTTGGCTGAGTTTTTTGCAGTCCTGCTGTTCCTCTCTAGGTGACTATTCCCACTCACCCACATCTCTTTTGGCATAGCCAGATTGACTCAGTACTAGAACTGCTGATCCCACTGATAGCCCCTTTGTTCTTTACAGTAACAAACTCCCTTTAAATGTGAGTCACCTACTCCTTTTCCTATCGACCTACTCTGTTGTAATAGCCAGAATTCTTTCTTCATGCTGCCCAAGACACTGTCTTCCCCACTACATATTTTTGAATACCTCTAAGTCCTATACTTGCATGTACAGCAGGCTCCCTGGATCATAAATTTACTGGATGTGATTCTTAAATATCCTGCATTCAAGTTGGAATTGCTGACACTCTTTGCTTTCTGGCTCCAACCTGGGGGTCTACCATTGGTGTGCTACCCAGCTCAGCTGTCCATTTCTTTGTGAAACTGTGACTCTACCTCCAGAACCTGGTGACCCACTGCAGTACCTGCCTCTTATATCCTTTAATTAGAATCCCCCAGATAAGGCTGCGTGAAATTAGAAAATGCCAGTTTTATGGAATTCTTCATGAAATTCTACAATTTTCACAAAGATTCATGGGATTTAACTTTAAGTACACATGTTATTTTGCAATTTCTCACAACAAGCAATTAATAAAATTGGCTCACACAGTCTCCTTATAAGATCTAAGAACCTACCAAATTTAATGGTATTGCATTCTCTAGTTTTAAGGTTTATGGGATTTATAAATTTGTAGTTTACATTCTTGCAAAATCAAATTTTAAAATGGCGTGAAAGTTTGACTACTTTTAATTCAATCCCATTAAAAGCTGAAAATAAGAACTTTTTTAGACATGACCATGTAGTATAGTAGTTTAAATGTTTCTACTCTGGTTAAATTTGGATATATTGTTTTACAATTAGAGAGAAATAACTGAAATTTAAATGTTGGCAACATATTTGGCAAACTATAACTCAGTCCCATTTAAGGCTAGAAATATGAAACTATGTGCATATACAAATGTAGTGATAACATGTGTACCTGTTAACTTTTGTAACATTTCAATGAATACTTTCAAAATTATACAAAAATTGCAGAAATCCAAATTTTAGCAAAATATTTGGCTACCTATAACTTGGCTCACATTAAGGCTTGAGACTTAAAACATAGTTCATATGTGCATTATTGGTGCTTCTCTAAATCTTGATATTGTGGAGAAATTTGGATAAGAAATTTTTAAATTATCTCAAAATAACTGAAAATGTAATTTTGATTAAATGTTTGGCCACCCATAATGCTGCCCTATTTCACTATACAGCTCTGAAATGTGACAGTTTTGTATGTATTAGGTTACCATTTAGATTCCAAATTTGGTGTTATTCAGATGTGAACTGTTAAAATTAAAGCAAAATGAATGAAATGTAATATTTTGCAAAATTCCACTGAATTTTCATGAAAATTCCACAGAATTCCACAGAATCAGAATGGTCATTTTGATAACATTCTACAGGTGGAATTTTATATTCTGCAAAGCTCTACAATTTATCAACAAACTACCTGGCATGCAGTATCAGAGTATTCACCACTGAAATGTGGGGGATATTGTATGCAGACTGCATAACTCAGACTCAAGTGGTAACAGACAATTTGCAGAGTTCTTAAAGTGATACAGTACTAAGCTTCACTAAGAAAATTCTGGCACCTAACTGGTCCACTAATGATAGTCCAGTCAGGGAACCAGCAGTATTAAATAGTTATAAGTTGCTATTTTTAGAAGAGTGAAAAGTGATGATCATTAAGTCAAATAAGCCTCTTAGTGTCAATTCACCATTTATACATCATCAAGGCCACTGATTTACGGTGATTAAACCAATTAAATTCCATTTTCAAGACTTAAGATTCCGGAATTTCACCGGTGATTGTTACTCTAATTTCCGGTTTTTACCGGGATTCTGTTGTCATTCTTTTAGTATGTACATAAATAATCAGAATTAAAGAAGGCTTAATATACAGAGCATTAAATAAAGCAAACTGAAAATAGTACAGGAAGGAATTAAAAGAAGAACAGTCTTTTTTATAGATTTACTGATCTGATAGAAAATGCCAGATTCCATGAAATCTTCGTTTTTACCGGTTTTCAGGCAGCCCTAATTCCTAAACTGGCAGCAAAAACATTTCTTTTGTGTTTTTTTCCTGCTACCACCAGACCAGCTGCCTACCCTCTCACTCCCTCCATCTGTTCATGCTAATAAAACCAACTCTTAAAAAGACACTGTGGTAGCACCTCATGGTCATTCCTAGTAAATCTTTTTTTCAAACAGTAAGTCATGTGTTTTTTATTTCCACCTCCAGATCACACAGCAAGAGAATACAACTCTGACGACCACAAACTCCATCTCTGGCACTGTAACAGCCAATGATTCTCCCAAACTTTAATTTAAAAAACACATTAGACATACTTGCTATCGTCCCAGACTGTATGCTTTTTTTCAGTGGACTTCTGCTATGGAGGTGGTTGGGGGAAGACATCACTTCTAATGTGTGTGTAGGAGGATCAAGTACAGGAACAGAGAGAACCAGCAAGTTGCAATTTAACCTTCTAGTTTAGGAAACTAATTCACAATTTAAATTTTTTTCAGAATTGTCATACTGTTTTTATAATCTTGTCTAAACCCACTTTCTAATTGAAATAAGGTGTTGGGGGAATGCATTGTGCTGAGATGAATGCTCTTTTATTGGTTGAAGATCCTCAACCTACAGCCCCAAGCATGAATTTATCTCTGCATAAGTTACACCTCATTGAGTCTTATTGCATACTTAACCAGGATTCTGGGCCAGCCTGGTGGTGCCGAGGGATGAGGCTCTGGATGCCACACTTCATGCCACGCCAGCGACCTGAGTTCAAGAATGGACTTGGGATGCCGGGGGCTGGCAGGGGAAGGAGAGGATTGAGTATCCATGGGACTGCTCTCCTCTTCTGGGGTGGGTATCAGGCCAGCATAGTTCTGCAGTGGCCCCAAGTGGAGAACAGGAGCACTGCAAGAGCAGAGCAACCAGGGAACCAACAGAGTAGAGGAAACAGCTCCAGGACTGTCCAGATGACAGCTGCCAGCCTGCTAACACCACAGAAGCCTCCGAACGGAGCCATGTCTGCCTCAGCAGATTCCTGGGGCCAAGTGTAATAGTGTGCTTGCCAGTCCCCCAGTGCCTTCCACCTTGGAAGAGAGGGACCCATCTGGTGAAGGAATATGCTGGGCTACCCCAGGGATGGATGCTATATGAGGTCAGAGACTCAAAATAAGTAGTAGGAGAGTATGTCAGGGACCATGGTGGTTTGAAGGAGTGGCGGGTCCTGGAGCATGGAGGAGAGAAAAAGAGATAATACAAAAAAAAAAAGAATTCAGTTCATCCCCAAACAGTGCCTAAAAGGGCATGTAAATCATTTACTATTATCTAAAAATGAGTTTTTGTTTATCCTACTTGTAGTATGACAGAGGTGTGAGTAAGCTTAACCACCATGACTAGGTGAATCCTCACAGGCCATGTTCTGCTCATTTTTTTAACTCAGTAATACAGTATGAGCTGAAGTTCTGCTGCTTTACTCACTGTTTCCCACTTTCTCACCACTCCCCCTCTCTAGCTTCCTAATCTCAAACTGAACTAGGTGCAACCCACAGGAAGTTCTAACTTGTCAGTGGGGCACAAGTTAAATGGAGAGGGCCACATCTATCTCTAGTCATTAAGCAAATAAAGGAACAGCATATGAAGACTTGGCTAATTCACATTGTTTTAATTACATTTCATATACATTCTTGTGTTTTATATGTGTGCTATAAATGGGTAGCCAGTATTAACTAAAAAACAGAATTCAGTACACCCCCTCCAAATAAGAACACTGCCCAAAAGGGCCTGTAAATTACCTTTTTTTCTATTTTCTTCAGCACATTCTTTCTTCAAGGAGTTCTTAGTTGCCATTAGTTCAGTTGTAATATGAATAAACTCGACCACCATTACAAGGTGAATCTTCATGGCTCAGGTCTTTCTCTGTTATATATCCCACTTATATGAGCTGAGGTCTTGCAGCTACATTGTTGCAGTGACTACACTGGAAATCAACATGCATGCTTACTTTTTTAGGGCTGCAGAGGGGTGTAGCCCTGCAGACCTCTAGCTATAAGAAAAGGACTCCCAAATTCCTTGCGACCGAACAACATGTCGGAGTGCCAACATAGTCACCTTCATATCTGTGAAGCACTCTGCACTGCACTATTGTACTCTCAGTGGTCAATTTATTTTTTTATTATACATATTCCCCCATCTGACCCTCATTCTCGGCACCCCCACCATGCCGTCTAGAAACTTAATAGTGATATTTGGGGTGCCTTGTCTCCCAGTGTCCTGATCAATAAATCCCCTGTTACTGACCACCCCATCCACTACATGGTTATTTGTGAGGCTCTTATTCACTTTTTCATTTATTTTTACCCCAAATTCCCCCCATGCAGCCCTATCAGCTCTGGCCAGAGTTTGTTTTATGTGGAGCATGAGCCAAAGCATGCTGGCAATATGAAATGAGCGTGGGTAACACACACAACACTGTCTTTATTAATTTGCTTAGTTTTATTTATTTATTTATTTATTGATTAATTATTTATTTAATTTACTTATTTGTTCTGTGACTGGGACTGGGATTAAAGCAGCATAAAGGAGATAGAGCAGGGAGAGCAAATGAACTGTGGTCCACCTTGTGTTAGGGAAAAGAAAAGAGAAAGAGATCAATGGAACAATTCATGCCATCAGTAAGTCTATTGGGAAAAATACTGCTGCCTTTCTGCAGTACATTTACTCATGTAGCACACTGCCTAATGATATGAAGTATGGCATGTGAGGACTAATAGCGGGTGGGCTGGAGTGAATGCAAGTTGGAGACAGTCAGAGCACAGACATTAGAAGAGGAGGAAAGATGTGTAGTGGAGCCACAAGTCCAAACTGAAAAGCAAGTTAAAATAGGAAAACCAATAGCTGCCTTTCTGCAGCACATACTCATTTTTTTTCTGGTTAAGCTGCCCAACTAAATCTGTGAAGGGCAGCATGACAGGACTGCTAAGAGGTGGATCAAAGTTAACATGCGAGACGGGAAGGGCACCGGTATGGGCAGTAAGTGGAAAGCTGTTGGCAGGGCACAAAAGTGAGCAGGAGGCTACAGCCTAGACACATAGCCCTGGGGTGCAAATAAAGTAAGACACTGCATATGAGAGGTACTGTTTGCCTTATTTCTGTCATGTTAAAACAAGTTATGAAGTCTCATACTGTGAAAGTGGAGTTCTGTGTTAGCAAAGAGATGGTATGATGATGATGCTAGTGTGGGTTAGGGAGCTAGGCCAGGATATTCTTTGAAAGCTTAGTGTGAGAAAAAATGGATGCTATTAATTTTTTTAAAATTCAAAGTGGCCCAAGGATTTTCCAAAGACCTGCATACAGACTGGCAGCACAGGTTTTTATGCATGCATTAAGCACAAAGTCCTGCATCCAGGTCGGCAGCACTTGTTTTTATTTGTGCATCAAACACTTCTTAGTTAATACTTTTTTTATTAGTTTTGTGAAAAGCACTTCAGCACAGTAGGATACAGCCTTAGGTCTTGTAAACAATTTCACCAATACAGGGTGAGAGAAAAGCCATTTTATGCATTTAAGCATATATATATATATATATATATATATATATATATATATATATATATATATACACACACACACACACACACATATGAATTCTGTGTTGATAGAAAACAAAACTGATATGAAGGATTAAGCTTACCAGGGTAGGGACAATAGTTAAGCTCACTGGTCAAAGAGACTGAACTGTGTTCCACATCCCATGGTAAACTGTTCTCACCAGTAGAACAGCTAATTATCAACATATGTACACCTATTGAACTAGGTAAAATGTTCTGAATCAGTTAGTGTTACATTTAACCATGTGTAGACACCATCTGGTATAAGATCAGACACCCTGTCATAGCTTGGGGAGTAAGTGGAAATTAGAGACCTGGATAGTCAAGGGGGGCCTTCAGCCTATGCCAGCTTGAGGTTTCAAATATGTTATGAAGGGCACCCAGCAAGTATAGTATTTGGGGAGTGCATTAGCAATAACATGTGACATCCTGTCTAGGGATGCTGTCTTATAGAAGGATATGAGAAGTTCAGCCATAGAGGGGACCTCAGTAGTCCTCCAACGGCTTAAGATCAGCCATTTGGCTTGGAGGCTAAGGAGGGCTGTCCAGCACTGTTGTGCTTGAAATAGCTTCGACTGACTGGCTGGGATACCTAAGATCCAAAAAGGGGGTTCCTGTCCCAAGTTAAGGCCTGTGATGTGGGAAGCCAACTCTATCATTGAGTGCCAAAAAGGGGAGATCAGTTGGCATGACCAAAGAATGTGAATTAAATCTCCTGTTTCAGTCTGGCATCTCCAGCAGAGGTCAGTATCTAGGAGTTTGCATTTGTGAAGCACCACTGGTGTCCTATACCAATGGTGAATTATCTTTTTTTGGATGAGCTTACTCTTCATGTCTGGGTATATAAAATGAGCCTGCCACCAGCAGGATTACCATTGAGTGTCTGTTATAGTGGTCTGCAAAGCTGTTTCCCATTTATGTTTTGCAAGCAGTGATTGAGAGGGAAGTAGGTCTTGAACATCAGCATATATTTGACTAGCATGCCCTTTGGTTAAGGAAAGCCAGTGTGTCAATTTAACTAACAACAGACACGTCTGAGAAGATCTTTTCAGATAGGCTGGATTGAACTGAGGAGTTGCAAATATTTCCAAACGTCAGCTCTATCGCGCCCTTTTTCTGGGGACAGATCTTGGAAGGACTTTATTATCTGACCATTCCCCTGCATAACATCCCCCAATGTGTTAATGCCTCATTTCTGCCAGTGGTCCCATCAGAGGGGGTTGTGCTCCACTTGGATTTGTTCATTATCCAAAAGGGGGGTCTAATTAGGGGGGATAGGGTCCACCCACAGTTTTGTATGTAGCTTTTTCCAGGTTTTAACTGCCAGTGCAATTGTTGGGTGATCTTTCAATTTCTTAGGAAAGGGATTGCTTATCAACAGTGACAGGTTAGAGACTTGGGTGGATGCTTGCTTCATGGAGACCCATTGAGCGGGCCCTACCCCTTAGGCCTAAACCAGTTCAGTGTCTGAGCAATGGAGTAAGCCCATTTGTAGCTCTCTAGCCATGGCAAACCCCAGCCACCAACCGCCAGTGTGACCTCAGCTTATTCCTGCTGTAGCGTGGCCTTTTATTATCCCAAATAAATTTGTTGAGAAGGGCATCAATGGTGCTAATCCATCTGGGTGGGAGTTCTAAGGGTATATGGGAGATAACATACAGCAATTTGGGTGCTGAGATCATTTTGATCACCGCAATATTTCCTACTAATATGAGATGCAGGGAACACCATCTCTCTAGCTCAGTCCCAAGCTCAGCCACCAATGGTTGCAAGTTGTTGTCCCATATCTTAGTTAGATCTGGGGTGATATGAATGCCCAGGTGTACTAATTCTTCAGGGGACCATTGCAGTCTGAAAGGAGTCATCAAAGCGGCGGTGCACAAAGGATTTAAGGGAAGAATCGCAGTCTTTGACTGATTCATTTTCAGACCTGAACACACCGTGAACTCTGTCAGCAAGGTAAGTAAGGCCGGCATGGATGCTGGGGCATTACCCAAGTGCACCAGCAGATCATCCATGTACATAAGGGTACTGTACATTGTGTCCTCAAGAGTGAGACCTTGTATATCAGGGTGCTGCCATATAACTGCTGCAAGGGGCTCTGCTGCTAAAACAAAAAGTAAAGGGGATAAAGGACATCCCGGCCTGGTGCCTCTACTGAAGGGGAAAGGGTCTGATAGAGTAGAGGTAGTGAGAATTCTGGCCACAGGTCTGTAGTACAGTGCTGAAACCCATCTTCAAAACTGGTCCCCTAGACCCATATGCTGCAAAACCAGTGCCAGGTAATCACACTCCAGAGAATCAAAAGCCTCAAAATCAATGGCCATTGTAGCCACTGGAGTGGGAACTACCTTGGCATGTGTAGGAGGTTCAATAAGGAGCAAATATGGTCTCTGCTGAATCGACCAGGAACAAAGCCTACCTGGGATGCGTGTATAAGGGTTGGAAGAAGGAAACCTAGGTGAGCTGCAAGGACTCTCACAAAAATGTTACTGTCTGTGTTAATAAGAGATATCGGGTGATAACTGGAAGGAAGGGTATGATCCTTGCCCTTTTTGGGGAACACTGTTATAACAGCCTCCTGCAGGGTGGAAGGGAAGCAGCCATTTTCCAGTGCCTCATTGAATACATGGCTAAGGAGGGGGGTGATTTGTGAGTGTACCAGTTGCCAGGCTTCAACTGGGAACCAGTCTCCTCCAGGAGCCTTTCCATCATTCAAGGCCTGAATTGCCTGTTCTATTTCTGTGGGGGAGATGCATGCCTCAAGGCCATCTCTTTGCTGAGATGACAATTTAGGGAGTGCTAGGGGAGCTAGAAATCTTTGCACCTTTTCAAGGTCCATAGCTCTGGTGGATTTATATAGCATGGTGTAGTATTGATGCATAATGTTGTTAATTGTTTCCTTGTCTGTTTTGACAACCCCAGAAGCATCCTTTAGTCCAGGTATATGTCTTTCAACCTGCTGTTTCTGCAGTCTATATGTAAGCAGCTCCCCCCCCTTCTCCCACCCTCCCAAAATTAATCTTTCAGCTGGAGGACTGCTATCTCAGCCTTATGGGACAACAGGTAATTAATTTCCAGTTTGAAACTAATAAGCTCTCGGCTGAGTGAGGAGTGATGGTCAAAATGGGCAACTTGCTTTGCTTCCAACTCTTTTGCTTGCAGTTGGTCCTCAAGTGATTTAAGGAGCTGCTCCCATTGCTTACACCTATTAGCTGCATAGCCCATGATGGCACCTATGAGAGTGGCTTTCAGGGCTTCCCATATATTGGCTGGGGAAGTATCGGTGATCAGGTTTTCTGCTAGATAGTGGGAAATCTCTTGTGCAAACCACTGTTTAAAGTCAGGGTCTCTAAGAAGCAGTGAGTCCAATTTCAAGAGTAATTAGGGGCATTCTGTGGTCCCTAAAGGAAATGAAGGTGTACCGGTGAGTGGTCTGAGATGACCATTGTCGCAATTTCAGATCCAATGAACACCTGTGCCAAGGTGGGGGAGACTAACCAGTAATCTAACTTGATGTATGTGCTGTGCACTGGTGAGAAAAAAGTATAGTCCCTGTCCCGATGGTGAAACACCCTCCAAATATCCTGGAGACCAAGATCTGACATAGTTTGATTCAGTGCCATTCTTTATTGCAGTGATCCTGAGTGGCAGAGCTGAAGTCTGTCTTGGGGTCAATTGGGAGATTAAAGTCTCCCCCAGCAATAATTAGGGTGGAGGCTTGAGCAAGAGCACTTATTGCTTCAGCCACTGCATGAAAAAGCTCTGGGGTGTCTTCATTTGGACCATAAACAGTCACCAAAAGAAGAGGCCCTTCTGGGGTATCTAAGGAGACCATCACCCATCTCCCCTGTGAATCTCTTCTAACTTGAATTGGGGTCAATTTCAAGGTCTTGTGCAGGAGAATAGCAACTCCTCTTTTCTTGGAGGGGGCGGAGGAGAAGAAGACTTGCCCCACCCAGTCCTTGGCTAACTTATCGTGATCTTGTCTAGTAATCTTCATTTCCTGAAGGAAAGCCATAATGCACTCAGTCTTTTCAGATGTGACAACACCTGTTTACACTTTGTCGGGGCGTTGAGGCCCCGTACGTTCTAGGTGTAGGCATGGATGTCACCCATTATCTCAGTGGGGTTGATTATAATGTTGGAGAAGAATGTCGTAATATGCCCAGAAGACTTCGAACCGCCATGGTTTCCCTTTGGTGCTATCCCCAAAATGATTTGCTGACTGATGTCTCATATCCCATCTTATTGCACACTGATAGAAGTGACGAACAATTACCTGGTTCATATTTACTAAAAACAATCAAACAGGGCAAATGGCCCAAACTACTAATTTACAGTAAACCGTAAGACTGAAGAACAATATTGATAAGTAACACCACTTGACGAGCTGGGAGGTAGTGGACCTGCAGCATGCCACCAAGGTCCCTTCCCTTTCTCATGGGGGGATGGATAAGATCCTCTGTTCCAGAGGAGGGCAACCTTTCATGGGATATGCAAAAGAAGGGGGTCCTCAAACACTGAAATAGCTAAGTAAAGCCATTATGAAGATTTGGAGTGGGTGTGAGGGGAGGGAGGATAGCATTTCCCTCAGTAGCCTCCATGATGATATGGGCTGCCCAGGAAACCCCCTGCATGAGATGGACCTACATCTGGGGCAATAGCATCAAACAATCTATATGGCTGTCTAGACATAAGGGGGAATATTGGTTCTGGCCTAGTATTGCAAAAGAAGAGAGACATGCCCATAGCCGAACTTACAGTCTTAGTGTACTGCCTGATGTAAAACATATCTCTGTTCCTGCAATCTCTTATGCTGTTGGGCCAGTGCTACTACATAGCGCCAAGAAGCTGAGATAAACCTGAGCCATGCAGTAAGCCAGTAAGCTTAGGTGGGCCCACAGCCAGGCATCTAAATATTGTAGTCTGTAATGTTTATTCTGTCTGCTGGCCTGGGCATTTTAAGTTCAGGTCACTGTATCTATCAATTGCCTGCTCAGCTTAGTGGCACTAACACCGCAAAAGGCACAATGCATCCCATCAACAACAACTACCCATATTACTAGTAGCAGGTGAGGGAAGAATTAATGGGAGTGGGGACCCTGATGACTTTGGGGCAAACTAATTGAGCAGACCTTACCCTCCCACTTTAACCCCCACAGTTAGTCCTTAGAGTCCAGTACTTATCCTGCACTGAATCAAGGTGGGTTCCTCTCTGCCGGGGCTCCGGTATCTCCTGTAGCACGGAATCCTTCACCGCTTGGTTGGCGAGACATCACTGGAGAGGAGCAGTTTGCATGGCTGTCTGTTGTGGAGGGGCATGTAGCTGCAATTTAAGCCCACAATTTAACATTCTCTGGAGCCTGAGGCTGTCCAAGTGGTTGTGGGACTCTATCCACAGTAATGATTCCTTCATCTGTCGCAGGTTCATCCCAAAGCAGCTCAAATCTGTTCTGAAAGAAGAAAGCTTGTAGATCTGGGTCTTCTTCCTTCTCAATTGGTGACCATTAAACACTTCTAATGCATGGCTAAAGGGGAAGTAGAAGAAAAGTGGGCTACAATAAGAGAGGGAATTGAAAAAGCTACTAAACTCTACAAACAAAAAGTCAGATTCATTTGTGCTGTTCTGGAGAGAAAAAGTATTTTTTTGTAAATCTTATTTGATGTCCAAGAGGCCTGGAACAGATGTTACTCTCAGGGCAGTCTATAGCAAAATGTTTTTGACCTCTGTAGAGGGAAAGCATGTCTGAGGAGCACTCCAGTCAAAAAGTAAAGACAGGATGACAAATTCCTTGTACCAAACCTTATTTTGCTCTTTTACCAAAGCCATAAATACAGTGCAGTGACATGGGTGAAAATACTGACAAAAAAATGCTTTCTTACTGTTGGCAGTTCATAACTTGCTCTGTCTTCTTGGCTCAACTGCCAAAATCCTTGGAGGGGTTCTATAGATTCCTGTTGCTGGTTCCTAATATTTCATTTTGACTATATCAAATGTTAACATACTAACATACTAATTGCCAGCAGGTTAGGTCTTATGGTCTATCTAGTCTGCTCGAACCTCAGATCCCTAGTTGGGTGCCTAGGCCCTCCCCCACTTGTGTTCCAGAAACCCCTATCATCCATCCCCACCCCTCTGGGCCAGGCCATCATCTGATACATCCACTTTCTGTGTCTGTCCCACCCTCTCTTGAATCCCTTCACTGTGGATCTCTGAACCAGCTCACCAGGCAGTGCATTCCAAGGGTCCACCACCCTCTCAGTGAAAAACCTCCTCCATTTTTCCCCCCTCACCCTTCCACCTTCCAACTTCAAACCATGCCTCTGGTTATACCTCCCTGCTTTAGTCTAAGATCCCATCCATGTTTACCCTATTTATTCCCTTGAGGTACTTGAAGACCTCAATCATGTCCCACCGTCTCTCCTCTCCTCCAATGAAAACAGGCAGAGCTTCTCAAGTCTGTTCCCATACGTCAAATCCCCTAGTCCTTGTATCATCTTAGTTGCCCTCCTCTGTACCCTCTCCAGGAGCTGTATGTCCCTCTTCAAGTGTGGTCTCCAGTACTGTACACAGTACTCAAGGTGTGGTCTAACCAGTCCATTGTACAGCGGCAGAATCACTTCCCTGCTCCTAGAGGTGATCCCCCTTATGATGCATCCCAACATTCTGTTTGCCTTGCTAGCCACTCTCCTGCACTGCCCAGAATTATTCATACATGCATACACCATGACCTCTAGGTCTTTTTCCCCTATTGAGGCCTCCAGCACCTCCCCTCCCAGGGTGTACCTGTGTTTAGGGTTTCCCCACCCAAGATGTAACACCTTGCACTTGGTGATATTGAAATTTAATTTCCATGTGTGAGCCCAGCTTTCCAGGGTGTCCAGGTCCCCTTGCAGGGCCAACCTCCCCTCTTCCCCCTCAACTACTGCTCCCATCTTGGAGTCATCAGCGAGACTCATTTCACCCTATACCCTCCTGATGTCCCATATGTATGCATTAAACAGGATTGGACCCAGGACCGAGCCCTGTGGTACCCACTCGACCTCCTCTAGGGTTCAAAGGCTCCACTGACCACTACTCTCTGGTGCGTCCAGCTTGCCAGTTTTCAATCCATCTGACCATCAAGGGCCTACTCCCAACCCATCAGTTTCTCCACCAGACCATTGTGGGGACAGAGTCAGCCTTGCTGAAGTCCAAGAATAATACATCCACAGGCTTTCCCTGTCCAGTTCTGATGTTACCCATTCATAGAACTCCACAAGATTGGTTTGACATGATCTACCTGGCACAAACCCATGTTGCCGACTATCCAGACCTCCCACCTCCTCCAAGTACACCCCCAATCATTCCTTTAGTATGCTCTTCATTAATTTTCCCACCACCGAGGTCAAACTGATTGGTCTATAGTTACCTGGTACTTCCCTCGACCCCCCTTTATGGATTGGCACCACATATGCCTCTCGCCCTGTCTCAAGCGACCTGTTGAAGAACTCCACCAGGGATGCAGCCAGTATGTCCGCCAATTCCCACAGTACTCTCGGATGAATGCCATCCGGCCCAGGAGATTTGTCTTTCTTTAGGGCCTTGAGGGCTATCCACACCCTTTTGGTGTAGATAGCATCATCCGTCCCCTCCACCTTACTGGCCTTTTCATCCCTTATCCTGATGTGACACCCCGAATTACCTCTCCTTCCTCTTGCTCCATTTCTGTTGCTCCCTGATCCCACTCCCGCCTTCTATCCCGTGGTGCCTTGCTTTGTAAATATCCTATCCCCCTCCCTAGTGAACACAGAGGCGAAGTACTCATTTAATACCTCTGCCTGGTCCCTCGGCTCTTCCACCCACCCTCCTTCTGATCTCAATCTGCTGAGATGGCCCTTAGTGTTTCTCCGCTCCCCAATGTACCGGAATAACCCTTTTTCCCCTCCATGTATCCCCTGTGCCAGCCGTTGTTCTTTACTGGACTTTGCCCCCCTCACCATCCGGGTGACTTTTATAGATGCAAGATGGTACATTTCCTTATCCCTATCCCCTCTTGTTGTTTTATATTTTTTGTAGGCCGCCCTCTTTTCTCTGACTGCTACCTGAACCTCACTGGACCACCAGCATGGTTTATGTGACCTTGCTCCCTTACGTTTCACCTTAGCGCAGGTCCTGACTGCCTCATGAAGTCCCTGTTTTATGACCTCCCATCTCTTTTCCCACATTTGTCATTGATGTAATCCCCTTCAAGTGATCCCTGAGAATATTTTCCCATGCCCACAAAGTCTGTCCCCTGAAGTCCACTGCCAGTGTCCTAGATCTCCCCCCCTCCCCCCATGCTTATTTGAAACAAGACAGTATTGTGGCCGCTCCCAGTCAGGGGAACCTCTACAACCAGGTCCCTTACCAGATTCCCATCTGCCAGAACCACTTCCAGGACATGCCCCTCCCTTGTGGGCTCCATCACATGCTGCGTTAAGAACACAGCCTGGAAGCTGTCCAGCAGCTTCTGCTCCTTGGCCACCTTAGAGGACATGGTTCCCCAGTTTGTACCTGGCATATTAAGGTCCCCCATCAACACCACTTCTTCCCCTTTTGGTCCACACTGGGCAATGATGTTGTCCAGCAAACCATCCTCCAGAACATCACCCATCCCGGGGGGCCTATATATACTACATCCAGCTTGACCTTACCTCCTGCTGGGGTTCGTAAGGTGACCCATAAGGCATCCACGTTTCCCTCTGCCTCTTCTACCCTAGCAATTTCTATGTCATCTCTAATGAGGGTGTCAGCGTGGCTCAGTTGGTAGCACATCCGCCTCTGGACCAGAAGGTCGTGGGTTCTCATCCCACACCGGGATTGGACTTGCACCTAAAAATCGCTGGCATCCGAGTGCAGTATTGGGGGGTGCTGTACTGCTGGGGTGTGCCGTCCTTCGGATGAGACGTTAAACCGAGGTCCCTTCTGACCATCCTGGTGTTGTCCTGGTGGGTATCCAGGTGGAAGTAAAAGAACCCAGGGCACTCTTTGCAAAGAGAAGGGAACATTCCCAGTGCCCTGGCCAACATTCCCCTTCCCATAAACCGGTTCATGCAATTATCCAGGCTGTGTGTGGGTGATGATGTGTGTTATGGCTGCCACCACACATTCAGTCACTTCACTACCAGTCTAGCATTGCTTGTAAAGCACTTTGGATGTATGAAAAGCGCTATATAAATGCTGATTCTTCTTCTTCTTCTTCTAATGAACATAGCCACTCAACCCCCTCTGCCCTCCTTTCTATCCTTCCTAAGCATAGTGTACCCCCACATGTTTAGGTCCCAGTCATGGTTTTTGTTGGCCCACGTTTCCATGACTGCGGCCACATCTACCCCGAACAGCATGGCCTGGAACTCTGGCAACTTGTTTCCCAAGCTCCTGGCATTTACTAACACCACCCCCACCCTTATCCCTGATCCCTTTGTCAAACCCCACCCAGGTTCCTTACACTTCCATCCTCCATCTGCTCCTCCTGAAACCTCCACCCCAATCTGTTCCCCCTCCCCTTGGGTTTGAAGCTACTCCCCTCATCCGGAGGAGGGCTTCTAGTCAGCCCTCCTTATCCCTCCCCCTCTCCAGTTTAACCCCACCTTTCTTGAATGTAGTCAGCCATCCCTGTTTAAGGACTTCCTTCCCTAACTGGGAAAGATGAAGCCTGTCCTTGGCATATAGTCCCTTATCCTCCCAAACTCCTTTCCAGTTCCCTAACACCCCCAACCCACTCTCTTCACCCCACTTCCTGAGCCAGTCATTAACGTCTGTGATCTTCATTTTTTTCTCCACTGAGGCCTTTGGTACTGGCAATATCTCCAAAAAAGAAATGTTGCATCCATTATCCCAACAGACTCTGGCAAGTTCTTGGAACCTTGCTTGGATTTCCAAAGCATATTTCTCTCTAGATCGTTAAATCCCAAATGCACCAGAAATCGGTTCCCTCACAGTTTCTAACAGTTAGTACCATGAACTTTGCTCTGTACTGTCACCCAGAGATACTCACTACCTTCACCTGGCTATGGTATCCGCCCCCCCTGTCCCTCCCACTGAATACCCCTAATCATCGAGTCTCCCAATAACAGAATCTTAACACCGCCATCATCCTTATGGTTACCTCCACTATGCACTCTCAACCCCCATCCCCCTCTTTATTCATGATCTCAATTCTATGGGAGTCTTCCTGCCTTATTAGAGACCCCCTTGTCACCCTCCCCTTTCTGCCTCCCTTGTTATTTTGCCCACTTAACTTAGACCCCCCCACATTGAATAGGTGTCCCCTTTAACCCTCTCTTATCTGAACCATTTATCCTGGCCCTGATGGTTTCACTTTCCCCTACACTGCCATCCTCCCCCCTTGTAATAGTACCCTTGCCTCCAGAGGCACTCTGTGGTTCCCCTTTACCTAGGGCCCCATCCTTGGTACAGACCCCCCTGCTGAAGGGGGGGCCCCTCCCCCGCCTCCTTGTTTCCCAGTTTCTCTCCAGTCATGCTCTCCTCCCTCATGTCTGCAATATGTTGTACCTCCCCCATCTGCTTAACATTTATGTTTCCCCTTCTCCCTCTGGGACTATTTCTATCCTTTCCATTGCCGGTCTGTGATGCCCTTTGGGTATCCGACTCCCTCCCCCTGGCCACTGTATCAGTTTCTTCATTTCCACCAACCCCTTCCTCCCCCTCTAGGTTGCTTAGTAGCTAAAATTTATTGTAACACTCTATGCCAGCCTCCATCAAGTAACCCGAGTTTCCCCCAACTGCACCTCTAAACTGCCCCTCTTCCTCCCCTCCTGCTCTGTTCTCCTTAGGAGCTCCCTCCCCACAGTCTGCTCTTTTAGGCTTCCCCACAACAGCCCCTCCCTTCTCAATGTCTGCTCTTGTAGGCTTCCCCACGACAGTCCCTCCTGACTCTTCCCCTCCACTCTCTTTATATTGAGATATTTTACCCGTCGCTTTCCCTTAGCATTAACATCCTATCTAAGGTCCTCTGTCCTAATATCCCCCTCCTGCTTGCTGTAACATAATGTCCCATAATTTCTGAGTATTACCCCAGCCTCCCTCAGCCCCACCCTTCTGCTGCCCATATCCACACCCCTTATCCTTGGACACCCCCCCAACTCCCCCAGCTTACTCCTTAACCAATATATTTCATTCCTGATACAAGATAGCTGTCTGCAGAGTGGGTAGCCTCCCTCTCTCCAGGCCCAGTTGAAATTATTGCCATCCCACAGCCTGTCAGCCCTACAGCCCTTCCGAAGATGCCTGCCATGGTGGAATATGGCCACCCTGTTTGTCCCTTTCTGTTTATAATGGCACACACCCCTTTTCTCAGTCCCTTCCCCCTGGAATACAGTCTCTCTCTATACTGACTGCAGTTATTTACAAACCTAATTTCGACCCTACCAATAAAGTTCCCAAGTCTCACAAACACATACAGTCCAGTGTGTGTCCAGTCCCACTAACAGTGTGTGTATGCAGACATCAGGTACCGTATGATGTCACAGGCCCACCAGTTCCTGTTGCTTCAAATTTCAGTCACAAACAGAAATACACAGTCCTTCAATCCCAACCCTCAGTGGCTTTTCAGTATTTAAGAAAGCCTACAAAACGGGGGTGAGAGGGCTCTACCAATACCAGGCAAACATCACATTTAAATTTCACTCTACTTATCACTGCCAAACAAGTGTTCCCAAGCCCCAGTAGTTACAATATCATGTTGCTAAGGGCTGGTTCTCCTTTGACTGAACCATCCTTGGCTGCCTTACGTGGATGTGCAGCATGTGCTCTAGATCATGAGGGGGCTGACATTATGACATGAAAACATCTTCTTTAGTCAAAGGAGAATGAGCCCTTAGCTGTGGGCACAGAATAACGCAACAATTAGCGAATGTCTGAATGAATCCACTAAATCTTTGGTATGGGCAAAACTGAAATATTAGAAACCAGCTACCAGAATCTATAGAATCCTATGAAGGATTTAGGCAATAGAGCCAAGATGACGGAGCAAGCTATTGACTGCCAATGGTAAGAAAACATTTTTTTGTGTGTATTTTCACCCATGTCACTGTGCTGTATTTACAGCTTTGGATAAACAGTAAAATAATGTTTGGTACAAGGAATTTTTCATCCTGCCTGTCCTTTTTGACTGAAGTTCTGCTCACACATGCTTTCCCTCTGTGGAGGTCAGCAACAGTTTGGTACTAAACTCTGCGTCAGGCAGGTCAGCAAGGGCAAGATAAAAAAGAGACCACTATGGTTGTCTAGAGAGGTAGCAGAAAAAGTAAGAGCAAAAAAAAACTAGACTTCAGAAACAACAAAAGAACACAGAAGGAGGAGGCTAGGGAGTGTTACCAGGAGATACAAAGGGAGACAGGGAAGGCAATTAGGAGCACAAAAGCAAAAACAGAGGAAAATATAGCCAAATCAGAAAAAAAGGGGGATGAAAAATTTTTTTAGATACATTAATGAAAAGAGGAACTCCACGGGTGAGATTGTAAGACTGAAAGGGGAAGGGAGAGTTTATGCAGAAAGGGACCACCAAAAAGCAGGCATGTTTAATAAATACTTCTGTTCAGTATTCACGGAGGAGGGGGTAGGAAATTGGTTTTTGTTACAAGACAAGGGCATAAAAGGTGGGGAGATGGACACAGTGGAAAAAGTCCTACAGGAGTTGTCAAAGTTAAATGTAGTCAAGGCAATGGGTCCAAATGCAGTGTACCCCAGGTTGCTGAGAGAGATCAGGGAGGAGCTGGATCCACCTCTGACAGCCGTGTTTAACCGGTCACTAGAAACAGGAGAGGTACTGGGGGACTGGAGGACAGCAGATGTAGTTCCACTCCACAAAAGTGGAAATAGGAAGGAGGTGGGAAATTACTGGCCAGTCAGCCTGACTTCGGTAGTGGACAAAGTAAAGGAATCACTACTGAAGGAAAGGATAGGAGAATATCTTGTTACCAAAGGTTTACAAAATCTGAGGCAATGTGGATTCACCAGGAGGAGGTAATGCTGGACAAATCCTATCGAGTTCTTTGATTGGTTAATAAAGGAAATGGACTAGGGAGCAGCTGTTGATGAGGCCTACAGTAGCAGCACCAAATTTGTTAAGCAATTTTGAGATTTCCTATTTATCCTTCAAAACATTTAAGGAAAAAAAAAATCCTCTAACATTCTTTTTGTTATACCTACAGAAAGAGGCCAGTTCATATTACTGTACTCACAAGTCATCTGGTGGATTTTCAATTAGACTATCAGATGGAAGCATCCTCTCCTGGTAGCAGTAAACACACTACAAAACAAAAAAAGTCCCTAACAAAAGGTTTCACAATTCTCAACAGGGATTTTGAAAAATCCTTAAAAATCTCTTGACTAATTCAACGCTATTGGATTTCAGCAAGGTCCTTGACACCGTTACGCATAGAAGGATGGTAAACAAGCTGAGTAGCCTAGGAGTAGGTCCTAAATTAGTAAAATGGGTAGAAAGATGGCATAGTGATAGAAGCCAAAGAGTGGTGGTAAATAGGGCACACTCTGGGGAAAACAATGTTACTAGCCAGTACCACAGGGGTCAGTATTAAGCCTGGTCCTCTTCAATGTCTTTATTAGCAAAATTGCAGAAGGACTGGAGGGGAAGGTATGCCTATTCACAGATGACACAAACATCTACAATAGAGTAGACACTCCAGGGGGGTTGAAACAATATGGGAGGATCTGAAGAAGTTAAAAGAATGGTCATGAGTATGGCAGCAAAGGTTTGACACAAAAAAAGTGCAAAGTCTTGCATATTGGGCACAAAAACCCAGGGGCAATGAGCCAACTCAGGAGGTGAGGTATGAGCAGTCACAAAATAGGAAAGAGACCTGGAGATCATCATTTCTGCTAATCTGAAAGTAATTAAACAGTGTGATAAGGCAGTGGGAAAGGCTAGTGGAATGCTTAGATGCATAGGGAGGGGTATCACCACTAGAAAGAGGGAGGTAATAATACCCCTGTATAGATCACTGGTGAGACCCCACCTAAAGTACTGTGTACAGTTCTGGAGGCCCTGTCTCTGAAAGGACATAGATAGGGTAGAGGCGATGCAAAGGAGGGCAACCAAAATGGTGCAGAGTCTGCATCAGAAGCCCTAAGAAGAAAGGCTTAAGGATTCAAATACGTACTTCCTAGAAGACAAGAGGGAATGGGAGATAGGATAGAGACATTCAAGTACCTCATAGGAATAAATAATAAGGAACAGGAAGGGAGCATTTTCCAAAGGAAAAGATGCTCAAGGACAAGGGGTCACAATATGAAGCTGGAGGGGCAGGAGGCTGAAAGAAAACATGAGGAAGTACTTCTCCATGGAGCAGATGGTGGATGCTTGGAACAGCCTCCATGAGGAAGTGGTGGGGGTTAGAATGGTCACAGGATTAAAGAATGCATGGGATAGACAAAAGTGAATCTTAGAAGCAAGAGGGGGTGTAAGTCGGAGTCCAAGTAGGGTCGCCGGTGGCACTATAGGTAAGGAATTTAGGGCAGATTAGGTGGACCAAGTGGTCCTTATCTGATGACAACTTCTATGTTTCTGTGTTCGTATGTAAAGACCAGTCAGGATGCATGATATTCTCTACCCATTTTATAAGCTAATTAATTTGTCCTCTGTACAATGTTTTGATATTTTGCCTGTACTGCAATCAACTTTTAATCTTTATGTCATCATCATTGTAATCATTTTACCAGACTGGCTATCTATTGTTTGTTATTTTGCTTTTCCCCTTCCACTTTCTCCCAGGTCACACCCAGAAATGAGCCTCAGCTCAATGTGCCTCTCCAGGTTACCAATTTTTTAAATAAATAAGTTAAAAAGGAAAACACCTTCTTTCTTCTCAAATGGAGATCCCAGTCTATAACTTAAATGGGCTCTTTAACCAGCTCCAGATGCAAAAACCTAAGAGAGGCTGTACTGTCTCTCTCTGCATTAAAGTTTCTGGGCACTGGGTTTTTTGTTGGGCTTCTGCCAGAGAACAGACAGAATACCAGGAGGAAGGAGCTACTGGTATAACTAAAACTTCTCTACTGGGACTAAGAACTAGAAATCTTGTACTGGGACCTTCAATTTAGGGTAAAAAAAAGAGTTAGTGTGTTTGTCAGAGGTAGTTAAATTAAATTGTTATCTGTTATCTGTGTTATCTGTGTTCTTATCTAGGTGCTCGTCACAGGTGTCAGAAGGGAAGTGTTATCTGTGAAATTAACTAAGTGTAGAAAGATTTGCAAAGTAGGGGGAGTGGCTTAGCTAGAAGGAGCCAGGTTAAAACCAGATTTAAGCACTGCCCTAGATAGCTTCTGTCAGAGAACAGACAGAACAGCAAGAGGAAGGAGGTGCTGCTAGAACTATACTTCTCTATTGGGACTATATTGCACTCCTTCCTTCCCCTCCCCTCAACCCCCTCCACTGTAAACCAGTTCTACCTTTATCGACACATGATTTAACCGACAACAGAAACTTCCTGTTTGGGAGCAGGAAGTGAGTGATCACAGAGCCACCAAAGACTCACCATCCTAGAAGGGCAAGAGTAGCTCTCCGTCCCCCCCCACCTGCTGTAGGTCTGACTCTGAGCAAGTAAGGAGGCTACTGAGAAATATAGGTACTTCTTGTCTCAGAACAGGAAGATCAGGAGCTAAAAGGGCACAAAGGCAGTAAGTAATTAGGGGAACAAAAAAGAAAAAAAAAGAAAAGAAACAAACAGAGGAAAGAGTAAGTATTCCAAACAACAGTTAGGGGGCCAAAAAAAAGACATGATGGGAGTGATGCAGTGCAGTGGCTGTGGAGCAGTAGTCTTCCAGAAGACATTGTGGAGGATGCAGTGTTGTCCCATCTGCAGGCACCTCTCTGGGCTGAGGGAGGAGATTGCTCATCTCCATGCTGAGTTGGCCAGGATTTGTGGTACCTTCTCTCCCACCCAGGGACCACCAGAGTCACTGCCGTTGCCTCAGAGGTTGCCAAGAAAGAGGAGCTGTTGGACCACAGTGGGCTCAGGGAGGGTGAGGGTGGTGGAACAAAGGCACATCCCTCCAGTTGTACCTCTCCACAATTTCTATGCTGTTCTGGAAAAGTGTGGTTCCTCTATGGAGGGACCCACAGTGGAGACCAAGGAGGATGCTGGGAACCTCCACAAAGGAGACCCACAGGAGGGTGGCATGGGACCCCAGAAGGGAAGGAAACAACTCCAGGTAGGGGACTTCATTGTTAGGAAGGATGAACTGGGGGAGGAAGGGGAGAGGGAGGTAAGGTGCCTGCCTGGCACCATGGCTTGGAGGGACAGAGAGCAAATCCTCAGGATCACAAGAGCAGCTGCACAGGGGAGGGAGCTGGATGTCATTGTCCACCTAGGGACAAATGACCTGGCTAAGAAAGGGATTAGAGCAGTGCAAGAAGCATTTGTGGAGATGGGGAGGGGCCTTAGACAAATAGCACACAAGGTAACCTTCTCAGAGGTGCTGCCTGTCTATGGTATGGATGAGGCTAGGGTGCTCCACACCATGGGATTCAAACAGTGGTTGAAAAACTGGTGCAGAGCTCAGGGATTTGGGTTCAATGTGGACTGGGGGTCCACCTGGATGGATGCAGGCCTATACTGGCATCATGGTTTGCATCTGTCTAGGAGGGGAACCAGTATCCTAGGTGATAGGTTTAAATACTTCATTGGTAAGCATTTAAACTAGCCAAGGGGGGGAAGCACTTGAAAGGAGCAAGGAAATCCTAGCCCACCCCCCCAAAATCAGGGAACAAAGTGAGGTAGACAACAACATAGAGATGTCAATAGGGAGAAGTGCAGAGGTAAATGGAAAAAGTGACAAATGCAATAAGGACAGGGATGGGGCAAAAAGGGGTAAGGCCATCAAGAAATGGAGGGTAATGAGTACCAACGCGTGTAGTCTGGGCAACAAGCTCCCTGAACTGGTGGCCTTGATGGAAGAGGGATGCCTGGATATCGTAGCAGTCACAGAAACATGGTACACAGAGAACCACAACTGGGATGTTAACACACCAGGGTACACAACCTACAGGAGAGACAGGGAGGGCAGAAGGGTGGGGAGTAGCTCTCTATGTAAGGGAAGGGATAAAAGCAACTGAACAAAAGAGTAAACATGGAGGAGAGGAGGCACTGTGGGTCACCTTAGAGACTGGAAATGGCACCACAATCCACACAGGGGTTGTATACAGACCCCCATGTCAGGGGGAGGGAATGGACAAGGATATGATAGAAGGCATAATTAGGATGGCAGAAAAAGAGGAGATAGTGTTGATGGGGGACCTTAATATGCCAGATGTTAACCGGAGCACCTTTGCTGCAGCTACATCCAAAAGCAGTGCCCTTCTTGATGCCCTTCAGGTGGCATGCCTCAGACAGCTAGTTTTGGAACCTACTCATGAGGGAGCAATCTTAGACCTCGTACTCTCAAACTGGGACAGTGAGAGGATCTCAGATCTAGAAGTGGATAGCCATTTGGGAACAAGTGACCACCAAACAGTGTGGTTCATGATAAACTCAGCTACAGAGACAAGCCATACAAAAGTGAGGGTTCTGGACTTTAGGAGGTCTGACTTTGGCAAGATGGGAGAGTGCCTTAGAAAAGCACTAACAAACAGGCTAGAAGGAGGGGTGGAGCAACAATGGGGAATATCAAAACTGCCATCACAGAGGCAACAAGCCTTTATGTGAAGCAAATAAACAAATCAAAATGAAAGAAAAAGCCACTATGGTTCTCAAAAGAAGTGGCAGTGGAAGTGAGGGAGAAAAAGATAGCATTTAGGAAGTATAAGGAATCACAGAAGGAGCAGAACAGAGAACTGTACCAGTTAAGGCAGAAGAAAGCAGGGAGGGTAGTCAGAATAGTAAATGCACAAACTGAGGAAACAATAGCCAACTGAGTTAGGAAGGGGGATACAACCTTTTACAGGTATATCTGGGAGTGTAGAAAGACAAAGGGAGGGACAGTAAGGCTGAATAGAATGGATGGTGGGTGGGCAGAGAGTGACAGTGAAAAAGTAGGGATACTAAATGAATACTGCTGTTCAGTATTCACAAAAGAGGATGTGGGGGAGGTGCCTAATCCAATTAACAGAAGCACTCTGGAGAGGGGGGTTGATCCCAGTCCTTTCACAGAAGAAAGGGTTCTGAAAGAACTTCTAAAACTGAAGGTGGACAAAGCAATGGGGCCAGATGGAATTTACCCCAGAATTCTAAAAGAATTAAGCAGAGAACTAGTGACACCAATGGCTACCCTTTATAACAAATCATGAGAGGATATTGTGTTACCTGAGGACTGGAAGAAGGTGGATGTGATTCCCCTTCACAAAAGTGGGAGCAAGACAGAGGCAGGAAACTATAGACCTGTCAGTTTGACCTCTGTGGTAGGGAAAGTGATGGAATCACTTCTGAAGGAATGAATTGTTGAGTACCTAGAGGCCAGAGGGGCACAGGACCCAAGGCAGCATGGGTTCACAGTGGGAGGGTCATGTCAGATGAATCTAATTGATTTCTTTGACTGGGTGACCAAAGTAGTAGACCAGGAAGGGTCTGTGGACATGGCCTACCTAGACTTTAGCAAGGCGTTTGACAGAGTCCCAAACAAAAGATTGGTAGTTAAATTAACCAGCCTTGGAGAGGGTCCCAGGGTGGTAGCCTGGGTAAAACACTGGCTGAACAACAGGACACAAAAGGTAATTGTAAATGGAGTCCACTCTGAAGAAAGAGGGGTTGCTAGTGGGGGTACTGCAGGGTTCAGTACTGGGTCCAGTCCTTTTTAATGTTTTTATAAGTGACATTGCAGAGGGACTGGAAGGAAAAGTATGCCTCTTTGAAGATGACACAAAGATCTGCAACAGGGTTGATACACAAGGAGGCGTGGAAAGGATGAGAAGGAACTTGGCAAGGTTGGAGGAATGGTCAGATGTATGGCAGCTTGGATTCAATGCAAAGAAGTGCAAAGTAATTCACCTGGGAAACAAAAACCCAGGAGAAGATTACACAGTTGGGGGGAGGTAGTAACAACAACAAATATGGAAAAGGACCCTGGGGGTAATCATATCAGATGACCTTAAGGTTGGCAAGCAATGTGATAAGGCAGTAGGGAGGGCTGGGGGGATACTGGGATGTATAGGGAGAGGCATCACCAGCAGAAAACAGGAAGTTGTTATCCCCCTGTACAGACAATTGGTGAGACCCCATCTGGAGTACTGCGTCCAGTTCTGGAGACCCCATCTCCACAAGGACATAAACAGGATGGAGGCAGTTCAGAAGAGGGCAACTAAAATGGTGCAGGGTCTGTAAGAGAAGTCATACAAGGAGAGGCTAAAGGAACTTAATATGTATACCCTTGAGGAAAGGAGGGAGAGGGGGGACATGATAGAAATGTTTAAGTACCTCAGTGGAATCAACAAAGTCCAAGAAGGTAGCATCTTTCAGAAAAAGAGATGTGCAAGAACAAGGGGACACAATTTGAAGATAGAGGGGGGACGGCTAAGGGGCAATGTGAGGAAGTATTTTTTCACAGAGATGGTGGTGGACGCATGGAACAGTCTTCCTGAGGAGGCTGTGGGGTCTAAAATGGTGGGAGAATTCAAGAATGCATGGGACAGACATAAGGCAATTTTTGTGGGGGGGGTTGGAAGAAATAGGCTGTTGGTTAAATAGTATCTGCAGCTTATCCTCTAGGTAGGGAAATGGGCAAACTAGGTGGGCCAAGCGGTCCTTATCTGCTGTCAAAGTCTATCTTTCTATATTTCTATGGTCTTTCTTGCTAATGCACCCGTTGTGTTTCTGGATCCTTATTTTTAGAAGCCATTTGTTTTTCTCCAGATGTAATTTATGACATAGACAGGTAATGATGTCACTATATGGGTGCAGTTACATGTAATGTCATCTCTAATGGGAAATTCCTTTCCTGAGAAACTATTCCTAGCAACCTGTTTTGCTGTTGTATGAGAACTTGCAGAACTTCTTCTGCAAGGATAGCTCCCTATCATCAAATGTTTCTCAAACTGAAAAAAAGCAAAAAGAAAAATAAGATGCACTCACCAAGGAGCTAATACAGTGGGTTTAACTGAGTGACAATCACACACAAGGTAAGCTACATCCCCATGTGCATTTACCTGTGCCAAGTTTTCATCAGGGTGTGGTGCTTAGTGCTTAATGACAGGCAAATATATACTAGCAATCGTTACTATTCATGAGTACTGCAAATTGCATCACATGCTAGTCACGTGAACAGTGGAGCAAGTGCTTTAATAAAGTGATGTGTTATATTATAGACTACTTAACAAAAAAAGTGAATTTTACTTGTGTACAAAAAAGTTAAAAATAATGTTAAACATAATGAAGGCCCAGTTTCTACAGTATATAACACTAATTAGAATATCTGATATTCACATAAGCCAGTTCCAATACACACCAGAGTGACAGTACAGGTTCCAATATTCTCAATGACATGTTGTGGAAAAAAATGATTTAATTAATATTTTTCCTGAACTGAACTAATAAACTTGTAAAGGGATGTTCTGAATAAAGGAATCAAGGTACCCTATACCTTTTAGAAACCCCAGGATAAAGAACTAAATTTGAAACCCCAGTATAAAGAGCTAAATTTGAAACAAAAGTTTATACTAGGGGTGGAGCTGGGTACTCTGAATGTTGGAAATGTGCTCACAAAAAATTCTACCTGCCAGAAAAATATCTTATAAACGTCAGGTTAACTGGCAGTCATAGTAGCATCATACAAATGGTTGGTGAAGAAACATATTACACAATGTGTATTCAAACAAAATCCCATGAAAAGAGTAAAGTGGCACAAGAGTAGACACCTAACATTGCACAAACTGAATGAAAACTCTCATACCATGCTTATAAAAACATAACTTACAATCGATTGAACTTGAACATATGGACAGCACATTAAAAGATATGAAATCCAACTGACTGTGCTTGTAGAATTGTAATGCATCACTACAGACAGAATCTATGATGAAAGACCTCATTAAGCCCACTTGGGTCTATTGTAGCAAATCTGTGTCCCCAAGCAAGCTGTCTGCTATCTAGTTTTTAATCTGTTGCCAACCCTCTCTGGCTTCAAGACATGATCCAATGGTTTAAATGTGAAAGAATTTGGATGATAGTTATGTCTGTCTTAAAAATGCTGCCCCAAGGCATTCTGGCATGTACCCTCCCAAGTTACAGCATTTTGCACTCACATCAACCAACACAGATCACATGTGGTCTTACAGTTTACAAAGTGGTTTATGGTCAAGATTTTGACAGTTTCAAAGTGTTCAGAATTGGAACCAGTGACTGCATTTGGCATATGCTGCAGCTGTAACAATTTTTGAAGCTCCTGTGAATTGGAGCATTATAACTCATTCTATCTTTGTAATGACTATACATCACCATGTCCAAAACACACCTTCCCCTCCTGTGTGGCATCCTTGGTTTAGGTCCAATTAGTTCTAGGTCAGATATAAGGATTTTCCACCTTGTATGAATGATGTCTTTTACTCTCTTGGATTCATGGTGAAACTCTGAAAGAAAAGCAATTGTTCACTCATTTATAGTGTCTTGTCACTGTTTGGGAACAAACAATTGTTCTGTTTTTGCTTTTTGATGTTTTATAGGCTTTATTTATCACCCCAAAACAGAAACCTCTTTCCTTGAACCTGGTCAACAGCATCACTGCTTCCTGTCCAAATGTTTTTACTGATGTACACTTCCTCTGTATTTGGAGGAACTGTCTTAAAGGGATGCTCTTAACCAGGGACCTAGGGTGGACACTCTGACCAGAGAAGTGTACTGCTTGAAATGGGCTTTCTATAGGGTTCCACAACAACAAAATTACATTCACAATTTTTCAATGAATGTCAAGGTACTCCACACTTGTTCTATTACAATGATATATATACATCTGATATTGAGGTTATTGACATTTAACCACTCTGTAAACTGGGTAATGGACTTATCACCCCCACCCCAGACACATATGATGTAATCAGTAAACCAATAACAATGAATAATTTATCTGTGGTAGGCGCTGGAGTCTGGGAACATTATTCTGTCCTCTGGCCAAGCAAGAAAAGATTAGTATAGAATCGGGCTAATGCAGCATCCATTGCTGTATCTCTTAACTGTAAGTAAAATTTCAGATCAAAAAGAGAATAATTATGTTTCAAAACAAAAGTCAGTAAATCCAAAATAAACTTTTGTTATGCTAATCACAATGCCCTGTCACCAGGCAGAAATTTCTTCACTGACTTAATATTTTTCTGATTGCAAATGAAGGTATAGAGTGAAACAATGTCGATTATGAGGCAGCAACAGTGATCTTGGCAGGGAAATTCCTTCTAGTTACTGTATAATGTGAGTGGTGTCAAGTAAAAAGGACTTTGTTTTTGGTACCTAGATTGTAAGAAACTGGTCACAAACTGTGAGGAACCCTCACTGAGTGACTCTCTGCCAAATATAATGAGTCACCCATCAGAGTCCCCCACCAGCCTTGTGGACCTCAAGGAGTGTATACAGTGTGGGTGTGTTGGGATAACTGTTTTTTAACAAGTTTCACTCATGTCCTCTAATGTGACCATTACCATATGCTTTGTCTGTCATATGGTCCAGGTTTGACTTAAAGGCCAAGGTTGGATCAAAGGTTAAGAGTTTATAGCATTCTGTATTAAAAAGTTGCCATTTAATTTCCTTTACATATCTGTATGTGTCCTGCACCATTTCCATTGTCTACTTGTCTGCCTGACTGATGGCTATAAGTGGCATATTTTGGATCTCTTGGACAGCTTTCCATTCAGAGTTAAACATGTTCATAAGTGGTCATCGAAACATAGACTTTGACAGCAAATAAGGACCACTTGGCCCACCCAGTCTGCCCATTTCCCTACCTACTGTATAAGCTGCAGATTCAAGTTAACCAACAGCCTACTTCCTGCAACCCCCCGCTACAATTGCCTTATGTCTGTTCCATGCAAGTTTGAATTCCCCCAATGTTTTAGACCCAATGACCGCCCTAGGAAGGCGGTTCCATGTATCCACCACTCTCTCCACGAAAAAAAATTTCCTCACATTACTCCTGAGCCGTCCCCCCTCTATCTTTAAATTGTGCCCCCTTGTTCTTACACATCTCTTTTTCTGAAAGATGCTACCCTCCTGGACTTTGTTGATTCCCTTGAGGTACTTAAAAGTTTCTATCATGTCCCCCTGTCCCTCCTTTCATCAAGGGTATACATACTAAGCTCTCTCAGTCTCTCTTCATATGGTTTCTGATGTAGATCTTGCATGATTTTAGTTGCCCTCCTCTGGACTGCTTCCATCCTGTCTATGTCCTTGTGTAGATGATGTCTCCAAAACTGCACACAGTACTCCAGATGGGGTCTCACCAACTGTCTGTACAGAGGGATAACCACTTCCCTTTTTCTACTTGTGATGCCCCTTCCTATGCATCCCAGTATCCCCCTGGCTATCCTTACCGACTTCTCACATTACTTACCCACCTTTAGATCATCTGTTATGACTACCCCCAGGTCCCTTTCCATTTTTGTTGTTGTTAGTACCTCCCCTGCTATTGTGTACTCTTCTCCTGGGTTTTTGTTTCCCAGGTGCATTACTTTGCACTTCTTTGCATTGAATCTAAGTTGCCATATGTCTGACCATTTCTCCAACCTTGCCAAGTCCCTTCTCATCTTTTCTATCCCCTCTTGTGTATCAACTCTGTTACAGATATTTGTGTCATCTGCAAAGAGGCATACCTTTCCCTTCAGACCTTCTGCAATGTCACCTATAAAGACGTTAAAGAGGACTGGACCCAGTACTGAGCCCAGAGGTACTCTACTAGTAACCCTCCTTTCTTCGGAATGTGTTCCATTCACTATTACCTTCTGTGACCTGTTGGCAGCCAGTTTGCTACCCAGGCTACCACCCTGGGACCCACTCCCAGGCTGGCAAATTTGATTATTAATCTTTTGTGCGGGACTGTGTCAAATGCCTTGCTAAAATCTAGGTAGGCCATATCCACAGCCCCTCCCTGGTCTATTACTTTGGTCACCCAGTCAAAGAAATCAATTAGATTTGTCTGACATGACCTTCCTGATGTAAATCCATGCTGCTTTGGGTCCTGTGCCCTTTAGCCTCTAGGTACTCAACAATTCTTTCTTTCAGAGTGATTCCTTCATTTTCCCCCACCACTGAGGTCAAACTTACAGGTCTGTAGTTTCCTGCTTCTGCCTTGCTCTCACTTTTGTGAAGGGGAATCACATCTGCCCTCCTCCAGTCCTCAGGTACCACCCCATCCTCCCATGATTTGTTAAAAAGCATGGTCAGTGGTGTCACTAGATCCTCCCTTAGTTCTTTTAGGATTCTGGGGTGAATCCTGTCAGGCCCCATTGCTTTGTCCACCTTGAGTTTTAGGAGTTCTTTCAGGACTCTTTCTTCTGTGAATGGACTGGTGTCAACTCCCCTACCCAGAGTGCTTCTATTGTCTGGTTTAGGTAACTCCTTCTCATCTTCTTTTGTGAATACTGAGCAAAGTATTCAGTCAGTATCTCTGCCTTTTCACTGTCTCCCTCTGCCCACCTCCCCTCTCCTTTATTAATCTTCACTATCCCTCCCTTAACCTTTCTATGCTCCCTAATGTACCTATAAAAGGTTGTATCCCCCTTCTTAACTGAGTTGGCTATTTTTTCCTCAGTTTGGGCCTTCCCTATTCTGACTGCCTTCCCCACTTCTTTCTGCTTTAATTGATTCAGTTCCCTGTCTTGCTCCTGTGATTCCTTATACTTTTTGAATGCAGCCTTTTTCTCCTTAACCTTCCCTGCCACCTCTTTTGAGAACCATAGTGGTTTTTTACTCTGCTTTGTTTTCTTTATTTGTTTCACACAAAGGCTTGTTGCCTCTATGATGGCAGTTTTGATTTTTCTCCATTGTTCTTTCACCCCTCCTTTTTGGCCATTTGCTAGTGCATTCTTCAGGTATTCACCCTTTTTGCCAAAGTCAGCCCTTTGGCAAAGTGTTAATCAGATTATGTGTTTCAGACCCCATCTCCAGTAAGTCCTGCTTGCATTGTGGGAAAAAAATGTTTTAATATAGTAGTTACATCATGTGAAACAGCAATAGCGTGGTTTAAGTCCCAATTATAAATGTCTTGATATCCTTGGACAATTAGTTCAAGGCTGCCATTTAATATTCCATTGTCCTTATCATTTGCAAAATGCATGACAGCTTCAAATATTTCAAATTCTGGTTGTTATTATGCCCTTCAATTACAGAGTCAGTCTGATTAATCATATTAATGAGCTGAGTTAAATGAGCCTCTGGGAAGCCCAGCATATTATTCAATTGATCTCCTACTGTTATTCCCATGTTGTTGTTGGAATGTGGGCTTGCTTCAGAGTCACAAAAATATTTAAGGTATATTTTTCAAAAGCGTTTTAGTATATCAACTTCTAGAGCAAAACTGTCAATGTTCAAATCATGGATGAAGGAGACCTGCTGCTCTGTAAGCAGCTGTACTAAGAGGTTAAGGGCTGGAACACTCAGTGTTTTTTACTGGCCTGTTTCCATGTTGTCATCAGCTTGGCTCCAACATATTCTCTTTTCTCTTCTGGTCTTTCTTTTCCTCTGACTCAGCCTGTTTTGTCTTGTACCTTAAAGTTGTTTTTTTGTTTGTTGGAGGAGGGTCCACTGCATCCACCTTTTTCTTTAAAATATCTACAGGTCTGCTACTGTTGGAGTTGGAGTCAGAAACATTGTAGTAAGTACTGCAGTTTCAACTTTTCTTTCTGTGATTTCTATAGCATGATTTTGAGGACCCCCTTTTCTTCTGCATTACATCTTTGTCCCACAAGACTACACTGCCACCCTTGTAATCTAGTTTGTCCTGATGGAATTGTGACCACTTTCTTTCTCTAGCATCTGACTCATGTTTGTTCAATTTATCAAAGAGAGAATGTTTTAATTGTTTTTAGCTTTCCTGCTTTTGATATGCTTTTAACTTTTCATTAATTTCACCCAATGCCACTTTAGTTCTCTCATAAGATCTCTTGTCATGTTACACTAGAGTGCCTACAAGTTCTAATGAACAGGCTTCCAGTGCCTTTCCCCCCTTTGCTTTAAGTCAGGATCTAAGATGCTGCCAGAGGATGTTTATTTATTTATTTGGGTTTTTAATTTTTTTTTTTTTTTTTTTTTAGTTTTACCCACCCTCAGGCCATGTGGCACTCTGCTTTTTATTATATCCCACAAAGGTTGCTCTTTCAAACCATACATAGACATCTAGCAACTTTTAATTTCTCAAATTTATTAAAAAGGTAAAGTCCCAATAGTCTTTACTATAACTTCATCTTAGGTAAGACCTGTCAAGAATGATTTGCTCTTCAATTTTTCTTTTGTGTTAGTGAGGATAAGTGGATTCTCTGTTTAATCACTCACATGTCCAGCCCCAGAGATTGGTTCCTCCTCTTTCTCAATTTTCTTAAGCAGTTCTTGCCTTACAGACATTTGAGCATTTCCAGAAGGTGCTATTCTGCTCCAGTTGGTTCATGAACAGACTGTACTGTATCCGAATGGAGAATGAGCTCTTGACTAGGAAAGAAAAGCTCACTGCATATTGTGACCAAAAACAATGTTTCAAAACAGAAGCGCCTTATGCTACCACATACACTGAACACCACGTCGGCTGAGTTAGATGAAACTCTACTAATCACAAAATCATAGATGTCATGTATTGAAGGCTGTGCCTCCAAAAGGTACCATCTGTTACGAGAGGCATCACACACTCAGAACAAAAGAAAAAAAAAACAAACAGGTGCACTCACTGAGGAGCTACTGCAGTGGGTTTGACTGAGTGTCAACCACACACAAGGTAAGCTACTTTATGTCCCTATGTGCATTTGCTTCTGCCAAGGCTTTATCATGGGGTGGTGCTTAGTGTTCAATGACAGACACATACTGTATACTAGCAATCATTATTATTCATGATCATACCATAAATTTTATTATGCAGATTACAATCCAAAAAAACCCTTAAAATACTTTGTACTCCGTGATCAAATTCTTGTTATACTTTTCAAGCCCCCATGAGTAGATCAAGATATGGGGATAAGATGTTAGCTATTGCAGTACCACAAACCTGGGCAATAATACAAAAAAGAAGAGGATTGTATGTTCTATCTATATTGGCATGCTTTAGAGCTTCTTTAGGAAGTATATTAAACAGACACTAACTGTTCTGAATAAGCAAGTCCGGCCTAATTTCTAATGAGTTTTTAGTGATTTTAACATAATGTACATTTGGAACATCAGTCATTGTATGCTATGTTTTGAAATAATGTGTTTTTGTTTTATGTTTGGACGCAATTGTAAACAAGAATACTTTTCTTAATTTTGCTATCCAATAAATGACTGACTGATTGATTGCTTGATTGATGAGAGAATTGCATCACCTGCTAGTCATGTGAACTGTGGAGCAAATGCATTTAATAGAATGATGTGCTATTATATAATTTACAAAATAGGGAATTTTACATTTGCACAAAAAAGTAAAAATAAAATTTAAAAACAAAGAACTTAAAGGTCTCATTTGTATGTGACACTATTTGGATTATTTGGTGTGCACATAGGCAAACTCCAATAAACACCAGAGGGACACCTCAGGTTCCAATATGCCCAATACAGCTTTGTGGACAAAATGTATTCCAATAATATTTATCATGAACTGAGTGAATAAACTTATAATGGAACATTCAGAATAAAGGAACCAAGCTACTCCATACCCTTCAAAGCTCCCAGAATAAAGAACAATGTCTGAAACAAATATTTACATTAGGAGTGGTGGGGAGGCAGAGACTTTGAGTGTTGGAAATGGAAATGTGCACAAAAAAATTCTACCAGCAGGGAAAACATATTATGAACATTTCAGGTCAAATGATGGTAATATTATCATCACACAAATTGTAAGCAGAAGTAATGGGAATAGGATGTGCTGCTGCACTTACTGTTTTGGAGGTTTGCGTATAGTGCACCTCTTGATCTTGAGTGGTAGGATTCCTTTTTGATGTTACCAGGGGTCTCTGATAAATTTTGATAAGATGCCTACCACTTTCTTGTGTGGTATGCCAGTGTCAATTGATAATAGAGGTGATCTTATATTTTGGTGGTACTTTTTTCCTCTCCAGTGCAGGGTTACCTCGAGGTTCACACCCAAGCCCTGTCTTCCAGACCCTCAAGGGCTTAGCTCAATCTCAGCATCTGCCCTCATGGCTTACCTTCCATGGTAGAGTTCAGTAGAACTTCCTCAGCTACTTATAAAAAGGATCCAGTTCTGCTGAGAGGGGGCCTTACCATTGGTGTGGAGCCTCTGAGGGTTGGACCCCTCATGCTGCTCTGCCCAGTCTTTCCCTTTGTTTGGTGTCACCTTGTTTCCTCTGGGATCATGGGTTTTAATGATGTCATGATGCATGTCATGCACACTCATGCATGTGCATTGACATATACCATGCCCTCTACATGTTCTGGCAGTCTTAGCTGCCTTTCCTCTAGCTTCCACTAGAGACCAGATGAACACCATGCTCTACTAAGCCCCCCTGCCAGAGGAAAAGAGCAGCATGCTTGATCTTTCTCCCATGGTGGAACCTCTCATGTCTCAAGCCCACTCCCAAATCCAGGTCATCAGATCCTCAGGCAGCAACACTATCGCTGCATGGGTGGACTGAGCAGAAGTGATCTTATTAGTATATGAAGTATACCTTGAACTAAAATACAGTCTTTCAGTACAATGGCTCTTTGGTCTACTCTGCCTCACTTATTGTGTTATTAGGTTTCTAGCTATACCTTTAGCAAGTTTAATAGTCCTCTGGTCACTCATAACCCCTCTTTCTAAACATGACTTCAATAATTTCACTATCCTGGGAATAGTATTCTTTGGTGCTACACATTCTTTTAGCCTGCAGGAATTGTGAAAAAGTGATGCTTTCAATCTGCCTGGGGCTATGATAACTTGTTCCATGCAGGATTGTCTTTCTATTCATATTTTTTCAATGCTCTGTGATCTCCAAATGGTTTTTAGTGTTCATGATCAGAATGTTCAGGAATGGAATGTGTCCCTTGTTCAACTGATGGTGAATTTCAGATTATCTATTCAAGGGTTTAGGGACTGTTGGAATTCCTGAAGTTGATCTTCAGAACCTGACCTAGGACAACAATGGCATTAGTTTATTTTCTCAATGTAACATTATACTGATAGAAACATAGAAACATAGACTTTGACTGCAGATAAGGACCACATGGCCCACCCAGTCTGCCCATTTCCCTACCTATTGGATAAGCTGCAGATTCTAGTTAACCAACAGCCTACTTCCTGCAACCCCCCACTACAATTTTCTTATGTCTGTCCCATGCATGTTTGAATTCCCCCACTGTTTTACACCCCACAACCTCTTCAAGAAGGTGGTGCCATGCGTCCACCACTCTCTCCATGAAAAAAATCTCCTCACATTACTCCTGAACCATCCCCCCTCTATCTTTAAATTGTGCCTCCTTGTTCTTACACATCTCTTTTTCTGAAAGATGCTACCCTCCTGGACTTTGTTGATTCCCTTGAGGTACTTAAAAGTTTCTATCATGTCCCCCTGTCCCTCCTTTCATCAAGGGTACACATACTAAGCTCTCTCAGTCTCTCTTCATATGGTTTCTGATGTAGATCCTGCATGATTTTAGTTGCCCTCCTCTGGACTGCTTTCATCCTGTTTATGTCCTTGTGTAGATGATGTCTCCAAAACTGCACGCATAACTCCAGATGGGGTCTCACCAACTGTCTATATAGAGGAATAACCACTTCACTTTTTCTAGTTGTGATGCCCCTTCCTATGCATCCCAGTATCCCCCTGGCTCTCCTTACTGACTTCTAACATTGCTTACCCACCATTAGGTCATCTGATATGACTACTCCCAGGTCTCTTTCCATTATTGTTGTTGTTAGTACCTCCCCTGCTATTGTGTACTCTCCTCCTGGATTTTTATTTCCCAGGTGCATTACTTTGAACTCCTTTGCATTGAATCTAAGTTGCCATATGTCTGACCATTCCTCCAACCTTGCTAAGTCCCTTCTCATCCTTTTTACCTCCCCTTGTGTATCAACTCTGTTACAGATCTTTGTGTCATCTGCAAAGAGGCATATCTTTCCTTCCAGACCCTCTGCAATGTCACCTATAAAGATGTTAAAGAGGACTGGACCCAGTACTGAGCCCTGAGGTACTCCACTAGTAACCCCCTTTCTTCACAATGTGTTCCATTCACTATTACCTTCTGTATCCTGTTGTGCAGCCAGTTTGCTAGCCATGCTACCACCCTGGGACCCACTCCCAGGCTGGCTAACTTGATTATTAATCTTTTGTACGGGACTGTGTCAAATGCCTTGCTAAAGTCTAGGTAGGCCATATCCACAGCCCCTACCTGGTCTATTACTTTAGTCACCCAGTCAAAGAAATCAATTAGATTCATCTGACATGACCTTCCTGCTATGAATCCAGGCTGCTTTGGTGCCCGGCTGGCCTCTAGGTACTCAACAATTCTTTCTTTCAGAAGTGATTCCTTCATTTTCCCCACCACTGAGGTCAAACTAACAGGTCTGTAGTTTTCTGCTTCTGCCTTTTTCCCACTTTTGTGAAGTGGAATCATATCTGCCCTCCTCAACTCCACAGGTGCCACCCCATCCTCCCATGATTTGTTAAAAAGTGTGGTCAGTGGTGTCACTAGGTCCTCCATTAGTTCTTTTAGGATTCTAGGGTGATTCCCGTCAGGCCCCATTGCTTTGTCCACCTTGAGTTTTAGGAGTTCTTTCAGGACTCTTTCTTCTGTAAATGGACTGGCATCAACCCCACTACCCAGAGTGCTTCTATTGTTTGGTTTAGGTGACTCCTCCTCTTCTTCTTTTGTGAATAATGAGCAAAAGTATTCATTCAGTATCTCTTCCTTTTCACTGTTTCCCTCTGCCCACCTCCCCTCTCCTTTATTAATCTTCACTATCCTCCCTTAACCTTTCTATATACTAATGTACCTATAAAAGGTTTTATCCCCCTTCTTAACTGAGTTGGCTATCTTTTCCTTGGTTTGGGCCTTTGCTTTTCTGACTGCATTCCCCACTTCTTTTTGCTTTAAGTGTAACAGTTCCCTGTCTTGCTCCTTCTGTGATTCCTTATACTTTTTGAATGCAGCCTTATTCTCCTTAACCTTCTCTGACACCTCTTTTGAGAACCATAGTGTTTTTTTATTCCGCTTTGTTTTCTTTATTTGTTTCACTCAAAGGCTTGTTGCCTCTATGATGGCAGTTTTGATTTTTCTCCATTGTTCTTCCACCCCCCCTTTCTGCTCATTTGCTAATGCATTCCTCAGGTATTCACCCATTATGCCAAAGTCAGCCCTTCTGAAGTCCAGTATCCTTGTCTTTGTATGGCTTGTCTCGATGGTAGTGTTTATTGTGAAGCACACTGTGCAGTGGTCACTTGTTCCCAGATGTCTACTGACTTCTAAATTTGTGATCCTCTCTCCATTTGAGAGTACCAGGTCTAATATTGCTCTCTCCTGATTGGGTTCCACCACTAGCTGTCTAAGGCATGCCACCTGTAGGGCATCGAGAATGACCCTGCTCTTGAATGTGGCTGCAGTCCATGCCATTCAGTTAACATCTGACATATTCAGGGCCCCCATCAACAGTATCTCCCCTTTTTCAGCCATTTTCAGAATGTCCTCTATCATTTTCTTGTCCATTTCCTCCCCTTGAGACGGGGGTCTGTATACAACCCATGTGCGGATTGTGATGCCATTCCCTGCCTCCAAGGTGACTCACAGTACCTCTTGTCCTCCCCTTTACTTTTTAGTTCTGTAACTTTGATCCCTTCACTTATGTAGAGAGCTACTCCACCTCCTCTTTTACCCTCCCTGTCCTTTCTGTAGATTGTGTACCCTGGTATGCTAACATCCCAGTCATGGTTCTCCTTGTACCATGTTTTTGTGACTGCCACAATATCCAAGTGTTCCTCTTCCATCATTGCTACTAGCTCAGGAATCTTGTTTCCCAGACTACGGGCATTGGTACTCATTGCTCTCCATTTAATGTTGGCTTTATTCTTTTTTACCCCATCCCTGCTCTTATTGCTCTTGTCTATTTTTTCATTTACCCCTGTCCTGCCCTCTGTCAAGCTCTGTACCTCAGTGTTTACCCTACTACCTGCCATGTTTTGTGGGGGGATGCTTGAACTTTCCTGCTTTCTATCTGCACCTCCCCCCTTGGCTAGTTTAAAAGCTTGCCAAGGAAGTATTTAAACCTGTAACATAGGAGCATGGTTCCCTTCCTGGATAGATGCAGACCATCATGCCAGTATAGATCTTCATCTCTCCAGGTGGACCCCCAGTCCCCAATGAAGCCAAAACCCTGTACTCTGCACCAGTTTTGCAACCATTCATTGAACTACATGGTGTGCAGTCCTCTAGCCTCACCCCTGCCATAGACTGGCAGCACCTCTGAGAAGGTTACCATGCTTGCTAACTGTCTCAGGCCCCTCCCCAAATCCACAAATTCATCCTGCACTGCACTGATTTCATGCCTAGCTAGGTCATTTGTCCCAAGGTGGACAATGATATCTAGTTCCCTCTCCTGTGATGCTGCTTCTGCAATCCTGAGGATTTGCTTCCTGTCCCTCCAAGCCATGGCATCAGGCAGGCAGGCACCTTACTTCCCTCTCCTCTCCCTTCCCCAGGTCTACACCCCTAACAATTGAGTCCCCTATCAGAAACTGTTTCCTTCTCCTGTGGTGTCCCTTGCCACCCTTTTATGGGTCTCTCTTGTGGATGTCCCCAACATTCTTCTTGGTCTCCACTGAGGGTGTCATCATAGAGGAACCTTGATTTGCCAGACTGACATATGATTTGTGTAGAGGTACAACTAGAGGCCTATGCCTCTGTTCCACCACCCTCACCCTCCCAAAACCCACTGTAGTCCAACTGCTCTTCACACTTGGCAACCTCTGAGGCAGCAGTTGTGGAACTAGTGCTCTTTGTGTGGGAGAGGCCTCCTTAGTCCTTGCCAGTTCAGCCTGGAGGTGGGCAACCTCCTCCCTCAGAGCTGACTGTTGCCTGCAACTAGGACAGCAATGCAGGTTCCAGAATGCCTCCCAGAAAACTGCTACCCCACAGCCAGTGCTTTGCACCACTCCCCACATGTCCCTCTCCCTTATAATATACAATGAGTAATATATAAAATATCGCTTTTTTTTTTTTGGTGTGTACTTACCCTTTATGCACTGTGCTGCATTATTAAGAATATGACAGTTCTGCCCCAAGACCAGTTGACGAAGTGATGTCAGAACCTTGGCTATAGAGGAAATGCCTCAACCACTGGTGGCTGTTAGAAACAATCAAATACACCACTGCTCCATCACCCTGGTGAGTACTGCCGTTTATAGTAATTCAACCAACCCCACAATTTACTAGACCACTGCTCCTACACAAACCTCTCTACTGAGTCCATGATAATGATTATTATGAGCTGGGTGTTATAACTCTTTGAAACTGATTAGCTGAGCTCTCTTCTTGCCATTGATTATATTCAGCAACATAATCATGGTTAAAAAAAGGTGCCAGCCAACAGGTCTTTTCACCTGTCCCCAGTCTGTCCTCCTCCAGATTTCGGCAGCCTGACAGCAGCTGCAGTTACAAGTCTGCAGTATGCAGTTAATGAAAATGAGTAGGCATATGTCCCATTCCCCCCCATGGCTGTTAAAAAAAAAGAGGCAAAGGAGCATCCGGAGTCTCTGCCAAACCACCTACTGCTCCACAGCTGAGAAAAGAGATATCACCACCTCAACGTGCTCCCTTGCACCAAAAGGCAGTTTTGGAAAACCTGCAAGCCACTCCTTAAACACTGCAAATCAGCAAAATTGTTCCAGAGATCATAGCTCTTAACATAAGCTGTCATGTTTCAGTCTCTTTCAGCCTCATTATGTCTCTCTCTCTCTCTCTCTCTCTCCAAAGAACGGCATCACTTGCCTGATCCTGCCTTACTTTCAGTCAGGATCTAGACTTCAGCCTCAATTTCCCTTTTGAAATCTTCACATGCTGCAGCCACACATTACCACCATTAGCAGCTCCTCACTGCAATGACCCATTTAAAGTACCACAGACCACGTATCTTGAAAAAAATAAATAGAATCCACTAACTGCCTTCTATCTTTCCTATTACTGCACTGAGAACTGAACTTGCTAAGAAGTGAGAGGGCCGACTACACCTGACTGAAAGACTGATCACCTATAGAAGCATTTCACCAAGTGGCCAATACAAATGCTCTTTGTAATGGACATTATGGAACAGACCTTTTTTTCATGTATCTTTTCACATTGAAAAAACATTAACAAATAGAGTTTACGTGATTTTTAATTAAAAAAAACAAACTTCCTAGTTATACAAAAATTAAAACCAGTTCATAATAGCAATAATGCAATCCAAGGTGTGGTATATCATGGGATATCATCACTTCTCAGGTGTTGAACGCACTTGGAAAGTGGCCTCATGCACAACCAGCTGAGGTGTGACAATATTCCATAATATGCCACACCCTGTCATGCATTATTGCTTAATTATCTCCACTGTGGATGTATGTTATCTCAAATGTGGCATATAATGGTTTGCAGATGATGTGGCAAATGTGTTCCACATCGCCATCCTCTGATTCGTCCAAAATATTATATGAGACCTGGCTCTTCTTCAATATCGCAGATGCCTCTGTCTTGATCCTGGGATATATGATGTTCAGGGCAGATCACCTTACCAAACGAGGTGAGGGATGCATAATCTACCTCAGGGACTATCTCCAGGCTCACATCCTACCTTTGCCTGACACAGGGTCCAGCATCCAAGCCCTGGCGATAAAAATATTCCCTGGGAGTCACAACAGAACCCTTACTGTCCTCTTGGTGTATATTCCACCAGGCCAACAAACCCAATGGCTCAACTTCCTAATGCAATGTCTCAACACCTTTAACCTCAGTGCAGAAGCTCTGCTACTGAGAGACTTCAATGTTAATTGGCTTTCCTCAGCAGCAGCTCCCTACAAGGATGCTGTGTCTGCAGTGCACCTCTCCCAACTTGTCACTTCACCCACCAGGGTAAACAATAAGACTGGCACTTCCACATTACTTGACTGGGTTCTCTCTATTCAGCTCAAATATATCTCTGAGACGATCATCCTCCCCATCTCATATAGTGATCACTCACCTGTTCTTTGCTGCTTGTCCTGTTTCTACTCCAAACTCCCAGCTAGCACTGTCACCAACAGAGTTCTCAAACAAGGTCACTTGGACCTACTCAGAGCAGACCTGTGCCAACAGAACTGGTCCCAAGTCTACTCCTCCAATACTATTGATGTAGCCCTTCAGTGTGTCATCCAGCTCTTCAATGCGGTCTGTGATAAACATGCCACAATAAAGAATCATAAAATAAAAGGAAGGAGCAACCTCAGGTTCTCAAATTTGGTTCTTGAGAGTCTAAAAGCCAGATATCACCTTTGGTATAGAGCCCAGGAGACTGGCAGACAGGTCAATGTCAAAAATTACAAAAAGGCTCTCAACAAATGTACTATGGCAATACATGTTGCAAAGAAACAATACTACATACAGCATTTGAAAGATGGTTCAAGTGCCATAAACTGCTCATGAATTATAAAAAACTAAATCCAGTCCACAAAATAGACACCAAATGCACCCTCTCACCATCATGAATGTTAACGAGGTATCTCCGGACCAGGTACAGCAATTTAACTACCAGGGGGTTACTTTTGACAGCTCCTCGTCATTTGTCAACCACATCAACAGTATTGTAAAGGCCCTCGACATACATATTAGCCTCCTTTATAGGTATAAGCACAGCCTGACCCCTGAGACCCTCAACCTAGCAATCTACAGCTCTGTTGTCTCCCTGGTGGAGTACAGAATCATAATTTATGTATCTGCAACAGACTCAGCTCTCAATTGCATCAAGCTAGTATTGAATAAGGAGTGCCGCCTTACCATTGGCTCCAAGTGGACCACACAAACCTGTGATCTATACCCCCTGCCAACTGGCTCCAGTTTGATGAATGACTCTAGTTCCAAATCTGCCTATTGGCCAAAAAAGCAAGTCTAGGTATGTTGCCCACCAGTGTCTAGAAGCTTCTCACCCACTACTAAAGTACCTGCCCCACAAGAAGCTCCGGGAATACGGTCTTCAAGATCCCAAGATGTCACACCTCTCTAGGTCAATGAGCTTTTGCCCATCAGGCACCTAAATGCCTCAACAACCTGCCTGCAAGCAGCACTAATAAACCTACACTAAGTCCCTTTAAATGTGAGATTAGAACTCATCTGGTTGCTACTTCTCATTGCAGCTGTCACCCATAGGGAACCTGGCCTACCTAACTGTAAACCCTCCATTGCATCACCTATTGCTGCCTCCATACTCCCTCACTTCACCCACAGAACCATCCAATATCCCCCTGTACTGCCCCCCACCCCGTCCCCCCCTACATCACTCTTGTAACTCGTTGCTCCTGGGCCATAACTATTGTCCTGCCACAACTCTACACCAGGCCTCCCAGGAAATCAACATCTGCTTCCTTCTGCTGGCTTGGCTCCATCACTAATGCATGGTACCCCAAGCAAGCTATTGCTTCTCCCCTGATGAGGCCCACAACCTGGACTGACCTTATTCCATGCACTATCCCCTCCCTTGTAGCTGTCCTCGCTACCTACCCCTCCCCTGTGCTTCCTCATCCTCTTACACCCTCCCTTCCCCTCTTTTCTCCCTGTGTTTTGTATGTACAGTATTAGTATATAATAACTAGGGAGAGTTTTCTCCCATAGGGAACCCCAGTTAAAATTCCTCATTATAACCCATGGATTATAATGACAAACACACACTAGGGTTCCCTTGCTCCACACATGTGCCTCACTCTGCTTTCCCCTCACATAGCACTGTCGGACACTTAGCCACTACCATCACTCAGCATCATTGGCTCTAAGTGCATAAAAAAAAACCTTTTCATTTTTCTTATTCAGTAAAGCACCATTTCAGTAGAGGGGAAAAAAAAAAAAAAAAGCTTACTACAGCTCCTCAGCCACCAGCCACAAACAGGCTTCATCGTTATCGGAACACTGCCTGCTTTATTTTATACAATTGCTGTGGTGAGAAAACGCTCCCCAGCAATTATATAAAATAAAACATGGGTGGTGTGTTTAACTCAAGATTTTACACACACCCCCCTCCATGTTGGATGCTCAGATAAACCCCATGATCTTCGCCCATGGGGTTTATGTAGCATCCAACACCTCAAGTGTGTGTAAAATCTTGTTAAACATGCCACCCCATTCATTATTGTATAGATATTTCTTGTTATTTATTTTAAGTCTCTTTGCACTGTAACTACTTTGCTGAATACCTAACTGAAAATGTATGTCTTGTACTTTTACTGCTTGTCCTTGATGTGGAACCTAATGAAATGATCTTATTCTCAAAGGTTTAATTTGAGAAATCCAATAAATAAATACAAAATAAAAATATAAGACTTGAACTTTCAAGAAACATACATGCTATTTGAGCAATATAAATATTCTTGAAGATTCTACCCATTGTGGGAACGGAACTCTTTACTCTTAGTTCCAAAGCCCATCTTGCTCCTCATTCCACTAGAGAAGATTTAATGAGCTTGTACACTGAACATTGTGTATATGCACTTGATTTTGTGATATATGTATTTTTTTGTATTTATGTACTGGATTTTGTACTAATCTTGTAATGATCACACAAATAAACAAACTTAACTGAACAGAGAAGGTTCTCTGATTTAGCCATGAACTGGAATGAAAAACATTTTATTAATAGTAATGGTTATAAAGTTTACCCACTATGGGAATTAAACTCTCAGTCATCTTTTTCAAACATGTAATTTCTTCCCAGTTACATTATAGAAGGTTCAATACTTCAGGCTAACTTGCTTCACAATCAATGGCATATCACATGCATTGAATTTGGAACAATTAGTTATTATATTTTTTCTTGTGAGCTTCAGATATCAAACATAGTGCACTCTGTACTTTATTTATTCCATATTACTTTAGCTTAAAAGTGTTGTTCAGGAGTCAAACCTTTTTATTTCTACTAGGCACGGGCTTCCCGATGGGTAGCTGGCTCAGGTAGTTCAGGTATCAGCGATTTTTGGCAGGGTAGGGTAGTTTGGTTAATGTACTACCCTACCCAACATAACAGTGTACTTCTCAGGTTGGGTAGTTATGTCAAGTATAACGGGTAATGGAAAAGAGGCAGGGCAGCCTGTGAGGACCTGGGACTCCTGCCAGGACATCCAGGCTCAAAATAGGCATTAAAGGGCAGCCTGTGAGGTCCCTTATGAGTTTACGGCAAAATTGGAGCACATGACACAGGGCTGACAACCTGATTGGTCAGTGGTGTCTGTGGTCTGTCTGCTGTGAGCATGTGCTGTACACATAACAGCCGGGAGTAGTCTGGAGTGGAAGAAGCTCTGTGTCTCTGGTTGGGTGCTCGCTCTGCATTCTGCAGCTAAATCATGCTAAATAACAAAAAAAAAATAATTAAATAAAAATAAAACCTCCATAAAGGAGCAAAAGAAGTGAGGGTTGGGGCTGGGGACTGAACAGATCTCAGGGAGGGGAGAATCAGTCGAGGAGATGGATGGTGTGGTGCTTGGGAGAGAACAGAGAAGAAACAAGGAGGGGAAAAAAAACACCAATGGCAAGGCACTGGCAGCTGGTTTAAAAAAGTGCTACTGTTTGTTAGGTGCCTCCGAGCCCTGTCATTAAATTATTATTGTATTAGTCAGCTACACTGTCTGTCTCTGCAGCATAGTGAAAACCTTGTAAGGCTGAGTATTACACTGTTTCTTCTGTGCTTCTGGCTGAGCCCTGCTATTTATTACTGTGACAGTCAGCTACTCTGTGTGTCTCTGCAGCAGAGTGAAAGCCATTTAGGCTGTATTGCAATGGTTATTAGGTGCCCAGAGTTCTTTCAATTATTACTGTGACATAGCTACACTGTGTATGTCTCTGCAGCACAGTGAACCATTTAGGTTGTATTACACTGTTTCTTAGGTGCTCCAAGCCCTGTAATTTATTACTGTAACATAGCCACATTATGCATTTCTGCAGCATAGTGAAAGCCATTTATGCCATATTATACTGTTTGTTAGGCGCCCCATGCACTGTCATTTATTACTGTGACATGGTTAAACTGTACGTCTCTGCAACAGTTATTGAAACAATATATATTCCTTTCACAGTTGTGCATAATATGTTTCGTATTTCCCAGTCTAAGTCTACCAAAAGAAAATACAGTGCACCTGGCTAAGCAACTGTTAATGATATGGACAATATGAATCATACCACTAATGAAGAACATAGCTACAATAAAAATAACATCACCAGGACAGGCACTTAATATCCTCCTGAACCAAAAAAGCATGTTAGCAATTAAATAATAGTAGCATTTCAGAGTGAACTAACTGGAGTTACTTATAGAGGCACTGAACATTTTGCCACATGTGCCAGGATACTTACAGCTGCTGAAGCAGCATGCAAGGAGGCATCCTCCACAAACATAAGCTAAGATGCTGAGGCATCAAATGCTGATAGAAATGGTGGTGCTAGTAAGGACTGGGAATGGGATAGCCCAGGCTATGTCCCACATGAAGATGACAGTACTTCCAGTTCTTCTGAATCTTGCGGTGATGAGGTCTGTAGTTTCGATGAGGGGGTAGGAGAGGATGCCGCTGTAAGGAATGAGAGACAAGTGCAGAAGAAAAGATCTTATTATAGACATAAGAATAAGATGATATGCATGAATGAGAACAATTCATCTCAACAAGAAAATGGCAGTGTAGGGTTACCTACAGGTTCCTTGACTGTACAAGAAACAGTGCTAGGCACCATGGCACAAAGCAAAAAAGATGCATCTTTAGTGTGAAATTTTATTTATATTGACCTTGCAGACAACTCTCAAGCTGTTTGCAGTCTGTGCAAAAAGATCATCAGTTGTGGCGGTGAAGTGGGAAATTTTGGAACATCAGTAATGATACAACATGCAAAGGCAAAACACCCAACTGAGTGGGGTAGGGCAAGGGGCAGTCTGGTTGGTATGAGTGGTACTGGAAGTGATGGTGGCAGTGATCATAGTGACAATGAACTGGAAACAGGAGCTGACATTGAATCACTTGATGTGCCCTTGCAGTCTTCCCAGACAAACATAGATTAATTACTTCTGATACCATCAAGTACTGCCAAATCTTAAAGTAGTATTCCACATGACAAAGATGTGAATGATACATTCCCCCCCAAATTAAAATATCTCATGATTCTCGACAACTAACATTAAAAAGAAAGTGTTGAGGGGACATCAAAATGTATCCACAAGCATCCAAAATGCCAATTGTTAAATAAAGCCATTGCAGAGCTGCTGGCTAATTGTCAACTCCCTTTTACTTTTGTTGCCCAAAAAGGATTCCTCAAGTTCATGATCTGGATTGAATGATAGTAGAAAAAGGGGAGATATTGCTGACGGGGTACCTAAATATGCCAGATGTTAATTGGAGCACCTTTGCAGCAGCCACATCCAAGAGCAGGGTCATTCTTAATATCCTACAGAGGGCATGCCTCAGACAGCTAGTGCTGGAACCCACTCTGGAGGGAGCAATCTTAGACCTGGTACTCTCAAACAGGAATGGAGAGAGGATGCCAGACTTAGAAGTGGGTATCTATCTGGGAACATGTGACCACCAAACAGTGTGGTTCACGATAAACACAGCCATAGAGTCAAGCCATTCAAATGTGAGGGTATTGGACTTTATAAGGATTGACTTGGCAATATGGTAGAGTGCCTCAGAAAAGCACTAGCAAATGGGCAAGAAGGAGGAGTGGAGGAACAATGGGAAAAAATCAATACTGCCATCACAGAGGAACACACCTTTCTTGAAAGCAAATAAACAAATCAAAATTAAGGAAAAAAACTATGATTCTCAAAAGAGGTGGCAGGGAAGGTTAAGGAGAAAAAGATAGCATTCAGAAAGTATAAGGAAACACAGAAGAATCAGGGCAGAGAGCTGTACCAGTAAAATGATATCTAAACAACATTTTGACAACTAACTATTCAAAAATCTGACCTCAAACAGGACTTAAGGAAAGGCTGCTGAATTCATTAATGCTAAAACTGCATTTATATATGTTACCTAAATGTGGTTCCAAAGCATTTGAAAAATGTAAAATCAACCTTCCAATTTAAAAAAATACTGCCTTTCCTGCTTCTTAAAATGGTCGCCAAATGTGTTAAGTGATGACATAATCGGAGCCAAAGTCAGAGAGCTATATAGCTCTCTATAGTGCTAACTAGTTCTTTTTTCCCTTTATATAGAATTGTTTCACCAAAATTCTTAAAACCATGTACATTATTTAGATCAATACGCATGTTAGGCTATGGTTTTGTTTATTATGTTTAATTTAACATGCCGAAATTGTGTTTTAATGTAACTGACTTTCTCTTTGGCAAACCACAGTGCAGTACAAATCTTGAATAACCTTGAGGTCTAGTGGTTTTGGCAGATCCAGGATGCCACAGTGGGGAAGGGGGAAGGGTGTTGGGAGCATGTGCATACTTGATGTGCACTTTTTAACATTTTTATGACACCTTTATATTTTCTGCTATTATGCTTTTCTAGTATGTTTTTGACTGTAACTACAAATGTAATCCATATTTTTTAATGTAAACAATTGTACAATCAATAAATCAGACTTCTTCAACAAAGTGAAATGCAGCAGCAGAAAGTGAGTACTTTACAATGGGCGGGGTTACAGCCTTACCAGTCACCACCGGACAGATCCACCACTTGTTTGTAGCAAAGTTCTTCTGTAGTCCAATGCCAGAGTTCATACTTTCTTGGAAATCAAAAATATGCTTGTCTTGTCTTCCCTTCTTTATCTATGGGAAATAATAATAATAATAATCAGTATTTATATACTGCTTTCATGAAGTGACTGAATGTGTAGCGGCAACCAATTCACACATTATTACCAACACACAACCTTGGACAATTGCAAGAACTGGTTTTATGGGAAGGGAAATGTTGGCCAGGACAATAGGATTAGGTAGTGATCATGGTGCTGGCAGCTCCACGTCTTATTTCTCACAGTGATCTCATCATAATTCTCCCCTTCTGTCTTCCCCCTTCCCTGAATATAGCAGTACCTTGCAGGAGTGGCCTTCTGAGTCCTCCTCTGGTATTCATTCTCACTACTTTTCCCCACACCAAAAACTGGTGAGCTCATCACTCTTGTGCATCTTGAATGTAGGTAATATAGTCCCCAGATTTTTTGACTTATAAAAAATAAACAAATCTTTCCAGCAAGTCAAGCTGATAGCAGCAGGGAACAAGGGGAATTATACACTTTCCTATCCTTAAAAGAGCTAGGCTACCTTTGATTAGGCACTGTTAAATGATGGGTGTTCACATCATTATGCATGTCATTTAATAGTGCCTAATCATAGGTGGATCAGATCTTATATGGGTAATAATGCCTATGTTTCCCATTGTGCCCTGATGCTATCAACCTGGCTTACCAGAAGATCATGTTTATTATTTATATGTAAAAGTGACATGGGTGACTGTACTAACCTCATTCATGATGCCGAAGGGTAGTGATCTCACCAGTTTTTGGTGTGGGGAGCAGAAGAGAAGAATGGATGCCAGAGAGGGACTGAACAGGCCATTCCAGCAGGGTACAGCTATATTCAGGTTAGGGGAAGACAGGAAGGGGGATTATTTAACCAATGCACATCTGAATGTAAAGATGGCACAAACACAGTAATCTGAGGCTGAATTTTGAATGCACAATGTGAATCTAACAAGTGAAATGGAAATATCAATAACAGAATCAGCACTGTATTATAAATCTGGCCTGAAGAAGTGGTGTGAAACTTTGAAACTGTAGCCGGTTGAGTATGCATAGTGCAAATTAATAAGAAGAATAAAAGACCATTCAAGATTGTTTTATGGACTATTGGACTGAAGTCTTACCTATTTATGATTGAGTTTAACAATTTTGCCAATAGTAAGATGGTCCAGATGAACAGACTATAAAACAGGGCAACCTATACCAATTGAAAATAGAAAAAAAGAGTAGACTGACACTGGAAGTCTGGCATTAGTATGCCTCTCCTGCTAAAAATATTGTTATCCATAGTAAGTACAGCCCTTATGAGGGCATGAACTGCAGTTTTTCTGGTGAGTCCTGATGCTTATTGCTTGGCCCTCCATGAAGACCCAAGTGTTGCTTAATGAGGCGGGACAAAAACACAACAGGGGAACTGTACATACTGCCTTCACTGTGCAAAAGGGTAGTGATCCATTCAATGTTTGCTGTGGGAGCAGAAGTCAAACTTTGAAAAAGTGAACTTCAGTGTGATTAGGGAGGTATTTTTTAACAGTGCCAGCTGATGATCCGTATCGGTGTAGGTATGCACAACTCTCTGAGGTATGCGATTACAGTCTGAGGTGTGATAATTCTCTTCATGAAACCACAAGCTCAAATGCAGCCCCAGGCAGTACTAAGGATATGGTATGGATGGTGGAGTGTTCAACAGAAGCCAGGCTAGGTGCAGGGTGTTCACTTGGAAAAAGAATACAAGAGAAGCTTTTTTTGAGGATTATCAAGAATGCATGAGCTTTGGAATTGGACCAGACTGGTACTTCACTGTATGACCCTGAGCAAGTCATTTAACTTCCTTGTGCTGCTAGGTCACATCTGTGAACAAGGTTTCAGTATAGTGTGTCTCCCTGGTTAACAAAAAAAAATCCAGGGCATCACATAACCATTACAGTAGATCATCAGGTATTTGAAGGGTTGTACTGTTCTGCAGTTTGCCAAAGAGAAAGTCAGCTAGATTGCAAAACATTTTCAGCAAGTTAAAGTAAATAAAATGAACAAAATCATAGCCTAACGTGTGTACTGATCAAAATAATCCACATATTAACCCATAGTGTTGATCAATCTGGTAAAACAATTCAAAACAAAGAGGGAAAGAAGAACTAGTTAGCCTATAGGACTCTATTTTGGTCTCTGGCTCTGGCTCCAGCGATGTCATCATGACTCATTAATTAAAGCAGTTGGAGGACATCTTAGGGAGAAGGCAAGGCTGTTTTTTGTATGTGAAAGGCTGATGTTTACATTTTTCAAAAGCTATGAAACTGCATTTATGTTATTTACATAAATGCAGTTTTAGCATAAATGTAAACAGTAGCCTTTATTTTACCTCGCATAGAAGCCAGATTTTGGCGTAAGAAGTTTAGGTATCCTTTAAAGCAGAAGGAAGCAAGGAAGGCAGTCAGAATAGTAAACTGAGGAACAGATAGCCATTTCAGTTAAGAAGGGGGATACAACCTTTTAAAGGTATTTTAGGGAGCGAAGAAAGACTAAGGGGGGGATAGTGATTCTTAATAAAGGGGATGGGGTGGGCAGAGGGTACATAGATACATAGATACATAGTCAGTGTTGGCAGATAAGGGCCTAAGGCCCACCCAGTCTACCCATTTGAGCTTGTAAGTTCAGTTTATGTTTTCCTAGAAATCTGTTGCCCCTTACCCCTGACCTCCAGAATTCCTTTATGTCTATCCCATGCATTCTTAAATCCCGTGATTCTTTCCAGCCCCACCACTTCCTCTGGCAGGTGTTCCACTTGTCCACCACCCGTTCTGAAGAAATTCTTCCTCATGTTTCCTCTGAATCGTCCTCCCTCCAACTTCATCCCATGCCCTCTAGTCCTGGAACATCTTTTTTGCTTAAAATAGTGTATTCCTGCACCCTGTTCCTCCTGTAAGATACTTGTATGTCTCTATCATATCCCTCTCTCCTCCTCTCCTCCAGGGAGTACATGTTCAGTTCTTCAACTTGTCTTCATAGGACTTGTGATGCAATCCATGCACCATCTTTGTTGCCCTCCTCTGAACCTTCTCTACCCTGTCTATGTCCTTACGTAGGTATGGTCTCCAGAACTGTACACTGTACTCCAGGTGGGGCCTCACTAGTGTCTTGTATAGCGGAATTATGACCTCCTTTTCCTGCTGATGATGCCCCTGCCCATACATCCCAGCATCCTATTTGCTTTACCAGCTGCCTTGTCACACTGTTTCCCCTACCTTGAGGTCATCAGAGATGATAACCCCAAGATCCCTTTCCTGCTTGGTGCATGCTATATCCTCACCCCCCAACTGATATATTGTGCCAGGGTTTTTGTGCCCCATATGCTTTATCTTGCACTTCCTTGCATTGAATTTCAACTGCCAAATCCCTAACCATTCTTCAAGTTTCTGCAGGTCCCTTCTCATTCTGTCTACACCCTCTGGTGTGTCTACTCTGTTAGAGAGCTTTGTGTCATCAGCGAACAGTGAAATTATGCCTTCTAAGTCCTGCGCAATGTCACTGATGAAGATGTTGAATAGGACCGGTCCCAGCACTGATCCCTGTGGTACCCCACTGGTCACTCTTCCCTCTGTGGAGTGACAGCCATTTACCACCACCCTCTGTGTCCTGCCACCCAGCCAGTTACCTACCCACCACACTACTGTCCTGCCCACACCCATATTCCCCAGTTTGTGTAATAGTCTTCTATGTGGCACAGTGTCAAAGGCCTTGCTGAAGTCCAGATAGGCCATGTCCACTGCCCTCCCTGATCCACCTCCCTAGTCACCCAATCAAAAATTCAATGAGGTTGGTCTGACATGACCTCCACCTGGTGAAACCATGCTGCCTTGGGTCCTGTAGTCCATTGACAACCAGATGTTCCACCAATCTCTCCTTCAGTAGTGCTTCCATGATCTTCCCCACTATTGAGGTGAGGCTGACTGGTCTGTAGTTCCCTGCTTCCTCTTTGTTCCCACTTTTGTATAAGGGGACTACATCTGTTGTCCTCCAGTCTTTGGGTACCTCCTCTGTTTCCAGTGGTCGGCTAAACAGGATAGCCAGAGGTTCAGCCACCACCTCTCATAGTTCATTAAGGACCCTGGGGTGCACCCCATCTGGCCCCATTGCTTTATCAACTCTTATTACTTCCAGTTCCTTCAGGACCCTTTCTCGTGTAAAGGGACTTGTGTCCATTTCTGCACCATTCTCACCCCTTGTACTCCGTTCAGACACATTATCCTCCTCTTCCTCAGTAAAGACTGAGCAGAAATACCTGTTCAATATGTCAGCTTTACTGTTGTCATCCTCCATGCGGCCCCCATCCTCCCCCTTCAGTCTCACTATCCCTCCCTTTGTCTTTCTTTTTTCACTTATGTAATTGTAAAAGGTTTTGTCCCCTCTACCCACTGATTTTGCAATGTGTTCTTCTGTCTGAGCTTTGGCTTCCCTTACTGACCTCCCTGCCTCCCTTTGCTTCTCCTGGTACTTCTCCCTATCCCCTTCTGCCTGTGTCTTTTTGTATTGCCTAAATGCAATATTTTTGGCTTTCACTTTCTTTGCTACCTCTTTGGAAAACCATAATGGTCTCCTCTTCCTTTTCCTCTTGCTAACCTGCTTAATGCATAATTCTGTTGTTCTTGTAATCCCCATTTTAAATACTGCCCACTGTTCCTTAACCACTGATTCCTGTCCCATTCCCCTTAATGCCTCTTTCAAGTATCTCCCCATTTTCCAAAAGTCTGCCCCCCCTAAAATCCAGGATACATGTTTTTGTGTGGTTTGGTTCTGCTCTTTCTGTGATTTCAAACCACAATGACTGGTGGTCACTGTTCCCCAGATGCTCCCCCACTGTTACCCCATCACACTATCCCTGTTTGTGAGCACAAGTTCCAGTATTGCCTTCTGCCAAGTTGGTTCCATGACCAGTTGCTTGAGTAAGGCACCCTGAAGGGAGTCCAGGATAAATCTGCTCCTAGTTGATGCTGCTGCTGGGATGCTCCAGTCCACATCTGCAATATTGAAGTCTCCAACCAGTACTACCTCACCCTTGTCTGCCATCCTTTGAATGGCTAGCATCAGCTCCCTATCTGTTTCTTCCTCTTGGGCTGGTGGTCTATAGACCACACCTGTGTGGATGGCTGTCCCCATTTTCCTTTCCAGCTTAACCCACAGTATCTCTCCCCCATTTTGTTCCTCCTGGATCTCTGTGGCCCTTATGTCATTTTTCACCTACAGTGCCACTACTCCTCCCTTCCTGCCTGCTCTGTCTCTTCTGAATATGTTGTAGACAGGTATGGTCATCTCCCAGTCATGGTTATCATTACACCAGGTTTCAGTGATGGCCACAATGTCCAGGTCTGACTGCACCATGACAGCTTCCAGATCTTCCATCTTGTTGCTAAGGCTCCTGGCATTTGCACACATGGCTTTCCATGATTTGACCTCCCTAGACTGTTTCACTGTTCTACTCCAGCCCCTTCCTTGGTTGTCCTTTATCCCTGGTTCTCCTTGCTGTCTGCCCTTCTGCTGAATTTTGACCCTTTTCTGCCTATCCACCTCTTGGGCACTAATCTCCATCTTTTGCACACTGCTTTGCAGAGATAGCCACTCCTCTGGTTCACTGGTTCAACTGCTAGCTGTGGGGGGTGAGCAAGTAGGCACCCTCCTTGCTGGCCTGCCACCCCTTTGCTAGTTTAAATGCTTGTCAATGTAGCATTTAAACTTATCATTGAGTGCTTGGATTCCCTCCAGGATGGATGCAGGCCATCAGGCTTGAACAAACCTCCATCCTCCAGGTGGGTCCACAGTCACCAATGAATCAAACCTTCCTCACAGCACCAGTTCTTCAACCATGAGTTAAAGTTCCTGGTGCATGCAATCCTATGCTCTCCTTGCCTCTCGAGGAAGTACTTCTGAGAAAGTGACAGAAGTAGCTACTTGCTTGAGACCCTCCCAATTTCCTAAACTCTTCCTGAACTTCCTTTGGCTCCCCATTTGCCAGGTCATTAGTACCTAGGTGGATAATGACATCCAGCTCACCCTCCTGTCTTGCCTTCCCAGTGATCCCCAGGATCTTCCTTCCATCCCTCCATGCCGTGGCTCCTGGTAGGCACCTCACCTCCCTGTTCTCCCCCTCCTGTGTTCCTAGCTGGATCCCTCTTATGAGGGTGACAGTGAAAAAGCAGGGATACTGAATGAATACTTCTTTTCAGTATTCACAAAAGAAGAGGATGGGAGGTACCTAAACCAATCAATAGAAAGTACTCTGGATATGGGGGGTTGATACCAGTCCATTCACAGAAGAAAGAGTCCTGAAAGAACTCCTAAAACTGAAAGTGGACAAAGCAATATGGCATGACAAGATTTACCCCAGAGTTTTAAAATAACTAAGGGGAGAATTAGTGACACCACTGACTACCCTTTTTAACAAATTATGGGAGGATGGTGTGGTACCTGAGGACTGGAGGAGGGCAGATGTGATTCCCCTTCACAAAAGTGTGAGCAAGGCAGATGCAGGATGTACAGACCAGTTAATTTGACCTCAGCGGTAGGGAAAATTATGGAATCACTTCTAAAAAAAAGATTTGTTGAGTACCTAGATGCCAATGGAGCACAGGACCCAAGGCAGCATGGATTCACACCTGGAAGGTCATGTCATGTCAGATGAATCTAATAGATTTATTTGACTGGGTGACCAAAGTAATAAACCAGGGAGGGGCTGTGGACATGGACTACCTAGACTTTTGCAAGGCCTTTGATACAGTCCCACACAAAAGATTAATAATCAAGCTAGCCAGCCTGGGAGTGGGTCCCAGGGTGGTAGCCTGGGTAAATAATTGGCTGGACAAGAGGACACAGAGAGTAATAGTAAACAGAGGGACAAGAGAGAAATGTATGCCTCTTTGCAGATGACACAAAGATCGGCAACAGGGTTGATACACAAGGAGGGGTGGAAAGGATGAGAAGGGACTTGGCAAGGTTGGAGAAATGGTCAAAAGTTTGGCAGCTGAGAGCGTGAGCCACCCAAACATGGTGGTTGGCTGAAAACACAGCTCCTGGTTGCATCCCCCTCTTCTTGATTTACATCAACATTGTGGTTCCAAGAAGTGCTTTCATTTAGATAAATAGGCATCAGAATAGTGGTTGTACAAGGTCTTGACAGGAAAAAATACTGTCTTAAGTGTTTTTACTTTTTTTTTCTGGGAGTTACAGCAATAAAGCGCTCAGTTCATCATGCTGACCTTGGCTGGGAAGCAACCTGACCATAAAAAAAACACACTCTGGCAATGCTGCATAGCCTACAAATAACACCGCCAGCAAATATGACATGAAAGAGCTGCTGGCAGATCTGAAAGTGGACATCGCTGAAGTAAAGGCTGCAACAGCTGATCTGAGAACAGGCTCAAATCTGCTTAAAGAAAAGACAAGCAAGACAGGCATTCAACTAGATGAATTAAGAAATCAAATGGTCAAGGTCAGGGAAAGAAATGAAAACCAATCCTAACAAATTGACTTCTTACTTAACAAAATTGATGGCCTGGAGAACATGGTCAGGAGAAATAATATAAGAATTTTTGGTGTGCCAGAGAGCTGGGAAGGAGGTAACCTGTTTTTTCTACAAAAATTTCTATCTGAGCTTTTGAATTATCAGTGGTCCTTGCCATTAGACATTGAGAGGGCACATAGGGTGCTGGGTCTCATAACTCAAGAAGACTCCAAACCACATCCAATAATTGTATATTTTATAAGGTTTTCAATAAAAGAAGTTTTAAAATTAGCAAGGGACAGGAGAATGCACTCCTTTAATGGGCAAAAAAATCAGTCTGTTCCAGGATTTCTCTTGTGCCCTAATGGACAGAAGGAGAGAATTTTCTGAAATTAAACAGGAGCTCCAGAGGGCTGGTATTCAATATTATTTTAAGTATCCTGCTACTTTGATGATCAGAGAGGCAAATGGGAGTGTTGCTTTATGTTAAAATGTGGCTGGAGCTTGGGACTATGTTCATTTGTCTACTGAACTCTCATTTTCATCTGGGAATAACTTAAGGCCTAAAAACCAGTACTTTTCAAATCAAGCTCAAACCACTCTGGTCTCAAAGCCTCCTCGCTCCACTGCACAAGAAGCTACAGCACGTCATGCAGAGAATGGTCATAACACACATTCTAAAGCTGATGCTTCTCACAGTCCTAGCCCTATTCCTAAAGCACATGTGGTAACAACACTTCACCTGTATTCTCAGACCATCAAACAGATACAGGATTGGAGTTGGTCCAAAAGAATCACACGGAAGCCCAAATCTGCCCAAAGAGTCACCTCAAATTACTCCCAGATGCCATATTCCAACAAAAATATGAAAACGAGAAGCCTTAGCAGGGATAATTCTTGTCTCTCCTCACACACCTCATCCCATCAATCACCCATCCCAGAAGTACCAATGGTTACGAACAATTCTGACTCCAGAGAAATGCCTCCCTCTTATTCAAATGAGGAGGAACCTGATTTTAATTCTGTTGCTTCATGTGGACATTCCCTGTGGAGGCACCTATTTTTGCACCTATGGAGACATGAGGCTCTGGTGTTTATTTTACTCAGGATGCAACGGGGACTTCTATGGCTGTTCCAGTTTCGATGGAGGAATGGTACAGTGCATTTATGAATCTGAAACTTTTTAATGGTCAATGACTTTCCACAGTTTGGCAGAGGGATTTGGCATTTTCTATGTTATTTTGCTGCAGACTGCTGTATGGAAAAATATCATCTGGTGATTTTCACTGTGCTCTTAAATGTAACTGCTGTATATTATGGAGCGATGGTTGCAAAAATGGTGGGTGGAGAACTGAGAGAGTGCATGGTTATTTAATTAAGGTTGTATAGTTCTCTGTTTTCCTGTTTCTGCTTTTTCTCTACCTGCTCTTATCTGTTTGAGACTTTAAGAACATGTGAGTTAAGCACTCTCGCTAGCTGATAGCCTCATGTTTTATCTGAAACAACTGCCCTGGTTACCAGAACTATTTCTAGCTGCTATGTTACTGTGATGAGGGGCTTTTTAACTAAGGGAAGAATGTCAGGAAGATTTGAGATGTCAGATTGCTCCTGTCAGATCCCTCAGAATGTTTCTTGAATAATTTTGCTGGAGTCTGTTTTGAAGAGTGTTAAGGAGATCCTGGGAGGAGGATTTTTATATTGGTAGGTCCTACAGCCCAGAATTAATGGATATTAGAGTGGAACAGTGGAAGGTAAATTAGAGTCTTTTGGGGAACTGAGACTTCGCTGGCTGGAGCTGCTGGTTTTAAGTATCTACAGTACTTCTAGTGTGCATCTAATTTGGCCGTGGTAAATCAGGTAAATGTCTTAAAATGTTGATGGCAATGATGACATTATTACCACAGTTTTCTTGAGGCCTATAAGCTGACTTCATATTTATAAAACAGGGTTCAGACACCTTAACAAATCTGGCTTGTGTTTGTCCACCTCATTCCTGTCTTTCCCTTTTTTTTCTTTTTCTCCTTCTCTGCTGATAGCACATTTCTTTTCACACTTCCCTTTCACCACTTGTTATATTATTTTGATACACCTTTTAGCCCTGTGCTCAATCATTTCCCATCATACTCCTCTTCAGCACAGGCTATGATGTAGCAAACTGAAAACTAGTATATGTTGCAAACATCACTTATATTGCTTTTTACTGCATGTCTGTTTTCGTCACAATGTTGTTCTTAAAATGACAAAATCTATTCCATGATACTATGTGCTGCAGGGTTGGACTGAAACTGGTTAGTAAATCAACATACTGGACAGACTACTAAAACAGGCATCTTGCCGCCTTGGATTCTATTATCCTGCACATAGGAGGCCAAAAGTAGCATAACAACCTACTTATTCAAGACTTTTGGATTTGTTAGTCTGAATTTTGATACTTATTTGACTAAATTTACATCTAAATATAGTTTAAAACTTAATTAAGACCTCCAGATCTGAATGCTGATCCTGAAATTTTATTACTTTGCTCAGTTTGTGCCACTGTTAGATCTTGTTCTATAGACATTTCCAATGAGTTTCTCTTTGCTACCCCTATTGTGGAACTGGTGAAAGCAGGAGATTTCTCTAGAAATATTATGGAAATTTCAGGAAATATCTGGCAATGTCTTTGGCTGTTACTGTAGATTTAAATAGTAGCTGACTTTTATTAGATGGGAAACCTCTATGTGTATTAGTTGTTTAGTGGTGCAGCACAGTAGTTTTCATTAATCTTTGGATTTTTAAGCACTTAGCTAGAGCTTTACTAATTTTGATAACTTGTACTTTTATGTACTGCCAACTGTGGTTTAGTTCCTACCTCTATATAATTCTTTTATTGGTATAGTGGTACTTCTCCTTTCTTGGTAACTTATTAAGGGGTTTGAACAACTGTACTCATCTTTATCAACCTATGCTTTTAATTTTGGTAGTGGGCCCCTACCTAGTACACTGAGTGTCATAAGAGTACAGTAGGCACTACGGTGAATTACAATCAATCAATCAACCAATCTTTATTTATCCAGGTGAAACACCATTGAGACAGCGCATTTACAAGGTAGACCTGGGTTAGGTACAGGTATATAACATATAAAAGTTAGATGAACATATGATACAAGGCATAATAGGTAGAATTTTACAAATAGGTTATAGTTTGTACATCATATACAAAAAAACACTAGTTTGTACATCATATACATAAAAACACAAGAGGATACATGAGTCATTTAGTACAACTGTTGCACAGTAAACACATTATCCAGATTGTAGAAATCATGAGGTAACTGGGACACTAGATGAAAAGGAAGAGCTCCATAATGGTTAAGTTAGTGAAGGCAGTTGCAAGGTTCTTTAAAGACATTAGCAAAGAGGATTTTGAAAAGGGGTACTTTAACTGGAAGAGCAATTTTCTAGGGGTTTTTGCATATTGTTCCAAAGGACAGGGAGAAAGTGACTTAAGACCGAGTTGCCAAAGTGTGTATTTACCTTGAGAATAACAAGAGAGGAATCCGAGAGATTTCTTTGAAGGTAACTCCCTGACTGGCAGAAAGGTAGACAGTCAGAGATGTATTTAGGGAGCTTATTTGTTAATGCTCTAATTGTCCATAGGATAGCATTTTTATGCCATCTGTAACTGAGTTCCACCCAAGCATAGAATAAAGGGTGCAGTGATGAGTGGAGTATGATGTGTTTGTGATGAATCTAATTGCCCGATGATAGAGGGTGTCAAGTTTCCCTAAGGCCACACTTGTCCCATGCCCATACAGGATATCGGCATAGTCTAGGAGCGGTAAGAAGGTAGTTTTTACTAGCCAGATTTTAGCCTCCTGAGTTAGTAGATGCTTTATGCAAAAGAGTATGCCAAGTCTTTGTCTTAGTCTTTTGATTAGGATTTCAATGTGAATTGAGAAGGATAGCCTGTCATCAACCCAAACCCCCAAGTACTTAAAGTTTGACACATACTCTAGGGATTCACCAAGCAGTGACTGGATAACAGAGATGGCATAGAGATCCTTTGTTGTAGTTATACGTGAACCTGGAGCAAAAAGCATAGCCTTGTTTTTTTAGCATTTAAAAGCAACTTCAGATGCAGTAGATTTTCCTGCAAATGGTTAAATTCAAGTTAGAGGTCTTTGCAGGTCTGGTCCGGAGAAGGCCTGGCTAAGTATAGCACAGCATCATCCACAAATAGGTGAATAGTATCATCTGAGATTCCGTCATTTAGGTTATTAATATAAATAGCAAACAGCAACAGTCATTGGATGGATCCTTGGGGCATTACTCTTTGCACAGTTTCCAGTGTGGAAAGATTACCATCCGCTTTGACTTGGTGGTGTCTGGTGAGATATCTAGTAAACCGCTTGATTGACAGTGGGTCTGCTTTGACAGTACACAGAGTGATAATAATAAGGTCATGGTCAACCGTATTGAAAGCTTTGCTCAGATCAAGGAATAAGCTGCATACATATTTTTTATTATCTAAGGCCATTTGCCAATCATTTGTGACTTTAGCAAGTGCAGAGATTGTGCTGTGATGTGGCCTAAAATAAGATTGTACCACATTAAGTAGATTATGCATTTCAAGGTGTTGCCAGAGCTGTGAAGTCACTACTTTCTCCAATACTTTTGACAAAATAGGGAGTAAAGAAATTGGGCGATAATTGTTTAAGTCACTGGTGTTACAAGACTTAAAGAGTAGAATCACTTATGCTGTCTTCCATACTGCTGGGATGAAACCCTGCATAAAGGACAAGTTAAATAAATGAGCTATCAGAGCAGCTAGAGTTTAATATCCAAACTTTAGGTAATACGGCTCTATTTGGTCTGTACTAGCACTTTTTCTAGTGTCAAGTGCTAAGAGAAGATCCTCAACTTGCTTTAAAGTAATAGGTTGGAAGGTGAAGGTTGCCTTTTGTGTTAATAGACTATGGTTAAGCCAATCAGGTTTTGGAACACCTAGCTGAGATCGGAGTATGTTGGCTGGTGAGGCCTCAAAAGCTAGTCCTGCTGTAGAAAAATAGTTGTTTAGAAGTTTGAAAATAGATTGTCAGTGGTGGAAGCACCACCCATAGTGCATTTTTGGGGAAGAGAGCGAGAAGGAGAGGAACTTTCCATGTCCTTTAGAGTTTTACAAAATGTATTAGTGTCATTTGAAACATTATCAATTTCTGATTGGAAGTACTTTGCTTTTTTTTTAGTTCTGGTGAGCTTAGTGCACCAATTCCTAGGTCCTATGAAGGCTGACCAATCAGTTTCGTGGAATGTCAGTGGTTTGGGATACCCCATCAAGAGGACAAAGGTATTATATTTTTTGAATAAAAGCATAGACAACATAGCTTTTATTCAAGAAACCCATTTACTACACGAGGAAGTGGAAAAACTCAAGTGCATGTGGGTGGGCCAGGAGGAACACAACTGTTTTAACACCAAAAAGTCTGGAACCTCCATCATGATCTGAAAGGGAGTGAACTTCACCAAACATTGACATATACTTGATAAAGAGGGAAGATTCCACATTTTGGTGGGGACACTTGACAGATGGAAACTGGTCCTGTGCAACATCTATGCCCCTAACTGTGGGCAAGAACCCTTTCTCAATAAGATCTACATAGAACATGCTAAATATTTAGATTATGATCTCTTTCTTGGGGGAGACTTTAACCTTATTGCAGACCCAGTATTAGACAGATCCTCCAAAAGAGCAGTTCAGTTGGAGACCAAAGCTAGAATCTCTTTCAAAAAATTGCTTAAAGACTTATCCCCCAGAGATAGTTGGTGCCTACTTCACTCCAATGGTAGAGATTATATTTTTTTTCCAACAGGCACCAGTCATATAGCAGAATTGATTATTTACTATCGTCTAACAAACTACTGACCATAGTTGCTGGAGCTGACTAGTATGATGGGGGAGAAGACTCACAGATGGTGGTTGAATGTACATTTCCTTAAAGGTCAGACATTTGTAGAATTGCTAGAGTCTCAGACCAAAGACTACTTTAGCATCAATGATAATGGTACTGTCTCCAAGGAAACTTTGTGGGAAGCCTATAAAGCAGTTATTAGGGGGGAGATTATCACTTATACTTCTAGATAAAAAAGGAAATGGAAAAAGAGTTGAATAACAAGGAATGTGAGCTTAAAAAGCTAGATGCTCTCTCCAAATCCCATAAAACTCTTTCTAGTGACCTCCTTCATAAAATAGTATATATTAGGTTTGAAATCAACTCTTTTTACTTAGCTAAAGCTAAATATGCACTTTTCAGAACCAAGCAGTGCTACTGGGAAGCAGCGGAAAAGTCTGACAAATTACTGGCTGCCAGACTTAAGAAAATACAATTTCAAAATATAATATTGGGTGTTCAGACTAAATTAGGAAAAACTGTAATGCTGACATCAACAGGGAGTTCCTTTCTTTTTACAAATACATTTACTCTAACCAAGACAAATGTAGTCCTGATCAGAGTAATACTTTCCTTATAGCTCAGAATTTACTTACGGATCAGGAACAATCAGACTTGGATAGGGATATAATGCAACAGGAAGTCAACTGGGCCCTCAATTCTCTACCCACCAGTAAAACCCCTGGGTTACCAGGAGACATTTATAAAAAGATAGTCCCAACTTTAACACCTATCTTACATTCAGTTTTGCATGGTCTGCAATATGATGACGCCCTCTCCAACACTATGCAAGGGGCATTTATAACACTTATCCCCAAAAATGGCAAAGATCCATTAGAATGCTCCAGCTACAGGCCTGCTGTATATCCTTGTAAAATTTAGATTACAAAATCCTGACCAAGATCCTAGCAAGAAGGGTACAACATTTTGTCACACAACTGATTGGTAACAAACAAGTGGGTTTTGTTCAAGGTGGATCTGGATCAGATTGTTTAAGAAGGCTATTTACCTATTATGGCTGGCAAACAAAAAGAGAGACTTCTATGCTGTACTCTCTCTGGATATCTTCAAAGCTTTTGATTCCTTGCACTGGGATAACCTGTTTAGGTCCCTAGAAAATGTTGGGTTCGGAGCAAAATTCCTTACGTGGATTAACATACTATACAAAAAAACCTATGGCCCAACTTGTCACGAATGGGATCCTATCTAGTCCTTTTAATTTGCACTGCAGATTGAGACAAGGATGTCCCTTATCCCCATGTTTTATTTATTCTAGCCTTTGAACCCCTAATCCATGCTATCAATAGGGATCCATGTTATTGTATTAGATTGGGTAAGCATGATGATAAGGCTCTTGCCTTTGCTGATGATCTGCTCTTAACAGTAACAGGACCTGTTGACTCTTGTAAGGTACTCCATGACCTTTTGGAATGGTTTGCACAAATGTCATGGCTGGTAATAAACTGCAAGAAAAATTATATTTCTACATAACCATCTCTCCCCTCTGCATAGAACTGCATTAGAAAGTGTACTGGATGCTAAATGGTTTAAATATTCTATCACATATCTTGGGCTTAGTGTGTCTACTAACTTTGACTCCATAAGTTCAGGGTACCCAAATCACAGTTTTATCACATATCTGGGGCTTAGTGTGTCTACTAATCTTGAATCCATGGTAGAACAAAATTATGTATCCTTTTTTAAGGAAGTTAATGTCAACCTGGCACAGTGGTCCAATCTCAATCTTTCATTATTAGGGAAAATAAATGCAGTAAAACTGACTATAGCAGCCAAACTATTTTATTTATTTAAAAATATCCCCATGGTGCTGGGAAAGAACTACTTCAAGAATTTTGAGAGACTTATTAGGAAATTGTTATGGAATGGATCAGCACCCAGATTGGGTGTTAACAGACTAAGGGCGCCAAAAGAAAAAGGAGGTTTGGATCTTCCATGATGGGAGAGATATCACCTCTCTTTTGTGATGAAACAGACTCTAACTCACCTAATTAATAGCCCATCACAGAACACTGATATACACTTTGGATGCAGATGGAAAGATCCTAGTTAGTCCCTCATGTTCTGATTAACTTTCTATTCTTGAACAGACAACCTAAATGGGGAGATAATCCTTGTCTAACTTTCTCCATTTGTACCCTTAACAGGGTTAATAATATTATTAATCGTAATAATATGCCCCTGGACTTTATGCAACTTTGGTCCAACCCTCTGTTAGCCTATAATGGGAAAACAATGACTAATGATAATTGGAGAAAAGTGAGAATTTGTAGGGTGAGAGATATCACAAACCCAGACACTGGCATTTTACTCTCATTCACTGAGATCCAGAAAAAGTTCAGGGTACACAAATCACAGTTTTATCAATATCTGCAGCTAAGAGAGCTACTCAATAGAGAAATTCCAACCCACGATTACTGCTGGGAAAGGAACTTGGAATAAGAAAAACTCATTAAACTGGGCACCCTTAGGAGAATTGCAGGAATGCTTTACAGGGATCTAACATCCATTGCTTTCTCTACAGCCCCCACCATTAGAACAAAAAAATCATGGGAAGAACAGCCTGTCATTTCTATCAGTATGGAGGATTGGGAAGACACCTGAAAACAGGCATGTCTAAGCTATAGAGAAGTGCAAGGCAGGTTAATCCAGTTCAAAATATTACATGGGTTTTATTATTCACCCCTCAAGCTTTTTAACAGGTTCCTAGCCATATATTCTAACTGCTGGTGCTGCAATCAATCCAATGCAAGCCTCTACTATACCATTTGGTACTGTCTAGCTATTTATGGATTATGGACTGAAATTCACAAGATATGTAGCAGTGTATTAAAAGGTACTTTTCAATATCTCCAGCCCTTTTTCTATTGGGTAGCTTTCCTGAAGACTATGAGCTTGACCCCCTATGAATGCAAATGGGTCTGTTTGGTATCCCTGATACTAAAAAAGATTCTGCTAAGAAACTGGAAATCCCCAAAATTCCCTCAACTAGGTGAATGGTATGACAACATTGCACTTTTAGCTAACCATGACTACATCAGCCACAGTATTGATGACAAATTGGATTTTTTTCATAGAATCTGGGCACCATTCCTAAATATAGCCCCATAGGCTAATTTATAACTGGGCCCAAAATATTTTCTTGCATTAGTGTCTACTTTAGTTTTTTTGGCAGATGATTATGTTTTTTTTTTAACTTCAAGTTTATTTCAGAAATTAATATTTTAGTCCAACACACACTTCGTTTTATCCTATCTTCATCTTATTTTACTAGAAAAAGTGTGCAAAACTCTTTGGAACAAGGTTTTGCTGATTTATTGTATTTACTTGTGTTTATTATAGTAATTATCTGGGAAAAATTGATGTTTAATGCTGAATCCTTTGTTATTTGTATTTGGAAATATCAGTAAAAATTAATAATGGAAAAAATCATATGGAGGCTTAGAAAGTAATGCACCTGGGAAACAAAAACCCAGGGAAAGAGTACACAGTTGTGGGAGAGGTACTAACAACAACAAAAATAGAAAGGGACCTGTGGGAAGTCATATCATATGACCTAAAGGTAGGCAAGCAATGTGAAAGGAGGGCTGGTGGATTCTGGGATGCATAGAGAGAGACATCACCAGTAGAGAACAGGAAGTTGTTATCCCTCTGTACAGACAGTTGGTGAGACCCCATCTGGAGTACTGCATGCACTTCTGGAGACCCCATTTCTGCAAGGATATAGGATGGAGGCAGCCCAGAGGAGGGCAACTAAAATGGTGCAGGGTCTACACCAGAAGCCATATGAAGAGAGACTAGAGGAGCTTAATATACTGTATATACCATCAAGGAAAGAAGGGAGAGGGGGGACATGATAGAAACTTTCAAGTATCTCAAGGGAATCAACAAAGTCCAAGTGGGTAGCATCTTTCAGAAAAAGAGGTGTGCACAATTTGAAGATAGAGGGGATGATGGCTCAGGGCAATGTGAGGAAGTATTTTTTCATGGCGAGGGTGGTGGATGCATGAAACAGCCTTTGTGAGGAGGTCATGTGGTGAAAAACAGTGGGGGAATCCAAGAATGCATGGGACAGATACAAGACAATTCTGGTGGGGGGGTAGGAAGAAGGAGGCTGTTGGTTAACCTAGGATCTGCAGCTTATCCAGTAGGTGGAGAAATGGGCACACTGGGTTTGCCAAGCAGTCCTTATCTACCATCAAAGTCTATGTTTTTATGTACACCATTCCCTGTTGAACATATTTCTTGAAAAAGTCTGTTCCTCATTTGCATGTCTTGGTGTAGACTGCAACCATTAAGCAGTTAAAACTCTCTGAGGTGAAGCAGGTTAACATAACCACAGATATATTGATCAGCAACCAAATAATTGACTACATGAATGTTATAGCTTATTGGGCAACTTTTCAGTCAGAAAGCAATAATCCCCACTCTACCATAAGCGGTAGGAAGTGGGCTGTATTATGTCTCACCATGTTTGAGGAAAACCACATTGCTGTGAATATTTTTACAGAAGCTGCAACAATTCCAAAAATGGCTTACTCCGTATTCCTTATCTCCAAAGTTCGTAGTGTCAGATAATGGTGCCAATGTAGTCAAAGCTGTTAGAGATGGCAAATACCAACACATATCTTATTTTGCACATTGTTTAACTCTTCTCATCTATAGTTTCTTAAATGGAAACAGAAAAGTTGAAAACCTTTTAGGTCTTTCTGGAAAATATGTGGGCATTTCAGCCACTCTGTGAAAGCACAAAAAATCCTAAAGAGCTGAATGGAGTCAAACAACCTACAACTACATATATTAAAACAGGCAGTTCCAACCCACCAGAATTCAACATTTTACATGTTGGAAAGGCTTCTTGGACAGAAAAACACTGTACATGACTGCACCATGCAGAATCAAATAGGTAAAACAGACATCATGGTCAGTTCCAGCAGCAGGACTCTAATTGAATCTTTGGTCACCTTAATGGAGCCATTTGGGGCTACCTTTATCTAATGTCAGTGTGGAGAATGCAACTGAGTCATATTCTTCCTCAAATAAGATGTCTTCACATTTTCCTTGATGACATAAAGAAAGACTTTCAGTCAAAAGAATACACCACCACTGTTATGCTGGCAGATGACTTGAGTCCCAGACTGTTGACTAATCAGAGAATAAATGACATGTTTATGAATGGCACCTATGTGTTGGCTATGTTGCTAGATCCCCACTTTAAGGGGAACATTGAGGCCATTCTCACTGCAGGGAAATACATTCAGTATTGGAGAGCAGTATTGGAGAGATTGTCTGCTAAACAAATGTAACATTGCCCAACCAACACCAGTAACTGACGTGCAGCAGTCAAACCCTGCCGAGCCATCAGAGTGTGCCTCTGGAGCACACAATAGCACATCTATAAATTCTTCACAATCCCCAATGTCATCAGCAATGGAAAGGACATCTACAACTACTTCGTGGGCATCCTATGTCCAGGTTCAGAAAGTCAAATCACTTCTGAATCAACTGCAACAATATGAACTAGTATCCTGTAAAGAAAGTGCAGCTGGTTCATCTGCCAGACTGGCAACTGTCTCACAGCACAATGATCCTGCAATATTTTGCTGACCATACTGTAAATGGTCTCAAGGAAGAACCATTACTCTACTGGAATCAAAAGAGAAAAATATGGCCATGTCTAGCAAATCTTGCAATAATGTACCTCAGCTGTCCACCTTTAAGCATATATTCAGAATGCATATCCAGTGCAGCTAGAGGGATAGTCACTGACCAAAGAACACTGCTAAGTCCTGTAAATGTGGAATGGATTACATTCCTCAAAATGAATGAGGACAATTCCCCAGTTGTCCCAAACACTGAGTTATGTGATTCTGACCCTGAACATGAACAGCAGCCTACAAATAGTGATACTGAATATGATGACTAGGTTGGGTATGAAATGAATAGAACCATCACCACTGTTACCATGCCAGCCACATGTGCCACACTACTTTTAGTTTTATTTTGCAATTATCAGTTTTATATTATACAAATTTGATCCCCAACATGAATATCATTTTTGGAAACAGCAGCAGCCTCACTTAGAGCAGATGTGCCTCTCATACCTACTTCATCAATTCCCACCATGGGTATAATTTTTGGAAACAGCAGCAGGATTAATCACAGCAGCTGTGCCTCTTGTACCTTCCTCAGCAATGCTCCACATGAGGATAATGGCTTGGGGTACCTACAGTACAAGTTACAATAAACTGTACAAACTGTTTCTTGAGATTTAAAACTCAGTTTTGCATTGTGATGGAGCTGCAGATGCAATCTAACTGAGTTGCAGAAACATTTCATAAACATTGCTCTTGAGCTGGTTTAGCATTGCAAAACAATACAATACGAGTTGCCAGTGCATTAACAACTGTAAAAAACAATGATAAACCAGCTCATTGGTGGAACAGTTTAATGTGACTTGTACTGTAGCTAACAGTGTAACAGTTAAAAACATAACTTTTGTTATTGACAGGGTCAGTTAATAGGGTAGTAGAATGACTCAGGTAGTAACTACCCAACCTGAACAAACTACTTGTTTTAATCAGGTGATTTTAAGGGTAAGTTTGGGTAGTTCAGAGGTACCTGTGGGTAATCTTGCATGTCAGCTATTTTAGTGCTCACCAATGCCTAATTCCTACTTCTCTGGGACTGGGCAGAGCATTATAGCTGCTAGGCTGTGTGGGCTACATTGAGAGCTCTGTTTGATTGACATTGTTGATTATGAAGTTTCTCCCTCCCACCCAAGACTCTTATATATTTATTCATTTTATTTTAGAAGAATTTTTCGTTATTGCTAATTTAGTGGTATTTTGATGAAGGAAATTGAAAACTTGAAATAAACTTAATTTTTGGTAGCCCATTTGTTAGGTGAGAAGCAGAGAAGTCAGGGGCACACAGTGAGTTAGTGGCAGGAGGTAATTTTTTTTATTAATTTTTAGTCAGGTCCCCTCTTAGTTTCCCATTGCTCCCTGAAGTGCTTTTGTCCTGGTTTTAATACTTTTTTGGTCATTGAGTTGTGCAACCAGAAAATTATTTTATGGACCCATTTTATCCTCACATCAGGGCCCTTTTGTTGACATCATCCTCTGCAGTCGAAGTGGAGAAAGAGCTGGTTAATTCCAACATTGGAGCAGTTGACAGAGTGGCAGGGATGCACCTCTGACTGAGCACCTCATCGGCATTTTGAGTGATTGTTGCAGTCACCAGCATTTTGTTCTAGATTTTGACATCTTTTAACTCTCTGTGCCATAGCTGCAAAAAACCCCATTATATATAGGTTTAGCTTTAATGATAGGCCAGTTTCCTCTGCATAGCTGGTGCTGCTGTCCAGGAGAATTATTTGGCTCTTGTTGGGTTAGTTGCCAGACTGGTCTTTCTTACCAAACTGTGAGTAGCTTTTCCGTAATTTACAAAAGATTTCTCAAGGGTGGTGAGAGAACCCTTGGAATATAGGACGATAAGCATTGCATTGACATTGTTTGCATTATCTTGGTGGAAACAGACTTTGTAAAGCAACATAAAATGTTTGCTTTAGTGAGAGTACTGCAAAATTTCATTTGTATTTAACTCTTGTTATTTTTTTTTTCTGGAGAGAGCAGACATTGATATACAGTACAAATATTATGGCTCGACTCTTTCACACTCTGTTATATTACAGCCACAGTTATGGTTCTGTAATAGCAGTGCTGGACTTGTGCAGAAGACTTTGAACTGCTGGGCTTCTCCTGAATGTTTAAGATATCACTAAATTTTATTCATCTGATTATTTATTCAGACGTTGGGTGGGTTTTGTTTTGCATGATAGAGGGGTTGCAATATGGTTTTACTTATTTACTTAGGGGTTGGGGGTATCTGGGATGGTAATACAGTTTTGGAGGGAGCAGGGTTAGGGAGGGTGGATATACAATTTTGTAATAATTTATTTTGGGGTTTTAAAGGATTATTTCTATATTACATAATGACATGGACATTTTGTGACCTCTGATTGGTCAGTGGAAGGAACTAGAACTGGACAGAATCAGATGTGTTTTAGTACAGTAGCTGCTTCTTGTTGTTTTTATAGGGTTTCTTGTGGATTTTACTTGGTAGAAGGTTATTTCTTTTCTTTCTTACTACTTCTAAGGTGCTAGCAGGGCACTGTTTTTGGGGCTGTTGGAAGTTTGAAAACTGGTTTGGTGGCTGTAAGTGGGCTCATTTGTTGGATGTTTCACTGTGAAACAGGCTGCGCTGGTGGAGAACTATTTCTTCTGATTTAAAACCTATTTGGTGGGATTTGCTTGGGCCTGTTTCTTTGGTTGCAGAGCCTGGAGGGGCAGACACAGGGCTGATACACTCTCTCGAGAGTCGGGTGTAGACCCTAATCCCACCCTCCCCAGAGCTCTGCTTATTTATAAGGGAACACCTGCCCTACAATTGGAGGAAAAGGATGCAGGTGCAGCTCATGTAGTTCTAGCCACTGGGGGTTGGACTTAAAGGCTGGGAGAGAGGAGCTTAGGGAGTTGTTCACTTCCCTTATAAGTTTACTGTGTTGTACTGCACCTAGTAACAGGGTTACCGGTTTACTGTAGGACTGTATCTAGGATTAGTGGGTGACCTGATTAGTTAGTAGAAGTGTATTTTGGACTAGTGGGGGAACAGTGGCTCACCCAAAGAAACCTACTTGGAGGGGGATGGGACCACACGTCATTAGGGCTGGCATCTTTGGGAGGGTGGTGGGGTGCACAGGGTGTGAGGCAGCCATGATACTGGACTGGGCTTGGAAATTCAGTGGTTGCCCAGTGTGCTACCAGCTGGCACAGCTTAGGGAGGAGGTTGCGGGGATTAGGAGACAGCTGGGGGAAGGGGGAGGTATGGTTGGGGAAGAGGGCAGGGGATCTCCAACAGGGTTACACCAAGCACTAGGGGTGGGGGCATAGGGAAAGGAGTGCAGGAGAATACTCTGGGGTCACATAGGGATCCTGGCAGATGGGGCCCAAAAGGAGGACACTAACAAGGAAGCAGGCAGGTAACTGGGGACCCTCACAAAGGAGGGCCAGAGGGACAACATTCTCAGAGAAGTAGGCAGATGGCTGGGGCTGGACAGAAGGAAGCAAGGTGGGGAGGTGGATTGGACCTTATGCTCAGTAACTGCTTCAATTCTCTTCTTCTGCTTGAGGATGAGGGGGGTAATGTAGCCATGACAGGGGTGGTTAGAGATGGAAAGGGAGTGGGGGGAAGGAGGTGGGGGTTGGATAGCAGGAGGAACGGGGGAAACTGGAATGCAGGAAAATGGGGGGAGCAGTGGATCAGAGCAGGAGGGGCAGGGGGAAGGGGTAGGAAAGCACAAGGAGAAGGATCAGTTGGGAGGAAAGGGCAAGGAGAAGGACCAGAAGTACAAGGAGGATACAGTAAACGGAGCTGAGGGTTTAGGCCAGGGGAGCATGACAAGCAAGGAGGGACTGAACAGAGACAGGAAGGAAGGGAGGATGAACCAGGCTAGTTTAGCTGATGGGGGAGAAGGAGCAGTCACAAGCAGTGAGGGGGGAGTTAGCGAGGCACAGAGGGATACTTGGGAGGAGGAGGAGAGGCATAGGATCGGAGAGGAGGGGTGGCCAGGGTAAATGAGAGGGCGGCATGTGGCACCCAGATAGGGGAAGGAAGAAGAAGCCGGCTTGGTGGAGGGGCCGGTAGAAAGGATAGGGACATGGAAGGGGGGGAATGGAGGAAAAGGAGCTGTTGGAGTGCTCCTGTTGGGGGATTCTATGATCAGGGGTATCAAATGGGATAGGGAGGGGGAAGACTGGCAAGTTAGAACAAAATGCTTCCCTGGACTAACGGTGCACAGGGCCAAGCACAAGGTATATCAGCTGGCAAAGGATTGTGGGGGTTCCCCGGACATACTGGTCCACCTGGGTACAAATGACATTGAGGGAAATAGCGAGCTAGAGATACAGGCAAGGTTCAGGGAGCTTGCCAGGGTCTGTCATGACATAGGGTGTATGAGTTCCTTTTTGGAAATTCTGCCAGTGCCAAGGGCTAGTGGGGAACACAAAAGAAAGATTAGGGAGATAAACCAGTGGCTCAGGGAGTGTGAGGCCAGAGGGTATGGGTTGATGGGGGATTGGGGGGAGACCTGGGAGGATAAGGAGCTGTATGCTAGAGATAGGCTCTATCTCAATTTGGAGGGGAGGGGAATTCTTAAGTTGAAAATAGAGGGGTTCATTGGTGAAAAGTGGGGTTTAAACTTGTGAAGGGGGAAGGGATGGGAGAAAAGGCTGTCGAGGGTGGTCTAATAAAGGAGGGACTCTGTCTCCAGCCCCCTGGGGAGCTGCAGGAATGCTGGAAAAGGCCGACTGGTAAAATGAAGACCAGGGTAAAATGGAATCCCCATGGGAACACGAGCAAGGGAAATGGAAGTATAGGGAAAGGAAGGAAGGTAGTCCTGCTAAATGCCAGGAGCTTGGGCAATAAAATGTCTGAGCTCCAGGTGATGCTAACTGAGGGAGCAGTGGATGTGGCCGCAGACACTGAGACCTGGGCCACCACAGGACACGACTGGGACCTGAACCTGGAGGGTTAAACTATGTTCAGGAAGGACAGGGGGAGGGAAGGGGAGGAGGAGTAGCAATAATAGTCAAAAATTGCATTGGCATAGGGGGAGTAAAGGAGGTGGAGGGAACCGTGGAGGGGATTTGGGTCACCTTGATTATAAGGGGGCAAGAAAGTAAAATAGGGGTGTATAGACCCCCGTGCTGGCAGAGGAGCTGGAGGAGATTCTGTTGGCAGATGTTGGGAGACACTGCAGATTGGGCACGGGAAGCGGGGTGGTGGTGTTGGGGGACATAAACATGCCAGGAACAGACTGAGAGACTATGACATCCTCAGTGGCCAGGGAACAGAGGTTGTTGGATGTCTTTCAAGATGCGTTCCTAACTCAGCAGGTGGGGGAACCGACCAGGGAGGCGCGGGTACTGGATGTGGTCCTGGCAGACAGTGACCAGATTGGGGGCCTGGAGGTAAGGGACCCGTTGGTGGGGAGTGTGCATACCACAGTCTGGTTCTGCCTGGACCTATGAGGGGTAGAAGGCTGCACAAAGATGGAGGTAACTGACTTCAGGGGGGAGGATTTTAAGGAAATGGGAAGGATCCTTAAGGAGCATTTGGATGTGATTGGGTCAGACATGGAGCTGAGAGTAGGTGGGAAATAATCAGGAGAGGGGTGCAGGATGCTACCAGCACCTATGCCAAAGTAAGATGAAAATGCAGTAGGGCCCGAAGACCCTGTTGGTGGACCAGGGAGGTCCAGGAGGTGGTAAGGGGAAAGAAGGCAGCCTATAGGCAATTCAAGTGCTCAAGGAGTGAAAGGGATCGAGGGGAGTATGAACTGATGGCTAGAAGGGCCACTAGGGTGGTGAGGGTGGCTAAGTCAAGGAAGGAGCAGAACCTGGCCAGGGAAATTAGGAGAGGGAACAAGGGGTTCTTTAGATACATTGGGGAAAAATGAGGGGTGAAGGGGCAGATTAGCAGGATTAAAACAGGGGAGAGATGGGCACAAGAACTAGTGGAGCAGGCTGAGGTACTACATGAGTACTTCACCTAAGTTTTCACCAAGGAAAATGGGGGTGCTGCATCATACATGGGAGGAGACAGTGATGCTGAGGAGGGGGGACCCTTACCGATCAGTTGGTCTGGGGAGAGGGGGAGGCATCACTGGCAGGAGGGGGGGAAGGCTAAGGAGGGAGAAGAGGTAGCAGAGGTGGAAATCACAGCAGAGAGAGTGAGGGAAGCCCTCAGGTCCCTTAAGACAGAGAAAGCATCGGGGCCAGATAAATTACATCCCAGAGTTCTGAAGGAACTTGTGGATGTCCTGGCAAAACCCCTGGTGGAGCTTTTCACCATCTCTCTGAGGACAGGGTTGGTGCCCCAGGACTGGAAGGTGGCACATATAGTGCCTATCCACAAGGTGAGATTAAGGGAGGTGGCAGGGAGCTACAGGCCTGTCAGCCTGACATCGGTGGTGGGCAAGGTGATGGAGGGCATTGTCAAGGAGAGGCTAGGGGGGACCTGGAAAAGTCAGGGTGCCTAGACGATAGGCAGCATGGATTTGTCCCAGGGAAATCATGTCAGACAAACCTTGTGGAGTTCTATGACTGGGTGACGAGTGCCTTGGACGTGGGTAGACCAGTTGTTGTCCTTTCTCTAGACTTCAGCAAGGCATTTGACTCTGTTCCTCACAAGGGCCTGTTGGATAAGCTGGGAGAAATGGGGGTAGAAAACCAGATGATCAGATGGATAGACAATTGGCTCCAGGACCAGACCCAGAGGGTCATAGTTGGCGGGATAGTCTCATCCCCAAGGAGGGTCATTAGTGGGGTCCCACAGGGATCAGTCCTTGGGCCCCCTCCGGTTCAACGCCTATGTCTCTGACATAAGGACAGGTATCAGGAGTGAGATGAGTCTCTTTTCAGATGACTCATAACGGGGGGTGGTGGTGGATGGGGAGAAGGGAAGGGTGGCCCTACAGGGGGATCTGGAGGCTCTGAAAAGATGGTCTAGAAAGTGGAAGCTGAGGTTCAATGCAGGGAAATGCAAGGTACTGCACCTGGGGGCCAGAAACCTGGGCAAAGTGTTCACCCAGGGGTGGGAAATGCTACAAGTCTCAATGGCTGAGAGGGACCTGGGGGTGGTGGTGGATGTCAAGATGAACAACTCAGAGACTTGTAGGAGAGCAGCAGCCAAGGCCAATAGGATGCTGGGATGCATTGTTAGGGGGATCAACTCCAGAAGGAGGGAAGTGATACTCCCTCTGTATAACTGCTTGGTGAGGCCACACCTCAAGTACTGCATGCAGTTTTGGAGGCCACACTTAAAGAGGGACATTAAACTCCTGGAGAGGGTCCAGAGGAGGGCAACCAAAATGATTTGGGGCTTGGGGGACAGGACCTATGGGGAGAGGCTTGAAGAGCTAAATATGCACACATTGGAAGAGAGAAGGGACCGGGGGGACATAATAGAGGTCTTCAGGTAAATGAAGCGGGTAAATAGGGGAGGAGCAGTCAGGGTGCTTCGAAGGAAGGAGGAGAAGAGGGCAACTAGATGGCATTGGTGAAAGCTGGAGAGGGGAAGATTCAGGGGAGAAAGGAGGAGGTGTTACTTCACTGAGAGGGTGGTGGAGCCATGGAATGCACTGCTCAGGGGGCTGGTGGAGGCAGAGATGGTGGAGGGGTTCAAGAGGGGTTGGGACAGGTACAGTGGAAGGGTTCTGGAAGCAAAATCCAGTGCAGCGAGAATATCCAGAATTGGGAAGGAAGAAGCCAGAGAAGGCGAGGGGGGCAGCAAGGTCAGCTCCCAGGGTGGGGGCTGACCAAACGAGCAGACACGAAAGACCATTAGGCCTAATCTGCTGGCATTTTAGTATGTTAGTGGGTGCCTGGGACAGTGATGTTATTTCACAATAACATCACTGTATGAAGTCCAGGCACACACATGAGTGCATGACAGAGGCAGAAATCATGTCTCCCCCTCCAACAGTTACTGTTGCTCCTGGTCTCCGCTGTGAAGACCTTGAGCCCCACACACACACACTCACTGCATCCCTCAGTCCTTGGAAAACAACTTCAGCCCCCCACCCCCCCATGTCACTCCCCAAACAGCAATTCTGACCATAACAAATACAATACTGCAGAATACCAAACAGAGAGCGCTGTTTTTTTTTCTTTCTCAGAACAGAGCAATTTGGGAAACCAAAACTACTCACATTGTAACAGATCAGCTTTTCATTCCCTAGCTACTAGCCAGAAACTCTTAACAAATAGAAAGGAAACCATCAACAGAACACTAAAGACATCAAGCATTCACCCAACTTCCCTGAATAAAGTGAGGCAAGCTTTTTTTTTTCTTTCACAGTTAAACAAACCACCACATGGAATGGCTTCTCAGGTGCACGCTCATACATCCTCTGCTCCCCAATGCATCTTAACTCACTGGTGTGCCTTCACCATTCTGCTGTGGTAGTCTCCCAATACAAATGAGAAAACATAGAAACTATACTGGGAGAACCTAAAAAGAAAATAAATTATTGTAAAAGAAACAGTATCTGCCACTCCGATATTACCAGTGGCACATGCACACTTAAAGAGGGATATGGTCTTGGCTTCACAGCCGTGCTGAAGTACAACTACCATCCAAGTCTTCTTTTTTCTAAAACAAAAAAAAAATACCAATATAACTTACTACAACAGAATGCAGGAGGGCCAAGAAAAACAGAAAACAGAGACCAACAATAGCACACAGCTGGGGGGCACAGAGAAACACATAGATACATACAACAAAGACAGCACACAGTAAACAGTACCACCTGCTGCAGAAGCAGAAAAAATTAACTACTTTTTGTTAAAATACTCTTCCACACTAATAAATCCAATAAAACAAATTAAAAACTGTATTCATACTACTTTTTTATTATAAATTTAGGGATACATTGTATAATAACACTAAGGCACTCCAGGGTGTGTGTTATTGTGCAATAACATCACTTCTCAGGTGTTGAATGCACTCGACCTACAGCCTCATGCTTCAACCACCCAAGGCGTGATGTTATTACACAATAACACACACCCTGTCCTGCCTTATTGCTTAATTATTTTAATTTCAAATGGTGTTTCTTCAACAAGTTTGTGATATGTTGGGACATCGGACTCCCCAGACATAGCTACTCCTCAGCCAAGCTATTGGACCTCTGCCATTTTCAAGTTCAAGTTCAAGTTTATTGCAGGAAAGACTCCATTGAGCAAGCTCATTCACAAGGAGGTCCTGAGGCACATGCACGTACAGTTCACAATTATGTAGACAGGAGATATAAAATGTAGAACAACAAAACAAAAACATATAATACAAGAGGTATACACAATAGAATTTTGAAAACCCTCTCCTGTCAGCTGATACACATAGATGCTGCAAGGTGGCCAGTGTTGTCTGCAGGCATGGAGGAAGGTTGAGTGGAAGGGATGAGGAGAGCTACCAGGAAGAATGGTAATGGGGTGGTAAGATTCAAGAGGTGCCCTGGGGCAAAATGGGTGCTATAAAGGGGTTCTCCCTGTCTGGTTACCATAACATAGGTCCCACTGGTTTGAGTGGACAGGGAGCAGGTAGACCATCAGTCTCCATTTGTCCTACTTGTGCAGTGCTTTGCATGCCAGGTCAATGAGGAATAAGACTGCTATTACGGTGTATCTGATTTCTTCTGTTGACCTGGCTTGCATCACAGAAACTTGGCTGGGTGATGACGCTGGTCCATTTCTTGAGGTGATGATCCCAGCAGGATTTTCTGTCTTATACTTCCCAAAGAAGGAAAACTGGGGTAGGGGAGTGACCATCTGTTTTAGATCAAGCCTGAATTTCTCCATGCTCGCAGTGGGATCTACCAGGTCATTTGAGTGTGTGGTCTTCCGACAGGACCCGGATGCAGGCTGCAGGATGCTTTTTGTGTACCATCCTCCATATCAGGAGCAGGAGGTCCTGCAAGAAGTCACAGACTTCATGGCCGACAAGGTGTTGGAATGGCCCAGATAGTTAATACTGGGTGATTTCAATGCCTGTGTCTATGATAAACTCTCATCTTTTGGTCAAGACTTCCTCCAATCCGTGGAATTGCTGGGCCTATCACAGGAAATTACCTCTGTGACCCACTTGCATGGTCACTTCCTAGATCTGGTGTTGACACTGGATCTTAAAATTGAAAAAAACAAGGTTGATTGGGTCATTCAGTCAGATAGTTGCAGAAGGAAGTTTTTGTTTGCGGCCTCCCCTCCAAGAATCCTCCCCCCTGTGGAGATGGCCCATTACTGCCCTTTAAGGGGCTTGACACCATCAGGATTCCAGGCAGTACAGGACCTTTTTATGTCTTTATACAGTAAGTGACATTGCAGAGGGATTGGAAGGAAAAGTATGCCTCTTTGCAGACCACACAAAGATCTGCAACAGGGTTGATACACAGGGGGGTGGAAAGGATGAGAAAGGACCTGGCAAATTTGGAGGAATGGTCAAAAGTATGGCATCTTAGATTCAATGCAAAGAAGAGCAAAGTAATGCACCTTAGAAACAAAAACCCAGGGGAGAGTACACGGGGATATTAACAACAACAAAAATAGAAAGGGACCTGGGGATTAGTCATATCAGGTAACCTAAAGGGAAGCAAGCAATGTGAGAAGGAAGTAAGGATGGCTGGGGGGATACTGGGATGTATAGGGAGAGGCATCACCAAGCAATGTGAGAAGGAAGTAAGGATGGCTGGGGGGATACTGGGATGTATAGGGAGAGGCATCACCAGCAGAAAACAGGAAGTTGTTATCCCTCTGTACAGACAGTTGGCGAGACCCCATCTGGAGTACTGCATGCAGTTCTAGAGACCCTATCTCAGCAAGGACATAGACGGGATGGAGGCAGTCCAGAGGAGGGCAACTAAAATGGTGCAGGGTCTGCAAGAGAAGCCATATGAAGAGAGACTAAAGTCGCTTAATATATATACCCTTGAGGAAAGGAGGAAGAGGGGTGACGTGATAGAAACTTTTAAGTACCTCAAGAGAATCAACAAAATCCAAGAGGGTAGCATCTTTCAGAAAAAGAGACATGCAAAAACAAGGAGGCACAATTTGAAGACAGAGGGGGAAAATCTCAGCTGCAATATGAGGAAGTATTTTTTCACAGAAAGGGTGGTGGATGCATGGAATGGCTTTCCTGAGGAGGTTGTGGGGTCACAAACAGTGGGGGAATTCAAGAATGCATGGGACAGACATAATGCAATTCTGGTGGGGGGTAGGAAGAAGTAGGCTGTTGGTTAACTAGGAACTGCAGCTTATCCAATAAGCAGGGAAATGGGCAGACTATGTGGGCCAAGCAGTCCTTATCTGCCATCAAAGTCTGTGTTTCTGTTTCTGGACCTATCGGGTGTGCTGATTGTTTGCAAAGCAGGACCAGGCAAAGGGGTGATGGCCTATAGTAGGGTCATTGTCTCAACCCTCAATTCTAAAGCACTGGTCCGAGTACAACCATTGGCCTCATGCCTGAGATCCCCATGGTTTGATGGGGAGCTCAGGGAGCTGAAGACTAAGGGTCAGAGGTTGGAGCGCTGCTGTTGGAGATCCTGGACTGAGGAAGACAATTTTTTTTTGAAATCCCATTATCAAAAGACAATCTCACATAAGAAGACAGAGTTCCTGTAAAGGGAAATTGCCACAGGGAAGAATAGACCAGCTCACCTGTTCCAGATAGTAGACAGCCTTCTTCACTCAATCTGTTTCCAGCCGGTGAGAGCCTTGTCATCTACCAGATTGAAGAGTTTGCTCTATTCTTTGTTGACAAAGTGTGCTCTATCAGATTGGTTATCTCTCCTGGGAACTCACAGTCAGTGTGTGGTGTCAGACCTGGGATTAACAGAGGCCTTCCTCAAGTCTAGAGTGAGTTTGATTCAGTAGGGGTGAAAGAGGTTAGCAGGATTGTCCAAAACTGCTGCCAATGTACTGTGACCTGGATCAGTCCCAACATGATTAATAGGCTGTGTTGAGTCCATTGGGCCATTGTTCACCGAGACAGTCCCATGTTCCCTTTTGAAGAATGTTTTCCCTGGGCCCTTGAAAAAGGCTTTTGTGAAACCCCTCTTGAAAAAGCCTTCATTGGACCATGACTGTCTGGTGACTTACAAACCTATCTGTAACCTTCCCTTTCTGGGGAATGTTTCTGAGAAAGTGATGGCTATACAGCTCAAGGCACATCTTGCTGCTTCTGACATCTTTGACCCATGCCAGTCTGGACTTAGGTCTTGGCTGAGTATGGACACTGCCCTTGTTTGGGTGCAAAATTATCTCCTTAGGGTGAGAGATGGGGGAGGGACAGTCTATTCTTGTTCTCCTCGATCTCCCTGCAGTATTTGACACTATCGATCATGTGGTGCTACTGGAATGCCTTCAGGAATGTTGTGGACTTGCCAGCACAGTCGTCAGCTGGTTCAAGTCTTTTCTCACAGGCAGGACACAAAATGTGGTCATGGGAATTTTTTCCTCCTATCCAATGCACCTGTCCTTTGGAGTCCTTCAGGATTCAAGCCTGTTGCCCATCTTATTCACGGTGTACATGCTGCCCCTGGAAGACATTATTAGATAATTCAGCATGGGTTTTCACTGCTATGCAGATGACACCCAGCTGTATATGTCTTGTATGTCTGGACAACAGAGTGCTGTCTCAGTATTTAACCTCCTGCCTGGCCAAGTCCAAGGCTGGATGTCATGTAACTGGTTAAATCTCAACCCAGATAAGACAGAAGTATTGGTGATTGATTCTGGTCATCGGCGGGTAGTGGTGGATAAAGTGGCCCCAATTCTCTCTGCGAAGTGATTCGCGGAGTGAAGGTGAATTAATGGAATGCTCCACAACACGAAGCGGAGTACTTTACGTTACAAATGGGCAACGTGACAATTTCTCATGGGAAAAAATCTGGGAGGGAGTCCACTTATATATTGCCAATGACCACTTAAGATTAACAGTTTTATATATTGCATAATATCTATTATACTCCAACTAAATTGCATGGAATGGGGAAGATACAGAATCAAGTGTGCTTTAGGTGTGAGCAGGAACCTGGGACGCTACTCCGCCTTGTTTTTAAGCTCCAAAGGTGAATTTTGCAGTGTTTCATGGGATTTCAGGTCACATGGACTCTAGATTGTTCTGCACAGCCTCAGTTTTGGGTAGTGTGTGTAGGAAGCTGTAGGAGACAATCTGCTCTGAGAACTCTCTGCAATTCAAACCTTCATAAAGCTGTTAAAAAAGCCTTTTTGAGTCCTTTTTTTGATGAAACTTTAGTTCATCGATTATAGGAAACCCTCCTGTGCTCATATCATCTAACGTTTATTGTTTGTGTACGGATTTTGAATGTCAATGTTCAACATTCAGTCTGTGTACTGAGAGACAGTGGAAGTGTGCTTTGGGGGAGGGGTGTATCTGTGGTGTAGGTAGATTAACTTGGAGAAAAAGACAGTGCTTTCTGTTTTGGTGATATTTATCTTGTTTAACTGTGTTAATGTACACATAGTAATATTTTTAATATTTCTTTCCATTTTTTTGCTGATTGTTGTGGTGCAGCAGTGCATAATTTTAGTTTTTTTAAATATGTGGTTATACTACTGAAGTTTTCAATTTGCTACGCACTACTTAGCATGTGTGTGAGTATGTGTGTGACACGTGTCATCAAATCAGACACCTTTTATTGTGCCACATAATAATTTCAGCAATGTGAAGCTGCTATCCACTGCAGCTGTGTGATTTTTGTACTTCTTTGTGGTATCTTTACTGGTACTAGTACTAGTGACTGTTACTGCAGCAGTACAGTACACTGCCCCCCCATGCGGTCCGCCCCAACCGGTAAAGGTATTCTTTTCCAGATTTAAATTTCTGATGGTGAGCACTGGTTAGGTGTTGTGCCTTTATGTCTGCATCTCTTCAGTGCACAGCACAATCTTAATCTGTCTGTGCATTTGCATCTCTTTAAGGCCCAAACTCCATCTGTAATTTAAGTCACAGTTGTTTCTTTGGTTTCCCTTCAGAGTACTGGGCAGGTGTGGTGCTTAATTCTGCATGGACATTGTACTCATTAATATGCGTCTTTAAGTCAGGACCATCATCACAAGTCACTCGTGATACAAATCACGTTCTTCATCATCACAGTCACAAATGCAGTCACAGATCATGATTCACTATCATTCACGTTATGAATCACATTAATGTTTTTTCTAGTTATTTGGATGTATTGTAAGCCTGTTTTGTAGTATCTCTCCAGGCTTCACCACCCCACCATTGTACTCATTAATACGTGTTTTTAAGCCTGGGAGTTTTAAGCTACAGCTTATCAGGGAAGTACAGCTGTAAGCAGTAAGCATTCACGTTTCTTCATCATCACGGTCACAAATGCAGTCACAAATCACGATTCACGATCATTCACGTTATGAATCACAACATTAATTTTTTTTCTAGTTACTTGGATGTATTGTAAGCCTGTTTTGCAGTATCTCTCCAGGCTTCATCACCCCACCATTGTACTCACTGATACGTGTTTTTAAGTCTGGGAGTTTTAAGCTACAGCTCATCGGGGCCTGGGGAATTACAGCCATAGGCATTCACATTTCTTCATCATCACAGCCACAAATGCAGTCCCAAATCATGATTTACGATCACGTCATGAATCACAACATAAATTTTTTTTAATAGTTACTTGGATGTATTGGAAGCCTGCTGATCACGTTGCTGAACGGGGATGGGATCCACACCTGGGCCCGGGGGAACAGGCACATCCTGCTCCAGAGGACCTGGTGCTGGACTTGGTGATGGTGGTTGTGGTGGTTCAACTGCCTCAGAGTCAGGACAGGAGGCAGTGCTGGTCCTGCATCAGGGGGCACTCACAAGTTTTGAGCGGTCCAACAGGAATGGGCACCCATGCCCTCCACACATGCACGCGGTACGATGCTGACCACTACCATGCTCTCCCAGAGCTTCCCCATCCCAGATATTCCCTCACCCTTGTCCATCTCTCCGACTGAGCTCCCTCAGTTCGAGCAATCACTACTCACACTGTCACATAACACACACACAGTCACACAGACAAACAACTAACTACTTATAAAGGTAAGAAAAATAACATTTACAGAAAGAACAAATTAAGTAAAAAAGAGTACATAAAAGACAAAAAAAAGCTGTTGGGTCTAAATCAAAGTTTAAATCTCCTCCTCGCTCTGATCTAAAAGTATCAGCAGTCACAAAACACACTACTCTCTCTCCATCTGCACAGGAGAAAGTAAAAGTGTCTGCCTGAATGACTCACTTTCTTCCTGCCTAGCTAAAGAGCATGTGACTTACAGTACTGTAAGCCATGTGATGTGTGGGGAGGGGGGCTGCCAAATCTGAAACACCAAGTGGATGACGTAGAATCCTAATGAGGAATGGGAAGTCCATTAAAAATAATGACTTCACCTTACTTCGCGTTGTCATTCAGCCCAACACAAAGTGGTAATGACAAGGCGAAGTGAGCACTCTGCATTGCCTACTCCGTATAGCGGAGTGGCAACACGAAGTGCCCACTTCGCATGCACTTCGCCAGCAAATTTTAAATTTGCTGCATCTCTATTGGCGGGACACTAAGCATGAAGGGGAGAATTATAGTTTACTACTCAGTGATTCCCAGTTGATCATCTCCATGAAGGTGAAACATATAGGCGTAATCCTTGATGGTGATCTGGCACTAGAGGCTCAGATGTCAGCTGTTGTCCAAAGTGGTTTCTACATGTTGAGGAATATCACCCAGATTAAAGCTTTTATCCCTCCTAATGATCTGCCTTCACTAATACAAGCCTTTATGTCATCCAGGCTTGATTACTACAATGCCCTATACCTGGGGCTAAATGGAGGTGCCCTTCGTCACCTGCAGCTAGTGAAGAATGAGGCAACCAGGCTGTTGACAGGTCATCCCAGTTCCTGCCATATAACACCAGTCTTTTGCTGTCTTCACTGGCCACTGCTGAGGTGGCAGATTGCCTTCAAGTTTGGATTGCTGACCCATAAAGCCCTACATAGCCTGTGGCCTTGCTACCTGCATGACCTACTGTCTCTCAACCAACACCCCCAACTTCTCTGTTCCTCTGAGAAGGGTCTCATAGCAGTTCCCAGGGTCTGGTTGAAATGATCTGGTGGCACACATTTTCTGTAGCTGGTCCAGCCCTCTGGAACTCACTGGCAAGGTCTTTGAGAGAGGCCCCCTCACTGAAAGTCTTTAAGAGGGGTCTGAAGTCCCACCCATTCAAGGAGACTTTTTCTTTATATTACATTTCATGAATATATTTCACTTATATTCAGTGTTATTTAGTTTTAGCTGTGATAATAGCTTTCATGTTATAGTCTATATTTTATTCTTGTCATATTTAACATTGTTGTATTTTACTTTACAGAACCTTTCTGGGCCTTGTACAGGCAGTTGCCATCTGGACCCACCATAAAGGTCACACCTTGAATCTGGTTTTTCCATTGGGTTTTGACATTATTAATGTCAATGCTGATCTGGTCAGTTGGTCTGATCATCAAGCCATACAGCTCCTTTGTAGGACCCCCACTTGATTACCCTCCCCACTGGAGATTGTCAGATACTGCCCAGTTTGAACTCTGGAACCAAGTAATCACCTGACAGTACTGGACATATCAAGTATGTTGTCTGCCTGTGCTGTGGGTGTGGAGAATGTCATGGAGGGCTCTACTAATGCTCATATGATGGCCTTCAAATTTCTGGCATCCTATCATGACTGTCCCTTGATTTCCTGCTCTATGTGGTAGAGCTGCGCTCTACCCAAGAACTTGAGATGCACTTAGGGATATTTTTCTATCCCCCCACCTCACTGAAGAATGTTGCAACAGTGTTCTTTTGTTAATCCTATACTCTTTTCAAGTTTTCTGCTGAGGTGGGTTGGCCAACCACCAAGGTACTCTCTTCTCTCTATGTTCTGTGGTTTTCTTTTTCCCTTCCAGTCCCTTGATTGCATTTGATGAAGAAGCCCTGTGAAAGGCTTCGATATGAGAGTTCCTGGAACTCAGACATAAAATGCTGCACCTTTAAGAAAGAAAGGCCATGGTGTCCAGCGTGCTTGCTGGCTGTAGAAAAAGCTAGATATAAGGTGCTTGCAGAGCCGTTACAAACATAATTTATAGTGCTTCTAGTGCTTTAAGATATTATAAAGCATAAGGTGCTTATCTAAAAGAGAATCGATGCCTTACATTGAGGTAAAGTGCTTGATTTAAGAAAGATTGCTTGTGAATACTTAAAAGTGCTGGCAGTGAATAAAGTGCAAAGTGCTTTCCTGAATTTAAGGATTAGTACATGGATATATTAAAGTGTTGAGTGCAAGCATTGCATATGTATTTGATATAATGAAAGGACACTGAGAAATAGCCAAAGGTACCTGGCTACAGAAATACATGTCCCAGTCCATTTACTTTCCATTAAATACTGACTGAAGTTTGTATGCTTGAGATCCCTGTTTTCCTAAATAGTGGCAGAAAGCAAAAAAAGAGATTTATTAAATAAATGAAAAAAGAGCATGTTTATTCCTTTATTTCCTTTAATACAAAAAGAGGACCCTGGCAGTGTTTTTTCTAGAGAGGGCCCATTATAAGTTAACTACTATCCCCCCATTTTAAAAACAGGCTCATTAAAACCAAACTGTAACCGAGAGAAATACATAAAATAAAACTACTGTAGTACTGTATGTTGCTTAAATACCTGGAAAAAAAGCAACAGGAAGGGCTCTCTGTTTTTTTCCTGTTTCCTTTTCCTCCACCCTTCTAGGCCAGAACTGGCCAATCTGTTGCCTGGAGGTGAATGAACTCCCACTATAGGGGAGCAATGCCCTCTCCAGACCCTATTAACAATGGTAAGCCAGACACTCATTTTGGAAATAGGAGGGATTAAACACTTAAGTGCGTGTTACACATGCATGGGTCTATAACTATTATTCTTTCAAGACTGTACCAAATATTCTTATGAAGCCCTATGTAATAATAAAAGTGTGTTATTATGGTGGGTCATCCTGACACATTTATCTTAGTGATAGTTAGGTATTTCCCTGTATTAGAGAAGGGTCAGATAAGGTGACTCAACCTGAGGGTATAAAACCCCTCCTGCCGACCACAGAAAGCAGATGAGCCTTGGAAGTGAAGCTGGAAGGTTCTACCTGAGGAGTAGATGTTTGCATCAATATAACACAGAAGTAAGAGACCTTGATTTGCTGTATCAGATCCAAGACTGTGTGAATGCTACCTAGGAGAGTAGCAGTTGATTTGATTTTGATTTTTTCATTTTAATTTATTATTTTTGAACAAGTTTTAAAAAAAATAAAGCCACACTGCAATATGTTGCACTAAAATTTTGTTGCCAAGTGTTATCCTTAACCAAGCCTGTTGACATTGTACTGTTGTTCACCACAGTTTGATGACCTTAGGCAGTTGTGTATGCCATCTCTACAGCAAAAACTTTACAATGATGTTGTTGATGCCAACAACATTGGCACATCACTGTAAAATATGCTTGTGACCCTGGCACTCTTTCTCAAGGTCCTGCACCCCCTTCCCTGAATCAGCTCTAGCTTGGAGTTGATTACAGTAAGTTGGGGGGTGCGGGTGGCACAGTCCTCCACATAGGGGGTGCAGAAGGTGCAGCCACCTCCAAAACAAATGTTGTCCTCCAGTGCACAACGCTGACTGCAACTGCAATCAATATAGTGGTGTTGGGGAAACATTGTGTTGACAACAAATTGTCAATGCGATGTCATGGATCCAGGCAGTTGAAGACAAACGGGCAGAGTCAAGAGTGTTCCTGGCAGGGATCCAGGTCAGATGACAGACTGACACTGAGAACTCACTTTTCCAAGTATCAGTGGGTGATCACACTGGAAAGACAGCATTTCTTTCATGGGTGATCACTGAAGAAAAGAAGACCCTCCTAGCTTGACTTTTCAATACTGTAAACAGTTACAGTAGTAGCCACAGACATTGGCAGCTATTTCCAGATATTTCATGAAATTTCTGAAGAGTTTCTCTCTGCTGCCCCTACTGTGGAAATGCAGAAAGCAGGAGATATTTCTGGAAATATCACAGAAATTTTGGGAAATAGCTGGCAGTGTCTGTGGCTGCTACTGTGGGTACTGAGTTTAATTATGCATTTCTTCACAAGGTTTCCTCCATTCGGGTACCTTATCTCCCTGCCTTGGTGATCACAATCCAGTTTGGGTTACTCTGCCATGGTCCTAGTTCCAACAAGATCTTGCCTATCAATGTCAGGACTGGACCAGAGATTTTAGAAAATTCTCTGAGATCTGATTTTTGGACAGTATGGGTAAGGAGAACTGGGACTGCTGCAGGCTTATCCCAGACATTGATATTGTGATTGAATATTTTACTCAGACCTTTGGAGAAATCTGTAATTTGCATGCACCTAAAGTTAAACCTTAAAAAAAACAACTCTAGATTGCCTTGGATTAATGATACACTATTAAAACAAATTTGGATTAAAAGTAGAATCTGGAAAAAAGCACTGAAATCCAAATTAGAGAAGGATTGGGTACTTTTTAAGGCAGCTAGAAACAAATGCAAAAGATTAATCAAAATTTCTAAAAAGTCTTCTTATAAAAATAAAATTAATTTGAGTACAGACCCAAAACATTTTTGGAAAGTAGTTAAACAACTAACCAACCCGGGAGGTAAATCCCATAAAGAAATAACAAGGCTGAAAAATGGAGCTACCACTATTGAAGATTTGAAGGATGTTTCTAATGTACTAAAGGACTTCTTCATTGACCTTCCAAACTGTAATATCCCTTATATGCAAGAAACTGTACATCAAAAAACTACTTCTCTACAAGATGGATTGCCTCCTTTTAGATTCAAAATTCTTACAATCACAAGTGTTTAAAAGTATTACAAAAAATGAACATTCATAAGGCTTCTAGCAGGGAAGGTCTTGAAGGTAGGTTCCTGATGTTAGCAGCATATCATATAGCACCAGTTATTTCTTATTTATTTAATTAGAGCCTTCAAATTGGTCATTTTCCATCATCTTGGAAAGAAAGTAGGGTAAAACCAATTTATAAGGGGGGAATGTAGTAGAAGTTAATAATTATAGACCCATAGCCTTGCTATCTTTATTGTCAAAAAGCCTGCAGAAACTAATTTCTGTTCAGGTTACGGATTATTTAAATAAATATGCAGTAATCTTTTAACCCCAAACCAATCTGGTTTTAGAAAGGATTTTTCTACCACTACAGCCCTTTTAGAGTTTAATGATTTGGTAAACAGGTCATTGGGAAATGGTATGGAGACAACAGTAATTTTTGTGGACCTTTCAAAGGCCTTTGACCTGGTGGACCACCCCTTATAGATTGAGAGACTGCAAGTATCAGTGTCGGCCCTCTTGACTGGTTTAAATCTTCTTTGAGCAACCGTTCTCAGGGGATGGAGGTCCAGGGTTATTCATCTGAGAGCAGGGGAGTCACCAGGAGAGTACCTCAGGGATTGATCCTGGGACCTCTACTGTTTCTTATTTTCATAAATGACCTTCTATTAGTGGCTGAGCATTCAGAAATCTGGCTATATGCTGATGATATGGTAATTGTTGCATCATGCCACTCTGGTTATGAGTTGCAAACAAATCTGCAGTCTGATTTTTTAAAAATTGAGGGGTGGTTCACCAGGTCAAGGCTGATTTTGAACACAAAAAAATGAAATGTTTGAAATTTTTATTAAATAAAACAAAAATGGTATTTCTTCTAAAATACAAATTTATACAACAAATTTGATTAAATGGAACAGGTAATGGATTATTATCATTTGGAATAACCTTTGATCAGCAGATGTCCTTTTCTCAACATATCTGACCTTAGCAAAAAAAGTGAACAAAAGGGTGGGGGCCTTAAGGAGAACCACAAAATGTTTAACAGTAACAGATACTGTTGGAAGAAATTAGCTAAACAGTTAATTATTCCAGTACTAAGATATGGTGAATTAATAAATCGAAAAGCCAATAGAACACTCCTTACCAGATTGGGCAAAATTTATTTTAGAGTGGCTAGATATGTACTTAAGGGAAATTATCATACACATCATTGTGTATTGTTAAGTAAATTACATTGGTTGCCTTTGGGTACAAACTACATCAGTCAATGGTTAACATTAATTCATAAAATTAAAAATTTGTGTCTTACTCATCCAATTTCAAAATTATTTTTCCCAGTAAATCAACATACAAAAAGGGTATTAATGAGATCAGTACACTTAAATAAGATTACTATGGAAAAGTCACAAAATAAATATGTGGACAGGACCTTAATTCATCAAGCTGCCATTATTTGGAATTCACTTCCCCCTGATGTAAGGGAAATTGTAAACCATTTCACATTTGTTCATACAATAAGAAACTTGAAGGCCCATATTTGTAATTGTTAATTGTCATTTTCATGTATTGTAAAGTTTAGTTTAATTAATCTTTGCACTTTATGAAGGTTTGATGGTTTTTTTTATATTTTAGTTTATATTGTTGCTATATTAGTAACATTTATAACTCTATGTAAAAGTGTATATGTTTGTGTTGTACTGTAAGTTTGTATGTATTACGGCATATCCTAGTTTGATGTTGTAACTATATTCTGTATTTTTAGAAGGAGATAGCACAGTTCTGTCTTGTGAACTGGACTATTGGTCCAAATGACACGTATTACCTGTATAAAAATAAACTTTTACCTACTTTACCTACCTACCATTCAGGCTAGGATCCTGTCAAGCAGCCCATCAGGGGGCTGGCAGTACTGTACATTTTTAATGATGAACTCAAAAACTCTGTAGTGATGGGTAGAGGTTGAGCTAATTTGGGGGCACAAGGTCATCTGGGTGGTCTTAGGGATGCATCCTGCCAACTGAACCTAGGACCCAAAACGTGCCATACTTTTTTTTAGAATGCAAGCATTTGATGCCAGTTCTCACCAAAATCATTGGGTTTTCCTTATGAGAAGGTGTCTTCTCAACTGAACTGAAGAAGTTGGTTATGAGTCCCCTTATGAAGGTACTATCTTTGGACCCCTACAATGTGGCAAATTACAGATCAGTTTCAAACCTTCGTTTTTTAGAGAAGGTAATTGAAAATGTGGCAGCTGCTCTGCTTGAGAAACATTTGCAAAGTTATGAGATCTATTGGCCCTTCCAGTCTGGTTCAAGGTCTCATCATAGCACTAAGACAGCTGTTGTCCTGTTATTCACTGATCTTTTCCTGGCAAGAGAGAGCAGGAACTGTTCCATTTTAGTCTAACTGGATCTCTCTTTGGCATTTGACTTGGTGGACCATTAAGTACTGTTGGTTTAATTAATCCACTTTGTTAGACTCACGGGAACAGCTAATAGGTGGTTTGAGTCTTACTTGTCTGGTAGGATGCCACAGGGGATGCTCAGAGGAAATATCTCAGGGTATGCTGCCTCTGTTGTGGAGTGCCTCAGGGGTCAGTCCTCACTCCCATGTTGTTCACTGTGTACATTTTGACTTTGGGGAGATCATTAGATGGAACAGTTTGCATTTGAACTTCTATGCAAAGGATATCCAGCTGCATCTGCACCTGTCTTGCACACCTGATGGGTAAATGCAGACTCTGTTAGATGAATGCTGTCTCAGTCTAGACCCACCAAAAACAGAGATGATATTAGTGACACCAGGCTACACCAGGGCAGCAATGCAAAGGGATAATGCTGTCTTGCATCTTTAATTGAGACTGCAATGCAAGACATGGTTAGAGTGAGAAATCGGGGCATCATTGTGGGCTCCAAGTGGTAAATAGAGTATCAGGTTGTGATCGTTGTCCTTAATAGCTTTTTCCATCTATGGAATATCACCAAATAAAAACCTGTCTGGAGCCAATAGACACACTGTCATTGGTCTAAATTTTGTTACTTCAAGATTGGACTACTGCAATGCTCTGTACATAGTGCTATCTTTCAGTTTGGTGCATCTCCTGTAGCTAGTGCAGAATGCCACAGTCTGACTGACTGCTGGGGACACAGTCTGGCTGATTTCTAGGGATACAAGCATGTCATGCAGCTTTGTATGTGCTGCAGTAGCTGCCAGTGTGGTATCATAGCAACTTCGAAATACGTTTGTTAACTTACAAAGCACTGCATTATATGGGAATTGGCTACTTGAAACACCTTCTATTGGAAAACTCTCCCAGCCGCACACTCCACTCTTCTGATGCAGACTTTCTTAGAGTTCCTCACTCCCAGTTATTGAAGACTATTCCACTGATGGGCACGGAGCCCTATCAGTGAGTAGTTTTTAATGTTTATTTCCTGACTTTCTGTAAGTTTCTGTGACTGTCTGATTTTATGGCACACTGTGTGGCACCCAGAGCCTTATGAAATGAACACCTTACAATACATTGCCTTGTCTAGTTCATGTCAAGCCCTACCAACATGCAATGGGTTGTGAAAATTGAACCTTCTTTAAGAAATACTTTGTTTCTTCAATAAGGAGCTAGAGAAGTATATTTTCCACTTTTTTGACTACATCATTCTTGGAAAGTAGAACAGATATGCAAATGTTTTTAGTATCTGATATCAGAATGACTGTGCACCCAATTTTTAAATGTGTTAAACTGACTCAATGGACTTGTATCAAAAGAATTTGATGCAAGGGGTGACTTGCATCACAACTTGCATCAAATGTGATTTTCTAAAGCAGCATGTGTCAAATCCTGATGCCGCTGCACCAAAGCCCTCTTGCACCTTGGTTGCAGCAAACAACTAGGCATGCCAGGTTGCAAGGGGGCTTGAACCACAGTGGAGCTGTATCATCCCCTTTTTTATGAATTTTACAAACTGTGCTGTGGACGCAGCAAATGGCACCACTTAGACCAGCCAGGAGGTGTATTAAGTGGCTTGTGACAGTGGGAGGGGGTCTGACAATGGTCTGCTGGGTGCAGAAGTTGCGCAGGAGCTGGCTTAGGGTGAGTCATGAAACAGTTGGCCATCACTGGGAGTGATGTGGCACCCAGCAGGCTACATTTGCATTGTACTGTATTCAAGTACAATATACTTATCTTCCCGGGTGGTCTAATGGATCCTTCTGATCCCTGATGTTCCCCATACATAAGGACATATCTTCCCTGGTGAACTAATAAAACCCCACCAATCCCCAGTGTCCCCCAGAAATATTTAAATATCTACCCTAGTAGTCTAGTGTAGCCCCACCCATCCTTTATGTCCCACAGAAATATTTAAATTTATATCCTGGTAGTCTAGCAGACCCCCCCCCCATCCCTGATGACACCTAGAAATATTTAAATTTCTTCCTTGGTAGTCTAGAGGACCCCCAATCCCTGATCTCCCCCCCAAACCATTTATGTCACATTCCCTAGTTGTCTAGTGGCCTCCAAACCCCCTGGCTCAGCAGGCAGTGCCACACCACCCTGCTTCCCACTGTCCCTTCCATGAGCTGGCCACCAGCACAGCCCTCTGCTCTCCATCATGGCCGGTCACTGACTGAGCTGTCAAGGAGCACGTACAGTAGTAGCCACAGACATTGGCAGCTATTTCCAGATATTTCACAAAATTTCTGAAGAGTTTCTCTTTGCTGCCCCTACTGTGGAAATGAAGAAAGCAGGAGATATTTCTGGAAATATCACAGAAATCTCTGGAAATATCTGACAGTGTCAGTGGCTGCTACTGTACTATATACAGTATGGGCTCAAATGAGCCTGTACTGCATACATTATGTGCTCCTTGACAGCTCAGTTGGCAGCCAGCTCTGGTGGAGGGCAGAGGGCTGTGCCAGTCACCTGCACATGGAAGGGATTGGGGGAGTAGGGTTATAGAGCACTGCTTGCCAGGGTTGGGAGGTAAGGTCCACTAGACAACCAAAGAATGTGACATAAATGGTTTTGGGAGAAATTGGGATTGGGGTGGTCTACTAGTCTACCAGAGAAGATATATAACTATTTCAGGGGGACATCAGGGATCAGGGTGTCCCACTAGTCCACCAGGGAAGATATATCCTTATGTATTGGGGGCATCGGGGATTGATGGGTCCTCTAGACCACCAGGGAAGATAGGTATACTGTAGTAGAATACAGTTCAATGCAAACTCACACTGTCGGGTGCCATATATTTCCCGGTGATTCCCAGCTGTCCCCTTGACTCCCCCATGCCACCTCTCATGCCCGTACTACACCCAGCCACCTCCAGCCCAGTAGCTTCCTGCCTCCACCATCCCAACCCCTCTAGTGTTGTGTGTGGGGGGAGGCCAGATCCTTGCGGTAATTCCTGCAGATATATCAACTGTTTGGTGCAGCAGTCAAATTGCTGCAAACCTGAGGAGTTTGGTGCGAGACCCTGCTTTTTATGAACTCAGGCACATGGTCGCTGATGCACCTGGAGTTTGCCACAGCCCTGCAGAGACATAACTTGCATGGCTCTAAGGGATCTTTGAAAATCAGATTCTATATCTCTTTAGAAACTTAAAAAGATTGATGTTTCTGCACTCAGATCTGCTTTGGCAGCAATATCAATTTCCCAATGAGCTCTGTGTTGTATAGTTAGTCATTGTCTTTCGGATGAGACGTTAAACCGAGGTCCCATCTGCCTGGATTGGTGGTAGCTCAGGTGGATGTTAAAGATCCCATGGCACTTATCAAAAAGAGTAGGGGAATTTCCCCGGTGTCCTGGCCAAATTTCCCTCATTCACTAAAATACCACCAACAGCTTAATCTGGTTCAAGATCAGTTGGCATTCATCTGTATCCCCTTCCCCCGGGTCGTGCCTGAAAATAGGCAGGATTTGTCTAGTGCACTTACCCGGTCAACAAAAGCTAAATAAATAAATAAATAAATTGTGGAAATGCCTAAAGAATTTTTTTCATTCTTGGTTGAAGTCATTTTTAAATTTCAGATAGACATTTTTTTTTTAAATAAAGAGCTGATTGGAGCCACACACTGCTACCTCCCCCATGCTCTAAGACTGCACACTGTAAACAGGATTATGTTGATCATTTCTGTAGATCCAGCTGAAATATAGCCATGTAATCAGCTTTTGCATAGTTACATTAAATGCCCAATGGTTCACCCTTTGCAAAGTCAACTCTGAAAGCAAAATAGACCATTACATTTCATGAAGTTCACTTATCCCTGACAGTCCAAAGCAGGTAAACTTCACAAATTATTCATGAATGGTGATCCCCTTTCTTCATTACACCATTAAAGGTGAATAAAAAATGTACAACTCCTTTAATGTTGTCCAAAAATGGGATCCAGCAAAGTATGTATTAAATATAACAGTACAAGAAATGCCCTGACACCTGAGTTACTGGAATATAATAATTGCCAGCAGAAGTTCCTCTTTAGATTATATGTAGTAGTTTTGAAAGTGATAGTTATTTGAAATGTACTGTAATGAACCTCTGAACCATTTAATGCATAATCAGCCAGTTTTATATTTTATTATGCATAACAGCATTAAGCATGGGAAAAATATGCTGTTAGTTCTCTTTTAGTTATTTAGGGCTTTCTGCAGGATTCTCATCTAAATGTCCATTAAGCTAAGATTGAGCATTATCTTTTACTCCCAACAACAGAATCAAGTTCTTTATTCCAACAATCAAAGTACTATAACATTCAAATAAGAATTTCTTATTTTTGTCACAATGGGTGAGTTTTTTTTAGCTACATTGCAGCGATATACACCTACAGTATAATATGGGAGAATAAACTACATTTATTTATTAAAAGCATTTTACCTGGAAAAACATACTGAACTCAAAAAGCTTGTGTCCAGATGTTTGCTGTAGGAAGGGGAAGTGGGAACAATATAATAGAGAATTGCACAAATCATGTAGCATACAGAGTGTACATTTTTAAAGTAGCATACAATGTTGAGATGAGTCTCTTTGCAGGTGACTCAAAAATGGGGGGTGGTGGTGGACAGGGAGGAGTGGAGGGTGGCCCTACAGGGGGACCTGGTGGCTCTGGAAAGGTGATCTAGAAAGTGGAAGCTGAGATTCAATGCAGGGAAATGCAAGGTACTGCACCTGGGAACCAGAAACCTGGGCCAAGTGTACACCCGGGGGGGAATGCTACAAGTCTCGATGGATGAGAGGGACCTGGGGGTGATGGTGGATGTCAAGATGAGCAACCCGGAGACTTGAAGGAGGGCAGCAGCCAAGACCAACAGGATGCTGGGATGCATCGCTAGGGGGATCACCTCCAGAAGGAGGGAAGTGATACTCCCTCTGTATAACTGCTTGGTGAGGTGCAACTTGAGTACTGTGTGCCATTTTGGAGGCCACACTTAAAGAGGGACATTGAACTCCTGGAGAGGGTCCAGAAGAGGGCAACCTAAGTGATTTGGGGCTTGGGGGACAGGACCTATGGGGAGAGGCTTGAAGAGCTTAATATGTACACACTGGAAGAGAGAAGGTACCGGGGTGACATGATAGAGGTCTTCAGGTACATGAAAGGGGTAAATAGGGGAGGATCAGTCAGGGTGCTTCAAAGGAAGGGGTGACAACTAGAGGGCATTTGTGGAAGCTGGAGGGGGAGATTCAGGGGAGAAAGGAAGAGGTGCTACTTCACTGAGAGGGTGGAGCTATGGAATGCACTGTCCAGGGGGCTGGTGGAGGCAGAGAGAGTGGAGGGATTCAAAAGGGGGTGGGACAGGTACAGGGGAAGGGTTCTGGAAGCAAAATCCAGTGCAGCGAGAATATTCGGGACTGGGAAAGGAGAAGCCAGAGAGGGCGAGGGGGGGCAGCAAGGTCAGCTCCCAGGGTGGGGGTTGAGCAAACGAGCAGACAAGAAAGACCATTAGGCCTATTCTGCTGCCAATTTAGTATGTTAGTATGTTACAGACAAGAAACAGGTAAAATACAGTATGTGTGTTATACTGTTGCAGCAAAAAGTCACCAAATTATAATAAACAAATTAAACAACAAGTACAACAAACATTGCCAGTAGATTTGTGACAATACAAATAAGTGTAGAATACAATGACAGCAGTTTCAGCACATTAGCAATCTGCAGCAAAAAAAGAAACAAAGGTCTGGCATATTAGTGACACTGGCAGGAGGGGGAAGTATGAGCATGGAGAAGAGAAATGAGGAAGGATTTGGAGGGAGCAGAGTGAATGTTTAATGGAAAGGAATTCCAGAGTTTTGGAAAGTGAAATGAAAATGCAGAGTGGCCAGTGAAAATTTTGCGGGATGGGAGCTTGAGTGAGCGAAACTCACTGTTATGAAGAGAATAGGAGGAAGGGGTTGCAAGAGAGAGTAGGTAGTCAAGATAGGGGGAGTAGAGAGGAAAGTCAGAATTTGATGTGAATGTAGCAACACGGGACAGACGTCTATCTTCAAGGGAAGGAAGAGAAAGGGAAGAGTAGAGGGTACAGTGGTGGGTGCAGGAAGGGCTGTTGAGGGCAAAGCAGCAGAAGGAGTGGAATAAAATGTTCCAGTCTAGTTAGGGTGGATTTAGGGGCAGCACCATCGACAAGATCTCCATAATCAAAGATGGGGAGAGTCATCTTGGTAAGGATGTCACAGCGGGCAGGGAGGAGGATGCAGCCTTTATGCCTATAAAGGGCACCAAGTTTTGGATGGAGCTTTTTATGAATTATGTCTACATGCTGAGTGAAATGGAGGTGATGGTCATGCCAGATGCCCAAGTATTGAAAGTAGGCACATTGTCAATATGGACTCCATTGAGGGTGTGGAAGTAAGGGAGAGGAAAGAATTTGGACAGCCTAGATCTAGTGCCAAAGAACATAGAAACAGTCTGTTTGGCATTAAGTGATATTTGATTTGATTGAAACCATAGATGGACAGAGTCAAAATCGGGTTGGTGTTTGGACATAAACTTGGCTGATGAACAGCCTGAGACAAAAAGGGTGGTGTTGTCTGCATACATATGTATGAATACAGATACACAAGCAGCAGGGAGGTCATTAAGAAAAATTGAAAATAGGAATGGTCCAAGTACGGAGCCCTGGGGGTGCCAGTGGTAATTGGGAGGAAGGGGAATATGGAGTTTTCAAGCCTCACAGATTAGATTCTACCAGAGAGGTAGGAGTTGAACCATTGAGTTGTGGGGACCGAAAGTACAGCTGAACCAAGTTTGTGAACAAGGAGTGAATGAGATACAGAGTTGAATGCTTTAACAAGATTGACAAAACTGGAGGCAGTGAGAAGGCCCTTGTCCATGGCTGAGTGTACAGACTCAATAGGACAGAGGAGGGATGAGGTGGTGGAGTTTTTGAAAGACTGACTGTAAAGGGATAAAGAAGGATGAGGAGTTAAGGAAAGGAGCGAGCTGAGATAGAACTATGTGTTCTTGGAGATTGCTGAGGGTAGGGAGGAAGGAGATAGGGTGGAGGCTATCAGGAGAGGAAGATTTACCACCTTTGTGAAGGGGGATGATTGTAGCATGGTTTCAGGAAGAAGGAACAGAGGTTGAAGAGAAGGAAAGGTTTAGAAGAGAGGCAAGAGGAGCAGCAATTGAAGGGGCAGAAAGGCATATAAGCTTGGGGTCAAGCCAACCAGGACTACTGGAATGGCAAGAGTTGAGAACTAGGAGAGCTATCAGAGCGAAGGATGGAAAAAACAGGTGAGAAAAAGATAGGAGGAGATGAGGAAGGGGAGGGGAAAGGGGAGGGAAGTCAAGGGAGGGAGGATAGGAGGGCAGACGCACAGGTGGTGAAGTAAGAGTTGAAGGCAGCAGCCACAGATCATGGGTCAGAGGCTGAGAGGACCGTAAATTTGGAGTATGGGAGAATTGGTGCAGGGATACGTCTTGGATTACTTCCCAGAATTTTGAGGGGTGACTTAAATTTCTTTGGAAAGAAGAGGAGAAAAACTCAGCTTTAGCTAACCTTGTGACCCTAGTACAATAATTTACCTGAGACCTTAAAGGGTTTCCAAGCCAGGTCACAAGTACGCTGGCAGGCCAGGAGTTCAGCTGACACACAGGGGAGGTGGGAGCCTCTGACCATGTATTTGCATAGGGAGACATGCTGATCCCATATCAGAATAAATTTGATATGGAAATACTCAAGGGCTGTGTTTATGTCAGTGACATTGGAGATTGGGGACCAGTCAGTGGACTGTAGGTCAGCATGGAGGGAGGATACATCTAAAAACCTGAAATAGAATGGATTTGGATAGTTTTAGGGGAGATTTAGAGCAGTGAATTTTGCGCATGCAGTAAACCATATGATGGTCACTGAGTGCATCAAGAAGAGTACCAGCATCAGTGATGTGGCGTGGATGTTTTCTGAGGACCCAGTCCAGGAGGGAGTGGTTGTGGGATTTCAGGTTTGCTGGGTCGAGGTGTAGATAAGTTGGGTAGGATGCATGGATTTTATGTTTTAGCAGAATTTGGAGTTGGGAGGTGAGAGCCAGTTAATATTAAAGTTGCCCAGGATGAGGAGATCCCCAGAGGGGGTGAGTGCAGTAATTGTAGACAGGAGTTCAGTAATAAGAGATGGAGATAGGTCAGGGCAGCAGTAGACACCAGCCACATAGATTGGGAGAGAATAGGGGAAGCTGAGTTTGAATACAGTGAGTTCATAGGCTGCAGGAGAGGACACAGAAAGAACAGCGGAGAATTGAAAAGAGGAGGAGAGGTAGATAGCAATGCCACCACCATTTTTAGAATGGCCTCATCTTGTAAAAGTGAAACCAGGGATTTAGATGGCTGAGTCAGGAATTTTGGGGGAGAGCCATGATTCAGATACAATGAGGACATCAGGATGGAGGGAGATGGTAAGAGGCTGGAGCAAGTCAATTTTGGGGAGAAGACTACGGATGTTAATATGGGCCACTGAAAGCCCTTTGGGGAGATCAGAGGGAAGGGCATGAACTTGGCCAGGGTTGGATTCAACATCACCAGCCATAAGAGAAGTAGGGAAACCAGATGCTTAATGGAGAAGAAGAGGGAGGGAGTGGAAGGAGGATAGAGGCAAAGGGAGAGTCAGAAGTGTATAAGATGAAGCCAGGAGGAGACAGATGGTAGGAGAGAGTCACCAAAGAGAGTGGAAAGGAGGAAGGAGACATGAGGTAGGGAGGGTAGATGGGGAAGGTAGTGTAGCATGGGAGATGGTTGGGGTGAAAGCAGTGGAGGGAGGTGGGAGAGTGAAGATAGTAGGAAATAGGTAGAAGGAATATAATAGGACAGATGGAAGGAGGTTAGAAAGGTACATAGTGGAGAGCAGTGAGGAAAGGTAGGAAGTGGTTAACAAAAAAATGATAGGTGAGGAAGAAGAGAGAAGATATTGGGAGTAGAAGGGGAGAGTGCCCCTACTAGCTGTGCCACAGCAACGTAGGCAGATAGAATTTGATTGTGCACAGTAGGTGACCAACACTATGCAGTACTACTAGTGACTACTAGGACGTTTGACATAACTGGCTGTTGGTTAACTAGGATCTGCAGCTTATCCGTTAGGTAGGGAAATGGGCAGACTAGGTGGGCCAAGCGGTCCTTATCTATGGTCATATTCTATGTTTCTATGTTTCTATATGCACTGAGGGGGTCCTTACTGTCTCGCTGAATAGTCTAGTGGGTAGAGTTGATGTCTTTGGCTGGAGCATAACCAAGAGATGTAGGTTCAAATCCAGCAATGGGAATGGAAAGTAAACTGGATTGAGAGTATGAAGACCAGAGATCTGTGGAGATGGGGGTACTAGATTATGTGGTTTGTAGATTGAAGGGGATTAAAGTTTAATGTTTCAACACTAGGGAATGTCCAATAGTGAACCCTAGTAACCCAACCTTAGAACCTACACGTGACAGCACAAGATGTTAACATAATCATGTGATACAGTCCTGTGAGAAGAGTGGCCAATAAAGAAAGGGACCACCAAAGGTGAGTGGGGCATCTGCCATGGTAGCAGCAGCGGGCCAACAAAGTTGCCTGTTCTTCATTACCTGTCCATGTAGCAGCAGGCAGTATCCTCAAAGGCTTTAAGTGGGAGTCCCGAGCTCCATAGGAGGTAGGCGGATCATAGGGCTGAGTGGTGAGTAGCCTGAAAAGCAGCACAAAAGGGATTAAAGGATGAAGCTTGGTTAGAAGGGCAACAAATGAGAGGTCATGTGAGAAAAGGGCCAAGGGGAGGGGGGAGGGGGCTTAGGCAGCAATTGAATTTGGCTTGGGACAAGGAGTTCTCCTCCAGAGCAATATAATGCCTAAGGCTTCCAGTGCAAAAGTAAGAGACAAAACACAGTAAAGAATGCTTAAAGCTCCCTAATGGAACACTAACAGATGCAGTACAGCACTATATAGTCTTAAAGCTTCAGCTGAACAACTAATGCATAACAACTGGCTTACAGAAAATCAAGGCTACAAACTTCAGTCAGTACATATGCAGCTGCACTCTTCTTCATTCACAAAACCATTTCTCAGATCTATTAGCTTGTAAGCATTATTGTGTTTTCCCCTAACATCTGAAAATACATGAAATCTGTTGTTTTGAAACTTAATTTTGTTTTTGCATGTCACTAAAATAAGTTCTTTGTGCCAATGGACTATGAAAGAGATAATCATAATGGGATATTTTGGCTTCTCTTGTAAGAAATTATAATTTTTTTTCATGACATTCTGTAAACATTGTCAATCTGTAACAAGACTTCAGAGTCTAAATCCAGCACCTGTTACAATTTTTGACACATTATTTTGCAGTCCTCATTTTCTTTGTTTTAAGATTTTTAGCACATGTATTTTTATTTTTTCAGGGAAAAAGAAATAACTGATGTAAAACAGTCTTTTTTAAAAGAGTGCCCTGGATTGCTGACATTATTTCAGATTTCATACCAATTTTAAGTAATAAAATCTAATAATAATGATTATTGCAGCTAAAAAGAATTACATACTTATAGCAGGAAGCTATAGTACATCAAATTTCTTTGAAAATCCTGCCGAGTGTGTTAAACAGCTATTTGATTTAAGTAGCACAGCCTGAATTTATGGTGCCAGAAAGAAAAAAAATTTGTTTGTCCCTATTATAGTTGGCTCTAGGAAATGTAAACATTATGTGATCATTCTGCTTCAGGAATAATCTGATTAAACTGTTCTTTTATTTTATAATTTTTTCATCTTGCTGACACTGATGTGTTTTGACATATTTAGTAGAAAATGTAAGATGCCTTCCAGGTAGTCCAAATTACTATAAAGCCTTGAGATAAATAGCATCTCACACACACACACACACACACACACACACACACACACACACACACACACACACACACACAGACAACATCATCTACTTAATATATAAGTTCTAAATTTAGTATGAAGCAGTCAGATGGAAAACACCATTACTTTAAGATGTATCAGAGATATGTATTTTTTCAATTCATAAGAAATATGTTTCTTCATTAGTTATGTTACTCTTCAGGTGAAATCCCTCTTGCAAGCAAACAAAAATCACAAATATTGTATAAACTGTTCTGAAATCTACAAATAGTATAAAATAATCCTCAGATGTTATATAAGGTAAGTAGAGGACGTTAATGCATACAATAACTCAGACATGTGATAGACAACAGAAGGCACATGTGTACCAATCCTTAAAGCAGTCCGCTTCTCAGGAGGACAACTCACCATTCATTCCTAGATCAGTCATCAGAGACACATACTAGCAAATAGAAAATAAGCAAATATAAAAAGAGTTCAGGTCATGGCTGGCATCTCCAAATTACCCCAGATTTCTTCAGTCATAAATGGTTTCCAAACAAATCAGCCCCATTAGTGGGATAGGCAAAAGGGAATCTTATGGAATGGAAAAGTGTGTGTGTGTGTGTGTGTGTGTGTGTGTGTGTGTGTGTTTGTGTGTGTGTGTGTGTGGTCTGTGAATTTGCCTGAGATCAAGTAGGATCTACAGTTATACTATAGGCAGGAAAAATCGGGCAGAATAGGGTGGGGTCAAGCAGTCCTTGTCTGCCAGTAAATTCTACGTTTCTATGTTCTCTGTTTCGTTCAAACAGGTACAAAATAATTCAAAAGTACAGTAGGTCATACTTAGGTTTACACTTACCTGATAGTTAAAATCCAATCAAATATCTGTTCTACAGTTTTCAGCTGTTTCTATTATTAAAAGGTTCAGATAATCCTAAATAATCTAAAGGCCTGACAATTGCACCTCTTCCTCCTCCTACATTACATACTTACCTTATAGTAGCTTCGCCTGTGGCATTACTTTGAGTTTTGCTTGAGTTTCTGTACATCTCTGCTGTGTCAAATTGTTTGGCAATGGATTGGAGCAGAATTCTCCATTGCTAAGCTTGACAGTAATTCCTCATCTTGACCAATTACTGTAGCACCTGCATTGATATTATGACCCCGTTAAGCCAATTTTAATTAGCTCCCAAAGCTAATTAAAGGCTGTTAGAAAAGAAAGTGGGGGATGTGACATGTGGCCAGCTGGTTATGATTATTGTATGATATTTGTAAAATAAAAATATAGTATATGATTGTCTCACATAAGACATCCTGTGCTTCCATGGGTACCCCCCCTCAGGTTTCAGTGAAGCTACAAGATATGTAACTAACCAGGAGATCTCTGTAATGTAATTAACTTCATTGAGAAATTGCATTTTATGGCCTTTTTTATGACCTGGTGCTGCTTTGAAGTTGGGAAGCTAAATATACAGTTTATTACAGGACAGGACATCATTTAACTGATTCCTGTTGGCTATAAATCACACCTGGGTGACAGACTGCAGAGCTATAAAAACCTTTGATGTTCCTTGAGAAAACAGGAACCAGCCACCAGATCAAAGGAAAGGCTTGATTAAAGACTGTCATAATTTAGAAAATGTCTTTTCCTTATGAAGTCACATTGCCCACCACTTCAGTCTTGACAGCTATCTCTCCCCGTCTTGCCCCCTTCTACCTGCCTACCCCCTTGCCCCCTCTCCCTTTCCTCCCCTGGGGCATTTCCTGACTTTTATCCCTCCTCTCTCTCCCCTTTAGAGCTCTTACCCCCACCCTCTACCTTCTGACAATGGCCTTCCTGCCTGCATACCCCCTTCCCTCTCACCTGCAGTGCTTATTTCCAAGATGGCCATTGGCTGGTATGTCATGCTACCTAACATTTGGCACATTTTGAATTATTGGAATTTCCTAAGCCTCAGTCTCTTACTTCTTGTTATTGTGTAACTGTGTATTATTATGTTGACCTTTGTATGTATGTATACCCCCCATTCCTTCGACGTGGAACCTTTGTAAACAAGCAGTTCCTGCTCAAAGGTATTTGTAATCCTAGATTTCAATAAAATAAAATAAAACATTTAAAATATCTCCTGACAGGAAATAATTTTTTTGTAATTTTATATTCTAAAAGGAGACAGATGACTCACAGAAGGGGCTTGGAGACACAGTTCAAACTGGTACTTGTGTATCAGATGAATGTCATATCTTTTTCGACTCTTAAGAAACAAGGGGCCAGATATTCAAAGCTTTGTGTGGGGCAAAAAACGTTTGCGCGGGTTTAGCACGGGATTAGCACGGGTCTGCTATATTCAAAAGACTGAATAGTGCAGGCAAACTGCAATAGCGCCAGGCAAACAATAATTATATGCAAGGAGCCAAGTGAACATGAATACAGACGCAACATGATATTCAGCGACTAGCACCGCGCTAAGTTGTTTAGCGCGACGTAGCGCGACCCATAGCATGGTACAGATTACTGCCCAGGAAAGCTGGTCTTAACCATGGGCAAACAGCTTTGCTCACTTTGCGCGGTGCTATCTCAGCATTAGCGTGGCTTGCGCGGCCCCAACATATGAGTATGACACTTAGAAACTGCCAGACATGGAGGACACATGCTGCTCACTGATGGCACCACCATGATGCCACCAGCTGCCACCTGTCGGAGCCAAGCACAGACAGTGATAGGTGATGTGACCCACAGGGGACAGCATGGTAGCATGGCCATATAGCACACACCAGCAGACCATACGTCTGTGGTGTGCAACAGATGCCAGCACACACATGTAGCACTGTGGGCATGGTGACCAGTGAGGGGAGGGTGTAGGGGTGGCCAGACCTCACCACAGCCCATGTGTGGCCACAAGGCTGGGACACATCGCTCAGTGCACATGGGCCAGTAGTGGGAGTACGCCACCACCTGTGTGCCTGTCAGATCCTACATGCCCCCCGAACCACCTACCACCCAACTGTACAGAAGTCACAGCACACACTGCCCGCTATGTACATGACACTGTGCATCCCATGTCACAGGTGCAGCATCTGTGGATCACACGACAGTGTGAAAGTACTGTCCACTTTCAGTAACTACCAGCATGCTGTGCCTGTCACTGTGTACAGTGCAGTGGCCATCACTGCCCTACATACCATGGGCAGTGTTGTGTCCCTCACACTACCAGCCCTCTTTCTACTGTAGTGTCTGCTGTGCACTGTAGCATGACCTTCAGTGTGAAGGTTGAATGCAGCACTACCACCACCTGTGCCTATGCTGTGTTGTCCCCTGGGGTTCGATATGTTATGCTATGCTGCACTGTTTACATGAAGCCTGCAGCTATCATCATGCACTGCCTGACTGACCTACAGGTGGAGCTGCGGTTGCACCTGTCCAGCCCTGACCTCCAGACTGACCTACAGGTGGAGCTGTGGGGACCCTACAATGCAGCTGTGCAAACCGCATGCAAAACAGGGCATGATGAGATGCTAATGTGGCTGTTTGCCCAGAGGCTACATAAGTAGGCTCATTTGCATATAACTTTGAATATGGCAAAGGTTTAGCAGAGGCTAGCGATGTTTGCACCGGGCAAGCTATTTAACTGCCTTCTCGGTTCGGGAATATTATACAGTTTTGATCATTGTTTTTGTGTGCTGCTGCCTGCAGCTGTACTGGTCCATGCATTTGCCAGAACACATACTGGCCACATAGTTCCTCTCTACCTACCCTCATGTCGCTGTGCACTGTGTTGTTGTTGTGGTTTGCACTTCCTGGTTGCTGCATTTAGTGCTGTCATATTCCAGAGCTACGTTGCCTGCACTCCCAGCCCAGTTTGCACGGCCTCATTCCCATGCTATATTCAAAAGCTGTTTGCCCTGGGCTATTCCATTTGAATATAGCTTGCTCTGTGCTCCAGGCTAAGTTTGCACACCAGGCAGTGCAAATTTAGCCCAGGGGCAAACCTTTGAATATCTGGCCCCAGATCTCTAATTTAACTGCACTTACAGAAGTGATACATTAGACAGAAAAGATCTGCATGTATTTTGGTAGGAATTTGTTCTGTAGTTTTCCTTGTTTTTCTTTTATGTGATTGTAATGCTTTTTGATATTTGTATTGTATTTTATCTTACAGCTTTTATCCATTTTTAGTAAACCTATTCTTAAGAGACTGCCTGGGTGTCTGCCAGTTCTTTTTTGCATGTGACGTATAGGTGGTTAAGCCTGACAATTGTTCAAGGGCTTGATGGTGTTGCCAAACTGAGAAAAGGTAAGAATATACCTAAGGTCTCATATAGAGTTTTAAGGGTTCATTTTGGAAGACTGGCTTGGTGCCCCTGGTGAAAGGTTACACTGCAATCCCTGAAGAGGGTACCTCTCTGAGCCTGTACAATTGGGTATGTTAGCATAAGGTTCACAGTTTGAATCCCCCAGAACTTGAGACTAAAGGTGATTTGGACCCAAAAGCAGACAGGAGGGTTACCCTGTCTGTTACCTGGTCACACTATTGGGCTCTGAGGTTGGCACTGTGGGAGAAGAGGGCCTCACCTGCTGAGTGCGTTTCTGACAGGGGCTACCATGCAAATTGCATACAAGTCACGAACAGGCTGTGGATCCCTGGTCTGAGCACAAGCAGCCTCCCCACCGCTGGAGACAGCTTGATAAAAGCATATGGTAGCAAGCATAGTGTTGCACACAGGTGACTGGGAAATGAAAGGCTGTCTGAGTTGACACGGTGACCATTCAATCATGAGTTAAGAGACAACAATGAGGCTATGGAGGATTTGAAGGTGTGATCAATGTATCACCATCTCTGCTACTTAAGTTTGAGACAAAAGGTGGGAAAATACTGTACTGCCAGGGTGCCATTACACCTAAAGACAGAGATGGTAACCACTGTAAAATAAAGGTCCGTAAAATGTGGGTTAGTTGAGGGAACACATCTAGACATGATGCCCATGTTCCTGATCATGATGTACTGTTACACAATTGGTGCAATGTCACTCTTAGTCATGGTCACAGGTACAGAACTAGATGTTATTTGCATGCACTTTTTTTCAGAAAATGCACACTGAGCAGTGACAGTTCATTTTCAAATGTATCTTGTGGTATAGGTTACATGGACATGTTTGATTGCCAGTGTGTGTGAGTTTTTTAAATGGGCTGGGAGTTTCAGAAACACTATGGGAAATAGCTGAGTGTCCTTTGCAATGTTAATTGTGTTACTTGCAGGTAGTAGTGAGAAAGAAATGTTTTGTGAAGCAATGTCATTTAGAATGCAGGCTGTGGTGAAGGTGAGACTAGCACAGTAATGCAATGGGAGTTTCAGAAACACTATGGGAAACAGTTGAGTATCCTTTGCAATGTTAATTGAGTTAATTGTAGGTAGCAGTGAGAAACAGATTTGTGAGGCAGTTCAATTTAGAATGCAGGCTGTAGTGAGTGAATGGTGACATCAGCAGAGTAAGTATATTTGTCGGACATTTTAACTCTGGTGATGTCATCATCAGATATCTCACTGCAGTGGAAATAACTGTGGTTATCACACTTGTACTGCTTTCACCCTCCTTGTGTGTGTATATATATATATATATATATATATATATATATATATATATTAGAGGCAAAAAACTCCATTTAATGCATTAGTTAGGGTTGTTTCACACCAACAAAAGTGAGAAATTTGGTGTTAGGGTTGCAAGACCCCTTGGCCCCTGCCCACACCCCAACAGGCATCAGGATGCGCATTAGGGTTGTCGGCCATAACTCTCACCCCATCACATGTGTAAAGAAGTAGGTGTGGGAGAATGGGGTGGAAGTTGGGACCGACAGCCTAATCTTACCCAGCCGGTTGGGGGTGTGGCTGAAGACAAAGAGTGCTTACAACCTTACTAATTCCCTCGCTTTGACAGTGTGAACAACCTAACTACATTAAATGGAGTTTTCCTCCTAATTCCCTTCTTTTGAGAATGATAATGAGAATAGTAGATATGTCTATGGTGAGAACACAGGGCCCTCCCGCCACATGATGTCTTGTCATATAGTAACATTGTGCCCTCAAACACAAATAGTAATGCACATGGTGATGCAAAACAAAACAGAAAGAGAATCAGTAGTGTAGACAGAAATGTTAAAAACAACACAAAAGCAAGTGCAAATGAAAATGCAAAGGGTAACACACATGGTGTCATAGACGTGAACGGTAAGTGAAACGGGAAAGGAACAGCAAGCGAAAATGGTAACGGTAACAGTAATGTAAGCACACAGGCTGGTTTTCCCCAAAAGCTGCATAAAGAAAGACAGTGAATACAAAGAATGTATGCATAATAATGGTTGTCGGAGCAGAAAATGAGGAGTTGGAATACTAAATTGCTTATATCTCAGGAACCGTACGACGTAGAAAAAAGATTTAAACGTCATATGATTTATGACTTTCCTGGCTAGTTTTGTACTTGGTTGCTATCAGTGAGATAAGCATTTTTCCAATGAAAAGTCCGTATCTTACACCGTTTCTGAGATAAGGGCACTGAAAGGTGCGTCGAACGCAATAATGTTATTCTATGGGGAAAAAGGAGAAGTTCAAAGTGCCAAAACATTGGCTCCCTGTAATATTTTTTTCACCAAACCACAAAAGGCACATCTGTTGGATGTTGGCTATGTTCCCTCCAAATTTGAGCCCAAAAGACCAAACCGTTATTTTGTAGCAGGACGCCAAAGGATTCCTGTAATGCGTCGGACGCCGTAATGTTATCCTATGGGGAAAAGTGTCAAATTTGGAGTGCTGTTACTTTGCTGTCATGTCATATTTATTTAACAAAATACTGAAAAGCACATCTGTGAGATATCAGCTGCGTTTCCTCCAAATTTCATGCCAAAATACCAAACCGTTCTTTTGCAGCAAGGTGCCAAAGAATTGCTGTAATTTTCCCACAGCCTGGAAAAGGACTGTCGAAGTCTGCAAAAGCTTGCGCAAATTCATTCAACAGTGTCACAAGTGTGACACTACTTTGCAAAAGTACTTTTTCCAGAAATTTGAAAAACATATTTTTGGGGTGTTTTACCCCAAAATCGAGACATGGCTAGCATCCTCAGGGCCCAACTAGGTGAAAACAAAAAGAATTAGGTTGCTAGAGGGTCCCAATTTTAAATGCCAAGCATTTTTCTGATCACTAACTGAAAACAAAATGGTGGATTTGTGACAGTAAAAGGGCCATTTGCGACACTAAAAAGTGCATTTGTGACAGTGTCAAACTTTTTAACTTTTCCCATTGACTTATAATGGGAAATTGTTTTTTGAATAGCTTTTGAACTGTTTAATATTTTTTCACAAAATCTTCAAAAGGCACATTGGGGACCCCAGCCATATGTTCCCTGAAGATTTCGGACCAGTCGCGCAAACCGTGCGACCTGTAGGCGTGACAGTAAAATTCCAGAAAAGCATTAATGCATGAGCAGATCACGCTTAATAACTCCACAGCTGTATATGCGACCAGTACGAAACTTGGCAGATCCCAAAGTGTATGGGTCTTAATCTTGAATTCCAAATTTCTGGCAAATCCATCAAATGGTTCAAAGTTATTAAGGTGCAAAATTTTTGGTTTAACATGTAAATGGCTCCTCAACCCTAACTATAGTGGCACTACCGTGCCACTATAATATATATAGCTATCTATCTATCTATATATATATATATATATATAGATATATATATATATATAGATATATATATCTATATATATATCTATATATATATATATAGATAGATGAATGAATAGATATGGTGCAATAACGCGGTGGTGCTACCATGAATTGGAGTTGAGGAGCCATTTCTGTAAACAAGCTATTCACCTTAATAACTGCAACATATGATGGATTTGCGAAACGGAATTTTGATCAGAACCATAGGCCTTGGGATCTGCCGTTCGTACTGGCTCCGATATACGACTCTTGGAGCCAAAGTGTAGCGATCTGTCTTGGCAACGTTCACGGCTTTTCTGGAATTCTGTAATTCGCACCACAGGTAAAATGCGGTTGCATGTTCGGACAAAATCTTCAGGGGAACATGCAACCAGGGTCTCGATGTGCCAGCGCTTTCATGAAAAATATTAAGCGGTTCAAAAGTTATTCAAAAACAGTTTCCCATAGCAAGTCAATGGAAAGAATTAACAAAAAAATTCAACATTTTCACAAATGCATTTCTACACCACAAATGGAGCCTGTTACTAGCAAATCGACATTGTTTTCGTTGATAATCATAAAAATGGTTGGCATTAAGAAGGACCCTCTAGCAACAATTATTTGTATTCACCTAGTCGACCCGAGAATATTACCATGTATTTGGTAAAACACCCCAGATATATTTTTCAAGATTCTGAAAAACTTCTTTCTAAATACTTTCCGTGCTCACAAAAGTGTCGCAGAATTTTTGCAGACTTTTGCAATTGCGACAGTAATTTTTCTAGTCTGTGGGAAAATGACAGCAATTCTTTGGCACTGCACTGCAAAATAACCGTTGGGAGTTTTGGGCTGCAAATTTGGAGGAGCACATGCCGAGCATCTCACAGATGTGCCTTTCAGTGTTGTATTGAAAAAATATTTACGGCAAAATTTAACTCCCAAGTTGACAGTTTTCCCATAGGATAACATTACAGCGCCAAGCATTGCAGAAGTCTTTGGCACCTACTGCAAAATATCAGTTTAGTCTTTTTCTAAATTTGGAAGGAGACAGCCAACAGTACACAGAATGTGCCTTTCAGTAGTTTGTGAAAAAATATCATATGGCAGCAAAATTACGGCACTCCAAGATGACGGTTGTTCCCATGGGATAACTATACAGGCCCGACACTTAACAGAAATCATTGGAGCCTGCTGCAAAATAGCAGTTTGTCTTTTTCACAGAAATTTGGAGGGAAGACAGCCAACAGCCCACAGATGTGCCTTTCAGTAGTTTTGTGAAAAAACATTACAGGGAGGCAAAGTTATGGCGCTCTGAACTTTTCTTTTTTTCCCATAGGATAACATTACGGCGTTCGCCGCGCCTTTCAGGGCCCGTATCTCGGAAACGGTGCGAGATACGGACTTTTCGTCGGAAAATTTCTTAGCCCCAAATGGGGCTAAGATTCAAATTAGCCAGAACAGTTGTAAATAATATGACTTTTAAATTTTTTTTCTACGTCGTACGGTTCCTGAGATATAATGTATTTAGTATTCCAAGATCTCATTTTCTGCGCCGATACTCATTATTTTGCATACATTATTTGTACTCACTGTCTTTTCTCAATGCAGGTTTTGGGGAAAACCAGCCTGCGCTTACAGTACTGTTACTGTTGCCCTTTCCGCTTGGATCCGTACCCGTTCACTTACCATTGGCGTCTGCACCACCATGTGCGTTATCGCTGCGTTTTCATTGCGCTTGCGTTTCTGTTATTTTTGCCATTTCTGTCTACAGTACTGTTTATCTTACTGTTTCACTTTACATCACCATGCCCATTGACATTTCTGTTTGCATGCACCATGTTACTATGTGACAACACATCACGTGGCAGACCATTCCCGTCTACGCCACCATGTGCGTTACCCATTCTGTTCTCATTCGTGCTTGTGTTACCATGTACGCCACATGTTAGCATTTCTGTTTGCATTACTGTCCCTGTTAGTATGCCACAACAGCGCGCTCCCACCAACGCATTATGCAGCGGGAGCGTGGGGCCCAAAGGGCCCCGTGCTCCCGCCGCTGCATTACATTCACTATTTCTCGTTATCATTCTCAAAAAGAAGAGAAATTAGAGGCAAAAACTCCGTTTAATGCATTAGTTAGGGTTGTTCCACAGCGACAAAAGTGAGAAATTTGCTGTTAGGGTTGAAAACCCCCTTGGACCCCGCCCACCCCCAACCGGCATTGGGGTGCGCATTGGGATCGTGGGTCCTAACTCTCACCCATTCTTCTATACTTCTGCTGCTTTACACATGTCATGGGGTGAGGAGTTGGGCTGGCATCTGTCTTGCACCAGCTACAGGCAAGCGGTTCAACCTAACGCATTTCACTGTCGCTGTGGTAACTTAACTACGATTAAGCGATTTTACCTCTAATATGTATACAACACATATATATATATATATATATACATATATATATATTAGAGGCAAAAAACTCCATTTAATGCATCAGTTAGGGTTGTTCCACAGCGACAAAAGTGAAGAAATTCGATGTTGAGGGTTGAAACCCCTTTGCACCTCCAGCCCACCCCCAACTGGAATCGGGAGTGCGCATTGGAATCGTCAGCCTAAGTGTCACCCCATCACATGTGGAAAGAAGCTGAGGAATAGGAGAATGGGGTGACAGTTGGGACCGATGACCCCAATACACCCGATTCCAGTTGGGGTGGGCTGGAGGGGTCCAAAGGGGGTTTCAACCCTAACATCGAATTTCCTCACTTTTGTCGCTGTGGAACAACCCTAACTGATGCATTAAACAGAGTTTTTTGCCTCTAATTTCCCTTCTTTTTGAGAATGATAATGAGAAATAGTGAATGTAATGCAGTGGTGGGAGCGCGGGGGTGATGTCTTGTCACATTTTAACATTGTGCCCTCAAAAGCAAATCATAATGCGCATGGTGACGCAAATCGAAACAGAAAGAGGAACAGTACTGTAGACAGAAATGTTAAAAACAACGGAAGCATAACATAAATGAAAACACAGAAGGGTAATGCATGGTGGGCGTGGCGTGAGCGGTAAGTGAAATAAGTGCAGGAACCGCAAGCAGAAACGGTAATGGTAAGAGTAATGTAAGCACACAGTCCAGTTTTCCCCAAAAGCTGTGTAGAGAAAGACAGTGAGTAGAAAGAATGTATGCAAAATAATGACTCTCGGAACACAAAAATCAGTAGTTGTAATAGTAAATTGCTTATATCTCAGTAACCATACGACATAGAAAAAAAATTTAAAAGTCACATGTATTATCGCTTTCCTGGTTAGTTTTATACATAGCCTGGGGGCTATAATTTTTCGATAAAAACTCCGTATCTAGCACCGTTTTCGAGATACGGGCCCTCAAAGGTGCGGCGAACGCCGTAATGTTATTCTATGGGGAAAAAAACAGAAGTTCTTACTGCCATAACTTTTGAACAGTTTAATATTTTTTCACAAAATCTTTGAAAGGCACATCGGGGACCCTGGCCACACGTTCCCTGAAGATTTTGGGATGGTCGCGCAAACCGTGCTGACGTGGAGGCGTGACCGTGGGAATTCCAGAAAAGTATAAATGCATGCACAGATCACACTTAATAACTCCACAGCCATGTATCTGACCAGTACAAAACTTGGCAGATCCCAAGGCGTGGATCTTGATCATGTATTCGAATTTTAGGCAAATCCATCAAGCAGTTTACCAAAGTTGTTAAGTTTTTTTGGGTTTAACATGTAAATGGCTCCTCAACCCTTTTCAAATTTCTGGAAAAGTACTTTACATAAAGAATACTTTAGTGCTCATGACAGTGTATGCAAATTTCTTGAAGCTTTTCCAAATTACGACAGTACTTTTCTAGGCTGTGGGGTACTGACAGCAATTCTTTGGCACCCCGCTGCAAAAGAATGGTTTGGAGTTTTGGGCTGAAATTTGGAGGTAATGCAGCCGACATCTCACAGATGTGCCTTTCTGTGTTGTGTTGAAAAAATATTACACGGCGGCAAAGTTACGGCATTTGAAAAACATATTTCTGGGGTGTTTTACCCCAAAATAAAGACATGGCTAGCATCCTCAAGCTCCGACTAGGTGAGTACAAAAAGAATTAGGTTGCTAGAGGGTCTCAATTTTAAATGCCAAGCATTTTCTGATCACTAGCTCCTCAATTCCTAACTATGGTAGCACTACTGTGCTACCATAATACACATATATATATATATATATATATATATACCTCTATATATTTATATATATATATATATATATATATATATATATATATATATATAAATAATATATATATATATACACATATCTATATTATAGAGTGCAATCGCACCCTATTATTAAAGATAATGAAAGCACTTTAATGTCAAAATTGAAATTTTGCACGTTAATAACTTTGGACTACAATAGATTTACATGAAATCTGGTATGAACGGTGTGGGCATCGTAGGTCTCTTGATTTGCCAAATTTTGTTTCCGTCAGACGTACATTTTTTGTGAAGTGAATCGTTGAAAAATGCACTTTTTGTCAGTTTTGAGGGCAGTTTTTTTTTATTTTGTCCATGGTGGTGTGCAGCCACCATGTAGCATGCTAGTCTGAAACTTGACATGTAGAAATAGCTTGGGTCAAGGAACATGCCACTTTTTGTTTGGTGAAAAAATATTAATCCATTCAAAAGTTATTAAACTTTTAGCTCCCATTATAAGTCTATGGAAAAATTTTGATGCTTGTTTTGCGAAAGAAGAATTGGCTTTTGGCCATCTGGTCACTCCTCACAATCAAAGAATTTGCAAGCTCGTGATCAAAGATTCTTTGATCGCGAGGAATATATCGATCGTGATGGCCATCATCTTGTTTTCAGTTTGGGGTTGGAAAAAAAAAATATCTCAGCCCATGGGTGACTTCTGAAGTAAAACATTGATGGGTTGTGCTCATAGGGGCTTCCCTCTATCAAGCCATGCCTGTGGTTTAATGTAGTTGTGCCAAAAAATTGAGTTTTAAACTTTTAAATTCTTTTATCATGGCTCACTAATGATCTTTGATCATGAGCCTTCAAATTCTTTGATCACGAGATTCTTTGATCATGATCTTTGTTTGTGAGGGACGGACGAGATGGTCAGATTTTTGGGATGGAAAAATACAAATATCTCAGCCCAGGGGTGACTTGTGAAGTAAAACTAGGATGAGTTTTGCTCAGGGGGCTTCCCTCTATCAAGCCATGCCTGTGGTTTAATGTAGTTGTCAAAAAATGGAGTTTTAATGATTTTAAATTCTTTGATTTTGAGCCTGCAAATTCTTTGGTCGAGAGATTTGTTTGATCGTGAGCTTCATTCATGAGGGAGGGATGAGATGGCCAGATTTTTGCTGGATAGATGTCTCTGGCAGGGACCAAATAGCCCAACATTCATGATCAGATTTCCCCTCATTATCAAAGACGATCTTTGATCGCGAGGTACCGGCCAATTCTCATGATCAAAGAATTTTTAAAGGTGCAAAAACTTTAAAATTAAATATCTCAGAAATGATTTAGTCGTTTAACTTGAAATTTGGAGGGTGTTAAGGGATGTCATGTAGGATTGAATTACGGTGTTTAGGTGTTGGACCTAATATTGCTGTGGATATATTGTGTGATGCATTTTATGTTTTGCAGATAGCAAGCTGCATTGTGGTAGTGGCTTGACATTTATAGGGTATCTAGCCTTACTGCCAAGGAGGTAATTTTCAGTGATTAAGTATGTAAAATGTAAACAGGTAGGAAATTATGCCACTAAAATGGAAGAAAATTTGGTTTGTTTCAAGTTGGTGTGAGCGAGGGGCCCAAAGTGCCCCATGCTCTTACCAACTTGTGCAACACTGTACTTTACTATGCTTTCTCAAAAAGTAAGGAAATTCTTTGCAAAAAACTGCAGTAATGCAATCGTTAGGGTTTTTTACAGTGACAAAAGTGAGGAAATTTGCCAATATGGTTACCAACCCTTGCACCACACAACCACCCCACCCCTACCAACAGGCATTGGGTGTGCATTAGCATTATTGGTCCCAACTCTCACCACATTCTCTTATACTGCACTGCCTCAGCTTATTTACACATGGAATGGGGTGAGAATTAGGACCAATGACCCCAACGCATACCCCAATGCCTGTTGGTGGTGGTGGGGTGGTCATGGGGTGCAAAGGGTGGTAACCCTAATGGAGAATTTCATAGAAACATAGAAACATAGACTTTGACAGCAGATAAGGACCACTTGGCCCACCAAGTCTGCCCATTTCCCTTCCTATTGGATAAGCTGCAGATTCTAGTTAACCAACTGCCTACTTCCTGCAACACCCCACTACAATTGCCTTATGTCTGTCCCATGCATGTTTGAATTCCCCCACTGTTTTAGATCCAACAACCTCCCCAGGAAGGCAGTTACAATCATCCACCACTGTCTCTGTGAAAAAAATTTCCTCATATTACCCCTGAGCCCTCCCTGCTCTATCTTTAAATTGTGCCCCCTTGTTCTTACACATCTCTTTTTCTGAAAGATGCTACCCTCCTGGACTTTGTTGATTCCCTTGAGGTACTTAAAAGTTTCTATCATGTCCCCCCTGTCTCTCCTTTCATCAAGAGTATACATATTAAGCTCTCTCAGTCTCTCTTCATATGGTTTCTGATGTAGACCCTGAACCATTTTAGTTGCTCTCCTCTTGGCTGCTTCCATCCTGTCTATGTTCTTGCATAGATGGGGTCTTCAAAACTGCACACAGTATTCCAGATGGGGTCTCACCAACTGTCTGTACAGAGGGATAACCACTTCCCTTTTTCTACTTGTGATGCCCATTCCTATGCATCCCAGTATCCCCCTGGCTCTCCTTATTTACTTCTCACATTGCTTACTCACCTTTAAGTCATTTGATATGACTACCCCCAATTCCTTTTCCATTTTTGTTGTTGTTAGTACCTCCCCTGCTGTTGTGTACTCTTCTCCTGGGTTTTTGTTTCCCAGGTGCAATACTTTGTACTTCTTTGCATTGAATCTAAGTTACCATATGTCTGACCATTCCTCCAACCTTGACAAGTCCCTTCTCATCCTTTCTACCCCCCTTGTGTATCAACTCTATTACAGATCTTTGTGTCATCTGCAAAGAGGCATACCTTTTCCTCCAGACTTTCTGCAATGTTACCTATAAAGATGTTAAAGAGGACTGGACCCAATACTGAGCCCTGAGGTACTCCACTAGTAACCCCCCCTTTCTTCAGAATGTGTTCCAGTCACTGTTCACATTTCCTCACTTTTGTCTTTGTGAAAAACTCTTACTGTTGCATTAACGCAGTTTATGCAAAGAATGTATGTATGTATATATATATATATATATTAATATTACATGATGGGCAGGAGTGTGATATGGAAAATATTCGCACTCCTGCAGAATGAGCTCTAGATACTCACGAGTGCTGAAGGCAAGCGTGAGAGTATCCAGAGCTCCCTTTGTAGGATAGAGAATATTTTCTATAGCACACAATCTGCACATCATGTGTTCTATTTATACAATGGGTAGGAGCTTCAGAAGTGTTGTTACGTTTTATTGTGCCCTTTTCCTGTTTCTCTGTGCTGCTTTTTTATTTTCTTTTAGTATTTGGTAACCAGATAAGTTTTCAGGGGTGACCTGGAAGCATTGGGCAGTTTAGTGACTTGTTCAGTCACACAGTATGCAAGTGGAGGTTGTGAGAATCAAATCCAGGTCTGGTCTGCTGGATGTACCAAGCTTGTTCACAGCTCCTCACTCTAACCTCTAAGCTATACTGACAGCTCTGTTTGTGTGTGGTCTGAGTGCATGTAAGTGTTTCTGAATGGGCTGGGAGTGCTAGAAACATTATGGGAAAAAAGTGAGTGTGTTTTGCAATGCTAATTGAGTTAGTTGCAACTAGCAGTGAGAAACAGAAACTGTGTGGTGAAGCACTGTCATTTAGAATGCAGGCTTCTTTGAAAATGAGAGTAGCATAGTAAAGGGGTGGGAGTTTTACAAACACAATGGGAAACAGCTCAGTGTCCTTTGCAATGTTAATTGAGTTACTTGCAAGAAGCAGTGAAAAACAGATTAATGAAGCAGTTCAATTTGGAATGCAGGCTGTAGTTAGTGAGTGAGTGGTGACATCAGTACAGTATCTATAAACAGCATTTATTATCACAGTAGTGATGTCATTGTCATTTATCACAGTCCAGTGGAAAGAGCTGCATTTATCACACTATAGAAGAGTTCCACCCTATTGTGTGTATGTGTGTGTGTATATATATATATATATATATATATATATATATATATATATATATGTGTATATATATATATATATATATATATATATATAGATATATAGATATATACTGGCCCAGCAGGGTCATTCTAGTTAGGGTTGAAGAGCTACTTCTATGTTAAACACAACATGCTTCACTTTAACAAGTTTGCAACCATTTGTCCCATTCACCGGAAATTTGGCATGCCTGTTGTTGTACCATACATCTCTGGATTTGGAAAGTTTTGTTCTGGTCAGATGTTCAGTTGCAGAGATGGAAAGCATGAAAAAGTGTGAAAAATCCTCAACTTTTTGTGAATTCTTTGCTCGTCTCCCCAGCCCAAACATTTTTTCCATCTGCTCTGAAATGTTTAGGATATATGTGGACTGGGACAAGGCAGTGCCTTTTGAAGGTTTGGTGAAAAAATATTAATCCATTCAAAAGTTATTAAACTTTTACATGTACCATTATACCATATGGAAAAAAATATATTTGCAACATGAAAGATTTCGCGAAAGCACTGTTATGTTTTGAGCTTTGGGTTTTCACTTTCATGCTGCTGCCATCTTGTTTCTGTTAGCGAGGTGATAAAAATGATGTAGTTAATAAAAATACTGCCCCATGGTAAACACCAATACTTGGGTTTACCTAATTGGGGCACTAAGAACATGATCCTGGCATCAACTTTTCTAAATGATGCCTGGGAATATGTTTTTTTAACATTTTCCTCCAATCTATGGGTGGATTTTTTATGGATTACCTGGGCACTTTCGGGCAAATTACTGCAAACGTCTGGGGATCTTGTGTGAAAGTCTGTGGATTTTTTGTACAAGCACCTTAAGTTAACCAATTGGATGTCAGTGAAAGTAGTTAGACTTTTGTGGAAATACCCTGGATATACAACCCAAAAAAACTGTTTATTTGCCACTTCAAAGCAAAAAAATTGGTTATGGCTTTTGGGCTGAAATCTGCAGGGTAACAAGCTCTTGTGCAACAGATGTGCCTTTTGCTGGTTTGGTGAAAACATTTACTGTGGTTGCATAGTTATGGCATTCTGAAGTTGAGATATTTCCCATAGGATAACATTGCAGTGCATGCAGTGCATTTTGGCATCCATATCGCAAAAACAGTTCAAGATACGGACTTTTCGCAAAGCATGGGTGGAGGTGGTTAGCTCAAGAATACAACTAAGAAAGATCTGTAGCTTATCCAGTAGGTTGAGAAATGGGCAGACTAGGTGGGCCAAGCGGTCCTTATCTGCCGTCAAAATCTATGTTTCTATGTTTCTATGTTGAAAGACTTTTTCACGCACTTGCTGTGGTTACTGAGATATTGCCAAAAAAGTGTTACAATGGTTACTTGGAGGGTGTCCTGGCTTGCCTTATGTGTCTGTAGTTATGTGTAATTTGGACTGCAGGTCTGAGAGGGACCACCCTTCAACCTTTGCATAGTATTTATGCTAAAGTGGGAGCAGTGGGACCTTCTACACTATGCCTGTAGACTTATGGTAGGTGGGAGTGCTGGGCCCATAGGACCTGAGCTTCCACAAATGTTATATCATTTTGCAAATCTGAGATGATAATTTTGGGTGGGTGGGTGCGCGGAACCCAGAGGGCCCACACTTTCATCCATGGATATTATTTCGGTAGTCTGGTCAGTATGTTAGGAAATGGCTCTGCCTGTTTTAAGGCACGACATGGAAATAAAGAAATATCCTCACTGGGAATCAAACCTATGACCCTTTGCTTTTCAGACAAAGACATATTCACCATGGCACATGATGCCAACATTAGGATATATTTATGAGTGTGTGGGAGAGAAGGGCCTGGAGAGCTTGCACTCCCATTTATGTATTCCATTTTGCTAAGCTGAGGACACAGTAATGGATGAGTGGGAGCACAGGGCCTGAAGGGTCTGTGCTCCTACCTATGTATAAAGTACCACATGTGTAGCATTTCTCTTTCTTAAAAAAAAAGTGCTTGTAAAACTTTTTTAACATGGGTACTTTAGTACATTCTGCACTGGTTTTGCGACAGCACACTATACTTTCATGAAAGTACTATTGCTTTCACAAAAGCATAGTGTACATTCGCAAAATTACCATTGCTTTCATGAATGTATATCACACTTTTGCAAAAGTACTATTGCCTTGTATGGGACACTTTCACGAAATTCTGCAATACTTTCACAAAAGCATCACATTGGTTTTGTGATTCCTGTGCTATGTAAACCAATGGTGCTTACACAAAACTGTTGAGACACCTCCTATGGATAAGATTATACAGAACTGAAAGCATGGTGTACTCCAGTGCTATGTCTCTATGTGTATACTGTAGGAGTGGTGGAGTGCAGGGTCCAGAGGGCTTGTGCTGCCACCCATCTTGCAATACTGGGAGCACAGGGACCTCATGTACTATGTCTCTACACTAATGGATGGGTTGGAGCACAGAGCCCAGAGGGACTGTGCTCCCAAAACCATATACCATTTACATCACATTTTCTCAAAAAGAAGGGAAATTCATTGGTAAAAAAACTGTGTTACTTCACTAGTTAGGGTTCATAGCACAGCAACAAAAGTCTGTTAATTCTATGTTAGTGTTACCATCCCTAGCATCCCACTCCACCACACACTGTTCAGACACCAACAGGTGTTGGGGTGTGACATGGGGTTGTCAGGCCCAAGTCTTACCTCATTCTCCTATACTGTACCATGTCAGCATGTTTATACATGGAATGGGATGAGGGTTGGATCTGATGACTCCATGTCATGATATGAATCCTGTTGGTGTACGGATGGTGGGTATATATATATGGAGAGAGAGAGAGAGAGAGAGAGATTTAGTAGCTGCACAATAGTGCACCTATAATTAGGGTTGTACATCCACTTCTGTGTTAAGCACAAAATGTTTCACTTTAATAATTTTGCAGCTGTTTGACTAATTTGCCTGAAATTTTACATGTGTCATCTGGTACCATAGATCTCTGGATCTGGTAAGTTTTGGTATTGATTGATATTTACACTTAGATAATGTCCAGAAAGGTGGCTGCTTGCAACACAAAACTGGTGCCACCACGAAAATCCAAACACAAAGGCAGCTTGGAGTAGGGCAACTCAGTAACTGAAAAAATACCTCAATGCTAGGTCATGTTAAAACCATTTTATTGCAAAAAACTTTAAGCACATAGCAGCACCCCTCACATATGTACACAAGCCGATGGCTCATGTCACACTGACACTTTTTCAGACATTTAAGCTTAGGGTTGCCAAGTGTGAGATTACCCCCCCCCCACACACACACACACACACACACACACACACACACACACACACACACACACACACATACAGTATACATAGAGGAACAGGTATGCTGTATGTGTTTTGGCATTGTGAAGAGTAATGAGTAATTTAAGATATGTATAGTATAGGACTATTGGATGAGTTTTAGAGTACCTAGATTAACCGGGGGATGACATCTGCCTCCTGCAGCTGGTGCAGAATGCGGCTGCCAGGCTTTTAACTGGTACATCTAGAACCAGTCATATTATGCCTGTGCTCTGTGGACTGCACTGGTAACTAGTGCTGTGGTGTATCACCTGCAAGCTCAGTTTGCTGACCTATAAAGCCATACATAATCAGGGACCTGACTACCTGCAAGATCTCCTTTCTCCCTACTGCCCTTCCCGACCACTTTGATCCACTGACAAGGGATTGCTAGAGATTCAAAGGGTATGACTTCAAACATCTGGGGACTGTTCCTTTGCTTTTATTGCCCCTACCCTGAGGAATAATTCTCTACCTCATTTGATCAGGGAGTGCTTGACCGTCCAAAGTTTTAAACCAGAACTGAAAACTTACCTCTTTAACCTGGCATTTTTAGAGGACTATTAATATTCTTTAGGATTGACTGTCATCTTGTTTTATGATTCTGCTGTTTACTTTTATTTTAGATGTTGATGTTTTAATTATTGTATTTAATTGTTGATGCCAGTGGATTTTATGTACAGGCACCTTGATTGCTGGAAAGGTGCCTTTTAACAAATAAAGCTTGAGTTGAGAAGCTTGAGGGTTCACAACACCAAAACATTGCTGTCATATCTGTTGTTTGCATGTGCAGTGGGGATACAGTCTTGTGGTTGGTAGCCTTGAAGTTACACTTTTGTGACATCAACCATAGTTACATTTTTAACTGGGCATGTGTGCGGTCACAGCCAAGGAATTCTGCCCCTCCCCTTTTCCCTGTTGTGACTGTACACAACACATACTAGGTACTGTATAGCAGTTTATATTCACGCCCTTTATATTTAGTGTTCCAAGCACACACCCACATATTCACTTCCCCTTATTTTCACTGGTGGAACACTAGTGCTGGCATATATAGTGATCTACCTAATATTCGCTGTCTTTTTATTTTCACTCTAATATGGAACCAGCAAATATAGTGAAAATAAAATGATAGTGAATATTTCCTGTTATACAGTATTCAGCCACATACCAGTCACATAACACTTTCTCATAAAGAAGGCAAATTCATTTCAAACAATTTTATTAATGCACCATTGTGGTTGTGACCTACAGCCACAAAACAGTAATATAACACTTTGCAAAAATTATGGAAATTCATGGAGAAAAAACAGTTCATAAAAGCACCATTAGGGTTCAACCCTTGATAGTAGGGAAATTAGAGGTTAGGGTTGAGAAGAGTAGGATCACACCACCCAGTATATATTGAGGAACAGGTATGAAGTACGTGTTACTGGTGTTGTGAAGCTTCATGGTCATCCTCCCATTCAATGAGTATGGTAAGATATGTACAGAATAGTATAGGACAATTGGGTGAGGATTAGGTTCCACAATGTCAAAACACATCAGTCTAACCTGTTTTTGCATGCACAGTGGAGGCCTGGTTTTACAGTTGCCAACTATACACATTTGTGAAATCAACCATAGTTACATTTTAAACTGGGGATGTGAACAGTGCTAGCCAGGGAGAGCTGATTCCCCCTTCCATTTTTCCGACTGTACAGAATATGAACCAGATATTAGATTTGGTGGGGTAACACCGAGTGTCCTGTGGTATGTCAGCAGGTTTCATACTACCCATCAAAGGAAGCTGACACAGTATATATGTTGACAAATTCAAGCTTTATATGAATATATATATATATATCCCAGGCACACTGCCTTAGGGGTAGCTGGTCCAGTCCACTGGGGTGTTAAACAGACGAGGCATACTGATGAGTCCTGGTAGGACGAAACACGTGTCTATGTCTTCTGTTAGCACCCTTTGCAAACTGTGTGAGAGGCCTTTCGGCACCATGCAATTCTGCTTAAAGTTGGACCAGCATAACATTCTGTGGTGATTTGCATATGCAGCCCATGATGCTTTGCATTGTGGGGGCATGTGTGACTTTGTATTTTCTTGAAACTTGGCTTCCAGCCAAATGCCCTTTGGTAACCCTTGCCTCAGTGTTTACGACAGAGGTTCTTTGTCTTTAAATGGTTTTTATTTTAATGGGTTCACCACAATATATCCCAGGCACACTGCCTTAGGGTAGCTGGTCCAGTCCACTGGGGTGTTAAACAGACGAGGCATACTGATGAGTCCTGGTAGGACGACTGCGTGTCTATGTCTTCTGTTAGCACCCTTTGCAAACTGTGTGAGAGGCCTTTCGGCACCATGCAATTCTGCTTAAAGTTGGACCAGCATAACATTCTGTGGTGATTTGCATATGCAGCCCATGATGCTTTGCATTGTGGGGGCATGTGTGACTTTGTATATATATATATGTATATATATTAAATACATCAAAGTATAAAAAAATTTACAGCAACATAAGAATAAAAAAATTACATTTTAGCATTTTCTTTATTGTTATAAAAACATATTCTCTTGTTTGAATTTTCCTTAAGCTCTTTATTTTTTTTGTAAAACAACATAAATGATTTCTTGTGATTTTTTCTTTATAAAAATAAACTTTTATTTTGAAAAAGCAAAAAAATTCACAGAAAAATTATTTTCTTTAAAAAATAAAGTGCCGCTTGCATTTCCAAATAAACAAAAACAATTGTCCTCCTGCTCTTTGTTTTTTTTGTAAACAACATATATGATTTCTTGTGATTTTTTCTTTATAAAAATAAACTTTGATATTGAAAAAGAAAAAAATGCACAGAAAAAGTATTTATCTATAATAAATAAAGTGCCTCTTTCATTTCGGAAAAAAAAAAAGTATATACAATCGTACAAGTGGTATGCTGGGGCACAGCTTTAGGTATCTTCCAGGGTGACAAGAGTGACTTGAGTTCCCTGCTTCCTTGAACATGGCTGCAAACGTAGGGGAACAATGCCATGGTGTCTGGTGATGCAGTGATGATGGTGCCTATAAACTCTTCTTCCAGTTGTTCCTGCTTCCCATCTCAAGGTCTTCATGGAGGAGTAGCTGGCTGCTGGTCCTAAACCTGTTTCCAGAAGTCAAATTCCTGTCTTCGGAAATCAAGTTCTTGTTTTTTTTAGTTTGAATGTTTATTTCTTTAGTTCAAATTTTTTCCTAGTAATTTGAATGTTTGTTTTTTAAAATGCCAATTTTATTTTTCCAATTCTAATTATTCTTTTGCTAGTTCATTCTGCCACCCAATTTCTGCAGACAGTATTGTGACTTTCCTGGAAGGGTTCAATATGCTGCTAGCCATGGCATTCAGTGGTCGAGTTTCCATAAAAAAAAAAACATAAGGAAAGAGATTATAATACAACCACGCAATCAAAGAATAACATGGTACAGAAACAGATATTCTCATGGATAGTTTGTAATACATACTGACAAGTTTGGACACTTTTTTGTTGTTTGCAGACCTACACATAAAAGTAATATTCTGTAATATTCTCATTACATTCATAATAATTAGAAAGGGTTTGAGAAATGGGCCTTTTGTGATTAACTGTAAACATTCTATCGGCCTTATATTAATATTTTATTGACATACAAGTATATTGTATTCATATGCCTAACAAGGTAAAAACATTGTTAAAAAAATGTTTGTTTTAGTAGAGTAGGAAGGCACTCTCAGGAGTTATGTTAATAATAATCAGCTAATCGGCATCTATTGGGATATTACACTCAGTTATGCCTCAAGTAATGTCACTCCCTTTGAGGGTGATTAACATATAATTAATGGCATGGCATGCCTGATTGCTTAGTGATGATGCTTATATCTTCACTACTGGTTTTCATATTTAATATGGTTACACACTTTCTTGATCTGATAGTGTGAACATCAGCAAAACAGCTGATTTGTAGAACAGCTGCTAATTTACATATACAGCTAATGATTAATTAGAGTCAGTCCTTATAGAGTAGTTGCAACACCCAGTGTAGCTGAGTGACTTTACTAGGCAAAAAAAGCAGGTAAATCAGCTGATAACTCAGACCATAGTGCATTGTTACTATAATAGAATGGATCCATGTGTAAAATATATTTAAAATATATTTAAGTATCTTCTTTAATAAATGCCATTCCTCAGCTGTGGGTTATGTAGGATTTACCCATGTTCATGTGTCATACTTTCTCATATTAGCGTAGAGGATTTTCAAATGCCATAGTATGATCTGAAATTAAAAATGATATATACAGCTTTCATGACAATGTGATGTATTATTTGAGACAAATAACATGAACTTGCAGTTTGATAGGTAGTGAATCAAACTAATCTAGCTAGCAATGATATACATACACACCAAGAAAAACAGCACATATGCAACAAATACAATGGAATTATAAGAGAAATATGGTGAAGCAAAGCTATACTTTGCACAACACCAACATGCAAGCAAAGATGCAGCAAAGTTTTGCTACACATGCAAAATTGCCACAAAGTCATCAATTTCACCCCGCATAGCACTTTGTGTAATTTTCCCAAATAACCCATAATTCTCCATTTGTCACTTTGCCTTGCTTTGGGGGTTTTTAAGTGCAAATTGCACTTAAAACCCAAAAACAACAGAGGTCACACATGGAAAATCCCCAACACCATCCCTGATGTATCCCTGATGTCTAGTAGCCCCATCCACTCCTACTGTCAGGTAATACCACCACCCACCCCAACCCTGAGTTGGATCCATATAAAAAATATATTAATTTCCCTGGTGTCTAGTGATCCCCCACCCCTCACCCTGACAGGTAGTACCCCCACCACACACACCAACCCTAAGTCAGATCCATTTAAAAATAAAATACTTTTCTTTGTGTCTAGTGGCCCCCACCCCACCTTGTCATGTAGTATCTACCCACTCTGTTCCCCCAACCCCAACAAGAGCAGGCCACCGGAACATCCCTTGACTCACCTCCATGACTGGCGGCCCATCTGAATCAGCTCAATGAATCAGTATCTGCTTGTATAAGCATGTGCTCATTCATTGACGATTCATGGTAATTTTCTGAGTCCTACTGGGGTATACAGAAGGGGAGGGCATTGCTCCAGTGTCTCACAGGGGGGGCAGGATGGGGAAAGGGCATTGTGGACCCTGGAGGAGCCCACAACACCTTTCCCCATCCTGCCTCCCCTACCATGACCAGAGCAGCCCCCAACCTTATGTACAACGATGCAGGACTCCAAAAATGACCACAACTTGTCAATGAATAAGCACTTGCTTGTACAAGCACCTCCTCATTTATTGAGCTGAGTTGGGTGGGATGTCATCCATGGATGTGCCGGTGGCCTGCTCCGGTTGGGTTGGGGGGAGTGGGGTGGAGGTACTACATGACAGTGTGGTGGGGCGGGGGCCACGAGACACCAGGGAATGTAATGTTTTTTTTACACTGATCTGACTCAGGGTTGGGAGAGGAGAAGGGTGGGGTTACTACCTGTTAGGGTAGGGGGCCACTAGACACCAGGGAAAATAATATATGTTTTTAATTAGATCCTACTTGGGGTTTGGGGGAGAAGGGTGGGGGATGTGGGGCCACTAGACACCAGGGAAAATAATATATATATTTATATATGGATCAGACTAGGGGTTGGGGTGGTGTGGTGGTGGCACTACCTGACAGGATGGAGGGTGGTGGCCCATTAGACACCAGGGAAACAAACTAAAAGTGTTTTACACATCCTGAAGTAACACAGAGTACCCACAGAAATTGGAACTTTATGCTACTTCTGGATGTGTAGTAATTTGTGTTGCTACTCGTAGTATGACCTGAAGTTCGGGGTATACACGAAATACTATGGGTAGTGAATTTAATGCATATTGCCCACCACTATGTGCAAGCTACTATGTCCAAACCTGAACATGCTTAGCATTTGTATGAATCATGCCACTAGCTATGTAAAAGCAGTATTATGTATTTGATTTTGAGACATTGACACATTTGAGTTGTACTATACCAAAACAGCAGTATGTTGGCATGACAAGCACAGTAGATGTGTACACCTGTGAAGTAAATGTATATTCACAAAACATAAATTATGTCACACATTTTAACACGTTCTCCAACAGTATGACCAATTAATAATAAGAAATTGTTTCATTTGTGTTTTTTATTGAACTATTTCAGAAAATCTGCTCAATACAACAAATCAGTTTTAAAATAAACATGTTACATATTATAACTGTTATTTAAATACTTAGATACTGCTATGTTTACTTACGTCTGATGGCTGACTTAGCCGCCTAAGTGCCCGGCCATTGTGCATCAGTTAAGCACATAGAAAACATGATATTATGTTACAGCGAGAGATAGATTTGCATGTTCTAAAGTAAGAGTATGTCCTATATACACACAACAGGAGCTAAAGCTAAAAAATAATAAGATAAAAAAAAATCTTAATGACAACAATTAGATATAAATATCAAGAAATTTCATTGGTGCTGTTGTTACAATGGATATTGTTAAAGTTACTATTATCACAGTTATGTTATCTTTCCTATTTTCACGAAAATGCATGCATCTTTGGGAAAACAGCAACAGTTTCAAGACAGTACAAGAACTGATGCCACAGTATCTTATATGCTTTCACGAAAGTCATCATAGTTGCACAGCAGTACACATGGTTTTGTGAAAGTAAGCGTACTTTCGTCACAATAGACTATCACTATACAATGGGAAAACATCAATAGTTTCAAGACAAGTCAAGAACTGAAGCCACAACAGCACATATACTTTCACTAAGTCATTACAGTTGCATGGAAGTACACATGGTTTTGCGAAAGTAAGTATAGATTCGCGACAATAGACTATTTCTAAACAATGGAAGCTTGAAAATCTTATTGATTTTGTGAACCTACTTGAAATTTCTCAAAACTATCTTTTGTTTTGAGCATTCCATATTTATTCATATTGAGATGCTGCATACATATCTTTTAATTAAAACTTAAAGCATATATTGAAAATATCTTACTAACGTTTGGCTCTTTATAAAAAAAAAAATGATACATACTCTAGGTACCTCCAAACATACTAGATAGATCCAATTGTACACAAATCTTCAACATATACATGCACTAGTACTTAACCATAACTACGCATTGCGTATACCAGTACAGTCATATGAACTAACAACACTAAATGTTGACATGTGTACCATATATGCAGTTTATCTACTATTGCAGTTATACTTAAACCTTACATTACTATCTGAATAAATGCATGGAATGGAAATGATAACATAATGGCTACTTTACAGTGAGGTGTGAAAAACATATAATGAACACCTATTCTTAGACAATGTCATGTAGTGTGTATACATCAAACTTATGATCTCCAGCAGCCAGCTGACTTCCCTGGGATGCAGGAACAGCTGCACCCAGATGTGGAGCCCAACCCTCAAACCATCACTGTTTGGCTGCACTTTTTCCTCCGGCCTTAATGGGCTGAGGGGGGGACAGCCACAGAGCTGGATGCACTGGAAGAGGAGGTGCCTGTTGTCCATATCTTAGTGGCATCACCATCACCCTGTTGTTGTTGAGCTGTATAAAAAGAGAAAAAAAAAGACATATTGGATGCAGAAATTAATATCAATTTATAATAAATTGATTACGTTTACAATTTCTAATGAGAAAGTTTTTCTTATGGGCAAAACTATGAAGAATATTTATGGAAACAAAAAAATGTGTTTCAGTGAAATCATACTATTTACTGTAAAGTTCATGCTTGGTTTCTAATTGCTGTAATTAAAAGTAGAGAATTACATAACTGAAAGTGAAATCACACAACTTATTGTGGAAAAATGCAAGGTAAATGTTTAAATACTGTGAATCATCAAGTGAACCCTGAACATTACTATTACAGCTTTGTGATACCAACCACACATATTTTTGAACACTGAGACCTTGCATGGTCTCAGTAAGGGAATGCCACCCCTCCCCCAAAAAACAGCAGTTACTGGATCTTAAGGTCACATTCACAGTCCAAATGAACCACTAAACATTACCATTACACCTGTCTGATACCAAGTACACATATCTGAGAACGCCAGGACCTTTCACTGCCGCAATTTGGGAATGCCCCCTCCAACACCAGGCACTAGATACTGAAGTCACATCCACAGTGCAACTGAACCCATACATATTACTGTAACACTTCCCTGATAGCAACCACAAATATGTTAGAACACTGGGACCTTGCATGGTCTCAATCTGGGAATGCCCTCCCCCAACACCAGGCACTGTATCCTGAGGTCAAAGCCACAGTCCAACTGAACCAGTAAACATTACCATAACACCTCCCTGATACCAGACACACATATGTTTCAACACTGGAACCTTTCACGGTCTCAATTTGGGAAAGGCCCCACCCCCAACACAAGGCACTGTAACCTGAGGTCAAAGTCACAGCCCAAATGAACCCATAAACATTACCGTAACACCTCCCTGATACCAAACACACATATGTTTCAACACTGAGACCTTTCACAGTCTCAGTCTGGGAAAGGCCCCACCCCCTAGTAGTAGGCACTGGATCCTGAGGTCACAGCCACAGTGCAACTGAACCCATAAACATTACTGTAACACCTCCCTGATACCAACCACACATATGATAGAACACTTGGACCTTTTATGATCTGAATCTGGAAATGTCCCCCTCAACACCAGGCACTGTATAATGAAGTCATAGCCACTTCCCTGATACCAACCACACATGTGTTTTAACACTGGGACCTTTTACCATCTTAGTCTTGGAAAGACCCACCAACACTAGCCACTGGATCCTGAGGTCAAAGCCACAGCCCAAATGAACCCATAAACATTACCGTAACACCTCCCTGATAGCAACCACACATATGTTAGAACACTGGGACTTTGCATAGTCTCAATCTGGGACTGCCCCCCCCAACACAAGGCACTGTATCCTGAGGTCACAACCACCGCCCGACTAAACCCAAAAACATTACTGTAAGACCTCCCTGATACCGAACACACATATGTTTTAACACTGGGACCTTTCACAGTCTCAGTCTGGGAAAGGACCCACCCCAACACTCGGCACTGGATCCTTAGGTCATAGCCACAGCACAAATAAACCCATAAACATTATCGTAACACCTCCCTGATAGCAACCAGACATGTTAGAACATATGGACCTTGCACGGTGTGAATCTGAAAATGCCCCCCCCACACTTTATGGAGGCAGTGTAGCACAGTGGTTTATGTCTCTGAGCTGCAAACCTGGTGATCTGGGTCTGAATCCCACACCTCCCACTTGCATACTGTGTGACCCTGAGCAAGTCACTTAGCTTTCTTGTGCTTCCAGGTTGCACTTGGAAACAAGCTTCGGCTTAGTGTGCCTCTCCTGGTTAAGACAATTTCCCCTTTCCCAACACCAGGCACTGTAATCTGAAGTCACAGTCACAGGCCAACCACACATCTGTTTTAACACTGGGACCTTTCACCGACTTAATCTGGGAAAGGTCCCATCCCCAACTCTAGCCACTGGATCCTGAGGTCACAGCCACAGCCCAACTGAACCCGTAAACATTACCATAACACCTCCCTAATAGCAACCACACATGTTAGAACACTGGGAACTTGCACAGTGTCACTCAGGGAATGCCCCCCATACACACAAAACACCAGTTTCTGGATCCTGAGGTCACATTCACACCCATCAACTGAACTCATAAACTTTGCCATTACACCTCCCGATACCTAGTACACATATGTTTGAAGATGGAGATCTTGAACAGTGTGAGGCAGGCAATGCCCCTCTCCCCACTTAAAACAACAGACTCTACATCTTGAGGTTACAGGTACAGCCCAGATAAACCCATAAACATTACCATTACATTATTGTGCAGAGCTGCAGTAAAAATAGTACATTTGAATTCCATTAACAGTCACATGCTATATAATAATAATAATAATAATAATAATAATAATAATAATAATAATAATAAACTTTATTTCTATGGCACCTTTCAAAAAACCAAGGTGCCGTACTAAATTTAAAAACAAGACAAACATTTCAAATCTTAAACTTAAAAATAGCTAGCACAAATATGCAAATAAAATCAGACTCCAAATGCTTGGGGCCATAAATACATTTTCAGGGCCTTTTTAAATCCCTCCCCTGTCATGCACTCCCATGACTGATGGGGTAGAGAATTTGAGAGGGTAGGGACCACATACATAAATGTACAAGCCCCAGAAGATTTCAAGCACTTCCTCAGGATCTCTAGTAACCCCTCACCAGCCAAGCGGAGTGATCTCCCAGGGCAATAAGGGACCAGGAGATCTTTCAGGTAGTCCAGGCCAAGTCCATGTAAGGCTTTGAAAGTCAGAAGACCAACTTTAAAGGTGATCCACCACTGCACTGACAGCCAGTGCAGTCTGCGCAGCACTGGTGAAATATGTCTGGACCGGGAGGTACCAGTCAGAAGCCGGGCCTCTGCATTCTGCACCAGCTGCAGGCAGCTGATTTCAACCCCAGGAAGCCCTAGATAAAGGGAATTGCAATAGTCCAGATGTGAGGACACAAAGGCATGGACCAGTGTAGGAAGATCACTGGATGGAACAAGGTGCCTAATCTTGGAGAAATTACTCAGATGGTAGAATGAGGACTTGACGATGGCAGATACCTGTGAATGCAGAGTCAGTCCTTCATCAAAAATGATCCCCAAGTTATGCACCTGTTCAGAGGTCAGGAGTGAAATACCCCCAAGATAAAGTCCAGAGGGTGAACTAGCCCCTGGCCCCCCCATCCACTACCAACACCTCTGTCTTTTCTAAGTTCAACTTCAATCAACTTAAATCCATCCACTCCTGGATTTCTTTGAGGCAGTTATTAAAGACCGAGAAAGCTCCATCTTGGTCGGATGCAAAAGAAAGGTAGAGCTGGCTATCATCAGCGTAGCAAAGAAACCTCTGCCCATACCTTCTTACAATGTCTCCATGGGGCAGCATATACACTCCAAACAACATTGGGGACAACATAGAGCCCTGTGGAACCCCACAAGACAGAGAAACTGGGTCCAAGGAATAAACCCTGGAAACCACTCTCTGCATTCTTCCAGTGAGGTAAGAAGTAAACCACCTGAGGACTACATCTGATGGTCCACAGATGAACCTCAGATGCTCAAGTAGAACCCCATGGTCCACAGTGTCAAAAGCTGATGAGTGATCTAGAAGAACCAGAATGGAATGGTTCTTCCAGTCCCTAGCCATCAGAAGATCATTGAGTACCGAACCAGCACTGTCTCAATACTATGCCTCTTTTGAAAACTGGACTGGAGGGGTTCATAGATATCATGGATGGTCAAATGGTTCTCCAGCTGCACAGTCACAACCTTCTTAATCACCTTCCCTGAAAAGGGAAGGTTAGAGATTGGTCTGTAGTTTGCATGGCAGTCAGGGTCCAAAGAAGCTTTCTTCAGGAAGGGTGTTACCACCGCCTCTAAAAGGGAGCTCAGAAACTCACCTGTTTCCAAGGAGCACCAGACTATCTGTGCTAGGACTGGACCAATGGAATCAATACAACCCAAAATCAGGGAAGTTTGTCCTGGATCCAAACTACAGCACGTAGGGCATGCACCACGGACAATCCGCATGATACCCATGAATTCCGGTCAGTTGAAGGCACTTCAGGAAAACTGAGGAGCAGCAGCCTCATGCTGATCCATAGCATTAGCATAACCTTATAACAAATTAGCATAACAAATACTAACATAACATTTGACAATCTGTGAGACATGTAAACATACATACCAGATATTGTTACTCTGCAGCTCCAGAGATTCGTGGTAGGGTCTGCCCTTCCTGTTGATCTTCCTCATCACTGGAGGCTCCCAAGTCTAATATAATAGAAAAACAAGGGGGTAAAGGGCAAGACGAGGGGAAAAGAGAGTTGCAACATATATTAGCTTTATGACATATAGATAGTAATAATAACAAAATAGGCAGTACTGGATTACAAAACCACATTATTAAATTGTGATCTGTACTGACAAATCAACCTTTCAGTCCACCCCCATTAATGATCTATCAATACTTTGTAAACTATATTTTTGTTTGATATATATATATATATATATATATACACACACACACACACCACTGTCAAAAAATCACAAAGGGAATTTGGATAACTGAAAAATAGTGATAATATTTCTATGCAAACAACACACTATGCATCATCTTGCAATAATTATTACTTTGGCATTTTGTGTTACTGCAAAAAGTATGCTGCAACAAATAACTATTTACAAGTTAGATAAAGGATTACAATCAATTGGAAGCATTTTTGTTAGACATGGTAGCCACTCTCAAGAACTTATACAGGTTATTATAAACAATTTCATAATACATTCTGTACTTCCTGCCTTGCATTCTTTCAACCAACACAGGCTTCCCGGCCGCCTCCCATAACTTCAGGGCATAACCATACCATCCCTTCTCAGCTTCTGGCACGGTTCTCTTTTTCTGCAGTTTGTGGAAGCACTGTTGCAGCAGCTTCCATTTTTTTCTGCACTCCAGGTCTGTCTTCTGGATTTGCTTGGCAGCAAGGAACTCAGTCACTTTTTCTCAGATCTCAATCAACTTTTTACTGGTCACCCTGAAAAACACCTTGGGGTCCCTATGGTGTTATAGGGCCTCCACCAAGAGCTGTGCCCCAGCGTGATCCTAAACCTTTGGCATCTGTGATAAAGACAAACAAAGAATACAACAAAGTGTTATAATCAGTTGAGTGTTGTCTTTACCTTTAACTCTAACAAAACAATCTAGCATAGAACTATCAGGAGAGCTACATTAAAGCACACATGGTTCTAAGTTATCAAAAATAGTACAGTTGGTTGCCAGCTGAAATCATCTGATTCATAAGCCCTAATCCACCAAAAAGCATGAATGACTGACAAACCATTACCCTCTAGTCCCAATAATAAAAAATAAATAAATCCTACCTATCACTTTGTATAAATTTGCAAATAAACTACTTTTCACTGGGGTATTGAGTCTTAGTTTTCATGTGATACTTTCATGAAAAAGCAAATGGTTTCACAAAACTACCAATAGTAATGCAAAAGCACAGTGAGAGTAGTGATTAGAGATGGGACGACTACCATTTTTTTACTATTCGGACAAATAGCGAATAGTACAAAATGGTATTCAATGAATAATAAATATGAATACAAATAGTACAGAAACACCCTTGATTACTATTATGAGCTTCTGTGCCAAGGTAAGTGCAGTTTACTGATGGTGTGGTGGGGGGGACAGAGAGAAGTGAAAACCTTGGCACACAGTAAGTTGCCTAACACCCCAAAGCAGCCTCTAAATGCAGCAATGTGCTAAAAGGGCTCTCATTAACTCCTAGCTCAATGATTAAGTAGGTGCAGGAATGTGATGAATGAGCTATCATTACCATGTAGCTCAGTGACCAAGTAGCGTTAATAACCACAGAACAGCAACTTGTGATGTGTGGCACATATTGGAGAGGTCAGAGTGAACTTTTCTGACACCTACCAGAAAAATGTATTACTTTGATTACATTTTGGGTGTTCTGTCCACTCACAAACTGACCGACTGCCGCTTACTCACTCATACCTCTTAGACAGAGTGTGACAGGAGGAGAAGCGATTTGACATGGCTGTACTGCAGAGGACCAGGGGAGTCAGCCATTGTTTGTCTGGTTTGTGAGCTTTTACCTTTTGCTGTAATCAGGACCAGGTCTGTAAGCTGTGGTGTATTAGCCCCAGGGGAGGGGGCGGGGCTGAGGAGGAAGTCATCTAAGATACATAACATGTATATCATCGGATACTCATCTATCATTATCAACATCAACAATACCCCCACAAACTTTTTGCTATCAAACAGAGTAAAGGATGGATCAGTATCCAACACCAGACTGCCCCACTGGTCCCTCCTTCTCCATGACTGTGACGTACAGGTCCATCCTGCTAAAATGCCCTCCATCTTGGCCCATGGACTCCTTTACCAAGGAGAACCCCATGACTGCACACTGCAATTACCTGACCTGCCTGACCCAGGCCCATTTCTTCCAGCCACTCCCAAGCTACTCAAGGACACTTCTCTGTGTTATGTATTTACAGATGGCTCTGCCTCATACTACCAAGAAGAACAGGTAGCTGGATTGGAGTGCTAGTTGTACACCCCAATGTTAACACTGCTGAGATCTCCAAACATTGCACTGTAGCATCATCAAATTATGCAGAACTGGCAGCTGTGGCCTGTGCCGTTGAGTTCAGACAGCATGGAACTGAGGACACTATCATTTTTGTAGACTCTTATTCGGTTTGCTGCTCCCTCACTAAATTCTTACCATTCTGCCAGAAGAACTCCTTTGCATCCTCTGATGGCACCCCTGTGAAATATAAGCACTTTTGATTTATGTTCATGAACTGATCCAAACATTCACACTCAAACTTTTCATCCACAAGGTTAAAGCCCATTCCAAGTCAGATCCCTATCACACCATCAGTGACAAAGCAGATACCCTTGAAAAGGAAGGTGCTTGGGGGGGGGCGGGACCTGGATGATGGAACATCTTGATGCCCTAGCAGCCATAGATGTGGCAGCTATCAGAAAGAAATCTAAATCCTTTTCTCCATTGGATCTATCCATTGCACAACATGCAGACCCTGAATTCAAGGAAGAGTGCTGGTTCCTTGGCAAAGGAACTAAACAAGACTTACCTACCCATAATTGGTACAAGAGACATGCAAGTAGGTTACACTTGTTGCCAGATGACAAACTAATCTGGTATCAACCAGATGATTCACCCAACTAATTGTGGGTAGTCCCTCAAAATTTGAGGTCTGAATTTCTCCACCAGGTACATGACACCCCTACTGGTGGACATCAAGGAGTGGAAAACACACTCCAGAGACTCAAGACTGTTGGTTGGTGGCCTGGAATCACCAAAGATGTCAGGCACTACAGTAGTAGCCACAGACATGGACAGATATCTCCAGATATTTGTGACATTTCTAAAGAGTTTCTCTCTGCTGCCCCTACAGTTTAATTAGAGAAAGATTTCTCTAGAAATATCATAGAAATTTCAGGAAATATCTGGCCATGTCTTTGACTGGGACTGTATATTGACAACTGCCTGATCTGTGTACAGAACAATCCATTACCAACCAAATGTAATGCCAAGTTACTGCCACTAAGACATTCTGGACCTTGGCATGCCATACTGATCGACTTTATTGGTCCCATGACCAATACTAGCAGGAACAACAAGCAAGCTCTTGTAGCTACTGATCTCTTCTCCAAATGGGTTGAAGCTTTTCCCCACAAAGACTTGTACTGCAAAAGGTACTGCAAAAACCCTGGTGGAACAGATTTTCTCCAGGCAGGGCCTACTTCTCAAGGTAGACTCAGACAAAGGAACCAGTTTTACAGTTTAGTTGATGAAAAAATCTCTTGAACTTCCAGGGGTACACCATAAGTTCCACATACCTTACCATCCCCAGTCTTCAGGTCAAGTAGAAAGAATCAACAAATGGATCAAGCAAATGCTTTCCAAATTCATTGAGGACAATCCCAAGGATTGGGATTCCTTATTGCCTTTACTCCTTATGGGAATTTCGGGTACCCCTTCAACTACCACCAAGCTGACACCGTTCAAGGTGATGACCGGTAGAAATATGAAATTACTTGAACATTTATTGTTTGACCTGAACACCCCCACTGCAGACAGAGTGTCTGTAAACTAGACAGAGTGTCTGTAAACAAGTATGTAGCTAAACTAAAAGAAGATTTTGTTAAAACCCATTTGCATGCAGCTCACTACATTGGCAAGACCCAGCAACAGTCCAAAATCCAGTTTAACAAACACATACAAGATGTGGATTGGTGAGTCAGCGATCAGGTAATGGTACTCAGATTTGCTTACCCTACACATGCCTTCTCCAATAAATGGAAAGGACCCTACCCCATTGTCAACAAGATCAGTCCCACAGTCTATCAAGTTAGACTTTTGAAAAACCAGAAATTTACTGGTAAATTGTTACATGCAAAGCAGTTGAAGCTTTATAAAGGAGTATAAAAAAAAATAAACAAGGTAGATAGACATGTGGGGAGTAGTGCAATGTAATGGCTGTGGGGCAGCAGTCTTCCGGGAGTCTTTCTGGAGGCTGAGATGCTGCCCTGTTTGCAGACAACTATCTGCCCTGAGGGAGGAAGTTGCCCATCTTCAGGCCACACTGGACAGTAGTAAGGGAACCTTCCCCATCCAGGGAGCACCAGAACCACCACCACTACCTCAGATGTTGTGAAGAAAGCACAGCAGTTGTCCACAGTGGGCTCAGCGAGGGTAAGGGTGGTGGAACAGAGGCACACCCAGTCAGTTGTTCCACTCCACAGTCCATTCACCATTCTGGTAGGAGCATAGTTCCCCTATGGATGCACCTGCAGAGGAGACTAATGAGGTTGCAGACAACTGTCACAAGGAAGGCCCTCAGGAAGGAGGCAGAGGGCTCCACAGGGAAAGGAAGCAGCTACTGGTGGGGGACTCAATTATTAGAGGGATAGAACTGAGGGGAGCAGGGAAAACTGAAGTAAGGTGCCTGCCTGGTGCCATGGCTTGGAGGTACAGGAAGCGCATCCTTAGGATCACAAGAACAGTTGCACGGGAGTCTGAGCTGGACATAATTGTCCACCTAGGGAGAAATGACTTGGCTCATCATGAGATTAGAGCAGTACAGAAAGACTTTGTAGAGTTGGGGAGAGGCCTAAGACAAGTAGCACACACAGTATCCTTCTCAGAGGTGCTGCCTGTCAGTGGCATGGGTGAGGCGAGGGTACTTTGCACCATGCAGAGTAACGAATGGTTGAAAAAATGGTGTGAAGTACAGGGGTTTGGCTTCACTGGGGACTGGGGTTCCACCTGGAGGAACACCAGCCTATACTGGCAGGATGGTCTGCATCTGTCCAGGAAGGGAACAAGTCTTTTGGCAATTGGTTTTAATGCTTCATTGGCAAGCTTTTAAACTAGTCAAGGAGGGAGGCACTGATAAACAGCAGGAAAATCCCAGCCTCCCCCTATAAAACAGGGTACTAAATGAGAAAAAGACCAAGGTAGAAAGTTCAGTGGGGGTTGCTGCTACAGTAGGTAAAGCCATCAAAAAATGGAGAGCAATGAGTACCAATGCCCATAGTCTGGGTAACAAGCTTCCTGAATTAGTGGCCTTGATGGAGGAGGAACATCTGGATATCATGGCAGTCACAGAAACATGGTACACACAGAACCATGACTGGGACATAAACATACCAGGATACACTATCTACAGGAGGGACAGGGAGGGTAAAAGAGGATGAGGAGTAGCTCTCACATAAGGGAAGGAATCAAAGCAACAGAACAAAGGGTAAACAGGAGGAGAAAAGCACTGTGGGTCAATTTGGAGGCAGGCAATGGCACCACAATCCACAGGGGTTAGATACAGACTTCTCGGGAATGGACAAGGAAATGATAGAAAGTATACTTAGAATGGCAGACAAAGGGAGATATTGCTGATGGATGATCTGAATATGCCAGATGTTAACTGGAGTGCAGTTGCAGTAGCCACTTCTAAGAGTGGGTTATTCTAGATGCCCTACAGGGGCATGCCTTGAGACAACTAGTATTGGAACCCACTCGAGAGGGAGCAATCTTAGACCTGGTTCTCTCAAATGGAGATGGAGAGAGGATCACAGATGTAGAAGTGAGTAGCCATCTGGGAACTAGCGACCATCAAACAGTATGGTTTACAATAAACACAGCAATAGAGTCAAGCCATACAAAGGCAAAAGTACTGGACTTCAGGAGGGCTGACTTTGCCAAAATGGGTGAGTGCCTAAGGAATGCATTAGCAAATGGGCAGAAAGGAGGGGTGGAAGAACAATGGAGAATAATAAAAACTGCCATCACAGAGGTAACAAGCCTTTGTGTGAAGCAAATAAACAAAACAAAATCATGTAAGAAACCACTATGGTTCTCAAAGGAGGTGGCAGTGAAGGTTCAAGAGAAAAAGAAAGCATTCAGAAAGTACAAGGATTCACAGAAGGAGCAGGACAGAGAATTGTATCAGTTAAAGCAAAAGGAAGCTGGGAAGGCAGTCAGAACAGCAAAGGCCCGAACCAAGGAAAAGATAGCCAACTCAGTTAAGAAGGGGGATAAAACCTTTTTTAGGTACATCAGGGAGTGAAGGAAGACTAAGGGAGGGATAGTGAGGCTTAATAAAGTGGGGTGGGCAGAGGGTGATGGTGAAAAGGCAGAGATACTAAACAAATATTTTTGCTCAGTATTTACAAATGAAGAGGGGAGGTACCTAAAACAAACAATAGAAACACTCTGGATACAGAAGTTGATACCAGCCCATTTACAGAAGAAAGGGTTCTGAAAGAACTCTTAAAACTGAAGGTGGACAAAGCAATGGGGCCTGATGGGATTCATCCCAGAATTCTAAAAGAACTAAGGGTAGAACTAGTGACACCACTGACTACACTCTTTAACAAATCATGGGAGGATGGGGTGGTACCTGAGGACTGGAGGAGGGCAGATGTGATTTCCCTTCACAAAAGTGGGAGCAGGGCAGAAGCAGGAAACTACAGACCTGTTAGTTTAACCTCAGTGATAGGGAAAATGATGGAATCACTTCTGAATGAAAGAATTGTCGAGTACCTAGAGGCCAGAGGGGCACAGGACCCAAGGCAGCATGGATTCATAGTGGGAAGGTCATGCCAGATGAATCTAATAGATTTCTTTGACTGGGTGACCAAAGTAGTAGATCAGGGAGGGGCTGTGGACATGGCCTACCTAGACTTTAGCAAGGCATTTGACTCCAGTCCCACACAAAAGATTAATATACAAGTTAGCCAGCCTGGAAGTGGGTCCCAAGATAATAGCCTGGGTAAAGAATTGGCTGGAGAATAGGACACAGAGGGTAATAGTAAATGAAGTCCACTCTGAAGAAAGAGGGGTTACTAATGGGGTACCGCAGGGTTCAGTATTAGGACCGGTTCTCTTCAATGTCTTAATAAGCAACATTGCAGAGGGACTGGAAGGAAAAGTATGTCTCTTTGCAGATAACACAAAGATCTGTAACAGAGTTGATGCACAAGGTGGGGTGGAAAGGATGAGAAGGGACTTGGCAAGGTTAGAAGAATGGTCAAATGTATGGCAGCTTAGATTCAATGCTAAGAAGTGCAAGGTAATGCACCTGGGAACCAAAAACCCAGGGGAAGAGTACACAATGGGGGCCGAGATACTAACAACAACACAAATGGAAAGGGACCTGGGGGTAGTCATATCAAATGACTTAAAGGTGGGCAAGCAATGTGAGAGGGCAGTAAGGAGGGCTGGGGTCATACTGGGATGCATAGGGAGAGGCATCACCAGTAGAAAACAGGAAGTTGTTATCCCTCTTTACAGACAGCTGGTGAGACCCCATCTGGAGTACTGTGTGCAGTTCTGGAGACCCAGTCTCCACAAGGACATAGACAAGACGGAAGCTGTCCAGAGGAGGGCAACTAAAATGGTTCAGGGTCTGCACCAGAAGACATATGAAGAGAGACTAAAGCAGCTTAATATGTATAGCCTCGAGGAAAGAAGGGAGAGGGGGACATGATAGAAACTTTCAAGTACCTCATGGGTATAAAAAAAGTCCAAGAGGGTGTCATCTTTCAAAAAAAGAGTTGTGCAAGAACAAGGGGGCACAATTTGAAGATGGGGGGGCTGCTCAGAAGTAATGTAAGGAAGTATTTTTTCACAGAGAGGGTTGTGGATGCATGGAACGGCCTTCCGGGGGAGGTTGTGGAGTCAAAAATAGTGGTTGAATGCAAGCATGCACTGGACAGTCATAAGACAATTCTAGGGGGAGGGGGTAGAAAGAAGTAGGCTACTGGTTAACTAGGATCTGCAGCTTATCCATTAGGTAGGGAAATGGGCAGACTGGGTGGGCCAAGCGGTCCTTATCTGCCGTCAAATTCTATGTTTCTATGTTTCTATAATTACTTTTCCTAACCCCATTGGGTGAAATTGTACTGACTGATTACTGACTTCTCATTTTTCCTTACAGGTATTCTGGCAAGATGGTGATCTTGCATTTGATTCTCCTCATCTTAAGAGTTCTCCCTTGCATTCAAGGCATGGTAGATTGCATCCTTCCACATCTATACTATCCTCCTGCTGCCAACCCAGAAGGAGTATCAATTATAGTCCCAAACAAAATAATCACTGTACAGGAAGGTAAAGACACCTACCTCACTGCCTCGGTCATAGCCCCTGATGAATCTACCCTACAAACTGAATGGTAAACAAATTTTCATGGACAAGCTCTCCCTGTTGCTGCCTATCCAAAGAAACTTACCATGGTTGGCCAAATGCCAACATTTCCCCAAATGGTACCTTATCTCTTCAGCAAACCAACCACAGACATTCCGGTTTATATAATCTTACTTCTGTAATTGATCCTGCCTATTGCAAGAGGTTCTCCAAAGACTCTGCAATGCAGTTTTGTGCATTCCATTCCATGGCCTCAGCTGCAATGTACTTATCTGTTATTCTTCTCACTGAAGCAGAACTTCTTGAATGTCCCCCACAAGAACCTGGCTCACTCAGTCATCTAACTGCAACTTATTCACTGACACACGTCTTAATAATTTGCAATACATGCATATCCCTGTTCTTTTTAACCTAACTCATTGGAGTATGGCAGAATTTGGAATGTGTCATACTACTAACTCATCAAAGTGTTTCAGTTCTATGTCATTAGATAGTATGGCAGCATACCAGACACTTACTCAAGAGCCTATTGCTGGTGTTAACACTGTAGAACATACAGGTTTCTTCAGATGTAAACCACATTCTAAAAAAAATAAATCTCATTCTAAGAAAAAGAATCGTGACACAGCTAATGTCACTGGTGCCACAGGCACATTAACTGGTCTCTTTGGTTCTACAATATCTATTTGGAATAAAGCAGACATTGCTACAATCAGTGCTCATTCTCAAAAATGTCAAGTTGGTATGATTAATGACATCATACCCCCATTGTTACATGGTGTGGATGGACTTAAGGAGAATGATACACAGTATATAACATGACAGAAATTGCTAAGACATTCACTGACACTAAAGATAAAATAAATGTACTATACTCATTGCACAAAATAATAAGGAGTCAGGCAAGCAATATATTGCCAGGGAACTCCTTTGTTCTGCTTATGGCTCTTATTTCATAACCACCATCAATAGCCTCTTCCATGATCTGGAATCTGGGCATATTCCTGATCTCATAGACAACTTTCAAAATGGTATTGCCCACAATGCAATACCCTGCATGTGTTGCAATGTGTATGTCTCCGCCTATTGCTATACCTATATCCACTGCTAGAAACTTAGGTTTCATTACCAGACATCCTAATAGAGGACCCTGTTTTACTGCTTAGAACTGCACTGTTCTAGATACTATTTTTGTATCCTTTTCTCTCATTACCACATTTTGAATCAACTACAGCTTTATTTGATAAATTAGCTACAGTTAACTCCATTGGACATCTAGACGAGGACATCTACTGTACAGAAAGCACATCAAACTGCAATCCCTCCTGGTCTACCACCCCATCCTGGAAGCATGGGTTTCTCTTCACACATATTGCTGTGCCAAGAAGGGTTACCATTATTTGTGTCATTGTGATGTGTTTGACTTTATTAAACCTGTTTGTGGTTATTCCCCAGATAGCATTGATTGGTCTTTTACTATGGACCAGGGCATTACTGCCAATGACACAGATACCCCAGAAGCATGATCAGCACCACCACTGGCAAACTATGATCAACACTACAGGGCCTATAAGGAGGAGGAGGTTCATCTGCTGACTTCAAGAATATTGAATCAATCTTACACCTGCCCAGTACAACTGCAAAAATGGAGGTTGCCAACTGTAAAAATGACATAATTCTGATGGACAGTATTGCATTGTCTCTAATCATAAATCTTTTACTTATGGTCAAAGGGTATGCAATGTCAATCAGCCTATCTTTTGTTTTATTCCTCATCAAGCCACTGTTGTTGCACATACCGTTATTACCCCTGTTCAATTGCGGAACCAGACATTATTGATGGTGACCCTGAATATTTGCTTGCTCTATCTCAGTATTTACCCATTTTTAATTTACACATAGACCCACTCACATTGATATTAAAATCACTTTTAGAGAGAAAGGACACCCACCTCATACACATCAGTAACAACCTCACTGGAGCATCAGATGCAATTAATGCTCTTATTAATGTTGGTTATTTCAGTACTGCCTTTACTAACACTTGGTTAAGAGATAACCTGTAAATGTTTGGTTATTATTCAAGCATTTTTAATTTTCATTTTGATAATCATGCTCTGCGACCTAAGGTATATGGTCAAACAGCATCAAGGGCAGCTCAAATTCCTTTACAAGGATTGTGCATCGGGTCTGTAGATGACAGTTGTTCTCACCACATTTTCACAGTGTTGTTGCCTTTTCGGTAAGGCAACAAGGGGGGAATGTTATAAGAGGTCACTTTACCCTAGTTGGCATCATACTGTGCACCTTAGAAAATCCTTATGTTACACATATTATGCATAGATTATACTAACTCATAGGGCACAGGCATCTGCCATATAAGAGTAAATGTCAAGATATGTAGTAATTGTAATTCACTGTACTTTCTCTAATGCATGGAATCTGCATGTAAGAAAGCCAAGACATTCATGTCTTTGTTATATTATTATATCTTAGTCGGCACTGCCGCCTTTTGGATTTTAGTATAATCACAGTACATCCTATATTTTACATGTACCAACTGTACCTTCTTGATTCTAAGAAATAATGATCTTAGCAAAATTGTATAATGTTATCTATAGCTGTGGAGCCACCTCACATTTAGCCAATAGGGCTCATCGTCTGTAACTAGAAATGTTTCTATCTTCTGGTAACTATGGTAATTATCATGGTATATAATGTAATATATTACATTTTCTCCTTGGAGACCTTCTTCACTCCTTAGCGTATAGGGGGAAGGCTAAGGTTTGGCTCCCAATTCCTTATAGTAAGAACTGCTTAGGTTCGACAGTGATATCATGTTACGGTAATAAACAAGTTTGTTATTGATATGCAACTTGTCTGTGACTTCTTTGCATCTCTAATTATCGCCAAGAACCTGATTAGAGTTAGACTCCCTAACACAGCACATGCCACACTCCCAATTGCTCACTCAGGATTTTACATGGGAAGCCACCACTGCTCATACAAATATTCGATATTCGATATTTATTTTTAGTAGGTATTTGACAGAATGCAAATAGTGCAGAGAGAGCACTATTCGTATACTAATCAAATACAAATTTAATATTTGTCCCATCTCTAGTTGTGATATCGTAATACATAGAACTGCACCGTTATCAGTACTCTTGCAAAATAATAGCAATTTCTCGGTTATAGAACAACTTTCCTCATTTCCCAAGAGTTGTACTAGATAACAGTTTTGCAAAACCACTCATTGATGACACGAAATTAGTAATAGTTTCCAGATCCAACCAATAAGTACTACATTAAAACATTAAAAATATTTTTTCTGACAGTACAGCTAAATGTAAGAACAATATATACAACACAAAACTATTTATGCACTACAATGACACTGTTGTAAATCCAGATGACCCCAAACCATAACCTTTTAACCAAGCTGTATACTGCAGACAGTTATGTTACCACATAGTGTCTTGAAATCATCAAAGTTGTCATGAAATCGACATTATTTTTGAAAAACTAAGGCATGGTATTTTGAGTCTGTGAACCATAGAACATTAGCAAAATACCAAAAACAATTTTACTTCTTAATAATTGAAGATTGCAATGGATTGTACTTACTGTTACTCTTTTGCAGTTCCTCAGATCAAATGGGAATCACAACATGGAGACTTTCACAAAATGTCTGCCTTTTCCAGTGTTCTCATTCATTGGTTCAAATGATGCATTGTTGATTTCAAGAAAGTAACACATATGTTTGTGAAAGTTTATTTATTTATTTATTTATTTTAACCAGGAGAGACACACTAAGCAGAAGCTTTTTTACAGGAGCGACCTGAGAGCTCAAGGAAGTTAAGTGACTTGCCCACAGTATACAAGTGGGGGCCATGGGATTTAAACCCAGATCTCCAGGTTTGCAGCCCAGAGCCTTAAACCACTGCACTATACTGCCTCCTCAAGTGTTTAGAGTTTTGTGACAGTGCCATGTCAGTTGCCTTTTTGAGACTTCTTTTTTTTTAATTTAATATGCTTTATTGAAGTTTTAATATACACAAAAGTACAAAGAACAAATTTTCAAAATTTACAAAACAATAACCCCCCACCATGCCCAGTCCTCAGAGGTATTGTTCATCTATACTGCCATCCATTCTTTTTGGGTAATTAGACTTGAGAGACAGGATCCAGGGGAAAGACTTTTTGAGACTTCTGATTGATCAGTTTGAAAGATGCAACATATTGTTTCACTGATGCATTGTTAGTTTCATGATACTAACAGATATGTTTACGAAAGTGCTTGGAGTTCCATGACAGAGACATCTCAATTGCTTTTTTCCAGAATTCTGACTGGACAATTTGAAAGATGCAACATATTGTTTCACTGATGTATTGTTAGTTTTGTGACACTGATACATATGTTTGCAAAAGTGCTTGGGGTTTCACGACAATACCATGTTGATTGCCCTTTCCTGGGTTTTGATTGGCTTATTTGAAAGATGCTACATATTTGTTCCTTTGATTTGTTGGTAGTTTCATGACATTACCATATATGTTCATGAAAGTGCTCATTGTTCTGTGACACTAACATCTCAATTAGCACTTGAACTGGGAAACCAGCTGTAATTTTACAAATCTACTGTCAATATCGCGAAACTAACAGTGCTTTCAATAATTTCATGCACACATTCACAAATTCCAAACCACCCTTATAACATCTATGTACACCATCTCAGCAACCTTTAGTACTTCATAAAAAAATTCTCTGTATATATGACCTACGTAGCTGCAGACATGCTTGGTAGCTCTGTTGCACAATATACCATGAGAGAGTGTGGGTAATGGCAGGATTTACTCATGCCTTGTGTGGTGGTTTGCTCACAAGGCCATCTTGTGGTATGTTGCTTAACTAACCTGTTATATGTGTCTGTGCTTATGAGTAGGTAGAAGCAGGCCCTGAACCCCCACCTACCAAAAAGTACAGATAGAAAGCATACTCATGCACACACTCAAATTAACCCGTGTAATGATAATGTACCAAGGATAGTTATTTCAAAACACTGGGAACTTGCATGATAACAGTCAGGAAATGCCCCACCATCCCCCCACCCACCCACACAGCAGGTGTTGTATTCTGAGGCTAGAGGTGGGGATTAATTGATGGTTTAATCATTACTGTTACAGCTTTGTTGGGTGAAATGTATTTTAATTTAAAACTGGTAATGTGTGCAGTGCCAGTCAGAGTATTCCCTACTCACAACCCCTTCCCTGACTGTACATAACATACCTTAGTTTTGGGATTCTGAGGTCATAGCCACAGGCAAAATGATCTTGTAATAATTATAGTAACACGTTTATGACAATAAAACTACTGTTAGTTTCAAACAGTGAGATGTTGTATGGTACCATTCACAATACATTTGTGTCTACATACATAGTGTACAGGGCAATAAGGCAGTAAGGTCCTCTTCACCCCCACCCCTACCCCCACACATTCATTGATTCTGTTACCACACATTATATTTACATGTAATGAATAATGAAATACAACAGTCTTTAATAATCACAGTGGTATTTTACTTGTGATATTTTAAACTATTATACAATTAAATATTTACTTCTTTGAAAAAGAATTCAATATGTTTTTAATTTATAAAAATAAAGTATTACATTTTGTGTAATATGAATTATGAATTGAAAAATAATTGAAAAATAATTATCTTTTCTTTATAGGTTGCAACAAAATAATAATATTCATACATAACAAAAAAAAATCTGTATGATGAGGTTCCTCTGTTAGTGGAAGCCAGATTTTAATGAGGCCAGAAGGGGGTGGCCAGGTAACAAGTGGAAGCTGGTCAGGGTAGGGAAAGTACCCAACCCATGGAGGAGGGGACTACTTTTTACCCACAGGGTCACTTGGACCTGGTGCTGCATGCTGTTGATTTTGCAGGATTTCTTCTCTCAGTGCTTTTATACAGTGACACAGCTCTTGATTCTCATTTGATGTTTTTCTGGTAATGTTATCATTATTTGTTTTGCCTAATTATGTCTTCAAGATTTTTATTTTGTTTTTCAGATAGCTGTGTCAGTGTATCAACATGACATGTTTCATTGTCTTCAGTTCTGCTTGCACCTGAAAAGAGAAGAAAAAGAAAAGCATAGATGTACCCATGTTACAAAGCACTTGTCAATCAACAATGTTTACAGCTATGGTCAATGTGCCACACTTCATATGACAGTTAGCTTACTCTGGCTTTTTGATATATTGCTGCTTATCTGCAAAATATATCAGAACCAGAGCAAAATACAACTATTCATGTGCACTGTGACCTTGCATGGCAGCAGTCATGGAATGCCCTATTCCCTCCACCGCACTTCCAGAACCCCATGTATTTCATTTCATTTTTATTTTTATACTGGTGAGTCTATGGGACAAGCCCATTTTCACAAATGACCAGTTTAAACAAAGACATACATACAGATTTAAGACAATAGCACAGTATAAATATACAATACACATAACATTTACAGTTTGAGTTTTCTAACAGATTTTTCCTAAGTTCAAACTTGAAAGTAGACAATTTCTTTTGTCTTATAACATTTTTAGGAAGTCGATTATACATCTTAATAGTAGTAAAATTCAATGTATTTTGACCGAAAGTTGTTTGGCAAAATGGAACCAGAAAATCCTCCATACTCTGCAACCTTGTGCAACCAGGTATATTCTTTGGAAATAAATTGAGAATACTATGTGGAGAAATATCTAAAAAAACCTTATGCAAAAACAACAATGCCCTAAAATTAAATCACCCCTTTAAAGATAAACAGCCTAATTGTTTATAAAGTAAACAACGATGGGTTAACCTTGATTGACCAGAGGCAAAATGTAAAACAGAATGATATGTTACTTGAAGTCTGGACAAGACTTTTTCTGAGGTGAATGAATATACTATAGACCCATAATCCATCATAGTTAATAATAGACTTAAGTGTAAGCAATAGTCTGACATCCTCCGTAAGATTATCCCTAATTCGATAAAGAAACCCCAACCTTTTATGTACCCTACTAATTAACTCTGTTACATGAGAATCAAATGCTACATGGCAATCAATTAATACCCCCAATTATATGATAGTTTATATATGAATATATATGATATGTTGGAGTCTGAGGTCACAACCACTGTCCAATTGAAACACTCGTAATTACTGTTTCTTCTTTGTGTCTTCAACAACAGTTTCTTTTATAGATTATGATGTTTACGATATCACTTCATTAAATGCCCCTTCCCCCATGTAGCGTGTGTTGAATTCTGATCTGACAGCTAGAGATTACCTGAACCTTTTATAATTACTGTGACACCTCTGTGATATCAACCAGAGTTACTTTTAGACAGTGGGATTCTGCACACTATCAGTCAGGTAATGCCTTTCTCCCCAACCTCCAACCCTCCCACATATACTGTATCAAGTATTAGATTCTGAGGCTACAACAAGAGTCCAGTTGAGAACTAATTATATGTGTGACCTGTTTGTGACACCAAGGACATTTAGTTTAAAACACTGGAACATTGCACAGTATTAGTCATCAAATGCCTCTTTCACTGCCACACGTAAGGTGTTGAATTCTAATGTTGTAGTTGGAGTTCATCAGTACCTCTAATTGTTACAGTTACACCTGTGTAACAATTACCAGAGTTACTTTTAAGCACTGTAACCTTGCATGCTACCAGTCAGGGTAAGCTATCCTCCCTCCAACACACACACATACACATTACATTTTGGATTGGCAAGTTGAAACCATAGGTCAATTGAACCAATAATCTTTACTGGTACTTCTTTGTGAGTACAACCACAGTATGTTTTCAACATTGGCATGTTACATCAGGCACTAGCCATGGAATGCCCTTCACATATATAGCAGGTATCAAATTATGATGTCTTAGGTACAGATGTCATGAACCTGTAACTTGTGTTATGGTTTCATGACATTAATCAGAGTTAGCTTTAAACCATGGAACTGTACATTGTGCCACTTGGACAATGATCTTTTGCCACCGCACTCTCCCATCCTGACATATACCATGTGTTGAATTCTGAGCTCACAAACACACCTCAATGAGCCACTAATCATGAGAACAGGCAAAGTTAGTATTTTTTTACACTGGGACCTGACACTGCATCAATCAGGTAATTCACTTCCCCCCCACACCTTACACTAGGTGTGTTGAATTCTGTTGTGATAGGCAGTGCTGAATTGAAACTTTAATCAATGCCGGTACTGTTTTCTTAGAACAAATAGCATTATTTTGTAACACTGTGAATGTGCACAATACTAAACAGGAAATACACCCCCCAACACACACACCCCTCTCCTGAATTTCAGCAGTTGTTGGGATATGAGATCAGAGCCAGAGTTCAGTTGAAGCACCAATGATTACTTTTATTTCTTCATGACATGAAGCACAGCTATTTTTTAACAGTGGTACATTACACGGTAGCAGTTAGGTAATCCCTCTCCTCCTATTACACGTTTTGAATTATGATGCGACAAGCACATTTGAACTGGACCTCTAATCATTGCTATCACATCTTCATGAGAGGAAGCAGAGAAAGTTTTGACCACTGGGATCTTGAATGGTATCACTTAGGGCGTGTCCTGTTATCAAAAACAGTAGGTGTTGCATTGTGAGGCCACAACTAGTGTGTGATTGAATCAGAAATGGTTAGCATTACTCATTTGTGGCTCCAACCACATTTCTTTTTAAACATTGAGGCATTGTGCGGCAGTAGTTATGCAATGCCCTTCCACCATATAACAGGTGTTCAGTTCTGGAGTGACTGATATACATGATGTAAGGCTGTAATCCTTCTTGTTACAGATTTGTGACATAAAGCTTGCTTTCAATAAAAGAGTGTGAGCTTGTACAGTATCATAGTTGTTAATTGAATACTATGTATGTTTCATAGATTTCATAGATCATTCAAGCTTTAATAGACATTCGTCCTTTATGCTTGCCAAATTGAGATAATAATAACACATATTTGGTATCAACACTCATCATGTTATCCAGTCTGGTTTTAAAAACATTTACATTTTTGCTGTCTATTACCTCTAATGGAAGGTTATTCCATATTGTAATTACCCTTTGACTGTACCAGAATTTCCTAGACAGTGTATTCCGTTTATCAGCTCATAGTTGCTTAGGATGTCTCCTATCATTGACTCTGTCCTGATTTAACCTCATACCAATTACTTTCATGAAGGTGTTGTCCTCAATTACCCTGTGCAGCATACACAAGTCTCCCCTTATTCTTCTATATTGCAATGAGTATAGATTAATAATTTTCAGTCTTTGTTCATAAGGTATCTGGTTTAAACCTGTAATAAGTCTTGTAAATCTATGTTGAACTGCTTCTACCTTTTTGATGTCCTCCTCTCTAAAATGTGACCGTATTTGTACACAATACTCCAAATGGGGCCTAACTATGTTACGTAAAGAAGGAGTAGTACCTCCTTGATTCTGCTGGATATATGTTTAATAATACAATTCAGCATCTGATTAGCTTTTCTCACCTGGTTTCTACAAAGTTTATTAAATTTGAAATCATGACTTATGGTCACTCCTAGATCCCTCTCACATTTAGTTACAGTTAGGGGGTTATTATTAAGGGTATAGTTACACTGTCTGTTTTTTAAACCCAAATGCATAACTTTACATTTGTTAATATTTAATTCTAGTTTATTGCGCATCTTCCAGGAGAAAATATGGTTCAGTGCATCCTGCAATGTTTTACTATTTTCTAGAGTGTTAACCATTGTTCCCAATCTGCAGTCGTCTGTTAATTTAGACAACCACACATTTGGTAGCTCTATTTTTAATGAAGAGATATAGATGTTCAATAAAATTGGACCCAGAACTGACCCCTGAGGAACACCACTCGTAACTCCACCCAATCAGAGAAGACTCCATTTACCACCACCCTTTGTTCTCTACCCACCAACCAGTTTGCAATCCAGTGCATAATATTGGGACACAAATGTAAGTTCCTTAGTGATTTGACCAATTCCAGAAGTCCAAAAATACGATGTCAACTGGGTTTTTATTATCAATCTCTTTGTTTACTTTTTTCATAGAAGCATAACAGATTTGTTAACAAGATCTGTTTTTAATGAACACATATTGGTATGGGTCTATAGCCCCTAAGGTTGATAGATATTCTTGCATATAGTCCTTAATTATCCCTTCAAGTATTTTGCCTGATAGGGAAGTCAAACTTATTGGTCTAAAATTTTTTCAGTTTTGAAATAGGTCCCTGTTTGTGGAGTAGTACAACAGTAGCTTCTCTCCAACATAAGGGAATAACACCAGAGTCCAGGGAATGCTGGAATACATTAGTCAGCGGTATGTAAATGTAGTCCACAAGTTCTTTCAATACCCTGGGATGGATATCACCTGGACCCAGAGATTTGTTAACATCTGATTTTTTTAGCCTCTCAAGAACGTTGGTTGGTTTAATCTTTAGTATTCCAGGTATGGATACTTGCTTATCCTCCATAGTAGTACAAGTGGGTTTATTAAACACAGAGGAAAAATATATGTTCTGAATATCGGGCCATTTCCTTATTAGTGGATAATCCTGTATTGTTTGTAAATGGGCCAGCTAAATTTGAAGATCCCCTTAATTTATTAATATGGGAAAAAATAGTTTGTTATTATCTTTAACTTTTGTTGCCATAAATATTTTGCGTTCAGTTTTTGCTTGTTCAATTTTAAGTTTAATATTCTTTATCAATACTCAATATGCTGGTACTAAATGCTGGTTACCTTTTTTAATGCTTTTAAACATTCTACTCTTTTTGTTGATAAGTTTTTTTATAGAAGGCTTCATCCAGCTTGGGGGTATTCTTTTAGCGGGATATTTTTTCAAAGTAGTTCTATATTTTTTAACTTCGCTTTTTATCTTTGAGGTTAGTAAGTCCCATTTCTACTCAACTGAACGATCATTGAAATCTTTTTCCCAGTCATATTTTGCCATTTGTTCTTTCATGGAAATAAAATTGGCCTTCCTGAAGTTACATTTTTCAGTGACCCCCATCCCAGATTGCCTGGTTTGACCCAGAACCATAAAGTTTACACACAAATGATCACTATTACCCAAGGGCATCGTAGTAAGGACATCAGCAACACTGTTACCCTTATTGGTTAGTATAATGTCTAATGTTTTGTTGTTCCTGGTTGCACACGTTACTATTTGATCAAGCCCTATCTGTGTGAAAGTATCAAGATATCAGAATTCAATTTTACTATTCCCGCTATGTGAAGTCCAATTAATATAAGGCAGGCTAAAGTGTCCCATAATAATTATGTTATCAGATGGGTTCAATTTGATAATGTGCTCCAAAAACTTACTATCATTTTCTAAAGGTATAGAGGGTGGTCTGTATACTGAGCCCAATTTTATTGAGGCACCATTGTGGAGATATATTTTAACCCACAATGTTTCAATGCCTTCCACATCTTCGATCATCTCCTCACATTTTATAGTATTGTGAATGTATATGGCCACTCCTCCACCTTTTCTAAACTTCCTATTTTTGATAAAGACATTATAACCTGGTATGTTTCTATCCCAAGTATCACTGTCAGTACCCCAGGTTTCTGTGACTAAAGCCAATATGCACATAGATATGACTTTTAGTTCTGTTTTTACTTACTAACAGTATCAGTAGGAACAGCATCATCCCTTTCAATAGAAGGCCCTTCCTCCATAGGTTGCTGGCTTTCCTGGACAACTGGCCTATCAGTTGTGGATTCATTGTGTTCTGCAAAATAGATTAAAAAAACTGCATATTAAAGGAAAATATATACTGTTGTAACAATGCATAACATGCACTGTATCTTTACTTGGAATCTAAATATTGTTGCAATATGAACAATGGAAAAATACTAGTGGTAAAACAGTGAGTTACTATTTTATTTGTGTGCTATTACAATTTAACACATGTAACTCAGTATACCTAATGGGTGGATGAAGTTACTTAGATAACATCTGCTTTGTTAATCTATCTATAAAGGATTATATATTTTTCTTTATGCTAAAGAGCATTAATTGTTACATGACATCCTTGTTGTTCATCAGTTCCATAAAGAAAGAGATATGTATGTTACCACTCACCAACCTTACTCATGTGATACAGAAAAATCAGTATTTACCTGGATTATAAATTGGTAACAATATTCTAACTGTATCAATTACTTTATAACATTATATTGGAACTTTATTACATTGCTTATGGCCTATGACTCTTTCACTGAATTTAGGCTTGTCAGCCTTCTCCCACAACTGATAGGCCAGGTTATACCATGCCTGATCTTGATGGGGTACTTTCCCATTGGCCTTTAATTTGTAGAACCTCTTGAGTTTACACATTCCTGACTTCTTGTCAGTTAGATGTTTCTTTTTTATGAAGGTACCTGGCCACCCCTTCCAGGTTTCCTTTAATGGCTGATCTGTTGCCCTCATCAAAATCCCAGCATTGTTTATGTGGGAGATGGCCTTCATCAACATATGCACCTCCTCATTGGCCCAGTAGTTAGCCATTTTTTCTGAAAGAAAAAAATGTGATTTGCCTTTGAAGTGATTTATAAAAAGAATATTTACTGTGTAATATTTAACATGTTCTTGTCACTGTAAAACTTAGAAAACTACTGTACAGTGTCAATATTGTGTCCCCCCTTCCCCTGTACTCTTGACTCACAGACACTCATTTACACATGCAGTCTGAATTTTATGTTTTTTTTCTTTGAAAATATGTGTGTGCTTGTGTGTTTTCTGAGTGGCAGTTATGAGATAACAGCTACATGTAAGACCTATTCTCCCTTTTTAAAAGGTAGATAGAGATATACATGGCCATAGATAGGCAGACAGACATCAACACACACAAATTAACTGTCACACACAGTCATGTGCATACACACATACACATGCTCACACATACTGTGCACACAGACACACACACAGATTCACACACACAGACACATACACAGAAACACATATGGAGACCCAAACACACACATACATACAGACACAGATGCGCACACACCAACACACACACACACATATATACTGGCACACACAAAGACACAGACACACAGATATATACACATTCTCACACACACACACTCACAGAGACATACGCATATATGGTCACACACACCCACACATCTACACACACACACATATGGAGACACACACACACACATAGACAGACACGCACACACACAGACATACACATTTAAACACACACACATACAAAGTTACGCACACAGAGACACATGCAAACACACTCACAAACACACACACACACTCACACACATATGCATACTCTGTGGCAGCCATCATGCCTGCTTTTATGTGATTTTGCTTATTGTGCATAATTCATTTATTTTTTGACCAACATTATTTGGCTTTTAAAAGAGCCTTTGTTTCATTTTGTACGTGATTTGTCAGACACGGAGTTCTTCAGAATACTGAGAGAATGCCATGTCGGAGGTCTCCCAGAAAGGGCAATTGCCAGTGTCTGAGAAGTGCACACCACCTGTTTGGTAGAGCCAGTGCTGTGGGCATTTTTTCGTAGATGGCTGCCTTTACTGGGCTTTACATTTCTATAAAACTGTTAAAGAATATGATAAACTAATGTGGTTTCTTGTGCATGACATAATTTTTTGAGTATTTGGAAATTTATGAGTCATTTTTGCTTCATTATGTGGTCACTAGCAACTTTGCAATGAATTTGAAACACTTCCTGGTAGAAATGCATCATGGGAAGCTGAGGTAAGAGGTTGTTTCATGTGTGAAAGTAATGAATACTTTCACAAAAGTATTCCATTGTATCATGAAAGTAGCATTATGTTATTAATATGAAGAGCTTCTAAGTAAGTGTAAGTGTCACGAAAGTAGTATGTAATTTTGTGAAATTTACATTAAACTAAATGGGGTAAGGTTACACGTAATGCTATGCTTCTTGAAAAGAGAATCTGTTTTTGGGTAAATGCAATACAACTGAAATGGGAAAGGTTGAACCAGGTTAAGTTTCATACAACTACCATATAATTATACAAAATTCTCATTCAAGTTAATGGAAAAGCTCAGAAGTATTGCGAGTTTCACAAAAATACTTTGCATTATCAAGTGAAAGGTATGGAAATTAATGGGGAATGCTTGAAAGCACTAGTAGTTTCACAAAACTTTTTGTGCTTTCGCAGAACTCATATGGAAATAAATGGTTACAGCTTGAAGGTACTGGTGTTTTCGCAAAATTATTTCTTGTTTTTGAGAAATTGATAAATTTAATGTCTGCACCTCCCAAACACAGTTACTTTCTTGCATATACTATGCAATTTCACGAATGTCCAGTATACATTTATTAAAAAGCTTACAAGTTGTGCTACTTTTGTGAACATTGTGTACATTTTTGAGGAAGTGCCATGCTAGTGAATTGGACAGATCGAAATCAGTGCTACTTTCATGAAAGTTTAGTGTGCTTTCACGTTACAGAAATAGGAATGGAGAAAGCACACAAGTCCTGGTGGTTTAGTGAAAACACTATCTGTTTTCAAGAACTTGTCATACACCTGAATGGGTGAACCTTGAAAACAGTCCAACTTTCTCAGAAGTAAATTCAGCTTCACAAAAAACTGTATTAGAAAATTAATGGTAAACCTTAAAAAAAACTGTTGGTTTATCGAAATTCTTGTGTATTTTGCAGCAAATACAAATCATATAAATGAATGGGTAAGTTAACAGGTCCAAGCAATTTTTGCAAACAAACAGTTTGTGTGTCTGTGTAACTTTCATGGAAATAAATATTAAATGCTCTGAAGTAGTTTGACTTTCAATAATACAAAATGCGGTTCTGTGGAGCTATAATAAATATGTATGAAACAAATGTGGAAATATTTTTTGTTTTGTGATGTGCTTTTGAGAGACTCTTGTAGACATGAAGGGAAGGGGGGTTGAAAAGACTAGCAGCTTAATTGAATAATGAAAATACAAAATTTATTTCAGTGACTAATTCTGTGTTTGTTTCTTTCTTGTTTTTGAAGGTGTGTGATACTGTGAATTATTTTATGCTGTCACTTGTTGATTTGAATTTCAGACATGCCAAGCAAAACCAGATAAGCAAGCAGGCATAAAAGAGATAGGTACCATAGTAGTGTGGTGTTGACAAAGGGTATTGAATGAAGAAAGAGTGTTCATACACAGCATAAGAGCAGTGTGTGTTCTGTGTGTAAGAAAAGTGTCCATGTTAGTCAGAAGTCTGCCTCAAGTACTTGCTCATTAGCAACCAGAAAACGCATTGCTGCTATAGATGTGGTGAGTAGCAAGCAGCAGAGGAAAGCTGCTGCTGTTGCTGCAGGTATGCAAAAAGCAGCAAGCAAACAGAAAAGTACTTCTGTTGTCACTGGCCATCAATGCAAGTTATGATATTTCCAAAGCTTATCTGGAAAGGCAAAAGCTGATCAGATAATTACTGCTATTATGAGACGTGAAGGCAAGAGACTTAAAAGCTAGCTTGCCTTAATGAAGCTACTTCTCAGAGTTTGTACTTTTGGGAACATGGCACTTGCTGTCCCTGCATGTTTGTGGAGACAAATGTTGTAACAGATTGAACATTTCAGCAATGTTGTTAACTCTGTGCAGATGAAATTGCAAAATGTTGCAAATCTGACAAGAGATAACTATTGTCAAATGTTCAAAGGACAATGGCTACAAAAGCAGCATTCTGAAGCATTGTTCTAGGAAGAGACATACCATGGACTGAAAGAAGACATTACTGTTTCTGCTGATGAAGGTGACAAAGCATGCAATGTGTTGGCTGTGTGTGACAGTGAGGATCCAGCTGAATCAGAAGATGACACAGACTCAACAGCTGGAGAACACAAAAGCACATGTGTGTCATTTCCATGTGATGACGTGCAACGTTAAGCAAGCATCATTTGATGCTATTGCTGAATTTCTTAATGTCTCTGATAGTACTAAGATAGCAGAGAGGTACAAGTTGTTCAACACTATTGACCACTTTGACATTCATCCACATAAGGGACTGCTGGGCATTCCTTGGCATGCTTGGACAATGGGGTGTGTAACAGTGTATTTCAATACATGTGAATGGTTGCTGTGCACAACCCTGCAATGCTTATCTTTGTATATAAAACCTACCAAGTCAGAAGAGCTGTGTCACTGTATACAGAGCTTGATGAATCATTGCAAAGAGGTAATATGCAAGATGCCAAAGCTATCATTAGAGATTTGCAATGCAACAGCAAACTTACTGATGTGCTTTCTGATGAAATTCCCTCCAGTCATTTGTACAGTATCTCTCTCAGAGAATCAGACATCATTAAAGCATTTGGTAAACCCATTGCTCTGTCTGTGCTGGCAAAGAGGGAGAAATTCGACTCTCTCTGTGTCTCATGTCACACTCTACTTTACAGAGAATAGTGTGTTACTGTTGATCAGGAAAAGATGCAATCTTTGAATGACATGTGGCCATGATTGTTGGCTTTTCTGATACTAAGTCATGACTTTGACCTTGAACCAAAGGTAATCATGTGTAGGTACTTTTTTGCTACAGTGAAACATAACATACTGCCTACAAGGTCTGTGTTGAATAATATGGAGGCAGATGTGACACCTTGTGAGACTGCTGCATTGGATATGTTTGAACGTATTCTCGAACAAATGATGAAACCGTTCCAAACTATTCTGTGATTGAATACAAGGACATGGAACATGCTGAAAAAGAGCTTGTGAGGTCACTAAAGGGCTCAGTCATGTATTTGCCACTTCCTCTGAAAGAGAATGTGAAGCAATCTCAAAGGAGAACATTATGGTCATTCTTGTAAATGGTGTCCCCACAAAGTCTAATGTAATCTGGCAAGATGTTGTCAATGTTGAGAAAGTGAGGACTGCTCTGCAGTATCTGAAGAGCAATAGTCCTTTCTATGTGGATCTTGATGTTGATGAACTGAGTGACATCAGTACTCATTTTGGAGTGATGGACACCAGGAAGCCAATGATTGAGAAGATCAGTGTTGCAGCCAATGAGAATGTATATGAGCAGTACACGATTCATCCTTTATATGGCAATGACCCAGTCAGTGACAGTATTGTCCTGTACCAGATGCAACAGGTTGAGGGTACTCCGGGGAGTATCTGGAAAAAATACTGGTAGCACAATGTTTTCCAGATTTGTTTCCTAGAGGCACTGGAGTTTGTTTGGATCCTCATTAAGTGTGTATTCCAGGTGCTGAGTACCAGCCATAGGAAGTGCTGAACAAGGATGGCAAATTCCACTGTAATATTCAATATTTGTTTCACCTGCTGTGGAAGAATGAACTTAGTATCCTCTCTGCATCTATTGTGCATATTCTCCAGCTGACTCTCCACTACGTGGAATCACCACATCAGAGTTCCTTCAAAAATTGAAAGAGAAGGATAAAATATTGCAGGTGAATTTGAACTCCATCCTCTTGAGTCTGTGTATGACTAAAGAATACTGGTATTGTAGACACTCTGAGGTCATGACTATGCTGTGTGAGTATGGCACAGTGACATGGTTTGCTACTCTGAGCTGTGCTGAGTACAGCTGGGATGAGTTGATTCGCCTCATGAAGTGGGCTATTGCTGATGCTGATGGCATTTCATCAATGACTCTTGGAGAGATGTGCTCACTCGATCCAGTAGCTTTGTCTTGACATTTTCATCACCATTTACATGATCTGTTGATATTCATTTTGTCAAAGAGCTGTCTGCCTCTGGGACTATTTGAGCACTACTTCTGGAGGACGGAATATCAGGCACTAGGCACACCTCATGTCCATATGTTGTTGTGGATCAGGATGCTCCTTATATTGGTGAAAATGAAGCTGCTGAAGTTCAGAACTTTATTCAGCGTTACATAATTTGTCACATTCTTGACATGTATGATAGCCTTACACTGTGGAAGCAGGTGCAAAGGTTCCAGCGGTGTCTTTGCGGAAGGAATTGCCACTAGCCAGTCAAGAATGTTAATGAGTGATATATGAGGTGTCGTTTTGGTTTCCCTAGATGTGTCTGTCATCAAGGATGCATGAATGGGTCATGTAATTAACTTTCAGAACAATGTACAGAAGACATTCATAAAGGCACTTATTGTCAGATTTGACACTATTGACCAGTCACTACCAATTGAACATACAACTATGATTTTCCAGGTAGTGAAGTGCATATATGTGACCAGGAAACAGTTTACAGTGTGTTGCATATGCTGTTTCCATACACAGTCACATGGCTAGAGCTTGGATTCAGCTATGGCTGACATAGGCACTGGCATCTTCAAAGATGACATGCTCTATGTCGCATTGTCACATGTCTGTACATCATTAGCATCTCACCACAAAAACTGTGTGATGACAAGTGATGTATTGTAGAGTACAATAGATTATGTAACTGTACCAGACAAGGTTGCCTCTTACACCACTGCCCATGGATGCAGTGACGTGGGATGCTATGGTGACTGTTTCTGCTAAGAAGAAGAGAAAGAAACCAAGTAGACATGAATTTGATTCTGACATTGCTAAGAAGGATGCCACATCGCTAAATGATACAAACTCACCTCCAGGCATCTGGGTAATCTGGGATTACTGTTGTCCCATTGTTAAGATAACAGCATTTCTCCATATGTCCCACTTTGTGGAAGTATCAAAGCTTCTCATGACACACCATTGTCAAAGTCATTGAGACAAATTGTCAATGATAGTGCAGTGCATGACAATATCATTCAGAGTCTCACACCTTTACAACTTGTTTTAGGTGTATATGATGATAACAGAACATTTTCAGATAACATCCAACAGGATATGACTGAGTTCATGATGGCCATCATTAGCACACTGGATGATGAACAAATTTCTGTGCAATGTTAATTTACTGCCAGCTATGGGACAAAGTACACTTGCCTATCTTTCCACAAATCTCACAGAGAAGTAACAGAGAATATTCTCTGGATTTCTTTGTATATTCCACACTCACAAAATGTCAAGTTCAAGGAGCTCTTTTGAAATGTACAATGTGGTTGGAGGTGTACTATGTGTGGAGGGGAGTGTTCTCAATCAATACGACCTAGGGCCTCTTCTCAGTTTATTCTACTAGTGTTGCAGAGATTTGACTCTCATGGACTAAGAGTTGACACACCGATCACTGATATCATAGCTGGTAGAGTTCAGCTTAGGGGTTCCCAATTTGATACTCAGGCTGTGATTTTCCTCCATGGGCTGTCTGTTTACTCAGGACATTATGTCACTTGGCTGAGGTACAGCAATGGATGGGTGGAGTGCAATGACTACATGAGCACTTTTAAACAGAGACTATTTCATAAATTAAAAGTTTCTTATCCTTGGTTTTAAAGGATTTCTACATTTATCAAGCAGAAGAGTAGTCACAGTGAGTGTGACTTTTGTGTTTGACACTGTGTGCTGATGACTATGTTGGACATACTTTTCTTATGATGTGTAGGATGTTTTCTGTTACTGTGTAACATAATACAGAATAATACAAACATAGACTTATGGGTTTCACAACTATGATGGATGTGTCAGTGATTTATGCAATAAACATGGTTTAAGTGGGCCAAAATTGGTGCAAAGTGTGTGCATAACCACTGTGTATAACACACTTGTTTTAGCTGTGGAATACTCATAAGAATAGCATTTTCTCAGATTGATATATGCTGAGGTGTGCAAATAGTCTGTTGTTTTTGGGACTGTGAGGTGTCTGCCTCAATTACTGTTATGATTACTTGCAGCACCATTATGTGTTAATGTACTATGCATGAACACCAGTAAGAAACATCAGTACATCTGTGACTGAGAAATATTGCACATACACAGTGGTGATTACAGAAAAGTTTGCCTCTGATGAGATATATCACAGCAGGTGCAGCATGCATAGCATCATGCGGTATACGTTAGGGGATATGCCATATGTGGCATGCAGTACGCCGAGTGTCTGGGAGTAATGCATCTGTTACTGCATCAAGGTATTCCAAGTCATGAACTGATTTGCTATCTATCCTAACCAGCCAAGTGTGCCAGATGGCACTGTTTAAGTGAAAGTTATTTTGTTAATTTAAGTCATTCCAGCAGGTGTCCTCACAGTCCACATCTGCTGGGTCTTCTGTCTTCTGTTTTTATAGTGAAGAAATACAAGTTAATTTACAATTAAAGTTGGTGTGACTGTGTTTTTCATTTTATTGCATGTGTGTTGATGCAGATCCTTGAAATACACTCAAACTGCAAGATAAGAAAAACACTCAGATCAATCAATCATCCCAGAGTGCCAGTAGCAAAGAGAAAAAATAGGGAGGATCAAGATTTCCACCACTAGAAAATATGTTTAGCAATCAGCTTTAAAAATAAAATAAACAAAAAAATAAATAAATAAATACCACTATGGCAAGGAAACTGGAGAGCACAAGTGTAAAACAATTTTCCTAAAATGTTATCGATCTCAGTATGGAACAATTCATAGAAGATGCTAGTGAATTCTTGAGTGGTTTGGAGGAGGCCAGCAGTAATGTTTATCACAGGGCTGAGAAAATTTACAGTGGCAAGGTATCAGTATGCTACTTGGTCAACTTCACAACCAGAGAAACAGTAATTTTGTTCAAAGGATACAATATGCTCTTAATAGTAATTAGTTACCTCTGTAGCATGATTGTAAGTAAGCTTATTGTTGGTTAGTCTGGCATAGAAATCCATGGCTCATTCACTGGAGCATTATAAATATCAATGCTTTATGCTAAATTGTTTGATGAATTATGTGGTTGGAGGTTGGGTATACACACGGGCTCTCAGTAGACAGACAGCATGAATCTGGTAGTCAGTTTGACTAAACAGAATATTTATACTGGCCATGTTTGAATTTGGGGGTATGGAGATACGGAGTTTGAGTCTGACAGCACACTGTGCCTACTGTTGATGACAGCAACTATACCAGTGACTGTGTGTACTAGGTAGGCACTGAGTCTACTTGATGTACAGTTGGTGACTGTATAATCCAGTGTCTGCTGTGGTAAATTTTGTAAGTGGGATGGACAAGTTCCAAATGTAGTTATGCGGTCCAGGTCATACAGTAACTCTGGGCAAACATGGTCAAAGAACAGCAGAGGGGTCACACAGACATGGCTTATTACAGCACACATAATCCCAATCATGTACTGCATATGAGCTGGACTGCATAACTACATTTGAAACCCATCCATCCCAGTAACAAAACGTACCACAACAGATAGCAGGTCACAGAGTCACCTACTGTACATCAATTAGACTCAGTGCTTTTGTAGTACCCGTGCTCACTGGTGTGGTTGGTGTCATCAAAAGTAGGCAAACTGCACTGTAAAGCTCACATTCTAGATTACCTCTCACCCCCTAAACCACATCAGCATAGATATTTTGGGGGTACAGCATTGATTTATCCAGCATGACCATGTAATGTATTCAGGTAACAGGCCATGCTGTGGTACATGGGTAGGAAAGAATGTTGTACATTTATTTTTTAGAAGTGGACTACACCAAGCTTTGAAGCAGCAGGTGTAGCACTCTGTTTCTTTAAAATGCAACACAGCTTTACAATACAGTCATGCTATTGCAGTTCCTAAGTGTGCTGGACTGATGTACAGTAATGTACAGCAATGCACTATCTACGAAACATGTTAGATTTTTCAAAATCAACTGTCATATACATTAACCCCGGAAGGCATCATGTAATGCAGCCAAAATCTGCTACTGCTCAGGCATATGGTGCTATTTTACCTGTCACTGGACAGGTGATTGTACAATAGGCTTGACGTATACAGTATGTATGGCAAAATACAACACCAGACAATATTTGTTGTATGTACAGAAAAACCGCAGTTATCTGAACCTCAATTATCCAGAACACTAAGTTATCCGAAACTGTGGTGCGTCTCCAGCTTAATTGACTTCAATGTAAAGTTCTCTCACTTATTCGAAACCCCATTTATCCAAACAATTTTATTGTCTCCCAGCACATTTGGATAAACTAGGTTATACTGTACTAATATAAGCTGCACTGTTGCATATGTGAAAATAGCCTGGCATGCCAATGTTCGGCAAAATAATAACCACACTCAGTTGTGATGGTGGTATCAGTGACAATATGTCATGGTCACAAAGGTGATTCACAATGGTCCCACTATCAGCCTATTGTCCAGACCCCCAACATCCTTTGAATAATGAGTCACAGCTGTGAAAGGTATGATAGTCATGAAGGATACACTAAAAGATCTAGTCACTTGAGAGGGGACTGTTGCAGAAAAGAGAGGGAAGGGGATGATCAGTACAGTCTGCTACTGTGTATGATTATTAATGAAGGTAAACAGAGTAAAGATACTCTAGAATGCTGCTAATCAGTTGTTTCATGGTAACACAAAGTAATAGGAAAGTATACTGTGACTTCTATGGTGGAATTTGATTTGGTTACTACATATGGCACTGGCGGATGCTGCCTCCACATTCTTTACTGCAGATTGTGAATCTGTATCAAAATAATATGTACTGATACTATTAATCTACACCACCCTCACCCAACACTCCCCCATCCCACCAACAAAATGCCACTGGTCCCTTACAGGTGCTGTTGGCAATTTTTTACATATCAATTTATTGATGCAAATAAGGTGTATATTTTGAAAAGGCAACCATCTAATGGCATTTGAGTTGCCCAAGGCATGAATGTGGGCAATGAGTGTAAGTGTACAGGTACTGAGTAATGCTTAATAATGCAGGGACTGCCAGTGCAAAGTGTCAGTGTAACAAACAACCTCAGGATTGGATTCAGTTGGCTCCATGCAGGGAATGTACTGGCAAGTGGTACATTTAATTCTGATTACTGAAGTCGCCCAAGTGTGCATGATACTACGAATTTGTATAATGAGATGCCTGGTCGAAAAAATAAAACCGATGCAGGGTAGCGTGAGAAGACAGAGTTTACTGATAAAAAATTGAGTCAGGCAAAAACGTGTTGAAAAACAAGTATGGTTAAACTGACAAGTCACTTCTTCATAAAGCTGCATGGAAGGCAGAGCTGTTAGGAGATCTACTCTGTCCAAGATTGCTACTGTGGCAAGGGCATGCTATAATGTCTGTTCTGTGTATCCTCTGTTCTTGAATTATTGGAAATGTGTGTCTTTTGCTGCATTAAAAACTGGAGACCATAGAGAATTTGCCATACGGGCACTTAATCAGATTAAACATAACTGTTCCTATCCTGCAGATTGTAATGCAGCAAAAGATTTTTTTTTAAAGATTGAGAAAAAGAGGATACACTGAAGACACATTGGAGCATGCCCTTGCCAGAGCAGAGATTGTGAAAAGATGATATCTTATTCATGACAAGGAGCCACTGAAGGGAGTAGAAAAAGTGACCATTGTCTGCACCTGTGGACTGCTTAGTATCGATCTCAGATCCATACCTCAAGAGCACTGGCATCTGTTGAGAACTGAGGTGGATCATATGCAAGTGTAAGATGTGGGGCCCTCAAATATATTTTACAAGGGGAAAACATTTGGAGATATGATACTCCATAATTACTTTAAAAATGAAAAGCCACACAGCAGTCATCTTGCAAATATTGCAATACCTATAAACACACTGTTGAAGAAAACAAGTTAATTTACACTGTGAAGTTAAGAGTAAGAGAGGGTAATATGCATCACCTCCTAACATGCAATACACTTTTTGTAATTCATCTTCTGTAGTGCACCTGTGGGAAGGTGTACTGTATGTGGAGCAAACTTGGAGGTGCTAGATGGAAAGAATATAGGAGCACTTCAGATCCACCAGGAAACAACATCCCTTCCATCCCTTAGGTAAACTCCTTTTGAACAAAGATTCAAGTGGAACCCATAAAATTCATTATATGGCAATCAATCATGTACCTCAGAACCCAGAGGGGAGGAGGGCTGCATTAACTGGACCACAAAAAGTGCATGTGGATATTCACATTGCATTTTGTACTTTAAAACCAAAAGGTTTCTACAGTTGCATAGACTGGCAGCATGGCATGGAAAGGAATGTAACACCATGATGCAGACCCCAAACAATAAAATGTAGTACGCTGCTATGTACTGTACAGTAGCCTAGTCTACTCATGTTCATTCCAAAATGAATTTCACAGCTGCAGTGAATGACAGACAATAGGTCGGGGGACATTAAGGGAATAAGTAATATGCTGGTTGTCTGACATTTACTATACTCTACAGCCTAGTATGTGAAATTCATTGTGCTTCCACTGTAGTGTTTCTTTATTCCAGGAAGTTTCACAAATACTGTTATCTTTCATTCAGTAACACTCATTGGAAGTAAAAAAAATATATCAAAGGACCGATAAATCAAAGTCACATGAAAATTCAGGGCAATTTATGCTACATCAACTTTGCACAGGAAAATTGCAACTGTAGATTTCTTTGTTGTCATGTATTATTTCAGTTTGATGGTGTGTCCCTCACTATGAGGGGGCTATTTTAACAATGGCATGAAAATTAAGTTCAGGAATTTAAGACATTGGACTTCATAATGAAGGACACACTATCAAAGGGAAATAAAAAATAACAAAATACAAAACTGGTGCAATTTTTATGTGCAAAGTTTATTTATCATAGATCTATGGCACCAGTAAGCTGCTATTAGCAACTAGGTAGACCAACAGCCTAACAAGGTAGAAATACTACAGCATATGCCAGTGAAGAGTTAATTATTGAGTGGTGCCAGTGTGACACATTACACATTCTTCAGTTTGTAACCCCCTTTTCTCCTCCCTTCAGGATAATCTTATAGAGTGTTCAAATGGTTTTCTACTGCTGCATTGAAAAATCTATCTCCCGCTTTGCTTTCAAACAATACAGTGGGTAAAATAATAATAATAAATTAAATTTCTTCATATCACTATCCCCTACTGTAAAACTGTTCCAGCACTGTGGTTTTCCCAAACGTTATGAATGCTGTGTAAATGAAGAAACATTACTGAAGAATCATATCTGGAATTGAACAGTAAGAGCACATTCTTGAGTAGCTTTTTATTTAATAACAGCAGTCTCTATATATTTTCTTATAGTATTTTCAAACAGATATGTTCTTCATTTACAGAGTCTGTAACATGCCTGACAAATGGGCAGTACTGGAATAGTTTTACAGTACGGGATAGGAGGGAATTTATATTATTATTATTATTGTATTTTTAACCTACTGTTTGGTTGATGTGAAAGTCTGAGATGGACTGGGTGGTTTGATGGTGATACAAATATGTGTAGTTTATACTGAGTGCAGTGGTTGCGTTGGGATTTGAAATTACAAAGCAAGAAAGTGTTCTGATGTTCTGCTCAGTTTCTGTTAGTTAGTCACCACAGTACAGATTCCCTCACACTCCTCCTTCACAAGAGGTATGAATGAAATTATGAAGTGCTCCTACAGTGAAATCTGCGTGTCTGCCAGTTAGACAGCCCAGTGTCACCATAGGATCACAGCATTATTGCATTCATACCATTTGTGACCAAATAAGAGTGAACTACTCCACCACAGGACTTCAGTCTGGAATGGGACAGCCTTTATTTTTGTGGGTTCTGAGATGAAGGGGGATGTAGGGAATTTGGTGCTAACTGCCAGCCACAAAGTAACCCATCCCCCACTTTACACACACCAGGAGCTCATGTTGTCATGGTGACTGACAGTACTTTTTCAAACACACTTACTGTTGTTAAGGACAGAACAATAGGACTGGCAGGATTAGTCCACCCTCCCTCCCAACTCACTTTGTTTGTTGGACCAGTGAGTTTGAAAGGCATAACAGGCTGCCTCTTGAGTGGGTAAAAAGAAAACAAAAATACAAGTGCTCAGCCACAGAAAGGTATCAGTGTTAGGGCTGGGCAGACACACACAGGTCCTAATTCTTATTATCAGGATCAGGATCCAGGCCAAAGTCTTGATAAGTTCCGATTAGTCCTGATTTAAATCAGAACCTTTTGTAAAATGTGGTGAAAAATGCAAATCTGCTATATAATTGCATAAAACAATACTGAGATCTGTGACACACACATAGAATTGTAGTCAGCATTTCAGGATATGAAAACTGTGAGTTTATAGGTCAATTGAATATGGCAGTCATGCAGATGACCTTTGTCTGCTTCCTCAGAGTTAGTAATACTAGTGCTGCAACTGTACACTGACCTGCCTGGCCACAGAGGAGGAATCCTATCCCAGTTACTAGCACACACTATACAATGGACATATCATAGAAACAGAGAAATATAGAATTTGACGGCAGATAAGGACCGCTTGGCCCACCCAGACTGCCCATTTCCCTACCTATTGGATAAGCTGCAGGTTTTATCTAACCAACAGCCTAGTTCCTCCTAACATGTATCAGTTTGTTACTGTTGCACCAGTTTCTTCTCTGCTCCACTGAGAGTCATGCAGTTATTTTCTATGGCATGGGGTCCCTTTCCCCCCTCCCACCCACCAAAATTGATGACACATTTAGGGGACCCCTACCAAAGCAATAACTGCATGTCCTTAGGAATCCAGAGACCTAGCTACTGTGTTGAAAGGGGGAGTGTGGCTGTGAGGTCGAGCCTGTATTGAGTGGGCAGAGACCTACATTCAGGTAATCCAAAAATGCAAAAATTAGACAAGTCCATTGGTACATACAGAAAAAAAATGTATGCCATCATGTTCAGGCAATCCAGAAATTTTGACATACTGAAAACATTCTGCCATCAGTCTCAGCTACAGGCAGTCCAGAATTTACACAAGTCCATAAGGTCATGCTGCGTAAAGTGTGCCATAGGGTTCAGGCAGTCCAAAGATTACTCAGGTCCATGAGGACATGCTGTGAAAAGTGTGCCATCTGGTTCAGGCAGTTCAAAAATTATACAAGTCCATGAGAACATGCTGCAAAAAGTGTGCTATCAGGTTCAGGCAGCACAAAAATTATACAAGTCCATGAAGACATGCTACGAAAAGTGTGCCATCGGGTTCAGGCAGTCCATAAATTACAACAGTCTATTAGGACATGCTGCAAAAAATGTGCCATCAGATTCAGGCAGTCTAAAAATTGCACAAGTCCATGAGGACATGCTGCAAAAAGGGTGTCATCAAGTTCAGATAGTACAAAAATTATACAAGTCCATGAAGACATGCTGTGAAAAGTGTGCCATCGGGTTCAGGCAGTCCATAAATTACAACAGTCTATTAGGACATGCTGCAAAAAATGTGCCATCAGATTCAGGCAGTCCAAACATTATACAAGTTCATTAGGACATGCTGTGAAAAGTGTGCCATCAGGTTCAGGCAATTAAAAATTAGCAAATTCAATTAGGATATGCTGAAAACATTGTAACATCATGTACAAAAATTGTGTAGGCCACATATGGGCTTACTTGAAAGTAGTAAATACTGATTTATTTTTCTGAAAAACTGTGATCTTTCTACTCGTCCAAGAAATCATCTTTGAGGTCACTGCGAAATGTATTTGCTGTCTGTGTCATAGGGGTAACCAGTCAATGGAAGGTTTATGTTTAAGAATGATAAACTTCTCAACATTTTCTGGTAGTAGCCTTGATCATGTATCTGTTACCACATGTCCTGCACAGCTAAAGAGACACTCAGAAAATACACTGGTTGGGGGACAAACTATGTACTTCAAGGCTACTTGCACAAGTACAGACCATAAAGGCTCCTTGCTTTGCTAGTATTTAATGGGATCTTCATTCCATTCAGTACCTTTTCCTGCTAAATAACAGTCAACCGTGGCCTGGGCAGAAGCAGTGACAAATGGAGAAGGAAGGGCTGATTTGTCAAGGATGGCAACATCCAAGTGACCCCAAAGATGACTGCTGGGTGCAGAATGAATGGCAGCAACTGACTGTTTTGTAGTCTGACTGAGAAGAGAGAGCCGTGAGTGTGCAGGAGGAATGGATGAGGTGGCTGTATCTGTTGCCATGTTTTTTTCAAAAGCAAATCTACTTCTTGAATGATTTTCTCTCTGCAGTTTTGGAACACATTTGGGTCATACTGTGAGAGGTGTTTTATCTTGTACTGTGGGTCTAGTACTGTTGTAAAAATGTAATGTTCTGCCATGAGCATTTCAGCAAGTTTGTCATCATCTCTAACTTTTTTAATCATTCTATGTACTATGTCTTTTTTTATTCTGGGTGGCAAGTCTCTTTCAGTTGCACTAGACTCTCACATCTGAAACTGGCTTCTTGTACTGCACCTTCCAACTCATCCCTGATTGCATTCAGCTGAAATCTAAGAACCATTATTAATGGGATTGTTTGGCTGAGTGTGGCAATGTTGGAACTCACTTCCCTAGTAATTTCCTCAAAGGGTTGCATTATCTTGATGAGAAGTTCTAAAACAGCCTACTGCTGAGGAGTAATGTACACATCAGCATTCCCTATACTGATCTCTAGTGTATACTGTCATACAGCCTTTTTCTGCTCCAGCAATCTTTGGAACATGTAAAAGGTAGCGTTCCACCTTGTTGCAACATCCTTGATGAATGTATTAGAAGGCAGTCCATGTTCTTCTTGTATGGCCCAAAGGCGTTGGCTTGCTTTGCAGGACTGGCTGAAATGTGTGCATATTCTTTTTGCCACATGTGTGAGAACCTTTATATATCTGTCTTCCTCCATAAATGCATGCACAATCAAATTTAGGCAGTGTGCAAAACATTGAATGTGGACAAAACCCCCAACAGACAATATTTTCTTTATGTTTGAGCCATTGTCAGCAACAATAAAACCTACAGAAAGCCCTTGTGATGTAAGCCAGTACTGTATCTCTCTACTGAGCTCATCCAGGATGTTGGAAGATGTGTGATCCTCTGGGATATACTGGATGTGAAGGGAAGCCAGTTTCAGAGGGGAATTGTCAAAGTCACTACAGGGAGTAAATGATACCCAGTGCACAGTCAGTGACATAAATGGTTCTGGCTGGCAGCTTGTACATATGTCAGTAGTCAGATGCACAATCCCAGGAACTGCATCTTTTAAAGAATTTTTCATTTTAGCACTTACTAAATCATACATCTGTGGTATTGTAATAGCTGAGAAATATTTCCTTGATGGAATATTGTATCGTGGTGACAGGTGATTCAAAATCTTTTTGAATCCTGCATGCTCCACAATTCTGTAAGGCTGTAAGTACAGTGGGTTTTACTATAGCACTTCAATAGTGCTAGCACCGACATCCCCTACAGTGACAGCTACCATGCCAACTGTTGGCACTGTAGCCTCGGGGATGTCAGTGCACTCAGTAGGAGGGCTGCATCCCCAAACCCCCCTACACACCCCTGTCTCTGGGATTCCAACTCCAAGATGGAGTTAGACCGGGGGGCCGGGTGAAACACCCAGTGGGGCAGTCTTGGTCACTGCACAGACCATCACAGTGATGTGCGGATTTTGCCCAATTCTTGTCACTGTGATGGTCTTCGTGATGTTAGGGTCACTGCGGTGATGGCATACCGTCCAGTGCTAACATCTCGGAAATGAGTTTTCTTATAGCAATTGCCTCAGGCTGACATCACTGGTACATAGCTTTACGTTCAATTGTCTCTGAAATCATGAGCTATCTTCTAGCATTTGAAGTTTTCAGATGGCCAACATTAGGAGTGCTGGATGATGAGAAGGGCTATATAGTATTTATTCTAGAAGAAGGCTGAGAAGGAACTGACAGTACAACTGAAGCAGCATGACTGCTGCTGCTGCTGCTATCATTTGATATATCAGGTGCAGCAGGTGTAGTCTGACTTAACTCAGCCTGCATGTTATTGTCTTCTTTCTCACTGACCAAAACATCAAGCCTGAGACGTAATGGGTGACATCTCTCTAAATATCTTTTTAATGCTGAGGTACCCAAAGCACCTTTTTTGCTCCCTCTGCTGATGGTCTTTTTACATATAGAGCAAACGGCTTGTAACTCATTATTGTCAGCCAGAGAAAAGTAAGACTGCATGTAAGATGCCACCTTTTTTGTTTTATTGCCAAGCATACTATACTGTCCTCCTGTGTCACTTTCACTATGTTGTTCTTTTTCAACACTGGGATGGTACTCATGGTCTTTTTCTGTTTCACCATTATCATCATCAAACAGCTTATCCTGGCCACTGACAGAACCTAATTCTGAATGCACTGTCCCCTCATCTGGTTTCTCCTGCACTTGCACCACACTGTTCATGCCCAAACTGCCTATCTCATCACCAATTCCAAATCATCACATTCATCCTGTGTCTGTGCAACTGCCACCTCTACCTCATTCTGGCTTTCCAAGTGCTTCTGCTTTTCTCCCTCCTTGTCTACATCCTCCATTTCATAATCATTACTCTCATCAAAGCTAGATTGCCCCTCCCAATTCATTGAAACCTGTACTGGTACCAAGGTACACATAGGTACCATATCTTGGCTTGTCACTCCTTGTGGTGCCGACTAGTTTAGTTTTAATTAAGGTAGTTTTGGCCTTTCCTGTCTGTTTGGACAACATTGTGGAAGGACCACTACTGCTACCAGATGAAGTACCAGTAACTGGTCTTTTACCAGTTAGGCTCTGCAGTGATGTTTGTGCCATATGTCTCCCAATACCTTTCCCAATTTCAGCCGTCGCCTCACTCTGACTGGTGCACATTTCCAATTTTTTTTTTAATTACACATAAAAGTGCTTTTTCCAGTACATGTTTTCTTTTTGTTTAGTCCTTTCATTTGTTTCCAATTTCCTCTGCTCACTCAGTACAGATCCACTCTCACAGCCACACTTTCCCTTCCACCACAGTACCTATTTTTTATTATTAAACACAAGGAAATATTTTCTCAACTGTTGCAGTACCACAGATGAATGCACTCCTCTCAGTTGTTCCACTTTCCTCTGCTCATTCAGTACAGGTCCGCCCTCACTGACACACTCCCCCTTCCACCACAGTAGCTAGTTTATTACACACAAGGAAATATTTCATGACTGTTGCAGTACCACAGATGTATGTAGTCCTCTCAGTTGTTCTCACTTTCCTCTGCTCACTCAGTACAGGTCTGCCCTCACAGCCAAACTACCCCTTCCACAACAGTACCTATTTCTTTCATTACACACAAGTTAATATTTCTCAACTGTTGCAGTACCACAGATGTATGTAGTCCTCTCAGTTGTTTCCACTTTCCTCTGCCCACTCAGTACAGATCCACCCTCACAGACACACTCCCCCTTCCACCACAGTAATCATTTCTTTTTTATTACACACAAGGAAATATTTCTCGACTGTTGCAGCACCACAGATGTATGTACTCCTCTCAGTTGTTCCCACTTTCCTCTGCCCACTCAGGGCAGGTTTGCCCTCACAGCCACACTCCCCCTTCCACCACAGTAGGTAGGTTTACTTGTTTTATTACACACAAAAATGCTTGTGCCTAAATGTAGTTTTTGTTTTTATTTAGACCTTTGTTGGTTCCAAGTTCCTCTGCCCACTCTTAATGCCAAACTCTCCCTTCCAGCACTGTACACACCCAAATAAAATTATTTTTCCTTAATGTAATTTCATTTAGTCCTCAATTGTTCAAAATTTCTTTGTCCACTCAGGGGCCAGGTCCAGAGCAGGGTTGCCATCACAGCCACACACCACCTCACTCACACCCCTGTACAGTCAGTAACTAGGTTTTTTTAATTTTCTAGTTTAAAGAAAAATATTGTTTTAATAGTGCTGCTGCTTCTGACTGACTATGACTACTACTACTAGTAGTAGTGTAACAGTAAGTTACAGTTCCTCCAGCTTCCCACAGTCCACAGTCCAGGCACAGTCAAACACCCTGAAATGTAATTTTTATTGTTTTCTTTTTTTTTTTATTCTGCAATATAGTGCAGCAGCTGTCTGGTAGTGTCTGCCCCCTCCTTCACCAGGAACCTTTAGATACCTTCTTGTCTCCAGACCCCCACCCTAACCACAACCAGCCACTGTCTTTAATCTCCTCCCCAATAAACATTTCATTATGCCCCCATCTTTTTACTTTTTTCTAATTTTTTATAGCCCCAAAAGAAATGTTCCAGCTCCTGACAACAGTGACAAATCAATTCAATGTCTTAAACTGCTTGCTACTCAATCTCAGACCCAGAGAGACAACACAAATGTCTTTTCCCAATGTGAGGTAGCTCCAAAATGGCTCCTTTCACAAACATGCTGACCGAGCTACAGAGACCCTTCCAGATCCACCCATCCACCATTGTGACCAATTGTCAGGACTGACAGGCAGTCCCCGAAAGCTATAGGCTGCTTAGCCTGTCAGTCTGGCTGGACTTGGCCTGTTAAGTTTCTCTCTCTGCCCTTGTACTTGTTCACAAGTGGGTACTCATCTCCTGCTGCCTGCACCTTGCCTGCTCATATGAGCATGAGCATTCAGGAGCCACATGACTTGCAATGTGACCATCAGATGATGCTCATGGAGCACCATCTATTGCAGACTGTAGGAGGTAAAAAAAATGCACTAAAACTGTTCTTTTAAATTTAAGGCACATTGCGGCTGACGGACCCAGACTCGATACTTTATCCCATTGACTCTGATTTATCCAGGTCCATCGGACCACATTGGATCCGGGGGTTCTGATTTTCTGCAGGTCACTCCACTCACCCCTAATCAGTGTACACTGTAGCAAACAGTTCTTTTTGACAAGAAAACACTAGGCAACACTGTATCTAAGATGTGTAAGTTTGTGTCTAAAAATGTTTTACTGTATCAACGATCAGAGAACCATTTGTATCAATACATAGTATTATCCTGTCAGATAGCAGTGGAAGAAGTTTATCTGGTGTTCAAGCATAAAATAAAAGCAATACATTTTTGAAAGGGCAGTAAATGACCTCTTTTCATCTGCAATTGTGAAATCTTTGTTTTCCATGACTTTGTGACCCATACCTCTCAACCCCCTGCCTCACAGATCAGGGACAAAGCTTAAAAACAAATCAGGGACAAATGATCAAAATCAAGGATACATAGTAGAATTAGCAGTGTCAGTGGCTCAGTAGGTAGCACACTCACCTCTGAGGCCGGGAGATCAGAGGGCTGTGGGTTCAGTTCCCAAATCTGGCACTTGGGTTAATATCCCAGTACTGACACTGTAGTGCAGCATGAGAGGGGTGCTGCACTTCTGAGGTGCCGTCTTTTGGATGAGACATTAAACTGAGGTCCCATCTGCCTGGATTGGTGGTAGTTCAAGTGGATGTTAAAGATCCCATGGCGCATCTCGAAAAGAGTAGGGGAATTTGCCTGATGTCTTGGCCAAATTTCCCTCATTCACTAAAAATACCACAAACAGCTTAATCTGGTTCAAGGTCAGTTGGCATTCATCTGTATCCCACTCCCCCAGGTCATGCCTGAAAATAGCTTGGATTTATCTAGTGCACTTACCCAGTCAACAAAAACTAAAAAAAAAAAAAATTAGGAAACATATCTTCAAAATATGTGATAAACACCCAGAAAGCTGTTAGAATAAGGGGTTTAGTGTAAAATGCATTTTCTAAAGAAGAAAAAGTCTGTAACATTATTGCTTGCCATTATTGTGTGCTTACAGTCCCTAAAGTGCAGTCACTAAATCCCTTGATAAAGTTGCTATGGTCATTAAGATTTCAGCTGGCTAAGATCTTTGCACAAAAAAGACTACAAAAATAGCAATACCATTTATAGTAAACAGAACAACCCCCACCCCAACAAATCAGAAAAGTGGCACACATGCAAGCAAACATCTGGCACTGACAAATGCTTTGTCTTGACACAGACAGTACTGTTCTACAATACAGTATTTGGGGAATTACAGAACATTCTAAAAAGCAAAATAAATACACAAAATACATACAATAAAGACAGATTTTCTTTGTGTAAATACTTATCTCTTAACTTTCCCCTGTAATACCAGCAGCAGCACATTAAGTATGATTTGTTAAAATAATATTGCAGGATTTCTACAGTATGCTTACCACCAATAAGGCACTGCATAGTAAATCCATACTCCCCCTTCAGTTTTACAGTGCTTATGACTCATCTGTACCCCTACTTGTCATGGCAAGATGAAGACTACATGTGCCATCTTCATGTCCTGTGGGACTACCCCAGTACTGAAGGACTCACTGAACAGGGCTGCCAGTGGTGCTGCTAGCTCTATCATTATTTTCATTAGTGTCCTAGGATGAATGCCATCTTATCCCATTGCCTTGTCCACCTTCAGTTTAATGAGCTTCCTCAGAACCCTCTGTTCTGTTAAAGAACTGGCATCTACATTTTCCTTCCCCCTACACCCGTTTGTTAGTTGTGGTCTCTGACCCTTGCCTTCTACAGTGAATACTGAACTGAAGTGTTCACTCAATATTTTAAAAAAACCCATTTTAAAATTATTAAATCATGTCAATATGTTTTCACAGGCAAGGGTTGCTTCAGTGCCCTTTGGGGCTAGTCTTGCCTCAGTGCTTGCGCACTTAGATTCTTTGTCTTTTAGCTTGTTTTTTGTTTTTATTGGGCTCACCAACTGAACCCAGATAGGCCAACTTAGGGTAGCTGATTCATTCCACTGGGACGTTATACAGATGAGGCACACTGATGAGTTCTGGTAGGACAAAACATGTGTCTGTGTCTTCTGTTGGCACCATTTGCAATCTGTGTGAGAGGCCTTTGAGCACCATGTATTTCTGCTTAAAGTTGAACCAGCATAATATTTTGTGGTGATTCACATTTACAGCCCATGATGCTTTGCATTATGGAAGTATTTGAGATTTTGTATTTCTTTGAAACATGGCTTCCTTTCCAGTGTCCTTTGGGGCAACCATCAATGCCAGTTGCCCAAGAGACCCTTCATAAAAGAACTGCTCAAGACTGTCATTTTTCTTTTATTTTCCTTGCAAAACAAGATATACTATAGGCAAACACATACTGTACAGTCACTGAAAAAGCAAAGCTCCTTTGCAGCTCAAAAGATCTGCCCACCATACGGCTCCACACTGGTGCAGACAGTTCTACATCTCATGAAGTATGTTTTAAAACTAACTGCTTACATTCTATTTTGCATTTAGCAGGCAGCCATCTGTTACACACCAGTCAGTTACTGTTTGGAATTCCTGGTTACCGCTAATATTCTAGCCATCTAAATGTGCTGGTCTCAGCAGTTCTGTGCCTGATGTTATGAGGAGCAGGCTCAAAAATACAGGGCTGAATAATTATCTCAGTGTAAATGTCAATGGTATATAAAAAATGAAAGTATAGCAAGTTTCAAACAATTTGTATGTCTCTAGTGCTCAGGGGCTTTGTTGTGGACACAAATTTAGAAAAAATAAGAAAAGCCTCTACGTTCACTTACTGGTGCAGATGTGGTGCAAGCTATGGCTAGGGCCAGCCCTCTTGTAGAACATAAACTACAACAACAAACACATAATAGCTTCACTAATGAGGTATTGAAAAAGGGGACCAAATGAAGATGCCAATATAAATTGTGTAAAAAAATACAAAATTCAAAATATTTTATTTTTAAGCAGCATCCTTATTACATGCATACTGTACATACAGGTCATCTTGTTGCCAGAGTTGGCTGGGTTATGGTTTTACGTAGCTTGTGATTTACTCAATGAAACAAGAGGACCTGTGCAAATGTATGGAATCTGGATGCTGGATCAAAATAAAATCTTGTGAACTTTGTATTTTTTTTTGGGGGAGGTTGGAACAACTTGATATTGGTATTTGCATTTGGTTAACTGTTGCAATACCTCTGGAGTGCAGCTCTTTGGTTGTGTTGTGTTTATGCCCAGCATATAAGAGAATGACCAACCAAAATAAAAACAACAATACTTAGAAAAAATAATTATTTAAAAAATAGACCACATGTACCATTCACAATACTGGCTTAATACCTGCCGCCTTGAGAAAAATCACCTTGCAAAAGAAAATTTCAGGCATCACTTCAAGGCTGCTGTAGAACTGTCTGTGCACGGGGGACCGATGAGTTAGAGGTGTGATGGTCATGGACATGAGCTTGATTTCGGTGTGGCTCACATTTTCATCATTTAAAAATATATACATTGATAGTCCATCATACTGTATGTATTGGTGAGATTTATGGCCAGATGTAATAGTATTCCAATCAAATAAAACAGAAACATGTGCTACTACAAACATGGACTGATGCAGTGCACTATTAGAAAAGTTCATGCATATTAGGATTCTTCATACATTTCCTTTTGGTATGTCAATAGGCTTAAAATACTACAGGATGCAGGTCTAATATTAAGTTGTGTCCCAAGCAACTGCTGGCAAACCCTCTGGCATCCTCTCCCTCTATATTCTCAGGGAGCCACAGGAGCTTAATGTTGCTTGACCTGAAGAAACTTTCCAAAGCATCCAACCAGTAACCAAGCTCCTCATGTACTAAAAAAAATTCTGTGCTAGTCTAGGGGCCACAGTAATCATCACCCACTCAAATAACCCACCACAACCCATAGAGAACTGCCCATTGCCAGAGCAGCACAGCCGTCCTCTCCCCTCCAGGTCTGCTCACCAGCTGATCTATGAATGAGTGGTAACTAATTCATAGTTCATACATCATTTGATGGGCAGACATGGAGGGGAGAGGGTAGCTGTGCTCCACTGATGATGGGCAGTCCTCTAGGCATTGGGGATGAATTACCTGAGTGGGCAATGATTGCTGTGACCACTACTTTAGCATCAATTTTTTTTTTTTTAGCATATCACGTGAAACGGTGCTGTGGCAAGTAGGGGCATGGAGCAATAGTTTCTTCACCCACAAACACCAAAAACAACCTCTCAATATTGCACCCCAATGTCAGGTTCAATATAACCAACTGCTGGTAAATACTTTGGCATCATCTCCCTTTATATTCTCAGGTAGCCCTAGGAGCCTGATGTTGCCAGACCTATTCTCAATATTGCACCTCAATATCAGATTACTTAGACTATCATGGAACTTTTTTTGTACTGAAAGAGTATGGCATGTGAAAGGGTGATGAGGTGAGTGGGGCTTGGGGTGAGGGGGCCAGACATGTAACTATTAAGCAGATACTAAAAAAATCACATGCTCAGTTTGACAACAGGGAAAAGTAGTGGGACAATGCATTAGAAACCTCTATGAACTAATGACAAATGATTGATCAAAACTGGGTGAGAAACCCATAGCTATGAGGGTAGACAAAAATATGGGCTGGACATAGGTGGGGACACTATGCTATGAAAAATTGTATTAGTTATTTCAATTCTAAACTTACGTTCTCAAGGAAAGGCTAATTGCAATGGACTTTCAAACATGTGTTCAAATTAATGGATGCTTATATTTTCAATCACGTACATAGATGATTACAAATTACAACAGTTGAAAACAAAAAGCAGTTATGGATACAAAATATATTTAAATACCTGTGGGTAAGTTCCATTACTGACAAAAATACTACAGTTAACAGTATAATTTGAAAAAACAAAGGGTGCCCTGATGTCACTATTTACCTGTGGGGCAATTTTTTTTTTTTTTTTATGTATGAAATAGCGGGAATCATCAGGGATAGTGAAAGTGAAATGAAAAAAGTAACAATTAAGAAATGCCACCTGCTGATACACCAGTACAAACACGACAGAAAGAAATAATCTGGCACTTCAGGGCTTTGGATAAATTGCTGTTCCCACCTACTGGATTAAAGAGAGATTAAACTATAAGGCTATTATACCTCATGGAAGAATTACAATACATGCTGCACCTTGCCACACTGGTCAGTTTACTGAGCCATACAGTGCAGTACTGTTTGGTATACCTCGGCAATGCAAAACATTTCTGTGATCACCACTGTATGTGGCATATGTTGCAGATGTTGAACATCTTATGCTTAATGTAGCACAATGTATTCTAATGGCTCACAGTTGCACATGTGTTGTCATTAGGCTGCTACATATACATCATCAGATATATTTTGTGGTAGTGTATTCATAACTATCACAATGACTTGTCTGTCATTCAACATATTTGGTGAACAACTGCATGTCTGCTCTGTTTTATTGTTACAAGTATTAGATTTACTATTTAAATGTCCTTATTCAGCCAGCACTACAGTACTATGTGATTCCATGACATATGCATATGCAGCACTGCTTTAGTGGTGCTTAATTTATTGTGTATATATGCTGATAGGGTCTATTGATTGTATATTTGTAACAATATGTGGTTATGAAATTTTATGTAGCTATGTGTGGAAAATGTGTGAGTTAGCTGCAATATTGCATTCTGAATTAACTGAATGCCAATGAATGTTTAAGTTTTTTATTTATTAATGAGAATTTTTCATGTTAAAACAATTAAACTGAGATGTGTAGTGTTTCCATTGTAATTTAGTAATTGAAAAGTAATAGTTAGAAGAACTACTTCAATAGCTGTTGTCAGATTTAAAACACTTGTTATTTCACATTGTTAAGAACTGTTTTTTTGGAAGACAAAAAACACTATGGTTTCAGCTGTTGGCAATCATTGATGGTTTAATCACATACGTAATTAAGGTGTTAATGGTCAACAGTATGTAGAATTAATTGTGAGGTTACCATTTTTAGCAGACAATGTTCATACATTGATTATGCCTGTTGTATATTTTGAATAATGTTTAAAATATTGTTTGTACTGAACTATGTAAATCACACACTATCCTTGATATCAGTTCAATTTATGTTCCTGATTTTTTTCTGATCACCTTAACTAAGTGGTCGAGTGAGGAATCTTTCCATATGTAGCTTAGGATAGTATCTGTAATTTAGTTGGTAAATATTGGCAACTTGATTGGCTTAGTGTTGCTGATTGTTTCATACATATTTATATCTTATGAACATCTGTTTTTTGCCCACTCCAGGAACATTGACTTACTCAGCCACATATCATAAATGTTAATATGTAGCAAAATTGCTTAGTCAGATTGAAGATTACATTGTGAGGCTGACTAAGTTTACTAATTTGGACTTTATAAATTCCCAATTTTCCATTTAAATTAATACATTTTTAAAATAATTTACTTTGATATGTCTTGTGCTTTCTTCTACATTATCTTACAGTGATAGATGCTTGACATGTGTTGTATGCATATTATAAAAACAAGATGAGTACTGGGTAAAAAGAGTAAAGGTGTTGGCTGCTATTGCTCATGGCTTTTGTGAGCAAAGGTATTGAGAGTATATATCAAATGCTGTGTGTATAAAAGCTATAATCTCAAAAAGTAAGAACATTGGTTGTAAGAAAAATTCCATTACTGCATCAGTCAGGGTTACTGTGACAGCAACAAAAGTTTACAAACATCAGTGTTAGGGTTTAGGGTCCATGAGGTTCAGTCAAGTGACACAGTTATGAGTTGTTGGGAACACAGGTCCCAGAGGACCCACACTCCCACCTATACATATAATTTTGCAAACCTGAGTACACAGTTAAATGAGAGTAACATCTCAAAAAAAAAGGAAATTCATTGCAAAAAACTCTGTTAATGCAACAGTTAGAGTTGCTTTCACAGAGCAAAAGCTGGGAAATTTGGCGTTAGGGCTTTCAACCCTATCTCCACATCCCCCCCAACACACACACATACAGTCAAAGGACTGGCCAAGGCAACACAACCAATCAAAAACAGTCACCATCAGGTAAGAGAAAGTACATACTATTCTGTGAACATACCACAAGAGCCATCCATCATCATGGTTGAACAACTGTATGACTTCTGCTGCTTTCATGCTTCTGTGAAACTGCATGCAACATTGCAAAACCATGAATGGTTTTGCAACAATGTAAGGAATGATGGCTCAACAGTACACATAGTTTCGAGAAAGTGGTCATACTTGCACGACACTTAACATAGTTTTGCGAAAGTACACATAGTTTCTTGGCAATCATATATGAATGAGCAGTTGAAGCTTGAAACCAGTACTGATTTCATGAACCTACTTGCAGTTTTGTTAATGTAACAATTATTTTGATCGTGTCAAAATTATTAAATGGGAAATTCTGCAAACAAGCATCAATGGATCAACAACAATGCAAGGAGTAATGTCTCACCAATACATATATTAAATAATACCAGTGACTAGCACAATGTTATTCAATACTAAATTAATGCTAGTAATGCTACAGTTGAAACACTGAGCTTTCCTATTCTATGCCTCTACACTCATGAGTAGGTGGGAGTGCATAACCCAGAGGGCTGCAATCCCATGTATGGATTGCATTATACAAAACTAGAAGGACACCGTAGTCCTCCACCATGTCTGTACACTTATGTGTTACTGCAGGGCTAAAAGGAGTTACGATCACACCTATAGATACCATTTTGCAAACCTGGGTTGTTACAGTTACTGAGATATGAATAAATACTTGTTACAAAGGCTAACATTGGTGTTTCTAGTCCCATGCCATATGTCTGTACTTATGGTTAGGTATGGTGATGTCTATGTGGCAGTAAAGGGCCCACACAACCTGCACTAACATGTATGCATGTTACTAATGCTAAACTGGGAACACTGGACCTTCCAACACTATACTCATGGTTGCATGGAAGTGCAAGGCCTAGAAGCCTGCACTCGTACATATGTGTTGCATTATGCAATACTGGGAGGACAGGGTACTTATGCGCTATGTCTTTATACCTATGGGTGGCTGGGAGCACAGGCCCCAGAGGGCCCATGCTTAAACCTATGAATACAATTTTGTAAACCTGGTTTACTATGGATACTGATATAACTGGTGAAAGAATTAATTGTTAGGTTCGCAAAATGGTCTCTGGTTTCGAGGTTCCACTATTCATCCATATGTTATTGTCGAGAAACTATGTTAACTGTTGCATAAGTATGACCACTTCCACAAAACTATTTGTACAAGGGTTGATGCCATGGCACTAACTATAGTTTTGCGAAAGTGACTCTTTTTTCGCAGTGCTCAATGCTATGATGACTGCCTTTAACAGACTTCTGATTGGTTGGTTTGAAAGATGCTATATATGGTTACGATAAAGTATTGTTAGTTTCACAATGCTAACATATACATTTGTGAAAGTACTCTTAGTTTTGTGCCAATCACATGTCAATAAGCACTTGAACTGCACAATGAGCAGCAATTTTGCAATCCTACTCTTAATGTTGCAAAACTAACAGTTCTAGCAACCATTTCATACATACATTAACAAATTCCAAACAACCCTTATAACATCACTGTTCATTTATATGTGATTGCTGAGAAACTATGTGTATTTGCACTGGCACAAAACCATTGATGGTTTTGAGGATGTTGCATGCAGTTTTATAGAAGCATGAAAGCAGCAGGTCATACAGTTGCTGAACCATGATGATGGATGGCTCTTGTGGTATGTTCACAGAATAGCATGTACTTCTCCTTCCTGATGGTGATTGTTTCTGATTGTTTGTGTTGCCTTGGCCCATCCTTTGACTGTATATGTGTGTGTGTTTGGGGAGAGTAAATGTGGAGTTATGGTTGAAAACCCTAATGCCACATTTTTTCACTTTTGTCAATGTGATGGCAACCCTAACTGTTGCAATGAATATATATATATATATATATATATATATATATATATATTTATATAGATAGATAGATACAGATATCTAACTATATATTTAATAGATAACCAACTCTAAGGTGTGCAGTCGCGCTCTCATATAAGCACATCTTGGTGTGCGTTGTTACAAATGATGCCGCAGGCCGAGTTTGTCAACCACTCAAAGAGTGCGAATATCAGAGCCTGACTGCACACCCTAGAGTGGGTTAGCTATCTTATAAAATGGCAAATTTGTTTTGGAGGGGGGTGAAGTTGCAGATGTGCAGTCGCATTCTCATATACACACAGTCATGTGATGTGTTTCAACCAATCAGCAGACATGATTTTCCTACCCATTTATAAATATATATATGTGTGTGTGTGTGTGTATATATATATATATATATATATATATATATATATATATATATAATTGTTAACAAACTTTGTGTGTAGTGCTAGTCTTAGTCTTGACCCAGTGGGTATGCTTTGTGATCCCATGCCGGTGAGCTGATTTTGGTGGTAAGCTCAATAACTCAGCTGGATGGGGTTAAGGTGGGGGAAAGGCATTGTTATGTGACACCCTCCATACAGGGAATGAAAGGTGTAGGGTTGTCTGTGCAAGCCCATGTACCATGCAGTGAAGACAACTCTCCTCTTTGCATAGGCCCTGCAGCTCTCCATCCATGGGTGGCAAAGTTCCCTGTGCACTGGCAGACAGAGGCACTCTTTGCCCTGTGCAACTCTATCTGTGGCCACATAGAAGTGCAGGGACCACAGGGCACTGTGTTTTTGCAGCTCACCAGACAACCTCATGAATTCTTCACATGCACTACTGCATTGAAATACAGGCCCTGAAAGGTCTCTGCACTTCTCTGGGCACACAGAGTCTTCTCTTGGCATAGGGCATCAGCATCTATTCATGTGGGTCTTGAAGGGAACTGCAGTAATGAGAATATGATTCCACTATCTCAAAAATAAAGTAAATTCATTGCAGAAAACATAATTAATGCACTGGTTAGGGTAACATAACATGAAAGAAGTAGAGAGATTTGGCATTAGGGGTTTACAGCTCTAATTCCCCACCCCCACAACCCCACCACTGATTTGCCAAGACTCCAGAGATCCAAAACCCTAATTTGTTCTTCCTTTTGCTGCTTGGTTGTTGGGGTGGGGAGTTAGGGTTGGAAACATGTCCCTACTTCTGTGGTGTTCAGTTACCTTCACTGGTGCATTAACAAAGTTTCTTTCAAAGAATATTAATATAGACATTGTGGCATTGGTATTAGTACTAGGTGAAATTGCAAAACTCTGTTTTGTGCACGTTTCACACAATTGTACCAAACTGGGTATTGTACTATGTAGCTTTTTGCACATAAATGAGTGAAATGGCATGATTTTCAAATTCAGGTTTATAAAATGGGCATTTTCAAAAGTAAATGTTCAGCCTGTAGCATTAATGGTTGAAATTGCACATTGTTAAGAATATCCATTAAAAAAATGCAGTTTATGGAAAGAGATGTTATTTGCCAAAATTGCACATTTTTGTGAACTCCTTTTTAAAAAATGTGCAATTTGGGGAAAAATATAATTACTGAAAAAAGGAAGCAAAATTACACTGGAGGTTGATATATTTTCTAGCAAATTTCATGAATGTGAAAATTTGGCAACATTTTGCAAGAGAACTAGAAACTTTACCTAGCACTAGATATAGCATTATTATATTTTATAAATATTATGTTGGGTGTTTGGGTAATAGAATGCTGTGTTAAAAGTACAGTATAGCACCCTTTAATTACTGTTTCAGGAAGCAAATTCATGACGATGCACCAGTAAGCAATGTCTCTGTTTGGAGAAGTAAGACAAAACACAATTGTAGCAAAGAAACACAGAAACATAGACTTTGATGGCAGATAAGGACTGCTTGGCCCACCCAGTCTGCCCATTTCCCTACGTATTGTATAAGCTGCAGATCCTATTTAACCAGCAGCCTATTTCCTCCTACCCTCTACTAAAATTGCCTTATGTCTGTCACATGGATTCTTGAATTCTCCCACTGTTTTTGACCCACAACCTCCTCAGGAAGGCTGTTCCATGCATCCACCACCATCTCTGTGAAAAAATACTTCCTCATGACCCCCCAGAGCTGTCCCCCATCTATCTTCAAATTGTGTCCCCTTGTTCTTACGCATCTCTTTTTCTGAAAGATGCTAACCTCTTGGACTTTGTTGATTCCCTTGAGGTACTTGAAAGTTTCTATCATGTCCCCTTCCCTTCTTTCCTTGATGGTGTGCAGATTAAGCTCCTTTATTCTCTCTTTGTATGGCTTCTAGTGTAGACCCTGCACCATTTTAGTTGCCCTCCTCTGGACTGCCTCCATCCTGTCTATGTCCTTGTGGGGATAGGGTCTCCAGAACTGCATGCAGTACTCTAGATGGAGTCTCACCAACTGTCTGTACTGAGGGATAATAGTTTCCTGTTTTCTACTCATGATGCCTCTTGTTAAGCATTCCAGTATCCCCCCAGCCCTCCTAACTCCCTTCTCACATTGTTTGCCTACCTTTAAGTAATCTTATATGACTACCCCCAGGTCCATTTCCATTTTAGTTGTTATTAGTACCTCCCCCCATTGTGTACTCTTCCCCTGGATTTTTGTTTCCCAGGTGCATTACTTTACATTGAATCTATCTGCCATACTTTTGACCATTCCTCCAACCTTGCCAAGTCCATTCTCATCCTGTCCACCCCTCCCTAGTGTACCAACCCTGTTGCAGATCTTTGTGTCATCTACAAAGAGGCATACTTCTCTTTCCAGACCCTCCACCCTGTCACCTATAAAGGCATTAAAGAGGACCAGTCCATGTACTTAACCCAGTGATTCCCTGCTAGTAACCCTCCTTTCTTCCGAGTAGATACTGTTTACTATTACCCTTTGCATCCTGTTGTTCAGCCAATTTTTAACCCAGGATACCACCCTGGGATCCACTTCCAGGCTGGCTAACTTGTTTATTAATGTTGTGTGTGGGACTTTGTCAAATGCCTTGCTAAAGTCCAGGTAGACCACATCCACAGCCCCTCCCTGGTCTACTACTTTGGTCAAACAAATCTATTAGATTTATCTGGCATGACTGTCCTGCTGTGAATCCATGTTGCCTTGGGACCTGTGCCCTGCTGGCCTCTAGGTACCCAACAATTCTTTCTTTCAAAAGTGATTCATTCATTTACCCTACCACTGAGGTCAAACTAAAAGGTCTGTAGTTTCCTGCATCTGCCTTGCTCACACTTTTGTGAGGGGAATCACATCTGCCCTCATCCATTTCTGAGGTACCACACCATCCCCCCATGATTTGTTAAAAAGGGTAGTCAGTGGTGTCACTAGTTCCCATTAGTTGTTTTAGAATTCAGGGGTGAATCCTGTCAGGTCCCTTTGCTTTGCCCAACTTGAGTTTTAGGAGTTCTTTAAGGACCCTTTCTTCTGTGAATGGACTGATATCAACCCCCCTAAACAAAGTGCTTTTATTGTTTGGTTTAGGTACCTCTCCCTCCTCTTCATTTGTGAATACTGAGCAGAAGTAGTCATTCAGTATCTCTACCTTTTCACTGTAACCCATCTACCCACCTCCCTCCCCTTTATTAACCTCACTATTAGTGCTGTCCAGAATGTGGAATTCCACCAGTGGAATTAGTGTGGCATGGCCATTCCGTTGGCAGAATTTCCACTGGAATTTCACTTGTTTCCTTGTGGAATTCTGCCTACTGTGATCTGTGGAATAATATTCCATGGAACAGTATTTTTTCCATGGAAAATTATTCTGCAACATTTTTGGCTGAAAATATTGAGATCTGTGGAATAATATTCTGTGGAACAGTGATTTTTCCACAGAAAATCATTCCTCAACCATTTTATGCTGCGGAATTCTGTCATTCTGTTTCTGGCAGAATTTGGTAGAATTTTGTTGGAATTTTGAATATTCTGCGGAATTTCTTTCTGCCAGATTTTGAAAATGCTGCATAACACTACTCACTATCCCTCCCTTGGTCTTTCTTCACTCCTTAATGTACCTTTGCTATTCTGCCTTCCCCACTTCCTTCTACTTCAACTGATACAATTCTCTGTCCTTCTCCTTCTGTGATTCCTTATACTTCCTGAATAATCTCTTTTTCTCCCTAACCTTCCCCATCTGCCTCTTTTGACAACCATAGTGGTTTTTTTCTTCATTTTGTTTTGTTTATTTGCTTCACACAAAAGTTTGTTGCCTCTGTGATGGCAGTTTTAATTTTTACCCATTGTTCCTCCACCCCTCTCTCCTGCCTATTTACTAGTGCATTCCTTAGGCACTCTCCCATTCTGACAAAGTCAGCCCTCCTAAAGTCCAGTACCCTTGCTTTTAGATGGTTTGACTCTGGCTCTGTTTATTGTGAGTCACACTATTTGGTGGTCACTTTTTCCCAGATTGCTACCCACTTCTAAATCCAAGATCCTCTCTCCATCCACATTTGAGAGTACCAGGTTGAAGATTGCTTTCTGCCGAGTGGGTTCCAACATTAGCTGTTTGAGGCATACCCCCTGTAGAGCATGGAGAATGACATTGCTCTTGGATGTGGCTATAGCAAATGTGCTCCAGTTAACATCTGGCATTTTCAGGTCCCCCATCAACAATATCTCCCCTTTTTCTGCCATTCTAAGGACTTCTTATATCATTTTCTTTTCCAATTCCTCCCCTGACACAGGGGTCTGTATACAATACCCATGGGGATTGTGGAGCCATTTCCTGTCTCCAAGATGACCCACAGTGCCTCTTCTCCTCCCTTTGTACTATTTAGTTCAATTGTTTGATCCCTTCCCTTATGTAGAGCACTACCCCTCCTCCTCTTTTACCCTCCCTGTCACTCCTGCAAATTGTGTACACTGGCATGTTGACATCCCAGTCATGGTTCTCTGTGTACTACGTTTCTGTGACTGCCATGCTATCAAGGGGTCCCTCTTCCAGCAAGGCCACTAGTTAAAGAAGGTTGTTATCCAGACTACAGGCATTGGTACTGATCATTTTTTGATGGAATTTCCCCTTTTATTCCCATCCCTGTCCTTACTGCCTTTGCCTTTTTCTCCATTTACCTCTGCCCTGCTCCCTATTGACCTCTCTGCCTTCGTGTTTACCTCACTAACTGCCCTGTTTCATGGGGGGAGGCTGGGAATTACCTGCTCCTTTTCAGTGCCTCCACTCCTTGGCTAGTTTAAAAGCTTGCCAATGAAGAATTTAAACCTATCACCTAGTATCATGGTTCCCCTCCTGGACAGATGCAGACCATCACACCAGTATAGGCCTGTATTCATCAGGTTGACCCCCAGTCCCCAGTGAAGCCAAACCCTGTGCTCCACACCAGTTTTTCAACCATTCATTGAATCCCATGATGCGGAGTAGCCTAGTCTCAACCATGCCATAGACAAGCAGCACCTCTGAGAAGGTTACTGTGTGTGCTACTTCTCCAGGGCCTCTCCCCAATTACACAAACTCCTTCTGCACTACTATGATCCCATTCCCAGCTAGGTCATTTGTTCCTAGGTGCACAATAACATCCAGCTTCTTCTCCCATGCAGCTGCTTCTGTGATCCTGAGGATTTGCTTCCAGTCCCTCCAAGCCATGGCACCGGGTAGACATATTACCTCCCTTCCCTCTCCCTCCCCCAGTTCTACCCCCTAACATCTGAGTCCCCCACCAGGAGCTGTTTTCTTTCCCTGTGGGGTCCTGTGCCACCCTTCTGTAGGTCTCTTTTGTGAATTCCCAGCATCCTTCTCGGTCTCGACTGTAGGTACCTGTGTAGAAGAACCACACTCCACCAGAATGCCATATGAATTGTGGAGAGGTGCAACTGGAGGGATGCACCTCTGTTCCACCACCCTCACCCTCCCAGAGCCCACCGTGGTCCAGCCACTCTTCTTTCTTGGCAACCTCTGAGGCAGAGATAGTGGCCCTGGTGGTCCCTGTGTGGTGGAGGAGGTTTCCTTACTTCTTGCCAAGTCAGCCTGGATATGGGCAACCCTCTCCTACAGAGCAGAGGGTGCCTGCAAATAGGGTAGAATCACAGCCTCCAGAATGTCACCCAGAAGACTGCTGGCTCACAGCCAGTGCATTGCACCACTCTCAAATATCTCTCTCCCTTTCTGTTTCAAATGTGGTTATTTTTTCCTTTTTCTTTTTTGTTAGTGTGTGTGAGTGTATGCATGTATTTACCCCCCCTAAGCCATGTGCTGGGCTGTTAAGGTTATGGCAAGTGTATATCCTTTGCCCTTTTTGGGGGAATGATGTCATAACCCCTCTTATACAGGAAATGATGCCATTGGGGGTGGGGGGGTAAGGAGCAGGTTGAGTGGGACCAAGCACATGCACTCCAGACACAATCAGCTACAGCTCTGACCCACCACCCCGGTGAGTGATTTCCTTCCTTTCAGCAAGACAACCTGTGCAACAATTTAACAGAAACTATATCCTGCAAAAAAAACACAATTTCAATCAGAGAAAAATAAAGCAGTTGAGCCCAGTACCTATGATGTAAGCATCCACTCACCAAGCATTATACAACCTGGTGGTCTTTGCTGTGAAGGCAATTGGAGCTAACCTGTTTCAACCACCTGAGGCACTGTCTGAGTCAAACAGACAAATCCACTAACCTGCAGTAAACTGCAGGACTTGTGATGAAAAATCTTCAGCCACCAATGAATACTTGACTGTACCAAAAATAGTTTGAGGCAAAATGTCACCAAAATACTAGTAAACAATGATCCAGCTGTCCACAAGAGAAAATATGCAGTATTTCTATCCCTCTGGATTTAAACTCACAATCTACATGTACATAAGCAGTCAATACAGAATTCCACTAAACTGCAGGACTTACAATGCAAAATCCTTAACCACCAGTGAATACTTCACTGTACCAAAAAGATTTGATGGAAAAATGTCACCACAATACTAGCAAACAACAAGCTAGCTCTCCACAAGCGGACAAAATATGCAGTATTTCAATCCTACTGGTTTTAAACTCCCAATCTACAATTACATAAGCAGTAATGCAAACCCCTTCTTGATTAAAAAAAAGCAATAACAAGTGTAAAAGTTAAAGTAAGATGCAACTACTCAGATTTGAGCAAGATTTTGCTTTTATGCGGATTCCCAGTTCAATAGTGTGTCATTCTAAGCTCCCAGTTGTAATCAAGCAGCTTCCACTGTCAACAAGATGGGCCTTTCTGTCTGAACCTGCTACACACTTGTGACTTATAGTAACCTGATTGGTTCTAGGAGACTCAACCCAAAACTATTGACTGATGATACCTACGATGTAAGCATCCCCTGGCCCAAACTTATGCAACCTGGTGGTCTATGCTCTGAAGGTGATCAGAGCAAACCAGTTTCAACCACCTGAGGCACTGTCTGGGTCAAACATACAAATTCACTAACCTGCATTAAACTGCAGGACATACAATGAAAAACCCTCCACCACCAGTGAATACTTCACTGTACCAAAAAAGTTAGATGCAAAATGTCAACACAATACTAGTAAACAACAAGCCAGTTGTCCATAAGGGAAAAAAATATGCAGTATTTCAATCTCACTGGATTTAAACTCCCAATCTACAAGTACATAATCAGTATTGCAAACCCATTCTTCATTCAAAAAAAATCAATAACAAGTTAAAAGTTAAAGTAAGGTACAGCTCCCTCAGATTTGAGCAAGATTCTGCATTCCTATAGACTCCCAGTTCAATATTGTGTGTCCTTCTAAGTTCCCAGTTGTTTCCAAGCAGCTTCTACCTTCAAGAAGATGGGCCTTTCACAGGCATATACAATGGTAGGGGCAATGTGGTATCCAGTGATGATACAGGACAAACACTATATAATGCATCTGATCTGTCAAGATGAATATGCCCCTTGATTAAATGCAAGACATCAGGGCATAGTGAAGCTTGTTTGATGTCCAGTAAGCACATCTGAATTATAGTTGCAGCTTTTAAAGTTGTGCTTGCAGGCAGTGCCTGATAATTCATTGCACTAAACATTTTTTTGTGAGGATCTTTAGTAGCATTAACATCACTTCATAATGTAATGCATCTTTTTTATACAAACAGCATATCTTTTCACTGTGAAATACAACTGATGGGATTAATTTTGTGTTAGCTGGTTATATACCTCATACCTCAGAGCTATTAGCCTTGATGTTAAAACTGATCAGTCCTTGAAGTGCATTCATTATCCAGTTTGCTCTGCTTACTGGGTTGGTCACCCCTTAATTGAATGCACCCAGCCCTTTGCACCACTAGTGTCACAGCATGTGATTGTGTGGAATGATTTTTAACTGTCCTCTCTGCCCTTGAATCCTCCCCTTGTGATGCCATAGTGTCCTCCCAATGTAGAGTTGATGACATGTAAACCACTCTATATTTCAGACAATGTGTGAGATTGTTCATGTCTCACAATCCAAACCTGGATGTAGAAGGTAATACCAACTTGTGCAATCCTGTAAATGCAGTAGTAGCAACATTTGAAACATGCTTTATTTATATGAAAGGGACAGCTACACTTGCTAATGTCTTGGCAGTGGCTGTATACCAGGTCATTACCTAATTTACAGGTTCTCCTTAAAGTAATTCTAGGTCTGTCACCTACTATGTGTACTGAGTCCTTATCACCTTCCAAGACATGTCAATGTTTGCAAATGCTGGCCTTTATTATTAAAACATAGAAACATAGAACCTGTCAGCAGAAAAGGACCTCTTGGCCCACCTAGTCCACCTTAAAGTCATTACCTACTGTGTTTCCATAGACCCTATTTGATCAGCAGCCACCATCCCATCCCTCCCTGCTACTAAGGTCCCCATGTGTCCATTCCTTGCATATCTAAATCCTGCTACCATTTTAGTACCCACCACCTCTGCTGGGAGGCTGTTCCAGGTGTCCATCACCCTCTCTGTGAAGAAGTATTTCCTCATATCCCTCCTAAGTCTCCCTCCTCCAGATTCATTATAAATGCTCTGTCAGTAAATTACAGAATGTTTTTATGTTTTGTTTTTCTTTATTACATTGTGTGATCACCCACAGCACTGACATTCTATTGTATTTGGATAGTCTTTTTAAATTGAAGTGGATAAATGCTGCCTTTGAGTATACAGACCTTCACTCTAGAAAAAGCAGCAGCCTATCATTTGATGCAGCACAGTCACACAATGCATTTTTTTGTGTGGAATTTACTTAATAAAATAAACTTTCGAGCCTTACAATAATGTTTGACAGTGTGGTTCTTTTTTCTGTAAGACGGTGAGTGTTTGGTTATCAAATTTTCTTGGGTCACTGCAATTTCCTTGAAAGACATAGAAAAAAGATTGGCTGTCCAACTGAAGAATCCAGTAACTGTGTCACAAAAGGAAGCCCACAGTCTAGATAGAATACGCAGGTAGGCATTTCAAGTACCACTTTTGTCCAACCCCAAGATTGTGGTTGCCAAGCACAATAGTCCCTCAATATTATTGATGTGCTGTTGCCATTTACTGCAAGTACCCAATGTTCAGTGAATTTCATGTTTGAATATTTAAGCAATAAGACATGACTGGAAGGTGGTTGTCATGGGATAAACACAAGATCATGTGGGAAGTGAGGGCTGAGGCTATTGCACTTAGGGCCTTCACCACTTGGGAGTTTGTTAAGCCCATGCAAACCACATACATAGAATGTCTTATTGGGATTACAAATTGGTTTACTTTTAAAAGCATTAGAATGTTTACTGATTTAAAATACACATAGGAATGTTTTTTGATAATAAAGAAAAAATAGTTGAGAGAGAGAGAGAGCGAGAGAGAGAGAGAGAGACAGAGAGAGAAACATGGGGATAAACATTATCCAAACAACTACAGAGGTATCTGCATTGGGAGTAATATCAGCAAACTGTTCTGTAGCATTATCAGTAATAAGATGTCACATTTCCTAACCAGTAAAAATATTATGCATCAAAGCCAGATTGGATTCCTCTCCAAAAATCAAACCTCTGATCATTACAAACACTTATTAAAAAATATGTCCAAAATACTCACAGAGGTAAGATATATGCCTGCTTCATAGACATTAAAAAGCCTTTGACTCTGTTTGACATTCTGGACTTTCTTTTAACCCTTACAGGGCCATGCACTGATATATCAGCCCAGAATTCCAGTATGTTCTGATTCAGTCGGCAGTCTAATGGTTAAAACTCTTTTAATTCAGAAATGGAGAGAAAACTTATGACATCATTAAAGAAATGTACTGATCAATAAAATGTAAAATGAATAATTACAACATGCAAACAGAATCTTTTAATCGGAACAAGGAGTGAGACAGAGCTGATGCCTGCTTCCAGCTATCTTTAATGTTGATATTAATGACCTGCCTTTTCTGGTAGATGAATCTCAAGTACCAGGATTAACAGTGAATGAAACTGAGATACAATTCCTGCTTTATGCAGATCACCTAGTCATGTTATCACCCTCTCATCATAGCCTTCAGGAACACTTACATCTTTTAGAGTCATACTGTAATAGAGGGAATCTCTAGGTAAACATTAATAGGCTAAAATTATGGTCTTCTAGAAAAAATCAAAAAATAACCAAAGCAAATTTAAATTTCATATTAATGGTAATGAAATATAATGCATACTGATATATAGTTAACTTGGCATACCAATAAGTGCATTGGGGAGTTTTAATCCGGCTATAAAAACATTATAGGAAAAAGCACTCCACACCTTCTATGCTATAAAGAAACAACTTGACCCATTCAACCCTCATGTAAATCTATAGTTAAAATCATTTTACTGCATAATTCAGCCAATCATTTTATGTGGGATTGAAGTCATGGAGAAACAATAAAGCAGACTATAGAAAATGGAGCAAAACAACAGTAGACGGAATAAACTTACTATTTTGTAAGCTCATACTAAGGACTCAGAGAAACGCTCCTGTTAATGACTGCAGGGTTGAATAGGATGATTTCCCTTTAATGCTAAATATACAAACCTTCTGGTCTCATCAACAGAAAAATAAAGAATATTCCTACCATTTCCAAGCACAAAATCATTTAAAGCACAAAACTGACAAAACACAATACACTCCTATGAGTCCACCCTTTTAGAATACATTAACATTGACATCACAGAATGTGACACAAAAAAGATTAAACATGATTGTGTCTTATCCAGAGAACTAGAAACAGCTGTGGAAAACAAATATTTATTTATTTATTTATTTATTTATTTATTGTCTTGGAATTACAACCTTTAAGCTAGGAGCTCATTTATACATGTTCCACATCAGGAAAATGTATACAATGGGTTCTATGTGATAATAGTAAGTGCTGAACGACAACTCACATTATCATGATGTGAGGGCAGCGAAAACAATTTTGCCACCTTGAAATCTCTGGTGCATGGAAGAATGGTGGCGGGGATTTCTATACTTTGCTTTCTGTGGGGGGGGTTTCACACCCCCCTACTTAAGGATTCTCATCTCCAGGGGGGTGCATGTCAGGGGAGGTGAAAAAGCAAAATATAGATAATGTTTGGGCCCGGCACAACAGAAACGCAGTACCGCTGGACCCAGACCCAAACCTGGAACCCCAGCACCTCAAGTGGAGGCCAACCCCCGACACCATGGCACAGCTCAGTAGCTAACCACAGCGCCACCCTCTACATCCCCTCTGCCCGTTTCCAGGTCTCATTCCTCCCCTCGCTTGCATGTACATATAGTGACATCCTGTCGCTAGGGTCGCCCACAACCCCACATCCACTTGCCCTCCCTACATCCTCACCTTTTAGGTTTTCACCCACACTGCATTGCCTTTTCAGTTGGCGCCATCTTTTGGGTGCCAACCTCACGTGATACCTGTACAATGCAGGTGATACATTGACATGAGCAATAAACATGCAGAGTAAAGTTGAAAAACAACATATACAGGTAATACATAAAATATATACAATTCAATATACAAAAGTTTGAGGATTTTCTAGCTGTCAATAACAGGTGAGTATCAACAAGAAAAATGGAAGAAGAGAGGGAAGCATCCAGAAGTTATTTTGACAAAAGGTGGCGGGGTGCAGTGATAAGAGGATGAAGAATTGGGTGTGGGGGGAGGAATGGGTGAAGAGCAGAGGGAGGTTGGGTAAACAGAGTAGAGGCAGATTGTCAGGTTGAAAAGAGAGGAAGGGGATGAGTAAGGGGGTGGGGAATTGGCAGGGAGAAGGTGAGCAAGTTGGGGAGTAGTAGGGGAGATTGAAAAGGTGGCAACTTGGCAAGCTGGGTGAGTAGAGGGGCAGCATGGTGCTGGGTAGGGGATGAAGAGGGGTGAGAGTTAGCTCACACAGTCACAGACACATAGAGTAGTCAGGTATTGGATTATATTCTATACTGGGAACAGCAAATCAAAACTTAAGCAAAACTAAAGTGTTGCAGATTCCTTCACAAACCATTGCCATTGCAGCTTATCTGCACACAGTTAGAAATGCTAAACAGACAAATTCTAACCTAATACAGAATCAGTGACCACAGTCTAGCAATAGAAACAGACAGGCAAAATTAACCTGGAATACTAAAGAAGCCTGACTCTGTACTCAGTGTGAAAGCAGTGAAATTGAATCAGAAATGCATTTCATTCTCTACTACACAAAATAAAGTTGTATAGGAGAACAGTGTTTTCTAGAACTATCACAAAGGGTAGTGGATTTCCAACTCATAAATGATGAAGCTAAAATTTGCATACTGCTGGAGGGAAGAAACAATGTAGCAGAAATAGCTACTGTACATACTATATAGAATCCTGTCATCAGCTTCAAAATACAATATAGATGAATTTAAATGCATTGTAGTATGTTTATGACTTATGAATAGTTTGATGCATAAACATTGGCAATAACTGTATATGAAAAAAAAACAGATTGGCACTCACCCAAAAATATGCCTTTGCTATTGTTTATTGTTAGACAAGACAACAGATGACCAGTGCAGAGGTCACTTCTATAACATGACCTTATACCAAATTTTCGGAATAATCCTTCCTCAGTGTTACACTGATTTAAGTCTATAAGTAAATTAAATATTCTTATTTATATTCACTATTCATATATAAGATAACATAAAATCAAAAGTCCATCAGTCATTAATCTCTATATACTTACATTGGTAATCAAAGAAATGTTCCCTTTAAGTTGATACCAGTTTGCCAGTATAACATAATCATAATCATTCATTTGTTAAGTGTTGGTCTATATTTGTTGACTCCAATATATGTTTGTAAATAAACTATCCAAACTTATAAATATTATCTCATTTCTTACCTATTTTTGTTTTTGAATATTCTGCATACTGCACTTTAATTTCCATCCCACTTTTATTTCTGTAACAAATTATTCAGCTAGTTAGATATTCCATGCTTCCTGCACATTTCTTGTGACCTTTAAAATATTTCCTTTGTACCTTAAAAGAGGCACACTCTTTTTATCACTTTTATATGTGTGACAATTCTTTCAACCAGTTAAAAGTTATACAGTTCCTCTGTGCTTTTTATACAGCAGTCTAGACATGTTCCTTATATTTCAAAAGAGAAACGCTATATTTACTTCACTTGCTTCAAGCTGTTTTCTTTCTTTTTTTAGTCTAAACAAAACCAGAACATCTGCATTTGAGTACCTCAACAGTTACACACTTTCTTTACATCAAACAATCTTAGTTTACTTTCTTTGTTTCCTTACTTACTTTGACCAGTATTTGCTACACCACAAGTAGTAGGAGTCTGAAACAAATCTGAGTATGTCTATTGGTAGGTCAGTAAACAGGGTGTACAGTAAATCATGCAGAAACCAAGGGGAGAGCAATTCATAGCAGAGGGTTTACAGGCAAAACTACAAAAAGGCAGAGACAGCACAAGGGAAATATGTTGGGATGGGTGCAGTGCATGGGCTGTGGTGCAGCAGTGTCCAGGAGGACCTTCCAGATGCTGCAGTGCTGCCTCATCTGCAGGCACCTCTCTGGGTTGAGGACAGAGGCTGCGGGTCTCCAAGCTGAGTTGGCTAGGATTCTGGAAACCTCCTACCCCACCCAGAGACCACCAAGTCTACCATCGCTCTGCAAAGGTTGCCCAGAAGGAGGAGCTGATGGACTACAGTGGGCTCAAGGAGGGTGAGAGAGGTGCGTCTCAGGCGCATTCCCCTATCCGGTGACACTACACAACTCCTATGCAATCCTGGCAGAGTAGAAAGGTCTGACAGAGCCTCCTAACATAGACACAAGGGAGGATGAGTGGGTCATCTGTGATGGAGCCCCAAGGGAGGGCAGCAAGAGAACCCAGAGTAGGAGGAAACAAATCATGTCTGGGGACTCCATTGTGAGAGGAATAGAGTTAGGGATAGGCACTGAGGGGGGGCAATGAGGTCAAGTGCCTAACTGGAGGCACAGCTTGGTGAGGGGGGCAGATCTTAAGGATCACAAGGGCAGTGGCTAGGAGGGAGGAGCTAGATGTCGTTCTCCACATGGGGACAAATGACTTGGTAGTTGAAGTGGTGAACGTAGGAGCAGTGCAGGAGGATTTTTAGGGGTTCTATGTGATAATAGTGAGCACCAAATGGCAACTCATGTTATCACGACATCAGGGCAGCAAAAACAATTTTGCCACCCTGACATCTTTGTCGCATGGAAGAACAGTGCCAGGGATTTCTATACTTTGCTTTATGTGGGGGGGGGCTTTGCCCCCCACACCCCCTACTTAAGGATTCTCAACTCCAGAGGGGTGCATGTTGGGGGGTGAAAAAGCAAAATATAGACAACATTTGGGCTGGCCACAACCAAAACGCAGTAGCGCCTGGACCCAGACCCAAACCAGGAACCCCAGCACTGCAGCAAAGGCCAAACCCTGATGCCACAGTGCAGCTCAGCAGCTGACCACAGCACCACCCCCTACATCCCCTCTGCCTCCTCCGAGGCCACGCTCACCATGCTTGCTTCCCCTTACGCATGTGTACATATAATGAAATCCCGTCGCTAAGGTTGCCCACAACCCCACAGCAGGTCGCCCTCCCTACCCCCTCGCCTGTCAGACTTTCGCCCACATCATGTCGCCATTTCGGATGGCACCGTCTTTCGGGTGCCAACCTCATGTGCTACCATTTTTAGGAATTGGGAAGAGGCCTTAGGCAAGTAGCATGCTCTGTAGCTTTCTCAGAGGTTCCACTGGTCTATGGCAAATGGGAAGATAGGAACATCTGCACCAGGGAATTCAACAAATAATTGAAAGAATGGTGCAGACAGGAGGGTTGCAGCTTCATTGGACACTGGGTCCCCACCTGGAGGAATAAAAGACTGTATATACTGGACAGCCTGCATGTATCCAGTGGGGGCACCGAGATCCTTGGTGAGAAGTTTGGATGTCTACTAAGCAAGCATTTAAACTAGCTGAGGGGGAGGTAGAAACAAGCAGAGAATATCATATTGCCTCCCCCCCAACAGGATGAGGCAGTTATAAAAGAGGACACTAGGGACAGAAAATCACCAATAACACCTAAATCCAACATAGGTAATATGGGAGAGAGAGAAGGAATAATGGGACAAAATACAGGAAGCGAACAAAGGGGAGAGGTTCCACATCATTATAGTGAGTGCAAAAGGGTGACGACAGAAAATAGCAGTGGCAAAAGGCATGGCCACATACAGCGAGCAGTCTTTCTGCAAGGGACTTCACCCCACATGCCCTGTACACACCCTTACTTAGATACCAACTCTGGGAGGAAGCAACTCAGGGAAGGGGAAAGCATTCGGTTGCCAAAATGACAAGTGCTGTTTTGCTGTCTCTGTTTTTGCCATGCCCTTTTGCATGCTCTGTCTTCACAGGATACCAAAGGAAGACAGGGGAGTAAAGGAGAAGGTTGCCAAAACTGGACAGCAACATGTGCAAATGCCTGCAACCTGGGAAAAAAAAATCACAACCCTAGTGGCATTGATGGAATAGGCAGACCTGAACATAGTGGCTATTACAGAAACATGGTACAGAAAAAAAACATGAATGGGACATAGCCATACCAAGCTACACACATTTCAGGAAAGACAGGGAAGGAAGAAAGGGGAAGGGGTGGCTATGTACATGAAAAAGGGAATTAAAGCAAATGAGGTTCAGGTATTTCAAGTGGGAGTGGAAGCAGTCCCTTACTAGATTTGTCACAATGGCAATACAGTGGTATAACAATGGCAGTACTGTGGTAAGCTGAAAAATCTACAGTGGTACTACCCAGTGATACTCTGGTATCACAGTGGTAGGAAACATATCGATTTTCTTTGGTGCAGTGGTAGTACACTGGCATAATGGTATCACTATGGCATTTTTTACCATTTTCTCTCTCACACACATATGCACTGGTAATACAATGACGTTATGTAATTTTGAGATTTTTGTCAGTTGCCCCAAACACTGGCACAATGGTCGCACCATGATACTGCTTTATTTTGATATTTCAGGATTTGGCACCTCTCACAGCAACCCTGAACTCATGTGTTAGCACAGTGGTATCAGTATTAATCTCATTATACTCTGTTCTGTAATACATTTTTAATTTAAATTCCCCCCCCCAAAAGTTGAATACTAAATTTAGTATTAAAACAGTCATTACTTTGTCTTTAAAGACTAATTTTAGTAATTTTTAATAATCTTTAATCAACTTCAGAAGAATACTACCTTAAAGAATAATAAATTATAAGAGGTATTCAACTGATTATTTGTTTAAGAGAAAATTGCTACAAAATAAAGATTAGAACTAGATCTACAATGCTCTTCAAAAGTACAATTTTTTGAGTATACACTGGAGTACTTTGTCAATTCTTTCAATTCCACCTGTGACCTTTTTGCACACTTCTGCAAATGAGTTATTAAATGAGCTGACACCCCTTGGATATCCCAGTCCCTTCTGGACCTCATGGGCCACTGAGACAATCTCTGGCACATAGCCTTGGAGACTGGGAGGCCCGCTGATAGGCAACGCTACCATGAGGCCAGGAACCGCTGCACCTGGCAGGTCCGACAGGCAAAGGCAGAATACTACAGAGCAGCCCTCACTGCCTCCTGGGGGAAGGGGTGCAATTTCTGGGACTCCCTCAAAGATCTTAGTGGCAAAATCTCTAATGCCCCCCCTCCCAGATACTGGTAAATGGTGGTATCTCCACAGACCCTGACACGATAGCAAATGCACTGAACTCCTCATTCTCAGACCTGCCAACTTTTTTTCACCCACCCCCACCACAACATCAACACCCACCCAAGTACCCCCTTTCCACTTCAAGGTCATCTCCCAACATGATGCTGCCCCCCTTCTGCTAAAGGCACTCAGCAAATCCCAGTTTAGCAGTGACAATCTCGATCTTAAAATACTAAGGATCACTCTCCCTGAAGTATCCTACCCCTTCACTACCCTGTTAAACCGCTCCCTTGCCCTAGGTCAATTCCACTCCATGTGGAAAACTGCCCTCATCACCAAACCCTGCCTAGTAATTATCGGTCCGTCTCAATTCTACGCCCTCTATCCAAGGTTCTTGAAAAGATAGTCACCACCCAAGTCACAGACTACCTTGTTCAACACAATCTCCTCTGCCCCAAACAGCATGGTTTCCCAAAAAAACATAGCACCACAACCGCGCTTTTGGAATATACCAACACTATCCATGCGACCCTGGACATATTGCTGGTGCTGTCTATATAGATCTTTCCACAGCATTGGACACTGTCCACCACTCACTTCTCCTAACATTGCTAACCCAAATAGGTTTTCACAGGATACCACCAGATGGTTCTCAAACTACCTGTCTGACAGAACCCAGAGAGTCAGATGAGGGCATACCTTATCATCCACCTCAGAGTTACATCTGGGGTCCCCCAAGGGTCAATCTTTGGCTCCCTACTTTTCACTCTATCCCTTATCTCCCTGCTCAAGGCCTGTTCTGGGAGTCTCCTTCTGTACGCAGATGATGCAGTTTTATTCAGCACCCACGTGAACCCTACCACCCTCCAAGTAGCCCTCCAAGGGTCGTTTAATGAGGCTGAATCCTGGTTTACTGACCATAGGCTTGTTCTAAACTATAAAAAAACAAAGTCCATGCTGTTTGCCCATGCCCAAAACAAGTTCAGTAACCACCCCCTGCTCATCTATAACTCCCATAATGAGACCCTGGAACAAGTTTCTACCTTTAAATATTTAGGGGTTACCCTAGACTCAGGGCTAACCTACCATGAACATATCCACCAACTTAATACGGCTGTATATGTGCACATTGGTCTGCTCCACCGCTACAAGCACTGTCTCCCCCATGAAGTCCTACAGCTAGCCATCTCCTCCTCCGTCCTGTCACTCATTGATTATGGGATTATCTTCTATGGTGCTGCCAACAACACTCCCTCAACAAAATTAGGGTTTCCCTGAATAAAGCCTGTAGACTGGCCACAGGATGTGACCAGCTTATGCACACCTGTACGCTGTATATCAGTACAAACTGGCTTAATTTCGATGATCGCCTAAAGTACCAGACCAGTCTCCTTGCCAAGAAAAGCATGACTGGCCTCATGCCCCCTGCTCTTGTGATGCTGTTCTTCCCCCCCAACAGCACCAGAAGCACATGTCACACTGAGAAATTGCCCTATCAGGTTCCCTGCTGTAAAACCTCCATGGGGCAAAGAACTTTCAGATACTGCATCCCCAATTGGCTGTACTCACTGCCCATACCAGTCCTCCTGGCTCCTACACATGGACTGTTCAAATCCCTTCTCCTTAACAATATCTTGCATGACTCCACCTGTGACTGTACCTGACCTACACATGACCTAAAACTGCCATAACAATGGACCCACTTGGTCCTGCTTCTGGAGTGCCTGTCCCTGTTTTCAGTCTTACCCGAGCCTCAGACTAGCTGACACACACTGGACTGCACAGCTTGCACATTCCAGTCATAAATACTTCTCTACAACAACTACTGTACTGTATGATTGCCCCTGTAGTTACTGTATTTATTGTATTTTGCCACTGTACTGCATTGTCTATGACTGTTGTAATTATCCTGTACCACAACCACCTGTTGTAATTTACCATGTATCATTAGTAAGGTGTGATATTTCCCACACTGCTATTTATACTGTGATGTCTGTACACTGTATGCTCTGTATTGTTTTCTATGACGTGGAACCTTTGTAAAGGAGTCTCTGACTCAAAGGTATTCATTCCAATTGCATTCAATAAATAAATAAATAAATAAAGTTAAATACAGGTTTGCTTCATGTACCTAGCTCATTCACAGCTCATTACTCTAACCTCCAGGCTACACTGCACCCCCCACACACAGAATGGTCAAGCATATATGTGTACAGTATGTCATTTTTTTTAAGTATTACTTGTTAATATTTCTCAGTCTTGTATACTATGATCAGATTCATTACCAGTTGCAGCCATCTGGCTCACTGATTCTATACAGTGTCATGGGATTCAGCAGGATTCTCTTCTCCATCAAAGATTTGGCTCCCCTTTGTGCATGAATGCATTAAATTATATGAAGCACACAATACAACTGTCTAAGTGCCAGTCGCTCCACATTCTCCTCAATACATTGCCTACACCTGTAGAAATTACACTGGTGAACCATCAATCAAAACGTGCCCTGGACAGTCACAAAATGTTACATGAAAAGTTTGTTTTCTTCCATGGGGTAACCCTGTGTAGTTTAGCACTATAACTCTTTCTCTGCAGTTACAATTCAGTTAATCATCAGGATATGTGACACACAAGCCTTGTCAGTGTTCACTGCACTTCTGAAAAGGAAATCAATTATGATTCTGAGAGTGGACCTCCTGGGCAACTTATAATTCAGAGCCAGTGCCAGGGTAACAATACTGTATATCAGACTATTCCTTGGAGTTTAGAAAACAATATAGCTCTTATTTTATTGTGTCTGACTTGCTGTCACCCTGTTCATGCTTTAGTCCAAACAAGAATCATTAACAGTTACAGTACCTACAATGGAAGCACAAGCCCAGCATGTTCTGAACAACTTCTTTTCTATTGTATTTTTATCTTTCTTCTTTCCTTACTACATGTGTAGTGAACTCCTTTCACTTGTTTCTATCCCAGTCCTGACCAATAAAACTATCCCAGTATCTCTCCCAAGAACTTCCAGCTATTTGACCGACATCCTTCTCACTCTTACCAAGGTAAGACCTGAGGTGCAGAACCACAGATGTTGAAACCTCAAAGGTAGCTACTTCAACTGAAAGGATGATGAGGTACAGGTGAAAAGAAAGGTCATTTTGTCATTTTGTGTGACAGGGCTTCATCTATCCTTTACCTAGTGCCTTTTTCCTTATTTAGAGTCTTAAATTCCCTGTTTGAACCCCAGCAAAGATTCACACATCTTGCATGACTCGCACATGTCCTGCCACTCAGTCACCCCCACATTCATCTTCTAAACTACTATGAATGCTGAGGTAGCAGCTCAGTCACTGACACCCCCCCCGAGGAGGTGAACATCCAATAAGATCCCACCTGTTGCTCTACACTGCAGTTACAGCATAAGGGCACAAACACAGCTCCCTAGAGGGATAGGAAGTATCTAACTCGGTGCTATAGGCCAGCCCTCTAAACAACACAGTGTTATAGCAGCAGTATCTTTTCCTCATCATGTAGTTTTTCTCGGCAGTAATTTATTTCCGGCTACAACATCAATATACTTTTTTTTTTCATTTTGTTTCATTACTGAACTGAGATATGGGTTAAAAGATTCCTTTCTCTTGCCACTTCCATCAAGCAAAACTTGAGTACCTTGATGTGGTGCTGCACTGTTTACCATCAGAAACATATGGTAGCACCATCCTAATAATATGTCAAAAGGATTCAACCACAGTGGTTCAACAGGAAATCTGTCAACCATCTTTTTAGTGATGGCACAATGCCAACAGTCAGCACTGTCAAATCAGGGAAATAATGTTTTTGTGGGGGGCAGGGCTCTGCCTCCTGCACCCCCAGGATTTTTAAATAATCAACTCTAAGTTGGAGTTGTTTCAAGGAGGGGGCACAGAACATGCAGAAGCTGTGTCGATGTACCACGTGACCACTACAGTAAACTGCCGATTTTGTCGCTGTAATGGACTTCGCGGTATTAGTTTAGATGTTACATGGTATAGGTGTCAAAATGTGTCAACAACAGTAGAAATTGTTAGAAATTGAAAGTGATGGCCAACTTTAATGACTTGAGTCATTAAGTACAACATTTGCTATAAAATCAGTTCTGACAATGTGTGATGGAATTAAGATGCATTGTAATGAAGCTAATGATGTCAGAAATAATGCTGATAAATTATATGAAGAAAGTTTTGATGAATAACATATACTGTACTGCTCATTAAAATGTGTTTTCTTAAAACAATATCCACAAGAATTGGCTAAACTCTGGCACAAATTTCATAGTGGCCCTGATCACGCTGGAAAATGGGCATCATCCTTGCCAATGTTGAGTAGAGATGGGCAAAGTCAGCAAATTAATCCACAAATTTAGTGCAATTCGTGAATTAATTTGCAAACACGAATTGTGAAGTTTCATCTGTGAAGTGTGGAATTTCACCCGTGAATGGCAGAATTCCACTATGAACAGCAGAATTCTGCCCTAATCGACGAAATTTCATAATTCGTGGGCAAAATTCAGCCACTCATTGGGAAAATTCTGCTGTTCATTGGCAAAATTCCGCACTTTGCGGCACAATTGTACAAAAAAGTACAGCAAAGTCAGGCAAATTTTTAGCCTAGGAGCAAAACTTTGTGGATTGCTCTGCGGAGATGAATATCCCAGCTTCACTGGAACTTCACCAGTGACTTTAAACTTTGCTTCATCTTTAATTTTGAGTCAACCCAATTATCAAATACTAACTGAAAAAATATTGTATTTGCATGAGCGTCAAGGGTCTGTCCTTTGTGCAAGTGGCCTTGGACTCGGTGACATAGTCTGTGGTAAAATGGCATGGTGCCTCCACACAAGAGTTCTCCTTTCTAAAGTGAGTTTACAGGCGCTGACACTTTGGACTTCAAAAAGTGGTATTGTGGCACTTGGGTGGGGTCTCAGTTTCACCCCAAGACTGCATTTAAAGCTGGCCACTTCACATACTTATGATAACTGACTTTAAATAGCATACAAAAACACTCCAGATCACCTTAAAATCATTAGTGCAAACCTCTGCTCTAATGTGTCACTGCATCAGGCATGCATTAAGTGGGCACATAGACATACAGATTCTGTGAAGCAAGAACAGTTTCATTGACATTTGTGCAGATAGGCCTTTAGATATCGTCACACATCAGATGTAATCATTTGTCAACATCATGATTGTTTAGAGTACCTTCTCTTCATAGTGGATTTTAAGACACAACAGGCACAAAATTATTTCTGTACATTAACTGGTAACACATTTAAGAAAAATTTAGATTTGAGAGCGAAAAGAGATGTAAGGCGATGAGTCAGAGGGTGGGGAAAATTTAGTGCATCATCTTTTAATGTAGTTTTAAAAAGGCAGTACAACTCTTAACATTACAAAAAATAAACTAGAAGGCTGCTATCACTGAAGCAAAATCATTTGTCATTGATGCGTTTGATCGATGTGAGACAAGAGATATGGTTGTAGCTGAGCCAAGAAAGCCCGTCCCCTTTTGACAATTATTGCAGATGTCCCAGCAGTAAACTGTTCTGTGCTACTTTTGTGCATTAGGAGGGATTTTTTCTTTGAACCCATTCAAAACAATATTTTTTACAGAAGAGGTCACTCATTAGCTAGGCTTGCATTGCCACTTTTGTCAGGGTAAACAGATGTTAAAGTCAGAATACTGATTTGCAGTAGGTAACCTAGACCTAGTACCTATACCTAATAAAGAAAATACAAAACTATTGAATTGAGATACTAATAGAGCTGACATAAAACACGCTCCTCTCGCAAAAGACAGCTGAGTGTTATGCTGACTTTTTTCTCCTGACAGGAATAATGCCCACCCTCTCACCAAGAAAACTGAGTCATCAGTGGACTTAATGATGCAGCAGTGCATTATATAGAGGAAAAAGTAGCAATTAACAACTTCATTTGTTTTAAAAGACCTAGCCGAGATGATGTTGTCTGTTTCTTCTTTTTTCCTGTCTATGCCATACCTTTTTTATATAAACTAAAATGTTTAATAAAAAGCACACATCTTTTTTCTCCTATTGATCCATGTAAAAGAAAGTTGACTTTGAATAGTTGAGCTGTGACACTGGTACCCATGCCCGGGGTCATGGCTCGCCATTTCAAAATGCAATTTCTTTGACATGTAGTGATTGTTTTACATTAAAAGTTATAATGCCAAGGACAGTGCTAAGCATATTAGTATATTTGCTATAAAACATCAGTATTTTGCAAAAAAAATGGAACTTACTCATGAATGAGCCATATAGACATGTGAATGTGGGCAGTGGTTGGGATAAGTAAAATTAATTGCTCTCCCAAACAGCAATTGTTCTGAATTTAAGGTCAATGATCAAACCTTTAGATTAAATAGACACCTCTGTTTCTGCTAGTTTCTTTACTGAGAAGTTGAACACAGCCCTGTTCTCCTCCTTGTCTAAATTCCTCCCATTTCTGTATCCTCTGAACTTGTTTGGCTATGTGAGAATGCTTGTCTGGAAAATGGAAGTTTACTCACCTGGTAAAGGTGATTATGTGAGTACCTTTTTACTGCACCCCCCACCATTACCATAGGGTTTTTAAAGTGTGTTCTGATAGGCTGACATGCAAACAAAACTTTGAATCTGATCCTGTCTCCATCCTTTCCTGTAATTCATTCCTCAGTACATTTGTTCCAAAGCTACAATACTGAAACCTCAAAGACATTAAGAAAATAAACATGAGCATACACTTCTGCAACACATACTTTTGGAACAGTGGTGGAGACAATACATGTCAGATTAAATGCATTTTAATGAACACTGTAACAGTTCAAGACAGCAAAACAGGTATAATTGACTTCATAAGCAATCTCCTCCCCACCAACTTGAAGAAGCTATCCATGGACAACAAACTGTTAAGTGTTAGCAAGCATTCCTCCTTACCAGGTGGGCTATGGAGTGCTGTAAAAAGGTACTCTCATAATCACCTTTATCGGATGACTAAACCTCTATTACTTATTGCACCTTTTTGCAGCACAACCAGTCATTACCATAGGGTGATTTAAGAAGCAGTGTCATTACTCAGGAGGGCAAAATGAGGAGAAACTACTTGCTCACCATCTGTAGAACTTTATCAGCCTTCTCAGAGTCCCTGGTATCAAATCTGCAGTGTCTAGTAAATGAGTGCGTGAAGACTAGGTAGCAGCAGCACAGATTTCTGCAATGGATGCTGAATTCACTTCTACCCATGAACCAGACTCTGCTCTACTGGACTTTCAGATTAGTCGGCACCTGTATATTAGTAGCTTTGTATGCTGTTGTGATATCTGCCCTTAGCCACCTAGCAATGGCTGACCTGGATGCTGGTAGGCCCTGTCTTTTCTCATGGAACAAAACTAACAGTTTCTTGGATTTCCTGATCAGAGTGCTGTTCTAAGTAGACCTTGATGGCTTTGCTGACATCCAAGTTCAGTAATTGCCTTCTCTGTTTGTCATGAGGTTCTGGATTGAAAGACAGTAGAGAGCTATCTTGGGCTATATGGAAAGCTGATAATTGTTGTGGGAGGAAGGATGGGATTGTTCTGAGAATAATTCTATTACTTAGAAAAAATCAATGAAGGCTTGTCACAGGCCAAGGCTTGAAGCTAACTTGTTCTCTGGGTTGAATATATGTCAATTAGAAATACATTTTTAGAGTGAAGAAATAGTACCAAATGTTCCCCATTGGTTAAAATGGTTCTTTAGGCTATGCATCTAAAACTATGTTCAGTTGCCAGGGTGGTAATGGGAATTTAGGTCTGGTCTGGTACAGGTCATAGCCTTAAGAAGTGTGAGCACTTGTGGGTGTACTCCCAGCAGTAAGCCTTTGATTGGCCCTCAAATAGCTCCTATCACTGCTGCCTGCATCCTTAAGGATGTTGTGGTAAGTCCTTTGTCAAAGCTATCCTGCAAGAACTCTAAGAACTGTAGGATGGAGCAGGCTGTTGCATTAACAGTGTGTGTCCCACACCACCAGGAGAAGAATGTCCAGTGCCTATCAGAAGTTTTATTCCTTGATCCTCTGTGAGACTGCAGCACAGTGTTTACTACTCTGTCCAACAATCCTGTTGCTAGCAGTCTATTCCTTTGAGTGGCCATGCTGTCAGATGGAATAAGTGGGGTGCAGAGTGTAGAATGGGGCCCTGTGTCAGCAGGACCTGTGTGTTCAGTAATGAGATGGGCTTGTCCACTAGCATCTGCATGATAGAGGTAAGCCATGTTCTCCTTGCCAGTTTGGGGCAATAAGGACTACCGACATTCTGAACTCCTGGATCTTTCGAACACTTGTCCATTAAATTGCCATTCCTCCAAGATGTAACATTTGTCAGTTGAGCCATTCTGCCTGTTTGTTCAGTTCCCTTGCCAAATGTACAGCTGACAGGTTGGCTAGATGTCATTTCACCCAAGTTAGTAGTAAAGCTGCTTCCCTGGACATTTGCTTGCTCTTTGCTCCACCCTGCTTGTTGATGTAAACCATTGTTACCCTGTTATCAGTTCTTATGCTGATGTGGTAACCTCAGATCATTTGATTAAAATTCAGCAAGGTTGTCTAACTGCCCTGGTGTCTAACACATTAATTGGTAGCCTGGCTTCTGCTACCAAACACTTACCTGGGACACTGCCTTACTAGACTGCTTCCCGTCCTTGTAGGCTTCCATCTGTGTCTATTGTGAGGAACACCTGTTTGTTCATGTCCACTCCCTGTGTTAGATTTTGGCTTAAGGCTCACCATCATTTAGACTGGCTTACTTGAGTTGGCAGAATCAGTCTTTTGTGGTAGTCTTGTGTGGCATAATTCCAATTGTCAAACAGAAATCTCTGCAGGGGCCTCATGTGGAATTTCACCCAATTGTGAAGATTGATGCAGGATGCCATGATTCCTAGTAGCGCATTAAGTCCCATACCATGGAGTATTTGCAGCCTAGTACTCTGCTGCAGTGGCATATCACGTTGTTTATTTGTTCTTCTGCTGGCTCTACAATTCCTAGTTCTGTGTTGAAAACTGCTCCCAGATGTTCTAGGGTTGATGCTGGATTGAGGTTGCTCTTTGTTCTGTTGATTACTCAGATGTGCTGTGTGAATACTTCCTGGGCTTTGTATGTGGTCTGCCAAGCTTCAGTTTTGACCTGGCTATTATCAGCCAGTCATCCAGATAGGGGACAATGTGTATGGCCTCCTTCCTTAGAATGGCCACTGTACTAATATCACTTTTGTAAAAACCCTGGGGATGGATGCTTGCCTGAACAGTAAGCACTTGTACTGGAAGTTGAGTCCTATGTTGCAAAACCTCAGAAATGTTTAGATGTACTGGCTTTATTGGGATGTGGAGGTAAGAATCCTTGAGATCTATTGAGGTCACATAGTACCCCTTCTTGATGGCTGAAATGGCTGATCAAAGCAACTCCATTTTGAATTTTTTGTACTTTATAAACTTGTTGACAAATTTTAGATCCAGTATAGGGTGTAGATCATCCATCTTTTTTGGTACTAAGAAGAATATTGAATACATCCTTCATTGCTGCTTTTGCTTTGAAACTGGCCCAGTGGCCCTGTCCTGAAGTAATTTGTTTAGAGTCACCCTGAATTGTGGCAATGCTGGCTTGTCTTGAGTAACATGTGACTCCACAAATCTGTTGCTTCTGGATAGCTGGTGGAACTGTATCACATACCCCTTTGAGACTTTTCCCAGCACCCATCTGTCCCTTATTGTCCAGATCCTGGTTTTGACAAATAGTTGAAATCTTCCCCCCACCAGCACTTCTGTTCCCTGGGCCTTGTGCTCCTTATGCTTGATATCCCTTGTTGCCATAGGATAGATGGCTGTTCCATCTTCCTTTCAATCAGCCTCTTTGACTTCTACTGCTGTCAAAATTTCCTCTTTTTGTTGAACAATGTGCTTTAAATCCCAAATTTCTGGATTCTTTGCTTTGGAAATAGTTACATTGGTGGCCTCTTTGAAACTGGTTGTAAAATCTATTATTTCTGAAACTGGGGAAATAACCTGATTTGTCCTTGTCAGGTCCTTTCTGCCCCCTTTGTGTTTTTGTATTTCTCCATGCCCAGACCAAAGACTAGGCTACCCTTGAACTGTAGCTTTGCCAACATGCTCTTTGATTCCTGATCAGCTTGCTGAAACATTAGCTATAAGTGTCTTCTGGCTTTGTTGATGGTGGCCATGGCCAATTCCATCATTTTAAATGTATCCGCAGTAGCACCTGCCATTTATTTGATACCATGTATGGTGTACTTCATAGTAACTTTGTGTTTGCTTGATTTTGTCAAGTCTTCTTGGATAGACTCTTAATGCATCAGGATGGCTGTGATGGTGGTGGTGTAGATGGAGGCCACAGAAGCTTTAGTTGCCCTACTTAGCATCTCTTGTGCCTTCTTGATGGCATCTTCCACCTTTTTGTTGGCCAGATCCTTTAAGGCCATAGAGCTCTCAAGTGGTAGGACTGTGCATCGATTAAAGTATGCTATTTGAGGAGCCACCTTAGGTGGGAGTGACCACAGCTCCTTTTTTGCCTTCAGGGAGAGGGCATCTCCTGTCAAAGGCTGAATTTTTTCTTCTTCTGTCTGGGTCTGGAGAGTCCCATTTCTTAAATAGTAGGCCTCCATGTACCTTACATACTGAGGATACATTGGCAATCTTTTGTTCGTTCTCTTACTAGTGGGTTTACTTTTTGCTCTTCCTGGGGTGTGGGTTCCTCAAATTTGAATGTCTTACATACTACCCTGGTGATCTCCTGGATTGTGTCATAAGGGCATGGTTGAGCCTCTGAATCATCTCTGTGATATTCTTCTTCATCGTTTGTATTTTCCTCATCTGAGGATTGTTTAATGTCTGACTCAACAGGAGCATTTACTCCCTCTTGTCTGACTCCTTTTGCCTCTCTGCTCTGCGTCGTCTTTTGGCATCTTGGACTTTGCCATGGATTCAGTTGTCTCCATCAGTTTCTGTAGTACACCTAGCAGTAGTGATTGAGACAATGTGGATGCTGAATTGTCTAGCTGGTCCTCTGCTGATATGCTGGAGGCAATGTTGCCTTTCTGATGGTCTGCATTGACCAGGTAGAGGGAGCACAAATCTACAGACTGCCTGATTAGCAGAACATTGTGGCATTTCATGCACACACTATTGTTGCAACTCTTCTTAGTGAAGATGTGGCAAATCTGAAATGAGAGAAAAGCAGGGTCAGCATCTCAGTGGTAAAGTTGTACAGTGTACAGAAGGGACACTCACAACAGGGGGTAGTGATGAATGAGGGAAATTAGCATGTAGAGCAGACAGCCAGTGGATAATGGTCAACCTGGACTGCCCCTACCCCCGAGGTGTGCCTTATCCAAGCTTTTTAACCTGACATAGGTAATCCAAGGCTCTGTCCTTCACCTAACTAAAACCAAAACTCCAATATAATCTGTAACATCATGTTGACCAGATATATTGGCACCCATCCCCAGCAAATCGTAAGCTTGAGGACTAGGTGTGACACAGACTTGGGTGGCAGTAGGCCCCTCAGAATGTCTACTGGCTGGGTTCCTGTCAAAATGGCTTCTTTGTAAACCTCCCAGGTATACATATCGTGATAGCTTCCCCAAATATGGTAGGGCCACCAAACCATCCCTTTTCCTACTTTATACTTTCTGTTTTTTAACCCTACTAGACCCAAGCCATATGCATATTTACCCTTTGTATATCTACTGTTATGGAAGAAACCAGCACATGTAGATAACACACATGTACAGCAATTTACAGTACCCATTAGTTAGTTCAACAGCTGCCCTGTTGTAACTTGCACTACCTGCTTATTATCAATTGAACTCAATGCACTTTGACTATTTCAATATACTACTTATTATACACTGTTTGTTCTTGCTGTGTCTTTCTTGTATATTTGAATTATTGTATTATAAGTATATTCTACTTTTATTGTAAATTTAAGCAATAATGCACGACAGGCTGTGTGGTGCTGGGATAACATCACACCTGGGGTGATTAGGCACGAGGCCGCAGGCCAAGTGCGACTAATCATCCCAGAAGTGAAGTTATCCCAGCACAACACACACCCTGGAGTGCATTATTGCTATTATACAATGGCTCTTTTTTTATAAAAAAAAATAGATAAAATACATATTTGTGTTTTTTTAATCATTTTTGGTGTGTGGAAGTATCTGTTTTAAAAAACAGTGTGCAGTTTTTCTCTTGGCCACTAGATGGTACTGTCAGTATGTGCTGCATCATGTGTTCCTATCCCATGGCTTTCTTTCTCTCTCTGCAGCCCACATAGATTCCTGTTCTGTAATCCTGGTTTATAATGAGCTCCCCATTCAGCTCCATGTTCCCCCATTAGTATTAAGTAGGGCAACTTTATTTTTCCCCAAATGTGAGTTTTTTTTTTTTTCATTTTAAAATGAAATGAAGCCGACATGGTAATCGGCTTCTTGGTGACTGACAGTAGTGTGAATGTGACCTAGTGCTTGCACAATTAAAACACTGCTCGAGGACGTTGTTTCAGGAGAGTCAGAAGCTGCTTTTGGGTTTTCTGTAGAGGTTATTTTTACGCAGCTTGGAGTGAGCAAAGGGGAAGGCATAGATTTAAGCAGGACAACTTCTTTTAACTGACTATTGCACTTGTCAGTTGGTAGTGTTTTAATTATGGCATGAAGAGCTAGGTCCCGTCCGCTACTAGCGGTCACTAAGAAGCTGACTGCTGTGTTGGCTTCATTTCATTTTAAAATAAAAACAAAAACAACTGACATTTGGGGAAAAATAAAGTAATAAAGTTGTCATAGGGCAGACCAGGTAGTGAGGCTGATCGTGGTCTCATCAAGGAGGGTAGTGGGGCAGTCAATCACGTTGTGGATTGATTCTGGGTTTTTTTTAACATTTCATGTGGTCTTTTGTGTGCTGGGACTAGATCTGTGATGTTGTACTGGGATAACATCACGGGTCCGGTCCCAGACTGACCAGTCACAGGCCATCATTCTTTCTTGCCGTTGTATAATGTGCATTAATGTATTATTGTCTACTTCCTTCCCCTTTCCTCCAGGACACATCTGAAAATGAGCAGTTCTGCTCAGTATGCCTTTCCTGATGAATCTTTTCAATCAATCAATAAATAATGTGTCCCTTGAAGCTGTACCGAACGGCACAGCCAAGTCCATTTATAACATAGGCTGTAACAATATCAGTCCCCTAGTAAGATGGCTGCTGAGATCTGCAAACTCACGAGATCTTGGCAGCCATGCAACCCTTCTAAGGGCATACTGTGTGTCCCAGGAAAGAAGGCTGCTGAGATCTCCAAACGTATGAGATCTCAGAAGCCATGTGACCTTTCTATGGGTATATATCATGTCCCAGGAAAGATTTCCACCAAGACTCAGGAGGACTTGATTAGTTTCAGCTCCATATTGAGCCTAGTGGTGCAAAGACTGAACCAGCAAACAGAAGAATGGTAGTGTGGAATCCTAGAAAAACATTGTGGGTACCCCCATTGTTGAATGGATTGACTAGAGGATGACTCCAATTTTAACTGAGTGTTGCCCCTTAATTGGCAGCAACAAAAAAAGCTAGTTATTCAGCTGGTGATCAGAGCCCTGTCTGGCTACATGCTGAGCATCCTGTTGTTTGTTTTGCAATCTGCAAGCCCCAACCTGTAGCTAAGGGGTCTCTAACTGAGAGTCTGTCAGATAAGTATGTCTCAAGATAGCATTCATATGGCAGCAATGGCTAAGATAGGGAAGTGTCTGAATTGGCAACTCCCGATCTGTGGAACTTTCTGCCGATCTTTGCAGGTGGGGACCCCTCAGCTGTGGCTAGAATGGGGACCTTCTGTTGAGTCAAAAACCAATGCACTCCTGAATCATCCACCTGAGTGGAGGCACTGGATCAGCTGGGTCTATTAGGATCTATCTCTGCTTCTGCAACAAGGTAAGCTGCCACACAAAAACCGCAACAATAACCCCAAAACAGGGAATCAAATTAAATTAACCTAAACTCCACAATAATCAATCCTTCCTTAACAGGCAGAATGATGCCAGTTATGAATGTCTGAATCCATTTAACCTAAGGGAGAAGCAGGGCATCTTAAACAGGGGTAGGATGAACCATACTGACCAGGCTGACTAGAACAAAGCCCCTCCACCCTGGACTCAGGGGGAGATGAGTTAATCATATTTAACAACAAAATTCTCACAACTATCAAGCAGCTAGTTTTCTAAGGGAGCATTGCTTCATACATACTGTACAAGGATATAACAGAAACAAAATGCAAGATAATGGCTCTTGCCTAATGAAGGGTAAATTGGCAGGAAGCCAACCTAGAGTGCAACCAGCCTTGATTGATGCACAAAATGAACTGAGGAATGAAGCACATGAAATGGTGGAGACAGGAAGAGACTCAGCCTTCTGCTTCTAAATCAGCCTATCAGAAGACACTCCAATAACCCTATGGTAATGACTGGGAGTACTGCAGAAAAAGTGTGATAGAGAATCCTCTTTGGCCTTATATACTGTTGGTAAATCTTTTTGTCCATTTTTTTAATTTTCAGTTTTTTAACTTCCATTCAAACATTGTAATATTTTTATTAGCTCTTTCAACAGTTTTTGATGGTTCTTCAATGCTATCTACATGCATAAGTAATCTTGAAGAGATTGTATTTTAAGATTAAGGGCTTACTTTTCAATCAGCCCTTAAAGTGACACAAGTTGCATCACTCTACAGTTGTGGCTGAGGTCATTGAGATTGCTTCCAAGCTTTGGCACACCTTTTGTGAACTGGACCTGGTGCCAACTCATTTCTTAATGAGATGTGTTGACTCCATAGGCCTGGTGTTTGCCTTGATTTTTGGGTGCTCCCTGTCAGAGGGGGTCTTCCCCAATGTCTTGAAGGAGGCATTGGTGAGACCCCTTCTGAAAAAAACTTCATTGGACCCTTACGTCAAGGCAAATTACCATCCTATCTCCAATCTCCCATTTTTTGGGTAAGATTGTGGAGAAGGCGTTTGCGCTTCAGCTAGAGTAGCATCTCATGGCCCATGATTTGTATGAGCCATTCCAGTCTTGGTTTCATGTGAGGCATAGCACAGAAACTGCACTAGTTCAGGTGAATAATGACCTCCTTAGGGTTAGAGATCGAGGGGATGGGACAATTCTTGTTCTCCTCGATCTCTCTTCAGCATTTGACATGGTGGACCATCGAGTGTTACTTGACCACCTAAGAGAATTCTGCAGCCTCACCAGCACTGTTGTCTGCTGGTTTGAGTCTTTTCTATCTAACAGGAGGCAGAGGGTAATAATGGGGAATTTCTCCTCCTCCCCCTACCACCTGTTATGCGGCGTTCCCCAGGGTTCGGTCTTGTCGCCGATGTTGTTTGCTAGGTATATGCTGCCCCTGGGAGAGCTTATTAGGAAGTACAGTTTGGGTTTTCACTGCTGTGTGGATGATACCCAGCTGTATCTTTCCTTCGCCCCCGGAACATCTTGAGCAGTGGAAGTGCTTAACAGCTACCTTGCCAAGATCAATGACTGGATGGCCTCCAGCTTGTTGTGACTGAACCCCAGTAAGACAGAGGTATTGGTGGTGGAGTCAAACAGAGGGCATGATAGGTTGGCCTCTGGTGCAGAGATAGGGCTTTGTGTTGGCTCTATACCATTGAAGGCCTCCTTGAGGGTGCGTGATCTGTGCATTATTCTTGACAGCGGATTGACATGTGGCTTCTGTTGTCCGTACCAATTTTTATAATCTGAGGAATATCACAAGGATAAAGCCCCTAGTTTTGCCACATACCTCCCCACTTTGGTGAATGCCTTTGTAATGTTCAGGCTTGGCTACTGTAATGCACTCTATCTCGGGGTCTCTGGGGTTACCCTGTGCCGACTGCAGCTGGTGCAGAACATGGCAGCAAGGCTGTTGACCGGACAACCTAAGCACTGTCACATCACTCTGGTGCTGTGTCAACTGCACTGGCTGGTGCTTAGGTGGAGGGTCTTCTTTAAGGTGGGTTTGCTCACCTTTAAGGCCCTACATGGCCTGGGCCTGGGCTACCTTGCACCTGCTGTCTCGGTCCGCTCCCTCCGCTCCTCCTCTAGGACCCTTCTCACGATTCTCAGGACGAGGTTAAAACTGGTGGTGATAGAGAATTTAGTGTCACCACCCCCATCAAGTGGAATTTGCTTCCTTCAGCTGTTAGGGAGGCTCCTTCTGTGGAGGTATTTAAGGCCCACCTCAAGGCCTTCTTGTATAATCAGTCCTTCCTGGAATGTGTTTTATAGTCCCTACATGTTATAGGAATTGATGTCTGATTTAGTTTCTATTTAATTTATTTAGTTACTGTTGAGGTAGCAAATTCTGTTTTAATCACTTGGAATATTGTATTTAAGTTTTATTATTGTGTTGTTTTGTATTTATTCTGATTCTTGTATGGAGCCCACAGCCTCCGGGATGGGTGTCTTTTAAATAAAACTTGCCTTGCCAATATTCAAAATGGGGCAAAGAGGAGCACAAATATTTGTGCTGCATGTTGTGGTTGCCCAGGTGTCCAAAAATGTTATATTCTGTGGCATAGTGCACCAGCACTATTTGAATGAATGTAGGGCCATTGTGGCCAAGTGCTAAGCCACTCAGCACTGGACAGACATTGCTCCCAAAATAGAACATCATAATGGCTTGTGTCCACTCTAAATTTCTAATATTCAAATGGACCCATGCAAATGAGCTCATAGGGCATGCATGGAGAAAGGGGAGCATTTGCATGCTCATTATGAGCTCATTTGAATTGGTAACCCCACAATTTAGCACGGCACTGCCCCTCACTCACCCAGTCCCAGACAGCTATCCCTGGTGCTAGTGGTCAGGATAGGGGAATGGGGTGAAGGGGCACTACCTGCTGGGGTTGGGGGGTAGGAGGTATGTTAGACAACCAGGGAATGGACTTACAGTGTTAAACTGGGGATCGGGGATAAGGAGAGGGTCTGATAGACAGCAGAGAATGGGCTTACATTGTTATACTGGGGATCGGCATGGGGGGACCACTGGACATCAGGGACTTCTATAACAACAGCAGGCATTGGTGTGGGTGGGGAGACTACTTGACATTAGGGAAAGATGTATGTTTTACATTGGGACAGAAATCAACCCAGGGGGGACCACTAGTCCTAGGGAAAAGGTTTTCTAAACAGAGGGCCGGCAATCAGCGGGGGGCCACTAGCACCAGGAAATTATTTTGTTTCAATATCGGGCTGACGATTGGTGATGGGGGACATTAGCATCAGGGAAAGAGTTTTTCTAAACAGCAGGCTGGCAATCGGTGGCAGTGACCACTAGCACCAGGGGATTATTGTGTAAACAAAAGGCAGGCGATTGACAGATGTGGCACCACTAGACACCTAGAACTACTGTGTTGGAGGTGGGGCGGCTGTCACACTTCTTCTGCCAACCACTAGTGTTGCACGGGAGTAAGTCAATATTTTTGAATGGCAGTATGTGAGCCGCACAAGGGTACAATGCAAAACGGTCCCTGTTCCTTCATTTGCATTGTGCCCCCCTCTGAATATTGCTTGGGGCCAAACCCAATTTGCCTGTGCTAACCAGGCTTTTGAATATGTGAAATCCGTGCAAAGTCCAGTTTTCATTGGCAAACTGGGATTTGCACCCGGGCACGGTTTTGAATATTGGGCCTCAGATGTTTGGAGGGTGAAAATGTATTAGCAGAATATACTCAGAAAAGGTAAATAGACACTCACAAGATATTTTTGTAAAAAAGCCCTAATTTCATCAGATCATCTCATTCAAGACTTTTATAGAGCAATTTTTTGAAGAAGCACGAGGCTCCAGGTTTGAAGTATAAGTGACGTGCACCTCAGTTTGTGGGTTCAGTTGGGGCCAAATAATTTAACTCATGGCACTTATAGAATTAGCACTGCACTAATTGGGCATAGCATAGCTGAGACTGTTAGCATGGCTGCTGCTATATGCAGTAACTATGCTTATTGCACTTTCACTTAATACACCCCTGGGGACCATGCAAATGAGGTGAACAGTACAAAACCAGAAACTTGGCACATACCCCAATATGTAAGCAATAAGACATGATGGGGTGTGCATTAGACAGTTCTAATGCACGGCTAGGGGGATGTAGTGAGGCACGAGATCACAGGCCGAGTGCATCCAGTCCCCTAGCTCGTGCATTAGAACTGTCTAATGCACATTCCCAGAGTGGCTTATTGCACTTATAAAATGGGCCTGTGTATTCTAAATGGGGGTTCTAGTTTTAGCTGTGCATTAGACACATCTAATGCATGGCTAACAAGCAATCAGATTGCTTGACATCCTTTGCCCATTTTATAAGTATACATCAGGCACTGCTTTAAAAATTAAAACAAAGAAGAGAATATGTGCTAAACAGCTACGCTTTACAGAGTGCAAACAGTGCTGTACAAAGGCAGAGCTGGCAGTCATACTGTATGCAGGATTCCAACATCTACAGTAAAATAAAATACAGTAAGCGTTGATGACCTACATGGAGTCTGGCAGCTCTGACATTGTACGACACTGTTTTGCACCCTAATAAAGTAATGGTGTTTTGCACCTTATCCTGTTGCCTGCTTCATTTATTAGAAGAATGCCTATAGAGTACATGTGGGGTAACGGCCCAGTTTCTGGTTTTGCACTGTTTATGATTATGCTGTGAGCACCTTGTTGTCTTTACTGTGCCTGCATTTCTGCTTTGTATACATGAGGTGAACCTCTTGCATACAGGGCCCAGAGTTTTACTGAAAAGGTTTTAGGGGCTCTAAAAGGCTGCTTGGGCAACTCTATTAAACACCTCCAAAACCCTACTTTTAATAATGGGCACAGTAGTGCAAGAACCTCTCCCTCAGCAGCAAATATTCTGTGTTTTAAATCAAACAAAAAAAACAACAAAAAAATGTTCTCACCCCTGATCTCCAGGGGCATCAAGTACTGTTTTCTGGTGTTCAGTGTTACCCCCCCACCCTCACCTGATCCTTGTTGGCATTATAATAATATTCTTTGGTGCCCAGTGGTACCCCAGTCCCTCAGCTGATACCCATGGGCATTAAAATAATGTCCCTTGGTATCCAGTGGTACTCCCTCCTACAATCAATCCCCATTTGCATTGTAATAATATTTCTTTATGTCCCATGGTACCCATTCCATTCTCTCACCTGATTCCCATTGGCATTATGCAATATAGGGCCTAATACAGGAAAAACATGGAGAGTTTAAATACAATCTAGGACATTCTTAAAGGTACTGCTTATCAAAAAAATAAAATATTGGCAGACCCAACTAAAGATTAGCCACTGGGACTAAACTAACAGTGGGCAGGGAAAGGGAAGGAAAGGGGAAAAAGGACACGAAAGAAACCTTGCTATAGGAGCATGATTCAAACGTAAAGGGCAGCAAAACTAAGCTACATTCTGGTATGGGTTATCAGGGCAGAAGTGGAGGCTAGGAGGGGCAGGGCAGGGCCTGCATGCTCTAGCGGAGAGAATGGGACCAAGGCGGATAGTGGAGTGTAACAGATGCTGAGCAGCGGTTTACATGGACACACTGTGGAGAATGGGCAGTTACCCAATATGTATGAGACTGATGCACCTAGAAACTGAAATTTATTGGTTGAGGATGGAGGTGGAGAGGCAGGATGTGGGAGGAGGTAAGGAAGGAGGATACAGCATAGGGGTTGCAAATCGATGGAGACAGGATGATTGGATGAGCGCAAGGTATACAGAGGAAAACACAGGGGTGGGAAACAGATCAGGTTTCTGGAGGAATGGGGATGGCAGGAGGTGGGTAGGAAGAGGGAGCAGAGCAGGGTGGTACTACACAAGGAACTACAAGAAACAGTAATGGTAGGGCTAGTGTGGTAAACAAGTTTATAAATAGAGGCAGGGTTAACTTGATGAATAGGTATACACCATTACAAAATTTAAAAGACACGAGACATCATGAGGGAGCAGGGGGCACTGATGTTACAAATAGTGGGGAGGGGAGAGGGGGAGTTAAAGGGCGGGAAAAGGGAAGAACTGATGGGAAAGACGAGGGTGAGAGGCAACAAAGGAGGGGATAGAAAGGGTAAATCGGAGGCCATAGTAGGGGAAACTAGTGATGGTTGTCAGGGAGAAGAGATGAAAGGGGGAAGGAGTGGAATGGAAGAGGGGATGATAGGGCAGGGAAGAGGAGACCAAGGGAGTACTGTAACAATTAGGGCGCAGGGGGTGGGGTAACTAGAAGGGGGATAAGGGGTTTGTTTTGGGGGTAGTACTGTAAATGGTGATAAGCGAGAAATTCAAAACATTTCTGAAAAAAGGACGGACGTTGTCCCGGGTGGGAGGGGGAGTAGGGCATGAGGAACCTAAAGAGAAAGGGAACAGGGTTAGGGGAAGAGAGATGGATGAACATGATAATGAGTGGAACTGAGAAGAAACCATAGTGAGCAGGCAAAAAGAAGTTAGTCAGGTTATCATACTGGGAGATTCCATAATTAAGGGTATGAAGTGGAGGGAAGGGGAAGGGGGAAGGAGCTCTACCAGGGTTGAGTGCATGCCTGGCATAAGTGCACACATGGCCAAGCACATAGTCCACTCTATAGTGAGGAAACATGGGTGAAACTCCCACATAGTGGTGCACTGAGGGTAGTACTGTAATTGGAGAGGTCCCAAAAGACTGGAGAAGGGCTCATGTGATCCCGCTCTACAGGAGAGGGAGCAGGGAGGAGGCTGGGAACTACAGATCAGTCAGTCTTACCTCAGTAGTTGGCAAGATTATGGAGGTGCTCCTTAAGGAAAGGATAGTGCAACACCTGGAATAAATAGGAGCACAGGATCCAAGACAGCATAGGTTTATAACAGGAAGGTCCTGTCAAATGAATCACATAGATTTCTTTGACTGAGTAACCAGAGTGGTAGACCAAGGGGGTGCAGCTGATGTCACCTACCTTCACTTCAGCAAAGCTTTCAATACTGTTCCACATGGAAGATTGATTAATAAGCTGGGTAGGTTTGGGGTGAGTTAGAGATTGGTCAACTGGGTGGCAAACTGTTGGTGGGCAGAAAACAGAGAGTGGTGGTAAACAGTATACAGTCAGAAGAAATGCAAATCACAAGTGGGGTACCTCAGGGATCAGTCCTGGGGCCAGTACTCTTTAATATCTTCATCAGTGACATTGCAGATGGACTGGAGAGTAAGGCTTGCCTGTTTGCAGATGACACCAAGATCTGCAACAGAGTAGATGATGCAGATGGGGTGGGCAGAATGAGAAGAGATCTGGAAAAACTGGCGAAATGGTCAGAAGAGTGGCAACTGTGGTTTAACGCAAAGAAGTGCAAGATCATGCACATAAGGAAGAGAAAACCTGAAGCTACCAATAGGTTGGGAGGGAAGGGGAGTTGCTGGCAATCACAAGGGAAGAAAGAGCCTTGGGCATCATCATCACAGATGACCTGAAATCATCCAAGCAGACCACTAAAGCAGTACGTAAGGCTAACGGGATGTTGAGGTATATTAGTAGGGCTATCAGAAGTCATAAGATGGAGGTAATAATCCCTCTTTACAAGACACTGGTTAGGCCCCATATGGAGTACTGCGTGCAATACTGGAGGCCACACCTGAATAAGGACATTAACAAAATGGAGGCAGTCCAGATAAGGGCAACCAAAATGGTGCAGGGACTGCATCAGAACACATATGAGGACAGATTAAAGGAGCTCAATATGTATAACCTAAAGCAAAGGAGGGAGAAAGGTGATATGATCGAAACATTCAAACAACTTAAAGGCATTAACAAGGTGAAAGTGTCTAACATGTTTCAGTATAAGAAACATAGCAGGACAAAAGGACACAGCATGAGATTAGAGGGATGCCAATTAAGTGGTAATGTGGGGACATTCTTTTTCACAGAAAGGGTGGTGGATGCATGGAATAGCCTACCTCAGGAAGTGGTGGATATGACTACAGTGCAGGGCTTCAGACAGGTGTGGGACAGGCATAAGGGAGCAATACAGATGAGTATGAATAGATAGGCCATTGACAGAGTAAAGGCCTATGGCACATTCATAAGGTAGTAAAAATGGACAAACTGGATGGGTCTTGTGGTCCTTATCTGCTGTCAACTTCTATGTTTCTATGTTTCACCTCGCCAAAAAAAACTTGGAAGGAAATAGTGTGCAGGAGGTACAGGCAAGATTTAGGGAACAAGCCAGAATATGTAAAACTGAAGGGAATACTGTGGCATTTTCTGAAGTCCAGCCAGTGCCAAGAGCAAGCACAGACAGAAAGCAGAGGATAAGGGACTTTAATAAGTGGTTAGGACAATTGTGCCTAGATATAGGGTTTTGACTGGTGGGGGGCAGGGGGCTAACATGAGATAACAAGGATCTATTCAACAAGGACAGACTGCATCTGAGTATGGAGGGAAAAGGAGCTCTAAGAAAGAAACTGGGGGAGTTTATTGCTAGTAAGTATGAGTTAAACTAGCATGGAGGTCTTAGATTTTCAGGGTAGGTAAGGACGCAAAGTTTGGGAGGGCCAGAACCTCTCACCCCAATTGGAAATTTGGAGAATGAGAAGAGATTGCGTAGGGCGTAATAGTTCAGTGAAAGGTAAGGTTAAGAAGAATAGTGGAGCTGGTTGGAAGGTGGTCTCCACAAATGTGAGGAGCCTGGGTAACAAGATACCCAAGTTACAGGCATTGATGGAGGAGGGGGGGGTGGATGTGGCTGCAATAATGGAGACATGGGCCACCAAGTACCACTACTGGGACTTAATAATACCAGGGTACAAAATGTTTAGGAGGTACAGGAAACTTGGCAAGGGAGGTGAGGTGGCATTATTTGTAAGGGAGGGCATAGAGTGCAGCAGGAAAGATTGTGAGGTCAGGAATGTGGAGATGTTGTGGGTCACCTTAAAGGATATTAAGGGCAGGAGGGTCAATCTGGGGGTAGTCTATAGGCCACCAATACAGTCTGAGAAATATGACAGGGATCTAGTGGATAATCTAACAACCCACTGTGGCAGGGGCAGGGGCAAGACGGTGGCATTGGGAGACTTCATCCTGCCAGGGGTGGACTGGTACACTATATCAGCTACCGCTAAAGAATAAAGGATACTGGATACAGTCCTGTCACAATTAATGGTGGAGTCAACCAAAGAAGGAAGCATCATGGACCTGGTTCTGGCAGATGGTGACCAGGTAAAAGATGTGGTAGTAGAGGGCCCACTGGTGGTGAGCAACCATTCAACAGTATGGTTCTCCCTGAACTTGGGGAGGGGAGGCATTCAGACAGTTACAAAGGTAGTGTACTTTAGGGGAGCAGATTTCAGGAGAATGACAGCCATCCTTGAGGGTCACCTAAAGAAGCTCAGCCCAGATATGGACACGGAATACAGGTGGGCAGCATTAAAGTTGGGTCTGTTAGATTACACAATAACATGCACAATGACCCACTGCAAGAAAGCAAGATCAAGAAAACCTAGTTGGTGGACAAAGAAAAACAGATGGAGGTGAGCAGGTCGCAAGGGCAGCCAAGGCATTCAAAGAACTAAGGTTGACACAGGGTGTCAGAGAGGGGGACGAAGGATTTTTTTAGATACATCAGTGAGAGAAGAAAGTGTAGGAGTCAAATCACCAGGTTAAAAAAAGAAGGTGGATGGGCAAAGGAGGAAGTTGAGCAGGCTGAGGTACTAAATGAGTACTTCTGCTCAGTCTTTACAAGGAAAAAGGATGGGCCAATTCCACAGAGGGGAGGTAAAGCTGGTGGTTGGGAATGGGGGGACACTAACAGATGGAGAGATTCTGGTGAAGAGGGTGTGGGTCGGCCTTAAGTCCTGAAGGACAGACAAGGCCCCGGGCCCAGATGAGATCCATCCCAGATTCCTGAAGGAACTGGCAGATATTCTGGCAGCACCTCTGACAGAATTATTCAATTCCTCCCTCCTATCAGTATGTGTACCACTGGACTGGAGGATGGCACAAGTTGTGCCCCTCCATAAGAGTGGTCCTAAGAGTGAACAGGAAATGACAGGCCTGTCAGCCTGACATCAATAGTGGGGAAACTATTGGAGACCATCTTGAAGGAAAGACTGGTGGAGTTCCTGAAAGTAAACAGCCTTCAAGATGCCTGGCAACATGGATTCGCCCAGGAGAGATCTTGTCAAACTAACCTGGTCAAATTTTTTGATTGGGTGACAAGGTCTCTGGATGGTGGTTGGATGGTTGATGTCTTGTACCTGGACTTCAGCAAGGCATTTGATTTGGTGCCACATGGGAGACTGCTGGGCAAGTTGAGGAACCTACGGGTGGGAGTAAAGATAGTGAAGAAAACTGGAAACTGACTGAGCAACAGTCAATAGTGGGGTGGAGGTAGGGGGGATCTTTCAACATCCAGAAAAGTCATTAGTGGGGTCCCGCAATGATCTGTACTGGATCCACTGTTATTTAACGCTTTCATTGCAACATTGCATAGGGATTTATGAGCAAAATGGGCCTGTTTGCCAATGACTCCAAACTGGGAGCGGTGATGGACAGTGAGGAGGGGTGGAGGACTCTCCAGGAAGACCTGGAGACTTGAACAGTGGTCAGATACATGGCAGCTGGATTGTAATGCTCAGAAGTGTAGTGTACTGCATTTGGGGGCTAGGAACCCAGGGTACAGCTACTGTTTGGGTGGGGAACAGTTGACAGTCTCAGAGGTGGAAAAGATTTAGGAGTGGTAATCACTTGCAAAATGAATCACTTAGATCAGTTCCAGAAAGCAGTTGCAAAGGCAAACAGAATGCTGGGGTGTATTGCTAGAGGGATCATTTTGAGGAAGGAGCAGGTTATCTTGCCACTGTACAAATCCTTAGTGAGGCCGCACTTGGAGTGTTGTGTGCAGTTCTGACATCCTTACTTAAATAAGTATGTCATGATCCTGGAATGAGTCCAGAGATGGGCGTCTAAGATGATCCAGGGAATGGGGGAGAAGATCTACAGTATATAAAGAGACTCAGAGAATTAATCATGTATTCTGAACTCTTCACAAAGATGTAGCTGCACTCCAGATACAGTGGGTGCTGGAAAAAATTCCAAGCTGAATGCTGGGGTGTATTGCTAGGGGGATCACTTCAAGGAAGTAGGAGATTATCTTGCCACTGTACAAGTCCTTAGTGAGGCTGCACTTGGAGTACTGTGTGAAGTTCTGGAGTCCTTACTTACAGAAGGATGTCATGCTCCTGAAGAGAGGCCAGAGGAGGGCATCTAAAATGATCAAGGGAATGGGGGAGAAGCCTTTCAAGGAGAGACTTAGTGAAATGAACATGTACTCCCTGGAAGACCAAAGGGACAGAGGGGATATGATCAAGACCTTTAAATACTTGTAGGGCATCAACAGATTAAACACTGAGAGTTTGTTCAGATTGAAGGGGGAAGGGGAGTATGAGGGGTCATAGCATAAAACTCATGGGGGGGACATACAGAAGAGAACTGTGAGAACATTACTTCATGGAAAGGGTGGTGGCACCTTGGAATGCAGTACCTGAGGAGCTGATTTCAGTGGAATCAGTAGGAAGTTTTAAAAAGTGATGAGATAGGTACATGGGCAAGGTACCGTAGGGGAGTGAAGTGACCAGTAGGGGAACTCAGAGTGGAAAAACTTGGGGAGGAGGGAAAAGGGGAGAGGGGGCAGCAGCAGTGACTGTACTGTGAGCTGTATCTCGAGCAGACGTGATAGACCTTAAGGCTTAATCTGCTGGTGTTTTCATATGTTCATATGTATGCTATAGATCCTTGCTGTCCATCTTGGCCTTCACACAATCCCTGTTAATAGTATAATACTATTTCCTTGTGTCCAGTGTGTTCCATCGTCAGTGCCAACCCCGAACTAGAGACAGCAGGCTGCCCTTATCCTCTGCTTATCTCCTTGGGTGTCCAGCATCTGTCTCTATGCAAGTCTTTTATCAATGTATACTGCCTTACATGGGTACAGGACTTAATGTTCTGAAAAACACCTGAGTCTACTTTGACTTCTTTCTTTTTCTAACACAATTTTTCCTTTACTCCTCTCTTGGCCAAATTTCTCTTGTGTAAAGGTGTTTTGGACCACCAACTCTCGTGACCACATTAGTAGTTGTGATGGTCACCCTAAATGCTTGTTGGGCTCTTGCCCACTGAACACCCATTTTGGCTGGGAATTATAAGTTTAGGGAAAGGCCTTAAAGAGGGAGTACAGCCAACATTTCTGGCATCAATAAATGTAGACTTTAAATCAGCATATCCCCAATCAGCCTCATGCCAAAAATGACACCTCTAAGTTACTTTATTTCAATTTTACAAGCCATTTTGGTACCCTAAATTCACTGCATGTTCATAAAAGCCAGTTTCAGTGAAAAGCTACTGAAGATGCCATAACCAGAACTTACAGCCTAGTTCTTCATGCATGCTACCTTATAGGATGTATTTCTCCTACCTTACATAAAACTGCAGTGGCAGTAAACATCTGAAAAAGGAAAGGTGACACTGGGTGGGTTGGCACATGCATTTCCATGATGTGCAGATGCGAGGTAAAATACCTCAGAATGTGACGGGGGGGGGGTGGAATGCAGAGGCAAACATTACTTCAGAATGGCAAAGTTATGTACAATTTTTAGAATACTGCAGGTGTGAGATTTTGAAATGCCACCAGGCTGCAATTGTGGAATGCAGCAATGACATAATATCAGAAAGTAACTGGGACACACAATTTTGGAATGTGCTAAGGACAATAAAATTCATAATCCGTCAGTGTCATATATTTTTAGAATGAGGCAGAGATACAAAATTTTTTTATCCTGTTTCTCCTCCCTCCCAACCTGCCCCCTTCCACTGGTCCCCCCAGCCCCATCATCCTGGCATACACTGGACTCACCTTCTGACTCTTACAAGGTGCCAGCTAGCCAGGAGCAGTGCCTACGAGGGGCCAGCATCATCTTGCTGGTTGGGATACTTTCTTTCTTTTCTTTCCATCCCCCAGTGTGGTGCAGAGGCATGCAATGATGCCAATGACCGAGCCGCACACGCTTCTGCATGTGGCACACCAGGTGTCTGTTCCGCATCCACCCCTTTGTCTGTGGGTCCATTGCACCTTCCTCCTGCCACTGCTAGGGGACAGGCAAGCAGTGGACTCCATCCCGACCCGCTCTCCAGGAGAGAAGGACTGTTGTCCGGATGCTTGATCCTCTCCCTCCCTGGCCGACCCCCGGCAGCCCACTAGCACCGCAAACACGGGTTGCCGGCATTGCAGCAGGTAATGCATGGATGCCTCTACCCTCCACATCACTGGGCCAGCTGGAGATACATCATTTTGAGATGCAGGAGACATATAGTTGCAGAAGGTGGCAGGAATATGTAATTCCGTAATGTAACATGGATGCATAAATTAAGGTGGTGATGCACAATTTAAAAATGCGGTTGCGATGCTTGATTTCAGATTGTGGTGACAACATGCAATTACATAATGTGGCATTGACACAGAATCTTAGAATGTGGCAGTGGTGCAGTTCAGAATGTGGTAGTCACACACAATTTCAAAATGAGGCAGAGATGCTTTATTTTAGAAAGTGGCTTAGATATACAATTTCATAATGTGGCAGTGACACTCATTTTCAGAATGTGGTGGGGACTTGCAATTTTGGAATATGGTCAGGATGCACATTTCAGAACATGGCAATGACAGGCAGTTTTGGAACGTGGAAGTTCACATACAAATTTTAGTACATGTCAGGAAGGTACAATTTCAGAATGTGGCTATGGTGGACAATTTCAGAATGTAGCTGTGACACACAATTTCACAATGTGACAGTGACATACAATTTCAGAAAGTGGCAGCGACACTCAATTTCAGAATGTGAGGGTGCTTCATAATTTCAGAACATAATGACACAATTTCAGAATGTAACAGTGACTCAATTTTGGAATATTGCAGTGATTCACAATTTTGGAATGTTGTGATACACGGTTTCAGAATGTGGCGGTAATGCACAATTTTGGAAAGTGGCATTGTTGCATGGTTTTAGAATGTGGTGGTGATGCACAGTTTTGGAATGTGTCAGTGATGCACAGTTTCAGAATGTGGCAGTGACACACAATTTTAGAATGTGGCAGTGATGCACATTTTCGGAATGTATCGGTGATGCACTATTTCAGAATGCAACATTACCACACAGTTTTGGAATGTTGACATGATGCACAGTTTCAGAATGTAACCATGATGCATGGTTTTGGAAAGTGGCAGTGACACAAGGTTTTGGAATGTGGTGATGACACATGGTTTCAGAATGTGGTGGTGATGCATGGTTTTGAAATGTGGCAGTGACACACAGTTTCAAAAAGTGGTGATGACACACAGCTTCAGCATGTGGTAGTGACTCAAAGTTTCGGAATGTGGTGGTAATGCACATTTTTGGAATGTGGGCATGATGCACAATTCCAAAATGTAGCCATGACACACAGTTGTAGAAAGTGGGGGTGATGCACAGTTTCGGAATATGGTGGTGACACACAGCTTTGGAATGAGTTGGTGATGTACAGTTTCAGAATATGGCAATGACAAACAGCTTCAGACTGTGGTGGTGATGCACAGTTTTGGAATGTGTCCATAACATAGAATTTCAGAATGTGGCCATGATGCACAGTTTCAGAATGCGCCAGTGACACACAATTTCAGAATGAGGTAGTGACACACAATTTCAGAATGTGGCAGTGACACACAGTTTTAGAATGTGGCTGTGATGCACAGTTTTGGAATGTGGCGGTGACATACAATTTTGGAAAGTGGTGGCGGCATACAATTTTGGAATGTGGTGGAGCATAGTAAAGGCAACAAACCTCTGTGTCAAGTAATGAACAAAAGCAAGAGGAAAAAGAGACTGTTATAGTTCTCAAAAGAGGTGGCTGAAAAGGTAAAGGCTAAAAGGATAGCATTTAGATGATATAAGGAAATACAGAGGGAGGAAAATAGGGAAGTGTCATCAAAGGAAACAGTGGGAAGTGGGGAAAGCAGTCAGTAAGGAGCACAAAGGTGCAAACTAAAGAGAGAATGGCCCAGGAGGTAACAAACAGGGACACAATATTTTCTAGGTTTGTAAGTGAAAAGAGGAATACTGGGGTGGGATTGTGAGGTTAAAAAGGGAAGAGGGACTGTGCAAAGGGATACCTGGAAAAGGCAGACATCTTGAACAAATACTTTTGTTCAATGTGATTCCCCTTCACAAAAGTGGGAGCAAGGCAGAAGCAGGAAACTATAGACCTGTTAGTTTAACCTCAGTGATAGGGAAAATGATGGAATCACTTCTAAAGGAAAGAATTGTCGCGTATCTAGAGGCCAGAAGGGCACAGGACCCTAGGCAGCATGGATTCACAGCGGGAAGGTCATGCCAGATGAATCTGATAGATTTTTTGACTGGGTGACCAAAGTAGTAGATCAGGAGGGGCTGTGGACATGGCCTACCTAGACTTTAGCAAGGCATTTGACACAGTCCCACACAAAAGATTAATATATGAGTTAGCCAGCCTGGGAGTGGGTCCCAAGATGACAGCCTGGGTAAAGAATTGGCTGGAGAATAGGACACAGAGAGTAATAGTAAATGGAGTCCACTCAGAAGAAAGGAGGGTTACTAGCGGGGTACCGCAGGGTTCAGTATTAGGACCAGTCCTCTTCAATGTCTTTATAAGCGACATTGCAGAAGGACTGGAAGGAAAAGTATGTCTCTTTGCAGATGACACTAAGATCTGCAACAGAATTGATGCACAGGGTGGGGTGGAAAGGATGAGAAGGGACTTGGCAAGGTTAGAGGAATGGTCAAATGTATGGCAGCTTAGATTCAATGCTAAGAAGTGCAAGGTAATGCACCTGGGAAACAAAAACCCAGGGGAAGAGTACACAATGGGGGGTGAGATACTAACAACAACAACAAAAATGGAAAGGGACCTGGGGGTAGTCATATCAGATGACCTAAAGGTGGGCAAGCAATGTGAGAAGGCAGCAAGGAGGGCTGGGGGGATACTGGGATGCATAGGGAGAGGCATCACCAGTAGAAAACAGGAAGTTATTATCCCTCTGTACAGACAGCTGGTGAGACCCCATCTGGAGTACTGTGTGCAGTTCTGGAGACCCAATCTCCGCAAAGACATAGACAGGATGGAAGCTGTCCAGAGGAGGGCAACTAAAATGGTGCAGGGTCTGCACGGAGGACATATGAAGAGACTTAAGGAGCTTAATATGTATAGCCTCGAGGAAAGGAGGAGAGGGGGACATGATAGAAACTTTCAAGTACCTCAAGGGAATCAACAAAGTCCAAGAGGGTAGCATCTTTCAAAAAGAGGTGTGCAAGAACCAGAGGCACAATTTGAAGATAGAGGCGGCTCAGAGGTAATTTAAGAAGTATTTTTCACAGAGAGGTTGTGGATGCATGGAATGGCCTTCCGGAGGAGGTTGTGGAGTCAAAAACAGTGGTGGAATTCAAGCATGCATGGGATAGTCATAAGGCAATTCTGGGGGGTGGGGGTAGGAAGAAGTAGGCTGCTGGTTAACTAGGATCTGCAGCTTATCCAGTAGGTAGGGAAATGGGCAGACTGGGTGGGCCAAGCGGTCCTTATCTGCCGTCAAATTCTATGTTTCTATGTTTCTATGTTTCTATGTTCACAGAGGAAGGAAAAGGATGAGGGCCACGAAAACATAGCCACCAGAGGCTGATACTTGCCCTCTCTACTTTTGAAGGCACTGCCTGGCAAAGAAGGTACTCTGTAAGTGCATTTACTGTGCTATTTAATAAAGTATAATGTGATTTTGCACCCTGTTGTTTAGTGGCATTTTTTTTAACTTTCTGCATGACTGTTTCACTGTTACCAGTAACAGGCAGTTCAAGCAGAGCCATGGCTGTGGTTTGGTTACTAGTTTTACACAAACATATTTTTCTGTCAGGATTTTTATAGAACTCTGATTAAAGCATTCAGAAACTGCTAACACATTCCATTAGGCTTGCCTTCAATCTTCAAAAATGATCCTCCTGAAAACAGTTCCCACGGAGACATCAAGTCCCGTTACAGTTGAACTACAACATCAGAGCTATAAAATGTATTTGGAAGTGCACTGTAAAGGTAAAGAAATTGTTTGTGATAGAACACCAATGCACAACATCTGATTTCAAGACAAATCAATTTATTTAGTTTAAATCCAATCTGCTGGAGCTCGATTAAAAAAACAACTGGCTAGCAAAGTCACACAGTGCAGCATTCACAGCATGATGACAGGTTTCTAAATGACTGTGCTTCCCTCCCAAGACGTCACATCCAGCTGGCTCAGAGACCCCTGTTCTCTGCCAGTTTGCCAGCAGTGAATGCTGAAGATGCAGCAACCAGCCAGTTTTTTTCAAATAATGAGTATGCATATAAAATCAAAGAACTAACTATCAGATTGACCAATAAACAGAATATGAGTGTGCACCAGTTATGAATATATTAAGAAAAATCATCTGAATCCACTAGCTATTTAATGCCTTTGTTAACATAAACAGTGCAATGGCACTATATCACGCTACAGCCCTGTTTACACATTGGGTATGTATTAAGAACTACTGGGTGGGTTACTATGCTTTGGTGTTATCACAGGAACATGGAACCTCACACAATTCTGCAAAGTTTTACAAAACTTTAACTTTTATTTTTGAGAATGAATCATGAATTCATATCATGTGCATCAACATTCCCACCCCAAAATGTTGGACTGGAAGGTTTAAAATGGCATGTGGAGTGATGAGAGTGTCTTTTCATCTTTTGCTGATGAAAACTACAGTAGTATCAAGTTTTTAGCATTCTGCCATTTATAAAAAATGTCTCCTGATTGCAATATACGTGATGTGTTTCAGAAAACCATGATTCTCAGAAGTTACAGGTTAGCACTAACCATCCTTATTGCAGCACCTGATGTTCTGCCACTCCAGGATGGTCCACCAGCTGAGTTCCTTAGCAGTGTAAAGCAGCAGAGGCTTAGGATATGTTCTAAATTTATGAAACAAATTAGGCTTCTATAGAATGCTGTATGGCATGAGCAGCTGGGACACAAATAACTGCTTGTGATTCTCTTCTATGGCAGTTACATTAAAGAACAGGAGAGAAACCTGATGAAGCAAACAAGCAAATAATAAATTCACCTGTGCTGGATTGAGTGTCCCAGCAGGGTGGGTTGCAAAGTATTGCGTGCAAGCTTGTAATCAACACAGTTCTGTTTATTACTTAGGTTCCTTTGAAATAGAAGTCACAGTAGGCAATAGAGTGCTTTATGTTACTTGCTTTGCAAGTACAGCTGCTTCTTTCACTATGTTTTTGTTCTTAAAAAGCATGTACAGTAAGGTACAGTACATATAAAGAGTATTTTAAATACGTTTAAATAAGCTGCATGGTCTCATAAATTGAATGTGATTTACTGAATAATACTCTTCTGTGTAACATGGATTTGAAAATAATTGTTAGTCTTCATCTTCCAGCTATTATGAAAATATTGTAGCAGTAAGGGATGGTCGAAGCTCAGGAAATACACTTCGCTTTGTCTTTGTTGTGAAAAAACAACAATGCTTTTTGATATAGTCTTCACCAAGAAGGGGAGGAGCTGAAATTTGGTGCAGAGTAGTCTTGCAATAATGACATGTCACCAGCAAAATGCATAATACTTTAATAAGTGGGATCCAAATGGATGGCCACATGACACATACTGTAGTAGGATATTCCCTGTGGAGGCCCCATGCTTGTGGAGTCATAGAGAGAATAGGTGCAGGATCAACTTCACTAAATGCTGAGCACAACCAGTCATATCACATTAAAAGCATCATAGTTACAGCAGACCTCAGCTCAGCATGAGTGCTAAGACTTTGTAGAGGGGATTTTAAATGCACTTATTTATACAGAAAACATTTTTAGTAGATAGTTTGATGGTTTGCACTGTGCTTATTCTGATGTGTATCTGAGCTGCAATCATTGGTAATGGAAGAATCAACACCCAGGGCTCGATTTTCAAAGCACCCATAGATCACCACACGTTGCAGTGATCTAGGGCTGGGCCAGTCTCAGGGTGTGCCAGGGATCCTGCACCATATTTAAATAACAATGAGGGTCCCTGCACCCAAGACCTGAGATTTGACACTTCCGCAGGGTTGCTCTGAAGAATCCATCCACCCACACCCATCTGGCTCAACACATGAGGGGATGCAATGGTGTAGGGGGAAACAACTCCCAGGAGGAGATCAGGGGGCAGAAGATGCACTGGGGTGACCTTGAGGGTGATGGGTGCATGTCGCTAATGTGAGGTGGATGAAGTAGCACCCTGCAGGGATGCTCTGTGCTACTCTAGACAGCCAATCAGACCAGGACAGGGGGCTAGCAGAAAGGCACTGGGACTCAGCATCAGGGGCATACAGCCCTGGCACCTGCCCAATAGGTTCTATGGACCACGACACTGTCAGTGGGTAGCAGCCTGCTCACACACAGGGGGCATGATACCAGGGAAATGAGGTGGTGCTCTAGGACTGTTCCCAGCCACAACTTGCACCTTTCAACCTGCAGTCACTGTTGCCTGCTGATGGTGTTGTGGTCAGTGGCACCTATGAGGCAGGTGCCAGGGCTGGATCCTCCTGAGGATAGGTCCAGATCCTTTTCTGCCAGCTCCTGTCCTGGTTTGATCAGCTGTTTAGAATGGCACAGGGCACCCCTGCAGGATGCCAACTCATCCCCTGCACATTATAACCATGCCCATCACCCACAAGGTAACCCCCCATGCTTCCTTCCCCCCCGTCCCCTCTTTGCAAGCTCCCCCAATCACCTCCCTGCCTGCCAGTGGAACCTGGCCCTTAAACCACATTCTAGCTGGCCTAAAGGCAGCCTCCTATTGTGAACATGGCAGGGCTTGTAGATGGCAAATATGGGGATGGTGCTGCCCCACCAAGGTGCAACTACCCTTCTGACCTGGTGCACTAGCACTTTTGCCACAAGTGTGGTGCAGGGGTGCTTTGCCGCATGATATCTTGATTTCACCATAGCTAGTGTTTAAAAATCTGGAGTGCCACAAACTATGATGCAAGGTGCCACGTACATCACATAACTTTGGCGCAGGGACATTTCTTCATAGTTCGTCATTTGAAAATTGAGCCCCCAGTTTAATTTTGGATTTACTAAATGTTTTAAACTGTAATCATTTTCTTTTACCAGTGCAGCTTTTTGTTTTATTGGTCTGTGTTGCTGACCACTGTTTGTGAGTGGCCACTGGCCAACATATTTGCAGTGTTGGAAGTGAACTGATTGTTTTCAAATAGGGAAAAAATGTGGCTGTGCTAGACAAAAGTAAGAATTATTTTTGCAGAGCAATGGAACACTATTCCTGAATCTTACTGTGCACCTATTGATTAAAGTAAAAAAATATTACGGCAAAAACGTGTTGGTCAATGCGAGACAACAGACAGATGTATCTGTGTAGATATGTGATGCTACAATTTTGGGAACCTCAGTGGTTAGGAATCATACATTTTTTTATGTAATAAATATATCAACAAAATCGTTTGGGGGCTGTGTGAGAAAATCTGTGGCGGTCATGGCCATGAATGAGTGCTAGGCCAGCTATGTAGCTTTGGCACTGGGAACTACTGTAGTAAAATCCATACCAGCTTGAAGTGTCTGCAACGTGTCATGATGAGCACCTCCCAGTTCTCCACAAGCAGCTCAGCTAGGGGAACAAAAACTGACTGTCTCTTCAATGTCTTGTTAATGTGCTCTTCATCCTTTGTGTCAGCAGGTGGTCATCAATCAGGAGTGGCTGAGGAATGAGCAGTTGGGGCCCATTTGGGTCTGCAGGGTATGGGGATGATGCTGAGGCATGCCTAGTGCAAAAAGAAGTTAAAGAACCTCATTCCCAAATTATAGGCCCTGGTATGAGATTTATGTACTACATCAATGCTAAATAATTAAATCAGAACTGTGAATGAAAGGGACTGTTGGGCTAGCCTGTCAGACCATGTCACCATGTCACACTTAATAAGAATGTGTACTTTATTTGCATTGTGCACATAATTTCTTCTCCATTATTTGAAAGGCAGAAGAATCAAGAAATGTAGAGAAATGAGGGAACATACTCCCATCAACCATGGGTCCTCCATGGGTCAAACTCAATTTATGAACTGTGATACAAAGTACTGAATACAGTAATCATCTTTCAGCCATTGCATCTGGCTTTGTGGCAGGTTCCTTCCTCCCTTCCTCTCTTTTCAGTGTTATTATTATTTCAGATTTTAGGAGAAGAACTTGAAGTTGCATCCTATGGTGGGTGAGAGGGCACCACATGTGGAGAGACAACTGAGTAGAGAAATATACTAATAGGATTCTAAGGAAAATACAAGCACAGTTAAGCTACTAGAGTCTTTATGGTATTCACCATTTTTTTTAATTCAGTGCATTTTATTAAAAGAATTGTTACAATTTAGACAAATGAGACAGTTACATTACACATCACAAACAATAACAACAGACAGTTACACAGAATCCAACCACAATCCCTCCACCACCCATTTCCTGGGCAACTGAGTCAGTAGGTATTGCACTAAGTCCTTATTCGGCAGACCAAGAGTGCACTTACTGTAGCACAGCCAAACTGGTGTGTCCTGTCCCCAGGATATCCAGTGCTCCTCCAGATGCTGTGCCATCAGCTTTGTCTACAATCTTACTGTCAAAATGTAAAGGAAAATAAGCCATTACATTAACAAAAACAGTTTATGTAGAGATTCCTATCTAGTACAATACATCTCATAATGGCAATGAACACTTGCAATAGTTTGTTTCAGCTTCTAGTGCAAAAAAGAACCTTGTTCCATTCAGCCCTCTTGGGCGCCTCCTCATCCATGCAATGCCTTAATATAATCAGTTTTGCTATGGCAGCAACCTGTACAATATGGCCCTTCCATGGGCCACATCTTTATCAGTGTACCAACCAAAAAAACATACAACTGGTGTGAATGCCTTTTGCAGCCCAAGTAGGTGTGTCAAGATTCTCCTTAGTTTCAGACCAGAAGGGCTTAACTTTTCACATTGCCTTAATAGATGGTATAGGGAGCCCTCTTCCTTACTGCACCTAGTGCACAGAGACGTGACTCATTTACTCATGTCATATAACTTTTCAGGTGTATAATGCAAGTTCCGCAATATTTTAAATTGTTACAACATAAGTTGGTCTTGCGTTATATATTTGTACAGAACAGACTATTTTTTGCCATTCCTGATAGCTGAAATCTGGTTTCAATTCATCATTCCAACAAATGCGTTTTGCAAATAAGCTTAATAAGATCATGATCCTGTAGTGCTGACTATAATTTAAAAATTCAGTTTGGCATCAGAGAGTCTGCAACTCCTTGGACCATGGTGGGGGCCTGAAAATTTGTGCTGCACAATGTTGTTATCTGCATAAATTTTAAACAATCATTGTTTTGTACTCACTGCTTAACTTGTAAAGTTTTGAAGTGAATGAAGCTCTCTCCCAGAACCAGGTGGTGCAAGGCAGGGCTATGAATACCTCTCAAGAATTTCTCTTCTAAACAGCTATCTTAATATGTGGGTTCTGGAACACTGGCTGGGAGATGTTTGTGTAAAAACTTCAGTTTCAAGAATCTGCACAATTGCTAGTGAGCTGTAATGGGCCAGTAAATGGGTGAGCTTGAATAGGTTTGGGGAGCTTGACAATAAGACTTTCAGTTGCCAGTAGTGCAGTCCCCCATGTCTTCCTTTATCTGTAGCCACTGGGGCTTATAGTGATTGTTTTCCATCTTTGACCCATCATACCCCCCAGATCAGATACTTGCTACCATGCAGGACAAAATAATAAAGCTTCAATGTTTTGGTGAATAGCGTATGATGTCAGTAGTACTTGTTTAATGTAGTTTACTTTTTGACTTTACTCTATTTCCACCCTTGGTAGGGAAACCGGGTAGTGAGTACGGAGTAGAAAGTCCAGTACCAAAGGTGAGCAGAGTGCCAAAGAAGGATAAGGAAGGGGTGGATGGTGGGTGTTGCACAACGCCTTAAGCTGGGGACTGCTAAAGGAGGCTGGCCTTTAAGGACAATGTGGAAGGAGCTATTCCCCCACATTGAACCTCAGGCTTTAGCCCTCTCATTTAATGTTTTGGTGGATAGTGTGTGAAGTCAGTAGTGCTTGTGCAATGTAGTTTACTTTTTGGCTTTACTCTATTCTGACCTTTGGTAGGGGAACTGGGTAGTGAGTAGGGAGTAGAAAACCCCAAAACAATTACCAGTGAATGTCCAAAAGAGTATGATTATCTTCTCCGACTTATGGACAGTATGACCAGTAGCAGGCAGGAGAGGAAAAAAACTGAGGTGGTGGAAACCTTTGAGGACCATATCTACTGATCTGTTTATCCTCCAGGCAAACTAGGAGGAGATGAACTTTTGTTCTAGCAACAATATTTTAATCTCCGAGAATGGTGAACTGCTTGAAAAGATAACGGTCGATCTTGAAAGTTCATTTGATGATGTGTTCTGAAAGGATGATTCTGAGGTTAAAGAGGTAGGTCTATTCTGAAGAAGAATCTGGATCCTGAAGTTGAGTAGGTCCAGTTAAAAAGGGACGAATGCACTTCAGGTTTCCAAGGTGATGATGGACGATATCCATGGGATTACTGAGACAAAGTGAGCATTAACAGCATGATTTGATAAAAATGTTCTGCCATACTTGAACGGTGGGAAGTATGATGGGTTATGGAGTCATAAGGTAAACAATCTGACTTTGCAGAGGTTTTACATTCACGTTAGAGTCTGAAGGTTTGGAGTTAAGCGATGAGTGATAAGTTGCAATGTAGGCATCCATGAAGAAGATGAAGGAACTGGACAGAATCTTTAGGTACCTGGTAGGAAGGGTGACATGGACATTTTTAGATCAATGAAAGAACGTTGGTATATGCAGTAGAGATGGTAATTGAATGTACATGGAAATAAGTAGAAGTTCAGTGTGATGAACTTGAGAGTTGATTTAGGTATTGATGCCATAATGATACTTGCATAGGCCTCTTCTGGTCTGTTGGAGGGAAAAGGAGATATGGGTATTGCTGTGGTGTAATTGCCAGTGACATGAGTTGAGGTGGCCATGACTGCTTTGCCTTATGGGTTGATCCACTGTCTGAATGCTGTAGGAAGCCCAGAAATGGGTCTTTGAAGGAGTCTATAGACGGATGTGGAAATGAGAAGTTGAGAGCGGTGTAGAATGCCAGGGGTGCCTAGCACTGAAGTTAGATATGGCCTGATGAGAGGCATGACTGGGATAACGAGACAGCCAGGTTGGTTACAGATGTGCAGATTGGGGAATCAATGGAATCCTGCTCTCGGTGAAAGTCTTTGCTGGAAGGAGTATGGTGACATAAGAGTCTATAAGGCCTGTTGTCTGAGGGATGTTGCTAGAAGAAGTTTTCCTCAGGTGATATGAATGAGCACTAGGTAGAGTAGTGGAAGGGAGCTGTTAGGATGGCCAAGGTAGGAGTATGAAATAGATGAAGGGGAGGAGTAGTTGACTGCATAGGAATGCTGGCCGGTGATAGGTATGAAATTCCCAAAAAGAGACACAGCACATGGGAAGGAGCCCTGAGCCACCAGGGCAGTGAGGAAAAGGCAGCTGTTCAAGGATGGAGGGAAAGTCTGGAGTGGATGTCTGAAGACTAGAGGAAGGATTCCTAGAAGAAGACGGCATAGGCCAAGCCATACTGACATTGCAGGCGCAGGAAGGAACAGGACTGGGTCGATGTTACAGCAAACTGAACTAGGATGCAGCAAATCTGCTACAAGCCACAAGTGGTGGATCCATGTAAAACCAAGAAGCAAATCCAGGTACCAAGTGCCAAGAAGTTGATGTATGAGAGTACTGCAGCCGGAGATGATGGCAAACAGCAAGTGCAGAGAACAGAAGGTGCTGCAGCGATGAAGCATGAGGTCCCCACCTGTGAAGGAGAAGATAAACTCACATGGCATACAGGAAGGGGTGACTAGTAGCAAGGAAGCCCTTGAGGCAGTCAAACAGGATGGAGGTAGAGTCTGAACAAGCTGGAGGAGTCCAAGTCCAGAGCACGAGAAGGCCAAGGTGAGGACAAATACAATGAGTCCATGGAAGTGCAGGATGCTGACTGGTGAGGTACAATGTGGAAGGCAAATGGGGTACAGTAGTTTCATTCCCAGAGGGAAGTGGCAACTGGGTAACAGATAGAGAATGCAGAAGGTTCAAACAGTTGATTGCAGACACAGGCTGCCATCCCTGGTAGTCGAGGTGAGATGACCTTCACTTGATGCCACTGGGCAAAGGTAGGATAGTAAAGGCAAATGGGGTAAGGTGGTTCTGTTCCCAAAGGGAAGTGGCAATCATGTAGACAGGTAGAGAATGCATAAGGTTGTAACAATGGATTGTAGGAACAGGCTTCCATCCCTAGTAGATGGTGCGAGATGACCTTAATTCGATGCCGCCAGGAGAGGTAGGAGGATGTTGAAGGAAAATGGGGTACAATTATCCCATTCCTGAAGGGAAGCAGCACCCAGATATCTGGTAGAGAATGCAGAAGTCTGAAATAGATGAATGTAGACTCAGGCTCGCATACCAGGAAATTGAGGCGATACAACCTTGACTTGAGGTCACCAGGAATAGGCAGGATGTTAAGGGCACATGGGATAATGAGGTTCCATTTCTGAATGGAAGCAGCAACTGGTATCAGGTAGAGAATGCATATGTAAGATACAGTAAAGTGCAGACATGACTCCCATCCCTAGTAGTCGGGGGCAAGCTAACCTTCACTCGATGCCACCAGGCAGAGTTAGGGATGGAGTATGTCAGGTCTGTAAGTAGCAAGTAGTAGTGATTGTAATGGATTCCTATCCCCGGTGGACAGGGCAACCCTACCTTTGGTCAGTACTTCAGAAGGTGCGAGTTAGGGACAGAGTCCGGACAAACTGCTGGTATGGGCCGAGCAAGGAAAAGGCAGCTGGCTGCATAGTCTTAGGCAGAGAAACTGTGAGGCAGTTGAAATAGGAAAGAGGCAAGTCAGAGTAGGAGAACATGAGGGGGAGTCATCAGGAATGTCAGTTAAGGGGGGAAGTTTAGAGTAATCCAGGAAGGAGCATACTGTAGCGATGCAATGCAATGAATGACAGAAACCACAGGAAGAGCTGATTATGTGGGCTTGGGGGTGCTGCAAGGAGCGTGGAAAAAGGAGGCAGGTATGAATGTTGCAGTTAACTTGCAGGTTGGAAGGTGAGGAGCACCAGGTGTTAAATGAGGAAACATAAATTTTGAAACAGATCAGGGTAAAGGTGTCAGGAACAGTATGGTAAGGGTTGGAAGCACCAGATTAAGGGAGGGGTAGCACGGTTCTGGATGGTAAAAGGGGCATAAAGGGAGAAGGAATGCTGTGTGAGAAGCGAAAGGAAAAAAATGAAACCAGGGAAGTAAGGGACAAGAGCAGGAACAGGGGATGGGGGTGCCAGAGCAGCAGGAAAGAAGGAGTGAGACAGCAGGGGTAGACAGGGAGCCATGGATAGAGGAAGGGGGGGTGGCACAGGGCAGGAGTATGGTTGCGACTTGTAGAACCACACAGAAATTGGTAATCCATTTCAAATTAAAATTGAAGGACAGGCCAAGATATTAATTAAAAAGTACTGGACAAGGAAAAGCACACCAAGTGAATTTCCAGGTGTGACCTGGGGAAGCGGGTGTGGGACATAGAAACAAAAATAACATGCTATGCTGATAAAATCCGTAAAATGTTTACAGGAGCCATACAATAGCCTGTTCAATATAAAACACATAGGAATAGTATAGTAGTAAATTAATGGTGGGAAGAGCTTCCAGAATCTGAAAAAGAGTTGAGATGCAGCAGCATATACAGCACACAGCCACTAAAAGACAATGCTGGCCATTCCCAAACACATGCAACGAAGCACAAAAGGGACTCATCATGAGGGAAAGGACTCCAAATCAGACAAGCTCTCCTCCACTGTCTGTGGATGTACTGGCAGCAGCACAGCATCACAAGAACCCTGCCGCATGAATCAGAGACAGCGAATCATCCCCACAGCTGCAAGTCAGAGATTGCACACAGCAGACCAGTAGTGGGTGCATCAGGTATGACAACAGACCCTGGAAGAGAAGGCAGGGAGTGAGCCACTGAAGGCCAAGAACAGAGGGACAGGTCAAGAGGCAGACAATACAGGAGATAAGCGGCAGATAAGGTACAGGGGAGGGAGGGGGGAAATGGGCAGAAAGGAACTGAGCATCATACCAGACGAGAGACACACATACAGGATGGGTGATCACTAGGGACAAGGAATGCAGTAACGGAAAGGATGGACACCAGGGAGGAGGGAGACTAGGGGAAGCAAGTCGAGGAGTGAAAATCAGAAAAAGAGAGGAGCAGAAGAAGCATAGGGGAATGAAAGTGGAGCACCAGAATGGGAAAGAGAGGAGGCTCAGCCCATGAGCCACACAGGAGCACAGAGAGCTGCCTGCACAACGTGCTAAGCAGGGAACTGCAGGAGGCTGGCCTTTAAGAGGAATGTGGGAGGAGCTATTCCCTCACATTGAACATTGGGATTAAGCCCTCCCAAAGAAATTCAACAGATGAAGTCCTCCCACAGGCTTTGTGCCTGGCAGCTTGTTGTAAGCTATATTCCCCCCTTTACCTTGCCAGAGAATATAGCAATCAGTGAGTACAGGTGCTTTAACCAGTTAATGTACAGGGGTACAACAGCCTTGGTAGAATGTTCATTTTAATATTTATCATATCCCAGAGTATAAGAGGCAGAGCAAGCAATCTTTGGAAATCTTGAGCTATAACTTTCAGAAGGGGATCAAGATTGAAGGTTTTTAAATCTGCTGTTGTCCTAGGTATTTTAATTCCTATGTAGGTTATGCTTTTGGGCTCCCATTGAAGACACATGTTAATAATGTGCTGTTTATACACTAGTCTGTGCAGAGAGGAAGACAATGGTTTTCCCTAAATTCAATTTTTATGCAAAAAAGATACTGAACTGTGAAATCTCTTCCAGAACCTCTGGTATGGCTGTTGCTAGATCCAACAGGTATAATAAAATATTATCTGCATATGCCAACAATTTTAGTACCTGGCTGCCAGCCATAATGGCTTAACTGTTATTATTTTGATTAATTGGCATAGCTAAGGGTTCCAAATACAAATTAAATAGCATGAAGGATAGTGGGCAGCCCTGCCACTGCCTCTAGTTTGGCTAACTGTATTGGACAAGACTCCATTACTGTATACTTGTGCTGCTGGAGACTGGTATAGCACCTGCACCAAGTTAACAAGTGTCTGCGAGATGTTATATTCCATCATAAATAATTATCTATATGCCACCCTATCAAAAGTCTTTTCTGTATCACAAGTCATGAAAAAAGATCCTTTTTCATTATGGGAAAATCCTTCTTTGTTTGCTGGTATCTTTTCCCTGGTGTCTAGTGACAACCCCCACCCTCCAGTTGCCATCCCCGTCCCGTATTTTTTTTTTATATTTATGTATTTTATTTTCTTCCTGGAGTCTAGTGGCTCCCCCCAGTATCCAATCACTGCCTTCATAATTATTTGTTATTTCCCTGGTGATTAGTGGGGTCTACTACTGAATCCCAACAATCAGCTTCCCGAACTCCATATGCCCGAGTTTAGGAGACTGATGGTAGGAAGTCTAGCAAGGTGTTGGTGCAGTGCGGGGGGCAAGCCCCCCTCCACACCCCCCGTAACTAAAATAACCAACTCAGAGGGAAAGCAGACCTCAGAGTAGATTAAAATAGTTTACAGGGAGCAAAAGAGTGCTGCACAAAATGTAGACCCGGGAATAGAACCCAGGTCTCAGCGTACTGGTGGCCAAGCTGCTAGTGGCTTAGCCCCCCATGCCACAGGAACAGCTCAGCCAACCATTGGATTTTTCTCCATCTTGTGGCAAATGGCTGGAGGTAGGGTAGCGGTTCATCACATCTGTTACCTTACCCCTGCCAGCACCAGCATCAGTCTGTCAGGCAGGTGTGTGTCGGGCAGCCAAAATTGGGATCCTGAATGTCAGGATCCCGACTTTCAGCTTTCTGTCATACTCCCTATTAGTGGCACCCCCACCCTCCATTCACTGACCCCCAATTTTGCTGGTGTCTAGTGGTGCCCCCTCCACCCTACCATTGCCATCCTGTAACATTTTTGTTTTTGTCCCTGGTGTCTAGCAGCAACCCTCACCCTCAGATCACCATCCCATAATATATTCTTTTGTCCCTGGTATTCAGAGGTGCCCTCCCATCCCCTCTCCTGTTCGTGTATGCGTAACAGAGAAAATGGTCCCTAAAACTCTTTTTTTTTGTTAAACCTTTAAAAACAGTAGGTCCTTCATCGATTCGCCCCACTCCCCACCCTGACCTCCCACTGAGCACTCACCACTTCACATTCCCATCACCCCCCCCACACACACACTCACTCACATGAATAGGTCCCAGTGTGAAGATCCACTCTACCATTGAAGACAGTCCTGCTGCTGGAACCATTGACTGCTATATGAGAAACTAAGGTAAGTGCGGTACAATGTATTTCAATGGGGTTTTCAACTTGGATGCATAACTTTGTCATTTTTGCATATTTGGAGCCCAAATTTTCAACATAGCCTTTTTGAGACCCTGCCTCATGAACAATGTCAGTGAAATTATCTAACTCCAGCATAAAAGGTTATTTTATGGTCCCGTGTGGAAATCACCTTTCAGTCACAATTTGAAAATTTTTACTGACCTTGTTTATGAGGTGGGGTCATAAGAAGGGTATGTTGATATTTGGTAACTCAAAATATCCTGTCACTAAAAAGTTATGTGCATACATGGAATTTTACTACACACACTCATAACTGGTAATGTTAAATATTTTGACCCCAAACTTTCAATATAGCCTTTTTATTACACCACCTCATGAATGTGACCACTGTCATTTTTCAAATCTCTCCAAAGCTGTCTTTTCACAGATGTGCCTTGAAGTGATATTTTGGTGGCATGGAGTCACATTTTGCCAGAGATTTGAAAGATTCAATAATGTGTACATGAGGTGGGGTAATATGAAGGCTATGCTGACAATTTGATTGTTGCCTTACGAATGGAAGTGCAGGGCCCAGATGGCCCTACTCTTCCACAGCAACATATATGTATGCATCTAAGGAGGACTGGGTTTGCAGGTCCCTTTGGGCCCAGTGGTCCCACAGGCAAATAAGGGTAAGATCAAACTATGTAAAAAATTATTATCTCAAAAAGTAAGAACATTCATTGCAAAAAAAATGGTGTTAATGCACTAGTTAGAGTTAAAGCAGAAACAGTAGGGAAATGTGGCATTAGAGTTTCCAACCCTAACACCCCACCCCCACCCTACAGGCAGCAAACCAGGCATGGGGTGTGCCTTGGGGTTTAAAAGCCTAACACTCACTCCATTTTCATGCACTGTTCACATCTCGGCTTCTTTACTGATGGAATGGGGTAAGCGTTAGGTTTGAGAACCCCCAAGGCACAGCCCTCACCTGGTTTGCTGCCTGCAGGGTGGAGATGGGGTCTTAGGGTTGGAATCCTCACTGCCACATTTCCTTACTTTTTCCACTTTAATCCTAAATAGTGCATTAACGAATTGTTTTTGCAATGAATATATATATATATAGTGACAATGCCACTGTAGTTACAGTTGAGTAGCATGTTTAATGTTAAACCTCAGATTTTGCACTGGAATAACTTTGCAACTGATCAATGGATTTGCACAAAATTTGTCATGCGCTGTCCCATGGTGTACATCTCTTGACATTGCAAGTTTCTCTCCAGTTGGATTTGTGGATTTTGAGATCAGGATAGTGCAAAAACCTTGAAAGTCCCCACTTTTTGCAGTTTTGTCCTAATTGCCTTGCACCCAGACATTGTGGAATTTTGGTGTGAATTTTTTTATTGTAGAAACAGCTTGGGTAACAGAACTGCCATGAGTTTTTTTGGTGAAAAAATATTAATCTTTTGCAAAGTTATTTAATTTTTAAGTTCACATTGTTTTCATTGGAAAACTCACTCTCCAGGATAGAAGTAAAATGTTTGACAAATGATTTTGCCTCACGAAAAAGGAATCTTTTCATGAAGGGCCAATCCTTTTCCACCAGAAAAAAATCCTTTTTCATGAGTCACTGTCTTTTTTTTTTCACAAACAAAAAGCATGGAAAATACATAAAAATTTTGTCATTTTAATAATCAAACACCAGAACCTAGCTAAATGGGCCCTGTTTAGCTAGATTCTGATTTTTGTTTTTCACAATAAGGCCCAGAAATACTTTTTTTTCACACACAAAATCATGGGTGCCTATCTTAGTGAGAGGAGTGCTTCCCCTGTGTTCTCTGTCTGAGAACAGTGGGTTTTCTTGACTTCTGCAGCCACAGCTGAACTTGTGCTGCTGCTGCAGTGTGATCTGTGAGTCGTCCCTTGGTTTCCCTGGTGTTTGGTGGCAAAATTCCCCTCACATACACTGTCCACATAAATAATATCTTCCCTGGTGTCTAGTGGCACCCCCCACCAGCCAATCATCAATTTACCCATTTCCATGGTGATTAGTGGCACCCCTCCACCCTCTGATTGCTGTCCCAAGTAAAAATTACATTCCCAGGTGTCTAGTAGCACCTCCCCACCATCTGATCACTGTCCCTGTTGTTCCATTTAAATTCCCTTGTGTCTAGTGGCTCCCACCATTAGCTGTTCCTGTTGTTCTATTTATATTCCCTGGTGTGTAGTGGCACCCCCACCCTCCCATTGCTGGCAAAACTTGAAAGAAAGAAGGCAGTGCCTCTATTGTTTTTTAACCTGTAAAAAAAAAAGATCCCTTGCCAATCAGCCCTCCTACCTCTATCTCCCACTCAGCACCCACCTCCCCATACCCCCAATACACCCCACACACCCTTACTCATTTGAACAGGTACTAGGTTCAATACCTACTCTTCGATCGAAGGTACACCTTGCTGCTGGAACTGGTGACTGCACAATGAGAAACTAAGGTAAATGTAGTTCAGTGTACAGTATTTCATTGAGGGTTTCAACTTTTAAACATAACTTCACCATTTTTTTAGATTTTGACCCCACATTTTCAACATGGCCTTTTGGGACACTACCTCATGATCAATAGGACTGTCATTATGCAACTCTCACCCAAAAAGTCATTGCATGGTCGCATGGCGAATTCATCTTTCAGGTGGGATTTGGACATTTTTTCTGCCCCTGTACATGAGATGGGGTCATAAGAAGGCTTTGTTGAACATTTGAGCCCAGATATTCAGAGCATTTGCACATAGTGCAACCGAGTTGCGGAGGCACAATTATGGAAATGCACCGCCGAGCGATATTCAAAGACCGCAGCTGCACAGCACAACTTTCAGTGCAACATGGCACAACTATAATGTATGCAACACAAGGGCAGGGGGCATACCCATGAATATTCATTGCAATGGGATATTCAACTGGGAACCCTTGGCGCAAGTCCAGAACAAACCCAAGATGCACTGGCCTTACTTGTTCCTATAAAAACCTGTCTCAAACACACAGACAGCAGATGTGCAACAATGTGCCCAGAGAGAGAGAGAGAGAGAGAGAGAGAGAGAGATGGAGGGAGAGAGAGAGACGGAGGGAGAGAGTGTGTTTGAGGGAGAGAGAGAAACAGACACTGAGAGACAGAGAGAGAGAGAGAGAGACGGACAGACAGACTGATGGACAGAGTGACACAGGCACCCAGAGAGACACCCACAGTGATGGAGGGATGGATAGTGCCCCATTCCTAATGGAGGAAGTAATGAGGGGTGTGAGAAGGCAAGCGGAATACCAATGTGGCTGACAAAGCGCCCAGTGGTGGTATGCCCGACACAGGTGGTACCGTGATCGTATCATGTTTGAGAACTACAGTGATACTGAGATAGTGGGCTGGTACCACTGAACAGGAGCCATTCTGAAGCAGCTCTGTGAGCTGTGCCATGACGTAATGCAGGCACCCACCAGACGTAGTCATGCCATGTCTGTGGAGACTAAGGTGACCGCCGTGATGTGCTTGCTCACCAGGGGCACCTTCCAAAGGCCAACAGGGGACATCATGAGTATCATCCAGTCAGCCACATCCCACCTCCTCACACAGTTCCTCAATGCTCTGCTGCCACATGCTTTAGAGTTCATACGGTTCCCCAGCACACAGGCAGAGCATACAGCAAACATGCAGGACTTCCACAGGGTGGCACGTATGTCTGGCATGATCAGGGCCATTGACTGCACCCACATCAGCAGGCCATGTGTATATCAACAGGAAGGGAAACCCAACCATCAACTGCCAGGTGGTGTGCGATGCCATGGGGCGCATCATCAATGTCTGCACCACACACCCCCGGGAGTTCACATGATGCATTCATCTGGCACAGCTCCACATTGTGCCAGAGGTTTGAATGTGGGAACATCCCATGGATCACCTTGTGGGTGAGTAGGGCACTGGTCAAGGGGCATGTGTGGTACTGCTCTGGGGTGGGGGTGGGCAGACAGGGTGGCCTGGCAGTGTGGGCAGTGGGTGACAGGATGAAAGGGGTGGAACAGCATAGCACAGTGCTAACCATGTCCTTCCTTACACATGTGACAGCACATATCACTGAGGCCCTGGCTGCTCACCCCCTACCGGTGACCATCATCCCCTGCAGAGGAGAGGTACAATGAAGCACAAGTTAGCACGCACAATATCACTGAGCATGTCTTTGGCATATTGAAAGCGTGATTCCATTGCCTAGACATGTCAGGCGATGCCCTTCAAGATAGCCTATCCAAAGCCTGTGGCCAATTCCTGGCCTGCTGTATCGTGCACAACATGGCCATTGACCATGGGATAGCTGTCGAGGCTGATGAGGGCGACAGTAGCAGAGATAATGGTAATAGTGGGCCGGAGGGCAGTGAGCAGCCATCCACTGATAAACGTGACCCCCATCTGGCACAGATGGTGTGAAGGCATTGGGACACAATTGCCCAAGAGCACTTTGGAGAATGCAGGTAGGTGCAGTGACACACATACATGGATCACACAGACTAGCACACCACACACAGGCAGGTACGTGCACGGCGGGATGCATGCAAGGAATGGGGTGCACAACAGGGATGGTGTAGTGGTGGCACACACATGCAGCACAGGCAGGTGCTCAGACACACACACACATACACACACACACACACACACACACACACACACACACAGGCAGAGGAACATGGCATGGATCAGATGCATGACACCAGTGCACAGGCACAAGCTGCTTGGAGCTGCCCTCATCACACCCATGCCACATGTCCCAGCAGCCAGGCCAGCACACACGGGAGGCAGACAGCACAACACACATGTGTGCCACCACATGCATGCTGCACCGCCACTGCCCATGTGTGCTCAGGGCAGCAACAGTGGACAGCAGGTCAGGGCAGCACACACCTCAGGCCAACCACGCAGTCCCTCAGTCACCATAGCCATGTGGGTGGCCACGCTGGGGCCGATCAGTAGATGCTGGCTGCACATCTGTCTCAGGGTGTGTGTCAGACACCCCCCCCAGGGTAGATGTGCGGGACTGTGACCGTGTCCTCACAGGGGTACAGAGGTGGCCAAACAGACCAGCCCCAGTCGTGCCTGGGATGTCTACATCGGAGCCCAGCATCTGCTGTGATGGGGCCACCAGAATCTGTGACTGTGGGGTGGACAGCACACTGTGGGGGGTCCTCTGCATACGGCCATGCCAAGTGGCAGCCAGCGATGCAAAGCTGGCCACAATGGTATGAGTCATGCAGTCCATTGCTGCCACAATGGCACCGGACATGCATTCCATAGATGCAGACGTGGTCTCCTGCATGTGGTGCAGCCCATTCATGATCTGTGCAGTGCCTCTGTCCTGCTGCTCAGCCAACTGATGCACTTCCACCCACAGTTCCTGCACCTCAGTGGCAGGCAGGGCCTGGTTCTCCACCGATGCCCGCAGCAAACGGGTGTGCTCTGCCAGTTGCTCGGCATCCTGTGCCTCCTGGCCAGAATGCTGATCAGCAGGGGGGTGACCTGGCACACTGCCCAGCTTCCCGCTGTAGTGGACAATGCACAGTGGGCTGTACAAGGGGGTACAGTGACATCAGGTGAACCTACAGCAGACTCCATGTCCCACTGCCCAGTGGTACCTGCATCCTGCTGCTGCCGCCTGTCCATCTGCTGGGTGGTGCAACAGCACCACCACCCACACTGGTCACAGTGGTGTTGCCACACCCTGCTGCACCTGCGGGGATGGGAGGCAGCTGTGCAGCGGTGGGCACAGCGCTGGGCCCCAATGATGCCTGTGAGGCAGGCAGGGGCATGTCGTCCACAATGTCTACCATGCTGTCCAGGATCAGGGTGATGTCATCATCGGAGCCAGACCCCATCTCAAGCTGAGTCTCGGCACACAGCACATCCAGACTGGCATCTTGCTTAAACTCATCCAGGGCCTCATCCAACACCAGGCCAAAGACATCCACCGGCCCCACAGTGCTCAGCCACAGCATGTCAGGGCCACGGATGCCGGTGGATGTTGAGGGTCCATCTGCACTGGCAGTGGCTGCCACCTCTGCCACCCCATCCCCTGCATGGAGGTGTGATGGTGCTACAAGAGAGGAAGACATGGTCAGTGGTGTGTTGGTACCCATGTGCCCCCCCGTGTGCATGCCGCTGGTGTCGCTGGCCAGCAGTGTGCTGTGATGGTGGCGTGCACATGTGCATGTGGCATGCGGCACAGTAGCAGGCACACCTGCATGACCTGGTACACACCTGCCAGGTCAGTGTGAGTCACATACATACCATGCAGTGATGGGCTGCCACCCATCTGGAATCCCCCACCAGGCACATCCTCCACCGCAGTGTGATGGATGGTGAATGCCACTAGCTCCTCCATGGCCGATGGCCCTCCACTGGTGGCATGCAGAAGGATCGAATGACTGCCACCTTCTCCTTAATCCTCTGCCTATCAGTCCCGACCTTCTTGCAGCACTTCTGTGCCATCCACTGGTGCCTACCATGCAAGTTTACATGGGCCACCACCTCATCCCACCCTGCCGACCGTTCATGCGGTGTGCCCATGGCACCACTTGACAGGGCCTCTCTGTCGAGGTATGCCTTGAACAGGGCATTAGTTTCATCCTTTGTAAAGTTGGGCATGTGCTTGTGTGCAAGTCCATGCTCCTCCTGCTCCTCCCCATGTCCGGACATTCTGTCACCTGTGAACAGGGACAGCACAGTGTGTCAGTGAGGGCATGGCCCATGTTGCCCTCTGTGGCAGAGTTGTTGCAGGCTGCCAGTTCGCCAAGCCAGCATCCACCTACCTGTAAGGGTGCAAAACCAGTCGGTGGCCTGTGATGTTCACTGGCGCTTATATGGTGTATCGCATGCAAATGAGCTTGTACACAATGGTAATGATATGCGAATGCACCCTAATGCACCGCACATTGGCTGATGAGGTAATTTGCATACCATGACTGAATATTGTGACAATGCAACATGCGCAATGGGGTTATGCCAGAGCAACCCTGTGGAGCAGGTCCAGTGCATGTTCATTGCATGTTCCTGCAGTGCGCATGTGCACATGACATTGCATGTGTCTATCACACAACTATTAGCCCTTGCCCAGTGCTGCACCATTGCTCATGCAGCAATGGTGGGGCATTGCTTATTCTTGGGCACATGCGTGACTGTGCGTGGGGTCACAACCCCTGACTCCGCACAGCCGGTGGGCCAGGGTGTTGTGTGCATGTCCGGGACTGCACAATGCACCAGCATTGTGCATCACCATAATGCGCAGTTGTATCATTCCATTCCCAATCACGCATCCTACATACGCTGCAACCACATGTGTGACTACACTGCCATTCATGCCGTTAGTGAGTTGTTAGTGGCCATGGCACAGGGGAGGACACGAAGAGCACTCAACTGGACTGATGTTGAACTGGTCAATATTCTTGCAGTGGTGCAGCCCATTGAGGGGCAATTTTAGGCCTTGTGCCACTGCAACAGGCCGGGGCGACTTTTGGGTGCAGGTGGCCACAGACCTGGAGAGACGCACGGGCGGTGGCCAAGAGTGTGGAGCAATGTTGCCTGTGGTATGGGGACTTGCAGTGCAGAGATCCAGAGTGGCTGCGCTGGATGCAGGCATGTGTCCAGCAAGGGGTGATGCCACAGCCAGGTAGCTGTGAGCAATTGGCTTGCATGCACTGATGCTCATCAGTGCTGGGTGTTGGGCTGCACAGCACTGTCCACAGCTGGGGTTCATCATAGTCCCATCGGCCGCCGTGCATCATGCATGGCTGCTGGATGTGTTGCAGTCATACAGGCATGGGGGCCACGGGATGGTCAGGGACACACCATGCAACATGTGGGCTGTGCGGTGGTGGGGACTATCCATGCATGCTTGTGTACTCATGTCCATCTCATGTCCACCTCTCTACATGCTTTCCACAGGGCCAGAGGACCACAGGTGGGCCAGGGTGGTCAGGAAAGTTGTGCAGAGCCACGGGAGGCCACAGGGTGCAGCACCAGATAGGAGCGGCATGGCAGGTAAGTGTGGTCACTATGCCATTTCATGTCCCAGTTGTATTGCTGTGGGTAGTGGGTCTGGGCATGGTGTCCAGAGCCATGTGTCTGCATGGCCATGGGTGGCACACCACCCATTTTATGTGCCAATGTTACACATACTTTGGAGGCATTGTGCCAGCTGGTAAAAGAGGTGTGCAAGAACAAGGGGGCACAATTTGAAGATGGGAGGGGCAGCTCAGAGGTAATTTAAGGAAGTATTTTTTCACAGAGAGGGTTGTGGATGCATGGAACAGCCTTCCGGTGGAGGTTGTGGAGTCAAAAACAGTGGTGAAATTCAAGCATGCATGGGACAGTCATAAGGCAATTCTAGGGGGTGGGGATAGGAAGAAGTAGGCTGCTGGTTAGCTAGGATATGCAGCTTATCCATTAGGTAGAGATATGGGCAGACTGGGTGGGCCAAGCGGTCCTTTTCTGCCGTCAAATTCTATGTTTCTATGGGGGGACGTGCACACAGCCTCCACAATGTGTGCTACAATGGTGTCTGTGCCCTGTGCCTTGTGCCCATGCTCGTGCACATATAGGCACACAATGCTACCCATCTGACTAGCTGTGCCATTGTGGTGTGCTGAGTGGATGGCTGGTGTGGCCCTCCAAGCACAGGTCCATTGTGGTCCCCCAAAAGTGTATGCCCCCGCAGTCCATTGCACACTTTGGGTGGGCTGGGGTCTTTGGGGCATTGCACTGATTGGCTGTCCAGTCCCATACCCTAGATGGTCACATAAATGTTGTCGGGAGGGCTGCATGCCCCCAAATCCGGGACCAAGGGAGGATACTGGCACTCCAAAGGTGGCTCCTTGCACTCCAGAGGTGGCACTTGTGGGAGACTGTGGCACTGAGGCGGGCCATACAGCAGCTGGAGCAGGCCATCAGGGGCTAGAGATAGAGGGACCTACAGTGGCCCGTGTTGTATATAGCCCCCTTTCCTTCCCCACACCCATTTCTCCTGCTGTCCCACATCATTCTGTATAGCCCCTGCACCCTGCCTCCCTCCTTATCTCCTCCTCCCCATCCCTGCCCCTTGTTATCTGCTTGTTGCATATGCTCTTTTATATAAAGTTTTGGTTTTGATAAAGGCCTGTGTCCATGTCTGCTTTGCAGGTGGCGTGTGGTGCCATGCTGCAGATGTGAGGGTGTGGTGCATGGTGTCCTAGCAGGGGCAGATCAGTTCACAGGCTGTGTTCCTGTAGGGTCTGTGTTGTGTTCAGCCCTGTTTCACATGTCCATGGTGTGTCTGACTGAGGGATGGACACTTGGGGGAGGGCTTGTACTTGCGGTGACAGGGGCACTGTTGCCCTGCCTGGTGGGTGTCTGTTGCATGTTCCTGCCATTGCCATGACTGAGGTGGCAGGTCTTTGGCCAGGGGCGTGGTCCACGGTTTGTGGGTTCAGGTTCTCTGTGCACCTTCCCCTGGTGCCCTGTGTGCCCTCCGGGTCCATGTCTCTGTGTTCATGGGTGTGTCCTGCTGGGGGGGCCTGTGGCCATTGCCCTATGTTTGCTTGCTTATGTGTACTTGCAGCCTGTGGCTCTTGCCCTGCTAAATGGGTTTGTGCTCAGGTTTGCTCCGTGCATCCATGGTTGCACTGGTACCTCTTTGCCATATTCAGCCAACTTGGCTGGAGCATTTTGGATGGTGCATCTTCTGAATATGGCTCCCGGCGTGCCATGGCACATCTGAGTTGCGCTGCACCAGACTTGCGCTGGGCTTTGGTGCATTTCTAGATATCAGGCCCTTGGAGTCACAATATAAAAAAATGCAAAAATTATGACCATTCATTTCAATTTCACTATGCACACTTGTAACTTTGGAAATTTTAAATATTCTGACCCCACATTTTCAGCATGGCCTCTTGGGGATACCACCTGATGAACAATAGAACTTTCATTAGATAACTCCAGCCCTAAAGGTGGCTTTGAAGTTGCTTGGCAAACTCACCTTTTTGGGCAGAATTTGGAAAAAAATGTCTGCCCTTGTTCACAAGGAGGGGTAATAAGAAGGCTATGTTGAAAATTTGGGGTCAAAATATGAAAAAATGCAAACATTATGACCATTTGTTGCAATTTTGCTATGCACACTCATAAATTTGAAAATTTTAAATATTTTGACCCCAGATTTTCAACACATTTTTCTTATTACCCCACCTCATGTATATCACAGCTGTCATTTTTAAAATGATGGCCAAAATGTGTTTTCACACATGTGGTGTGGAACGGCATTACAATTGTGCAGAATTACATTTTGGCGGGGATTCGAAAATTTTCTGTACTGAGCACATGTGGTGGGGTAATAACATGGTTTTGCTGACAATTTAGTGCCCTTCCTCAGCTACATACATATCCACATCTATGGAGGGATGTGAGCGCAGGGTCCAAAGGACCCTGATCTCCCACAGTAGCCTAAGGATATTATTATAGTATCTCACAAAGTAACATAGTAACATACTGTAGTAGTTGATGGAAGGTAAGGACCACTAGGTCCACATAGTCTGCCTGTATTCCCTGCCTGCATCAGCGGCCACTGCTGCTACTTGGTCATTGGCATTCATCTCTCTTCACCACATCTTGGGTTCCCATATGTCTATCCCATGCATGTTTGAATCCCCCCCACTGCGTTTTCACCCACCAACTCCTGGGGTAGGTTATTCCAATCATCCACCACCCTCTCCCTAAAGAAAAACTTCCTCACATTTCCCCTTATCCTTACCCTCTCCAATCTCATATCATGTCCCCTTGTCCTTGTACAACTCTTGTACTGAAAGATGTCACCCACTGGCACTTTGTTCAAGCCTTTAAGATACTTGAAGGTCTCTGTCATATCCCCCGTTTCATCCTCTCAAGTGTATACATACTGAGGTCTTTTAATCAGTCCTCATGTGCTTTCTGATGCAAGCTCTTCACCATCTTGGTCACCCTTCTCTGGACTGCCTCCACCCTGTCTATGTCTTTGCGACGATGTGGCCTCCGGAACCGAACATCGTATTCTAGATGAGGTCTCACCAGCATTTTGTACAATAGCATTAGCACCTCCCTTCTTCTGCTAGTGATACCCCTTCCTATGCACCCCAACATCCCACTGGCCCTCCCCACAACCTTGTTACACTGTCTGGCCACCTTTAGGTCATCTGAGATGATTATCCCTAAATCCTTTTCTTCCCTGGTGACTGTCAGCTCCCCTCCCTCCCTCCACCACCATCCTGTAGCTCTCTGCAGGGTTTTTTGGACCCAGTTGCATGATTTTGCACTTCTTTGCATTACATTTTAATTGCCACACTTCAGACCATATTTCCAGTTTTCCTAGATCCCTGCTCATTCTTTCAACACCCTGTGGTGTATCTACTGTGTTTCAGATCTTCATCACTTTAATTCCTTCTCTGATGTAGAGACCCCCCATTTACCCTCCTTATCCCTCCTGTGTAGAGCGTACCCTGATACATTTATCTCTCAGTCATGGTTTCCAGTGTACTATGTCTAGGTAATTGCCACCATGTCCAGGTCTGCCTCTGCCATCAAGGCTGCTAGGTCTGGTATTTTGTTTCCCAGACTATGGGCATTTGTATACATGGCTGTTCATGTGTCATAGTCTTACCCCTTGCATTGTGCAAGAACAAGGGGGCACAATTTGAAGATGGGGGGGAAATGAATCAGGGGTAACATGAGGAAGAATTTTTTCACAGATGGGGTGGTGGACACATGGAAGAGCCTTCCAGAGAAGGTAGTGGGGTCAAAAACAGTGGGGGAATTCAAGAATGCATGGGACAGACATAAGGCAATTCTGTTGGAGGGTAGGAAGAAGTAGGATGTTGGTTAACTAGGATCTGCAGCTTAACTGAAAGTTTGGGAATTAGGCAGACTGGGTGGGCAAGCGGTCCTTATCTGCCATCAAAGTCTATGTTTCATGCATACTGCAGGGAGTCTCCCGGTTGCTAATCTAGTCTTACCATTATTTATCCCCCTACATACTGTACCTACCTGAGCTTCTCTGTGCTTTTGTCATATAGCTATCTCCTGACTTTAATGCTACGTATCGCCTATAGTTGATTGTTGTACTGTCACATTGTGCAATGTCTTCACTTCAGTGTAAATATTGTTTTCATCGCTGTTTTAGCCACACTGTGTATTTGCCACTAGGCATAATGTTTCTGCATCTATGTAAATATTGTTTTTATGTCATTTTCTATGTATGTATATTCTTCTGTACATGATGTTATATTATTGTCCCTATCCCCTACCGTGGGTCACACCTGGAGACAACCCTTGGCTAAGTGTCCCTTTCCAGGTTACCAAAATTTTAAATAGATAAAATAAATAAATAAATACCATTAACTGATGTACAGCAGGCATACCCTGCTGAACCATTAGAGTGCACCTCTAACAATTCTTCACAATCACCAGTGTCATCAGCTAGGGAAAGGACATCTACAGCTACTTCTCAGGCATTCTATGTTCCAGGTCAGAAAGGCAAATCACTTCTGAGTCACTTGCAACAACATGGACTAGTATACTGTAATGAAAGTACAGCTGGTTCATCTGCCAGACAGTTAACTGTATCACGCAGCACAATGATTCTGGAGTATTTTCAGACCATACCATAACTGAGTTTGAGGAAGATCCATTACTTTATTAGAAACAAAAGAGAACAATATGGTCAGAGCTAGCAAATCTTTCAATAATGTACCTCAGTTGTCCATCTTCAAGTGTACATTAAGAAAGCATATTTAGAGCAGCTGGAGGAATAGTCACTGATCACAGAACACTGCTAAGTCCTGCAAATGTGGAATGGCTTACATTTATCAAAATGAATGCTGAAAATTTCCCAATTGTCTCAAACACCGAATTATTGAAGTCTGACTCTGAACATGAATAACACCCTGCAAACAGTGATACTGAATATGATAACTAGGTAGTATACAAAACAAATAGAACCATCACTACTGCCACCATGTCAACCACATGTGCCACACAGCTCTTAGTTTTCTTTTGTCAGTCAGAAGTTTTATATTATGTAAGTTTGTTTGATGCCCACCATAGGTGTAATTTCTGGAAACAACAGCAACCTCATTCAGAGCAGCTGTGCCTCTAATACCTACTTCAACAATGTCCGCCATGGGTATAATTTTTGAAAACAGCAGCACACTCAGTCAGAGCAGCTGCACCTCTCATACCTCAGCAATTTCTACCATGGGTATAATTTTTTTGAAACAGCAGCAGGCTCACCTACAGCAGCTTCACCTCTCATACCTGCCTCAGCAATGCCTGCCATATATATATTTTTTGGAAATAGCAGCAGGCTCACTAAGAGCAACTGTGCCTCTTGTACCTGCCTCAGCAACGCCCGTCATGGGTATCATTTTTGGAAATGGCAGCAGGCTCACTCACAGCAGCTGCACTTCTCATACCTACCTCAGCAATGCCTGCCATGGGTATAAATTTTGGAAACAGTAGGCTCAATCAGAGCAGCTGTGCCTCTCATACCTACCTCAGAGATGCCCACCTTGGGTATAATTTTTGGACACAGTAGCAGGTTTGCTAAGAGTAGCTGCCCCTCTTGTACCTGCCTGGGCAATGCCAGATATGGGTATAATTTTGGGAAAAAGCAACATGCTAGCAAAGAGCAGCAGCACCTCTCATACCTGCTTCAGCAATGCCCCCATGGGTATAATGGCTTGAGGCACCAAACAAACAGTTTAATAGTCCAGAAAAACAGTCTTTCACATGATTTTTATAATTGTTAGGGTCCGGTATTCATGTGCTAGAATGGGTCAGGTAGTAACTACGCAACCTAATCTAACTGCCCAGTTTTTATCTGGGTATTTTAAGGGTACCTTTGAGGTATCAATGGGTAGTCTTGGAGGTCCGGTATTTTTGTACCCATCCATCCCTAATCCTGAGTTCATTAATAACACCCTCCCTCCAGGTCGCATACTCCATCATTCATATTTGGAAACACCATGATGTCCACCCCCAGTGCTGCTGTAAAGTAGAAGCCAGCACTGTTGTACCCAGTTCCAAGTGTTGGGTCTAGTAATTTAAAAACCTGCAAGAAATAAAACAATCCCTCATAGTAGTTTCATGTTTTTTAACCTGTAAAAGAGAAAACTGGCCATTGCTGACACAGACCCCCAAGACCCCACCATCCCTACCCCTCAGTCAGCACCCACCCCCACACTCCATCAAAATATGTCTTGCTGCTGAACCTGCAGCAAAAATATGGATATAAGCCAAGTCTGGTTTATTTATTAATTGAAATGTTTCACCAGGAAAATTACACTGAACAACAAAATCTCATCTCACAATGCGTCCTGGGGGAAAGGGATTGGGAATTTATATAATACATACAGTATACATAAATCAGGTAATAGCTTAACTGTATATAGACAGACAGTACGAGATTACAACCATCATGAGTAATTAACATTTATAGACTAGAATATGTAGAGGAAGTCTGACAGAAAGGACAGTAATTAGAGACTAAGGAAGGGTGTGGTTCAGGAGAGGTAACAGAAAGTGCTAGGTTGCAGGAGGGGTTAGGATAGGGGAGACATATTTGGCCCAGCTGAAGGAAGGAGGAGGTATAGACCAGCAGCATGAAAGGGGCCCAGGGGGCTAGGTGCAGTTGCAGTTCATCACTAGGTAGTTTGTTAGGGATGTAGAGAGAGAGAATAGACTGAAAATGAGTGGCGGATTTGGGTCGGTAGTTGATTCCAGAGTTTAGATAGGCGATGGGAGAATGCCATTTGACCTGATGTAGTGCTTCTGTATGGTATATTCAGAGAACGTGAGTTGTCAGATCTGAGGGTGTATTTGGAAGGGTGAGGGGCAAATAAGGAGGCAGAGAGGTAAGGGAGGAGAGAACTTAGCCAGAATTCTGAGTTATGTTTGGCAGCGTGCAGGGTTCTCCTGTCGGCAAGAGAGGGAAAATTTAGAGGGTGGTAGAGAGTGCAGTGGTGGATCAGAGCTGGGGCATCCAAGACAAACTGGCAGAAGGAGTTAAAGAGAGGCTCCAACCTGGATAAGGAGGAGGATTGAGGGGCAGCACCATAAACTATGTCACAGTAGTCGAATATTGGCAGTATCATTTTAAGTACCAATTCACGCCTAGCTGAATGAGGAATACTACCTCTGTTGTGGTAGAGGGCCCCCAGCTTAGGCCAGAGTTTCTTTAGAATGGCATCGACGTGGACAGAGGAGTTTAGGTACCTGTCCAACCAAACTCCTAGGTAGTGGAAGTAGGAGGTGTCTTCTAATACAGTCCCATCAATGGTGTAAAAAGTGGGTAAGGAGGGGAGCCTTGCCAACCTCTGCCTAGTACCAAAAGTCATAGAGACTGTTTTCTTTGAGTTTAGGAAGAGGTGGTGCTCACTAAGCCAGCGTTGTACATTGTTGAAATCCAGATGGAGCCTGGCAGTGACATCAGGGACCGATTTGCCAGTTGTGAACAGTACAGTGTCATTGGCATACATGTGTATGTTAGTCAATATGCAATACAGAGGGAGATCATTGAGGAAGATCGAAAAAAGGAGTGGCCCAAGTACTGATCCCTGAGGGACTCCCGTGGTAATGGAGAGGGGTGGGGAGATGGCATTGGCCATTTGGACAGATTGGGATCTGCCTGACAGATAAGACTTGAACCAATCAGTGGCATTAGGGGAGAGACCAGCTGACCTGAGGCAGAACAGGAGTATAGGGTGGGAGACAGTATTGAAGGCCTTGGCCAGATCAATAAAAACAGCAGAGGTTATGAGGCCATTGTCCATGCCCATGGAAATAGTATCAGTTAGCCGTAACAGGGAAGTGGCGGTGGAGTGGTGTTTTCTAAAGCCAGATTGGAATGGAGTGAGAAAGGAAGAGTCAGTAAGATAGGACGAGAGTTGTTCAAGTACTATGTGCTCCTGGAGCTTAGCCAGTGTAGGAAGGAGAGACAAAGGGCAGTAGTTGCTAGGGGAGGAGGGATAACCCCCTTTAGGGAGAGGTAGAACTGTAGCATGTTTCCAAGCTGTAGGACAGTGGAAGAGACAAAGGAGAGGTTTAGCAAGAGGGAGATAGAATAGGTGATAGCAGAAGCAGACAGAGAGAGGAGCTTAGGGTCTAGGTCATCTGGAGAGGAGCCTTTGGCAGGGTTAATGGACAGAAGACTTGTAAGACAGCAGCAGGAGAGATGTGGGTGAAGAAGAAGGGGGTAGAAGAAGAGGGAGCTGAAGGAGTAGAGGAAGGGGAAGCAGAGAAGTGGATAGCATGTGAGGGAGCAGAGGGGGGTGCAGGTAGTCGTTAAAGTAGTAGAAAGAAAGGGTGAAGTAGCCAGGGATGAGGAGAGGTGGGCGGGTGACAAAGGAGGGGGGCTAGGTGATGAGGGAGGGGATTTGAGGAGAGATGGGTGAGAGCAGGCAGGCAGGTGTTAACCAAGGAGGGGAGGCAACCAGAGAGCTGCATGGGCATCAGGGGTGCCACTTGGAGCACTGCGGCACAGGACATGAAATGGGAGTTAAAGCATTCTGCAACAGCCATAGGTTCTGATATGACTGAGAGATTTTGCCTAAGGGTAGGAGTGGGGAGCTTGGAGGAAGGGGAAAAGAGGGACTGAACAACTTTCCAGAATTTAGAAGGTTTATTTGTGTTATCTAGGAGGGTAGCCTGCTAGTGTTCAGTTTTGGGCCAGCCAAATAGCTTTGATACACTTGTTTCATAGCTCCCTGTATTGTTGGAGATCCCTGGGGCAGTTGGTTACCTTGTGTTTACGCCAAGCAATGTTCCGGGCTCTTTGACAGTACAGGAGCTCAGGGGTTACCCAGGGTAGATGGTCTCTTCAGACTCTGGTTTTACGCAGGGGGGCGTGTTGGTTCCAAACGTGAAGGAACTTATTGCTGAACAGTTGGAGCACAGCATCATTTGAAGAGCAAACGGCAAGTGGTGACCAGTCAGTGTTGGTGAGATCATGATGAAGAGGCAGAGTGTCAAGAGAGGAGTAGGTACGGATTAGGAGGATTTTGTGTGGTATTTTTTTGCCTGGCTATTTTGCACACCATGTATATGGAATGGTGGTCACTTAGTGCATTAGGGAGGAGGCCGGTGGGTTTTAAACCTTTACTCAAAACTTTGGTATTTTTTTAGTTTTTTTACACCACATTTTCAACATGGCCTCTTTGGGACCCCACCTCATGGACAATGAAGGTGATACTTTTGAAATCCACCCTGAAAGATAACCTCATGGTCATGATACAAAATCATTTTTTGGGTGGGATTTGCAAATTTTCACCTACCGGGTTCATGGGGTGGGGTCCCAAAAAGGCTATGTTGAAAATGTGGTGTAAAAATATGGTAAAATGACCGAATTACATGTGAACATTGAAATATTTCAACGTTCACTCATTACTATGCTAATTTTCAGTATTTTTACTCCAAACATTCAACATAGACAGTTTTTCACACCACTTCATAAACATGACCGGTGTCATTTTTCCAATCCTGGATGAGACATCTTTTCACACTTGTGGTGCAAAATGACATTATGTCCAGTATTCTATAAAGGCACCATGTCATGTTTATATGGAGTGGTCATAAAATGACTATCTTGAAAATGTGAAGCCAAAATAATAAAAAAAAATAGTTATTAAGCAACATTGTGTGTAGTACCAGACTTTATCCCAGCAGGTAGTGCTTTGTGATCCCCTGCCTGTGAGCTGAGTTTGGGGCACATTCAGTGACCAGTTGGATGGGCCAAGGCTGGGGAATGGTGTTGTCATATGACACTACCCTCCAGCCTGGGAAGGGTATGTGCAGGGTTACCTGCATGGACCCAAGCACAATACAGTGAACAGAACTCTTCTCTTGGCATAGGGCTTTGCACCTCTTCTCCCGTGGGTGTCAGAGGGCCATGTGCTTTGGCTGAGAGATGGATTAATTGCCCTGTGAATCATAGAAACATAGAATCTGATGGCAGATAAGGAATGCTTGGCCCACCTAGTCTGCCCATTTCCCTACCTATTGGATAAGCTGTAGATCCTAGTTAACCAACAGCCTACTTCCTCCTACCCCCCACTAAAATTGCCTTATGTCTGTTCCATGCATTCTTGAATTCCCCCACTATTTTTGACTCCATGACCTCCTCAGGAAGGCTGTTCCATGCATCCACAACCCTCTCCATTAAAAATTAAAAAAATACTTCCTCACATTACCTCTGAAATGTCCCCCTGTACCTTCAAATTGTGTCCCCTTGTTCTTGCATCTCTCTTTTTCTGAAAGATGCTACCCTCTTGGACATTGTTGAGTCCCTTGAGGTACTTGAAAGTTTCTATCATGCCCCCCCCCTTCCTGGAGGGTATACATATTAAGTTCCTTTAGTCTCTCTTCATATGTCTTCTGGTACAGACCCTGCACCATTCTGATTGCCCTCCTCTGAACAGCCTCCACCCTGTCTATGTCTTTGCGGAGATGGGGTCTCCAGAACTCCACACAGTACTCCAGATGGGGTCTCACCAACTGTCTGTACAGAGGGATAACAACTTCCTGTTTTCTACCGGTGATGCATCTCCCTATGCATCCCAGTATTCTCCCAGCCCTCCTGTGGACCATCTGGGACCACATGAAAGCACAGGTCCCTCTGTGGTCCACCAGAGAGCCCCATGAATTCTTGCATCCATTGCTACATGGAAGTGCAGGATGCACAGGGCCCTCAACTTTTCTAGGTGGATGGAGGAAATTCTTTGTAATTCTTTGAAATACAATTTGTAATACAATCAATACAATTGTAATATAATTTGTAATATAAATTATTTGTATAGAAAAAAAAACAAATGTACAGTACCAGGTAGGATTCAACGTAACTTCACAAAAGTAGGGAAATGCAGCACTTGAGTTTCCAATCATAACTCCCCACCTCCAAGCAGCAAAATAGGTTAATAGGTTCATAGAGTTGCTATGAGTCAGGAGGTAGATTACCTATTTTTTATAAAATGGGAAAAGGATTTTGAGCAATCTGATCAGCTGTTAGCCTTGTGTTAGAAGTGTCTAATGCATGACTATAACTAGTCCTGCCAACCTGGACACAGTACATGTTCGAAATTCTTGTGCTATTAGAACTTACAGAAATGTGACAGACACAATTTTTTCCCCACAGTAGACACTAATAGTGAAAAAGTAAATCTGGGGGTCAATATTAACAGCTCATCTTTAATGTGAGTCCACACCCTAACACTTTTGTTTCTGGTGTGCAATAAGCTGCTTCTTTCCATTTGTCACAACATCAGAACATGCAGAAATGAAATGAAAAGAATGATTTTTTTAAAGTTCTGTAACGATTAGAGGTGGGTGAAGCGGACAAACTTCACTCCGCGGAATATTTTGCATATTGTGCTCAATACACTAAGTCCAATATGCAAAATTCGCCAAATTCACTGAAGCCAGATCTATTTCACCCCCAAAATTCTACACTTCCCACACAAACTTTAGCCACAAGGTGTCTAGTGGATCCCCCCCACCAGACATAGTTACAACAATCACCCTCCCGCACCACCCACATCCACCGATCATTGGCCAGTTGTCCACATGTAAAGATATTAATATTTTTTTAATTAAATTCCCCATGCCCTGGTGTCTAGTGGACAACCCCACCAACCCCACCACATCCAAACCACTGTCACACCACTCCGCTCCCCCCCAGTCCACCCCAACTGGGTCACCAGCACAGTCCTCCACTCACCTCCACAACCGGCAGCCCAACTGAGCTCTAATGAATGACCGTGCACCTGTACAAACATGCACTCATTCACTAACAGCACACAGTCTTTTGGGCAGCTTTTCAGGGGGCTAGAGAATGGGAGGGAGTTGCTCCAGTACCCTGGTGTGGGGGTGGGATAGGGATAATGGCTTTGGTGACCCCAGAGGGGTCCACAACACCATTGCCCCCATCCCACCCTTCCACACTGGTGACCGGAGCAGCCCCTTTCTGTTCTCTAGCTCTCGGAAAAAGCTGCCCAAACGACCACGAGCTGTCAGTGAATGAGCACGTGCTTATACAACCATGTGCTAATTCATTAGCAATCGGTCAGGCTGCCAGCAGTGGAGGTTAATGGAGGGCAGTGCAGGTGGCCAGTTCGGAATGGACTGGGGAGCAGAGGGGTGGTGTGGCACTGGTCTGGATGGGATGGGGTGGTGGGGTTCCACTAGACACCAGGGAATGGGGAAACCAATTAAAAATATATATATATTTTTTACATGGGCTGTATTAACTGGCGGCAAACCGTGGTGTGTGTGGGTGGGTGTGTGTGTGTGTATGTGGAAAGAAGGGTGACTGTTGTAACTGTGTCTGGTGGGGGGGATCCACTAGACACCATGAAATGAGGAACTGAAATTTTAAAAAATATTAATTTTTACTGGTTGACGATCAGTCAGTGTGTGGGGGGCAGGGCAGGAGGGTGATTGTTGTAACTGTATCGGGGGGATCCACTAGTCACTAGGGAGGGATCAGGGTTGATGTTGGGGGATTTCCCATTTGCCGCCTCTGCTTGATTTGTTTTTTTTAAGTAAAATTTGCACTTAAAAACCAGAAAAGCAAGGTGAGGTCACAAATGGCAAATTTCGGGAATTTTCAAGAATTACGAAAAGTGCTCCATGGGGCGGATTTTGCAGCATGTTCACCCACAAATTAAAATTTTGCTGCATCTGTAGTAACGGTCTGTTTCTCTGCCTGACCGCTAGCCAGTCCGCTGCCCAAGTGTTGGCCCCTCACTCACTTGTTCCTAACCATTGATCTCGATGAATTATACACTCGAGCTTTAAAATGATTTTTTTTTTTATTTTATAATAGCTGAGCTTACCACTTATCTGGTACGCCCTCATTTCATCCATACACACTGAATGCCATCTCACTGGTGACAGTTTGCATATGCATGCTCTCCTACACTTACTAGCTCTTCCACTCTGAAAGCTGCTCCGAGTCCATGAGTTTTTTTTGGCAGAATCTTTATGGGGCTTGGGCTGACACTTTATCTTAAAATCAAAATTCTAATAAACTATGGAGGGCAAGGGATGCTGGAATGTTATGTGGGGTGTAGTAGGGGGGAGGCATTTCAGTGATGAAAAAAAAACACAGTTTAGCATGGAACCAAAGTGAGAGAGTAATGGGTGCGGTATGACTGAGAGAGAGAGAGAGAGAGAGAGAGAGAGTGAGAGACAGGGATACTGTGGTGCTGTAAACACATGCTGACTGCTGTGTGCTGTTATTCAAGAGATTGGGAAAAATGACAATTTGTAACAATGTGGTCAGCATTTTTATTGTATGATTCTTTCTTTCTTTGCTGTATGTTTGTTCAAAGGATTAAGCACATTAATTTAGCAGTACAAGTATGGTATTCAATCGGGAGTTGAGGAATCAGTATTAGTTGGTGACTAGGTGGTCCCAGGGGAGAAGGAAATTCTTCCTTTCTGCTTCTTTCTTGTTTTCTGCTCCTATTTAGAAGTATGGAGGCTTCTATAGGACACAGGTCCCAATCTTTAAATAAAAAAAGCACACAAATGTAGGTTGAGGAACTATTTTATTTCAAAATGAATCAAACTTTTCACTGTTTCAGCATTTAAACATATACATTGTTTTTAAGCATTCAAAATACATGGTCCCATTTTATAAGTGCAATAAGACACTGGAGATGCACGTTAGACACTTCTAATGCACGACACAGGTCTGTAGGCTTGTGCCTCACTACTCTCTTAGTCATGTATTACAAGTGTCTAATGCATACCCCATTGTGTCTTATTGCTTACATGATTTGTCCCTTATCAGTGGTACTTCTGATGTTTCTTTCTCCCATGTGGTTATCCAATAACCTTTTGAACATATCCATAGAGCCACTATTAACCACATATGCTGGTAAAGAGTTCCACAAATCCAGCACCCTTTGGCTTAACCATTTTCCTCTCTTAACAGAATTATAAATCTTCCCTCACAATTTCCTACCATTTTGTCTAACCGTTTTGTTACTTATCTTCCTAACCAAACCAATGCTTTCCCAGAGTAGTTCATCATGATATGCACTATATATTAAAGAAAGATCTCCCTGATTCTTCTATATGCATGGGAATACAACTGTAGTTACCCTATTTTCTCATCATATCTCTTATGTTGTAAGTTGTTTACTTTTTTAGTCATCCTTCTTTGTGCTCTCTTGGCCAACTTGATACCCTCCCCCCGCACTCTGTGGTATACACACATGTGCACAGCACTCCATGTGAGGTTGCACCAGGGATGAGAACAATGGTATAACTACCCTTGCATCCCTACTTTTTATGTTATTAAAAATATAGCCCAAAATCTTGTTGCATTTTTAACTGCCTTCTTAGTGTGCTGCTCTAAAGATGTCTTATCTGTAATAATAATAACTAAATCTTTCTCAGAGGTAGCTGTTTTTATTGTTTGTCCATTTATGGTATATACTCCCATAGGATTTTTATGTCCAGAGTGTAGTACTCCACATTTTCCTTCATTAAACTGTGATTTATGTTTTTTACCCATAGTTCAAAATAAGTTAATTGTGTCTGGAGTCTGGAGACAATTTCAAGGTTACTGACAATTGCACCAACATTGGTGTCATCCACATATTTGCACACCCATGTGGTTTTTGAATTTGTCGTGGTAGAGACATATATGTTAACAAGCATTTGCCGAATGTTTGCTTGCTGGCATTAGCAGTGGAAGTGCAGGAGTAAGACAGATGCAGTATCGGAATGGCAGTGATGTATTGAACTGACGCCAACTTAACCCCCACCCTGTAGAGATGGACAGGCATTGGGGTATGCCTTTGGGTCGTCACACATAACGGTCATGACATTTCACTTCACCCTACCCTGCAGACTCTGACAAGTGTCGAGGTGTGCCTGTCACTGGCTGCAGTGTGGGGGGAGGGGTGGAATGGCTTGAACATTACTGTCAATAATCACAAGTCACACCCCTGATGCCTGTCAGACCCTACAGGGTAGGGCGGATGCCTGTCAGATCCTACAGGGTAGGGCATTATGGTTGGAAACCCTAAGGCCCAGAGTGAGTCTTGGTATTTTTACTCTAAGCTTTCAACATGGGCTTTTTGTGACCCCACTGCATGAACAGTGACACTATCAGTTTGTTAGTCGAAAGGTGATTTTGCACAGTGACTGCGCCCTTTAGTGCCACAGGTGCAAAAACACATTTCCAACATGATATGAAAAATGACAGCTGTACTGTTCATGAGGAGGTGTAAAAAAATTATTATGTTGAAAATCTGGAGCGAAAATATAAGAAAAACTTGTGAAGTCACGAGCGTGCATAGAAACTGTACTAAGCACACCCATAATGCAATTATTTGGGGGATTTTTTGTACCAGATTTTCAATATAGGCATTTTGGGACCTCTGCTCATGAATAGTGTTACTGTGATTTTCTTAATCTGTCTCGAACACTGATTTTCTACAGCAGTTGCGCTATTCTGTGCTGGAAGTGAGCAAAACACATTTTAGCCAGAATGTGAAAAATGATAGCTGTACTGTTTATAAGGATGTGTGGAAAATTGCCAATGGTGAAAATCTGGAGTTAAAATATTACAAATCTGTGAAGTTATGAGGGTGAGTTGAAACTGCACAATGCACGCTCGTAACACAGTCATTTTATGGTCTTTTGTGACCAAATTTTCAGCATAGGCATTTTAGGACCTCTGTTCATGAACAGTGTCACTGTGATTTTCTTAATCTTTCCTGAACACTGATTTCCCGCAGTGACCACACTATTCTGCTCCGGAAATGTGAAAACAGATTTCAGCCAGGATGTGAAAAATGGCAGCTGTACTGTTAATAAGGAGGCGTAAAAAAATGCCAATGTTGAAAATCTGGAGTGAAAATATTATAGATTCATGAATTTGCGAGTGCGCATGGAAACTGCGCAATGCACACTAGTAACACACTCATTTTTGGGAATTTTTTCACCAAATTTGCAACATAGTCTTTTTGAGAGTCCACCTCATAAACAGTGACACTGTTCTTTCGTTAATCAGTCCCGAAAGGTGTTTCCATGCAGTGACTGTGAAATCACCTTTCGGGACTGAATAACCAAATAACAGTCATTGAATTCATGAGGTGGGGTCCCAAGAACCCCATGTTGAAAATTTGGTGGAAAAATTCAAAATCATGAGCGAGATATGCACCAAAGTTGAAAAAATCCTATTTATGCCATTATACAGCTTACCAGCATTTCTTCATTTCATGGTCAACTTTGAAGAGTGCAGATGTGTTCCTGCTCCACTGAAGATCATCATGCCAGCCTCCAGAGGTAAGTATGGGGTGAGGGGTGAGTGGGGATGTAAGGTCACAGAGGGTGGGTGTGGGCTGGGGGGCAGGAGAGTCGACGAGGGACTGTTTTATTTTGTTACAGGTTTTTTTAATTTTACATAGATGACGTGGGATGTTTGCCACACTGGGGTGGGCTCCCAGCATGGCACCTGGAAGTTTTTGGGGGGGCAGTGGAGCCAACGGGGGATTCGGCACCCTGGTTGGCCATACAATGTTGTGGGGGAACCATGAGGATGCTGGACTTATGTCACACTGGGGTGGGCTGCCTGCGAGGTACCTGGAAGTTTTCTTTGGGAGGGGGCACTGGAGCTGATGGGGATTGGGTACCCCCATTGGACATACAGTGTGCTTGGGGCGGGAGTGTGCATGAGCCGAGGGGGATTGGGAACCCCCTCAGAACACAACAAATGGGGACAGGGCATGCATACAACCACCACTACAATCAGCGGTGGTGACCAGTAGGTCAATTTGCATATTGCTGATGGCACAGCAGCATGCAAATTGCCTACACATAGCCACTGCTGATTGTAGCGGTTGTTTGCTTTCAACTGTAGGCCACTACATCTGATCTGCTGTCATAGACAGTTGGGACATTCATTAATGCAGTGGGGCGCATCTGCAAAACCCTCCGGGCACTGGAAGCAGGGGTGCCACACCTACGAAAACTCATATGGTGGCACTATGTTTCTTGTACATGTATGCAAGCGAACATAAAAAGCACAGCTCCAAGCACAGAACCCTGTGTAACCCAACTTGTAACTTTTGCCCAATCTGAATAGTTGCCCCAATGCATACCCGCTGTCATCTATTGGTAAGCCACATGTTTATCCATGATAATAAGTTCGGATGTAGTTTAATATTAGATGATGTATCAATCCATGATAATAAGTTTGGATGTAGTTTAATATTAGATGATGTATCAATCAGCTCTTTGTGTAGGACTGTATCAAAGGCCTCTGAACAATTTCAGTATACCACATCCACAGGGGTTTTAGTAAGCTGAAACAACAACAGTGTTGTTGAAGTTTGGCATGGCGAGATCCCCAGTGTCGACAAGTGCCCCTGCACTCCCGTCTTAAGATATCCAAATCCAAGTCAGAGTTCTTTTGAAAGGAGAGCAAAAGATGGCAAAAGGGCAAAATTTCAATCTCGGGTCCCTGACAGCAACAATCTCAAAACCTGTTGAGATTGTCACTATGAGGGATTTTGCCATTGTGCATTCACTGTGCGAAAGGCACACCATAGACAGGTAATCCACTATCCAAGGCCCTACTTACGGTTTAGAAAAATTGTAAAAGATTGGTAACACATGATTTCCCCTGGCTAAAACTGTATTGTGTAATATCCTCTAGACCATCAGGATGTAAATGCTGTTCTATTTTACCTTTGATAAATTTTTCATGGATCTTTCCTAAGGTAGACATGAGGCTGATTGGTCGATAGTTATTTATTCCTCTCTCTTCTATCGCCTGTTTGTAAAGATTGGAGTAACATTAACCTCCTTCTGTTTCATTATAGCTTTGCCCTCTCTGATGGAACAATTAAATAGAACTGAGATGGGTCCAGATAATTTAGCTACTAATTCTCCCAATAACATGGGATGCAAGCCATCCGGTCCTGCAGATTTCTTTGTCTTTAGTCCTTTCAGCTATTCCAAGACTTCTTGCACAGTAATTCATATATTATCCAATGGATGATGGTGATTCCAACGTATTTCCTTAATGGTGTCCCTTAGTTGAAAAACACTGTCAAAATAGTTGTTGAATTGTCACAATTTGACTTTAATTGCTTATTATACTATCCCTTTCTTAATAGCCCAATAGCTTTCTGTGCACCCCTTAAACTACTAATATATTGAAGTTGTAGAATTGTTTTTTGTTATCCTTCACTTTTACTGCCATGTTCAGTTCTGTCTCTGTTTTTGCCTTCCTAATTAGTTTTTTACAAAGGTTTTCCAATTTTTAATTTTTTAACCAATTAGTCGTTGTGGTGTTCAGTTTATACCTTGTGTATGCTTGTATCTTTTCCCCTACAGTTTTCTTAATCCTGATGCTGAACCACTGAGGTACTCTCCCAGACATACTGTATCTCTTAAGTGTAGGCCTGTGTTTAGAAACACAGTAGTATAATTAACATTACATTTTACTCCACACTGATTCCAAAGACTGATCCTGGAAGTCTTCTTTCCAGTTCCAGTTCTCTAAATAGGATCTCATCTTGCTTTAATCAGCTTTATTGTACCATTTGATTTTGTTTCAGCCATTGATATCCCACAAGGTGGTAATCGTCATTGCGACTATGTTATGGTCACTGTCCACTAGTGGTTCCATTATTTCTATGCTACTTACTTTATCAGGGAAATTACACAGAATGACATCCAATCTATTGTTCCCCCCATACCATCTTGTACAAGTTGCTCTAGATTATTATTTAGGACAATTTTAATAAACTTATTTTTCAAGTGACCCAAGCCTGATAATGATTCCCAATTGATATGTGGAAAATTAAAGTCCTCTATGAGAACATAATCTCCATTTATCTCCATATCATCTAAAGTTTCAAGAAATATATTATTGTCCTCCATCGTAAGGTTGGGAGATCTGTACCCAAGACCTATTGTAATATAATGTTTGCCACATTTGACACAAACCCAGATTCGTTCAGCTTTATTACCAGTGTCCCTATTACTAAACAGTTGGTATACAGTAGGTTCTTCAGACACATATATCACAACTCCCCCACCTCTCTTTTCCAGTTGCTCTTTATGAAAAAACTTTATAACCTGGAATCTGAATATCCCAGTCATCTTTTTTGAACCATGTCTCTGAGATGGCACAAATGTGTATTTGATCCTCATAGTTTTATCTTTAATTTTTCAATTTTATTTCTGAGGTTCCTTGCATTTAGGGATACTATTCTGATTGTCTCATTCATTCCCTTGGAACCAATTGTTTGGGGATGTTAATGACCTAGGTCTGTCTGAGCCAGTAAAAATAATAGTACTTTGTTTTAAAGAATGTTCCCTTTCCCCTGACTGTCTAGTTTAAATGTAGCAGGTTGATCTTTTTAAGAAAAATGTTACCCAGAAGCTGGCTGCCCTTCCTATAAAGATGCAGGTCTTTGTGACAAAACAGGTCCCTTTTACTTGAAAATAATTCCCATGTTTTGATACATGCCATGCCTTGATGTATACACCATTGCCTTAGCCAATTATTTATCTTTACAATTTTTCTTTTAGACCTTACATTGGCTCTAGGCACAGGCAGAATCTCAAAGAGAATCATTTTACAAGCATGGTCTCGGAGGGTCTTATATACTTCTTTCCAGCAATTAAAAATGCTTTCCTCTGTTTGGTACCTGACATCATTCTTTCTTGCATGCACTATCACAAGTGGCTTTGACTAGATTTTTAAATTTTCAGCAGTAGGTTAATAATATCCTGGATTCCTGTCTCTGGTAGGCAATTACTAGTGATTAATTTCTTTTTACCCATGGTTGCGACATGATCCATTTATTTTATGATAGAATTAAGCAATAATGCCCAACAGGGTGTGTGTCGTGCTGCGATAACGTCATGCCTCAGGTGGTTGGGCACGGGCCGCAGACCAAAGTGCGTCCAACAACTGAGGCATGAAGTTATCCCAAACGACACACACCCTGGAAGGCATTATTGCTATTATACAATGGTGTCTATGTTATATATAAAATAAAAAAGTAAATTTTAAGGAATGGTTTTATTAGTGTCGAAAACTATTTTTGTTTCTTAAGAAGAGATGCAAAAAAACAGATCATCATGCTGGAGCTCATCCTCAATTGGTTCACAGTGCTGAGACTAGATACGTTATGTTGTGCTGGATAACATCATGGGTCTAGCCCCAAGACTGACCAATCAAAGTCCAGTATTTTTTCTTGCCATTGTATAATCTCCTATAATATATACCAAGGAAAAAAATCTCTGTAATACTTTTCTGTCTTGTATTAGAATTGGTTTCTGTAGTGATTGCCTCATTTAAGCAATAATGCCCGACAGGGTATGTGTCGTGCTGTGAAAAATGTCGTGCCTCAGGTGGTTGGGCACGAGACTGCAGGCTGAGTGTGTCCAACAACTGAGGCATGATATTGTCCCAAACGACACACACCCTGGAGGGCATTATTGCTATTATACAATGGCTCATTGTTATACAGCATAAAAAAAACATTTTAAAGATGTTTTTGTGTGGAAAAATATTTTTGTTTTTTAAGAGCAGATAAAACAATCAAGATGCTCAAGATCATCAAGATCATCAAGATGCTCAAGCTCATCTGTAGGTTCACAGTGAGGCTGAGACTAAACCCGTGATGTGCTGGGATAACATCACGGGTCCAGCTCAAGACTGACCAATCAGAGTCCAGGATTTTTTCTTGCCATTATATAATTAATTGATAATTAGCAGTCTGCATTACAGATTGTAATTGGTGGTCATCACAATTGGTCACTGAAGTATCTTCATTAATAGCGACATTCTCTTTATTTGCCACTTTAACTGGCCTTTCTTGTACAATATTCATTATCTCATCTGTCTATTCCTCAATATTTTTTATTAGATTTTCTATTGCAGCATATTGATCACTTGTTGGTATCTTAAATTCCATGGCAAGCCTTCCTTTTTTGAATGTTTTCCCAAAAGGTAGATTCTTCCCCTTCCTCCATCTTTGTTTGCCTTTTAATTGATCCATCCATCTGTGATGCCTCCCCAGTGTTTTTATTACTGTTAATGTGCTTTGTTACAGGGCTTTTCAAGATTTTAATTTCTAGTTCAAGTCCTAAGATTTTGACTCTTAGCTATTTAAGTTCTCTACATTGTTTACATGTATACTGGCTGAAATCTAATATTTCTTCCAAAGTAAAGTTCTCACAGATGACACACTTTACCCTCAATTCCCAAATTAGAAGTGTAATTATATCTGGATCCATCTTGCAGTGAGCAATAGATTAATTTGCATCACTTTTATCTAAGATCTATGTCATAAACCCAGAAATCAAAACAGCAATGACTACTAAAACTTTAATCCTGATGATTAAGCAGCAGTATCATGTTCCAGTGGTTCTATATGAAGTATCCTGGCCCTGTTTCTCATTTTTCCCATTTGACGCCTTTATATGATGCTGGTCTCTACCCACATCACCTCTGCTCCACACTCTACTCTGCTCACTATGGTGGACCCTTTTATAGCTCCCCCAGGTGTCAGTGCTCACCAAGGCAATGCTGAAACAATGCAGCTGCAGACAGACAGACAGACTTCAGCAAATTGACTATTTTTAAAAAGATAGTCAAGTGAGCCAATAGGGTTGCTCAAAAGGGCTTCCCAGCCACTCAGTCATGCCAGTCTTAACTTCATCAGCTCCTTGTTGCTCAGGGGACTAGGAGTCTGCACTTTATCACACATGCACCTTGCTCCTCATATTCCAAGACACATACACTATTTAACAATATTAAAACACTAAAATATAGCACTATGTGTGCTTGTTAGAATGAGCTACACAGAATCCACGTATCCCTGTGTATTCCACTCTTCTCTAAGGAAAGAACATTAGAGTTTTGGGTTTCCAGATTCTTGGTGAATAAGTGGTGAGGTCTTATGTGGGGCTGTCAACTCTAATGCTCACCCCAGCCCTTAGCCTTCTTTCAGAAGATCAAGGTACAGCTCCATGCCAGTGCCCCATAGTGAAGCACACTTCAAAGGTAGAGAAGTATGTCTCAGCACATGTTGTGAACAGAATTTGTGGGCCCTGCTTAAAGAAAAGATATTTGGTTCAAACCAAGCAAACCCTGCACAAAGCATGAAGAGGAACAGCTTTGCAAAAGTAAATCCAAGAAACAACCAGCAAAGGCAAAGTGCTAACCGTAAAGTCTCTAAGAGAATGCAAAATAACTCGAGATGTAAAATAGTGAACATTTAATGTGAGTAAAAAGCCCAGTAACGCATAGACAGATGTTCAGATATTCCACAGCACTTTGACCCCAATCTGGGTTTTCCTTCAGGGGTGTGTGCTGAAAAGGTATCATGTCTGACATTGTTTGCTTAAGGGGAAGGGGTGGGCATTTGGGTTGATAACTGAAATTGGAGGGAAAAACAGCTGGCATTTTGAAAGCTATAAAAGGCTTACTAAAGGAAAATGCAGAATTAAAATTCAAACTAGAGACATTCTCAGCACTCTCCACTAGTTTAATTCAGGACTCTGTCCTTACAGCGAGGACACAAGAAATTTTAGAAAATAATCAAATGAAACTTAATCTATGATTTGTTGGTTCGCCGTCACTGGCTCAAGAGAAAGGAGACTGCACAGAGTAAACAGGTGGATCAACAGTTGTAGGAAGTCACAGGTATCTAGGAATTAGCTGGTCTCAACACTACAGCTCACAAATGACATCTGAAGACTTGTTGTCCCATTTGCTTCAATATTTATTTAAAGTAAAAAAAAAGGTATAAAACAGCATACCACTCTAAAAGCATCCCCACAAAAGCAGTCTTCTACACTTTTTCTTTTCTTTTGAAAAAGAGCCAGAGTGGCTTGAGATGTAGAAGACTGCTTTTGTGGCATCGCTGTCAGTATGGTATGCTGTTTTATACCTTTTTTTTTTACTCTAAATAAATGTTGAATCACATGGAACAACAAGTCTTCAGATGACATTTGTGAACTTTGGTGTTGAGACCAGCTAATTCGTGATACCCTTTGCCTTCACTGGAAACAGGAACTTATACTACGTTGTACTTGATAAAACTATTTCTGGCTGAACAACTAAAGTAGCAATCAAGAAAAAACACGGCACCAACACTTCACAATTATAAAGCTGTATTTTGACTTACAAAAGAAATGGCAGAAGATGTAAAATACAGTAGCGTCATGCAAGGCAACAACAGCTCCAGAGAACAATGAAAGCATGACCGCGTCTACGCCTAAAAGCGCCTCAGGACTCATTCAGAACTAATAGAGACCCATAATATATAGTACAAAGTTTAAAGTGACATTCACCCAAACAATACCAAAACTACAGCATCATATTGCTCTAATACAAAATAATAAAAATATTAAAAGAGTGTTAGAAAGAAAATGAAAAAGTGATATAAAAATTACAGTAATCTAATTCGAGACATATACAAACAATTATTATTAAAATTATACAATAATGTATTAGATACAAAAATATATACTCTTATACAATTTTAATCATTTAAATCAAAAACAATACATTATGTACAAAGAAATAATGGTAGAGGAACTCCAACCTAGAAAAAAGGAAGAAAAAAGTATAATAAATAACTGAGAATGCCACATATCTACATCAAGCCTCAAAAGCATTTTACTTTATATATCTGGACCTCAAAAAAGGGGCAATATTAAAAGCATCATTTAGTCCTGGATATACTAAAGCATTTAATGTGTAAATCCAAAAGGACTCCCTACGCAAAATTTTATTTTCCAAATCACCACCACGTGAACCAATGTTCACTCTTTCAATGCCACAAAAAGAAAATGTATGTTTATCGTCATAATGATGCAACTGTAAATGTTGCACTAAAACATTCTATCATTGTGACATCTAATATCACTGGTATGTTCACACAACCTTAACTAAATGCCCTAGAGTTTTGCCAATGTAAAAGCACCACAGGTTGCAAGTCGATAAATATACTACCCCTAGAAGAACAGTTAATAAACTGTCTCACATCGAACTGCTTACTAACATTAACCGAGGAGAAATATTTAGTCTGGTCCATAATACTGCAAAATTTCAGTGTCCACAGCGAAGGCTTTTTTCATTGTGACACTGTAAATTTTGCAGTATTATGGACCAGACTAAATATTTCTCCTCAGTTAATGTTAGTAAGTAGTTCTGATGTGAGACAGTTTATTAACTGTTCTTCAGTAGGGTAGTATATTTACGACTTGCACCTGTGGTGCTTTTACATTGGCAAAACTCTAGGGCATTTGTTAAGTGTGGAACATACCAGTGATATTAGATGTCACAATGATAGGAATGTTTTAGTGCAACATTTACAGTTGCATCATTATGACGTATAAACATACATTTTCTTTTTGTAGATTGAAAGAGTGAACATTGGTTCACGTGGTGGTGATTTGGAAAATAAAATTTTAGGGAGTCCTTTTGGATTTACACATTAAATGCTTTAGTATATCCAGGACTAAATGATGCTTTTAATATTCCCCCTTTTTTGAGGTCCAGATATATAAAGTAAAATGCTTTTGAGGCTTGATGTAGATATGTGGCATTCTCAGTTATTTATTATACTTTTTTCTTCCTTTTTTCTAGGTTGGAGTTCCTCTACCATTATTTCTTTGTACATAATGTATTGTTTTTGATTTAAATGATTAAAATTGTATAAGAGTATATATTTTTGTATCTAATACATTATTGTATAATTTAATAATAATAATTGTTTGGTATATGTCTCGAATTAGATTACTGTAATTTTTTATATCACTTTTTCATTTTCTTTCTAACACCCCTTTTTAATATTTTTTTATTATTTTGTATTAGAGCAATATGATGCTGTAGTTTTGGTATTGTTTGGGTGCAATGTCACTTTAAACTTTGTACTATATATTATGGGTCTCTGTTAGTTCTGAATGAGTCCCTGAGGAGGCGCTTTTTTGCGTGAAACCGGTCGGGCGTTTCATTGTTCTCTGGAGCTGTTGTTGCCTTGTATGGCGCTACTGTATTTTACATCTTCTGCCATTTCTTTTGTAAGTCAAAATACAGCTTTATAATTGTGAAGTGTTGGTGCCGTGTTTTTTCTTGATTGCTATATTGTCTTTTTACACTGGCACGACTTGAATTGGAGCCGCTACTGCTGTGATTTTGAACAACTAAAGTAAACAGATTTGTGTGTCTCAAAAATTCACAATGGCATTCAGAATAGCAATTCATCACTGATTTGTTAAAAATCAACTTCAAATAATTCAGCAGCAGTTATGGTTACTTTCACATCACTTTTGGACAGGGAACTGATAATTAAATCAGCAAGGTGAAGGTTTCATACAGCTTTAAGAACTCAAACATTTTGATCTACCCGGATGTTACATGTACACAAGATAAGACCGGCCTAGTGACACATAGGGTTGAGGCACTGGATGCCACACTGGCAACCTGGGTTTGAAACTGAGCCTGGATTGTTGTGGTCAGGCCTGGGGGAGGAGGACTGAGCATTCCAGAGAAAACTCTTCCACTGCAGAGGGAGCACAGTCATGCTCCAGTACAATGCTGCCCCCTGGGTCACCATAGGTCTCAGTATGTTCAAAGTAACTTAATGGGCAGGGCAACAGTGGTGTCGTGCTCCACGCTTGTGTGTGAGCTTGTGTACCTCCCTGAAACCAGCATCCAAGGAGAGAAACCCAGTAGGAAAAATCCTAGACAGAGCAAGGATAAGTGGTCTAACCCCTTGCAGGCTCCTCACCTGCACAGGGCCTTCCCTCTATGAACTGCATCCATTCTCCAGCAGGTAAGAGGAGGCCTACTGACCCTGCCATGGGGTGAGGAAGATGTGGGGGAAAAATGGAAGTAGAGCTATGTTTATTTTTTTATTTTTTTATTTATTTCAATCTAGGATTATAATACCTTTGAGCCAAGGCTCTTTTACAAAGGCTCCATGTCAGCGTGTGCAACAGTCATCATTTTTAGTTACAAACATATAGTCATTCATTTACAGACATGTAATAACCAGTGCAAAGACCTGAGCTATGAGCAAGGCCGAGGGAAGGGGGTGGGTGGGTTGCGGGGAAGTGAGGAGTGGTAGATCAAGGGGAGAAGGAGGTGCAGGGGGTAACGGGGAGTATGGGAGGTGGTTGGGGGTGGGGGCAGGAGTGAAGATAAGGGGAAGAGATGGCCAGGGTGGGAGACAGTGCAGCCAGGGGTCCTTGTCTAGGGAATATGACATGTAAGGTGCTAGAGGTGCAAAGACTGATTGTAAGTGCTAGGTGCTGGGGCATGTGCAGCTGGAACGGTGAAAATGTTAAGAAGATCAATCGCAGGATACAAGCAGTGAGAGGTGCAGCTTGGACTTGAAGAGGCCGAGTGTTGGAATGGTTGCTATGTCGCTGCCAAGAGAGTTGAGCCAGTTGGATGCCTGATAGGTGAATGATCTTTGTCCTTGGGTCGTGCGACATCATGGGATATGTAGTAGATGGGAATTGGATCTCCTTGTAGTGATGTTTCTATGTCTAGGCTTAAGGCGGGTACAGATACCAGGTGGGGCAAGCCCCATTGTAATTTTCTTGGCCGTGATGCAGGTTTGGTATTTTATGCGTTTGTCCAGTTGAAGCCATCCAGATTGGGAATAAAGGTCACATGTGTGGGTACGGCTATGTGAGCCAGTGATGAGATGACAGGCCTTATTCAGGGAGGTTGTGATACATTTGAGAGCAGTGGTAGTAGCAGATCCATATATGATAAGACCATAGTCTATGATGCTGACGATGGAGCTTTGGACAGCCACTGACAGTTCTTCTGGGGTTAGGTGTTTCCTGTACCGGAATAATGTGCCTAACCTCGCATTGGCAGACTTTACAACATTGCTGATATGGACAGCTTATGAGAGGTGGAGATCAAGGGTGATGCCGAGGTTCTTGAACAATTGTGTTTGCTCTAGGTTGGGTCCTTGTTCGGTTGCAGTGGAGAGGTGGAGTTGTTTGTTTTTGTTGTGGGGGCTGCAGAAGACCATAGACTTGTTTTTTTTCTGAATGAGAAGCAGTTTATGATTTAGGAACCAGGATTCAATGCAGGAGAAGGCCCGCTGAAGTTTATTTTATAATTGGTTGGATCAGGGTCCGAGGTGAGGATCACAGCATCTTCGGCTTAGAGAATTATTTGTTCTGGGAAGCTGTTCAGTAGTGTGTTTAAGAATAGGCTGAAGAGGAGGGGTCCCAGAATGGAGCCCTGAGGGACTCCTGAGCATGCCAGGTGACTGGTCTAGGGGAGTCAGACCAGGATAATAGGGCATATTCTGGGGGAGCATAAATAAATAAAAAAATGTATACAAGTTACAACTGCCCAACAAAGATGCTGCTGACTCCTCCAATATTGGCAGGAAGTGGAAGATCATGGGTGCCAGTTATCATTCCTTTGCCCAAGTAAAGCAAAAGTAACCATTAAGGGACAAATAAAAATGTTCTTTAAGGAGGTACAGCTGGAAAACTTGTATTTCCCTACAAAGTGCAGTGAAGGCTTTAAAAGGAGAGTCTGAGTTGGAAAACTTTGACTTGGAGAGCAAGCAAACAGTGGATATTGGCCATACAGCCACATTTTAAAGGAAACACAATTGCACATACCCAAATAATGGAGAGCATCATTTCTATTTTGGGCTCCCCATGACCCAAACAAGTAACATCCCCCATAAGGGGTTGCTGGCTCCTTCTTCCTGGGCTAAGAAACAGATATGGCACACTGATGAGTCCTAATGAGGATGACACACATGTATGTGTCTGCTGTTCTTAGCCTTTGCTGATTCCACTGGGAGGCCTTCTAACACCATGCAATTCTGCTTAAAGTAGAGACAGTCCAAATTCTCTCATGGGGATTTTCATATGTTTCCCATGATGCTTTCCATTATTTGGGTATGTGCAATTGTGTTTCCTTTAAAATGTGGCTGTATGGCCAATATCCTCCAGGATAACCCATGCCTCATGGCATTTGCTCTGGGGGTTCTTTTGTGATTCTTATAAATTTGCTTTTCATCTGCATTTGCATCTCAACTGTGCTGTATAATTTCTAGTTAGCACAGAATAGAAATGTGTACTCTTAGCTTTTGTAATTATTCTAATAGATAATTAGTAAATTAATTTATATTCTATCATACAGTTATACCTATGATCCTAACATTACAGCAAAAATATTATGACATTTTTTGCATTTTCATGTTTTCAAATGTTTAAATAAAAAATAAAATATTAAAAAAAAAAGGTGAATCCCTGCAGGACAGGTGCCCTCCCACTTGCCAAAAAGGGCTGGCACCAGATTTCACTGTCACCGATTGTGGTGGCTACAGGATATTTTTCTTTATCTTTTCTAACTTTCACAGGTAATGATGTATTGTTCCTATCTATTTCTTGGTGGAAAGTACAAGACTAGAGGAAGGTGAATAGTTTTGTCAGTCATCTTCATGCTCAAAGTGATATCTGTCACAAAATATTGTTTAATCTTTTTTTTTCTTGCTGTAGTCATAAATTTTAGTCTGTTTGTAGAAGTGTTTCTTCAGCTCCATGATGTGCTGTTAGTGTCAGTTTGTCAGTTTACTATAAAAAAAATGAAATTATAGTTTCAGCACAGCTCAGCTTCTACCTCCTCATCTCTCAGCCGAGACTGTTACCTTTGCTCACTTAGTAAAATGCCTAGATTTAACCATGACAGCTTCATAATCAGAATAAAGTACCTCAGTACTGACTAAAGTTAGAAATTGTAACAAGATAAAACTTTTCATTGTACCTGAGTGAACATTTGTATGAGCAGCTTAAAGCATTGACAGAATATGTGCTCATTGACAATGACCTGAGCCTCACCCAGATGCAGTCTGAACAGTCTCTACCTCCTACAGTCAAGGTACTTTCTGAGTTTGCAACCATTTCAGGTCTCACTGTCAACCTGAACAAAACTGTGTTATCTCCTCTGAACCAATGATGTGATAGAAGCTGCTGCTAGGTCTTGCTAGTCAATTGGTCTGGAACAGAGTTCAAATATCTAGGAGTCTGGGTCACTATCAAATGGTCGGAAGTGATATCAGTGATTATCTCTCCCTTATTTACCAACCTAAACAGGATATCTGGTGCTGGCTCAGGCGCAACCAATCTTTAATGGGGAAGGTTGAAGCCATATGCATGTTTACTTTTCTGAAGCTCATGTACATCTTTGGGGTATGCTGTGTACAAGTCAGCCATGATTGAGCACTTTCAAAAGGGTGACTCAGTCACAGCACCTGTGCATAGGGCTAACTGGCAGGGTAATGACTGGATATGGGGTGTGGGAGAATATAGCGATGGGATGTCACTATGTATACATGTACGTGGGGAGGGGACCATGCTGTGTGATGGGTGGAAGGGGTGGGAGGGTTTGTGGAGTGTAGTGGCGGTGGTGGGCTGCTGAGCTGCCGATGTGGTGTGGTGTGTTGGTGGCAGGCTGGGGTTGGGTGGGTGTCGTGTTCAGTGCTGGGCGTGATCATGTTTTGCGCCAGGTTGTTGTTTTTCTTTTTTCTAAAGTTTTGAACCCCCGACGTGCACCCCCCTGGCATTGAGAATCCTTTAGTAGGAGGTGCGAGGGGCACAGCCCCCCACATAAAAAAGAAAATCATAGATCTCAGACACCCTCTTGTAGTTCGCTACGAGTGTACATTGCCATAATTAATTTTCAGCAATGTACACTCACCCAAATGGTGATCACTATTCTGTGATCACCATTATCACATGGAACCCATCTTTGGCAACTTGCCACTCAGCATCCCGGATAAGGCTTTCCTTACAGTGGAGCATCTCATCAGCCATTTCCGTTGGGAATGCAAACCCCCAGATATGAGAAAGGCCAAGCTGTGATCCCATTGGAGCAAAAAGGGTGTAGTCCTTCCATGGTTTGAAGGTTATGCCCTGGCATATTGCATGGCACATATATACAAATGGTTCACTCTCCTCTCTAAGCAAACTCATCAGAATGGGTGAGACTTGAAATGGAGGCCAGAGAGGTACCCTGTTTCTGTATCCTATTGGGTCATAAACTCTCAAGGGCTTCTTTCTCTAACCCTAACATACTAACCACATTTCAGGCCTAGAACAACTGCATGACCAGCACTTCAACTCCCACATTCTCATGCCCCCCCCCCCAAGACTGCACACCTGCATTTGGCAAAACCTGAAAATACAAGTTGTGGGCCAGCCAATCAAGTGGAAGGGGCAGGAAAAGAAAGGCATCAACTTACTGTCGGACATCTCCACAACTGTTACTGATACACCTCTCTCCTTCCAGCAGATCCAGGTGAAATAAATCATCCCACACACTGTTTTCTGGAAGAATCTGTAATTACGGGTGGCCCCAGTGGCATGTGAAATATCTTACTTCCACAATGAGCCTGGAAATGGTTAGAGGTTAGACCTTTCCACAGCCTCAAAGGGTTTGACGGGGTAACACATGCCACAGTTAGGGATACCCCAAAACCTGTTCTCGACGCTAGCAGGTTGAAGTGGGAACAAGATCTGGGTCATCACATCTCATCTCATCAGGCCACTGGGAGTCTTGCATCTCTGTGGCACATCAGGCATATAAAGACTCCAAAAGCAGACTAATCCACGTGAAGATTCTGTGTAGATGGTATAAGATCCCCAAAATCTCTGCATTCTATGGGATTACTAAATGTACAACACTTAGCATGCTGGAGATGCTCACTCATTTCCAAGGAAGAGCCATGATACAGCAATGAACCCCGTGCGGGTAACAAGGGTTGCTACCCCCAGCAATTGCAGACAGTTACAGTTGGTTACCTGCACTCATGGACCCTTGAAAAAACAGCACTCCATAACAAACAGTATACATTGTTAAGGCTTTATTGCCAATTTGACCAGTGGAGAATGCACAGGTAGGACCACACACCACAATGCCCTGGAGCTTCAAGCCAAAACTCTTCATCAGGGAGCGTGGTTGTGGGAAACCTTGTCAGACATTTATAGTGGCACAATATAAATTAAACATGAGCAACCATTTTGCTGATATAAAAAAAAAAAATTTTTCTCAGCTTGATTCCAAAATTGCTAAAGTATTAAAATAAATGTGCATTTCTAAAATGTGAAAAACAAAATTTGAAAAAAATAGCATGAAGTATAATTATATACTAGATTTCAACCAACTTGGTGTGTATATAGATATGTATATATATATATCTTTCTTATATTTTTAACAGCTTATGCATTGGAATCAGACTATTTTTTGAGCTATGCTGACAAAAGATAGAAAGGAGAATTTCCGCAGCTATCTACATACTTAGAATGCAATCTGCAAGGTGGTCTTCTGTGAGGTAGAAAACAAAGAGACAGTCACTTGAAAAGACAGAGAAAGAGAACAAAGAATTATTCAACATTTTTTAACAGGCCACTATCTTCCACATGGGATCAAAGAAACTGCATATCGTCTGTGTTTATAACCCATCAAAAAATGTTATGAAGGGACTGGATAAGCTGATTGATCAAACGTCTTTATTTGCTGGTAGAAATGAGGTGCTAATACCTGGAGACCTAAATTTAAACTGGCTGGGTAATACCCATGCCATGTCACTCTCAAAGATTCAAAGCTTCAACCTCCATCAGCTGATCACTGAGCCTACTAGAACAGCCTTGCACTCGAACAGCAGCAGCACCCTGCTGGACTGGATAATGACTAATCATCCTGAACATATTCTCAACTCAAGCACTCTAGCTGATGCTATTACTGAACACTCCCTACTTTCTGCATTTGGGGCAAAGCTGTCCCTCCTCCATCAAAGCCTCATCTAATCACCTTCTGTAATTTTGCAGGCCTTATGCCACAGTCCTTTCTACGGGATGTCTCCTGCATTGACTGGACCAAGTTGTATGAAGCTAGTGATGTTCAGTCTGCCATAAACATTTTCCTAATGAACTTCCTAGCTGTTCAGGACCATCACTGTTGTCTGGAAACTCGTTGGGTCAAACAGAGGAAAACCCACTGGCTAAAGGCAGATCTTCTTGCTAAATTGAGGAAGAGAGACAAAAGTTGGCAACTTTTGAAAAAGTCTTGCTTACAAAGTGACTATAACTCCTACAGAGCTCAGCAGAATACCTGTAAAAAATACATCAAACATGCAAATAGCTCATACTGCAAGTAACTGCTTACAAACTCTTATAGAGTCTCCAGGAAATTCTGGACCCATGTCAAAACATTCCTGGGATCAAATCAGCCCTCATCACCAAGTGACATGATTCTTGATGGCATCAATTGTAATGATCCAGAGACCATTACAAATTTCTTTAATCGCAAATTTTCTGACCTAACAGCTTTCACATCCTCCTTCCTGGTATGGCAATTTCCTAATACTCCTCCTGTCAGGTCAGCCCCCCCTTTTCTATTTCAGGTCAATTACATGTAAATAAGTCCTCAACCTCCTCACTAAAATCTTGGAGACTACTGCTACTGGCTCTGATACCCTGGAACACAAGCTGCTAAAACTGGCTGCACCTTTCATAGCGGCTCCTCTAGCTAAGATATTCACTATTTCTCTCTGCCAAAGCCAAGTATCTGATATCTGGAAGTCAGAATGGGTAACACTTTTTTTTAAAAAGGTGATCCCAAAGACCCCGCTAACTACAGACCCATTGCAATCCTGTCTGTCCTCAGTAAGATCCTTGAAAAGCTTGGAGCAACCCAAACTATTGAATTCTTACAGAACCATGACCTTCTAGCTGCTGCACAGTATGGATTCCATAAAGGACACAGCACAATTACAGCTCTCCTGAAATTTACATCCAATACCTTATCTGCTATGGATGCTGGCCTTCTCACAGGGGCAATTTTCATCGACATGATGAAGGCCTTCGACCTGGTTGACCACTCTATTCTCTTTGCTACCATGCATTCACTGAGCTTTGCACCTAATGTTGCAAAATGGTTTGATAGCTACCTATTAAATAGGACACAAATGGTCAAATATAATTCTGCCTTCTCAGGTAAGCTGTACTGAACATTGCAGTGCCCCAAGGGTCCATCCTTGGCCCTCTCCTTTTCTCCATTTTTATAAATGCATCACCTCATACCTATCTGAAACATCCTCCCTACTATATGCTGATGATATAGTTCTTTACACCAGTGCCAAATGTATAGAGGACATAAATCAACAGCTCTCAGTTGACTTTCAGCTCACACAATCATGGTTAGCTAACCACAAGCTGGTTTTAAATGAGTCCAAGACCAAGGTTAGGCTTTTTGGTACCAACTCAAAAATCAAACTCCCCCCAAGCAATCCTGAAGTCTCTGCCTTGGATGGCTCCACTATTGGATCTGTTAAGTCTTTTAATATCTTGGTGTTACCTTCGACCAATCACTAAGCTTTGATCTCCATATACAAAATGCATACAAGACCTTTAATTCCAAGCTGGGTATTTCTTATCGCACCAGCTATGTGCTAACCCCTTCCACTAGGCTAGCCATAGCTCGTGGTATTCTCCTCCCCTCACTGACCTATGGCATTGCCACCTATACTGCTGCATCTAAGTCTAATCTACACAAGTGGGACGTCACCTACAACAGCATCTGTCACTATGCTTCCTCTTCCCATCGACTTAAACATCACTGTCTACTTTACTCGGACCTGAGCTGGCTGCCACCAAAAGAAACAATGCTCTACTCTCTAGGCTCTATTATCAATAGTACTGTATCATTAGATCTCAGACTCCTAAGTCCCTTGCTGATTACTTTATCAATCAGCCCTCTCACTATGGGTTGTGCTCTGTGGACAAGGACCTTGTCTGTATCCCAAGGCAAAGTTCTTCCAAGGGGGCAAGTGCCTTTGCTGTTCTGGCTCTCCAATACTGAAACTCCCTCCCTCTAACTGTGGGCCATGCTCCTTCTCACAATGCCTTTAAGATGGAGCTACGCCAGTGCCTTATGTCAACAAACAAATTCTCCAGTTTCAAACCCCCTTAGCCCCTTCCTACAACACCAGCACTGTCCTGCACTTTGACTCAATTTCTGTTTCCATCTCATTTAAACTCTTTCACTTTTCTCTCAATTTTTCCACATTCTATGCTGATTAGCCACCCTTCAGCATTGCTTCTCAACCTCCTTCATCTCTACAGTTTGTAAATCCATATGTGATTGACTGATGTAATGTCATGATGCATAGTCCTACTTTGTTTCACTGTTGAAATTGTAATCTCCAATGAGGTTTTTGTAAATTGTAATGTTTTGTTGTTGTAGTGTACTGTATCCTCCCAGGTCATGCCTGAAAATAGTCATGGTTATGGCTAGTGCACCTACCCAGTAAACAAAAAACTAAATAAATAAAAATAAATATGCAAGTATATTTTTTCTCAATTTCTGAAACTGAGGCTCATTTTACATTTACAACATATGAACAAAAGAACTTCCCTTAAAATATTCAAAAATTTCACTTTTATCAAAAAATGTTATACAAAATCAAGCATTTGAATGGTCCACCATTTTCACTGTTTTAATCTGTTCAATCCCACTGAGCATATTTGGATTTGAATCATGTTTTTCCCAAAAATGTATTCCCACAGGGGTTTCCTGTTTAACATTTATGATCGATATCACATGTTCCTGTAAACATTAAAACATAACTCAAATCCAGGTATGCTGAGTTTCAATGGGATTGAACATACTAAAATAATGAAAAAAGCTGGAGACAAACAAAATTAACTTTAAAATAAGAGAAAGTTTTGGGATTTCCACTTTAAAACATGTAAAACCTCATGGATTGAATAACAGTTGGGATAGTTGTGTTATTTGAAATGATGTGAAATGATTTGAATTGAAATGAACTGTCACCGCCTTCTAGGTTACTGAATGTCTTTGAATGGTCACCCTTAGGTTTGTATAACCTTTTCTGATAAAAGTAAAATGTTTGAATATTATAAGGGAAGTTCTTTTGTTCATATCTAATAAATGTAAAATTAGCCTCAGTTTCATAAATGGAGAAAAGATACGCTTGTATATGGAAGATAGTGACCTCTAAAAATGTTGAATCATTCTTTGTTCGCTTTCTTTATCTTTTCAGGCGACTGTCTCTCTGCCTTCTACCTCATCAGATACCACCTTGCTGATTGCATTCTAAGGAAGTGGATCACTGTGGAAATTCTCCTTTCTATCTTTTGTCAGCATAGCTCAAAAGTAGTTGGAGTCATTTAATTTAATTTCATTTTATTTTGGTGACCGGGTAGAAAAGCTATTGGGACACACGGCCGTTTTACAGGCTTGACCCTGGAAGAGTCAGAAGACATTCATATTCACAATACAAAAGAAATAAATGTAAATAACAGTAATGAAACCATAGTACAATGATACCGTATAAATACGAAAAGATACAATCCATGTAGTAAAATATAAAGACACATCAGCAAATCAGGAAAATTCAGAAAAGTTGATCCAGCATAGTAAAATCATGTGCAAGTACATACAGACCTGGAATGAAGTTCCTTTTTTAAAGTTGTCCTAAACTGATTGAAATTTGGAACATTTTGCATTTTAGCAGATAAGTCATTCCAAGTTTTTGTCACACTTTGTTTAAAATATTTTTGATATTTAGAGGTTTTACAAATTGGAACTGTCAGATAAATTGAATTTTGGATCACAAATTTCTGGACAAGGCTCTCTGCTGAAAAAAAATAAGCATTGGATGAGATCTTGTGCAATAAATTGCTTTATTTAGAAAACAAGATTTCTGTAATATATATCTATAATCCAGGGATAACTACCCCAGCCTGTTATACAGGCTACAGTGGTGTTCCCTGGACTTTGCCCTAAGGGTGACTCTACAGATTCAATTGTACAAGTAATTCTTTAATGCCTAACCTTCTCAGAGACACCTCCCCAGATTAAGCTTCCATAATCTAATATGGGCAACAAGCAGATTTTGACAATAGCCCTCCTGGTCTCATCGGCTAGATAATCCCTAACAACATAAAGGGGCCCTAGTTTCCTATGAAGCTGCTTTGTTACATTATCAATATGAATTTGAAAACCCAATTCACTATCCAAAGTCACTCCTTAATATTTAAAATCAGAAACAACATCAATCGTAGTACTGTATTTGTTGTAATAGTGAAGGCTTCATGTAACTTTTTAGACTTTGAAGAGGAGCAAAATAACATTTCCTTGTTTTGTTTCTGATTTAAAACAAGTCAATGCTCCTTTAACCAATGTGTCAATTTGTTACACTCCTTACCCAGGTTTTCCTGAAACATAGCAATATTATTATCTGCAACATACGCCCACGGGGGCGGTCTTCATAGATCTGACCAAGGCATTCGACCTGGTGGATCACCCACTCCTACTAAACAAACTGAGCACTCTTGGACTGGACCAACACTCCCAGAACTGGTTCAACAACTACCTGACTGACCACTCCTAGCAAATCAAGTGGAGAGGTGCTACCTCTGACCCTCTACCACTAATGGAGGACGTGCCACAAGGCTCCATCCTGGGCCTGTTCCTGTTCTCCCTGTTCATCAATGACCTCTGTCACTACTGCGGGGGCAGCTCCATTGTGCAGTACGCTGATGATGCAGTACTCTACAGAGCTGCGCCACATCAGGATGACCTAGGACACCTGCTCCAGGCTGACTTCTTCCAGGCTGAAGCATGGTTGGTTGAGAATCACTTAGTTCTCAACCCTACCAAGACCAAAACACTCCTGTTTGGTCCCAAATCCCTGGGTCCCTCCCAAGCACATCTTCTCCCACTGGTCACCTCATTCGGCTCTCCTATGGAAGTGACGCAATCATTCAAATATTTAGGTCTTACACTGGACCAAGCACTCACACTAAAACCACATGTAGACTTGGTGGCCAAAAACATCCACCAAAAACTCGGGCTGCCCTACCATCTATGCGCCAATCTGATACCTGAGTCAAGGCTGGCAATCACTCAGAGCGTCTTCCTGCTTACTCTTATGTATGCGGCCCTAACCCTACTCGGCATCTCTAAGCTAGACTATGGTAAATTACAGATGCTGTACCACAAAGTCGCATGATTCACTACTAAAGCCCATCCAAGGACCCACCACTGTGAAGTCCTTGCTGCACTCAAATGGTCCACCCTGAACCTAAGACTTCAGTACCCCCTACTAAACTGGACATACAAGCTCCTCTGCAATGATCCCCCCGAAGGGCTTGTTGGGCTTATCACCCCAAAACACCCCAGCAGGTCCCTTCATACCTCAGAAAAAAACTGCTTGAATAGCCCAGACCCAGATCTGCAGCAGGTAATAAGTCCTTTGCCGATACAGCACCCACACTGTGGAACAAGCTCACCCATCAACTACAAGAAGCACCTTCCCCAGCTATTTTCAAGACGAGGTTACATGCTCACCTCCAAAATCTCAGCTCCTGCGTATGTCCGGAAGGCTAGCTAAGTCATGCCCCCAGCATTTAATTACCACAGCTGACCTAAGGTACTCCCCCTGTAAATAGTTGCCCTCTCCAGCTGCTATGAATGTTGTGTAGTGTTACAAAACATCATACACTTGTATGCTATGTACTACTCTATATCTATTGACTGTTGTCCAGTTATTATTGTACAAAATCATCGTTCACTTGTATGCAATGTACTACTCTGTATCTATCAACTGTACTTGTTCAACTCTATGTAAATAACTCTGGGTCACCCCTGAAAAAGGGACCTCCGGGGCCCAGTGGGCTTACCCGGTTAACAAAATTTAAATAAATAAATAAATAATATAACACAGCATTGTCTGCATATAAACCAATAGATGAATCAGTACAAATGGACAACAGTCCATTTAAAAAGACTGAAAACAATTATGGTCCCAGAATCAAGCCCTGGGGCACTCCATAATCCAGCCCTCTTTGCTCAGACAGTATTCCATTAACTTGGAACTGTTGTACCCTACCAGTTAAATAACTGTGGAATCAATGCACCACAGGGACCCCAAAACTCAACTCTCTAAGTTTAGTCTCCATTAAAGGGTGGACCACAAGATCAAAGGCCTTGGTCAGGTCCATGAACACTGCTCCAACATACTTCCCTTCTTCCATAGTTTTATGCAAATCACTCGTGAACCTGCACAAGGCCGTCGCCATGCCGCACTCCTCACGGAATCCATGCTGAGCCGACTTCAACAATCCATACTTATTCAGATGTTCCACAATCTGACAGTGCAGCAGTCTTTCTTGTATTTTACCTACCAAGGACAATAAGGAAATTGATTGAGTCCAATACAGTAAGCTGTTAAAAATGTGAGATATACTGTATATATATGAAGTTGGTTGAAATCTATTATCTAATTAAACTTCAAGCTATTTTATTTTTACATTTTATTATTCACATTTTGGTAATGCACATTTATTTTGATACTTTTTAAATTTTGTAATCAAATTGAGGAAAAAAGAAAACAATATTTTTTTTTGCATCAACAAAATGGTTGTTCATGTTTAATTCATATTATGTCACTTTAAATGTGTGACAAGGTTTCCCCCAACTACTGACCCTAATGAAGAGTTTTAGACTGAAGTGCTGGGGCATTGTGGTGTGTGGTCCTACCTGTGCACACTCTACTGGTTGAATTGGCAATAAAGCCTTGAAAATGTATACTGTTTGTTGTGGAGTGCTGCTTTTATATGGGTTCACAAGAGCAGGTAACTTCCTGTAACTGTTTGGAGATGCTCGCTACCAGACACAGGCCTGCTGCATGGCCTGTGGGACTGCCCACAGCTTTCCTGTCTGTTGCAGGTGGTTCTCACTGACTTCTTTAAAAGACTCCACAAACTTATCCCAAACTCACCAGACCTGATGGTCATTGGGATTAAGTCCCAAATAGCAGCAGTACCCAAATGTCACCAATGTTGGCTCATAGCAGCCCCAATGGAAATTAAATATCTGATTTTAATGAACTGGAGACAGGTGAGCCCACCCTTTCTGATTACATGGCATTCTGTGCTTTTGAAGTTAGCAACCTTTGAGGGGTTCTCATTAAAAGAAATGGGAAAAATGTGTCTTGCTCATAAAAAATGGGATCCTTTTTTATCAACACAACAACTGCTATGCTCCCTTATCAAATCCCTTTAACACTCCTAGGTTTGCCCATCTGGGTGGGATAATTCCCTTTCCCTCTAGACTACTCCTTTCTCACATTCCCTCTGCTAGAGCCCCAGTTTGTTTTGGTTACTCATGTAACATGGCAGATGTGTACTCTGTTGTTAGTATTTCCCTAATACTGACTAGTTCTGTGCAGTTCTGTTCTTGATGAATTACCACCCTAGTTGTGTACTGTTTGTGTACACCTCATAAGGTGTCTGATATGTATCCTGTTTAACTCTTATTCAATTGATGTCATGCTCAGTACATTTTCTTTGTGAATGCTCTGTATTGTTAAAACAATGTACTCAATAAAAAGACTCATGTTAAAAAAAAGAATACATGCTCATACAGACAAGCCAGGACAGTAGATTCCCCCCCCCCAGCTGCCACCTCCTCATTATCACCTTAATCTGCCTTGCTTGATGCCACATTAGCTACAGCATCTGCTTTAGCTTGTTTCAATTCCTCCAACATTAAAGATCATTGCAATTAGTGTGCAGTTCAATGTCAGTCCCGCTTTGACAGACATGTGAAAATGAATCAGACAAAAATTGACTAGTAAACATTATACAGTGTATTCTGCCTATTATTCTTATGTTTTCTTACTTATTTAGAATGAAAAGAAAAGTAAGAACTATTCAAATGCTGATTTTCTGTTTACCATATATTTGAGTTGACATAGCCCTCATGGACACAGAGGTCAAAGAGAAGGAGAATTGAGAAAGCTGCTTCAGCAACACTGGGGCATACATAAGTTAAAACAGAGAATTCAGTGCATACGCCACACATGTCAAATCTTTCCAATATAATATTCTTTCTGCCTGACTTGGCTACTGCCGTTTTTATCTTCAATGAGAGTGGTAGTCTCTTGGTGTTCATATCAGAACTCTGCTGCAAAGTGTCCCTACTACCAAACATCATGGTAGACCTCCCATCAGCTGGGTTCGTAGCCCTATTCCAAAATGTAACTGCCTGAATTGGCTTTTTTTATACAAGATGCACTGCCTAAAGAGGCTTCCTTTAATTAAGATGCAATCCCATTCAATGTGCAGGTAACTGGTGAAGGGTGAGCCAAAAGAGAGAGCCCTACATCTTATAAACATTAAACAAAAACACAAAATTACCAGTTCAACCTTTGCTCATCCACAAACTTCAAAATATATATTTTTTTCTCATTAGGGGTGTTATTTCTTTGTGGCATAAAACAGTTAAAAAAAAGAGAATTTAGTGCACAACCTACCACCACGGCAGATCTTTCAAATATCTTTTCTGCCTAAATTGGTTACTTCCTTATTTTATTTGTAGTCAGAGTGGGGGCCTCTGGGTATTCTTATCAGAGTTCTGCTCTGAAGTTGCCCAGCTACCAAATATCACGGTGGACCACCCATCAGCTGGATCCCTATTCTAAAATGTACAGTAACTACCTGGACTGACTACTTTAATATAAGGTGCACTGCCTAAATTGTCTTTCCTTAATTAAGGTGCAATCTCCAACCGATGTGCAGGTAACTGTTGAGGAACCTACTAATAGAGAGAGCCATATTTGTTACCCTTCTTGTTTTTGACTTCTAAAGGGTGCCCAGAGCCCCTGGGATTGTACGCTATATAAATAAAGTGTACCTGCCTACCATATATCTCTCAAGGGTTAAACAGACATAAAATTGAAAGCTCAACCCTTGCTCATTCACAAACTTTAAAAGGTGTTTTTTGTTAGTGGTATTTCAGCTTACACAGTGTATATACAGTAGTACCTCTCAATATATAATGTGAATAAATCATGAGACACAAAAATGGAACATTATACCATGAAACAAATGACAATTCTTTCTTATGTCAGTGTCAGTTTAATTTATTGTAAATTTTATGGAAAAGAAAGAAAGAAACACAGCCAGGGAAGCCTGCACACAGCAGGGGCAGTGAGGTCCACCAGAGCCCTTAAAAGTAACTACTCTCCTCCTGCAGCTGAACTCTGTGAGGGGTGTCTGGCTATTTCTTTTTTGCCCTCCTATCTTGACTGATTGTTTTTCTCTGAAGTATATCTGACTGCTGCAGATGGGAATTGCTGCTGAATTCACTGGAGCTTTAACAGCAACCAGACAGGACTCTCCAGTACTGCTTTTGTCTCTGTTTACATCCATTTGCCTGTGTTACTCTGCTAGTACAGATTGTAGCTATTTCTGATCCTAGCCTACTCAAGCCCCCCAAATGCCTGGATTTCCTTTTTATCCTAGCCCAAGGACGCTCATCTCCCAGGGGTCTTGAACCTGGTATCTGGTGCACCAAAGTCTGCAGCCCTACCACTAATCCAAAGCGGCAGTCACCCTCTCAGGGGCACAGCCAAGACCCTTACACAATCCACCACAATTATAAATATAGGCATCATGCATAAACATCCCCATCTACAGCGCTTCACTATTTTAGCCATCCTGGTGTTCACCTTTCTCCAGCCAGATCACAGTCCCAGCCCTCAGAGGGCAGCACCCCTAGACAACCCTATCTTATCCCTAGCCCCCCACTCTTGCCTCACACCCTAGGCCCCGGCACTCACCTCCTGGCAGACCTCCCAACACCTCTGCCTACCCAGGCCCTCCCTGGACCCACCTCCTCACCACCATTCCTAACCTTCATGCCCTACCCATTCCCTCTACCCCTGTGGCCTCACTCTTATCTTGATGTCCAGCTAAGGATACCTGTGGCTACCACCCCATAGTTAGAATTATTACTCTGCTACTGCTACTCTCTGGAAATGTCCACCACAACCCTGGCCCTACTCCCACCAGCCCACCCAAGACATTGTCCTCAGGACTCTGCATTGCCTCCCTGAATATATGCAGCTTGCAGAAAAAATCTGCAGCACTCCAGTGCTGGATCATACTACACCAGCCTGACATCACTACCCTTGTGGAGACGTGGTTTTCAAAATCCACACCAACTCCTTTGTCTGACTGTCTGGGTACACCCTCTACCAGGAGGATCGAGTAGGCAAACGCGGGGGTGGCTGTGCTGTTTTCATACGTGACACTATTGTTGGTCATGCGCTCCCTGCCCCCAGGTTTGATATTGGTGCCCAGGCCCTCACCCTCAAACTCATTCCTGATCCATCTAGGGGACTGCTCTACCTCACAGTCTCCTATGTTCCCCCCAAAGAACCAGAACCTGGCAATCTTGTCTGTTACAGATTATCTCACCACCCTCCCCCACAAAGTAGAACAAGTCCTTGTTGGGGACATCAGTGTCAATTGGCTTAATCCCTCTGCCAACCAAGCAAGTGACACCTTCGCTGCCCTTGACCTGACCCAACTAGTCTCCCAGCCCACTAGACTCAGTCCCTCCAGTGGAACCAGCACCCTCCTGGATGTCATAGTCACCAACCGCCCCCACAAAATCCAGGACATACAAATCCTCCCTGACTCTTTAAGTGACCACTCCCCTATCCTATTTCTCTGGTCCATCTCTACCCCCAAACCAGTACCCCAATCTACTCTCCGCAGGAACCTCCACCCGGGTGGCCTGAATAAACTCAGTCAATTCCTAGCCCAGATTGACTGGTCCCCATCAACCAGGCATCCAGCATTGAGTCTGCCCTCAACCTTTTCACACAGGCTTTTAACAAGGCCTGTGATCTCTACGCATCGCTTACCAGACTCCACACCAAAAAGCAAAATGCACCATGGGTCACCCCCACCCTACTCCAAAATCTCAGGGAAAGGGATAACCTTTGGCTCCTAGCAACTGAGACTGGCAGGATGTCAGACAGACAAGCCTACAATTCTGCATGGAATAGGTGCATGTGGGCCATCCGTTAGGCCAAGGCTGCTCACTAACAGGCCACCCTCACCTCCTCATGGGGGTCTACCTGGACCTTTTAGGACAATATTAAAGAACTGAATGGGAAATCTCACTCCCCTCCCCCATCCCAGCTTACTATTGACAGTTCTATTACCACTGAACTGCTTAACATAGCTAACTGCCTTAACACCTCCTTCAAGGACCTTAGCTCTGTCCTTCCCAGTAATATATTCAACCCAACTCCCAATTCAGAGCCCCCTGTCCTTCAACATCCCCAGTTCTACTTGCACAAAATATCTATCCATGAAGCCAGACCATTCCTTCTAAAAGCATTAGGCAGCAACAACCCAAGCAATGACTCCTTGGATCCCAAAATAATACGACTGGTCCTGGATGACATCCTAGTCACACTTATGAGCTTACTAAACCGATCCCTCTTCCTGGGTCAGTTTCCCAGTGTTTGGAAAACAGCTGTTGTCACACATAGTCATAAAGATGGGGACAGGTCCACCCCCAGCTACTATCAGTCAATTTTCATCCTTCCTCCACTCTCCAAAGCCATAGAAAAAATGGTGGCTACACAGCTCACTGAGTACCTGAATAAATATGCTGTACTATGCCCAGAGCAGCATGGTTTCCATGCAGGCCATAGCACTAGTACGGCCTTACTGGAATTCTCCAACTTTCTGCACTCCTCTCTTGATTCTGGCAACCTTGCTTGAGCAGCATTCATTGACCTCTCAAAGGCCTTTGACGCTGTCTGCCATCCCCTCCTACTTGACGCCCTCTACCATATTGGTTTCTCTACTGGTCCCCTCGTCTGGTGCTCTAGCTACCTATCAGCCCATTCTCAGTGCATCAAAATCAATGGGACACTCTCAGAGACTCACCCTGTCTGCTCTGGGGCCCCCAGGGCTCCATCCTGGGCCCTTTACTTTTTAGTTTCTACCTAAACACCCTGCCCGGTGCCTGCTCCAGCAAAATTTTACTGTATGGAGATGATGCTGTTCTTTATGCCTCTCACAGAAATTCTGCCTCCCTTCAGGACTCTCTCTAACACACCTTCAACCAAGCAGAAAGCTGGTTCAAGGAGCACAGACTTGTCATTAATCTTGAAAGACCAAGTCATTGCGCTTCTCCCACCATCAAAGCAAAGCTAGAAAAAAAAACCCTCCTTATCCTCCCAAGCACTCAACGCCCACTTGAGCAAGTGCACACCTACAAATATCTTACGATTACTTTTGACACTGCCCTCACTTTTCACACCCACATTAATGCCCTCACATCTGCCGCCAACACCCAGACTGGCCTCCTATACTGACATAGGACTGCCTTCCATTCAATACTCTCTGACTCGCCATCACATCCTTAATACTGTCCCTAGTGGTTTATGACCTACCAGTATATGGAGCTGCTGATTACACGGCACTCAAAAAGATCTGACTCACTCTGATCAAGGCCTGTAGACTACTGACTAGTGCCCCCAGGCTTACCCATACCTGTCATCTGTATTCCACTGCTAATCTCCTCAACCTGGAAGAACATCTCCACTACCAAACCTGCTTCCTAGCCAAGAAAATTCTGTTTGGGCTCTCCTCCCCCCCAGTGTATCTGCCTCCCTCCAACATACCTCCCCCAGAGTCTCCACCTGCAGCTCAGACAAGGCCACCCTACTCTACTGGTACCCAGAACTAGGACCTCCCTAGCTCAGAGATCCTTTTGCAACAGGGCCCCTTCCTGGTTTAACACTCTCCCTATAACCATCACTAACACTTCCAAAATTGCCTCCTTCAAAACTGCTCTTTGGAACCACCTGTTCAGCACCAGCTGCTGTTCCTGCCACTAACAGGCTGCTCGCATATCACTAAGTGCACTTCGACAAAGTCTTCTGGACTGCCTCCTCCACTCCCTACCCCCCTCCTCCCACCTGGTTTCCATCATTCCCTCCTGCCAGCTATCTGTATTTATGTAACTACTGTTTTATGAAATGTACAAAACATATGTAACAATGACTGTATACTACCATGTAAAATCTGTGTAAATCTTTATGTCAACCTTCTGTAATATTGTAACACTGGTGTCCTCTCTGTGACGGAGTATCTTTGTAAATGAGCCTCTGGCTCAAAGGTTGCAAATCTGATTGAAGAAAGAAAGAAAGAAAGAAAGAAAGAAAGAAAGAAAGAAAGAGAGAGCATTTAATATTTATACTTACCATATACTTGAAGTATCATTGCCTTGGAGGGCAATGAACCAATGTGAAGGCTGTCAGGATATAATGGGTGAAACTCACAAGACAAACTATGCATGAGTAAACTACACAAACTAAATGTTTTGTTCCACTGTGCCTTGTGTTTTATCAATAAGGCACATTATAGTACGCACCACTATGACCTCTATAAAGAAGTTGGCTGGACATCACTCTCCACCAGGCTACTGACTAATTTTGGCACGTGGACACTCAAAATCCTATTAAATAAACTTCTGGCCTACATCTCCTCAATCTTTCACATTTCACACAGCACCCATTCCCTTAAGAAGTCAGCTTTCATCCTCCTGGACATACCTAGGACATGGACCTCCCTTGGTAAGGCTGCTATTACCTATGGTGAGGGTCTCCATGGCATGGAATAGTATACAGTTGGTGTTCAAGCTTACTAGCCCTGTTTCATTAAACTTCTTCAAAACATTGGCCAATACATACTTTTATGGTACTATGTGATTGTCAGAGGCTTTGTTATCTTTCTCTCCTCCTGCTGTCCCTCCACCCTCCCACCCAGCACCCTCTCTCAGCCCAGTCCCCTCCCTCCCTCCCTCCCACCCCACCCCTTCTTCCCTTCACCTTCTTACCCTCCCCCTCCCTTGCATTTCCTTTCCCACTTTTCACCTCCCTATTATCTCAGCCTCCTTTCCTCCTTCCACCTGCCCTCCCTGTACCCCCATCAAATTCCTCCCTTTCCTGCTGTCCATTACCCTCCTCTTCCCCCTCTCCCCTTCCTGCTATGACCCCCCCGATCCCTTATTCCTTCAAAGGTTGCCTTTGTGCTGCACTCCCACCTAACCCACATACACTCAGACACTTCCTGATGCCTTATGTATCCTTTACACTCTCCTTCCCCTCAGTATCAGCCACTCCTCCAACCCTATTCCTGTACGTTACATAAATGGGTTCCAGAAGCCACCCCTCTAACTGTTGATCTTGGCACTTTGTTTGCACTGTAGGTAACCCATCACTTTGTATTTTGTCAGTTCAATACCAGGCACTTTATTTTATTTTATTTTTTAATTTTAGTCTTTGGTAACCGGGTAAGGCCCACTAGGCACAAGTGCCTGTTTTCAGGGGTGACCTGGGAGCACTTGGTAGTTAAGTGACTTGTTCAGAGTCACACAGTATGCAAGTGGAGGTTGTGAGAATCAAACTCAGATCTAGTCTGCAGGATGTATCAAGCTCATTCATACCTTGTTCCTCTAACCTCTAGGCCATACTGTCAGCCAGTTTATTACTGTACTGTATGATTATGAAATTACTTCCCTGTTTTACCGCGCATTGTAATTTATTTAAGTTTTTATTACTTTTATGCATTACCTGTAATGTTTTGTAATTACCTCTATATGTACCGTACCTTCCCTTATTGTCCATATGCATATGTCCATGTTTAATGTAACCAGAACCTCCTTGTGAATGAGCCTGCTCAATGGAGTTTTGTTCCTGAAATAAACTTAAAAAAAAATAAGGGCTGTTTGTATAGCCTAGAGGTTAGAGTAACAAACTGTGAATGAGGTTGGTAGATCCAACAGACATGGGTTTGATTCCAAGAACCTCCACTTGCATATGGTATAACTCTGAGCAAGTCACTTAACCTCTCCAGAGCTCCCTGGTTGCCCTTGAAAATAGGTGCTTGTGCCTAGTGGGCCTTACCTGGTTACCAAAGACTAAAATAATAAAAATAAAAAGGTACTGTACATGGCAATCAAATACTGATTTACTAAATGTAAAGCTCACCATCAGTTTATGACTCATATTGTTTTGCCATCCTAAGAGAAGGATGGAACATTATTCATTAGGAATCAGTTTGTTTCATAGGCAGTGACACGTAGAAGGCAGAGGTCAGAAGGAAACAGACATCTCATTTAGATTGCTCTTGGGGCATCTTCAGTGATGGACATGCTGCATGAAAAGCCCAACATTTCACATGCATTGTCAGGGAGGAGGCAGAGGTCAGGAAAAAAGCTGGCAACTTGTTTGGCTTGCCCTTACAGCATCTTTAGCAATGGACATGCTGAGAGAAAACCACAGTACATCACAGACAGTAACACAGAGGAGGTGGAGGTTAGGACAATGCAGGCATCTTGTTCAAATTGCTCTAGCTGCATCTTTAGTAATGGACATGCTGTGACAAAAGCCAACATTTTACAGGCAGTGACATGGAGGGTGTAGAGGTCAGTAGGAAGCAGGCATCTTGTTTGAATTTCTCTTGCAACATCTTTATGAGGGTCACGCTGTGAAGAAAGTACAACATTTCACAGGCAGTGTCATGGAGGACGTGGAAATCAGGAGGAAGCAGTAATCTTCTACAGATTGCTCTTGTGGCGCCTTTATTGCTGGACATTTTATTAGGAAGGCACAGAATTTCATGGGTAGTGACATTGAGAAGGGAGAGATTAGAAGGAAGCAGCAGCTTGTTTACTATGGTTTTGGTGACAACCATGATGACTAAAGAGATTGACAATTGCACTTGAGTGAGGTTACATAGCCATGATGAAAGATTAGGTAAAAGTAGCACTTACTTTATAGTCACTGTGACGGGGTTCTGGAGGATGGAAAAGGAAAAACTGGAATTAGGTGAATGCTGTATGGAATAAACTATTCTATAATGCAGCAGCAGAGTAGCTGTGTCTGTGCAAAGCTCCCATTTTTTGTATTTTTGAATAATTTTCATTATCTACCATTTGTGGATTGAGAAGGAGGAAATTGTTGCCCAAGGTGTGGGATTTGTGTTTGATGTTAGTTGGAATCAGGATAGTAACCACATTTGTTCTATGGTCATCACATTTGTTCTATGGCAAATCACTCCTACTGTAGTGTAAATGTAATTTTATTTATAAAATGGGGAGAGAAAATCCTCCATCCTCATTGGTCATTGCTTGTGCATCAGATCTGTTCGATGCATGGGTAATAACAACTGCACCAATGTAGGATGCTGCTCAGAAATTGCTGTGCCACTCCAAATGTTCAATTTTAAAAATGCTGCCATCTTTTCCTCACTGACAAGGCTCATTCCAGAGTTGCCGGCTGATCTGGGAAACTCTGGTGCTGTTCAGTCTTCACTTGTTTCCCCTTAGTTTCAGCCCCAAAAAAACAATCAATAGTAACAAAACCAACAACAAAAAAAAGTAATAAAAAACTGAGCCCTGCAGTGTCAGTTTACCTTTGAGTAACTCCCTCTTACTTGATTTATCACCTGTGCTCAGTCATCCACTCTCTCTTTCCCCAATACTGTTCCCTGCCCACCTGCAAAAAACTTTGCTGTCCTGTTTTCTGTCTTTCTTTAAGAGATGGCAACAGTAAACACAGCTGGCAGATTTTAAGGAAGAAATTTTAGCCCCACAATTATCTTCCAGTGAGATGTTGTGAAAAATATGTACAGTGTTTAGAAACTGTTTCTATACTGTCTGCTTGAGATCTCGCTGCTGTTCACGTAGGATCACATAACACATCTCCTCCCCCCATAACCAATGCTGATTAGGCTCCCGGATTCATCTCCACATGTGTTTAAAAAAAAAAAATTAGTAACAGACAATTTCTTCTACAGTTTTCCATTCCTTTGGCTCTCCCCATTTTACAAATGTCATTAAAAACTGTAAGCCAGCTCATCGGCGCAGCGGCACAGATTCTGTTTGCGGCGCTTAGCGACGGGTTAAGGAACCGACTAAGGTCATCAGAAGAAACCATCGGGGTGAAGGTTGGAGCGTCCGTAGACAGCTCGCTTTCTCCAGGGGAGGGTGGGGATGTGAGCCGGGCACCTGCTGGTCCCTGGCAGAGGCCGGGAGCATGGCAGAGTGTTAGGGGCTCAAATTTCCAGGGAGTGACGGACATCGGTGTTCACGTTGACATCAGGTACATCACTCTCCGAGGGGAGAAAACCAGAAAATGGCTCTCTGGCAAGCCAGATGATGCCTGTCTGATCCCCTCGCTGCCGTTATGACCCTGCGACCTCCCACCCAAGCAGCACCTGGAGCTGATGCCGCAGTGACTGGATGATCCCCACCGGTGCCTTCCCTGTAGGAGGAGGGGGACCCACCCGGCGAAAGGTTACGCTGGGCTACCTCCAAGGGGGACTGCGATCTGGGGTTGAGGCAGGTCATGGAGATGGCGGACAGATGGGACACGACATTGAGAGACCGAAGGAAGTGCTCGCCAGATGGGGCAGAGGAGCATAAAGAGGAAAAAACAAAAACAAAAAAAAAATTGCTGGCGTATCCTGCTTCTCTGACCAGACAATCTCGCTCCGAAGGCATGGCTGCTCTTATTGTATCTGTTAGCAATTGTGGTCTCATCCAGGCTCATTCTCAACTAAAAATCGACTTCTGTAATTTTGGTTATTACTTTTTTAATATGCTGATTTGTAGTAGACAAGATAATGGGTAAGGGTGGGTAAGGGGCGAGAAGTACTTCCCTTACTCTATGAAATGCTGTCACTCCTGGGAAGGAGGGCACTTGGATGTTGTACATCTACTTGCAGTGGGTGCACTGGTTAACAGGAAAAAAAAACATAGCTAAAAGTAGATAAACAGTTTCACCCTCAGCACCTAGTGGGTGTGCCATCCCACAATTAAAAAAAATCTCCATAAACATATCTCCACTAGGGCTGGTGTGTGATTGTGTGTGTGTGCGCTGCCACTTCTGCAGAAATAAAATACCAACACAGTCGTCTCTCTTTCACTGTTTTCCTGGATCTACTTCTCATTACAAAAAAGAAATCTACAATATTACATGGAGGGGTGAGAGGTAGTGTTCTTGCATCACGTTGTCCAGCACAGAAATAATGACATCATAATAATGTCATTATGTGGCAGGCTAAAGGAGTATTTTATCTCAATGAAAAATAATCAGATCTTATTCCTCACATATACAAATGATTTTTCTAACTGTAAAAGTTGTGAAAAATAGGAACTTATTTTATAAGTACAATAAGACACTCCTGGGTTGTGCATGGAACAGATTTTTCTGCTTTTCCAGGTGTTGCAGGCAATTGCCTATGGCCTTATGCCACACTACTAGAGATGTCGTGAAGTTTTTCTCTGCCTGTGAATTCCCTGTGAAGTCGTCAACTTTGCACCATGAAACATTTCACATAATTGGCTTCTAGCTATGAAACTTTGCAGGTAAACTTTGAAAACATTGAAGTTAACTTCGACTTTTGTTAGTAACTTCGGAGTTAACGAAAAACATGGTTGGTCACATGATTCACTAACTGCAGGTAACAGGGGAGTCTCCAGGCATGCAGGAAGTGAATGTTAACTTTCATTTGGGCAGTTGTAACTAGGGCTGTGCATGGTCCGAATAGTATTTCCTGAATACCACGAATAGTGGGCTTGCTGAATGGATGTCCCTAATAGTTCACTATTCGGCCACTATTCAGGATGTACTCTTCAGTGGGTGAGATTTCAAAATCTCATAGTACTTTGCTAGCAAATCAGAGGCTGTTTTTGGAGCTCACAGCCAGGAACACCATGTGATCTCCTCACTCTGAGTGTGTAGATGAGAGAGCTAGTTCTGTTTAATTTACCACTTGTGACTTTTATAACTGTCTAAAAAACATTTTGTGTGTGATTCAGTTTTGACATCTGATCACCTTGTGACTGCATCTGACTGCAGGTTTGTTTTTCATCCGTGAAACTGGGCTCAGTTTCAAGGAAAAGGAGATTCTGTGTGTGAGTGAATCTGTGAGTGTGACTGCGTGTGCTGCTGCTGACTCCCTTCCCCCACTGTTTACAGTTTTACAGCTCAGCTGAAGCAGTGTGGTTTGATTTTTTGCTTAAGAACATTTCTGTTCTGTTACTAGTTCTTATCAGGATTTTTTTTGTCAACAAAGTCCAACTTGACTTTTGCATGTAGTGAGTAACTGTTACTGGGCTCAGTAACAGTGAGTGGTTCAAGTTTTTGCTGACTGACCCATCCCCACTGCTGTGCTTGCTTAGCTTTTTCTTCCAAATCTACAAAGCCCCTGTGGTATTTTCTATTTCTTTTGTGAAGCAAATTGATATTTTGCTGCCATCAGGTTCCAGGCTCAGTTCTCTGCATAAGTGAGGTGTGATTGGCATCTGACTCCTTCATGTCTGCGTTGCAGCTCACTGCAGCTCATACATTGTCTGTGCGTGCACTGTATTGTTGTTCTTGTAATCTGTGTCCTGCAAGTGCACGCACAGTTGTCTGCATGCATTTTTTTCCTGTGATTTTAAAACATTGTATTTTTTTTCTGATAGAGTCAGGCTTGGCCCATTGAATTGTTGCTGACTGTGGTCTTCTTCTTGGCTCAGTTCCCTGAACAACTCCGTGAGGAGGGTGTCACAAGTGACTCCTTCCTCCACAGCTCACTGCACCTATGTAACCTCCTGTGCATGTGAGTTTTTTTCTTTTTTGCATGTCTTCATCCCCTGTGTGTGCACTGCTGTGAGTGTGTACACGTAAATTTTCTGTGAACTGCCTTAGTATTTCTGTGTGTGTCAGACGTGACTCACTGGGTTCTGTGTGTTGTAAGTTGTGTGGTGCACCTTGAAATTGCTGTACTGTTTGACTGCACAACTGGCACTGTACAAGTAAGAAGTTGTTTGCTGACTCCATCTGTTTCTAGTATCAGCCCGTCTTTATTAGCTGCTACTTGAGTGGTGTGGGTGGGTATTGTTTTCTGCAAGAAACACTAACATAAACAAAAACACTAATCAAAAATAAAATACTCAGTATGTTACAGACAATGTCTCATCAAACCCATAAATATGCATGGTCCAGCCCAAGCAAGCCATCTTCACCACCAGTCGTAAGCAGTGAGGAATAGGGTGAGAGAAGGTCAGTTCGTATTAATCACTCTAAAATAGTTTTCTCCCCTGAAAAGCCTTCAGGTTCTGGTGCCAGTAGGGTTGGGGGTAGTACTAGTACTACTAGAATTGCAACTGCTACCATTGCTACTACTAGTACTGCATTTGCAGCACCATCATTTTATAAAAGTAGGAGGGCTTTACAGCTGACGTCTCCAGTCATACAAGAACAAGAACCCACCCCCACCACCAGTGGTAGTGCTATCCACACAACCACCTCCATAGAGGCAATGTCGCCTATCAGTGTGCTCCTCCCCACCACCACCAGTGCCATGATTTCAGCAACCAGAACAGATCCTTTGTGTGCTATTGACACCACCACTGCCATAACAGTGTGCACTATTATTTGTGCTCCTTGCACAGCCACTGTCAGCACAACCTTTGCCTCCATTAGTAGTCCTGAGTGTTTTGCTGTCACCATGACTACTGCTGCCAGTATAACAACTAGCTGTGATATGATGCCAATTTCTTCGACTGTAAGTTCTGATAGTAATTCTGGTACCAGGACTACTGTCGACAGTGCTACTACCTTGCCAACTGTGCCCATGACCATAGGTACTGTGACTAGTATTGACCACGAGACTGTTACAATGACTGCACCAACTGTGTTGCCAAAATGTATTGTCGCTCAGCATCGTAAGTTTCCTCTCACCACATTTCCTTTTGCTGATGTGGAGGATTCTGAAAAAGAGCACTCATCTGGTTCTAAATATTTACTAGAGCCACAAGACTTGCTCAGTACATCATCTGACAGTGATACCCACCTGAGCAAATTTGACAATGAGGCTGAATATGTGGCATATCTGTGTGAGAAGCATGAATGTGCAGCTGCCAAAAAATGCAGTGCTGCTTGTCATGGCAAGCAAGTCAGTTAGGGTCACCCTCCTCCTCCTCCTCCAAAAAAATACAAACAGTCCTCCCTATCCTTTCAAAGAGTTGTGCCAAGTTCAACTCCATCTGATACACAAAGTAGTTCTACAACTACATTTGTTATGGAGAAAGAAAGGGGCAGAACAACTGCATCTACTGCACCCAGGTCTGATAAGGGGAAAGCTGCAAAACATGGCCATGGTTGCCCTATTGGGGCCCGTACTTCCACTGTCAGTGGGGGAAAAGTGTGGTGTGGCTGTACTTCAGTGTTGTGAAAAATGATGCAACAAAGGCAGTATGTTCTGTATGCAACTGCACAACAACATCAATGATGAACCATCTCCGAATGAAACATCCCCATGAGCTTCAAAAATCAACAGCAGTTCCTCCCCCTCCACAACATGTGCCTGTCAGCCCCTCTTCTGGTACTGGTCCAGTAGATTAACAAAGTATTGGAAGTGATTCTATTACTGAGACAGTGTGCCCTCAACTCCCCTACACCACTTGTAGTGCACCCTGTACACGAATATCACCCATTCCACCTTCTTCTGCTCAATCATCTATTATTGTAACACCTTCCACCATGGGTTCAAAGTCAAAATCAATGCAATGTGGTACTGCTTTGACTACACCCATCATGCAAACCTTCCATGCCCACACCAAATACCAGGCAACACACCCAACAGCACAGCAGATGACCAATTTAATTGGTGAGATGATGGCTTTGGATCTGCAGGCATTTTCCATTGTGGAAAACATAGGTTTCCATAGGCTGCTGCAGCATTTGCACCCCAGGTATAATATACCATCACAAACCACATTTTCACGTACTGTAGTAACCACCATTTACCATGAGTTGAGAAAAGAAGTTGCCAGACTACAAGCATAGGCTGTTGGTGGAGTTTTCCACTGCACAGTTGACATATGGCCCAGCATGAATTCAAGTCATGCTTATGTGCCAGTGACACCACACTGGTGTATTGCAGATGTGGTAGTCACTGGTGGTGATGGAGGTACTGGTCCTGGTTCTGTATCTTCCCCCCCTCTCCCTGCAGTTCTGCTTTGCTAAATGTCAGTGTTATGGAAAAGGATCAATGGGCTGTAAACATAATGTCATTCCTGAAAGAGATGTTGAGCTCATGAACTGATGGTAACAATTTGCAGGTAGGGTTTGTGGTCACAGGCAATGTTACAGATATGATAAAAACACTTAGAGATGGCAATTTTGAGGGAATACGCTGCTTTGCTCACTCACTAAATTTGGTGGTGACAAAGGCTTTGTCAAATGCAGTCAAAGTAGCCAGAAGCATATGTTGCCATTTCCATCACTCTGTGAAAGCTAGAAACTGTCTGCATCAGCTACAAGCCCATCTTCAAATGCCGCATCATCATCTCATTCAGGATGTACAGACCCAGTGGAATTCCACCTACTACATGCTGCAAAGGCTTCTGGGGCAGAAGCAGGGCCTTCATGAGATGAACATGGAAACTGACATGGGGGAGTCCTTAGATATCAGGACTGGGCTGTGATTGAGGGCTTGGTAAAGGTTTTAGCACCATTTGAAAGGAGCACTCTTGACCTTAGCTCTGATTCTGCACTGCTAAGTCAGGTAATTCCTGCTGTACAGATCCTGAAAAAAGCCATGAGGAGATTCAGTGAAAATGCTGAGAAAGATCCAAACCAGACACCAGAAACAGCGATATCAATTGTGGAAAATCTCACCATAGAACTAGAAGTTAGATTTTCTGATCTCTGTTCCAATAAAAAGCACATATTTGTCACTATGTTGGAACCATGTTTCAAGTGTGAGGTACTACACCTTATAATGCCCACTCACAGGATTACAGAGATTCAGAAACAGATGTGCTCAGAACTTAGTTTCTGCATGCTTGGGTCGATGAGATCAGCAGGTAACCCTATTGATGAGCCAGTGTCAGAATCACAAACTGAAAGCAGTATGGAAAACCTTGAGATGGAGGGTAACTATTGGGCTGAACTCAGCTCATCACTACAGGCTAAGCAGTGGAAGAGAACAGAACAGCAGACACAGTCGGTACCCACACTGCTAATCAGTTATTTCAATAAGCCTCTGCAGTCATTCTCCATAAATCCAGTGGAGTACTGGATCAAAAGGATGACAGCATCTCTGCACTTGGCACAGTTGGCCCTTAAATATATCTGTTGTCCCCCTACCTGTGTACCATCTGAATGAGTGTTCAGCACTGCTCGGGATGTGGTGGAACCTCACTGATCCTCACTTGACCCAGCACATGTGGAACAACTTGTGTTTATAAAAATAAATCTACCTCACCTTGGGTACACATATGGCCACTAAAAATGCATTAAATAATCATCTTGTACTGGATACATTTGTGTGTTGTAGCATGGACCCATGCACAATCCATTCTGTGTTAACCATCATTGTTCTGTTAGCAAATAAGCACAACATGTTAACATTTTTTTTTTTCCATTTTCTTTTTACACCTTCTAGCCGTCGGAAGCCCACGACATCAGCCCACTCATGCTTCCACCCCCCCACATTGGCCTCGGGCCCCTCTGATAGCCCGTGGCTTCCCCATGGTGGGGTTGCGGCACTGGGCCCACATGCCGCAGAGACATGGGACTAGGTCAGGGGCTGACCTGGGGGCTAATTGAAGCACTTGATGGGCTTCATTAATGGCTTTCGGTGGCTTTCCCCATTTTCCTTTTTCTGGGAGGCAGGACGTGCAATCGACGCAAAGCCGCCCCTGCCCCGCATCCAGCACTTAACTGTTGATGTCGGCAACTGTATGACTCCGGCCTCCCCAGGGGTCATGCAGGTCCGATTGCCTCCCATCCTCCCCAGAGAAGGAGAGCAGTCCAGGATGCTCTATCCTTCTCCTGCCAGCTCCTCCAGTGATCCGGGTCCATTCCCGAACCCAGGTCGCCGGCGGGCTGGCCACAACATGTTAACATTTAGTCAAACATGTTCATCATATTCATAGTCATACTAACACAAATCTGTGGCCAGCACCCGTTTTCTTTATTATTTCCACTGTCATGGTGTATTCTTTTGAAAGTGTATGCCATGCAGTTCCCAGTGCCTAAAACTGCCATCCACCTACTGACTGCTGTTCCTAAGAAAAAATCCTCCACTGGTGTTGCTACATCTCTCATCCCCTGGGTTGCTGGTGCCCATATTCCATCCATCCCTTTAGCAGCTTTCCAGATGTCAATTACTAGTGTGGCATCACCAGTCTCAAATATTTCATGTGCATAAAATATGGCAGTTAACAGTGTGTCATCTCCAGTCTCAGTGTTTCCCTTGCCTGAAATATGGCAGTTACAAGTGTGGCATCACCAGTCTCAGTGTTTCCCATGCCTGAAATATGGAAGTTACAAGTGTGGCATCACCAGTCTCAAGTATTTGCATGCATAAAATATGGCAGTTAACAGTGTGGCATCTCCAGTCTCAGCACTTCACATGCCTGCAATATGGTATCCTGTGAGTTTGGTGACTGCGATAGGGAACCTACCGAAACAGTGACTCAGTCGCGGCACCATAAACCACAGCGACGAGGGTGGGAGGGTGACCGGATGGGGGGATGGCGAATATAGCGACATCCTATCTCTACATGTATATGCGCATGGAGGGGGGAGCACGCACTCTGAGCAATGGGTGAGACAGAAGGGAGAGATTGTGAGGGGTTGTGCCGTGGAGAGCTGCCAAGCTGCTCCTGTGGTGTGGTGGGTGGGTTCAGGACTTGGGCGTGAATGGTGCTGGTTTCAGGTCCCTGCATGGGTGCATTTTGTTTCACCCTGCCCGAACATTTTTTTTGGGGATTGCACCCCCTCCGGACTTGAAAATTCTTAAGTAGGGGGTGTGGTGGGTGAAGCCCCTACTGGGGTGGTGTGGGCAGTGCTGCCTCCTGCATTTTCATTTAAAATCTAATTCCCCTGCACCCTTTTGCTGTGTGCCAGGGACTGCAACACCAAAATATTTTTTCAGCGATTTCCATTTGCCATAACGGCGATTGCTCTTCTGCGATCACCATTATCACATAGATTCCTGAAATATGGCAGTTAACAGTGTGGCATCTGCAGTCTCAATTATTTCACATGACTGAAATATTCCAGTTACCAGTATGGCATCACCAGTCTCAGGTATTTCACATGCTGAAATATTCTGGTTACCAGTATGTCATCACCCATCTGAAGTATTTCCCATGCCTGAAATATGGCAGTTAACAGTCTGTCATCTCCAGTCTCAAGTATTTCCCATGCCTGAAATTTGGCAATTAACTGTATGGCATTTCCAGTCTCAAGTATTTCACATGCCTGAAATATTCTGGTTACCAGTGTGGCATCACCAGTCTTAAGTATTTCCCATGCCTGAAATATTTTGTTTGCCTTACTACCACCAGTTTGTACCATTGTTTCAAGTGCACTCCTACAATAAGTTGTTGATGCTGCTGCTGATGACAATAATGATTCTGAAGAAATCTGGAATATATTACTGATGACCAATGACTGCCAATGCCAGAGTCTGATGCTCCTCATCTTCGATTAACATATTGTGTACTACAAGCAAAAGTAAGTGAAATATGTAATCTTTCAATGGTTTTATTTCTGTTTGTGTTTTGGAGGAGGGGGAGGTAAATTGTGACTGAACAGTGTATCTTTAATCATGTTTTTCTTCTTCTGCTTTTTTTTTGGTTTACACTAGGTATTTTACCACCTGGGTGATGCACTATTGGTAACAAATTTGGTAAGAACAGCAAAGGATTAGTAAATTATTTAATCTGTTAATTGTTTTCTTTCTGTTTTGGGATGTGGGGTGGGGGCTTATTAAAATAAAACAGGGAGACTGCCTGGATTCGTGTAGGGCATTTTGGAAAAGCACTGCATTTCATTATGTCTCCCTCACAGGTAGCATCCAATCAAAAGACTTTTTTGGGGTAGCACATCATAGGCTTGAGTGCCGTCCTCATAGCTGTACCTCTCAGCTCTGAAGGTAAGATATGAATTTGTATGTTGACCTGTTGAAGTTACAGTGTTATTATAGAGAGTTATAAATAAATACATAAATAAATAAAATACTTAGCTCCAAATATTGACAGAATTGTGGAGTCTTATACTTCCAGTATTATCCTATGGGAAACTGTATGCCCATGATGAACTCCTTTCCTCTGCATCCCCCTCCTGAGGCACCAGTGTCAGAAGATATCATCTGGCACCACTGTACAAGGCAAAGTGCCATGACCTCTACATTCTCTTCCTGATGTACCAGCAGCACAAGACAGCCTCAAGCATCTGTGTACAAGCCAAAGTGCTGTGACCTCTTCATCCTACTCCTGAAGAAACAGCGGCAGAAGGCAGCCTTTTGCTCCACTATACAAGACAAAGTGCTGAGACCTCTACATTCTCCTCCTGAAGTACCAGCAGCAAAAGACAGCCTCAAGCACCCATGTACAAGCCAAGGTGCCATGATTTCTTTATCCTCCTTGTGAAGCACCAGTGGTAGAAGACAGCCTCTGGCACCAGTGTACAAGCCATTACCTCTCATCCTCCCCCTCCTGAAGCCATTTTAAGGATTTCTATAGCAATTCTGTATTAAGGCAACTTATAGACCCGAATAATGAATACCAAATACCTGGGACCTGAATACCGAATAGTTGGCCAAATAGTCGGGAAATGGTATTTGCACAGCCCTAGTTGTAACTGAAGGAGACAGTCTCATAGACAGTCAGAGAGCATCTTCAATAGCTATGTATCATTAACATTTAATATTTTCCACCTTTCTGAGTTCTAATCCTTATCTTTTTTTACTTTATTTTCTGCATTTATTAATTTTTTTCATGTATCCTTTTGTTTTTTATAGTTTCTCTAGTTTTGTGTGTGTGTGCGTGTGTGTGTGCATGTGTGTGTGTGTGTGTGTGTTTGTTTCTCAGTTCTTCTGACTCTCTTTCTCTCCTTTTCTTTATTTAAAATTGTTTTGGTAATGGAAGGGCAGCATCAGGAGTCCAGAAAGGGTGGGACTGGGGCAGCAGTTATTCGCTTCAACAGGCATGCTTTAAACTGAGGCACTGCTGCCCCTCCCTCCCAGATCAGCAAGGGATTTCTGCTGCTGCTATACAGCAACATGAATTGGAGCAACAGGAACCACAGCTGCAGCATTCGGAACTGCAGCAGTAGGAACCATAGCAGGATCAGCACCCACAAGGTCCTTCACCTCAGGAAGAGCCCTCCGCATCATTGTCTGCTGCTCCACTCCACCCACAGTTTTCTGTAAAGTGGGACATTTTTTATATGGACCCTTCAGATGGGACTGGTGGCCATAGGATGCACCTCTGCATCCACCATCTGAATGAGTGGAGGGCCAAGAAGCATGAGTTGGTTGCAACACGTGGTGGTGGTGGTGGTGATGGCCCTGGGGGCAATGTTGTGGAGCAGTGGGAGATTGACCATTGTGCTGCTGCGAGTCAGCATGGCAGCCATAGGAAGGACCACAGCACTACTTGTCCTGTACCTCCCAGACAGCAGCCTGCACCATCACATTATGGCAATTACCCCATGGCACCTGCCACACAGGGTGATGTGGCAGTTGTATGGGATGAGCTGCACACACAGCAGCAGGATTTCAACAACTTTCAGCAGGGCATGATGGATCACCTGGATAATTTCATGTACAGCCAAGAGAGGATCCTCACTCTCCTAGCCGAGCTGCGTGGCGGTGGTGGGCATGGCTCAGCTTCTGGCAGTGCTGGTGGGGTCATCTGAGTGGTTGCCAGAAACAGTTTATTTTATGATTATTCTTTCTGTAATCTGTGTTCTTAATTTCTCCGCCCTCTAGTCCCCCCAATAAAAAAAAAACACCCCAAAAATATAAAAAGTTCTAAAAAGTAAAAAATAATAGTTTTTATAGTTTTCATCTCTTCTTTCTCTACCGTCTTTTGTAGTATTGTCTTGTTCTTTTGGATGTCCCTTGCCTGTCCCTTTCTGTTATTTCTTTAATCTTTACACATGATGAACTACTTTCATTCCATTTATCTTTGTTACTGATTCATATCTCCTCCTGCTATCCACAAATGTTAAGTATTTGCCACATTAAATAAATTGTTTCCCGATGCTATGTGATGGTGTGTGACTGGTAGTAGTGTGCACCCACCAACCACCCAAAGAAGTGCAAGGCCATAACACAAACATGAGCTATTCCTTGAGAAGTCAACATAAATCTGTTTCAAGCAGTTAACATGTTCACTGCATTTGCTAGAAATGCCAAGTTGTGCTCCCAAATATAAAATGCTTCCCTTCTATCAAATACTGTTGCTGCACACACTTGAGTAGGTGGTGCAAACCACATGTGAAATTTGCAAGAGAACTTAAAAATAATTACAGTATGGTATTAAGCATTTTTGGGCCTGCCACCCAACCACCACCACCAGCACTGTGCAAGAAATGGAAAGTTGTGTCCCCAGAGACAAAATGCTTCTCTTCTGTCAAATACTGTTGCCACACACACCAGAGTAGTTGGTGCAAACCACATATGAAATTTGCAAGAGAACTTACACATAATTATAGCACTAAGCATTTTTGGGCCAGCCACTCCGCCACCACCACCAGCACTGTGCAAGAAACGTGAAGTTGCAAGTTGGCCCAGTGGCACTGAGGGTTGAGGTGCTGGATGCCACACCTCACGCCACGATGGCAACTTAAGTTTGGGACTGAGCTCAGGCACTGGGGTCAGCAGGGGAGGGAGAGGATTGAGTGTCCAGTGGGAAGCTCTCCTCTCCTCTCCTTAGGGGGAAGGCTCTGGGGTGTCTGTCATTCCAGTGACTCCCAGTGGAGAGCAGGAGTGCTGCAGAATGCAGACCACACATTGTGATGAGTGTGGCTGATGCCGGCAGGTTTGCCATGTGCCATGGTGTCAGGGGGGACATCCCACTTTAAAGGGGTGGAGATAGCAGGCACAAGTATGAAAATAGCCTCCAGCCCAGATAGGCAACAGCCCTCCCAGTGCCGTTCCACCACATGCGCAGGGCTGGTTCCCTGCCACTGCCCCTTCAGTCTCCTTGGGCCCTTATAGGGCTGGGGCTCAGGGAAAAAGTAAAGTCTATGAAGATGGCATGGTCCATAGTGGGTGAAAGAGTGGATTCGGCAAGAGGAGAGGCCGGAGAGAGCTCTGGCGTTGGGGAGTAGAAAAATAAGTTGGGGGGAGGAAGAAATGTGAAGTTGTGTCCCCAGAGAGAAAAATATCAAGTGGCTGTGATTTTTTACATTGAGAATGGAGTAAATAGATTAAGAAGAAGATGCTTTGCTGCTGCTGTGTGCTGCTACTGTTGTTCAGGAGTTGGAGAAACAACCTATTGCTCATTGTGGATTAATTATATTTGTTAATCACTGCTTCTGCTGTTCTTCCTTACAGGTATTCCTTGTGCCTGCATTGCTTCCAATGATAGGCTTGATTCACCAAGCAAATTATGTTGACTGAGTGGCCCAGGACCGCAGTACATGCTGAATTATATTTTGCATCAAGCTTGATCCCTGGTATTGCATGCACCTTTTAGTGTGATAATTTTTTTCCTTTTCCTTTTCTGTAGGTGTGGGTATTTTCATTGGCAATTGTGCTGAATTCTGTTGCTGTTGTTATAATTTCATGGACAGTACTTTTCAGACTGTGTATGTGCTGCGATATACTTGTCTTAACTGAGAAGATGGAGAGGGCTTGTTTGCCTGAAGGATCTCTTTATTCACCATTTCATTCGAATTTCAGTCCTGATAGCACCTGTGAAGACAAGAAAGGATTTTTGTAAAGGAAAGGAAATGAAAAGAGAGGAATGGAAAAACATTAAATCATAATGATACTTACTGTCAGAGTACTACTGTTGGCTGTGCAATTGTGCATTTTTGGTGTTCGTATGTATTGGAACCAGCAAAACCTGCATGAGAAAGAAATGACATGAAAACATTTTAATGTCGCACTGAGTCTCATGGACTGATTTTCTGCCTCTAGTAGGCTGATAGAAAGACTGCAGTTTCCGAAAAACAATGCAGGTGTCTTACCATCACATCCAATGAAGAAATACCTTGCTGCAGTATGTTTCCTAATGACGAGGCCTTGCTGGGTTCAGTAAGTCACTTGATATAGATTGTAGGACCATCACTTCCTGGGGCTAACCGCTTTAATGTTGTGGTATGATGTATGATAATTCTGGTGAGGAGGACCAAAATGAATCTGGCAAGAGGAATTTTGAGGCGGTACATGAGGCAGTTCTGTTTATCACATTGGTAGCAATGAATCATCACTATGGTGGTAGAAGTGGTAGCCAATGCTGTTTCATACTTGCTGTGAGGAGGAGGACATGGCTGAAGCAGCACAGGGAGTACAGAAGAGATAGAGGAGGTGGTTCTCTTTATCACAGTTGGGTGACTGCCGCATGCTGACTGTGCCTTGCATGTACTGTACATTCATTATCCTGATGAATTGCTATGCTGTCTAGTAGATACCACTGTGGCGGTGGAAGTGCTGTGCCATGCTGTTTCTGCCTGTGTTTGAGGATCCTATGTGACAACACACCTGAGATGATAGGAGGAAGAGGAGAAGGTTGAGATGTTGATGTCACTGCTGCACAGCTGCGGTATGTCTTGCTGGCTAGAGCAGGTGTTCATTGTTAGTGGCATAGTGCATTGTTTATTGTTGTTCCATTTGATGCAATTAAAAAAAGCATCATTAATTAATAGTTGTGGATTTATACTGTATCTCAGCACTGAATGTGAACATTATAATTGCTATTAATTTGACCTCCAGGATTACATGGTTGGGGATGGGTGGGGAGAGAAAAGGAGAAAATAAATTGGAGAGTTTGTTATTCTTCCACGTTATCCATGAAACAACCCTCACAGTCTTTAAGACTGCAATTGTCACCATAGGAGAACTAACTCTCCATCACTGCTTCATCCACTTCAATGCTGTGAGACAATGATGAAGTGCATCCCAGTCTGCCAAAAGCATTTTCCTCATCATCATCACTGTCAAACAGTGTTGTGACAAGGGACATTACTCTTCTTGATGGAATGTGAGCCTCATTCATTTTGATAAATGTGATCATGCTGACATTTTTGGGAGAGAGATTGGTGCACCTGTCATGCACAATGGCACCCTCTGAACAGAACACCCACTCAACTCTGACACTGGAGGATGGACAGCTCAGATATTTCAAGGCAACCACTGTCAGTGCTGGCCAGTCATTAACCTTAGTGCCCCAGTATAGCAGTGGTTCATCTCCAATAGTGAGGTTCTTTGTATCTGCAAAATATGTATTTACCATGCGTTTTATCACCCGAAGACGTACAGTGTGATCACCCTCCTCCTCCTCCTAGGTTTCCTCCAAGTCTATGACTTCCACCTGACTGAGGGCAGCCCAAGTGAGATTCAGCATAGGTTCCTTTAACTTGCATGTTTTCTGTGCAGTTTGACACCCCTAGGATTATGAGGAGTAAGTGGTAGGAACACTAGCTTGCTGTGTAGTACCCTCATGTGACTTTGACCCCTGTGCCCATAGTAGCAACTGTGCACCATTTACCCTCTGAGTGAGCAGTCCTGTCAGTCTGTGCAACTCCTAATGCCCACCTTGTAATATGGCTGCCAGCCCACATTTATAATGTGGGTCAAGCATATGTGGCAATCCCAAACTCCTCACTCTGCAGAATATACTTTATGTGGATGTTGGAGTCTAATGTGAACAGCATGTGTTCCATCAATGAACAAATTGCTCTCTCACCAACTGCCTCCAGCTGTTGCTGCAGTTCAGCAGTGTCTGCCTCAGCACCCATAACAGAGGGATGGAGTCACTGATGTAGGCAGTGTCCCCACTTACTGCCTGAGTTGCATGCTCGAAGGGCCTTAGAATTGAAATGAGCCAATCCATTAGCTGCCACTGCTCTGTTATGATACACATGAATGCCCCACTGCTGTCACGACTTGCATGAAGTAGCAGATACTCAGAAATTGCCTTGTCCTGCTGGTATAGACACTCCACTATGTACAAGGTGGAGTTTCACCAGGTGAAAATGTAAAGTTTTAACCGATGCTGAGGCAGCTTGCTCTTTACCTGCAGAGCATGTAGATGGTCACATGCTTTTGCTGAAAATGCAAAGTGGGCACAGATGTGTCGGGCAAGAGTCGAAACTTCTTTTATATCCGGATAGTTGATGAAGGTCTGCACAACAAAGTTCAGACAGTTTGCCAAGCATGGCACCCTAACAAATCCCCAATCAGTTATGCATTTTCACACATCTGATCCATTATCACTGCCGATGAATCCAGTTTTCAGTGCATGGGGGTGGAGTGGAGCCACTCATCAATCTGTGTTTGTACTGCTTCCAGCATTTTTTCTCCATTGTGTGACCTGGGGATACTCTTCATGGTCAGTGCCTCATGCTGCCTAACACCAGGCATGTTGCTACCACCAGAGTTTGCCCTAGTGCCATTCTTGCCTTTCCCCCAATCAACCGCTACCCCAGGTACCTAGATACATAGATACATAGATACATAGATACATAGACAGTGTCGGCAGATAAGGGCCTATGGCCCACCCAGTCTTCCCATTTGAGCTTGTAAGTTCAGTTTGTTTTCCTAGAAGTCTATTTCCCCTTACCCCTGACCTCTAGAATTCCTTTATGTCTATCCCATGCATTCTTAAATCCCGTGATTGTTTCAGCCCCCACCACTTCCTCTGGCAGGGTGTTCCACTTGTCCACCACCCGTTCTGTGAAGAAATTTTCTCATGTTTCCTCTGAATCGTCCTCCCTCCAACTTCATCCCATGCCCTCTAGTCCTGAAACATCTTTTTCGCTTAAAAATAGTGTTTTCCTGCACCCTGTTCCTCCCTGTAAGATACTTGTATGTCTCTATCATATCCCCTCTCTCCCTCCTCTCCTCCAGGGAGTACATGTTCAGTTCCTTCAACCTGTCTTCATAGGACTTGTGATGCAACCCATGCACCATCTTTGTTGCCCTCCTCTGAACCTTCTCTACCCTGTCTATGTCCTTACGTAGGTATGGTCTCCAGAACTGTACACTGCACTCCAGGTGGGGCCTCACTAGTGTCTTGTATAGCGGAATTATGACCTCCCTTTTCCTGCTGGTGATGCCCCTGCCTATACATCCCAGCATCCTATTTGCTTTACCTGATGCCTTGTCACACTGTTTCCTACCTTGAGGTCATCAAAGATGACAACCCCAAGATCCCTTTCCTGCTTGGTGCATGCTATATCCTCACCCCCAACTGATATATTGTGCCAGGGTTTTGTGCCCCATATGCATTATCTTGCACTTCTTTGCATTGAATTTCAACTGCCAAACCCTTGACCATTCTTCAAGTTTCTGCAGGTCCTTCTCATTCTGTCTCACACCTCTGGTGTGTCTACTCTGTTACAGAGCTTTGTGTCATCAGCGAACAGTGAAATTCTGCCTTCTATATCCTGTGCAATGTCACTGATGAAGATGTTGAATAGGACTGGTCCCAGCACTGATCCCTGTGGTACCCACTGGTCACTCTTCCCTCTGTGGAGTGACAGCCATTTACCACCACCCTCTGTGTCCTGCCACCCAGCCAGTTACCTACCCACCACACTACTGTCCTGCCCACACCCATATTCCCCAGTTTGTGTAATAGTCTTCTATGTGGCACAGTGTCAAAGGCCTTGCTGAAGTCCAGATAGGCCATGTCCACTGCCCTCCCCTGATCCACCTCCCTAGTCACCCAGTCAAAAAAATTCAATGAGGTTGGTCTGACATGACCTCCCCCCTGGTGAAACCATGCTGCCTTGGGTCCTGTAGTCCATTGACAACCAGATGTTCCACCAATCTCTCCTTCAGTAGTGCTTCCATGATCTTTCCCACTACCGAGGTGAGGCTGACTGGTCTGACCTGTGCCCAATGTGCTGTAATGCACTATTAAGAGCCACCAGCTGTTCTCCCACTGGTCCACATGTCCATGAACAGATGTACATACTGTGCTGAGGAATGCTGCAGGGCAGGATGTATCATGTCACATACATCACTGTACAGTTCCAGGGTGGCACACTTTGAAAAGCACCTGTCATTTAGGCAAGGCACGGGCTACGAACTATCTATATCCCACATTCTTGACAAAGGAGTATGGCAACAAATCCAAAGCAAGCATTTCTGCACATGCTGCATTCAACTCCCATGCTGTACCATGCTTAGGCATGAATTTAGTTTGCCAATCCAAAATGGAATGCAGCGTTGGCCGGACGTTTCTTGATATTGCAGCTGGTGATGCACCTAGTGGTGTGCCAAATAGTTTGCCTCATCACTGTGCCATTAATGGGGGTGCTCCTTGACTGGGGATTGCCAATGGTACTCACAGGCACAGCACAACACATCTCAGTGCCTTTTTTGTTTTTCATGACTAGGGTAGCAATCACACTTTGACTTTGGGTCATAGTCTTACTTTTAGGACCACTACTTGGCCCACTTCCAGAATCCTCCTCATCCAGTACCACATACAGTAGCCAGAGTCATGGTCAGTTCTTTCCAGATATTTCGCAACATTTCTAGAGTTTCTCTCTGCTGCCTCTACTGTGGAACTACAGAAAGCAGGAGATTTCTCTAGAAATATCACAGAAATTTCAGGAAATATCTGACCATGTCTTTGGCTGGGACTGTACATGTCCTCCCCCTCACCTGCACCTCAATCTCCCTCACGTAGTGCCGGTTGTATTTGGCTTACATTGCCCTCTGATTTGGATGGAATGGAACCACTGGCACAGGCTACCTTCTGGTGTTGATGCCACTGAACTGGGTGCCTGTTTTTAAGGTGTGTATGTTACCCACCTGTGCCGAGGTGACTACCCTTCTTACCCCTACTTATTCGAGTTTGACTGTTCACAAATTGCCACTGTTTAGTCAGATGTGTCCAGTACATAAAAATCCTACACTAGTAATTTATGGGGCCTTGTATTTACTTGGTACCAAGATGACTGGGATAGCAAAGGATAAGATTTGCTCTTTGTTATGTTGTGGGGTGACTGGAAAAATGGAAACAAGGGAGAAACAGTGCTGGGGGGTTCTTTTCCATGGTGGTTATAGCAGTTAAGGCAACAGGAAAGACATGTTCTGTGACACCCTGTTTTGGCCATTTTTCAGGTTCCCATGAGGGATCTGTGTCATCTGTCACATCATCTATATCATAGTCTGGAAAAAAGCTGGCATTCTCATCATCCTTTGCAGGTCTGTCCTCTTGAGTACCAACAGGCTCTGTGACAGGCTCAGACACCTGCTCTTCATTACTGGTGTCCACATGTACCACCTCAATTTCACCCACTGCCACTGGACACACATTGTCAGAGGGAGATTCCCTGGAAAAATAAGGCACATACAACTTCTTGGTGAGTGCTCGACTGACAATTTATTTATATACATCACATCATCCTCTTTACTTTGCCACTTTTTAAATTTTACATATTTAACAAACATTGCTTCGACTTTCCCCATGTTACCCATCATAAGGTCCAACAATTAATATTCTGTTCAAACACATCATTCAAATGTCTTTTATAAATGTGTCTGGTTCTCCTGTCATCTTCTGACATCTTCTTGGGGTCCAGATGTTCCTTTTCCAATTGCTTCACTGTCCTTGTGTCCAGTTGCCGATGGCAACTGACAGCTCCTTTAATTGTACGCATCCTTTTCCATCTGCCTCCAGGTCTGGGCATCTGTGCCCGGCCCAAGGATCTTACCTACCCCCTTTCAAGCCCCCATTTTTATTTTCCCCAAAATTCTCCTCCATCACAGACTTTTGGACACCTTTTCTTCATTCTCCGACCTGTTGCCCTCTTTGGCAACCCTTTCCCTGTACATCCTGTTTCCACTAGAGTCGGGTCTCTTTACTATTTTTCTTGTTGGCCCATTCTGCCAACCCGTGTCAACTGGGGCTTTCCTCCCCTTTTTCTGTCACCCTCTTAAGGTGACCCAGTATCCTTTTCCTCCAGCCTGCCCTTGCGTCCTTACCCCCCCAGGTAACCAACCTGCTGGGTGGGTGGGTGCTAAATTCAGTTCCCAGCAAAAAGAGGGAGAACCCCTCCTCTGCTGGCACCTAAATACCCCCTAGGCAACTCCCCCTTTCCTACCCCTTTCCTACCCCTGTCCAGTCCTTACCTGCTTACCTTTCCTGTCATATTTGTCATTGAGGGATGACATCAGGACCCCCCTCCCCCCCTGCCTGAGTCTACCTTCCTACCATCCCCCCACCTCAGCCTGAGCCTACCCCCACAGCCATTCATGTCTCCATGAGCCTTCTTTCCCAGGGAATCCCCTGACAATTTAGCTTGTCCTTTAAGGGCAACCACACATGTCAGAGGGAGATTCCCTGGAAAAATAAGGCACATACAACTTCTTGGTGGGTGCTCAACTGGCAATTAACTTATTTATATACATCACATTACCCTCTTTACTTTGCCACATTTTAAATTTTACATATTTAACAAACATTGCTTCAACTTTATTTATTTATTTCTTAAGTTTTTGTTAACCAGGTTAGGTGCACTATCCAAAGTTGACTATTTTCAGGCACGACCCGGGAAACTTACCCGACGTTACCCATCATAAGGTCCAACAATTAATATTCTGTTCAAACACATTGTTCAATTGTCTTTTATAAATGTCTCTGCTTCTCCTGTCATCTTCTGTCATTTTCTCGGGGTCCGACATTTGTAAATGTTGATACCCCTTCTTCCACTTTTTCTTGAACAGTCTGTTGTCTGTCACCTTTTCGGGGTCTGGACGCTTGAACAGCCCAATACCCCTTCTCTTTTTCCCATTGCTGCACTCTCCTTGGGTCTGGTTGCCAATGGCAACTGGACACCCCTTTAATTGTATGCCTCCTTTTCCATCTGCCTCCACGTCTGGGCGTCTGTGCCCGGCCCATGGATTTTACCTGCCCCCCACCCTTTCAAACCCCCCCATTTTTATTTTCCCAAAATTCCACTAGCCCAACTCCATCTTAGGTGATGGAATGATGGGCTTCCTCCTGCCTTTTCCTTCTTTTTTCCATATTTCCACAATATTTCTCAGTTGTAAAACACATATGATGACATCCACACTGTCAAAAGGTGCACCTCATCGGGTCTGTACACCCCTGAGTTGGTAAATGATATGTCTTTATGGTCTATGTATGTTCCCCCGACCCACTTTAACCATGCTGCCACCTGCCTGTTAAACCTCTTCCTAGCCTTCTCCACCCCTTTTATGTCCCTGGCCTCCTGCCAAACCATCCTAGGTGCTATTTCTGACCATGCTATCCTAACCTGTGGCCAACTCTATTGAATTACCCCTAGATCCCTTATCATCTCCTTGCACAAGAATCCCCACGGTTGAGCTCCCAGGTCATTGCCCCCAAATGTATTATCAGCATGTCTGGCTGTGGTGACTTTAGCTTCAGCTCCTCCAAGGTTGGCATGAGCTGTGACCACCTCATGCCCTGGACCCCTCTCCAATAAACCATCACTTGGTCAGGGTTCTGCACTAGTTATTTTCCTCTCTGATGGATGGTGGCCCACTTCTCTGCCCAATAAATGTAGGAGTACCTGAGGATCCAAACCTGCCTGCTCCTTCCCTGACCTGTGGAAGACAGAAAACTACATGTTATACCATTTTCCTCACATATCTCTTATAGCAATTAGTCCGCCGCATTCCAAGTTTCTTAATTTCTTCCTCCAGCCTCCCTGTCACTGCCAGCATTGATGCAACTCCAATTCTAAATGAATGAGAGGAATAACTCTGAGGGTTCTCTCCCAAGTGTGCCAAGTGAGAGGCATCACCAGCAGAAAACAAGAAGTTGTTATCCCGCTGTACAGACAGTTGGTGAGACCCCATCTGGAGTACTGCGTCCAGTTCTGGAGACCCCATCTCCGCAAGGACATAGTCAGGATAGAGGCAGTCCAGAGGAGGGCAACTAAAATGGTGCAGGGTCTGCAAGAGAAGCTGTACGAGGAGAGACTTAAGGAGCTTAATATGTATACCCTTGAGGAAAGAAGGGAGAAGGGGGACATGATAGAAACTTTTAAGTACCTCAGTGGAATCAACAAAGTCCAAGAGGGTAGCATCTTTCATAAAAAGAGATGTGCAAGAACAGGGGGACACAATTTAAAGATAGAGGGGGGTGCAGTTCAGGGCAATGTGAGGAAGTATTTTTTCACAGAGAGGGTAGTGGATGCATGGAACAGCCTTCTTGAGGAGGTTGTGGGGTCTAAAACTGTGGGAGAATTCAAGAATGCATGGGACAGACATAAGGCAATTCTTGTGGGGGGTAGGAAGAAATAGGCTGTTAGTTAACTAGGATCTGCGGCCTATCCTGTAGGTAGAGAAATGGGCAGACTAGAATGGCCAAGCAGTCCTCATCTGCTTTCAAAGTCTATGTTTCTATGTTTCTGTTCCCTTCTTTAGCACCCCCATTACTTGAAAACACATAACCAGCTTGCCGTCACTATGTGTGAAGAACTGCCGGCTCCCTTTTGCCTCCTCCCCTTGTATTTCCGCAGAGAGGCAACTGGGCATGTCACCTCCATCTCTTGTCTTCCCAATATGATCTCTGCCCCATCCACATCTGATCAGTCTTAGAACGCCTCAGCCAAATTGTCACCTTCTCTTGTTCCCAGCGTATTTCCTTTTCCACCAAACCTCCTATCTCATCCCTTTTGTTGCCCGCCACTACTTCACTGACCCTGAATGCGCCTTTTGCCATCACTGTAAAAATGGCCCTAAATAAGCAGGCTTCAAAGTCTGATATACATATCTGCCCCAGGGCCCCTACTAGTTATTTGAGTATTTGTCCTGCCACAGGTTTTCTCAAGTCTGCCTTCCCTCCTTTTAACAGCTACCACCCAATGAACATGTGCTGAACCACTTTAAACTTAATCAGTTCAGCCCACCCTTTTGTGCTGCAAGCCCATCCTTTCCCAGCTAACTGTACCCCATTGTCCTGCTAGTCATTCCTGATTCCCACTTTTTAACCATGTATTTTGTTATCTGATCCTGTGAAACTGGCTCACTTACCTTGAACCCTTCCTGCTTCCAGAACTCCAGAAATGCCCCCCACACCCCTTCGTATGCCCTCAGTGTGTTGACAGACCAGGAGCTCCTGTATAGCAGTCAGGCCCCTTCCAGCCAATTTCTCACACTCCTACTGATACCTGCGGTCTTTGTGCAGGCACTTGTGGTGCCACGGATCTGAACCTCCCCCGCTGTAAACGGGAAAGGCTGTCAGCTATGTAATTTTTTTACTCCTTCAATATGCTTAACTTCAAATGACATGTTTAGTCTTAATCCCCACAGCCCTAGTTGTCTCAAAACCCTGTTTGCTGATGCCAAGTGACCTCCCTGCTGATTGATAACCTCTACCACAGCTCTATTGTCACACCAGAACATAACCTTCCTGATTCTTAAGTGCACCCTCCATGTCATCACCACCAACCATATGGGAAAAATCTCCAGCAGTATGTTCCTCAATAGCCCCCTTTCTCTCCAAGACTCTGGCCATGCTTCTGAAATTCATTTCCCTCAAAAATATGCCCCATACCAATAGAACTGGATGCATCTGTGTATAGGTCCAAATTGTTATTCCCAAGCCACTCCTTCTGCCAGAATATGACCCCACTGTAGTCTATTAAGAATTGCTGCCACACCTCCAAATCCTGCCTCATCCCCTGTGAAATGTCCACCCAATGGTGTGGCAGTTTAACCTCCCCTGTTGCCCTGGCTAATCTCCTGGTGAAAACCCTCCCAGGTCCCACTGCCCTGCATGCAAAATTCAGAAGTCCCAAAGGTTGCTGTACCTGACCCAAGGGGACTCTCCTCCTATTCTTGACCTCCTGTAATAGTTCCCTGAGTATGGACACCTTCTGTTGGGGTAACCTGAAAACCAGCTCCTCTGCATCTACCTCAATCCCCAGGAATTCCAGCTTTCTGGCTGGACCTACCATCTTCCCCTCTGCAAGTGGTACCCCTGTCTTCCTGCACATGTCCTGAAAATCTAGAAGCATTGACTTTGTCTCCTCTCTGCTCTCCCCCACCAGCAGGAAATCATGTAAGTAATGTACCACTGCCTTGTGCCCTATTTTGCCCCAACCGCCCATTGCATCCACGTGCTAAATGCCTCAAACTTCACACAGGCTGTGGAACAGCCCATGGGCATTGTCTTGTCAAAATAAAAGAACCCTTGGAAGCAAAATCCCAACAGGTCCCAATCTTCCTTCCTGACTGGTAGTAACTGAAAAGCCGACTCAATGTCGATCTTTGCTAGCCATGCCCCTTCCTTTGTTCTAATCATTTCCACTGCCTGCTCCAGTGTTGCATAAAAAACCGTGCTACATTCCCTGGAGATGTGATCATTCACCAACACCCCCTCTGAATATTACAGGTGATGGATAAGCCTAAAATCTCCCTGTTGCTTCTTGGGCACCAGCCCCAATGGTGAAACCCACAGATTGGGTAATGGTGGGATCTGAAATAGACCTTCTATCCTCCCGACCTCAGCTTCTTTCCTTATTTTCCCTTTTGCTATATCCTCTTTCCCTTTTAGTGAGGCCAAGTTATTGGATCTCATGCGTCTTCTCACCCCTTGATACTCTAAACTAAAGCTCCTTTCGAACCCTTCCACTAGCATCTTCCCTGCCCTTCCATCTGGGTATCCTTTTATCCATTCTTTAACCACCCCCACCCTGATCGGAGTCCTAGCTAACCCAAACCCCCCCTCACTGTTGCCTGCCCCTCCCTCATTGGCTCCCCATGTCACCTGACCCATACCCACCTCTCCCTTGAAATCCCCTTCCCTCCCATTTGGTAACCCCCCCTTGCTCCCTGAAAGGGCTGTCCATTACCCCCCTGCCCATTTGTTCTCTCCTTCATTGCTCTGCTGCACGTCACTGGATGCTGTCCAGAGCACTTCGAACAGACGTGTCTGAACTTGCAATTGGTCCAAGAACACAACTCCTTGTTGAATCCCCAGCATGTTTTTATCTACTGTCCACTTCCCCATTGTCTATTCCCTTCCCCTAATCCCCCCATGTCCTACCAGACTCCTCACCCATAATTTGGAATGCATGTAATCCCACCTCAAGTGTCCCCTGGCTGCCATCCTCAGCCTGAAAGCTTCATCATATTTTATCCACCTCAGGCCCATATTTGTCTTATAGGCATCCTTTACTGTGGCGGCATATGTGAGCAGTGAAATGGCCAACTCCGGCTTCTTTTCTAGTAGGGTGGTACTGAATTTGGAAAACCCTGCCTGCCATATTTCTATACTTTTTCCCTTATAATTTTTTTCTTCTGACTTGTTTCCCATTATCACTAATGCCACCACCATCTTGGAGTTACCCACCATTTCCTTTTCTGCATACCTCTTTGCAGACTCTTTGTCTACCAATGCGAATATGTCCACGTATTCACCCTTCCATATCTTCTCTTTAATAGTTAAAGGTACATGATCCCACAGTGTCATGCCTGGTATCCCTTCATTACTCACTCTGGTTTTTGTGTTTCCTTTCTCTCTGTCTGCCTTCAGTTCCTCCAATGCCCTTTCCATTTTCTCTACCCCCTTCTCCCCCATATCTCCCAGCATCCCTGCTAAATATTCAGTCAGATACCCATCTGGGTTCTGATCTCCCATATCCTTACCACTTGTGCCGTCTTTGGCATCAAGTTCCTGATCTTGTTCCTGTGCCAGCACCTCCCGTGGCATCTTTTTTTCAGCTGGGCTTTTCCCAGAACCCCCCAGTGGTGACTTCCGCTTTTCTGCTGCTTCAGTCACCTCATTCCATTTTGCTGCCTCTCTCAACTCGTTCACCTTCTCCATTAAACTTTTTCCTTACCCTGTCTTTTTTTTTGCCTTCACAGCCTCTTCTGCCGCCTCCTTCTTCCGCACAATCTGCAACATCTCGTTGACCTTTTGCATCATTTCTGCTGCCTGTTCCATCATCTGGACGCTTCTAATTTCTCCATTTCCTGCCAGCCTGAATAAGTAAATACTTGGGGGGTATATAACAGAAATGTGGTTACCCTCTGTCCTAGTGTCCCTCATGCCCGTTGCTTTTCAGATCTCTACTGTGTCATTTTTTCTCCATGAAATTCCCCTCTCCCATTCTGTATTGTCTTTAGCAGCTCATTCCCTTGTATTATTCCCTTACCTATTTTATTATTTTTTTTACCCACTGTTACCATCACCTGACATGCTTGTTGTCTATTTATTTATTTATTATTATTAATATATTTTCTTTATATTAACCCTCTCCAACCACTGTACATAGTAGTGTAATATTGCCCCCCCCTTTTTTTTTAATTCCAGTGCACAGCATCAGCCAACAAGCCTGTGTGGCATAATTCCATATTACCTTCCAGGCTGACTGCAAAGAAAAAAATCAATTTGGGGGCCAGTTAAACCCAGGAACTGCCTTTCCCCCTTTAACCCCTGCTGTCCGAGCCTTGTTGTCTTGTTCTTCCAGCCTAAAAATGCGACCATCAGCCATTACCAGAGATACAAATGATATGTCCCCTCTTGTCTTCCAATTCTCCATTTCTTTTTCATTCATTCGTTTATTTATTTTTTAATTGTTTTTTGTCCCCCCAGCATTCAGCACAATCCTCCTTGGTCCTTTCCCTATGAACTACAAACAGGGCATTCGCCTATGGTCTGCGCATGTGCAGTAGTGCATTATCCAATTGTGCATGCGCAGCCCACATTTTTCCCTGAGCGGCAGGCCTGTGGCCTAACTTGGCCTAAATGCCTCCAATTCTGGGCCCACCTTCCAGCTTCTACAAAGTTCCACAGGCAAGGCGTCCAACTGCTGCACACCAGTCCTCTGCCTGAAAGTCTTGGCCCCCCCTTTCATCTTTCCATCACAACAGCACAGTGCAGAGGGCAACCCCCTCCTAATGAGACCACTAGTCCAGTCTGCATGACTGCTCCCCTGTCCCCCACCCAGCCATGTGACCGCCGCATCATGATGCCACATGCCTGGTACTGTGCAGTCCGCTGCTCCCCGAAGGTCAACCGTTGGGACGCGGGCTGGTTGATGACTGCAAGTTTTAATTGTGTTCTCAAAGAATTGCTGTCCAGCTCAGGTTGTATATGTGCTGTTATTTCACTATTAACAGCACTGCAACATAGTTCTCATTTTGTAAACTGAGCTGAAATCCCAGGCATGCTCTCGAGAGTCATGGACAAAGATCCCAAGACATGCGCAGAGTGTGCAATTGGCATATGCCCAGAATTTCAACTCAGATTTAAAATAGAACTTTTAGTATTTGCAGTGCTCGGTTTGTCGGGGAGATGGCAGCAGCATTTATGTACAACACAAGGCACTGGACTATGATTCTTTAGGACACAATGTTAAAAACTTGCAGTATGAACGTGTTCAGCTTAGCCCCCGCTCCCAACCTGACATAAAGCCTCGGACATGGGACACTTTCGTCGGGACGGCTGAAAAGAAATGAAGGCAGAAAATGAAAAACATGGTAAATATTCATTTATTTCAACCACATGGGGGGTTTCTGCAGTAAATATTTAATCAGTGTGTGCAAAGTGGTGCTTTTTTGTATTAGGCAAAAAACGAAGGATTAAAGCTGACAGTGCCCCTATAAATCATAGTCAGGAGACAGTGATTTTATTACTAGCACAGGTCTGCATGCAGGGCCACACAACAATCACTCTGGTTAAATCACAGTCAGGAGGTTAGTGAATTTTTTTCCAAATAAAAGTGTGCTGGCAGGGAAGAAAGCAATCACTATGCTTACATTTACAGTCAGGAAGATAGTGATTTTTTTTCATAGCACTGGTATGCGCGCAGGGACACACAACAATCACTGTGGTTAACACAGTCAGGAGGACAGTCATTTTTTTGCTAGCACAGGTGTGCACACAGGGACACATAACAATCACTCTGGTTAAATCGCAGTCAGGAGGACAGTGATTTTTTTCCTAAACAAAGGTGTGCAATGCAGGTACCAAACAATCACTCCGGTTAAATTACAGTCAGGACAGTGATTCTTTTTTTCTAAATAAAGGTGTGCTGGCAGTGACACAAGAATCACTCTGGTTAAATTGCAATCAGAAAGACAATTATTTTTTTTTTCTAAATAAAGGTGTGCAGGTAGGGACACACAACAATCACTCTGGTTAAATTTCCAATCAGGAGAACAATTATTTTTTTCCTTGCACAGGTGAGAACACAGGGACACACAACAATCACTCTGATTCAATCACAGTCAGGAGAACAGTGATTTAATACTAAATAAAGGTGTGCACACAGGTACACAACAATCACGAAATCATCCCATTCCTAGCACAGGTATGCACAAAGCGATACACTACAATCACTCTGGTTAAATCTTAGTCAGGAGGATGGTGATTTTTGTCCTAGCACAGGTGTGCACATGGGGCCACATAACAATCACTCTGATTAATTCAGTCAGGAGGACAGTGATTTCTTTTCTAAATGAAGATGTGGACACAGGGACACAATAATTACTCTGGTTAAATCGCAGTCTGGAGGACAGTGATTTTTCTCTAAATAAAGGTTTGCCAGCAGGGATACAATAATCACTCTAGTTAAATCACAGTCAGGAGGACAGTGATTTTTTTTCCTAGCACAGGTGTTCACACAGGGACACACAAAAATCACTCTGTTTAAATTCACAGTCAGGAGGACAGTGATTTTTTTCCTAGCACAGGTGTGCATGAAGGGATACACAACAATCACTCTGGTTAAACCACAGTCAGGAAGACAGTGATTTTTTTTCCTAAATAAAGATGTGCACACTGGGACACAACAATCACTCTGGTTAAATCGCAGTCGGGGGGACAGTGATTTTTTTCCTAACACAGTTATACACACAGGGAAACACAACAATCACTCAGGGTAAATTAACCATCAGGAGGACAGTGATTTTTTTTCCTAGCACATGTATGCATGAAGGGATACACAACAATCACCCTGGTTAAACCGCAGTCAGGAGGACAGTGATTTTTTTCCTAGCACAGGTGTGCATGAAGGGATACACAACAATCACCCTGGTTAAACCGCAGTCAGGAGGACAGTGATTTTTTTGCTAGCACAGGTGTGCATGAAGGGATACACAACAATCACCCTGGTTAAACCGCAGTCAGGAGGACAGTGATTTTTTTTTCCTAAATAAAGATGTGCACTCTGGGACACAACGATCACTCTGGTTAAATTTACAGTCAGATGGACAGTGATTTATTTCCTAGCACAGGTATGCACATAGGGACACACAACAATCACTCTGGTTAAATTCTCAGTCAGGAGGACAGTGATTTTTTCCTAGCACAGGTGTGTATGCAAGGGCAAACAACAATCACTCTGGTTAAATCGCAGTCTGGAGGACAGTGATTTTTATCTAAATAAAGTTGTGCCGGCAGGGACACAACAATCACTCTGGTTAAATTGCAGTCAGGAGAACAGTGCTTTTTTTCTTAAAGAAAGACAGGGCACTGGACCACTGATTTGGTTCTAAAGGCCAGTTTGCCTTCTAAATTGCTTATACCCTCCCCCACACACAAGCCACCGAACCAATACTTCTATAGCAACAGAAAACTAAATACTTCAAGTAAAGAATACAGGAGAGAATCAACACAAAAAAGTACTGCGTGTATGCAAAGGGCACTCATAAACACAGTTCTGAAACAAGTTGACCACCAAAATGCTCTTTTATATAATGCTTTTAGATTTTGACTCTAAGTTACAAGCACAAGATTTGCTCTCTAAGTCTCTCTCCAACATATTATACTCACAGAATGACCAAAATAGCTTCTCACTGGCTGTTCAGTAACATGTGACCTCATATCCCATGGTAAATTGCAAACTTTGCTTCTTATGCTGAACTTTGACAGCGAAGCTCTATCTTTGCAGATCTGTGACACTTCTACAATTAACTTTAACATGTTTTGAAGTTTCTGACTTTGAAATTTTACAAATCCACCAATGAATTTTTAAGTCATACTTCACAGTGTGGAAAACTTTGTGAACATGTGGAAATTCACGAAATTTTACACAGAGCAAATTTTCCCAACTTTGCGCAGCTCTACTGTGTACACCCTTGGCAATGCAGTAAAATCAGTTCCATGCACACCTTGTTGTGTCTAATTGCTTACTTATATAATTTGACAGTTTCAGTATTACTTTTATGGGGTTGTCTTTGAGAACTGGATTAGCTGACTTGTTGTGGTGGTCTGTTAATTATGCGATACTGTGATTTTATTTTTCACTGATTGATAGGCTTTCTGAGCTCATGATCTCTTTTTGTTTAAAAAAGGAAGCTTTTTCAATGGTATTGTTTAACCAGAATCTGACTGCTGCTGAGAAACTAATTTCCTGGCATAGTGTTCTGGTTCTAATAGGACATTTGAAATAGCAGCCTATGTTCTAAAATATTGAGATTTTCTCTTAACATTTGAATAATATTAAATGTAATACAGATATATATATATATATATATATATATATATATATATACTGTATATAGAATTTGCTACACTAAAACTGCATTTGCAACACTGAGAAACTTTTTGTTAACTTTTCCCATTGACTTTAGTGGGAAACTTATTTTTACAATGAATTTTGAATCATTTAACATTTTGTCACAAAATCTTTGAAATGTATATCGGGGAACCTGGCAGCATGATCCCTGAAGTTTTTGGACTGGTCGCACAAACCAGGCGACCTGTAGGCACGAGCAAAGAATGCACAAAAAAGCGTAAATATGACTTTCTATTGCACTTTATAGCTCCGCAACCATATATCTGACTTTTTACAAAGCTTGGCAGATCCAGAGATCTATGGTACCGCTCCAAGCATGCCAAATTTCAGAAAAATACGTCATACGGTGGCAAAGTTATTAAGCTGCGCAATTTCACACTTTAACCTTAAATGGGGTACTCAACCCTAACTATAGTGGCACTACCGTACCACTATAAGATATATATATATATATATATATATATATATATGTGTGTGTGTGTGTGTATATATATATATCTTACAGTGGTGCAGAAGCACCAGCATTGTTAGTGTCAGGGTACAGTTTGGAACTTTTTAACAGATTAGCACAAAATTTGGCAGGCATGTTCTATCGAGGTAGGTCTCTTGACTTATGAAATTTTATGTGAATCCGTTGAACGGCTGCAATGTTATTAAAGTTCAAAAATCCCTAAATTTACCAAGTTTTTGCCATTTCATTGTACATCTGTATCTCAGAAATGGTTTTAGGTTGTAGTCTAAAATGTTCAGGGTAGAAAGCCTTTGCCTCACAGATGTGACATTTGAGGGAAGATTTGGTGAACAAATATTAATCTGTTCAAAAGTTATTACATTTTTAGTTTTCCCATTATTTCCAATGGCAAAGATAGATGTGTCACATGAAAATACATTTATATTTTCATAAGGTGCTCCATTTTTGCATGTAGGGTCACACAGAGCTTAGTTTGCTTTCACAGACCCTCCCTTGTTTTCACAGGAGCTACTGTTATTTAGCATACAGGATCACATTGAGCCTGCTATACTTTTGCAGAGCTCTGTTGTGTCCGTCATCTTGTTTTGCCCTTAGCGAGAGTTACAAAATAAAGAAAATATGTAAAAATGAGTGTAATGAGCAAAACAAACATGAGAACTTAGCTACGCAGGACCTGTTTAGCCATTTTCTAATGTTTGTTTCTTAATATTGTGGCCAGAAACACCTTTTCTAGGCACTCGAAATCTCTGGTGCCAAAGTTAGCCAAAGGATCATTTGTGCCACATTCTCTCTATGAGAACAGCAGTATTTTCTTGACTTTGCAGCCACAGCTGGAACTCATGCTGCAGGTTGTACTGACGCTGTTTCCCCATTGTGTATTGACACCCCCCAGGAGTCTACACAAAATGACAGGCTCCCTGTGACACTGCATCACAGTGTGCATAAATATTCTATTGTACAGGTCCCCCTCTTACATTTCCCTGGGGTCTAGTAGCACCCATCACCTTTTGATTGGCATCAATACAATTTTTTTTAAAATGCTTAAATTACAATAAATAATGTGACACTGGGATGTCCACCCCAGGTATCAGATGTGTCATCCTCCCCACCCTGCAGTCCCTTTATTATTTGATTGCCAAATTCAGGAGGTCCAATCTTCATGTTGATATTGGAGGACCTCTCCAACAGTGTGAGACACTGGGGAGCCCACTCCCAGTGTCCCCAGATAATTATTTGTTTCCTGGAAAGAAGAAAACCATTTCTTGATGTCTATCTTTTTTGTCCTTGTAAAACAGAAAACAGTCCCTTGTCATCCACACCATCCTCCTCCCCATCCCCATCCTCCCACTAAGCATCCACCACCCCACACATACTCCTTAACCTATACTTACCTCTGGAGGTCATGTGGTGTCATCTTCTGTGGACCGGGACAGGATCGCTGTGTTTTGTTAACTGCATATTTGTTGTTCAAAAATGTGGTACCTGCAAAAATAGGTATAGCTCATTTTTGCACATGCTACATTTAAGCAATAATGTATGACAGGGTGTGTGTTGTGCTGGTATAATGTCATACCTGGGGTGGTTGGGCATGAGGCTGCAGGCCGAGTGCATCCAACAATCCAGAAGTGATGTTATCCCAGCACAACACACACACACTGGAGCACATTTATACTACTATACAATGGCTCATTTATTTGAAGAAACAAAAAGATGTAAAAAGAATGTTTCAAATATATTTATTTTATTAATTTTGTGATGTGGAAGTATACTTTAAAAAATGTTGGCTGTTTCTGATTTCCTCACTAGGTGATGCTGCATAGCTCTCTGTTGAGACACACACACACACACAGACACACACCTCTCTTACTGTTTTTTTTTTTACTTTAACTATTGTGGATGTGCTGTTGCTCTGAAAGTCCTAAGTGCTAAAGCTAGGGTTTGACTAGAGGAAGCCAAGCTGTGGAGACTTCTGCATTTCCTGTCATGAATGGGGATCTCTCAGTAAGTGCACTAGAGACAGACAGGGGTTATAGGCTGAAAATGTGAGAGTTGGGATTAAAAAAAATGTTTCAGGAGTGGAGGCGCCATCTGTTACAGCTCTGTCAACACTGACGCGGAAGAGGTGCTACCAGGCTTTAAAGTGGGTGGCTTCAGTGAAATGTGTGATCAGCCACTACAGTCTGCATGGTTCAGTGAAGCTGCACATTTCAGAGAACAAATAGGGCATTACAATTATTTTGATTGTGTATGCAGCATTAAGTTACTTGGTCTGTGTGCTTGATTTAGGATGATGTCTGGGGTGGGGGTGAAGTCTTTTACAGCTGCATCGCAGTGGCTAGGGGTGGTGGCAAGAGAGCAAATGAGTGAAATAGGCTGTTAGGGATCACTTAAGTGGGATGCGAGGAGGGATTCTTGTAACATTGGTGTGGTCATCTCTGTGTGCTGGGACTACACCCGTGATGTTGTACTGGGATAACATCACGGGTCCAATCCCAGACAGACTAGTCGGATTCCAGGATTCTTTCATGCCATTGTATATTTTTGAGCAGCAAATATGCAGTTGACTGACACATTTAATAAGTAAAGGAAAAGCACCTTTGATGTTGTGTTTCTCCTCTGGCATGGATGACAATTCACAGGGATGGAACATGCAGGGGTCCCAGGTTTAAGACTAGCCTCTCTATATTTTTTCCACCTGCAATGAAGGGAAAAAAATATTGTGAGACTGGCCTCGAACCGAGGACCCCTGGATGCCGCATCCCTTTGCTTTGTTCTCTGCAAAACTGAAAAAACTCAGCTGCTAAGGTGCTTTTCTTGTAATTATGAAATGTGTCAGTAATAGGTATGTTTGAGCATAAGTGGATGGTTAATGTGTGAATATCTGGTTTGTGTGAAACTAGGCATAGCCTGTTTTCACACATAACAGATTTTTACACATTAACCATCCCCTTGGGGCCAAATATGGATATAATTGCAGCCACAAAGAATCCTGTGTAAGTTGTTGACATTGGGGAGCCCAATGCCCGTGTCAGCTGTACAACCTCCACCCCTTCCTGAGCAATGTGGGACACTAGGGAGCCCACTCCCAGTGTCCTGAGACATGGCATTATCCACTCTCAGCACTGTGGGACACTGGGGAGCCCACACCCAGTGTCTTGAGTCATGTCCCCCCAAGCAGTGTGGGAAATTGCAGCACACACTCCCTGTGTCCTGATCTGTGTAACAGCAACTCCCAGCAGTGTGGGACACTGAGAATCCCACTACCAGTGTCCTGAAATATGTTTTTTAACCTGTTGGCAAACAAAACAGTAACCTAACGTCTTTTTTTATTTTCAAACCTGAAAAAAGAAAATGGTCCTTTGTCATCCATGCCTTCCCCTTCCCCCATCCCGACCCTCCCAATGAGCACCTACCTCACCCCACTTCCCCTTGCCTTATATTTACCAGTGGAGGTCATCTGCCATCATCTTTTGTGAACCAGGATACAGCTGCACTCTTTAAAGCTGAACCCCAAACTGAGGAATCAAGGTGTGTGGTGTATAATGTATTTCAATGGGGTTTTGAACTTATGTTGATATCTTTGACATTTTTTTGTATTTTTTCACCAAATTTTCAACATGAGCTTTTTAGTATCCACTTCATGGACACTGTCACTGTCATTTCATTAATTGAGCCAAGAAAGTGATTTTACAGTCACTGCACAAAATAACTTTTCAAGACCAATTAACGAAATGACAGTGCCAGTTTTCATGAGGTGGGGTCCCAAAATGCATCCATGTGAAAATTTGGTGAAAAAATGCTTACAGATGTCCAAGTTACTATATGTGCAGGTGTTGAAAGTTTTCTATGCATGCGCATAACTTTGATAATTTTTTACATTTTCACTCCAAATTTTCAACATAGCCATTTTTTTCACTCCACCTCATAAACAGTACAGCTGTCATTTTTCACATCCTGCCCAAAATGTATTTTCACACCTGCAGTGCAGAAAGTCATTTTGCCATTCATTTGGAAATGTTTACCTATGGGGTTTATGAGGTGGGGTCATAAGAAGACTATGTTCAAAATTTGGGGTGAACATGCGAAAAAAATGCCAAGGTTATGACCATTCATTAAAAGTTTGGTGTGCAGCTTTTTAAAATTGGAAATTTTAAATATTTTGACCCCAGATTTTCAACATAACCTTCTTATTACCTGACCTCATTTATCCAAATCCTGTCCAAACTCTGTTTTCGCACTTGTGGTGCAGAATGACATTGCAGTTGAGCAGAATTACATTTCGGTTGAGGATTTGAACATTTTCTCTACCAGTTACATGTGCTGGGGTAATAAGATGGCTATGCTGATAATTTAGTTATGCATCTGAAGGACCCAGTGATCCCACAGTAAAATTTGGGAAATCATGGAGTATGGGAGCGCAGGGTCCAAAAGGCTCTGCACTCCCACTGTGACATAAAGAAAGTGAGGGAGGGTGGGTGTGTGGAGCCTGATGGGCCCTGCACTCCCACAGGTGAATAAGGATACAAGTAAGCTGCATGAAAAAAGCAAGGAAATTCATTGCAAAAAACTTTGTTAATTCATCAGTTAGGGTCCTTACTAAAGCAAAAAAAATCTGGGAATTGAGGTTTTAAGGCTTATAACATTAACATCATACCACTATCCCCACCTTGCTGGCACTGACAGGTCTCAAGATTGTGTCTTGGGGTTCTTGGACCTAATGCCCCCCCATTCCACCCCCAAACCCACCCTGCAGTCACTGGCAGACTTCAGGAATGTGTCTTGAGGTTGTCAGCCCTAACACTCACCCATTTCTCCTATACTGTACCCATCTCAGCTTACTTACTTGTGGAATGTGGTGAGTGTTAGGGATGATGACCCAAAGTCACACACTCAACATCTGTCAGTGTCTGCAGGGTGGGTTGGGGTCTTAGGGTTGGAAACACTAACACCTCATTTCCCTACTTTTGTCGCTTTAGTAAAAACCCTAACTGATGCAATAACAAAGTTTTTTGCAATGAATATATTTATATATCTACATAGAAACATACTGTATTAATTGTCAGCAGATAAGGACTGCTAGGCCCATCTAGTGTGCCTGTAACCCCCATACTTGATTACAGCTTCTGATGCTCCCTCTGTTTTATCTCCATGGTTCCCCTATGCCTGTCCCATGCATGTTTAAATTCAACCACAGTGCTTGCTCTCACCACCTCTTGAGGCAGACCATTCAATGCATCCACCACCCTCTCTATGAATAAAAACCTCCTCACATTCCTGCTTAACCTGCCACCTTCAAATTTCATGTCATGCTCCTTCATTCTTGTTCTTCTCCTGCATTAGAAGATGTCTCCCCCCTGCACCTTGTTTATGCCCATGAGGTACTTTAATGTTTCTGTCATGCCCCCTCTCTCCCTCCTGTCCTCCAGTGAGTACATGTTGTAATCTCTCCTCATAAACTTTGTGGTGCAAGCCCTGTACCATCTTAGTTGCCCTTCTATGGACCTTCTCCAGCTCTCTCTCTCTCTCTCTATATATATATATATATATATGTTTTTTATATTTGTATGTATATAAGGTCAAGGGAGTATGAGGGCTGTAGGAAGTTCTCCATATATTTTGCTTCTAGTCTAATGCTACTAGGCAGATTGAGTAAAAGAGGTTGCCCTATTCAAGGGCAAGCCAGGTTGTCACTGGCCCCCTAGGATTAGCTTGCCAGGGAGCTAGTCTGGGGAGGGTAGGAACAGCTTAGGAGAGGCAGGGAGGAGAAGGAGTGAGGATGCTGATGGGGGTTGGGGTTTTCTGATCTATGGGGTGGGACAATGATGTCATTTGAAAGTGAGGTCACAAAGGGGAGGGGCTAGGCTAGATAAGCTGGCAAGGGGTCACTGGGGAGGTTAGGATAGGGAGGGGCAGAAAGGGGGTAGATAAGAGGCTGCAGAGAAAGGGTCTCCATCTTTTCTGCAGCTGTTTTACAAATGCATAATGTTGGTTGTGGTGGGTATTAAAATGCATTGTAAATGATTGCATTAATAAAGATAATAAGTATTGTACAAGTTACTCAATAAGGTTGCAGTGGTTAAACCAAGAAGGAAGTGTGAGTGAGGCTGATTTGGGGGGGTCCAGGTGACAAAGTACATTGTTAAAAATGGTCTAGGGTTATCATAGAATTGGTGTGGAGTAGAGATGTTGTGGGGAGGTAGTCAATTGTGGAAACTGTGTGCTTCTCTTCTCCAGGGTTATGCTCTGTAGGAGGGGCACTGCTCCTTCTGCAGGACATTTACAGAGCTTCATGCTCAGCTGGTAGCAGCAAGAGATGCGATATCTCAGCTGCTGCACTGGCTCAACTGGGATCTAACCCCCCTTCACTCATTCAGAGGTTCACTGGACTGGGGGGGGGTGAAGGGTTGCAGAGAAGGGAAGGGGGAATGGTGGCAGGGGCAGCTGCAAGGGATTTGACCAGTTTCACACTATCCAGAGAGCAAATCCCTTTGTACCCCTGGAGGTGGCTCAGTTACCTGACTCTGTCTGGGGGGAATCTGAGTCAGTTGGTAGAACGGGGCAGGATGACCTGGTAGCACCCTCAGGATGAGTAGGAGGAAGTCATCAAGAAGAGACTTAGTGATTGGTGACTCAATGATTATGGGTGCGGAGACCATGATGGGTGGCGGAGGGAAAGGGAGTGAAATGGCCAGCTGCCTTCCTGGTGCATCAGCCATTTAGGATGTAGGTAGAATAGGGAGCATAATAGAAAAGGTGGAGGGAGAACAGGTGGTTGCTGGGACACTCGAGTACCAGTGGTCTGATAAACCAGCCTGTGGAGGCAGTGAAACAAAACTTTAAGTGACTGAAGGACATATTGAAGGCACACTCAGATTCTCTGACTTTTTCTGAGGTTCTCACTGTATGGAAAAGTGGGAATGGGAACAATAGAGTAAAGAAGGAGATTAAGATGTTTAATGAGTGGTTGAAGGGATGGTGTCAGGAGGAGGGATACCACCATGTGAGGGATTTGGGGGGCTTCTGGGATAGGATGCTCTTCAAGGGTGATGGTTTTCACCTGATGAGAAAGGAGACCAGTGTTCTGCTGCAGAGGTTTGAAGTCTACACTGGACAGTTAAATGGACTGCAGGTGAGACAGAGGATACAGAAACCACTGAGAAGATACAGCAGGTGGGGAACCTAGTTAGGGATCCCCATGAACACGGGACTTGTAGAGGTAAGGTGGGTAACAAAAAGATTGAAATTCAAATTACGATAATGGAATAGGCCATTAGGCCAATGAGGGAGAGCTGACAGAGCCTACATAAAGCATGGAAAAATAAATTTAAGGACACCAGGGAAGAATAAGGTAGAAATAATAGGAAAAAGTAGGAGGGCATCTGGAGAAAGATGGAAAGGGGTCTGTCTTAATGCTAGGAGCCTGGGAAATAAAATTAATGAGTTTCAGGCATTGGTGGCAGACACTACGATGAAGCTAGTAGCCATCACATAAACTCTGGCCATGAAGAATAGCAACTGGGACCTGACAGTCCCAGGTTACATCATGTTTAGACATGGTGGAGGAAAAGGTAAACAAGAAGGTATAGCTCTATATGTTAGGGAAGGCATAGAGGCAGTAGAGGATGGAAACATCACGGTGGTAATGGGGAAAAAGAATTGCTGTGGGTTCATCTTGTGGCATCTATAGGCAAGAATCTATGGATATAGATGATCTTTAGACCTCCAGAACAGGGGAAGAGAGAGAGAGAGAGAGAAGGAACTAAGGCAGAACTTGAAGGGGGGGCTGGCAAAGGGGGGGGGTTGGGGGATGATGGGAGACCTAAATCTGCCAGATATTGATTGGGTCACTCTAGCAGCCAGGAGCTTCAGATGTCAGGCCCTGCTGGAAACATTGCAGGACTGCCTACAGGTGCAGCTGGTTAAGGGAACCCACTAGGCAGGCTGCCATTTTCAATGTCATGCACACCAGCTCTGAAGTGGTTGGAGGCATAAGGGTAGGAAAGCCACTAGGGTCCGGCAACCATAACTCTATATGGCTTAGCCTGATCCTTTGGACAAGTAAGCCCTCATCCAAGGCTGTAATCCAAGATCTCAGAAGGGCAGACTTCAATCAGATGAAAGAGCTGGTCCGGGACAAGTTAGTTGGCATGGACAGCATCAGAAATGTGAAGGAAAGAAGGGGGAAATCATGAAAGCCATTCTTAAGATAACAAAATCTTGCAGAGAATGGCAATCAAAAGAAATAAGTACAAGAAACCAATATGGTTCTCTAGAACTGTCAGGGAAGCAGAGAAAGCCAAAATGAAGGCCTCCACCTAGTATAAGGGAACACAAGGAAAGGAAGAATGGGGAGAGTATCAAATGAGAAGTAGGGAAACCAAGATGGCAGTTAGGGAAGCAAAATCAGACACAGAGCTGTGGATTATGGAGGGGGCTAACGGATAGGAAAAACATTTCTTTAGATATAGTAGGGAAAAAGAGAGAAGGAAGGAGGGATTGCTAGGCTAACAGAGGGAGGTAGGGTAAAAAAGGAGGATGGGCAGAAAGCAACTGTTCTTAATGACTACTTCTGCTGTGTATTTACAATGAAACTCAGAGGACTTATGGTAAAGAACAGCAATAAGGGTATGTCATTCGCACAGTGAATGCACAATGGTGAATTCCCTCACAGCGACAAGCTCATTAGATTTTGAGATTGTCGCTGTGAGAAACCTGAGGGCAAAATTGTGTCCTTTCACCGTCTTTCATCTCCCTTCAAAACATCTCCTACTCAGAGTTAGATATCTTAAGGGGTGCACAGGAGGTGCAGCCCCTTGATAGAAAACCCACAATGTCTGACAGGCAAGATTTCACCTGTCGACATTGTGGATCTCGCCATGACGAACTACGACAATACTATCATCATTTTGCCATTGCAGAACCAACATTAAGGCAGCTGTAAGGAGGATCCCTGAGATGAGGCAGCAAGTATTTACCAGTGAAAGGGTTTGGAAATGGTTAGCAGCCCAAAAAATAGATAAAGCCCTGTAGCAGAAGGGATGCATCTAAGAGTGCTCAATGAATTGACAATGGAACTAACGGAAACCATGGTAAGGCTGTTCAGTAGCAAAACTGAAACAGATATAGTTCCAAAAGGCTGGATGGAAGCAGAAACAGTCCCACTCCGTAAGTGTGTGTGTGGGGGGGGGGAGCAACAGGGTAACTACAGATCAGTCAGCCTTACCTCTATTGTGGGTAAAGTGCTGAAGATACTAGTCAAAGAGGATCTCATCAACTACAAGGACAGCAATGGACTCCAGGATAGTATATAGCATGGGTTTAGGGCTGGGAAGTCTTGTCAGACCAATTTGATAGTATTCTTTGCCTGCGTAACTAGAGTAGTGAATAATGACCATCCTGTGGACTTACTCTGCTTTGACTTCAGCAACGCTTTTGGCTCAGTGCCTCACAGAAGGTTGTTGAAGAACCTAGAGGTTCCATGTCATAATGGTGATCACAAAACAGCGATCACCATTATAGCATGTGTAATTCACCAAAAAGCACAAAAGCGATATACACATGTTGGCAACAAAACATCTGGCAACTGAAATAGGACTTAAGTGGGGGGCCCGCACCCTAACCCCAGATTTCATATAACCAACTCCAGGAGGGTGCATGTGGGGAAGGGGGAGAAAGTAAAAAAAAAAAGCAAAAATCCAGCAACAGCAACAAAATGCTTCCCGGCCCAAAGCTCCAAGCCCACCACCTGCTGCACCGAAGTTAGCCACCCTCACCACCACATCTCTTGGCTAGCTCAGCGGCAGCAGGTTACATTACCCTACACAAACCCTCTCCTTATACATTCCCTTCTGTTCACCCTCATAACCTTCCCTCTCTCATCCCTACCCTCACCTTCACATTCAGTCACTATCCTTACAGGGAAGCTCACATGTGTAGCACTGTAAATGAGTTGCTTTTTTGAAAGTCACTCATTTACAGTCACTATCATCACTGGATTGTGAGCCTAGAGGATCTTGGGGTAGAGAAGCATTCAGTTTGACTGTGAGAAACTCTTTGGAAGGGAGACAGAAGAGGATTATGGTTAATGGAATCAAATCAGAAGAGAGGGAGGTCAGCAGTGGGGTGCCAGAAAGAACGGTCCTGGGTCCAGTCCTTTTCAATATGTCCATCAGTGACATGGGAGAAGGAATCCTGGGCAAGATATGTCTTTTCACAAGTGACACTAATCTCAGTGGCAGAGTAGACAGTGAGGAGGGGCTTAGGGAGATACAAAGAGACTTACAAAGGCTAGAGAGGTGAACGAAGCTTAACAGTTGAAATTCAGTGGCAAAAAGTGCAAGGTAATGCATATAGGGAACAAGACCCCAGGACAGAGTACTGGATCAGGGAGTGGGGGCAGAGCTGGGAATGACCTCTGAGGAAAGAGACCAAGGGGTCATCATCAGTAACTCAATACAACAATTAAGCTAGTGTAACAAAGACTACAGTTTAGGAAACAGGATTCTAGGGTGTATAGGAAGGAGTACTGACAGCAGAAGGAAGGAGGTATTACTACATCTCTATAAATCACTGGTTAGGCCCTACCTGAAATACTGTGCTGAGTTATGGAGTCCTCACCTAAAGAAACATAAGAACAGGCTGGGGATAGTGCAATGCAAGGTGACCAAAATAATTCAGGGCCAGCTGGGCCGATCTTATGAGTACTGACTCAAGGCACTGAACATGTACTCACTAAAGGCCACACGAGAGAGGGGAAATATGATGCAGACCTTCAAGTTCCTGAAAGGAATGAACAAACTAAATTGCAAGGAACTATTTAGCATAAGTAGTGGATTAAGAACACAGGGGCATGAGAGGAAACTAATAGAGGTGGTTCAAAAGGGAAGTGAGAAAGTTTAATTCTACAAAAAGTATGGTGGAGACGTGGAACTATCTGCAAGCTGAGGTGGTGGGTGCCAAAACTATCAAAGGTTTCAAACATGGCTGAAATAAAGTAAAAGGCTTACTTGTTGCACAGAGTGGTAGCGGTAGAGTGGGGATCATGCAGGAGGATACTGTGGGTTAGAATCATGTATGGACAATAGATCTTAGGTTTGCTATGGTGTGCATATTTTTGACTTGCATGTTTTGAAGACTTATTTTATCCATCGAGGTGACTGTAGATCAATCCTTGGTGATTGGACTATTTTATTGTTTCTCTGGATGTTTTCCGGAACTGAAACCTTCTCTCTGGACCTAAATACTTTGTCCGTGCAGTGAGAGTGCTCGGCTATCGTGCGTTCGTGGGGAGTGTGAGTCCCTGTCTACTCACAAATTTTTATTTTATTATTTTGAAGTATTATATGTTATTTTATTTTCAGGTAGTGAGAGTGCCTGGTGCTAATTAAGCCTGTAGTGCGAGTACATGTTTTCTTGGCAAATTTATTATTTTATTTTGGTTTTTTTATGGTTTTGTATGAGTTCTTCTTTTGTTTTTTGATTTTATGATGGGATATCCTTGTGAGAGGAGTGTCTCCCATCTGTATTTATTATTTTATTATTATTCTTTAGTTTAATTTATTGTTAGTTATTTTATTTTTTTTGTTTATTTTTTGGGTTCAGGAAAGTAGGTTTCGATTCTGAGAAATATGGGGTAATTGGAATTAATTTTATTTTTGCTTATGTTATTTGGCAAATTTGGTTTTAATTTTAGGGGGTTTATTTTCTGCATTGATTTGTGAGAGTAGGACTTTAGTAGTTTTTGTTGAAGGACGTAGATATGTGTTATTATTCCTCCCCCTGTCGTGTGCTACTCATCCTCCACTCTTCGGGCCCTCCACCCTTTTTCTCCCCCTCCTTTATTGTTTTCCATCTATCAACATTGTAGGGCTTTGGGAATTGCCAGAAGGAGGAGGGGATGGGGCGGGGGGCCTGAACATTGGAGGATGGATGAGGGAAGCGCTCAAATCGGGATTGTTAGGTCCAGAAGACACCCTGGGGTGAAATGGAGGTCAGAACATGGGTCTCCTTGTCTGATCCCTGTGCTCAAGGGCACCGCCGCTAATAATGGTGGGCAGGTGGCTGGGGGGATCCTCAGAACTCTGTCCAACTCGGGTGGTTTTGTGCAATACCAGATCCGTTGTAAACAAGACTGCCGTTGTGGCGGACTTGGTGGGAACAGCGGCTCTTGCTTGCATCACCAAAACCTGGCTGGATGGTAATGCTGGCCCCAGTCTTGAGGTGGCTGTTCTGGCCGGGTATTCGGTGATACATGGCCCAAGATTGGATCGCAGGGGTGGGGGAGTTGTGGTCTGCTTTAAGACAGAATTGGGTCTCACTAGTGTTCCAGTTGAGGAGACCAGATCTTTTGAATGTGTTGTTGTGGCAGGTGGGGGCTATAGAGTGGTTCTCATCTACCGTCCACCCAGGGATGAGAAGCCATTCCTTCAGGAAGTGGCGGACTTCATCGTTGACCTGGTATTGGAGTCTCCCAGGTTGATGGTGCTGGGTGACTTCAATGCCTGGATCGATGATGAACACTTGCATTTTGGACAGCACTTCCTCCAACTGATGAATTCATTGGGCCTCTCACAGGTTGTTACCTCTGCCACTCATAAATGCGGCCATTCCCTTGATCTGGTTTTCCTCCTGGGGATGGAAGCCTCTGGCGTGGGGGTGGAACCTGTCAGATGGTCTGATCATCACACTGTGAGATTCAATTTCAGCACCCCCTTGCGTAGACCTACCCCTGTGGAGATGGTCAAGTACCGCCCTTTACGGGATGTGACTCTCAATGGTCTATCTGCGGTGCTTGACCTATCAGAATTTCCGATGATAAGCATGGATCCTGAGGCCTTGGTTCTGGCCTATAATAAGGCCATTATCAATGCCCTGGATTCTATTGCTCCCATCCATGTGTGTCCTCTCTCCCTTCACCCCCGGTCCCCATGGTTCAATGGGGACTTGAGGGAGATGCATCGACTTGGACGCAGGTTAGAGAGGTGTTGGTGGAAATATGGCTTAGATGTCGACCACCTTAGACTGCTAGAGCATTATCAACTCTACCAGTCAGCAATCACCCGTAAGAAGGCAGAATTCCTGTCCGTGGAAATTGCTGCTGATCAGAACCGACCGGCTCAGCTCTTTCGAACCGTAGACAGACTGTGCAACCCAGCCTGTCTGCAGGTTTGTAGAGCTTTTTCACAATTTCAGTGTGAGGAGCTCGTTCGGTTCTTTGCAAATAAGGTGGAAGACATCAGGGCGGAGACCTGCACGACAATTCCTATGGGAACGGCCGTGGACCTGGCCCCAGTCACATGCCCTCTTTTTTCCTGGAGTTTCTTCAAGAGGCTGGAAATCGAGGATGTTATGAGGATTGTTTGTGGTGTGCGCACTACGTCCTGTAGTTTAGAGCCAGGCCCCACAGCCTTGGTTATGGGCTGTGGGGAGATTATCTTCCCGGTTCTGACGAGGATAGTATGGTGCTCCTTAGACTCTGGTGAATATTCTTGCTCCCTGAAGGAGGCAGTGGTGACACTAGTGTTCAAGAAGGCTTCTTTGGACCCTGACTTCCTCGGTAACTACTGGTCTATCTCAAACCTTCCCTTTGTTAGGAAGATAATTGAGAAAGTAGTGGCTACCCAGTTAGACAACCACTTGACCATCCACAGCATCTACGATCCCCTTTAATCGGGTTTTCAAAAGAGGCACAGCACCGAGACTGCACTGGTTCGGGTGCTCAATGATCTCCTGATGGCAAGAGACCAGAAAAAATGGTCCATTTTGGTCCTTTTGGACCCATCATCAGCATTTGACACTGTAGACCATGGGGTTCTGCTTGAGCACCTGAGAACCATCTGTGGGCTTTCAGGCTTAGTCCTCAGATGGTTTACATCTTTCCTCACCGGTAGAACTCAGAGGGTGGTATCGGGAGTGTTTTCTTCCAATTCTGTGTCTCTGTCATGTGGGGTGCCTCAGGGCTCTGTGCTGTCTCCCATGTTGTTTGCAGTGTACATGCTTCCCCTTGGAGACATTGTAAGACAGTATGGGCTGGAGTTTCACTGTTTATGCCGATGATACTCAGCTCTACCTGTCTTTTGCACCTGACCAGAATAGAGCACTCTCGGTGTTTAATAACTGCCTCGGTGAAATCCAAGGTTGGATGAGGTCCAGCTGGTTGAAGTTAAATCCCGGGAAGATGGAGGTGATGGTTGTGGATCCTGGTCACCAGATAGGGGGTGGGGGATAAACCGTCCCTCAGGTTTATTCCTGGGGGATGTGGAGCTCCCCACCTCTGAATGGGTGCAGAACCTAGGCGTGATTTATGACAATTGGCTGACACTACGTGATCAAGTGTCGGCCGTCATTAAAGTTTCCTTTTACCATCTTAGAAACATCGCTATGATCAAGCACCTTGTTCTGTCCGGGGACCTACCTACGCTGATCCACACCTTTGTGACCTCACATTTGGACTACTGCAGCTCCCTTTACTTTGGGCTTCCTGGGGTTGATATCTGCCGCTTGCAGCTGGTGCAGAACTCTGCAGCCCGGTTGTTAACTGGAACTTCTCATTTTTCCCATGTTACACCAGTGCTGCAGAAACTGCACTGTCTGCCAGTTCAGTGGTGGATCATCTTTAAAGTTGGTCTGTTGACCTACAAAGCCCTGCATGGTTTGGGCCCTGACTACCTGAAAGAGCTCCTGGTTCCCTATCTCCCAGAGCGACCGCTCCGCTCGGCCGGCAAGGGGTTGCTGGAGATTCCGAGGGTTATTTTGAAATCATCGAGTGCCCGGGGCTTTATGTTTGTGAATCTGACCCTCTGGAACTCTCTACCATGTTGGATTAGAGAGTGTGCGACAGTGGGGGGTTTTAAACAAGCCTTACAATCCTTCCTATGGATTAAGGCTTACGGGAAAGAGACTGACTGATTTGGTTTGATTTTATTATTGTCTTATGCTGTTTGATGTAATGTATTAATAATTTTTATTGTAATTTGTATTGTAATGTTTTATTATGATGTGATCCTATAGCTTGTTCTGCACTTTAATTTTTTGAAAAGCACATTAAAAATAAAGAATATTATTATTATTATTATTATTATTATTATTATTATTATTATTATGAGCAGACTGGGTGGACCAGTGGTAATTCTATGACATAATTTTCTATGTTTCTATATTTCAAAGCTGCATAAATGATGGTATAATTTTATTCCACTGCTACCTGATAGTCAGTAGTAATCCTGTATACTTGATAGATAAAACATTAAATTTACAGGGCAGTGTTGGCCCATGTCTAAAAGTTATTAATAAAATGGCATACCAGAGTGATACAATATTAAATGTGCTGGGCACTGCTGCCTGTGTTTGCAAGTCAGTAATAATATTGCATAGCTAAGAAATATAGGCCCCCATTTTTAAATGGTTAGCATGGCACAAGCCAGGCGTGTGTCTCTCTAATGAGGAATAGGACCAGCTGTTGGGGGTATTTCCATATTCAAAGGGCACATATATGCCATGACCCCCTGACAGGGCCAACTCATACAATATTGTGCTGTGCCAATGCAAATGAGGGATCCCTTATTCATATGCAGCATAGCACAATATTGAAAGGTATCAGAAGTGCTAAACGGCCACCAGCACCAGTGAATTTTAACACTTCTGAAACCAAGCCCTTAACAGTGCACAGAGGGGGTGTGCACCCTGTACACCATCTATGCACTGTCAAGGGCTACCAGCCCTGTTCACATAAAACAAATCAATCCCTGTAGTCCAGTGTCCCTTTCCTGCCCCTATGAGCCCATAATGGGCATGCAAATGGCCCCTTAGTGCCTTGCATGCCCAGTGGGATCATTTGCATGTTTGGGCTGTATATCACCCATGGGGGCCATGGTGCTAACCAGTGTCTGCTGTGCTTTACCTCTATTGGCAGTATTCAGTCTTATCTTCTGGTGATGCTACTCCAAACATGGTGACCGCTTGCTGTGCACTGTGCTACCAAGGTCCGATATTCAAACAGATAGCGTGATCAGTTTGGATCATGCTGTCTGCTTGAATATGGCCCCAGAGCCATCCAGCCCTATTTGTTCTTGCAGTGGACCTGTTTACAAGAGCAGCTGGCCAGCTCTGAAAATGGGGCCCATAATATTAACTTTGATGGCCTCTGATGTCCCATGTCTGAAAGTCAATAATAAAACTGTGTAGTTGTGAGATAAAATATTAAATGTGATAGCCACAGATGGCCTATGTCTGAAAGTTAGTAATACTACCACATACCTGAAAGATGAAATATTAAATCTGATGGCCATTTCTGGCCCATATGTGCTAATTACACCACTATCAGACAAGACACCCAGCCCCGACAAGATGCATTCTTCCCCACAATTTTTTTTAGAGTGCCATGTTGTGGTTGTGTCACTATTGTTGAGATGGTGGTGGTGCAGATCATGATGATGATGTTTGTGTTGTGCTCAGTGGTGGTGATGGTGGTAGTGGGGACAGGGCAAGCCACTAAGTCATTCAAGGATCTTGTGCTTGTTTGACAAAATAGTATAATTTTTTTGTCACTTGCTGAATAAGGGTCATTGAAATGATGTTCCTGTCTGTCTCACAGTTTTTTGTTATTTTTTATGTGTCTGCCTTGACTGCCAGGGCTCAGGACATTTTCTTCCACCATCACCTTCAATCGTTTCATCTTCCTACTCACATGACGTTCTCTGGGTGTTTTTACATTTATGCCCTTTGGTAATTAATGTTCCCAATCCTGACCCACTACCCCCCTCTACCAGCAGCATCACTTGGAGCCACTGCCTTCCTCTGTGGTTCCTTGCAGACTGCTGCATATTTGCACTTTAGGTGGGTTTGTCAGCCACCAGTACCCATGTGGCTGCACTTCTTTCCACACTTCACTGTGGTCTTACAAAACTTACTACTGTCTGCTGGGTCATGTTAAAAAGACACACTAGGGACTTCGATGGCCTTCATAAATGGCTGGTTATGGGTGCTGCTACTGGTACTGTAGGTAGTGGAGGCATAATGCACAGGCAAGTTTGCTGCTTCCTACAGCTGTATAACTGATAGAATGTGTGCTGTCTCCTCCTTCTTTTGGAAAAGAGACATGATGGGGATGGTAAAGTTTTAGAACCCTTTATAACTTTGATTTACTACACTTCAACTGTAAAAGCTTAACTGAAACTAGTGCAAGACTCAACAGAGTCATGTGATCCAGAATATGCAGTTCCGCGTGTTCTGGGTCTCAGAGGACAAATTCACTAGTCAGGAGTGAGTGTGACGTTATTGTCAGTTTTATGCTGTGTGTGCTGTGCGACAGCTTAGTGCTGTGTGGTGGATTGGTGTGAATATATTTGTCCTACGGGACCAAGGGGAACAGAGACACCAAGTCACTACAAGATAGAAACAAAAGTCAGAAAAGAACTTGAGAAGGGTGAGTTGCTGTATTACCTAGGCTGGGATTGGATTACAATCTACCTGCTGCACATAAATTGAAAATAAGGGTAGAACTACTAAACATCAGTACGCCCAAATTTAGGGGGATAAGGGAAGTAGACCGACTTAACACTGGAAGGTACTACAGCATCTAGAGGCACACATTTCCAAACCACTCATGTTCAATAAGCTTAATAGAGTTTAGGGTTGAATTGAGGGGAGTAAGAAAGACAGAAAGAGAAAAAAAAATGGCTTCAGCTGACCTTTTTGCTGGAAACTTTCAGGGTATGTTTTGCCATGATTGGTCCATTTAAAAAAAATTTACCTGTAAAATGTATTGCCTGCTAGAAGCAAATTACCAAGATTATAAAGGTTATAGCTCTACCAAATTTACATGCAATAGATGCATAAGCTATGAACAACTCAATAAGGAAATTACGACACTCAAAACTGAATTAACCAATATACTAAACAGGCAGAAAGAATTATTGACTACCAGGGCCCTATATTGTACATCATCCTTAGAAATAGAAACAGATACACATGAAGAACTAAGGGGAGAGGTAGAGGAACATCCAAATAACCCCATGGAATGGACTCAGGTTAATAACACCAAACCAAAAAAAGGAAGGTGGGCTTTCAGCCTCAGAGATATACCACTACAAAATAGGTACACACTACTAGAATATGAGGCAGAGGATGAACCAAAACAATAGCCTGATAAGTGTTCCAACACACCTCAGAATGGAAGAGTAATGCACAAATTAATTGTGGGAGACACAATCATTAAATATACTGACTCAGTAGTCAGGAAAAATGACAAAGAAAGTACTATGGTTACCTGCTGCCCAGGAGGCAAAGTCATGGATGTCCAAAACTCCCTAAATAAATTAGATTGATAGCCAGGATGCATTAATTGTGCATATTGGGACAATGACTTGGGAAAAGCACATGAGAATGGCATTTGCGTTGACATAATGACTATGGGTAAAACAATTCAGGACAAAGGATGTAATGTGGTGATCTCATGCATCCTATCAATTCCCAGGGGGTAGAATGTAAGTACATTTACAATTTTACAGTGAACACCACGACAGCGACAAATCTCGCCAGGTTGCTGTGGTGGTCCACTGAATGACGACGCCATAACTCCTGGTGTCCCTCCCCACTCTGAACCAACTCCCACTCAGAGTTGGTTAATTAGAGAAGGGTGTGTATGTGTGTGGCACAGCACCCCATGGAGGGGGGTGAGTGGGGCAAAGCCCCTTCACAAAAAAAAAACACTTTTTTCCTGACGGGAACACTGCCAACAGTTGGCATTGTTTCCATTAATGTCAGGGGTTTCGACAACATCATTGTCGATGTACTGATGTGGAACCTTCCCAGGTCCCATGTTGAAAAAAAACTATCGAAATAATTAATATTAGTCTCTAAAACTGGTGCAGACAAGAAGGAATTATGTTCATTGATAACTGGGAAACTTATAAAACTAATTTCACTCTGTACACCAAAGATGGGCTACACCTTAATAAACAAACTCTGGCCAGAGCGAATAGGGCTGCAGCTGAGGAATTTGGGTTAAAAATATTGTAAATGACCAAAGTTACAAACTGGCATTTGCAAAATATAAGATAGGCTCATATATGTGTTGGTTTGTAATATTCTTACACCAGATTTTCAACATAGCCTTGTTATAAACCTGCCTCATGAAGATGGGCCGACAAAATGTTCAACTCCAGGCATAAAGGTATTTTTGCACAGGTACTGCAAAATCTATTTTCAGAACACAAAAATACATTTTGGGCAGGAGCTGAAAAATGACAGCTGCCACATTCATGAGGTGCTGTAAAGAAACTGCTATGTTGAAAATTTGGGGTAAAAATAGTGAATATTACTTAAGTTATGAGCCTGCATTTGTAAAAATCAATGTAAACTCATATATTTTTTATTTTTTAGTGTTTTTACACCAGATTTCCAACATAGCCTTCTTATGACCTCATCTTATTAAAAAAGTGCAGAGAAAATTTTCAGCTCCTGGCCAAAAGGTGATTTTGTGCAGGGACCATGAAATCATCTTTTGGGATGTAAAAAACATATTGGCCAGAATTCGAAAAATGACCATTATCACATTCATGAGGTGCTGTAAAGATATGGCTATGTTGTAAATTTGGAGTAAAACTATTGAAAATTACCAAAGTTATGAGCCTGTGTTTTCAAAATGCTATGTTGGCTCATAGCTGGGTTGTTTTTTAATGTTTTGCACAAAGTTTTCAACATAACTTTCTTATGTCCCCACCTCATGAACAAGGGCAGAGAAAATGTTCAACTAGTACCTGAAAGGTGATTTCATGTAGGGACCAGGAAATTACCTTTTCAGACAGATCTGCCTTATAACAGTGACATTATTCATGAGGTAGGGTCCCAAAGGAGGCATGTTGAAATTGTGGGCCTCAGATATAATAAAATGCCCAGGTTATGGAACTAATTTCAAAACCCCATTGAAATACATTGAACTGAATACCTTTCTCTTCAGTTTACAATGCGGCTTTAAAGAGTGAAGATGTGTTTACAGTCCAGAGAGGATTATTAGCATTGGACCCACAATTGGTAAGTTAGGGCTTGAGGGGGTGCAGGGTAGTGGATGCTGAGTGGGAGGGTTTGGTTGGAGTAAGGAACATCTGCAAAAGACATCGATGGACCTTTCTTTTACAGGTAAAAAAAAAAGAGACCGACGATTCCCGATCATGACACTGATGCAATGGAACTCCCAGTGTCACAGTCATGTGGGGGAAGACAAGATGCACTGTTTTTTTTATCACGTAAAAAAAAAGACTGATGACTCTTGATTATGACGCTGGGTAATTGGGCACCCCTAGTGTCATAAAAAAAGATGGAAGATCTCTGATCACAACACTGGAGTATTGGGCACCTCCAGTGTCACACAGCGAGGTGGACCTGGTGCTGCAGCTGCTCTGTAGAGCAACCTGCGGCTACAAGAAAGATCTGCATTCATGTTATAAATCTATGTCTGTCCAGTGTTCTCTCTGTGCTACTCTATCCAGGGCAGCTGTGCTTAAAATAAATCCCCCTTTCCATGTGAGGAACTAGTGATTTCAGTGGTGCTGATGAGAAATGAGCATTAGTCAGGAGATGGGCCATATGTGGAATATAATTGAAGGTAACACTTAAAACTAATATACTTAATGCCATTCACACCCCTTCCCCTACTACATTTGTAAAATGGAGATGGTTAACAGCACATTTTTTATGTTTGAGCTTATTATGCTGAACCATAAGATTTAATGTTGCAGTTTTCATCTTTATTCTAAACATTTTTACACCATGATATGCATGTACACATGGTTTAAAGAGAACAATTTAAAAGTTGTGTGAGTCTGTGTGTGTGTGTGGTGGTGGTAGGGGGGTGAATCCATATTTTTTAGCTAACTAAAGTGAGTTTAACAGAAGCTGGTAAGTATTGTTAAAGTATTATAAAAGTAATGGTGGAATTGGTAAAGGGAAGCCCAGTGGAAGTCATGGTAATGCCGTTGATTGCTGCTGGAGTGCACAGATTGAATAATGGTTGGAAACTAAACTATGCAATGTCTGTGACTTTAGTATAGGGATGGAAGGGCAGACAAAAGGAAATAGTATCAAATAATGGTCAGTTGGCAGCTTTCTCCCAGTTCCCTCATCCTGACAGGTAAGGCTGTGCCTTCTACGCCAGGTTGCAATGTCCCATTAACAGTCAAAGGAGAAACACACATCTTGCCACTTTCTTACCATGAATATTCCATTGAGGGGCTCACACACGTGGTGAACATACAGTCATTCACTCCTATACAGACACATGCAATATGTGGTAATCCATCCCAAGAAAATGTAAGCCACTGATCAACATGAGCCTGGGCACACAATACATCTCAACATTACCTACAGCCTCAGATGATCTGTAGATAAGACACTTGAGTCCTGGTGGGTACTCGTTAAGAGACTTAAAATACTGAGAGGCTGCTGGTATGAACACCCCATTTCAATTGCTGTTGGACAGCAACAAGACACCAATAGCTGGCCTGGCTGAGTGGAGGTCTGAGGCAGCGATGCATTACCTCCTACCATGCTGGCGACCTGTGTTTGCAGTGCAAGCAGGTCATCCGGGGCCAGCTGGGGTGGGAGAGGATTGAGCATCCAGAAGACTGCTCTCCTCTCCCAGGGAGGGTGGGGAACAGCAGACTATGTTTTACCTGACACCTAGCAGAGGCTAGGTGTTGGCATGCCTGGCCAATACAGTGGGGCATGGAAGTGGAGCAGCTGGCAGGCATGCTACGTGTGGACGAATGTGTGGCATGCCCATTGCTGGCATTGCATGTTCCACCAATAGGAAAAAAAGAAAAAAGGAAACTGGCAGCCAGGTCGAGCAGTTTGACGGCCATCCACCTAATACACCCTCTTTGAGGGAACCACCTGTACTGGATCTGGCCCAGGTGGGGAGCTGGGTGGCTCCCCACCACCCTGCCATGGGGAGTAAGCCATGGCAGTAGCAACATGGTGGCCTGATTTGGAGATGGGTGCAGATGGATGGTAGACAGAGAAACAAGGGATGCCTGAAAGTTGGAGCTGACCAGGAGCCACAGGGGAGAATAAAGTAAGTAAAAAAAAAACACCAATAGTATTGTTGGGTAATCATACTTTATAAATGGCTTAATTAAGACTGGTTTACAATGAATACCACTTGGAAGGCCATTCATCTGTTTTAATAGGACCAGAACTTGAGGTGGAGTGTAGGACAAGAAAGGGAACAGCTCCCTTTTTGGTCTGTTTCACAAGCCCATTACCTTATTGTTTAGATACAGTAGTGTTACATGAGCTTCACTATAGCAAATGCTACTGCCCAGCCTGCAGCCATGGTTTGGACCAAGGTCAGGCTGTTGTTAAATTTGTGCTATGATGTACAGTATGGTGAGTAGTGGTAAACTGGTAATATGTGGTGTGGGGTAATAATCAGAAACAGATCATAGCGCATTGTGTTTGGTATGGAGAAAGATATACACCCTTTCAGGTTTGATGATGCTCTATACCTGTTACTCCCAGTGTTCATCTTAGGAGTTAATAATAAAAGGAATGTTACAGCATGAATAGATGTGTGCAATTGACATATATATTACCTGTCCTATATCCTATGCCTTTTTCTAGATCTTAGTAGTCTACTCTGGAGAGAAAGATAATATGACTCTGCTGTATTTAAATGTATCCACTGAGTGATGGCTGTGACATTTTCTTCTGTTAACATAACTACACATATATAACATGTTTTAATATTTGATTGGACATTGTTCTGTTATTTTTTATCAGTTCTGTAACACTGGAATATAATCTCCCACTGCTAATCTGATTTGTTATGCGTTAGACCCTGCTATTATAGTGTCTGTTCAAATGTACACAATACATAGATACATAGATACATAGACAGTGTCGGCAGATAAGGGTCTATGGCCCACCCAGTCTGCCCATTTAAGTTTGTAAGTTCAGTTTATGTTTTCCAGGAAGTCTGTTGCCCCTTACCCCTGATCTCCAGAATTCCTTTATGTCTATCCCATGCATTCTTAAATCCCGTGATTGTTTCTGCCCCCACCACTTCCTCTGGCAGGGTGTTCCACTTGTCCACCACCCGTTCTGTGAAGAAATTCTTCCTCACGTTTCCTCTGAATCGTCCTCCCTCCAACTTCATCCCATGCCCTCTAGTCCTGGAACATCTTTTTCCTTAAAAATAGTGCATTCCTGCACCCTGTTCCTCCCTGTAAGATACTTGTATGTCTCATCATATCCCTCTCTCCCTCCTCTCCTCCAGGGAGTACATGTTCAGTGCCATCAACCTGTCCTCATAGGGACTTGTGATGCAATCCATGCACCATCTTTGTTGCCCTCCTCTGAACCTTCTCTACCCTGTCTATGTCCTTACGTAGGTAAGGTCTCCAGAACTGCACAGTGTACCCAGGTGCAGCCTCACTAGTGTCTTGTATAGTGGAATTATGACCTCCCTTTTCCTGCTGGTGATGCCCCTGCCTATGCATCCCAGCATCCTATTTGCTTTACCTGCTGCCTTGTCACACTGTTTCCCTGCCTTGAGGACATCAGAGATGATAACTCCAAGATCCCTTTCCTGCTTGGTGCATGCTATATCCTCACCCCCCAACTGATATATTGTGCCAGGGTTTTTGTGCCCCATATGCATTATCTTGCACTTCCTTGCATTGAATTTCAACTGCCAAACCCCTGACCATTCTTCAAGTTTCTGCAGGTCCCTTCTCATTCTGTCTACACCTTCTGGTGTGTCTACTCTGTTACAGAGCTTTGTGTCATCGGCAGAACAGTGAAATTCTGCCTTCTAGGTCCTGTGCACATGTCACTGATGAAGATATTGAATAGTACCGGTCCCAGCACTGATCCTGTGGTACCCCACTGGTCACTCTTCCTCTGTGGAGTGACAGCCATTTACCACCACTCTCTGTGTCCTGCCACCCAGCCAGTTACCTACCCACCGCACTACTGTCCTGCCCACACCCATATTCCCCAGTTTGTGCAATAGTCTTCTATGTGGCACAGTGTCAAAGGCCTTGCTGAAGTCCAGATAGGCCATGTCCACTGCCCTCCCCTGATCCACCTCCCTAGTCACACAGTCAAAAAATTCAATGAGGTTGCTCTGACATGACCTTCCCCTGGTGAAACCATGCTGCCTTGGGTCTTGTAGTCCATTGACAACCAGATGTTCCACCAATCTCTCCTTCAGTAGTGCTTCCATGATCTTCTCCCACTACCGAGGGGAGGCTGACTGGTCTGTAGTTCCCTGCTTCCTCTTTGTTCCCACTTTTGTATAAGGGACTACATCTGCTATCTTCCAGTCTTTGGGTACCTCCCTGTTTCTAGTGATCGACTAAACAGGATAGCAAGAGGTTCATACCACCTCTCTTAGTTCTTAAGGATCCTGGGGTGCACCCCATCTGGCCCCACTGCTTTATCAACTCTTATTACTTCCAGTTCCTTCAGGACCCTTTCTCGTAAAGGGACTTGTGTCCATTTCTGCACCATTCTCACCCCTTGTACTCCATTCAGACCCATTACCCTCCTCTTCCTTAGTAAAGACTGAGCAGAAATACTTGTTCAATATGTCAGCTTTACTGTTGTCATCTTCCACACAACCCCATCCTCACCCTTCAGTCTCACTATCCTCCTTTGCCTTTCTTTTTTCACTTATGTACCTGTAAAGGTTTTGTCCCCTCTACCCACTGATTTTGCAATGTGTTCTTCTGTCTGAGCTTTGGTTCCTTACTGACCTCCCTGCCTCCTTTGCTTCTCCTGGTACTTCTCCCTATCCTTCTGCCTGTGTCTTTTGTATTGCCTGAATGCAATCTTTTTGACTTTCACTTTCTTTACTACCTCTTTGGAAAATCATAATGGTTTCCTCTTCCTTTTCCTCTTGCTAACCTGCTTAATACATAATTCTGTTGCTCTTGTAATCCCCATTTTAAATACTTCCCACTGTTCCTCAACCCCTGATTCCTGCCCCATTCCCCTTAATGCCTCTTTCAAGTATCTCCCAATTTTCCCAAAGTTTGCCCCCCTAAAATCCAGGATACGTGTTTTTGTGTGGTTTGGTTCTGCTCTTTCTGTGATTTCAAGCCATACAAAATACAACAAAATACATGACCATATACACATGAAGGGGAAGGGGTGGGGGCATCATTTGAGAAGAGTGTATAGAAAACTGAAATTTCTTACTCTACTCATGGATGGATGGCATCAGGCAGTGAATTGGTATATAAATCACAATAAAGTCATTCCCAAGAAAATTCTGATTATAGAAGCAACAAAAAGAGAAATTATGATATTGGTGCCTGAGATGTATTGCTGTGGTTTGAGTTTTCTTTACAATGCAAATGTCTTCAAAATATTTTCCCTACATTTTTTTTTACCTTTCAATAGTAATATTATCATTATTGTGATTGATGTCATTTGTAAGTTGACCATGTACTCAAAATGTAGTTAAACTATGTAATTTTCCTGTGGAACTCAAATCTCATAACCCATCCTAAAATATGAATTTCTAAAAATCCCATTCAGTACCACAAAGAAGTTTTGCATATACTTATACAGTATATAAAAATCAAAGTTCCAGTATACAGCACATATCGTAGTTCATTAAAAAAATAAACTAGTCGATTTCTTTCAGATTCTTGTTTGTACCTAAGTGTGTATAAACCTATTATTCCAACAAGATTTCACCTTTTTGCTCTGTCTGCTCACTTGCATGTGCTGCATGAGCTGCCCTGGCTGGTGTACATTAGTAAAAATCAACAACCAAAGAAAATTACAACTAGAGTCACATATTGTTTCAGTTCTTTGAGGTTTGTAAAGTGAGTAAATAAGAAAAAAGTGAGAAGCAGCACATGGTGCAGCTGGCAGCATGCAGGTTTTGGTCTCTTAGTTGTGGCAGCTGGATGGTTGTGTAGGACATGCTTCCTTGCTATATACAGTGGCATCCCCAGGATGAAACCCAATTCTGCAGCATTTTGCAACACTCTGCAGAATGCTGCAGCAGACCTACTGAATAAAGTAATGTAATTTCAATCACAATAAGTTCCTTTTGTCATTCAGGAAAATGTGACACTGCCAGGATGAAATGAATGCCAGTTCCCTGCATGACAAAAAGGACTAATTACCATTGAAATTATGTTGCTTTATTTAGTAGGTCTGCTGCAGCATACTGCAGAGTACTTTAAAACTGAGTTTCATCATGGGGGATGCCACTGCAGGTAAGCAGCAGAGTGATGGCAGGTGGGTATGATGGGTGTGGCAATTGGGGTAGAACATAGGGCAAAACAGGGAACAGCCCTCTTTTTGGTCTGATTTGTGAGCCCATTATCTTATTGTTTAGAAACAGTACAGTATTTAAATAGCTTCACCACAGCAAATGCCACTGTCCTGATAGCAGCCATGGTTTGGACCAAGGTTAGATTATTGTTAAAATGGAATAGGCACTTATGCTCAAGGGTATTGTCTAAAATTACTAATAAATACTTAAGAATGAATAAATCCATTATTCAAGTGAGATTTCACCTTTCCTTTGTATCTGCCGCTTTGCATGTGCTTCATAAGCTGTCCCAGCTGCCTCACAGCAGCAAAAAACAACAACCAAAGTTAATTACAATTAAAGTCAATTATTGTTTTACTTCTATGAGGTTCATGAAGCAAGTAAATAAGAAACAAGGTGAGAAACAGCACATGGTGCATGAGCAGCAGACAGGTTTAGATCACTAAGTGATGGCACTGGTTGGAGGAGTGATCCATGGTGTGATGCAGGATCATGCAGAAATCTCCCACCCAGATAACAGAACCTTGAGTTTGGCTAAGGAGTAGGAGTAATTCAAAAAAAGAGCCCTGGGTCATTATAAGTAGGAGCATATATTCAGTAAGGAGACTTGCTGATTATAAATATGCCCTTGCACCAAGACACCTCTGCCTGCATTAGTAACAGCTGTTCTGAGTACTTTAATTGACAATTTTTTGTGAATCCATATTGCTACCACTCTGGCATGGTTGGTTTAAGGGGAGTAAAACACCTGCTATATCTACCCTTTGCCTAGTTTCTTGTACTCAGTGTTATTCATATGGATTTCCTGCAAAAATACCAATTGAACTTCTTTCCTTGTTAATTAAGAATCCAAATCCAAAAGAGAGGTCACCTCTTACTCTGGATGCCTCAGGCTTAATTAATATCAATGTTAAACTTCAAAGCCTCACAGCTCACTCCATTACTGTTTAAAGGAATGCTGTACAAACTATAAGCTGGTGTATAGAAAAAACACAGTTTATTTTGCAATATGTCTAGACACCTTATGTAGTCTTAAAAAGCAAACAGGATAGCACCCCCACAGATAGACAGCCCAATGGTGTTTGGCTCCCAGGCATGGAACTTTATCAAGGACAGCAAATTTGCTGAAAAACATTTAAGTAGCGATGGTGCAGTGATGTCTTACTGACTTCGCCACCCCCAATATAAAATACTCATTTAAGTAATAATCTAGCTAATACATAAAAATACTATTTCTTTTTTCTCTTTATTTTTTTCCACCTCTACTTGCCCTCCATCCTCCACTCAATCAAACCTCTAAGGTGCTTTGCATCCCCGACCCACTGACTCATAGGGTCTGCCATTAGAGTGCCTCACCCAACCCCCCCCGAGACTCTTGAAGACCCAGATAACCCCCCGGGAGGGGTGAGGAGAGATCTCCCTTACCCTCCTCCATTCTCAAGGAGTGAGCTGCACAGCTTGGTCTGCCCTGCTTTCTGTTGGTGGGTGACAAGCTGACACCAGAGGTCATCACCTAGGAGGCATGGTGGGACGTATTTCCTCCATGTATGGCTCCCTGACGCTGGCATGAAATGAGGATCAAGGCTTCTGGCATGCACAGAGATGCACGTCGATTTCAGTCCTTTGCCAGCATCAACCCCTACGCACCGGTGTCCCCCAGTTGCACCAACATCCCCTGAGTTCCTCCACAAGGCAGTGGTATAGCGGCAGAGAGTGCATCTCCTCCCACACTGGAGAAGGAGAGCAAGCTGTTGGGTGCTCTATCCTTCTCCTTCCTGGCTGACCCCCAGTGCTCTGAGTCCATTCCCTAACCCTGGTCACCGGCATGATTTGAGGTGTGGCGTCCAGCGCCTTAGCCCTCTGCACCACCGGGCCGGCATAAAAACACTATTTCAAAAATCGCAGTGCCAATCAAAAATGTTCAAAATCCCCATTCTCCGTACCCGTTATTTTTTTCCTTTCACTGTAAGATGTTATATACAGTATGTTCTAATATTGAGCTATCTAGTTTGAAGAATACTGACATATATACCGTCATTAACTCAAATAACTATATGATGAAATTTCATCATCAAACAGCAACTTAAAATTTACATACAGTAGTTTCAAGGTGTTAGTTAATTGGTTGCAAGTGACAACCCTAATTTCTCAGATGTCCCTGATCATGGAATTAATTTCCTTCAGCACAAGCTGTGTCCTTTCATTCAAGACTTTTCGATGGATTACTTCCATTTCAAGTCCAAGATGACTGTAGATATAAAAAAGTTTAACTTTGTTACTGTGGTTGAAGATTTTAGGGGAACAAATGAACTATGGAAAACCCCACATGTTAAGCATGTATAAGTACATATTTCCCATATCTGCAAGAAAGTTAAGAATGAAAAATCAGTGATATCAAACATAGAAGAAATAGATAATTATATAAAACAGAGCTTATATCCTGACTAATTAGGTCTAAATAAGCATAATATTTTAGAGCGAAGAATTCCATCTGCAGACTGGATCATAACTCACTAGAGAAAGATGAAAGCTGCAGCTATTAATATATCATAAGCAGACAAACTTAATTATTATAATTCTATGTTTTGCTGCTATAGTATTCCCATAGATCCACCACTGCACATATTCTGAAATAGTCTTCATGTATTTGGATGTACACATTTTTTTTGTAGTATGGATCTGCTTAATCAAGCTTGCAAGGACCACACAGAACACAGCACCTGGGTACACTACTACTCAAGAACTGATGTTTTTGTTGTTTAAATGGTTTCAATTCACATAGAAAAAACAAATAGACTCTTCTAGACTTGGGTAGGGGAACACACACATGATAATGAAAATGTGAAAAACATATTGGCGGCACACATTTAATTTACAAGGTCAGGGGATACATTCATGGACTATCCTTTGCAGGACTAGAATTAGTTTGATTAGGACTAAGAAAAGGTGAAGGTAATGTTGAAAATCTCTCCTTAAAAGGTGAGGCTTTTTGGACATACACATTTGGAGCCCTACACTATGTTCGACAGGTCTAAATACTAGATTTTAAGTGTCTCCATTCCTATAAATGTTGATCTGGGAAATAAACATATACTTTAAATGGAGCTGTGAGAATACTATAGTAGTAAAACAAAATTTAAATAAAGTTTGTCTGCATGTGATATATTAATACCTGCAGTTTTCATCTTTTACTAGTGAGTTGCGGTCCAGTCTGCAGGTGGATTTTTTTTGCTTCTAAAATAATATGCTTATTAAAACTTAATGAGTCAGGTATAAGCTGTTTCATATAATTATAACTTTTTTCTGTTTCATATCATTGATTTGTCCTTTTTAACTTTCTTGTAGATACCAGGAATATGTACTTATACAGTATGTTTTTATTTATTTATTTGTTTTTTTTACCTGGTTAAGAGCACTAGGCAAAAATCTGCCTATTTTCAGGCATGATCCAGGGTACTTAACATGTGGGGTTTTCCATAGTTCATTTGTTCCCCTAAAATCTACAACCACAGTAATGAAGACCAACTTTTTGACAGCTACAGTGGTCTTAGGCTTGAATGGAAAGTGATCAGTCAAAGAGTCTTGAATGAAAGGACACAGCTTGTGCTGATGGAAATTAACTCCATGATAGGAAACATCTGAGAAATTAAGATGACCAGTTGCAACTACTTAATTGACACGTTGAAGCTACATCAATTTAAATTACTCTTTCATGAAAGAATGTCATAATGGAGTTATTTGAATTCATGATGATTTATGTGTTTGTATTCTTCATACTACAGCTCTTAATCTTAGACCCTATATAAGACCTTATAGTGGAAGGAAAAATAGTGATATGGAGTTTGGGGATTTTAAACATTTTTGATTGGTGCTGTGTTTTTGAAATAGTTAGAATCTTTATGTGTTAAGCCAGACAGCCTGTAGTTCTTGTCTGTTTCTGTGGCTCTGTAAGCTGGATATCTGAAGGCTTCATGACTGTGATTGCATTCCCCTGGTATAGTATGTCTGTGAGATGGAGGATTTATTTATGTTGCTCTGTTTCCTCCATTGCCCCATCTTATTTTTCATTTACTTTCTGCTTGTTTTTCCTTGCTATTTTGTTCTTTGTTGGTGCAGATATCTTGGGGCTGCTGTCTAAACTAATTGTTGTTAAAGTTTTGCACTTTTGGTGGAGTGGGGAGGAGAGTAACAGAGTGGATGTATTGCTTGTTCCTGTGCTATTGTTTGGCTCTGATATGGAGCAAAGGGGGAAGGGGAGGGAGTTGATCCTGAAAAGGTGCAGAAACTCCAGTTTTTATAGCTGCAAATAATTTAGCATTTCAAGAGAGAATGATAGCTGAACTGATACCTTCAAGGAAATGCCCACACAGTGAGCAATGGTGGAAAGTTCCAAGGACAGAGAAGCAGCTGACAAACTCACAACTTCTGAAACACTGCATATCAAAAGGAATAGTACTCGCTTTCATCAGGAGTGGTCTGAAAATCTAACAGAAGCACATAATTTGCTGGGTATGCCTGTGGTTAAAAGACAGAATTGTAAGTCTTATACTCTGCACTTTTTCTATCTTTCTTAAATAGTTATAAATAAAACATTTCATAAAAAGTATTTTTAGTGGCCCAAGTTAACCCAAAGGAGATTACTGTGTGCAGCTTTGCACTGGACAGGCAGCCATATTCTGTTATAGAAACTGAAAATGAAGTGAACTGCTTACCATTTGGCTCAGCCTGTGGTTCATCCCAAAATTCCACTAATCACTGTCAAATTTCATGGAAAATGCCAAATATAATTTAGTAAGCAATGTAGACACATTGAAGTTTTCTTCTAGGCAGGGATAGGATGGTCAAACGGTTACTCGCTATAGCATCCAGCTCTGTCTTGCCTGTGATTGCTTCTTCTTTTTCTCTGCACAGTTCTAAAGTATGTGTTGAAACAAGTGGTCTGCTGTTCTATCTGGTTCACAGCTATGAATAAAAAGAATTCATAGTGCTTTTTAGGAACTTCATTTTGGTACACTGAAGAAAATGTTTTTCAAACACACATCTACATTTTGAGATGTTTTAGTGCCAACATATACTCTGTTTTTGTAAGAGATTTTTTTTTTGCACAGTAGTGGGAAATAGATAAATTGGGACCATTTGAGACCCTCCTGAACGTGGTGGATGTAGTAAAATGGGTTCCATGACAATTTTATTTTTCAGGCAAGGGTGAGAGTGATGAAAGTGGCAGTCCAATATAATGGAGGAGTCAGACGCGGAGGTACCATTTGTTGCATATATCTGAAGGACTGCAGGCAAGGGTTAATAAAGGCATGTGATCAGATTGCTGCAGATCAAGGAGCACAGAACTCAGCCACGGGGCATGGAAACTGGGAAAGCAGAGTAATGTTAACAAAGGCAAGTGATCAGATTGATGCAGATCAGGGAGCACAGAATTTGGTGATGGGGCATGGAAACAGGGAGAGCGGAGTAATGTTAACAAAAGCAAGTGATCAGATTGCCCAGATCAGTGAGCACAGAACTTGACCACAGGGCATGGAAATGGGAAGAGCAGAGTAATGTTAACAAAGGCAAGTGATCAGATTGCTGCAGATCAGGGAGCACAGAACTCTGCAATGGGGCACGGAAACCGGGGAGAGCCAGAATAAATTTGAAACAGAGCTGTTGGTGATTTCAACCTGCCTAATAATGTACAGCTCCTACATACAGTAAAAATGTACAGTTTTGTTCCATAGGGAGCCTGACATTTTTATTCTTTAGCTAGAGGTTTCTTTTTCTGTTCATTCCTCGTAAATGCTAATGAATAGTCATGATGAGGTGGGGAAAAAAAGTGTGAGGGAGTGTGGACTGTTGCAGAGATGCAACGGTGGAGACAACTATTGTCACCTCATCATGTTGTTCATTCACAAGTCCTTTTACTCAGTGATCCTAAAAGGACAGCAGGGCTCTGCCCAGCTGCAGCCCCAAAAAGGGGCTCTTTTGCTTGGAAGAAGTTTTGCAAACTCAATAGAAAAGATAACTTTATCTAAGGAAATTGGGGGCAAATAGCAGTCCACCACAATGAGAACAACAAGCCTCAGGATGTACCACAAAATACAAAAACAAAATAGCAAACAGAAAAATCAAACTCTATTAAACAAATGCAAGAAGCCTCAATTATAAATTTGACAAATTACTAGCAATAGAAAAATTCAATACACTAGATGTAATTGCGATTACAGAAAGCTGGTGGAATGATAACAATACCTGGAATAAATATATCCCAAGATATGACACTTTCCATCAGAATAGGAAGAACATGAAGGGTGAAGGTATAGTTATATTCATAAACAGCCTACTCAATCCTGTGGATATAACCCAGTCTAAAATAAAACTTAACACAAATGCTACCAGCAAAACAATGTGGATCAGGGTGCACCGTAATAGTAATAACAGCTTTATTATAGGACTGGGATATCACCCACCAGATGCCAGCCTAGAGGATACAGCATGTATCATTAGGGAGCTTGAACTGGCATGCAAGGAAGCTGAGACTATCTTCCTAGGACACTTGCATTTGGGAGATGTAAACTGGCACACAACTGTGGCAAATACTCCTCACAGCAAAATATTTCTAGATGCTATTGAACAGCTCACTCTACACCAGTATGTAACAAAACCTACAAGAGAAAGAAATATTCTGTACATAGCATTAGGAAGAGATGGGCTCATAGTAAATAACTGCAAGGTGAGACCACCTTTGGGAACAAGTGATCACAATTCAGTTACCCTGGATATTAATATATTTTATTGCATAGACTCGAATGATAGCATATTTTTTAACTATAACAAAGACAACACTGAAAAAATAGTCAGTACACTAAAAAGGATTGATCCCTGTTCAAGGATTGTGACATGGAAACTATGTGGGATAGGTTGAAGAAAAGTATTCTTGATCTATGTAATAAGCATGTACCCAAATACAAAAAGAATAATAATAACAGGAAACTGAGAACCAAATGGTTAAACAACAAAATCAAAAAATGAATAAGGCAAAACCAAAAAGCATTCAAAACCTATAGAAAAACACATATTCATCATTATTGGAACAAATGCAAACAACCTGAAAAAAAATGCAAAACAACAATAAGGAACTCAAGAAGGGTGACTTAAATTAAACCCCAGAAAATGCAACAAAAAACAATAACAAAAGTGTCCATAGTTACTGTATATAAACAAATTAAAAACACAAACATGTAAAGTGGGGCCAGTACAGCATAATGATAGTGTAGTACACAAAGCAAGGAATATGGTGGATATTTTAAATACCTAATTATGCACTGTATATACCACTAAACTTAACATACCCCTCAAACAGAATACACTGATGGGTGGTTATATCACAATCAGCAAGAACAAAATAGGAGAAAGGATTAAAAACATAAAGGGGGACTGTTCATGAGGCCCAGACAACATCATAGGTAAAATGATCAAAATAATGTCTGAACAGCTACTCTATCCACTAAAACAACTCTTTGATAATACCATTAACACAGGCTATGTACCCCTTGATTGGAGGATGGCAACCATCATACCAATCTTTAAAAGAATAGATAAATCAAAGGCTGAACATTCTGGCCTATTAGCTTGACATACCTGATTGGGAAGTTCCTGGAAGGTATCACAAAAGAACAGACTGACCAACAGATAGGGAGCATTGACAGTTCCCAAGATGGCTTTGTTAAAAATAGATCATGTGTGACAAATCTTTTTTGATTTTATGAAAAAGTCAGTAAACATGTGAATAACGGAAGACCATATGACATCATTTTTATCGACTTCAGCAAAGTGTTTGCCATGACTACTTAGCTGTGAAACTGAAAAGGAAAAAACATAAACCCGATTTACATAAACTGGATATAAAACTGGCTGGAGGGTAGAACCCAGTGGGGACCCATAAATGGCCAAAACTCTGCAACACCTGGAGCGACAAGCAGTGTCCCACAGGGGTCAAGACTGGGGCCCTATATATTCCAAGACTTCATAGCTGACCTAACCATAAACATTACCAATGATAATATTAAGTTTACCGATGACCTAAAGCTGGGGGTGAATGTGGAACACCTGAAAATGCTGGATCACTACAAAATGACCTTGAAAACATTACCAAATGGACAAAAACTTGGGATATGATACTCAATATAGATAGATGCAAGATTATGCACCTGGGTCCCAAAAATATGAAACACCAATACCGCCTGGGGATAGACAACTATCGGAAACTGCAATGGAAAGAGACCTGGGAGTATTAACAACCTGCAACCTAACATTTTCAAACAGACAAATGAGTTCATAGGCAGAGCAAATAGGATCTTGTGGAATATAAAGAAAAACATTGTCTTTAGAGATGTAAGGGTTCTTCTTCCTTTCTACCTTTCATATGTAAGGCTGCAAATGGATTACTGTTTGTAATTTTGGTCATCTCATAAAAAAACATATATTTCACAGCTTGAAAAAACCCAGAGAAAGTTTACCAAACAAATTCAGGGACTCAGGCATAAAGAATGTCACGCCCACCTTGAGTTGTTAAAATTAATGTCTCTGGAGGAAAGAAGGTGCAGAGGGGACCTATTGCTTTTCTGGGATATTATAAACAATCCCTATCTGTTTTTGGAGATGAGTTTTGCCTTCAAACAGGATGTTGTAGAAACTAGGGGGCACCTACTTCAACTACATAGTTTAAACATAATACCAACAACAGAAGGTACTTCTTTTCACAAAGAGTAATAGGGCGATTGAATGCCTTACCTCTACATAATTATTAGCAGAAATAAGCTGGCGTTCAAAAACCGACTAGATAAGTGGATGCTCATCGGGAGTTCTCCACTTAGAGAAGATGGAATGGTTGGAAACAAAAATGGGCATCCTCTGCCTCCAATTTCCAATAAAACCAGAGCAGGAGCCATCACAGTATGATCACTAGCAGTGCCAGTGCCTCCACTTGATTTTGTGGACAATAAAGAAACATTTTTCAATTCTATATGTTTGCTGCTTACATTACTGTTGTACACAGAGATGCAGTGAATTTAAATTCTGCCGGCTAAGTGCCCACAAAGTGGGCACTTCATGTTGTCACTTATCTACACAAAGTGGCGAATGCAAAAGGCTCACTTCGCCTTGTGATTATTACTTCACGTTGTCATTCCGCCTTAACGCGAAGTAAGGCAAAGTGACAACAATATTTGCAGCCCTGCACACACACACAGTCACCAGAATTAATGTGCATCCCAAAAATGCTACTGTCTTATGTCCAGAAAATTCCCCAGTGCTGATGAAGTGAAATGAGAGCATAACAAGAAATGCAAAGTCTCTCAGAATTAATGGTGTACTACAAATGCACAGACAGATTAAGATTGCACTGTGCACTCAAGAGATGCAGACGCAAAGGCACAACAACACCTAACCAGTGCTCACAAGTCACAAATCCAAATCTGGAAAAGAATACCTTTTGCTGGTTGTGGGGGCCGGGGTAGCACAGCAGTAACAGTCCACTACCAGTAAAGATACCACAAAGCAATATAAAAAATTCATGCAGGTGCGATGGATAGCAGGTTCACACTGCTGCAATTACTCTGTGGCACAATAAAAAGTGTCTGATTTAATGGCATGCATCATACACACACTCACACACACGACAAGTAATGCATAGCAAATTGAAAACCTTTAGTAATATAACCAAATGTTTTAAACAAACTGAAATTATACACTGCTGCACCACAACAATCATCAAAAAAATTTAAAGAATTACTGAAACTATTACTGTGTGTACATTAGCACAGTTATACAAGAAAAATATAACCAAAACAGAAAGACTGCCTTTTTCTCCCACTTCATCTACCTACACCACAGATACACCCTTCCCCCAAAGCACACTTCACAGTACACAGACTGACTGTTCTAAATTAACATTCAAAATCCACACACAAACAATAAACACTCGATGGTATGAGCACAAGAGGGTTTCCTACAATTGATGTACAACATTTTGAGCAAAACAAATAGCTCAAAAAGACTTTTGTAACAGCTTTTAGAGGATTTGAATCACAGAGCTCTGTGAGGAAACTGTCTCCATCTTCCACTACACACACACTACACAGAACTGAGGCTGTGCAGAACAATATAGAGCCCATGTGACCTGCAATCCCATGAAGCACTACAAAATTCACCTTTGGAGCTCAAAAACAAGAAGAAGTGAGGTGAAGTACATTGATTTCAATGTACTTCGCCTTAAAACTGGTGGAGAAGTGATTTGGGGAAGGTGGAATAACACAAAGTCATTGTTTTCAATGGACTTTGCATTCCCCATTATAGCATAAAGTACTCCTCTTGATTACAGAGTACTTTGCAGTTCGATTACTCCACGAATCACTTTGTTGAGTGAATTTCGGCTACTTCGCCCACCACTAGTTGTACATGGTCCTGCTTATACAAATTTTTACTATATCTTTACCCAATATACATAGAAACATACAGTAGGATTTGACAGCAGATAAGGACCTCTTGGCCAACCCAGTCTGACCATTTTTCTTTACCTACGGTATCATCACAGGCTTTAATCTCCTGCTCTTTTTCCCTCCCCTCTTCCTTTCCACTAAGATGCCCTTATGCCTATTCCTTGCATTCTTGAACCCCACCACTGGTTTCATCCCCCCACTCCACTGGACGGCTGTTTCAGGAATTTACTTTTCTGTGACAAAGTATTTCCTCGCAACTGTCCTGATTCTAACCCTTCCAGCTTAATAACATCTCCCCTTGTTCTTTTTCACATTTGTTCTGAAAAATACTTCCCTCCTGTACCTTATTTAACCCATGATGTATTTAAAGGTGTCTATCATATCCCCCTCACTTTCATAGAAACATAGAAACATTGAATTTGATAGCTGATATGGACTGCTAGGCCCACCTACTCTTCCTGGTTTTCTCAACCTACTGTATAACCGCAGACCCTACTTGATCTCCAGCTTATCACCCCTTGTCTTATAACTAAGGTTCCCTTATGCCTATCCCATGCTTTCTTGAACCCCGTTACCATTTTGGCCCCCACCATCTCTGCTGGGAGGCTGTTTCAGGCATCCACCACCCTCTCAGTGAAGACAAACTTCCCCACATCTCCCTGAGTCTACCACCCTCTAGCTTCATAGCATGACTCCTTGTCCTTGAGCATCTTTTTTTCTGAAAGATGCTTCCTTCTTGAACCTTAGTTATACCTGGGAGGTATTTTAAAGTTTCTATCATATCTTCCAGGTGTACATATTGAGTTCCTTTAGTCTCTCCTCATAGGTCTTTTGATGCTGACCCTGCATAATTTTAGTTGCCCTCCACTGAACCACCTACACTCCGTCTATGTCATTCAGGAGATGCACTTTCCAGAACTGGGCACATTACTTTAGGTGGGGCCTAACTAGTGATCTATACAGAGGCAACACTACTTCCCTCTTTCTGCTGTTTAAACCCCTCACTATGCACCCCAGCATCCAACTAGCCCTCCCAACTGCCTTGTCACACTATCTGGCCACCTTTAGGTCATCAGATATGATTACGTTGAGTTGTGTTTCCTGCTTGGTGGTCATCATTATCTCTTCACCCATTTTGTACTCTGCCTCTGAATTTCTGTTCCCTATGTGCATTGTTTTGTACTTTTTTTGCATTGAAACCCAGCTACCATACTCTTGACCACTCTTTGAGTTTTCTCAGGACTTTGCTTATCATTTCCACCACCCCTGGAGTATCCACCTTATTGCAGATTTTGGTGTCATCCACAAAAAGGCAGACCTTACCGTATAGCTCCTCTGCAATGTCACATACAAAGACATTAAAGAGGACCGGTCCCAGCACTGATCCCTGATCCTTTACTAGTCACAGTCCCTTCCTTGATGTGAACTCCATTTACTAGTCCCTTCTGTCACCTACCCTCTGACCAATTTCTTACCCAGATTATCACAGTTGGACTCACTTCTAAGTTATCAGCTTGCTTACCAGTCTCCCATGTGTAATGGTGTTGAAAGCCTTACTGAAATCTAGGTAGGCCATGTCTGCTGCTCTATCCTGATCAAAATCCTTGGTCAACCAGTCATAAAAATCTACAAATTGTGTTTGACATGCCCCCCACATGAATTCCTGCTGTCTTAAGTCTTCTAACTATTGTATTCAATATATTCTACAATACTTTCCTTTAGCAGTGATTTCAGTAAGTTTTCAAACACTGATGTCAGCCTTATTGGCCTGTAATTGCCAGCCTCCTCCCTGCTACCACTTTTGTTAAGGCGGACTACAACTGCCCTCCTCTAGTCCTCAAGATTCCCTCCTGTTTCCAGTAAACTGTTAAACAGGACTGTCAGAGGTGCAGTCAGTACCTCTCTCTGAGTTCCCTCATTATCCTTGGATACAGCCCATTGATTTGACCACTTTCAGATTAGCAAGTCTCTTCAGGACTCTCTCCTCCAAAAAATGACTAGTGTCCATTCCCCTCCATCCAAGGCTCTTGTTTTTTTTTTTTGTGTCCCCTCCCCTACTTCTTCCTCTGTGAAAACTGAACAAAAAAAGTTGTTTAGGATGTCTGTCTTTCCCTGGTACCACACTGCACAGTCCAGACCTTCCCTTTTTAACCTTACAATTCCTCCGCTGGTCTTCATCTTTTCACTTACATAACTAAAACATGTCATTCCCTTTCGTTACTGCCAGAGCTATTCTCTCTTAAGTTTGCACATTCACACTCCATGCTGCTTTCCTTGGTTCCCTCTATTTCCCCTGATACACCTCCCTATCCTCCTCCCTCTGTGTCTCCCTATACCTTCTGAATGTTACCTTTTTAGCCTTTAAGTTTTCAGCAACCTCTTTTGACAACCATAGTTGTCTCTTTTTCCCTCTTGCTTTTGCTCACATGCCTGCCGCAGAGGTTTGTTGCCTTCACTATGCCCCTTTCAGCTTTTCACCCACTGTTCCTCCATCCCACCTGGGTTATTTGTCCCACGAGGGTATCCCTGAGGTGTTCACCCATCTTCATGAAATTGGCATTCCTGAAGTCAAGGACCCTTACCATTGTCTGGTTTGATCTGGCAGCTGTCCTTATATTCAAAATGCTGTACAGTGATCACTGGTCACCAGATTGCCTCCCACATTGACATTTGCAACACTGTCCCTGTTAGTCCCTGTTAATGAGTACCAGGTCCAGTATTGCCCCGTCATGAATGGGCTCGCTGACTAGTTACCATAGGAATGCCACTACACAGAGTCCAGAATTCCCCTACTTCTGAATGAAGCCACATCTGGGAGGCTTCAAACAACAGCACAGAGATTGCAGTCCCCTACCAGCTGCACCCCCCACCTTTTCTGCCATCTTTCCAGTATTTTCAACCAGTACCTTATCAACTCCTCTCTCTGTGCTGTAAGTCTGTAGATGCTGGCAGTGCGAATAGTGGCTCTGTTCCCCATCTCCAAGGTGAACCACGGTACCTTTACCCCCCTGCATTCCCTGTATCTACATCGCTTTTATGCTTTCCCTCACATATAACACCACACCTCCTTCATTCCTTCCCACAATGTCCTTCTTGAACACAGAATTGTCTGGTATGGCCATGTTCCAGTCATGGTTTACAGTGCAAAATGACATTGGTAATGGCCACAATATCCAGTTTGGACTCTGGCATGAGGACCTCAATGTCTGGAATCTGTTTTCCTACCCTTCTATCATTCACTCACATGACCTACCAGATTTTGTTACCACTTGATTTGTTACCCCTTTTCCCTTTTGCTCTCTCTCTCTCTCTCCTTCCCTTCGCTCTTTTTATTGCTGCCATTCGCATCCCTCTTCATTTCTACTACCCTGATGATTTTATTAATTTGTACCCTGGGGTATTCCTTTCTCTAATGGTTCTCCTTACTTGCTACTTCAGCCTGTGGGGGAGCAGTTTCTGTCTCCTCAATTCCTTCAGCCACCCCTCTCTGCTAGTTTGAAGGTTCACTCAAAGTAAAATTTAAACTGTCCACTGAGGACTGTGGTTCCCCTCCTGATGGATGCAGGCCGTCACCCCTGTATAGGCCCTTATCCATCCATGTGAGTTCTGAGTTTCCAATGTAACTGAACCCCTGCTCTCTCCACTGTTCCTTCAACTATGAGTTGAAGCTCCTGCTGTGGAGATCCCTCTCCTATGCCCTGTCATAGACAGGCAGCTCCGCAGTGAAACCACTGAGAGCACTACCTATCTAATAATCCTCCCCAGCTCTCTAGACTCCCCCTGCACAATCCCAGCCCCATCCTTATCCAGGTCATTAGTTCCCAGGTAGAAAATGACATCCAGCACTCCCTCCCATCCTGCTGCCCTAGTGATTCTCAGGCTCTGCTTCCCATCCCTCTGGGCCATGGTGCCACATAAGCACCTAATCTCCCTCTTCCCTTCTGTCCTATTCCCAAATCTATCCCATCACAATTGAATCCCCCACCAGAAGTTGCTTACTTCTCCTCTTTGGCCCTCTACCACCCTCCCTGGGGTTTCCATTATGAAGGACACCCACATCCTCCCTGGACACTACCACAGGTGCCTTGCACTTCTGTACCTTTACTATGGATAGGGTTTTTCCCTTCTACCCCTCTCTACAAGTAGTTCCTTTTTGTCTGAAGAGTTTTTCCTCCTCCCTTTAACCGTTTACTTTGCTCTGCTTTTTTTTAGTGTGGTAGTAGCACTTTAAACTTTCCCTAACTGTTTGCTACCTGTCCCAAGTCAGGCTGTGATCTGTGTGCCCCTGTACCCTGTTTAAATCTCCTTCTACTTATACCATAGAGACAGTATTTATTCTGTTCCCAATTCTGGTGTACATCTGATCTTCCACCGTTCCCAGCAGTAAATGTTTTACTGTAGTGAACCGGTACCTCATGTTAGACAACTGGCAGACCCTCCAGCTTCCCTTCTTCCTCCTGCAATCATCTGCTAGACCAGATGAGATGTATAATGTTATTTACAATGGGTTACTGTTTTTATACTGTTTTAACTTGCATTTACCCAGGACAGTAGAGGTGAGATGCAAAACTGAGTTTTCAGTGTCGTCTTGCTTTTATAAAAGTATTTTTGTAGGACAGATCATCTTAGATACAACATTTCCTTTTCAGAGGGATTCAGCTGTATGGTCCTGCTTTCACACAGTTTTTTCAATATATTTACCCAGGATAAACCAGCTGAGATGTATTATCTCATTTTTAATGGGGTCCTGCTTTAACACATTTTTGTATTGTATTTACCCAGGATAGCACAGCTCAGATGCTATCTTGTTTTCAATGGGATCCGTCTTTTACCAATGTTTACACTGCACTTACACTGGATAACAAAACCAAAATTCAATATCTTGTTTTTGATGGGGCCCTGCTTTTATCTACTATATTTTTATAATGTATTTACCCAGGATATTCCAGCTGAAAGGCAAGTTACATTTTTAGTGAGGACCATCTTTTACAATGTATTTTTCCCAGAACAGAGCAGCATACTATTCTGTAGATGCACAGTTCAGTAGGGGCTCTGCTGTACTTAGGTCCTGCTTTTTACACATTGTTACTGTGTATTTACCCTGGATAGTCCAGCTGAGATGCAATACCCCATTTTCAGTGGTATCTTGCTTTTACACATTTTTATATTGTATTTACCCAGGACAGGGCAGCTAAGATGCAGTATCAAATTTTCAGTGGGCTCACATATTTTGAACTAAGATTTTCAACATAGTCTTTTTATGACCTGACATTATGATCAAAACAAGTAGAATTTTTTCAATACTGTCCAAAGGTGGTTTCAGAAAGGGGCTATGAAAACATGTCTGAAAGGGGATTAGAAAAATAATTCCTGTGATGTTCAGCAGGTGGGGGTAACAAGAGGGCTATATTGAATATTTGGGGCCCAAATCTGAAACAAATCACAATTATGAGTAAACAATGAAAACAGTCAATGTTTCCTCATAACTTTGTTGTGTTTTGACATTTGGACCCCAAATTTTCAACACTGTCCTTTTAGGACCCCACCTTATGATCACAGCAGGTGCAATTTTTTTTCATCCCATTCGAAAGATGACTTTGCTGAGCAAATGAGAAAACATGTTTCGAAGGAGATCTGAAAAATGATTCTGGTCATATTCATGAGGTGGGTAAAAAGAGGGCAATGCTGAAAATTGGGGGCCAAAATCTACACACATCACAATGTTATGAGTAAACATTGAAAATATTCAATGTTTTTTCATAACTTTGCTGTTTTGTGACATGTTTACCCCAGATTTTAAACATAGTATTTTATGAACCCTTCTTTTAAACATGACATTTTACATTTATAAGATACTGGCTGAAATTTCACTTCACCACACACATGTGAAAACACATTTTGCCCAGCATTTAAAAAACTACACCTGTTATGTTCATGAATTGCTGTGAAAACATTGTTGTGCTGAAAATCTGAGGTCAAAATGTTGAAAATTATTAAAGTTATGAGTGAGCATTGAAACATTTCAAAATACTGTACCTCCACAACGTTTTGTTTTAATATTTTGGCTCCAATTTGTTAACATAGTATCCTTTTGACCTCACCTCATGAACCTAGTAGGTTAAAATGTTTAAATCCCACCATAAAGGTGATTTTGTGAAGTAACTGTAAAATCCCCTTTCACATCAGATTTGAAAATGTTCACCTACCTTTTTCATGAGGAGGGGTCCCATAATGACCATGCTGAAAATTTGGGAGAAAATATTAAAAAATTGTCAAGTTATGAGTACAAGTTCAAAATACATTGAAATACATTGACTGCATGCCTGATTACCTCAGTCCTGGTCCAGCATTGAAGAGTGAAGACATGGCTCTGGTCCAGAGAGGATTATGGTGTTCGACATCTGGTTGGTAAGTAAGGGGAAGAGGATGTGGGGTGGTTGGTGCTGCATGGGAGGGTGTGGTTCGGAAACAGTAACAGTGGCAGGGGTGGCAGCAGCAACAGACAATAATGGATCATTTTCTTTTTTACAGGATTTATTTCAGATACCGACACTGGGGATTGGGAACTCCAGTGTCATATTTGACGGAACTGGGTGTGGTCTCACTCAGTGGACACTGACAGAGCAGGGGTACCAGCCAACATTGGAGATTGGGCAGTCCATTGTAACAAAATTCAGAAGAAGGATGGGAAGCAATGGGAGCTGGGATGGATACTTGGCAGAGGGTGAGAGGGATTATTTTAGGTTGATGTGGAGGATGACAGCTGGCTGATTATGATGCTGATCAGCTGTGCTTGAGGGCGACATCATGCAGATCAAAGGAAAGAGCTGCCCTGTGATTTGGGTGGCTCTTTTCTTTGAACTTCATGATGTTTCTGCCTAGCAAACATTAAATAGCATCATGATCAGTCTGACTGGTGATTGGTTTAAAACTGTCAAGCCCTTTCAGACTGCCCTGCATTGGACCAAAAGTGACACACCTCTCAAATCCTTTAGCACAACAACATGTTTGCTTTGTTCAAGTTCAAGCACAACATAAAACAAACAGCAAAGTAAGAGTAAATAATTACTAAAGCATAACAATGTAAATGAACAATATATTTATAATACAAAAATTTAGGAATTTTAATTAAGAATGGGGGAATCAGGATAGCGTATTGGTTTAAGGCTCTGAGCAGCAAGTTTGGTGACATCCAGCAGACCAGACCTGGGTTTGAATCCCACAGCTTCCACTTGCATATTGTGTGACGCTGAGCAAGTCATTTAACTTCCCTATGCTCCCAGGTCACTCCAGTAAAAAAGCTTTCAGCTTAGTGTGCTACTCATGGTTAAACAACTAAAAAAAAAAACATAGAATTTGAAAAAAAAAACCTGAAACAATATGTTCAGAGTGCAAAGACTCAGTCAGAAGAATCAGACTGTGCTCTGCCCCTCTTCCCTCAGAGATCTGCACTTCTACTGGATGGTTGAAATTCAGAATTGGAAAAAAATATATATTTGAAATTTAAAACTATGTAAATAAGGCCAAAATAATAATCACAATGCACTAGAAATAATGGGAAAGCAGAACAGAACAAGAATACACATTGCAAAGTTTGAAAAAAAAAACATTTTTGGTTTGTATCTCAAGTCTCACAGATACAGAGAGCTGACCTAGCCACTCCAACTAAACTATCTAGAATTGCACTAAAACATAGTCTACACTGTGTGTAAATGCTGTTCTTCTACCATGTGACATACTTAGATAGCAGCTTCTGCAGTCACATAGAATGTTGTTTACTACTATCCCAATTTTGGATCTCACTGGTCAAACTTCACATTAACTTCTTGAAGTGTGAAGTGGAATAGCAAGTCTGGGCAGTTCAGGTGAAAGCAACACTTCACATGGCAGAACACACTGCCAAACTTCACAAAGATCTTAGTGAAACAAAGTTTTGCCACTTTGCTGATCTCTAAAAGGGAGCTCCATCACCCTATGTGGCCCCAGTGTAGAAATGTCATCTGAAAATACATCAATATGCCATCAATAACTGAGAACAACTTAAAGCATTAGGAGAGTTGGGCACCAGTGCAGGTGTTCCTTACTGCACTTGGGCCAGAAAGTAGGCCTGAGATACATGTCTGTGGCTCAGGCTCACTGAGACAGCTGTGCACAGTTAACTTTACCATAGAAAAGAAAGCCATAACGGCCATAGATGCTGACTTCCAGTAAAAGACCCTTTATGAGACTCGTGCCCTAAAAACACTGCTGCCCATTGGAAACTGGTTTAGGAGAAAAGATGCAAGGACATGTATTATGCCATCAGCATGAGTAATTGTAGTAAATATTACATTCCATTTCTGGACCCTTCTGATTTACAGAAAAGATGGGAGTTTGGCAACAAAATTATACAGGAAACCAACAGATAGGAATGCAATCTTGATGGCTGAGGGGTACCATCCCAAAAACTCATAGTGTCCATAACTTATGGACAATTATTGAGGGCCAATCAAAACTGTACAGAGGGGGAGGAGTTTCAGAATACATCACAAAACATGATTAGGAGATTCAGAAATAGGGATTATAAACCAGACACAATGGAATTGGCAAAGGAAAAGACAGACATGAAAGAAAGACAGACTATTCTAAACACAGTGGAAGGAATGAGTGAACTGCCTCAGAGCCAACATATATTACTAGCCACAACCTATAGTGATGCTTTCTTTAAGATCAAGAACATCATTAACAAACATTGGCACATATTGAAGGCCACTTATATGGGATCTAAGATCTTCCATGAAGCATCAATAATAGTGGCAAAAAGGAATAAAATATTAGGAGATAGACTAATGCATATACAACACAAAATACCTGAAAAGAAACAAGAACACTTTTTGTCTACACTGGATATACGAAGGAATTACCAATGTGGACACTGTGTACATTGCAATAACACATATTCATTTAAAAAAATCAAGAACATGGCAAGAAATGAAGATGTAGCCATTGAACAGTTTATTTACTGCCAATCAACAGGTGTAGCATACCTACTAAAGTGCCCATGTGACAAAATATACATAGGCAAAACAGAGAGACAGCTGAAATCCAGGGTAGGAGAACACAAAAGTGACATACAGAAGGAGGACATGACATCACCAGAGGCTAGTCATTTCATAGAACAGAAACACCAACTACCATATCTTAGATTTGGTTGGGGAAAGTGGAATTGGACTCAAGGCGGGGGGGGGGACACCTTAGGACCAAACATTTACTTAGAGAAGCATACTACAGCATATAGATAGGTTTCATGCCATAGATCCAAGATTTGTACTGAACGATGGTATTGACTGGCAACATTTTTTGTAAGGGGATATAGTCTAACCTACCTCCTCCATATCACTACCACCTTACCCATAAGAAATAGCATCTGACAAGAATCTGGTAGATTTCATGAGTGAATAATGTATAAAAGAACATTAATGCATTCCTTATACAACAATATCGGACCAAAGCCTCAGTATGAATTACTTACAGTGCTTGTCTCCTCCCTGGCCCTGGTCTGTCATCATGCTTTCATGTAACACCTTGATGCCTCTCTCCTCCCTTTGATACTGGTCTATCTTCTCACCTTCTCCAGCCTTCTTCTCACAACTCTATACTGCACTTATCCACAATCTACACACAATCATACTATAAAAGTCCTAACTCCCCTTTCCCTCTCCCCTAGACTCCCACTGCCACATCAGTTCTATCAACCTATCCTTGGGGCTTCACTTCTCACAATGTTTATCCTTCGCTTACATATTACATACCCCTCCTGGTACCCCATCTGCCAATAGTTGATGGTTCTCCAAGACATTTTCATGGCTAGCACTAGTGACTGCCCCTGGTAAATGAACTAACTGCTACTTCTATACAGAGAACATGGTTTATATACAGTTGCATGGTTCAATGGTGGACTAGCCCCCTTGTATTTGAATCCTTCTCTGTTATGGCTTGCCTTGTCTTCCTTTTATCATTTGACTCCCCTATCACTGTGACATTGTGTTTGTGTTTTTATACTTATTTAAATGTATTTATATGTTTTTATGATGGATGTTACTCAACCCTGTTCTAACCAGCTCCATCTTGTAATAGAGCTCTGCTCAATGATGTGCGCCTGGATAAATACAGGTTTTGATTGATTGATTGATTGATTGATTGATTGTATCAGTAAAGATATCCTTTAACTATATTTGATAGAGGAAAACAGGATGTTCCTCTCCTCAAGTAATAAGAAAAATGAGTTCAGGAACTGGACAGCAAAATGTACAATGCATAGCAAGACCACAATCAAATAAAAATAGAGAAGAAACCCAGATATGAATATGAAACATATTTGGAGAGGTTAACTTATGTTGTACAGTGTCATGGACTCATGTTCAGTATTTCTGTTGAGTTTAAGGTTCTTTATGAATCTGGCCAGTCAGAAGGAATGTATATATTTTGTATAAAGAATTAGATTGTAAAATGTGATGTAAGATGTAATAATATGTAAGACCAAATTGAAAAAAGCAAAAAGAGGGACTTTAACATAGTTCAGAAGTTTAACATAGGAAAAGGGGATATGGCATCTTGGACACCCAGCAGGTTTGTTTTCAGTTGCTAGATGCTGCATAACAGTAGATTGGTTGCACAGGTGATTCAGTGATGGTCATATTATGTCAGGTCATGTGAACTAATACATCACTGTGCTACTGATTCCACACTCCACGTCATATAAAATGGGTAGTCTTTTAACAGCATGCTGCCATACCAAAAGAGAAAGTAAACAGGCTGTGCTGCATCACAAATACTAGTCCAAGTATGTAGGAGAACAAAGAAAGAAAACTAAGATTGCTTGGTGTGAAGAAAGTGTTTAACTATTGAGGTACACAAATGCAGATGTTCTGGTTTTGTTTAGACTAAAAACAGAAAGAAAAAAGCCTGAAGCAAGTGAGGTAAATATAGTGTTTCACTTTCAAAATATAAGAAATGTTTAGACTACTATATAAAAAGCAGGGAGGAACTGTATAACTTTTAATTGGTTGGAAGATTTGTCACATATACAAAAGTCGTAAAAAGAGTGTGCTGATTTTAAGGTGCAAAGCAAATATTTTGAAGGTCACAAGAGATGTGCAGTATGCATGTAATACCTAACTAGTTGAATAATTTGTTACAGAAATAAAAGTGGGACAGAACTTAAAGTGGAATACGCAGAATATTCAAAACAAATTAAAAGAATCAAGAAATGAAATAATATTTATCAGTTTGGGTAGTTTATTTACAAACATATATCAGAGCCAAAAGCTATAGACCAATGCTTAACAAATAAATGATTATGATTATGGTATAGAGGCTAATTGGTATCAACTTAAAGGGAACACATTTTTTAATTACCAATGTAAGTATATAGAGAATAATGACTGACAGACTTCCAATGTTATTTTATCTTGTATATGAATAGTAAATATAAATAAGAATACTTAATTTACTTATAGACCCAAACCAATGTAACATTGATGAAAGATTATTCTGAAATGTTGGTATAAGGTTATGTCATGGAAGTGACCACTGCACTGGTCATCTATTGTCTTGTTAAACATTAAACTATAATGGATGCATATTTTTGGTTGAGTGGGCTCATTATTCCAGTCTGCTTTTTCATGTTTTGTTGCCTTGAATGAAGATGTGCCACTTCCCTAACATGTTTTTCATTTCTCTGAAGCTGTCTGAAGTGAACATGTGCAAAGACCCCTTGAGTACCAACAGGAGGAGGATGGCCACTTATTAAATATGGTTGCCATAGGCAGTGGAAACCCAAACAAAGGGCTCTCAAATGGTGAGTGAGTGATGCCAAGGAGACAGCAGAAGAGATGCACACTGATTCACATCTTAGTGCACACTTACAATCTCAACCATGTCACACAGCCCACAGAGCAAACAGGACAATAGTCACATAGTGCTTGTCCTGGACATAGTGCTTGACAATAAACAAGCCTCGACATCAAACATACATTTTGATGACAGTGACACTAGATAGATAGATAGATAGATAGATAGATAGATAGATCGAGGAACAGATAGATAGATAGATAGATAGATAGATGGATAGATGAATAGAAACTTTATTTGTAGAGTGCCCCATTCTGTAGGCACTGTACAACTTCTTAAAATAACATCATCAAAAAATTACAACCAAGATTTACAACAACACATTGCAGAATATTAAACAATATTTAAAATATATCTATCTGTCACATAACACACAACAGTCAGTATAGTATAAGACCTTCAGTGATTATGTATTATCTAAGTCATAAGCTTGATTAAACAAGAATGTTGTTAGTCTTTTTTGAAAGATTTCCACTGAGGGTGCCTCCCTCAGATGGACTGGCAGTGAATTCCACAGAGCTAGTCAGACAACGGAGAAAGCACGATCACCAGATTGCTGTAACCTAGTCTTGGGGACCACCAGAAGGCAACCCTTGGAGGAACAGAGAGCATGAGCCAAGCAGTGAGGAACCAGGACGTCTTGCAGATAGTCTGGTCCCTGGCCATGCAAGGATTTATAGGTCAGTAATCTGATCATGACAGCAATCCTCCACCTTAGTGGCAGCCAGTGCGGTCCATGAAGAACAGGCGTGATGTGATCCGATCTCAAAGCCACAGTCAGCAGCCTGCCTGCTGTGTTCTGCACCAGCTGCAGATGGCTGACACTGCCTCAAGATAGCCCAAGGTACAGAGCATTGCAGTGATCCAGCCTAGATGTAATGAAGGCATGCACTATAGTGGCAAGGTTGTCAGCTGGTATCGGGGTTTGGATTCAGGCAATATTCCTGAGATAGTAAAAGCCACTTTGGATAACAGCCAACACCTAAGGATCAAGTGTCTTACCATTGTCAAGGACCACGCCCAGACCCAAGTAGAGGGAGTCAAGGTAACACCTCCCAGTATCAAACCAGAATCATTCACCAACCCTCCCCCATCTCGTCAATGACGAGGAGCCACTATCAGTACCTCCATCTTGTCCATGTTGAGTCATAGCCAGTTTTGATCCATCCAGTTCTGGATCTCAACCAGGCAGGTGTTAAACACAGAGGCCATCATCTGTTTTCTAGGTGCACAGGACAAGTATAGCTGGGTATCATCAGCATAACAATGAAAACCCAGTCTAAACCACCTGATAACATTTCCTAATGGTAGCATATACACCGTGAACAACAGAGGTGGCAGAACTGATCCTTGAGGAACTCCACCATGTAGAGACATTGGGCAAGACAAGGATGACTCCATCATCACCATCTTCATCCTACCCATGAGGTAGGACCTAAACCAGCTGATGACATTGCAATTAGTCCACACCAGTTCTGCTGTCAGTCCAGCAACACATCACTGTCCGTGGTGTCAAATGCTGCAGAGGGATCCAGGAGAACAAAGATGGTATGCTCTCCCTAATCTCTCGCTATAAGGAGATCATTCAGCATCTTCACCAGGGAAGTCTCCATGCTGTGCCCAGGTCTAAATCCAGACTGGAAACACTCAAAAGTGGCAGAGGAGGTGAGATGGGTATCAAGCTGGAAGGCCACCACTTTTTCTAAAACTTTCCCTAAGAATGAGAGGTTTGAAATCGGTCTGTAGTTTGTGAGACACTCTGGGTACAACGAGGGTTTCTTCAGAAGAGATCTCACTAAGGCCTCATTCAAGGCCATAGGGAAGACCCCACTCCCAAAGGAACACTGGATGATCCCAGCAACCACAGATCCAATCAGGCCAATGCCACCAACTAAAAGTCGAGTTGGACCTGGGTCTAGGTCACAATAGAATGGCTGCACATCTTGAGTCTATCTTGACATCATTCACTCCAATAGGATCAAACTTAACCCACGCAAGAGGGGTGCATGGGCACATCATCAGTCTGATCCTGTGTTAAGGAATCTATGTCAGAGTGGAAACATGTATCTAGTGGAGTTCCACAGGGCTTGGTGCTGGGTCCCTGTCTTTTTAATTTGTACATTGCCTCTATGGGAACTAATACAGGTATTTGGTTATCTAAGTTTGCAGATGACACAAGGGTTGGGTTTACAGTATATACCAAGGATGATGCCCAACTTCTGCAAGCAGCCCTTAGCAAAATAGAACAGTGGGCATCAAGTGAAAAATCCACCTTTACTATTGACAAGTGCAAAGTAATGCACACGGACAAAAACAATGGCCAGCATAAGTATATATTAAATGGTGTTGAGCTTGAATCAGTACTGAATGAGAAGGACCTGGGTATACACATCAGCAATGACCTGGGTTTTAAATCACACTGCAGTCAAGTAATTAAAAAAGCAAGCAGTCTGATGTACTGCATTAAAAAAGCATATCAAATGCAGGTACCGACAGGTTATGATGCCCCTTTATACAGCATTGGTTCACCCTCACTTGGAGTACTGGGCCCAGCTTTGGTCACCAGGGAATAAGACTGAATCTGGGGCAATGGAGCGAGCACAGAGAAGAGCAACTAAACTAGACATATCATGGGACATCAAGAGCAAGATCAGTCTGTTTGCTGATGATACCAAGGTTGGCGCGGTGGTGGATGACCTAGGGGGATGGCAGGGGTTGCAGGATGATCTGGCAAAGCTTGAAACCTGGTCAGACACCTGGCAACTGGGCTTTAATGCCAAAAAGTGCACGGTGATGCACTTTGGGATGAAGAACCCAAGGAGGACTTACCAGCTAGGGGGAGTGCAGCTAGCCCAGATAGAGGAGGAGAAGGATCTGGGTGTGCTCATCACAGGGTCAATGAACAACTCGGCACAGTGTAGGAAGGCAGCTGCAAAGGCCAACAAAATGCTGGGTTGTATTGCAAGGGGTATATCCTCGAGGAGGGAGGAGGTGATTCTGCCACTGTATAGGTCATTAGTTAGACCACACCTGGAGTACTGCGTGCAGTTCTGGCGTCCGTATCTGAAGAGGGACATTAAGTTACTGGAGGGGGTGCAGCGCAGGGTGACAAAGATGATCAAGGGTCTGGGAGACTTATCATATGAGAGGAGGTTGAAGGAGTTGAACATCTACTCACTGGAGGAGAGGAGAGACAGGGGTGACATGATTGAAACCTTTAAATACATGAAAGGAATAAACAAGACAGGTACAGAGGGGCTGTTCAAAGTAAGGAAGGGGAGGGCCACCAGGGGCCATGATATGAGACTGGAGTGAGGAAGGTTCAGGAGGAGATGAGAGACACTTTTTTACAGAGAGGGTGGTGGCTGGGTGGAATGCGTTACCTGCAGAAGTGGTATGCAGTAGAACAGTGGACTGCTTCAAATGAGGATGGGACAGGACAAGGGGGAGGGTTAATGAAGGGGAAGGGTGGAAGGGAGGGGCAGCTGCAGAATAAGGGGTGCTAGCTGCACATTCGAGCAGACTTGATAGACCTCTAGGCCTTTATCTGCTGGCAAATTTCGTATGTTCGTATGTTCGTAAACATATCAGTGGATTAGATGGGCTGAGCTTTCAACAGATACTTCAGTCTCTGGGACTCTATTCCCTGGAGTATCACAGACTCAGGGGTGATCTGCACCTAGTATATATGGTATTGTTTGACAATGAATTGTGGGCACAACTAAGTTTAGAATTGAGGACACAGGTATATAACACTAGGGCACATTCTGTTCAATTAAAGGGTGTTCCATATCAGACAAAAGAATGGAAATCTTGGTTTAATGTAAGGGTTACAAAATTATGGAATGAGCTACCACTTGAGGTAGAAGCTAGTAGGATCATGGCAGAACTCAAAAGGAGATTAGATAGCCACTTAATGTTGTCTGGAATAGTGGGCTATAGTTAAACTCTCTTGGCAATCTGTCATGGACCTTTTTGGTCTTATTGGCTCTTTGATACCTGTGTGACCTATTTGATCCCACAAACTCTTTGAGCAGCACAGGAGGATATCTCAGTCCTAATAGAGGACACTTTGTTGACAAAGAACAGAGCAAACCCATCACACCTCACACTTGAACTTGCTCCACCATTAAGGAGACAGGCTGGATGTAACAGCCCATCCACTGTACAGAATAGCTGAGCCTGTCTGTTCCTTGCCACAGCAATCTCCCTTGACAGGAAATCCACCTTTTTTGGGAGAGTGCATTTTGATAGTCACCATAATGTGACATCAAAGCCAATTTGTCCTCCGTCAGTACCGACCTCCTCCAGCATCGCTCTAACCTCCGGCCCTTTATCTTTAGCTCTCTGAGTTCACCATAAAACCAAGGGGGCCTCTGACGAGTAGATAAAGGCTGGACATGAATGGGCACAACAGAGTTAAAGGTCACAGTGACAGTCCTGTTATAGGCCACCACTGCCTCCTCCGCACCAATTGCACACACAGTCTCCACACTCGATAGGTCCAGCACTGCCTGTAGTCCTGTTGGGGACAATCCCAGCAAAGGGCAGTACAGTACCATCTCCACAGAGAATGGAAACTCATTGGGGGCCCAAAATGTGAACCTCATGGTGCTATTATCCTACCAGATGACTGGATCAATAATGAGGTCATCAACCCTAAGACCCAGTGTGAGCCTGGTCCAATGTGTGGCCATGTGCATGGGTCACTGAGGTAACAACTTGCGACAGGCCCAGAGCTTCCATGCTCTGCAGGAGGTGACAACCAAACGATGAAAGTTCATCATTGACCCAGGCATTGAAATCCTTCAGAACTAACCATCTGGGGGATTCCAACACCAGGCTGGCAACAAAGTCCCTGACCTTCTGCAGGAATTCCTTCTCCATGCCTGGTGGCTGGTATATTAAAAGGATTCTGTAGCCTGTGCCAGGATTCCCCCCCCCACATGGAAAACTCTCAAATGACCTGGTAGAAACCACTGGTAGCACCATGAGGCCCAGACTGGCTTTAAAACAAACGGCCACTCCCCCAGCCTCTGCGATCCTTCCTTGGGGTGTGTATCACAAAGTACCTGGACGAAATTGCTGCCTCCAAAATGGGGCAGCACTTTCATTCAGCTAGGTCTCTGTGATGCAAGCCAAGTCTATCGAGAAGACCCTTGAAGTGCACCAGGAGTTGTGCTGGTGTGCAGTTTCATTAAGAGACAGGTGCTGCAGGACATGTACCCCGATGTTGTGAGATGTGTTACAATCAGAGTGCAATCCCCAGGGCTGTCAAAGTGGGCTTTGACTTCCTTACAAATGTTTTGGGTACTTTCTTGGTGTACAGTTGTAGAAAATGATAACCAGTAGGCCTAGACTTTAAGCCAGACATTTATGAGATATCTCGCTCATTGGTGATTAGTCCTGCAGCACTCCTGAAGCAGGATGCAACATCAGATGCGCAATTTGCTAATGATGATATTCCACTTAAGCGTGCAAACGAGACTGACTCAAGCCCCCCAGGGAAGAAGAGATTCAAAACACTAGGTGACCCAAAGCAAGTATACATATGTTGAAGCCCTCCAGGACAGAGTAAGCATCCATATATCCATTCACATCACTACACCCCTATAGAAACCCCCACACTGGTTGGCCCTTACTACATAGAAGTATCTCTACAGATACACACACAGAAGGGCACAGAGTTTAGAAACATAGGTGGAAAAGTATGCATTAAATAAAACAGGGATGGGCATAGAACACTGATGGGATCCCCTCACATTCAACACACTACTACACCCAACCCATCCCCCCATTCCTCTATGTGAAGTAAGCCTCTGCCAGCCACTGGTACTGCACTATACTGGTGACACACAACACAGTTCCACAGTCACCATAGACAGGAAGGCATGAAACATCACCATGATCTACATTTGTACAGCTTTTTTTATTTAAGATGTTGTAAACTGGATAAAGAACACTGGGCCACATTGCTCTTTTACAGGCACAACCTGTGACACACAAAACAGATTATAAAAGAACAATGCAGAATACAGATCAAAGACATACTTCAACATGAAGACATAAGAAAACAATTACAACATTCAGTGTATATAGGAAGGGCTATTGCTTAAAGCACCTGCAGCTGACTTCAGATATCAGGTGGGGTTTGTACATTTTTTGAACTGATTAAAACTGCTTAAGTTCCTATACTCCGATTTCAGTGCATTTCAATTTTTAGCTACCTCTTACATAAAGGATTTCTGGCCCTTTGAAGTTTTAAAAAGGGGTATACATTAGGTTGTAGTGTCATCTGGTCATAATTAGCAGATCTTTAATCGCATAAAGGGCTCCCAGTTTTTTATGCAATTTACCGCAGACAAGTTCAGTATATGTTTCATAGTTTAAATGAGAATCCAACATTACTCCTAGGTATCTAAAATTACTCACTACTTCTAGGCAACTTTCATCATTAAATTTCACAACCACATTTTTCATTTCTGCATGAATTTTTAGCAGTGCAAAATAACTTTTTTCCTTTTTGTTCAACAATAATTTATTTTGACAGAACCAGTTTTTGTCAATTTACCACATTCAGTGTTTAGTTTTCCATTTAACATTGCCATATCTTTATGTGCTGTGTATAACACTGTATTATCCACATAAATAATATATTTTGACAGGTTAAAATTTTCAGGTAAATCATTGAGCAATGAAAAAACAGGGGTCCAAGATTGACCCCGAGACACTCAATGACTTATGGTTCTTGAATCAGACAGAACCCCTTTTGCCCTAGCCATTTGCTTTCTGTTAGCCAGATAGCTTGAAGCCCAATTCATTACTGGAATACTCATTTCTAACTTGCTGTGCTTTAGCTTCAGGAGGGCATGGTCCACTAGGTTGAATTAATTAGTCAGGTCCACAAACACCACCCCCATGAACAGGCTCCTTTCCATGTTCACATGCAGGTCACACATAAACCTGGCCAAGGTACAGTAGTCACCATGCTACAGTCCCTCCTGAAGCCATGCTGAACATTTGCTCAGACATAATACTTTTCCAGTATTCCATTTACTGTATATGAAGTATCCTTTCTTGAGTTTTCCCCAGTAAATAGAAAACTGAAATTGGTCTGTAATTACCAACCTCTGTTTTTAGGCCATCTTTTTTTATACTGGTACTATGTATGCTTTCTTCCAAAGATCATGGACCTTTTGTGTATATAAGAACATGTTGAAAATTATCTGTACTGGTAATAATAGTTGTGCTGCAGCTCCCCTCAAAAATCAGGCTTCTACCTTGTGAACTCCTTTGTTATCTCTTACTTTACAAAATGCTTAAATGTCTAATTTTTAGCTATTTTTTAAAAATGAAAATTTGGTCTATTAGCCGAAACATATAAACATCATCTGGGTCTGCAAAACTATCAGTGTAGTTTGTTAAATTGGTAGAGCATTCATTCAAGTTCTTTACTGTTTAAATTATTAATTTCTTCCCCCAATTTATTTTGTATAAAATTGTTTTCCTGTTCCTTTTGTAGAAGTCTTCTTTAGTTTTTTTATTAGTCTTTTATGTTGATTTCTAAGTTCCCTGAAGATGTTCCAGTCCTCCTAATTTTTTATGATTTAAATCATACCCAGGGAAATTTTCTGTTTTTAATAACTCCCATCAACTAACTAGTAAACCAATTATTCATAACAGCACACACTCTTTTTGCTTTTCTTCTTCAAATCAGCATTTTTTTCTATAAATTCATTGTACAACTTTAAAAATTGTTTAAGTGCCCCATTCACATCAGTCTAGTTATCCAGCAATCCCATTTAGTATTATTAAAATCTAGTTTAATTTTAGTTAAATCCCTCTTATTAATCTAGTAAAAATAATTGTCCCCTGTTCTTTTGATCACTTATTCCTCAACATACAATATATTGGTATATGGTTACTAGTTGAATCTTGCATGTTACCAGTTTCCATTATGTTCCTTTCCTTGTTAACTAACATTCAATCAATTAACAATCTAAAACCTGATTAGTTATTTCATCTTGTGCAATTGTGCAGTAACTGGGGTAAATCTGCATTTTGTCGGATATTTTTCAATTCACTATTTTCAGTTGTTTTCCAGTTTACACTTAAATAAATTGAGATTCTTATTTATTTATTCACAAAATAACATAACACCTAAACTAACTCCTCAAGTGCTGCCAATGAATCTTTTGGGGGATTATAGACACAGCCAACAACATTTTTTTTTTGTATTACACAGAAGCACTTCTGAAAACATACTTTCACATCCTGAAAGAGTTGTAATTTCATTTAAGACTTCAGAGGCCCAATATTCAAAACTTAGCCCCAGGGCAAAATTAGCACTGCCTGGTGTGCAAAATTAGCCTGGAACCATTTGCATGCTATATTCAAAGGAATAGCCCAGGGGCTAAATCAGTTCAATATTGCATTGCAATGAAGCCTTGCAAGCAGGGCTGAGAGTGCAGTGCAAAAATAGCTCAGCAAACAAGACAGCTCTGAAAATAGCAAGGTAGACAACTCTGAATATCACAGCCAAACAGTGCAAACAGCAACAGCAGCACAGTGCACAGCAGAACAATGGCCTGGATTTTCAAAGCACTTAGAATGACACAAGGTGATTGCATCAAAGATGTGTGATGCAACTGGCACCTTGCATCACAAAATGCAGCCAGGAGCTTTTCAGTAAAGCAGTCTGCACCAAATGCAGGCTGCATGCGGCAAAGAGGGTCTGCACCTGCACTGCTCCACACAATGGGCTGTGGCATGGTGCTAGGGGACTTGTGGCAGATGCAGACTGCCATGCCCCTAATATGGCATTCAGAAAACCCTCCTGGAAGGCAAAGGTTTAAGCACAGTTATATACAGTACTTAGTCACCATCTGGGATGGTTGCCAACTGTGTCCCCCCAAGCCCCAATCCGTCTGTATGATGTGATATTTCAGTACAGTACATCCCTAGTGATCTAGTGGCCTCCCCCAGCCTCAATCTGCCTCTCAGTCATATTATCAAAATTACTGATATCCCTGGTGATCAAGTGCCCCCCCAAAGCCTGATCCACCCATAAGATGTAATATTTCAATACAGTACATCCCTGGTGATCTAGTGCACCACTCCATAGCCCCGATCTGCTGGTAAGTGGTATAATTAAAATGCAGGACATATCTGGTGATGTAGTGGTCCCCACTCCACCCACCCCAGCAGGTAGTGCCCACCACCCCACTCCCTTCCTATTCCAAACCTTGATCCAGTGACCAGCACAGCCCTCCTTACACCACCATGGCTGGCCACCAAGAGAACTGTCAGAGCATGTACTATATACAGTGCTGTTGTTGTGTCATACAACAGGTGTATTACATGACAGAGGCTACAGATGCAAACACTGTGACACACATACAGATGCTCATGCACATCCACAGATATGGGGGCACACCACACAATACAGACATTGTGCACACATGGCTGGTCCTGTCCCACATTAATGTGTATGTGAAGAACATGCTGTGCTGTGAATCACCCAGGACACATTGTACTCTCTGCCATCATCACTGGTCCATGGGGCCACCACCTGGCACACACCTGTTGGTGTGTAAACAACACATGGGTCCTGGTGCTGCACTCACGCTGCAAGGTAATGCTTGTATCCCTGTTTTGCATAAACACTGTCATATGGCAGACACCAGCAGACACACCTGTGGAGGACAGTGTTGGGAGTGTACAGCATGTAAGGTGGGTATTGATCAACATCCCCGTGATGCACAGCCATAGCCAATGCCACACTGTGACCCTAAGTCATGTGTGGTGACCCACTCCCACACACAGAAACACAAATATGCACACACACACACACACACATACACACACACACACTACAGGACAGCCACTGAACACTGGCAACTTACTTCCCCACACAGTTGCCTCTAATGAAGGGGCAAGGCTGTGGTCCCACAAGTTCTCCAGGGAGGATCTGAAGGCCCTGGGCTATGGGTACAAGTCCAGGGAGCAGACAATGTGGTGTTACAAGATGATAGATGCCACTGTGCAGGACATGTGAGACCAGATCACAGCAGAGGTGAATGCAGTAGGTGGATGTGGCCACACAATGGATGTGGTACACAAGCAGTGGCATGACATACAACAGAGGGCCAAGTAGGAGGAGACATCACACCACCTAGTCCTGCAGGGCACAGGGGTGGTCCACAGCCATTGAAGCTTTCAACAACAGACCTCATTATATCAGTGTTGGCATCAACGATCTGTTCTGTGGCCGTAGAAGGTGTGGAGGGTGGTGGCTGTGAAACACTGCTGGAGTTACACCAAGCATATGAGTACAGGGACGTTCACCACCATGGCATGCATGGCACTTCATGGGTTTACAGATTGCACCACCTGTGTTGTAGTACACAGCTGCCCAAGTTGTGCACGTGTACACTGTGATGGTCTGGGTGCAGTATGGCACAGTCCGGCGGTGTGGCCTTTGCAGTGCTGGACCGTCAGCATATGCCATGGTGACACAGTCATAGTGTACCCTGCATACACCATCCCAGTGCCACTCCACATGGTGGGTGTCTTGGCAGTGGGTATGCTGTTACCATGCAGTGTTGCATGCTGCCACATGTGTCACTGGGTGGTGCACCAATTACCTCCCTCTTGGTCTGCATATGTGTGTGGTGTGTTGCATATACTTGGTGAAGGTCGTGTGCATGCCTGTGTCATCCACATTTTTACTGTGGATGTGCATGGTCCTTGGCTGTATGGGTGCGTATGATGTGGTCACCTTTTTTTGGGCTTGCACTGTGCATCATTGGCAGCACCAGTGTGGTTTGCATGTGATGGCACTGGTATGGGACCACTGTGTACTGTGCATCACACTTACAGTGTTCTTCTCTGTCCACAGTGCAAGGTGATGGCCATGTAGCAATGCAACAGTTGGAGGAGGGGGAGGAATGCCCATCAACATCAGTCATGCAGAGGCCAACAGCACAAACAGCTGCTGGGGAGTGTCCATGGCTGCATTGTACATTGATATTTCTGATGCTGCTGCTGATGATGATTTGCAGATGTACATCCCCACCATGGACTATCTTAATATCCTTGACGGTTGTTGGAGTACTTCCTGTCACACATGGGACTAGGCTTGGAGGACCTGTCGGGGCTGACAGCAGTGGCCTCACAGTAGCATCTGGACAATCACCTGGCAGATAACCAGCACCTTTGGTGCTGCCTGGGTCCCCTGTTGTCTATACCCCCAGTATCACCACTGTCACCACCACCACCATCATCACAACCACTGCCACTTGTGTGGCTACCATGTCTGCAGCCACATACACCAGCCAGCCTATACAACATCCTCCTGTGGGTGGCAATCCTGATGGCCCAGCAGTCCACATATGCAACATACAGGTCACAGCAGACAGTGAGGTGGTGCTGAACACAGACACACAGGATATGGGCTGCTTCCACCCCACAGATCCTACCCACACAACCTGAGACACTGTCCAGTGTGTGCATGCATCACAGGGACAGTATGTCTCTGGAGCCCAGCAGCTCCCATGCTCTGCGATGGACTCACAGACTGCTGCACAGTGGAAGCTGCATGACTTCCGGAGGGAGATACAGCATGAACTAGTTCACCTCTGGGAGGCTGTTTACACTGACCTTCTGTGTGCAGAACAGGGTGGGCAGGAGCGTCAGGCACAGTTCCTGAATGCCCTCCACAAAGTCTGTGGTGACATCACTGGGGCTGTGAGGGAGTTCACATCCACAGTGAGAGAGGTTGTCATGGCTGGGTAGCATCACACCACCATCACAATCCATCAGCATGCTGGTAGTGTCCCCCGGTATGCCTCCTCAACATGGAGTGCCAGATCAGGATTGGTCAGCACCACTGCCTAGCCATCACCTGTGGGCACTCCATGGAACACTGGGCAGTGATTTTCACTGGCTACACCAAGCCTGCGCCTTGGCTGGGATAATCCCAGCATCTGCCTGTCCCCATAGTTGTCACCTATAAGCTCCTCAGCCCACAATATACCAACCCGGCATTCTTGTAGATGGGTGTCTGTGATGATCCATGGTGAGAGATGGTGATGATGCCATATGTGTGCCACACCTTCTTATTACCTTCACCCCCTGCATTCCTCAAAAGCACCTCTATGACAATAGCCAATTCCCACATTTCCTTATCACCCATGTGCCATGCTTTTTGTTTTGTATTGTTACCATCCTGTCACCATTCTGCGTCTGTCACTCTACTATTTATACTGTAAATTCACATTTTCAATCATGTCTGTTATCCATGTTGTTGCTACTCACCTGCCCATATGTGTCAGGGCTTTTATGATGTTGGACCTGTGCTCCTGGGTCCTCCTGGCCATCTGTTGGTCATGCCTATCGAGCTGCTCCACTGTCTTCTGGACCTACAGTATGACTCAATGTCACTGTCTGTATGTTCCTCAGGTTCTGGCAGGCATATTCTACAGTTTAGTGTGATGTTGTGCAACATACAGCAAGCTAGGAATATGTGGCATACCTTTTGAGGGTCATATTGTAGGGCAGCACAGGAACAGTCCAGGCATCAGAATTTTGTTTTGAACATGCCAAAGACACGCTCTATAATATTCCGTGTCATGTGCCTCATTATACTTCTCCTTGACCTCATTAGCTGGCCAGAGGACTGGTGTTAGTAGCCTGAGTCTTAAGAGATTGGTACTGTTGCCTATGGAAATATTAACAGCGGTTATCATGTGTATACTGTGTCACACACCCTGTCCAGTTTGTAGCCCATGCTGTTTTAGCCTTCCTGTGCACTTGTGGACCCTCCCCACCCACTCACTCACTACCTCCTTTGTGTGCTCTATTGTGGCACTATCCCACCATTGGGGGGCTATGGTTGTGTCTTCTGTAGATACTCTCTGACATGGTGTCCACTGGGTATACTGCCTTCCTCAAAGGCCTGACACAGCAGTGACAGGTGCCAGATGAAAGTGTCCTGGGCACTGCCGGCAAATCATGCAAGGAGACTGATGATACACCCATTTGCATCACATACCACCTGGCAATTTATGGAGTGGTAACCCTTCCTGTTGAGCAAGGTGTCATTCACTTCAACAGGTGGTGCATGGATGGCAATGTGGGTGCAGTCAATGGCACTGAGTACTGCTGGTAGGTGCACAACCCGATAGAATTGCTGCATGGTTTCTCTGTGCTACACTGCCATGCTGGGGAATATGATGAATTCACCAGAATGTGGCAGCAGAGTTTTTAGAAACTGGGCCAGGAGGCGGGATAGATAGATAACATTTTTATTTTTTATCCAGGAGACATAATTTAGGGACAGCACCCTGTTTACAAATCATGTCCTGTACAATCAACATAACAAACTGCAGTCATGACATTCAATTGAGCATTCATATAACATTTTAGACATGAGGTGCTTTTATAAAGTGCATACAGGAGGGAAAGACATGAATATGGTCATGTACTCAACACTTACATCCTATATAGTAAAGTTTGTATAAAGTGCATACAGAAGGGAAAACATTAATGTGGCCATATGTGCAACACTTATATCCTGTATAGTAAAAATTGATCCTCTCCTGCTGAAATGCTCTATCAGTAGTTTTTTGTTTAATAAAATTAGGAATCCCATTCCATGTTCATGCTAAGTTCATGATTAGAGTTAAATCACCAAATATATTTTTTACCCTGGGCCAGTCAATATCAAGGGAGGAATTTCTCAGTCCATGTAGTTTCTCTCTATAATTTGTAGTTATTAAAGCCTTTAATGGGTGAGTGTGAAGTGCTTTCAATAATTTATAACACCATGTTGCCCACAGTATCTCTCTTTTCAATTCAGGATCCAACCATTTTTAATTTGTCAAAAACTTTGCAGTGGTGTTCACCATGCTTACTTCTGCTAGCAAATCTCACAATTCTATAATATACTTGCTCAATTTTTTTCAACAGATTTCTTTGTGCATTTCTGTGCAGCAGTACCCCATAGTTTAAAACTGGAAGCAGAAGCTGAGTAGCCAGTTTAGTTCTAATAGGTTTTCCAAGGAGGGCATATGTCCTTCTTAGTGCACCCAATTTCTGATTACACTTGTTTACTGTAATTCTTCCATGTTCTTCATATGTTAGTCTGCTGTCAATCATTACTCCCAAGTATCTGTAAATATGGGTTTTTAGTATCTGCTGTTTATTTTTGAAAAAAAAAGATTCAATTCTTTCCCTATTGTGTTCCTGTTACTGGTTGAAAATGTTATGCCCTGCGTTTTCTTAAGATTCATTACTAGTCTGGCCTCATGGAACCAGTGTTCCATGGCCAGTACATCTTCTTGCAATATTACCTCTAGAGTGATGTGATTCTCTGCAGATGCCATCAAAGTGGGGTCATCCACATACAAGAGCACCACTCTGTTCTTTATCACTTGAGGCAAGTGATTGATGTAAATGTTAAAGAGAAGGGGCCCCAATAATGAGCCCTGAGGGACCCCTCTCTTCACCTCCCTTAAGACTGATATAAATTGACCTACTGAGATACACTGCTTTCTTTGATATAGAAAAGAACTGAACCAAGATAGGGCCTCTTAATGAAGTCCTATCTCATTCAGTTTGTCAAGCACAATACCGTGATCGACTAGATCGAAAGTTTTGGTGAGGTCCATGAACATGGCACCTGTGCTAAGGCCCAGATTCATGGGCTCCGATACAAGATTATTGAAATCTACGAGGGCCATGTCCATGGACCTCCCTGCTCTAAACCAATATTGATTATTTGTAAACAAGTCATGCAGCTCTAGGTACCCAGAAAGATGCCTATGAACAAGTTTCTTCAACACTTTTGATAGGACCGGGAGCAGCATGATAGGCCTATAATTAGTCACTGCCGACAAATCCCTTCCCTTATCTATTGGAATTACTTGGTATTACTTGGTATTACTTGTTAGAGTGGGATACAAGAAGGCAATGTGCCCATCGAGAGTATCCCCCACAATTTTGTGGATCATTATTTGTTAGCAGTTTCTAACCATAAATCTAGTTTAGTTTTAAATGTTTCAAAATTGGTGGTGTTTACAAGGTCATTGGGTAATTTGTTCCATATTCTGGGAGCCCTAATTGTAAAAAAATGTAATTGATTTGATTTGATTAAAATGTATTTTTTCACAGGAAATAACATTTGTTGCCACAAAATCCCATTTACAACAAAGTCCTGCATGTAGCTTCTAATACAATTAACATTTATCAAAAACTAATACAATACCAATTTAAATTGTTGTAAATTATACAACGGTGCTTATTTTTACTATTCCAGAAGCAAATTTTCCATTCCTGTAATATGCTTGATTAATCAGGTTTACTGCTGTTTTAGTTGAGTTTATATAAATTGTAGAACCATACTCCAGTATAGGTAATAACATCTGTTTGGCCAACTGCTCCTTTGCTACCAAAGGTAAACTACCCACAATTCTTCTGAGAGCCCCTAATCTCCTATTCACTTTTTTTGTCTGAAATGATATATGCTCTATATATGTCATCCTATCATCTACTTGAAATCCCAAATAACTATATGTGGATACATTTTCAATTTTTGTACCATCTTGAAGATGTAGTTGTATCTTGGACATATTTCCCTTATGTAAACCAACTGAAAACAACATAGTTTGTGTTTTTTTAGCATTTAGAAGAAGGCCAGAATTACTCAACCATTTTTGCATCTGTAATAAATCATATTGGAGTTTATCCATCTTATTTGTGAAATTGTCAGCAGACGCCACCAATACAGTGTCGTCTGTGTACAATCTCACCTCACTATGTCTAATAACTTGAACTAAATCATTAACATATATATTAAATAATAATGGACCCAGAATCGAGCCTTGGCAAACACCCCTCTCCAGTTTCCCAGGGCCTGACACCGTTATTCCACATTGTACACATTGCTGTCTATTCGTCAAATATGACTAAAACCATTTTAACATTTGTCCCTGAATCCCTATAACCCTCAACCTAGTCAAGAGCAAATCATGTTGAACCAAATCGAAAGCCTTACTGAGATCCACAAACACTGCCCCAGTATCTTTCCCTTGATTCATAGATGTTACAACCAAATCATTACATTCCAATAGGGCAGTGTTTGTGGATCTCCCCTTCCTAAAACCATGTTGTTTATCTGTTAGTATAGCATTTCAGTCCAAATAATGATTTAACTGCTCATGTACTTTACGTTCTAAGATCTTAAATAAAATTGGCAAGAGAGCTATTGGCCTATAGTTTGAAGGAATTGTTCGATCATCAGCCTTATAAATGGGAATAATTTTCCCCATCTTCCAAATTTCAGGAACAGTAGAACTGCTCAGACTCCAATTATACAAATAAGTCACAACAGAGGCTATTACATGTGCACCCAACTTCAAAAATCGAGCCTCTATTCCATCAATACCTCCTGATTTATTTACATTTAAATTTTTTAATTCTTTCATTATATCCCTCTCATTTAAAGTTTCAAATCTAAATGTCCTTATTTGAGCTCCTAACTTATCTTTTTCATTGGGAGAATCTGTTTCATTAGTGATTAAATTTGATAAATGTAGGTCTGGTAAATCCAAAAAATATGTATGAAAAATATTTGCTATATCCTTTGTGTCAGTCACTAATTTCTTATCTTGTACCAAAGTAGGATTAATAATAGTTTTGTTTGGAGATTTTAGATCTGTAATAAGTTTCCAAAACTGTTCGGTATCAGAAGTTTTATTTATTTTATTCCAATAATATTTATTCATTACATTTTTAATTATACTTTTATATTTATTCCTCCATATCTTAAAAACATTCCAATCTTTGTCTTTTTTTGTTTTTCTCGCCCTTTTCCATATTCTATCTCTAATCCTTAAATATTTTTTTTTTATTTTATCAGTAATTCATGGATCTTCTTTATTTATTTCTTTTAATTTTATTTTTTTTATGAATGGAGCATGATACTGAATTACATTCAGAATCATATCATTAAACTCCTGAATAGCCAATTCTCTATCTGGTATTAAATATATTCTCTCCCAATGAATTTGCTTCAAATGATTTATAAAAACTGTTCATTAAACCCCTTAAAATCTCTACACCAATACATACTTAATTGTTGAATAATAAAATGTTGTAACTCAATAGTACAAGTTATGGGATTATGATCCCCCAAATTTAAAGGTAATACATCCCAGTTTTTAACTATATCCTGGGACACAAAAAATAAATCCAAGAGAGAACCCTGACCTCCATTATTTGTATTTCTTGTAGATTTTTGAATTATTTGACCCCAAAATTGAAAAACTACTCTCCAATTTTCACCCTCTAGTCTGAAACCAGTCTGCATTAAAGTATCCTGTCAAAATCACTTGTTTATCCTTTATTTTTTTTTAAAACTAACTGTGCTAATACATCAAATGATTTATTTTTTGTTTTGGGGAGTGCATAAAAAACTCCTACCACTAATTTTATCACAATTAGTTCGATAATGAGACAATCAATTCCTCCCTTATTTATACTTAAGAATAATTCATAAGGACCAAGAGTATTTTTAATAAACAACATCACCCCTTCCCCTCTATCTGTACGCTATATAGAATATCCAGAAAGCTGAATTTCATCCCACATTATACCCGAATGCAACCATGTTTCTGAAACTGCTAACAAATCATAATCAGTTTTAGCTGCCCATACCCTATATTCATCTATTCTGTGTACTATACTCCTAACATTTTCATGAACCATTGAGAGCTGTTTAATTCTTTTATAATCAGGACCCGGATTTAACTCAATATCTCCACTTTGTATCAATAACATTAAACATAGCATATTGGTACTCCCTGATAATTTTAACTCACAAAATACATACTTAACACAAAAAAAACTTTCATAATGACAATTTTCATTAGTAAAATGGTTTCTTCTCTGAACAAAACTGTCTTCACATATAAAACAGACATTTTCTACAGAGTACATACTAGATATTTTAACCATATTACTTCTAACTTCATCTTCAGAAATACTCATAATTACTAATCCCCATACAAACCAACCCCCCAAATACAATTGCAAATCATACCCCATTCTAATTAAACTTCTGCTACTGAGAAATACTAAGTTATTTTTCTCCCCCTAGTGGCTCTCGCACACTCACTTCTCTCACGCCACGGCGCTCGGGCCCGTGTTGGCGTCAGGCTTTATAGTGCAGGAGCCCCTAGTTCTTCAGTAGCCAACCCCCTCGTGCAAAATGTCAAGTACTTCAGGTGCAGTTCATTCAGGGAAAGCAATGTAAAAGCAGGCACTTTGTTAGCAGCAATATTTAAATGTTAAACTGGAAACAAACACTGATTCAAGCAGACCAATGCAAGTTACTGGTACAGTTCTCCCAAAAAATGTCCTGACTGGTTTATTTAGGCATTTTGCAGCTCTCACCTGCTGCCTTCTTGATGGTCTCTCACAGTCACAGCTCACTTTTCGGGGGTGATCAGCGTGAGGCTTTATAGTGCAGGAGCCCCTAGTTCTTCAGTAGCCAACCCCCTCGTGCAAAACATCAAGTATTTCAGGTGCAGTTCATTCAGGTAAAGCAATGTAAAAGCAGGCACTTCGTTAGCTGTAATGTTTAAATTTTAAACTGGAAACAAACACTGATTCAAGCAGACCAATGCAAGTTACTGGTACAGTTCTCAAAAAAAATGTCCCGACTGGTTTATTTAGGCATTTTGCAGCTCTCACCTGCCACCTTCTTGATGGTCTCTCACAGTAACTTTGAACTAGTCTGCATGTCACTAATCTTTAATTGGTATTTGCTTTTGGGACAATTAACTGTTTAGTGTGTAATCTGGGAACTAGTTTCCTGTTGTGTAATTTAGTCCACATTGTTGCATCAGGTTTGGCTGTTTTAAGATTTTATGAAGAGACATAAGATCTCCCCTCAACTGCCTAGTTTCTAGTGAATGAAATTTTAATTTTTTTAACCTATCTTCATACGTTAAGCGTGCTAAATATGGTATCATCCTTGTTGCTGTTCTTTGGATGCTCTCAATGGTAGCTATATCCTTAATGAGATAAGGGCTCCAAAATGGTGACCCATAGTCAGAATATGGTCTGACATATGTCCTGTACAGAGTAATAATACAATTTTCAAGTTTTGATACAAATGTATGATTTATTCTTCTGAGTAATCCATTTGAGTTTTTGGCTAATTTGTTACAATGATCACTAGAGGATACTTTGTTGTTAACAGTAATTCCAAGGTCTTTTTCACAATTTGTTGTTTTTAGTAGTACATTATTTAATTTATAGGATTGATGGGGATTGTTATTACCGAGGTGAAGTACGGTGCATTTATTGTTGTTAAACTCCATACCATTTAGCAATGCCCATTCCTCGATTTTATGTAAGTCTGTACACAGTTGATTCATATTGTCCAGTGTGTCAACCCTTCCTCCCAGATTAGTAATGTCAGCAAATTTCAATAAACAGGTGTTTGAACTAGTCTGCATGTCAGAAATAAATATGTTAAACAAGACAGGTCCGAGCACAGAACCCTGTGGTACCCCACTGGTCACCCCCCTATGTCAGACAAGATTCCATTAATTCTTACTCGGGTCCTGTCAGTTAACCAGTTATCCACCCAGTCAGTTAGGCATGGTGAGATTCCTAATAATGTCAATTTATTGATTAATTTCATGTGAGATACATGATCAAAAGCTTTACTGTAGTCTAAAAGAATAATGTCCATGGGGGTCCTTACTTCCAGTTCATGATGGATTTGATTGTAGAAAGCAATCAAGTTTGCAGTTGTTGAATGTCCCTGTTTAAAACCATATTGTGTGGAGTCTTGAAGGTTTAGATTCAAAATGTCTTCTTCCACTAGGGTTTTAATAATTTTTTCCATTACTTTACATGGCACAGAGGTTAGACTTATAGGTTGATAGTTTTCTGGATTCAATCTATTCCTTTTTTTAAAAATGGGTGTCACATGTGCTGTCAACCAGTCAGTGGGAACTGTTGATTCGTTGAGAGATTTATTAAAAATAATAGTCAATGTAATAGATACTGTGTCAATGGTTTCTGTCAAAAATCTGGCATTAATCATATCCAGGCCAGGGCTTCCTTTCTTGTTTAGTGTCTTCAGTGCCTGCTTTGTTTGATTATTAGTTATCAGATAATTGTAATTGTTGGGTTGTTTTGGTGTTTGTAACCGGTGTGTGTCCATATGTGAAAAAACAGAACAAAAGTATTTATTTAAATGATCGGCTGTTACTTTATCTGATGTTATTGGTGTGTTATTGATTATTAGTGGACCAACTTGTCTAATATTACCTTTGCTCTTGTTTAAATAAGAGTACAGTGATTTTTGGTCATTTTTTGTGTGCGCTATCCTGAATTCTAAGTTATGTTTAGATTTCACAATTGCCAATTTTAGTTTTGTTACAGAGGCCCTATATGATAATAAAGTTTCGTTATCATTTGGATATTTTTTTTATTTAGAGAAACGTCTTTCTTTTTGTTTGATTAATGTTCTGATATTGTTATTTAACTATTTGGGAATATAACCTTTTGGATTATATTTATTTTTTGTTGGTATGTATTTAGATTCCAAGTCCAGAATAATTGCTTTGCGTTTGATCCAGGAATACTCTACTGATTTTTCCTAATTTCTATAAATCAGGGAAAGTTGCAATTCTCAAGCTCAAATTAAATAGGTATGTAACAACAGAGGCTAATATATCAGACCTAGAAATGCAGTGAATTATAAATCCGCCCGCGAAGTGGACGCGAAGTGTCCACTTCGTGTCCGCGGAGCACAACGTGAAGTGGAGCCTGTAAAGTTCTCACTTCCTGTTATCATTACCACTTCATGTTCTCAGCATGCCTTAATGTGAAGTAAGGTGAAGTGAGAAGAAAATAGGCACATCACATGGTCTGCAGTACTGTAGCCAGGCAGGAAGGAAGTGAGTAAGAGTAGCAGTTTCACTTTCTCCTTTGCATTTGTACAGGGAGAAAGCAATATTGTGAGAGGAGAGGAGAGGAGAGGAGAGGAGAGGAGAGAAGTTTGTTTGGCTCTTGGAGTCATTTCTTGTTACTGCCATAACAATCAAAAAGCTTTTTTAAAAGCTATTTTATTTAGTGTTTGTATTGTCGTAGAGTTTTTTGGGTTAGTGAATTTTTTTGTATAAGTTTTGTTTTTGTTTTGTGTGTGTGACTGACTGAGTGTGTGTGTGTATGTGTGTGTGTGTCATCCCGTGGACCCAGGAGGATGGAGGGTCATATTGGAGTCAAAGAAGGTGAGTCGCTGGCACGTGGGAGAATTAGGAGGGGAGGAGTGGGGACCCATGGGGGGGCAGGGCAGTCATGTTATGTTGGACTGCTCCAGACTCCTGGCCAGTGTTGCTTTCCTTGGGGAAGCAACAGGAGGAGCAGCAGCAGCAGCAGCACCAATGCCACCGGTGGCTGTTGCTTATCCACCTTCTCCACCACCACTACTAGCAGAAGCAGTTGGGGCTCAAGCAGCACCCCCTCCACCACCTCCACAGCCACAGGAGGTGGTCCCAGCAATTGTGGATGGTGGTAGGACTCATGCCCAACAAGTGCGTACTGTGTCTGGTCCCCCCCACAGCTCCCCAGTGTGGGAGTTTTTTAATTGTGTGGGAGGAGACAGCACAGTGGTGCAGTGCCATGTGTGTGGTGTGCTGGTGCGCCGTGGGCCCCCAGGACACATTTGGGGACCAGTGGCCAGGGCACTCACATGATGAATCACCACAGGGCAGAGTGGCAGGCTGCCACAGAAGAGGCAAGGCATCCACCTGTTGGCCCTTCCATGGCTGCAGCCAAGGGTGCTGCTGGGGTGGGAGATATGCCTCGCAGCAGTCACCACCACAGCAGAAGGAGGAAGGCTACATCAGGTGCTCCACCACCACCACCACCAGCACCACCACAGTCACCAGCACCACCCTGTACACCACCAGCCCCACTACCTGGATTACTCACTGCAGTGGACCCCGGCACAGTCCCTCTTAGCCAGTCTGACCTCTTCCTGGTGTGGGCAGCACTGAAGGAAAACAATAAGCATTTCAGTGCTTTGGAGCAGCAGGTTACCAGAGTGGAAGCCAAGCAGCAGCAAATACTTTCAGTGTTGCACTTGCTGCTGGACCACCATGGCATCTCATGACCATAGTAAGCCCTGGTATTATTTTCTGCCCCCCCACACCCACACCCACCTCACCCCTGACCCCACCCCACTACTGTGTTGTACTTTTGGTGTGTGTTTTTTTGTTTGTTATTATTAAATTATACACATTTGCCCTTCCGTGGGAATCTTTTTTGCATCACATAGTGCAATACATTTTTTTTGAAAACCAGGCATAAATGCATTACAGTGAGTCACATGACGGAGGCATTCCCATTCTGAAAATCTGCCCACATTCTGCCTCTCTTCTCAGCAACATTAGGACATGATGGCAGGGAGAGCACATGTGCGTGCTCCTTACAGTGAATATCAGATTGTGCAGGTTTGCAAATGTTTCTTTATGTAAATGGTCAGTTTGTTGTGAAATGTGTGGCCACATTTCCAGTAAGAAGAGCCTTGAAACATCCCACATTTCACCACAAAGTGAACCTTATAACATTAGGAAACATTGCTTGGGATAGCTACTGGACATTCAGTATAGTGGAGCATGCACCTGCGCTCCCCCTGCCATCACGTCTTAACGTTGCTGAGAAAGTGTGGCACAAATGTGGGTTGTTTTTCAGATTGTTAATTCCTCCATCATAGAACTCACTGTAATGAAATGATGGGTGGTTTTCACAGACATATATTGCACTCTGTGGAGTAAGAAATATGTCAGTGGTAGTAACGCCCCCACATATTAGTTTATGTGCATCACCATAACTATGCAATGTGGTGACTGTCTGTAAAGCAGCAGTGCAACAATCTGTTGATAACTCTGACCTATATCTTTTAATGCTATGTTACAGCTTTCTTTACTTACATCCTGACTGACTGGAATGATACGATAATTTTCAGTAGTTGAGTGTGCTATACTACCTTTTTTCATGTGTGAAATAATTTTATTTATTTAGCTTTTGTTGACCGGGTAAGTGCACTAGACAATTTCTGACTATTTTCAGGCACGACCCGGGGGAGGGGGGATACAGATGAATGCCAACTGACCTTGAACCAGATTAAGCTGTTGGTGGTATTTTTAGTGAATGAGGGAAATTTGGCCAGGACACCGGGGAAATTCCCCTACTCTTTTCGAGAAGTGCCATGGGATCTTTAACATCCACCTGAACTACCACCAATCCAGGCAGATGGGACCTCGGTTTAACGTCTCATCCGAAAGACGGCACCTCAACAGTGCAGCACCCCTCTCATGCTGCACTGCAGTGTCAGTACTGGGATATTAACCCAAGTGCCAGATGTGGGAACTGAGCCCACAGCCCTCTGATCTCCCGGCCTCAGAGGTGAGTGTGTTACCTACTGAGCCACTGACACTGTTACAGTGTTACACATATACAGTGTATAGATATATGGTTGTGTATTTTGTAGGTGATGATGAGGGGGGTTGAACTTGGCATGGACATGTACTCATGCTATTGTTCTGCAACACACAGGTGACTCATAAACTGTTGGTATGCACATTCCAGTGTTCAATGAGAATTTTTTGCACTGAAATGGAAATGGATAACTCTCAAGCACATGAAGGTAAGTATTTCTTTTTTTTTGGGGGGGTGGGGGGAATCATATTTTCAGTTTTGTCTGTACTGGTTTCTTATTTTTTTACTTCTTCACAGATTTCATCAGCATCCTTCTGGAGTCCGGTTGTTAATGATGGTCATGGTCATCTAATGAAATGACTTCTGCATGTTGCATGTGTGCCTAAGCTCGGGGGAGGGGTGTGCTTGATGTTGAAGAACTTTTTTGGATAAGACCACTTTGACAGAACAACAAAGCATCTTGAAGTTTTCTAAAAAAAAGAAATGAATGACTTCTTACAAGTTACAACTTCATTGTCATGTGTCCCTCCCTGGTTCTCAAATCTCATTCCCTATTGTCAAGTTACATTTCAGAGACACATCTTGTCAACTACTAAGACAACCTGTTGTGCACAATATTTGCAGCAGTCTTTACAAAGCAATGAAACGGATGAACTAAAATCTTCATACTTACCAGAATGGATTTCATATGGACATTACATCGGTTCCTCTCTGTATGGTATAGCAACAGGATCTGTCCCAACGAGTATTAGCGATGGAGCCTGTTTTTGTTCTCCTGTAAAAGAAACAAAAGAAGTGTACTGTATGTGGTTTGCCACTGCGGCTCTGAAAAGCTACAGAAAACAAAACATACAACTAAAAGAAGTGAGTCAGCATTACAAACATGAGTGCACATACTCACTTTATGGTTTAAATATTAAGAAGCTGGTGGTGGTGGTGCACTGGTGGACTGTTGGTCCATGGGGGGCAGACAGACTCATGGTGGCAGACTTGCATAACATCAGTCCCGGTGGTGGTGGTCCATGGGGGGCAGACAGACTCATGGTGGCAGACTTGCATAACATCAGTCCCGGTGGTGGTGATGGTGGTGGTGGTGGTCCATGGGGGTAGACAGTCTCATGGTGGCAGACTTGCATAACATCAGTCCCGGTGGTGGTAGTGGTGGACCATGGGGGGCAGACAGACTCATGGTGGTGGCAAACTTGCATAAAATCATTCCCGGTGCTGGTGGTGGTGGTGGTGGTGGTCCGTGGGGGGCAGACAGACTCATGGTGGTGGCAGACTTGAACAAAATCAGTCCCGGTGGTGGTGGTTGTGGTCCGGAGTGGGGGGGGCACACCGCCTTTTAAATACTGCAGTTAAAACCTGCCAACATTAACCACATCATCATCCTCATAAAGAAAACTGCTCTCACAGTCATCAATGTCTGAAGTCTGAACACTGGGAAATTCTTTCTCCTTTGTGCCATCATCTACATCTCTACATCAGTGGTGGGCCATTTCAGGCAGCCACTGCCAGTGCCACCAGGATGCTCCATTTCCACATCAGCAAGATCATCATGACTAGTCTGAGCTACGAATACCGAGGCTGTAGTCTGTGCTGGTACGTGCCTCTCATTCATTTTAATGAATGTTAGCAAACTAACATTTGCAGGAGACAAGTTTGTCCAACCATCCCTGACTATTGCACCCACTGAGCTGAATACCCTCTCAACACTTACACTGGAGGGTGGGCATGTGAGGTACTTCAGTGCCACTGCAGTCAGCTCTGGCCATTCACTGACCTTTCCACTCCAGTACAAAAGAGGATCTTCACTTATTGTCAGATGCCTGTTTTCAGACAAATATGACTCAACCATTCTCTGTGCTGCACTAAGTCCAATTGTTGATGCATCAGCCTGTCCTCTGGAATCATTTATTTCACAAATACCCACTTGGGACAAAGCCTCCCAAAGCTGGTTGATGCCGTCCTGACCCACTTTGGATGACAGACCACCTGGAAATACAGTCCCCTTACCCTTGCATGATATGCTTGCTGGTCCTCCAGCTACACCTTCAGCTGGATTATGCCGCTGAGATTTGCACATCTTGGCACGTGACTTCTGTGCCCCATGAACCAAGCGAACCAGTTGACCACTGATATTTTTTTACCTGTTCAGGCCCTCCCTCCAGTACCGATGCAATTCCACATTTGTATCATGGGTCCAGCATTGTTGCCATAGCAAAGTTGTCACTACACTGAATGCTCACAAAGTGATGATTCTGATCAAATACTGTCAGCATGTGTTGCAGCAACATACTGCTACCACCGTCTCCGGCAACATCAAGACTATGTTGTACATTCACCAATGTCTGCCTCAGCACCCGCAGCAGTGGAGTTGATTGGCTAATGGAGGCAGACTCACCACTCATTGCTTTTGTGGCATGTTCAAAAGGATGCAAAATTGTTATTACAGAGTCCATGAGGCACCACTGTTCAGTCATCATAGACATGGAGGCCCCAGAACTGTCACGGCTAGTGTACATAACAAGATTCTCTGAGATGGCTTTGTATTGTTCATACAACCTCTCTACCATCTATAACGTGGAGTTCCATCGGGTGACAGCTTTCAGCTTCAAGCGGTGCTGAGGCAGGCTGTTTTGCATCTGTAACTGTCGCAGTCGGTCACGGGGCCTTTCCAGATCTTGAAAAGAGAGAGCAGATACGTTGTGCAATGGTCAGCATTTCCTTTATGTCAGGGTGCTGCAGAAACTCCTGAACCACAAGATTTAAACAGTGGGCCATGCATGGAACACGAAAAAAAAACACCATTCATGATGCATTTCACCACATCTGACCCACTGTCACTTGCTATGAACCCAGCACTCAGGGACAGAGGGTTTAGTCATCTGTCAATTTCAGTCAGTACCATGTCCAACATGTTCTCACCAGTGTGTGAACATGTCACACTGCGTATAGCAATTGTTGCATGCTGGTGAATTCCAGGAAGATTGTTACTGTGACAATCCACCTTACTGCACTTATTATTCACACTACCAACATCACAAACAACCCCCAGCACCTGCACCCAGTGTGCAGTTATACATAGATATGAACTCCCCGCTGTTTTGCCACTTGTCCACATATCCATACTTTAATGGATGAATGGAGAGGAGGAATGTTGAAGGGCATGTCTTACTATGTCTGCGACAGTGCGGAACAACTCGGGAACAGAACGGGTAGAAAAGTATGTCCTGGATGGGACTTTCCATTTTGGACAGGCACGGGCAGCAAACCACCGGAACCCAGAATTCTCCACAAAGGAGAAGGGCAAAAGAGCAATTGTCAGCATTTCTGCTACAGCAGCAGTAAGTTCATGTGACACTGTATGATTGGGGGGTTACTTCAGCTTATGCGCAAAAACACTCTGTAACATGGGCAGACTTAAACGTTTTATACGGGGTGTGTTGTTGGTCACTAATGGTTGCGCTCTTTGATGAATGGCATTGGCAGGGGATGGAGTGTGGACATTTAATGAAGACAGTTTCACAGGTGATGATGACAAACCCGGAAATTATGTTATTTTTCCAGATTTGCCAACTGGGGTTGATGTACCACTTGCACTAGACATATTGCATTCACCACCACCACCACCACCACCACCACCAAAACTGCTACTCTCACCAGCACTGGACAACATTTCAAAGTCATTATAATCCTCCACCTCATCATGCCTGTAGTAATCTTCTGCTCTTATTACTGCACTACTGCACACATTTATTTTCCTACTGGGCTTAACAGGTATGGAAGGGGATAACATGTTGGCTATGGTTGCCGTGATACAGGTGAATGCCCCAGTCTGGTATTAGCTGCCAGCTTGTGCTGGGTCCACAGAGCCAAGTGCCTGTTCTTAAGATGCGTATGCTGTCCTCCTGTCCCAAGATGGCTCCCCTTTTTACCTCAACTCACATGCACATGGCAAACCTGGCAGATTGCAACTGAATCATCATTTGCATCTTGAACAAAAAAATCCAAAACAAGGGACTGTGATGCTCTGCTTTAAAAGTGTCCATGATGATGTGGTTTATTTAAGTCTGTTATTTTAAGCACTAAAGTGGGGGGGCAGGTGATGTTTCTGGCACTGCACACCTGGACTGCAACTGACCACCACGACTACCTATCATATTGATAACTGGGTAGTCATCATCATCATCATCAACTAAAACCAGTAAATCACAAGTTTTCACGGGGAGGAGAGGAGATTCCTACAAACAGATTCAGACACAGCCACTTTTAATTTATTTTTCTCCGGTTCCCAACTGGGGTCAATTACATCATCATCATATTCATCAACGTCACTGTCACACACATCCACATCTTCTGCTTGGATGCTAACATGTGGACTGCATGTTGCAACAACAGCAACCTCAACATCATCATCAGCATCATCACATTCATCATCAGCATTTACACCATTTTCACCTGATATTTTTTCACCACACTGTGAATTACTGCATGGAAAACGCATGACGTTAAGTGCCAAGGTGGATAGAATATCACATTGTATGCTATCGTTGACATGATCATCAGAATCAGGTTCAGTTAATGGGATGTTACTGTGAAGTATGACATTATCTACGCTGCCACTCACTTGCACTGCTTCACACTCAATATGTTTGGATATGGTACACTGGTCGGAATTAGAACTTGACGCAACAATGCTAATACTACCTCCACAACCACTAACACCACCGGCTGGGAAAACATCATCTCCTCCAACTATGAGTGAAGCTACTGATTGGGTTGTAAAAAACATTGCAGGAGAAATACCTTTCCTCACATCAGCAATGCACTTCTCCATCTGCGTACCACTACCAAGCCCACAGACCCTCTTACTGTCAACATTGCCATGGCCAGAAACAGCTTTACTTGCACGTCTCTTTGCAAGCATTTTGGGGGATCAACCACAAATATTATTACCAAATTCATATTTTGATACATTCACATTCTGACTAGAGGGACGCAGGCTGGATGTGAAGCAAAATAAACAACTTTGGCTTCAGCAACAGATAAGAGACTACTGTGTTGTGACACTGTCATGGAATTAAAACAACTTCAGTAACCAGTGGTGCTGATGGGGTCAGAGAAAAAATCCAGTCTGGTAAAAATTACCTTTTCAATGTGGGGTTGGGGGGGCACTAAAAACAGACAGTGCTGATTTTTATGGCACTACAAACAGAAAAACTAAGAACAGAGACCACTATCACAGTACAAAACCAGGCAGCTGCAGTGGATAGCAGGTTCACACTGCTGCGCTTAGTTACACTTGCACTAGTCTGTGTCACAAATTTTAAAAGGTGTATTATATTTGATGCATGCAACACTGCACACCCAACATAGAACAGTTTGTGTACAATGCTGAATGAGGAATGTGAAGCAAATGCAAAAGTTCAGTGTACTGCCACGTAATGTAAATTTGTAATTTAAACAACCTGACCTTATGAAATGTTGCACCACATTCACGCAACAAACAGCAAGAAAGTTTGTACTGTTACTGACAATTTTACTATGTGTACAGTAACACAGTCAGTTATATAACTGAGCTGCCCTGTTAGCCTGAATATCTTCAAGGCACTCCAGGATCCCTACATGAAAGTACCTTGCAAATCTTTTCCTCACTGCTAGCCCACTAATTCCGCAACTCCCACTTTCCATCCTGATGCTCACCACATTTCTACCCCTGGCTCTCACTCTTTCCCTATTAACTCTTCCTGCTGCACCAACCCTTCCCTGTCCACTCCAGCCTGGCTAAAGTCCCACCCGATCCATAGTAGTGTCCCAATTATCTACCCCTCCTCCTTCATTATCATAATAAATAAGTACACGACAGCCATCGTCACTTTCTATGGTTTTGGCTCAATTTTTCCTCCAGCCGTCGGTAATACATCCCTCCTCTTCTTTACCTCTCTAACCTGCCACCCCATACATGGCCTCTTTCCTCTATATATGTAGTTGCCGGCTGCCTCACTCAAAAGATCTCTGCTTATAACCCGTGTCCCTAAGGTTCATTGTACATCTGCTGACTTCTTCAATTGTAAAATAATGCTTTTTTTTATTTATTTCAACCTTGTACGGTACTGTATACACTGTATATACTTTTTCTTCCTTGTGTGTTATTGCTTTTTGTATACCTGCTTCTGTACTGTACTTTGATGTATCCATGACCAGGTCCACCTTTGCAAATGAGCCTTGCTCAATGGTGCCCACCTGGATAAATAAAGATTTTGATTGATTGATTGATATAACAAAAATATAACCAAAACTCAAAGAAATCACTAGTTCTCCAACTTAAATCTACCTACACACAGATACGCCCCTCCCCCACACAGCACATTTCACTGTCTTTCACCACACATACTCAATGTTTTAAATTAACATTCAAAATCCACACACAAACAAAAACGCTCGATGATGTGAGCATGGGAGGGTTTCCTACAATCGATGAACTACAGTTGGATCCCCCTCCAAAAAGCAAAAATGCTTTTTGAACAGCTTTTAAAAGATTCCTACAGACAGCTATCAGAGCACACTGTCTCCTTCTCCTTCCTACTCATACTACCCCGAACTGAGGCTGTGCAGATCAATATAGAGCCCATGTGACCTGAACACCCATGAATCATTGCAAAATCCACCTTCAGAGCTAGAAAACAAGATAAAGTGAAGCGAAGTGAACTGCCACCAATATGCTTCGCCTTAAAAATTGTAAGAGTAGTGACCAGTGGAGCTGGAGTAACGCAAAGTCACTGTTTCTAATGCACTTTGTGTTCCTCATAATAACGTAAAGTACTCCACTTTACGTTGCGGAGCACTCAGCGACTCTGCCTGTGCTCCACAAAATGCTTTGTGGAGTGGATTGAGCTCACTTCGCAACCACTAATCAGACCCTATTTTCAAAAATTCTGGATCAGTTGTATCAAGGCCACTAGACTTACCAGTCTTTAACCTTCTTAAGTCCTTCCCAACATCATAGGTTTTCAGTGCCTTAAATCTAAACCTAGATCTCCCGTCCTCAATTTCTGACATTTTTTGTGTTTTACTTGGTGTTTTTTGTATTTGAGAAACTTGCTTAAAATCTGGCAGATTCAGGTCTGGGAGTTCAAAGTAATAATCATTTAGTAGATTGGCTACTAAGTCTTCACTTTCTATCATAACATGATTGTTTACTAACTTAATGGATTTCTTTAAGTTTACTGGATTCTGCAGTTTTTTTTTTAATGTAATGCCAAAACTTCCTAGGATCTGTAGCTTTCTCTGTACCCTGTCTGTAATATGCTGTTTTGGCCTTTCTTATTGAATGTGAACATTTATTACAACATTTTTTAAAAGTTGTCCAATCTTTAGGTCATTTTGTTCTCTTATTTTTTTTTTTTTCCAAAGCCTGTTCTTTGTCTTTAACTGTTGTTTAGTTTTTTTCTGTAATCCACAGAAGTTGATTTTTCCTTAATATTTTTTTTAACTTTTGGGGCATGTTTATTAATTATTCTTACCATTGTATTGATGAAGTCTTGTATAGCCAAATCTAAATCAGGTGTCAGAGTGATTTTTGTCCAGTCTTCATTTCACAGGCTTTCCCTGAAGGCACTGGCTCTAAAGACCTTCCAATTTGTTACCCAGCAGACCTCATTTTCTGCTTTCTCTGGTTTTACCCATTCAACTTCAAATCTTATTGGGCAGTGGTCACTTAAGTTTAATGGCAATATATCAACTGATCTTACCACTAAATGTTTAGTTACAAACATTAAATCCTATAATGATCTTTTATCCATATGTCCTGTACTTCTGTTTGTCCCATGAATTATTTGTTGTAATCCCAAAATTTCAAAATTATCTTTTAGCCTTTTTCCCCTGCCTGAATTCCAATTGCATTAAAATCCCCCAAGATGATCAAATCGGGATCCTGGACTGTGTCTAAATGTATTGCTGCCACTTTGTCAAAATAAGACAATTGAGTTTTGGGGAGTGCATATACTATTCCTATCATGAGCTTACTCACAACCAATTCAATTACTAGACATTCAATGCCCTTTAAACCTGCTGAATACCTAAACTTTAGGGGTTCTAACTTGTGATTTATGTATAAAACTACACCACTTCCCGGCTTACCCCTGTCATGCCTTACCAAGTTAAATCCTTCTATCTGAACTTCATGGTCCAAATCACTTTTTTGAAGCCAGGATTCAGAAACCCCATGATGTCTGGCTTAACATTTTCTGCCCATACTCTCACTAAATCAGTTTTATTTATTAAGTTACGTGAATTTCCATGTATAATTTGTAGTCCTCCTATATTCTTAGGCCCAGGGTTTACTTCAATAGCTCCTGCTACCATCAAAAGTGATAAACAGTAACCTGAGTTTTAAAAGTTATTCCTAAAGTACACAGGGTATACAAAACAGGGTCTGCATTTACACTGATTCCACCTATAGGAAAATAAATTCTTTCTTTTTGTTCGTGACTATCTACTGATGGACAAGTGCTGTCTCATGTGACACCAAATGGGTAGGAGTACATCACTTTTTTTTCCCACTTGTGGTTCTTTTCCCTCTCCTGCAATTGAAATGAGCTTTTTCAAGAATTTTTAGTTCCTGTGTTATTTTCCCCTATTATACTAACAATTTCAAAAACAATCCATCATTATAACTGGTTTCATCTTAAACCTAAACTTAGTTACAGTAAGTATACTAAGAATATCAAATAAATTATCACAGCTTAGCAACAGAATTCTTTAAAAACAAGTTTCACAATTAAAAACAATAGATATAAATAACTATTAGTAATATCAAGTGAAAGGTATATGGGCCTATTACTCTCTTGCTAGATATTGTCAAAACTATTACCCTTCAAATGGACCTAGTATTCTATAGTACCCCCTCATAGAATAGTTAACATCTGCTCTATAAGGAAGTGCATATTCTGGCCTGTACAGTAATCCAACAATTGAAGTTAAAACTGATCCTCATAAAAAAATTCCAAGTCAATTTTTCGGTGAAGTGAAGCTTGTGCCACTCACTACTGCTTGCTCTAGTGAGCAGTGCAAGAATTTAAGTGCTGATAGCCCTCCCACTGTACTGCATCAGTAGCTAGCTCCCCCAAGCCCCCTGCTCACTGACAATAATATGTTAACGGCAGTTCAAGTTCAGATAGATGGCAGTAAGTAAAGGTCAGTCACTCACACTGCTTTTATCAACTCGACATCCTCTCAGTCTGCTGGTGCAGGGAATCGATGCTGGGGATATCATTTCAAGGCAGGGACAAGTACTTGCGAGCAGCGCAAGAATTTAAGTGCTGCTACCGCGCCCACTGTACTGCATCAGTAGCTAGCTCCTCTGAGCTCCCTGCTCACTGACAATAATATGTTAATGGCAGTTCAAGTTCACATAGATGGCAATTGTGGCCAATTGTGACATGCCAATGGTATCTCCAGCTGGTGTCTGGAAGGACCCAGTGAATAGAAAGCACATTGCAGCCATCACTTTTTTCCTCAGCTGACATGGCATGGCTGTGCTGGGTGATAGACTGCAGCTGCTCATGCAGGAGATTACTAAGCTGCCTCAGCAGGACCCTGTTCAGTCTGTACTAGCCCACAAGGAGGTCATTCATGAGTGTCTCGAAAGACACTCTGGGCCTGTACATTCTGTGCACACAATATCTCCTCCTCAGTCTGTGGTGTGGCCCAGAGTGATCTTGGTCCCTCTCTTCCTTCTCCAGCATGGCTGCCATTAGCTGGATGATGTGTGAGTTGTAGCCGGCTGCCATGTTGCCTGTAACTGTGTCCATGCCCTCCTCTGTGGTTTGCCCTAAGTTTAGACAAGCTTTTTATTGGTGGTAAATAGTGCGGCACTATGGGTTGTGCTTACACATGTGCAGATCAAAACCTTTGAATATACCATTGTGCCCATATTCGTGTTCTCACCCCTTACTTTGCACTGTGCATACATTATCTTTTCACACCAGTGCTATCATGTTGAGCCAGCTCTATTTGAGGTTTTGAATATGGCAGCCTGGAGCAAGTGTGGTGCAAATGTGGCACAATCATTTTGCATCTGGTGCAAAGTTTGGAAACTCTGGCCCCAGCTTTTATGTTGTTTTTAACATCTGTTATTACCACCACTCGTCTTATTCTTACAATCATTTGTAAAAAAAAAAAAATTATAGACATATGTGTAAACCACACTCCCTTTTATTTAGTCTGTTAGCCAAGATTCACTAATGGCTACACTATGAAGGGCATATACCTGTAACAAAGCCTCAGATTTACGCATCTTAAGTAATATACTATAGGGGAACGATATTCAGAAAAGCTCAAAGTAAAGTGCAAAATGGTATGCTGCACCTTGCAATTGCCAGGGAGCCAAATGTTGCTATATCCAGTTGGATAGTTCACCAGTGCCATCTGACTGAATATAGGGCAATGGCAGTGCAGTGCTAAGTCAAATAATGCTGCCTACCATGGATCCTGAAGTGCAATGGCAGAGTGGTGCTCCTCGCTCTTTCCTCTCATCTACCTGGCCTGTCAGCATGCTGCAATAGATGACAATTGTTCCTGTTCTTGAGCTTTTGTGATCATACCAGTTTTTGTGCCAAAAGAGGCACAAAAGGCTCTAAGATTTCAAGCTGCACTGACAGAGAGTCAGGAGAATGTCACGAGACTCAAAATTGCATTGCCAAGTAGTTAAGGGACCATCTTTTCTGCCCAGGAACCACCTTGCCAAACACTGCTACCTCAAAAGTTTCCAGAAGGATGTAGCAGTTGGACTAAGGTGAGCTCAAGGAGGGCAGGGGTGGTAGGATCAGGAGGGCTAGGGATAGCAGGTAACAGGCACTCTCCTCATCCAGTCATAATTAAAAACTCCTGTGCCATTCTGGCAGAGCAGGATTGCCATGAAGGGGCACCTGAAGTGGTGGACAGACGGGATGTAGGGGAATGCTCAAATAGAGTCCCTGACTGAGAAAGGAGGCCATGTGAGAAACAGAAAGCAACTTCTAATGGGAGACTTTATTGTCAGGAGGACAGAGTTGATGGAAGGAAAGGGGGTAAACAAGGAGGTTAAGTGCTTACCTGGCACATTTGCTCAGAGGAATGGCAAGCATATCCACAGGATCTTGCAGCTATAGGAAGGATGGGGAGCAGGATGTCATTGTCCACATGGGGATGAATGCCCTAGTACTGCAAGGGACAGGTGCAGTTAAGAAGCAGTTTAGGGAGCTGGGAAAGGGTCTTAGGCAGCCTTTAAGGAAGTGCTACCTGTCTACAACAGGGGGAAGGACAGAGAGCTTGCACTAAGACCTTCAACTCATGGTTGAAGGAATGGTGCAGAGGGGAGGAGTATGGCTACATTGGGGACTGGGTCTCCACCTAGAGGGATCAGAACTTGTACTGGGGGGATGGCCTGCATCCATCTAGGAAGGAAATGGCAGTCCTCAGTGGATGGTTAAAGTGTTAATTTAACAGTCATTGAATGGAGCCAAGGGGGTGGCAGAAGGCAAAGGGGTGGCAGAAACTGCCCACCCCAGGCTGGAAAAGAGAGTAGAAATTGTCTGAGGGAAAAGATTCCTACCAAAATTTAGGATAATCAAGGATGCAAGGGATCAGCATGGGAGGAAGGGGGGACAGGAAGTAGGCAGTATGAAAGGGAGAAGAAGGGAAAACAACAACATGAGAAGGGACAAAAGTAGGACTAACAAAAATTGGACAGCCATGTGCACCAATGCTGGAAGTCTGGGAAATACAGTAAGAAACCAGACCTGAAGGCCACAATGGCTGAGGTGGGCCTGGATATTGTGAACATAACCAAAACATGGTGCACATGCACCGTGACTGGGAAATGGTCATACCTGGATACATGATGTTTAGAAGGGAAAATGTAAGAGGGAAAGGTGGGTATTGGTGCTCTATGTTTAGGAAAACATCAAAGCAATGGAGGTACAGTGGAGTCGGGTGTATCAACATGTTGTGGGTCAACCTTGAGTCTGGAAACAGAACCACCATTCACATGGGAGTGGTATACAGGCCTCCAACACAGAGAGATGAAGTAGACAAATAGATTTTGGATGACATAGGCAAAATGGCTAAGAAGGAGGAGGTGGTGCTGGTGGGGGACTTTAATCTGCCAGATGCATAGTGAAACCTATGTGCTGCAGCATGAGCTAGGAGCAGAGCCATCTTGGACTCCCTGAAGGGGGATATTCCTCTTGGGGTGGGATAATACTGGACCTGGCACTTTCAAACAAGGACAGTGTGACAGAAGTCAAAGTAGGAAGTCATCAGGAGCCCATTGATCATCACACAGTATGGTTTAATTAAGCAACAATGTATGACAGGGTGTGGGTTGTGCTGGGATAACCTCACACCTAGGGTGGTTTGAAATGAGGCCGAAGGCCAAGTGCATCCAACAGCCCCAGAAGTGAGGTTATCCCAGCACAATGCACACTCTGGAATGCATTATTGCTATTTTACAATGGCTCTTATTTATTAATATCATGGGGATACAAATGAACACATGTATTACTTACTTGGTATTACTTGGTATGAAAGAACAGAAGAAGGTCAGAGCCCATCGAGACTGTTCCCCACACTATGTGGGACATTATTATCTAGTATCCCTCAACCAAACATCTAATTTGTTTTTAAAGACAGTGACACTATTTGCCTCTACCAATTCTTGTGGCAAGGTGTTCAATACAATGGATGCTCTTATTGGAAAAAGTTTCCCTTTGCTGGTTTTATAAGTTTTACTTCAAGCTGTTTATTATGCAGTCTCAGAACATGTCTCCTTTTGAGAGTGTTAGACCACATTTTTCCATTAGATCTGGTGAATTTATTAAATTAAAAACCATAAGCATATCACCTCTTAATCTTCTAGTTTGAAGAGAGAAGAGACCAGTAGTTTTAAATCTGTTCTGATAATCCAAGTTTGTTAATCTTGGAATCATTCTAGTTACTCTCTTTGAACCTGTTCAAGAATTGCTATGTCTTTTTTTTTGGTTTGGATTCCAGAAAGGGGAGCCATAGTCTAGATATGGTCTAATGTATGCCCTATGCAATGGAATAAGGCATTGTTCAGTGCAATTAACAAAAGTGCGTTTTATTTGCCTCAAAAGTCTGTTGGTCATGCAAGCAGTTCTAACACAGTGATCATTTGACGTAAGTGTATTATTAACATATATCCCTAAATCTTTTTCACAATTTAATGAGTGAAGTGGTAGTCCGTTTATATGATATATTGTTAATGGATTATTTACACCGAAATGCATTACTAAACATTTGTCTTGATTAAACTGCATATGATTTTCATTTGCCCAAAGTGTTAATTTTTCCAAATCCTTCTTTAATGCAGAAATATTTTTTTGATTATTAACCTTGCCCCACAATTTAGTATTGTCTGCAAATTTAACTATGAAGTTATTTAGTCCTGTTTGTAAATCACTAATAAAGAGGTTAAACAATGTTGGTCCCAAGACCGACCCCTGTGGTACATCACTTGTTACACTACCTGAATCAGACAAGATATCATTAATTCTGACTCTCTGAGAATGATTTGTCAACCAGTTTAAAGTCCAGTTGACAATATCAGGTGACAAACCTAGACTGTGCATTTTAGTAATGAGTTTTTCATGTGAGACTTTATCGAAAGATCTACTAAAGTCCAAAAGAATTACATCAGTAGGGCTACCCACATCTAGTAGAGTACTTATATTATTATAAAAAGATATCAGATTGGTGGTGCAGGAATACTTGGGAGTAAACCCATGCTGATTTGAATCATAAATTTCTAATTTTTTACAATCTTGATCTATCAGATTAGATACAGTATGTAGATGACTATTAAGCATAGAACAAGTGTTGGAACATCCTTTTTATGTGTACGTAGATACATAGAAACATAGACAGTGTCGGCAGATAAGGCCCTATGGCCCACCCAGTCTGCCCATTTGAGCTTGTAAGTTCAGTTTATGTTTTCCTAGAAGTCTGTTGCCCCTTACCCCTGACCTCCAGAATTCCTTTATGTCTATCCCATGCATTCTTAAATCCCGTGATTGTTTCAGCCCCCACCACTTCCTCTGGCAGAGTGTTCCACTTGTCCACCACCCATTCTGTGAAGAAATTCTTCCTCATGTTTCCTCTGAATCGCCCTTCCTCCAACTTCATCCCATGCCCTGTAGTTCTGGGACATCTTTTTCACTTAAAAATAGTGTATTCCTGCACCCTGTTCCTCCCTGTAAGATACTTGTATGTCTCTATCATATCCCCTCTCTCCCTCCTCTCCTCCAGGGAGTACATATTCAAGTCCTTCGACCTGTCCTCATAGGACTTGTGATGCAATCCATGTACCATCTTTGTTGCCCTCCTCTGAACCTTCTCAATCTCTCTATGTCCTTACATATGTAAGGTCTCCAGAACTGTACACTGTACTCCAGGTGGGGCCTCACTAATGTCTTGTATAGTGGAATTATGACCTCCCTTTTCCTGCTGGTGATGCCCCTGCCTATGCATCCTAGCATCCTATTTGCTTTACCTGCTGCCTTGTCACACTGTTTCTCTACCTTGAGGTCATCAGAGATGATAACCCCAAGATCCCTTTCCTGCTTGGTGCATGCTATATCCTCACCCCCCAACTGATATTTTGTGCCAGGGTTTTTCTGCCCCATATGCATTATCTCACACTTCTTTGCATTGAATTTCAACTGTCAAACCCCTGACCACTCTTCAGGTTTCTGCAGGTCCCTTCTCATTCTGTCTACACCCTTTGGTGTGTCTACTCTGTTACAGAGCTTTGTGTCATCAGCGGACAGTGAAATTCTGCCTTCTAGGTCCTGCACAATGTCACTGATGAAGATGTTGAATAGGACCGGTCCCAGCACTGATCCCTTTGGTACCCCACTGGTCACTTTTCCCTCTGTGGAGTGACAGCCATTTACCACCACCCTCTGTGTCCTGCTGCCCAGCCAGTTACCTACCCACCACACTACTGTCCTGCCCACACCCATATTCCCCAGTTTGTGTAATAGTCTTCAATGTGGCACAATGTCAAAGGCTTTGTTGAAGTCCAAATAGACCATGTCCACTGCCCTCCCCTGATCCATCTCCCTAGTCACCCAGTCAAAAAATTCAACGAGGTTAGTCTGACATGACCTCCTCCTGGTGAAACCATGCTGCCTTGGGTCCTGTAGTCCATTGACAACCAGATGTTCCACCAATCTCTCCTTCAGTAGTGCTTCCATGATCTTCCCCACTACCGAAGTGAGACTGACTGGTATGTAGTTCCCCACTTCCTCTTTGTTCCCACTTTTGTATAAGGGGACTACATCTGCTGTCCTCCAGTCTTTGGGTGCCTCCCCTTTTCCAGTGATTGGCTAAACAGGATAGCCAGAGGTTCAGCCACCATCTCTCTTAGTTCTTTAAGGACCCTGGGTTGTACACCATCTGGACCCATTACTTTATCAACTCTTATTACTTCCAGTTCCTTCAGGACCCTTTCTCATGTAAAGGGACTTGTGTCCATTTCTGCACCATTCTCACCCCTTGTACTCCCTTCAGACCAATTACCCTCCTCATCCTCAGTAAAGACTGAGCAGAAATACCTGTTCAATATGTCAGCTTTACTGTTGTCATCCTCCACGTGGCCCCCCATAGGGACATCTATTTTATAGTATCAGTTGTACAGTTTTATTTTCTAATTTAATTACATTTTTTTATTTTCCAATAATATTTAATAACCTTATGTACACAGATAGTTGCACTATACAATTGTTTTTCCATACACAAGTTATACTGTATGTATATATAATCACTTACAAAGTTCATCAATGCCTTAGGCAATATATATTATTCCATGCATCACCAAATGGAAATCAGAGATACAGAGCTAACTGAAGTCATCTATGGCAAGCTTATAGCATCCGTAAACATCACTAATTTACTGTGTTTTGAAATAGATAGGATACTTTGGGTATTTGAAGTGTGGAAATGAACTGACCCCATATTTGATCATACTTATTCAGTTGAGTTATGTTTATTTAATTATTTATTTCCATTCTATGCATGCCAATCATATAATTGATTCATATCAGTATATTAGGAGGGGTCGGATCCTTGCAATGCTGAAGAATACATTTGTAGCCCGTGATTAGACCCATTCTTATTAGTTTAGCTTTGTAGTTTAAACTGCTAGCTAAGGGGCCTGCCCTGATCAAGAAACATCCACATGTCCTGCTTTTTCAAATTTATCCCTGTACTTCTTGGTAAAATAAATAAAACTTCAGTTCAAAAGGGTGTCAACTTTGGGAAGTTGATAAGAATATGTTCAAGAGTACCTACATTATTTTTGCAATGTGCACAAACATTAGTAATATTTGGGTTCATAAGATTTAGTCTGTACGGTGTGTAATATAATCTATGAATAATGCTAAACTGAATTTGTAGAAATCTAACTGCTTGGAAGCCAGCAGATTTCAAATCAAGTACTTTTCTCTAGATTGTTTCAGGAATAATTGTGTTTGTCTTATTGGACCATTTATCTTTCAAAGAATCTCTATGCTCATGTTCTTGCAGAGTGAGCCAAGAGTACATTTTCATAATAATGTGTTTAGCTATTGAGGATGTGAGTATTTTTATCAAAGTAGGGAAATAATTATGTATATTTTGAAGGATATTTCTAGTAATATAATCTCTTGTTTGCAAATAAGTGTAAAAGTGAGAATTAGGAATCTGAAAATGGCACCTAATATGTTCAAAACTGACACATTTGTTGTTTTCTAATAATTGTCCCATTTCTTTTAGTCCCCAATTATACCATACTCCATAGTTTGAATCAGTTGTCAAAGGAATAAAGTAATTGTTTAAAGCTATTGGGGTAAAAATTGAAGAGTTTTGAAGAAAATTTTTTAATTTGCACACTGTATACCATATAGAGATTGTTGTATATGATGTGAACAATACCTTCTTGTGTAGTACATTTTTATCACCAATAAACAGATGTGACTTAATATCGTTATACCATGACTGAGATGATTCAATTGAGACTGTATTGTCAAGAGCTGTAGCCTTGAACCAGTTAAGTATAATAGCTAAGTTAGCTGAAAAATAATACAGTTTGAATTCCGGTAAAGCAAGTCTGCAATTAGCAAGACTTGCATACAGTTTCTCTATTTTAAGTCTGTTTTTTTTACCTTTCCACAAAAACTCTTTTAATTAAGTATTAAGGTCCTTAAAAAAGGAATTGTGCACTAGAATTGGAATGTTCTGGAAGAGAAATAATAATTTGGGAAGAACAGTCATTTTAATTGTATTGACCCAACCAATTAAAGTAAGAGGTAGTGATTTCCAATGTTCAAGATCTTTATTAATTGTAACCATCTTTGGGGTGAAATTAAGTTTATACAAGTTTGTAGTTAGCTTGTCAATATAAATACCCAAATACTTTATTTCATTCACATATCTACTCAGATTGTTTTCTACAGGTTTAAATGGATTCTGATGATTTACTGTTTCTAGCATTTCTGATTTGGGTGAATTTATTTTGAATCCTGATATCTTTTTGAAATTATCTAAGATTTGTATTATAATAGTGAATGATTTATTCATATCTGTAGTATATAAAATAATATCATCAGCATTTAGGCTTAAGCGATGTTCAATATTATTTATTGTGACACCCACATATGCTTCATGTTGTCGAAATAAAACAGCTAATGGTTCAATAGCTATTGCAAAAATCAAAGGAGAAAGGGGGCATCCCTGTCTTGATCCTCTTTGCAGAAGAAAACAGGAGAAGTATCATTACTGGTCTTGCTTCTTGCCACCAGGTCAGAGTAGAGCAACGAAATCCATCTGTGGAAATGAAGACCAAAGCCAAAAGCCAAAATGACCCATAGTGTCTGTAATATATAACCATTCTATGTGGTCAAAAGCTTTTTCAGCATCTAACGTTAGTAATGATAAATCTTTATCCTTACAATAATCAGTTATATTTAACATGCATCTTATATTAGTTTTCATAAGTCTGCCCTTAATAAATCTGTTTTGATCTGGGTGGATAATAGAAGGTAAAACTACCTCCAGCCTGGGGGCAAGAACCATGGCCAATATTTTAGCATCTGAATGCATCAGAAATATGGGGCTATATGAACTAGTTAAAGTGGGGTCTTTGTCTTTTTTTAGAAAAAAACATTATAAGAGCTTCCTTGAAAGATGTAGGCATATGGCCGAGGGAAAAAATGTTGTTGAAAAGGGTTAATAAATGGGGAGAAATGCTTGAGTGAAATTGTTTATAAACTATTTAAAAAAATCCATAGGGAGACCATCTGGTCCAGGTTATTTACCTGCTGAGATTTTTTGTATTGCTTTGTTTATTTCTTCCAACATAATAGAGCTCTCCAGCATATTTTTATGTGTATGTGACAAAAAAAAAAAACTAGACTCGTACCATAATTATAAGAAAAAGGCCCATCCCATGTAGTACCAACAGATATATCCCCCCACACCACCTTGGGCACAGACTCATGGATGCTACACTTGATAAAGCAGATACTAAAATGTACTGCCTTATAACCTATTAGCCATGTCTGTGTACTAAGTACAGCCTCAAGGAGACCTACAAAAAGCACACAGTCCCTGTGCTGTCCTCTCCCCCCAGCGATTTGACCTGCAATGACTCTGAGAGAGGGATATGCCTCTCACCGATGCCCTACCCTAGAAAATTAAAAAAAAGCCATTGTCCCTTAATAGTTCCTTTCTTCTTTTTATTCTTTAAAACAGATCTCACTCATTCCTTTAATTCCTTCCTTACTCCTTATGCAAAGAGAAGTGATCAATAATCATTTTTTCTGCTTGGTAAGGGTCTGAAAAAAATAAATGTTCTGCCATTTAGGTAAAATTTAAGATGTGCTGGGGGAAGAAAGAAAAAGTGGAGACAATGAGCTTGAAGCAACTTTTTAGCTTTCTCAAATGATTTGCATCTCTGAAGTGTCTCACCCGAGAAATCTGGGTATGCCTAGAACTTTACTTGGTCAACCTTTAAACCCGTATTAATTCTGGCATGCAGCAGTAGAAGTTCCTGATCCTGATAAAAGTGAAGTTTTATATATATTGTCCTCAGGTATCTAGTGCTGGACTCTTCTGGATTGTTATTCCTCCCTCCCACATGGTGAGCATGATCTAAGCATATCTTCTCAGGATATCACCAGTTCAGTGCTGATGTGATAAGTTTTTCAAAGTATGGCAGCATATCACCCGTCCCCTCAATCCCCTCAGGAAGCCCAATCAATTTAACATTATTGCAGTGAGATTGATCTTTTAAATTCATCACTTTCAATTTTAATTCTGGTAGCTGTTTTTTAAGTATTGCTACCTCTGTAGTAGCAGGAGTCACTTGATCTTCCAGAGTGCTTATTCAGTTTTCAGCTTCTGAAGTCCTTATTGTTAAGGTTAACATTTTTTGTCCATTTCTGCTAAGATTGTATGTATATCTGATAGTGCAAATGTTATACAAGCCAGTCCTGCCTATATTTCATTGTGAATTTCAACTTTGATTATATCCACCAGCTCTTTATATTCAGTGGATGCTGGACCCAAATGTAGAACTGCTGACTCTTTAGCAATTATGTCTATGCATTCAATTGGAGCTTCATATCCCTTTGAATTGTTCAGAAGTTGAGCATTGCTTTTATTCTCGCCCCTATTTCAATCTGAAGTAAAATGATCAGGCCGTATTGTACTCACATTAAGAGTTCTGCTGATGCCTGGGTTGTCGAGAGTATCATGTGAAGCCATGTCGCCTGCTGATTTAATTAAATTGCAGACCGTAGTTGGATTCTGTATGTTGGCAATGGCAAAATCTGACTGGGTAGAAGATACCGGTGATTGAGTGGGTGAAATACCCATGGAGAGCTTGACTCAGTCTGTTAGCTGGCATCCAGATTCTCCTCCCTCTGCTTCATCAGCTGTTAAAGAGATGGCATCTTCGATATCAGGTTCTACATTGTTGGTAGCTGAACTGCAATGGCCCTCTGAGTCAGTGTCTGATGAGATGTCCTGTGTAGATGACAGCAACGGTAGTACAGGGGTATTAATGGAGAAAAAAAGATTACATTTTTGTTATTTTTGTTTTTGAGCTTAGGGAATGGCTCTGAGGAGAAGTCGGTTCTTGGGGCAATTTCTGAGCGACTGGGGAAGTGGGCTCTGAATTGCAGTGTTTATTTCTTCTTACATATCTTGGAGGACTCTTCCAAGTTTATGTGAATGCTGTTGGTTTTATTAAACATATTCAAGCACCTCTCACATTGCAGCCTTCAAGAAGTTGAAAAGAAAAGGTAAGTTTCACTTATCAGTAATGTTGCCATGACTTAAATCAAATAATTTCAATCAAAAAACAGAAGTCAAAAGCTTCAGCATTTGGGCAGGTCAGTGTTCAGCAGAGATGCTCACGGTGCCATCTTGGCAGCATGCTCTCACATGCACTCTCCACATATAATTACATTTTTTTTTGAGGAAACATTCCCCATGTGAAAGCACTGCATCATGGGTATGCAAATAATCAAGTGTCTTTTATCACTGTAGTGTGTTGTGCTATACCAGGCAATTGGGTATTCGCATACCCATGATGCAGTGCAGTCATATGTGGTGTTTCCTCATGAAAAATAGAAATGTGGTAGCCGTGTTAGTCCAGTCAACAATGTACCCAAAAAAATCAGGGTACTAGGTGAGGTAGACACCAAAATAGAGATGTCAATATGGAGAAGCGCAGGGGTAAATGGAGAAAGTGACAAATGCAATAAGGACAGGGATGGGGCAAAAAAGGGGTAAGGCCATCAAGAAATGGAGGGTAATGAGTACCAACGCCCATAGTCTGGGCAACAAGCTCCCTAAATGGGTGGCCTTGATGGAAGAGGGATACCTGGATATCATAGCAGTCACAGAAACATGGTACACCGAGAACCATGACTGAGATGTTAACATACCAGGGTTCACAACCTACAGGAGAGACAGGGAGGGCAGAAGGGGGAGTAGCTTTCTATGTAAGGGAAGGGATAAAAGCAACTGAACAAAAGAGTAAACAGGGAGGAGAGGAGGCACTGTGGGTCACCTTAGAAACTGGAAATTGCACCACAATCCGCACAGGGGTTGTATACAGACCCCCATGTCAGGGGGAGGGAATGGACAAGGATATGATAGAAGGCATACTTAGGATGGCAGAGAAAGGGGAGATACTGTTGATAGGGGATCTTAATATGCCAGGTGTTAACTGGAGCACCTTTGCTGCAGCCACATCCAAAAGCAGGGCCATTCTCAATGCCCTTCAGGTGGCATGCCTCAGACAGCTAGTTTTGGAAGCTATTTGTGAGGGAGCAATCTTAGACCTCATACTCTCAAATGGGGACAGTGAGAGGATCTCAGATCAAGAAGTGGGTAGCCATTTGGGAACAAGTTACCACCAAACAGTGTGGTTCACGATAAACTCAGCTACAGAGTCAAGCCATACAAAAGTGAGGGTTCTGGCCTTCAGGAGGGCTGACTTTGGCAAGATAGGAGAGTGCCTTAGAAAGCACTAGCAAACAGACTAGAAGGAGGGTGGAGCAACAATGGGGAAATATCAAAACTGCCATCACAGAGGCAACAAGCCTTTGTGTGAATCAAATAAACAAATCAAAATGAAAGAAAAAGCCACTATAGTTCTCAAAAGAAGTGGCAGTGAAGGTTAGGGAGAAAAAGATAGCATTTAGGAAGTATAAGGAAACACAGAAGGAGCAGGACAGAGAACTGTACCAGTTAAGGCAGAAGAAAGCAGGGAGGGTAGTCAGAATAGCAAAGGCACAAACTGAGGAAAAGATAGCCAACTCAGTTAAGAAGGGGGATAAAACCTTTTATAGGTATATCAGGGAGCGTAGAAAGACAAAGGGAGGGATACTGAGACTGAATAGAATGGATGGTGGGTGGGCAGAGAGTGACAGTGAAAAAGCAGGGATACTGAATGAATACTTCTGTTCAGTATTCACAAAAGAGGAAGTGGGGGACTTGCCTACTCCAATTAACAGAAGCAATCTGAAGACGGGTGTCAATCCCAGTCCTTTCACAGAAGAAAGGGTTCTGAAAGAACTCATAAAACTGAAGGTGGACAAGGCAGTGGGGCCAGATGGAATTCACCCCAAAATTCTAAAAGAATTAAGCAGAGAACTAGTGACACCACTGACTACCCTTTTTAACAAATCATGGGAGGATGCTGTGGTACCTGACGATTGGAAGAAGGCAGCTGTGATTCCCCTTCACAAAAGTGGGAGCAAGACAGAGGCAGGAAACGGCAGACCTGTCAGTTTGACCTCTGTGGTAGGGAAAGTGATGGAATCACTTCTGAAGGAAAGAATTGTTGAGTACCTAGAGGCCAGTGGGGCAGAGGACCAAGACAGCATGGGTTCACTGTGGGGAGGTCATGTCAGATGAATCTAATTGATTTCTTTGACTGGGTGACCAAAGTAGTAGACCAGAGAGGGGCTGTGGACATGGCCTACTTAGACTTTAGCAAGGCATTTGACACAGTCCTACACAAAAGATTAGTAGTCAAATTAACATGCCTTGGAGTGGGTCCCAGGGTGGTAGCCTGGGTAAAACATTGGCTGAACAACAGGACACAGAAGGTAATTGTAAATGGAGTTCACTCTGAAGAAAGAGGGGTTACTAGTGGGGTACCGCAGGGTTCAGTACTGGGTCCAGTCCTTTTTAATGTCTTTATAAGTGACATTGCAGAGGGACTGGAAGGAAAAGTATGCCTCTTTGCAGATGACACAAAGATCTGCAACAAGGTTGATACACAAGTAGGCGTGGAAAGGATGAGAAGGGACTTGGCAAGGTTGGAGGAATGGTAAGAAGTATGGAAGCTTGGATTCAATGCAAAGAAGTGCAAAATAGTGCACCTGGGAAACAAAACCCAGGGGAAGATTACACAATCCGGGAGGAGGTAGTAACAACAAAAAAAATGGAAAGGGACCTGGGGGTAATCATATCAGATGACCTTAAGGTTGGCAAGCAATGTGAGAAGGCGGTAGGGAGGGCTGAGGAGATACTGGGATGTATAGGGAGAGGCATCACCAGCAGAAAACAAGAAGTTGTTATCCCCCTGTACAGACAGTTGGAGAGACCCCATCTGAGTATCATGTCCAGTTCTGAAGACCCCATCTCAGCAAGGACATAGACAGGATGGAGGCACAGAGGAGGGCAACTAAATGGTGCAGGGTCTGCAAGAGAAGCCATACGAAGAGAGGCTAAAGGAGCTTAATATGTATACCCTTGAGGAAAGGAGGGGGGGAATGATAGAAACTTTTAAGTACCTCAGTAGAATTAACAAAGTCCAAGAGGGTAGCATCTTTCAGAAAAAGAAATGTGCAAGAACAAGGGGACACAATTTAAAGATAGAGGGGGGATGGCTCAGGGGCAATGTGAGGAAGTATTTTTTCACAGAGAGGGTGGTGGACACATGGAACAGCCTTCCTGAGGAGGTTGTGGGTTCTAAAACTGTGGGAGAATTCAAGAACGCATGGGACAGACATAAGGCAATTTTTGTGGGGGGTAGGAAGAAATAGGCTGTTGGTTAAATAGGATCTGCAGCTTATCCTCTAGATAGGGAAATGGGCAGACTAGGTGGGCCAAGTGGTCCCTATCTGCCATCAAAGTCTATGTTTCTATGTAGAGAAAAAGAACAACAAATATATTGCAGGTGATACCTTTTATTGGACTAACAAAATTATTTCTGAGACTAGCTTTTGAGAGATAAAACTCTCTTCCTCAGATCAAAGTGGAAACAGCTGAACAGCATGACACATTTCTTTTTTTCAAACATGTAGGGTACTGTATTTAGCTGTAAAAAGTGGAAACTGAGCAAGCTGACCAAGAAGGAAACCAAACTCAGTAGTGACAGTCTTCCTCTAAACCTGCAATTAAATATATGTCATTCTGTTCAGCTGTTTCTATTTTGACCTGAGGAAGAGTTTTATCTCTAGAAAGCTAGTGTCCGAAATAATTTTGTTAGTCCAATAAAAGGTATCACCTGCAACATATTTGTTGTTTTTTTCCTCATGAAAAATGAAACTGTAAAACTGATACTATAAAAGAGATGTTCCCACACTATAAAGGAAATGTTCTGACACTTGTTCTCTGCCTAACTATGAAATGTTTTAGCCACGACAAAAATATTTGCCCCCACAATATAAGTAAATACGTTCTTTATGTGAAACTAAGCTTTTGCTTCTGTACTACAATTGCAAGGCTTCAAGCTGTCTTAGTAAGAGAGGATGTGACTTGTTATTTAGTCTGGCATGCAGTCATTTGTATGTTTGGACTTGATGCTGTGAGGTTGTGCTTAGATAACCTCACTGTAACAAGCACGCCCTGACCAATCAGAGTCCAGGAAATTTTCTTGCCTTTGTAAGATATAGTTCAAGTTTCAAGTTCAGGTTCATTGCAGGAAAACTCCATTGAGCTAGCTCATTCACAAGGAGGTCCTGGGGCATGTATATAGACAGTAAAACAATACATAGGATACAAAAAAGCATTACAGTAGATAAAAAATAATGTTTAGGTTCATATGGTACATAGTGCTCAACTTAGGGCATAACAAGGCAGACATAAACTACATTTACCTTGTGCAATATTAGTAGTCGAGCGTTACATTCAAGAGGAGAGACTAATTACATAGGAGCAAGAGTCTGAGGAAAAGCAGCCAGTAGAATAGAAAAAGGGATGGAGGGAGTGAGGGGTTAAGATATAGGTGGAGGGCGGTTTTAGGAGAAGGGGGCAGGTGAGATAAATGATAAGAGTAAGGGTAGAGGAGAGTCAGATCAGCTGAAGAGATTGTTTTGATTTGCCACTTCTAGTAGGATACCAACAGGACTAAAGCAGGTATCAGTACAATGGGAGGGCATGGAGAAACATATAGGTGAGGAAGAGACTTAAAAACAGTTACAACAATTTCTAAATTTAGATCTAGTTAGCTTTTTATAAAAGTTAACAGAGACAGTACTAGATAGTTTCAGTGTGGTTTGAAGCCAATTCCAAATGGTTGGGAGAGCATATGATATGGTCCGTTTAAGTACAACAGCGGAACTAAGTCAGGCAAGGGTCCTGAATTTCAGAAGGGTTAACTTTGCAAAGATGGGAGAATGCATCCAAGAGGACCTGGAGAGAGGAGATGTTGAGGGGGAGTGGAGGGAAAGTGTACCAGGATAAAAGAGAGCATGGTAAAGGTAACAAACTTGTATGTCAGGCAATTAACAAAAGCAGAAGGAGGAGACCATTATGGCTCTTGAGGGAGGTGACAGAAAAGGAAAGGGCAAAAACAGTGGCATTCACAAGGTAAGAGGTGGCCCAGACAGAAAAGGGCAGAGAAGTTTGTCTGAGGGCACAGAAGGATGCAGGCAAGACAGTAAGGAGTGCAAACGTGCAAGCTGGGGGAAGAATAGCCCCATTATCAAAGGGGGACAATACATTTTTCAGATACATTAGTGAAAAAAGGAAGACCAAGGGAGGGATTGCACAGTTAATTAAAGGAGGGAGGGGGTTATGATGAGGAGAACCAAGAGAAGGCAAACATCTTAAACAAATATTTCTGCTCAGTGTTCACTGTCATGGGGAAGGGAAGGGACCACAAATACGCACCAAGAGTTTGGGTGGAGAGAACTAGACACCAGATATTTTTCTTAGGAGAGAGTCAGGAAAGCATCACTAATCTGAGGGTGAACAAAGCCATGGGGCCACACTAGTGCATCCAAGAGTGTTAAAGGAACTCAGGGAGGTACTAGCTGCACCCCTGATAGATTTGTTTAGCAGCTCATTGGAGAATTGCATGATGCTGGAGGACTGGAGAAGATCAGACATAGTCCCAGTTCACAAGAGCTGCAGCAAGGAGGGGGTGGGAAATTATAGGCCTATCAGCCTGACATGTGCAGTAGGAAAATTGATGGAAACACTATTAAAGGAAAGAATTGTGGAACACCTGGAATCCAATGGATTGCAGGACCTGAGGCAGCATGGCTTTATGGTGGGGAGATCACGCCCAACAAATTTGATAGATTATTTTTGCAGGATAATCAAGGTGATGAATTAAAGAGGGGCGGTGGACGTGGCCTACTTGGACTTCAGCAAGGCCTTTGACACCATTCCACATAGGAGGCTGGTAAACAAATTTGGTAGCATTGGGTAAGCAATAAGGTGATAACCTGGGTAAGAAATTGGTTAGGGGATAGGAGGCTGAAGGTAGTAGTTAATGAAGTTTCATTCTGAGAAGGGGATAGTGACCAATGGTGTACTGGATGGGTGAATGCTGCAGCCAGTCCTTTTCAATGTCTTCATCAGTGACATAGCAGAAGAACTGGAAGGGAAGGTCTGCCTTTTTACTGATGACACCAAGATCTGCAACAGGGTGGACACTCCAGAGGGGGTGCAAAAGATGGAAAGAGACTTGAAACAACTGGAGGAGTGGTCAAAAGTGAGGCAACTAAGGTTCAATGCAAAAAGTGCAAAATAATGCACTTGGATCATAGAAACTCGGGGGGGGGGCAGTACAAAAAGGGAGGAGAGACACCAACAATGACCAAGAAGGAAAAGGAATTGGGGGCAATCATATCGGATGACCTGAAGGTGGTTAGACAATGCAACAAAGCAACTGGAAGAGCAAGTGGGAAGGTGGGCTGTATAGGTAGGGGTATTACCAGCAGGAAGAAGGAAGTGGTATTGCCACTATATAGGTATTTGGAAAGACCCCACCTGGAGCACTGTATCCAGTTTTGGAGGTCACATCTCAGGAAGGACATAGACAGGATGGATGCTGTCCAAAGGAGGGCTATCAAGATGGTACAGGGTATACATCAAATGTTCTATGAGGAGAGTCTAAAGGAACTAAACATGTACACCCTGGAGGAGAGACGGGAGAGAGGGGATATGATCAAGACCTTTTGATGCCTCACAGGATTGCATAAGGTACAAGTGGGAGGTATTTTCTAGAGGAAAGAGTGCTCCAGAACAAGGGTCCATGATATGGAACTGCAGGCATCGCTGTTACAGCAGTGGCTCCTGATATGAAACTGCAAGCATTGCTGCTATGGCTGTGGCTCCTCTGTTCCTACTGGCCGGCCACAGTCACCACCTCTGCCCGCCTGCCCTGAACTCTGTTCAGGACTTCCCTGAACAGGCATTGCTGCTATGGCTATGGCTCCACCATTGTTACCAGCCGGCCACAGTGACCATCTCTGCCCACCTGCCCTGAACTCTGTCTAGGACTGCCCTGAGCAGGCATATTTGCTATGGCTGTGGCTCCACTGTTCCTACCAGCCAGCCACAGTCAACATCTCTTCCTGCCAGCCCCGAACTCTGTCCCAGTAATTGCTTAAGCTGGGTGCTTGGATCCTAAGCTGCACAATTGATTGGTGCACTCTGTTAGAGGACGGCCCTTCATTGGGCACTAAAACCTTGTCTCTGCTGACTGATTGGACTGACGTCTCTCCTATCTAGCTCTTCTTTCAGCTGTAACTACTGCCTCTATATATTTCCCATTAGCAAGTTATACTGTACTGCCACCAGAGGGACACAATTCTTTATCTTCAGCGATCCCTGCCTGTTATTTATATAGATACCTTCAAAAAACTACTGCTACACCCTCCATCTGACCAGCCCTCTCCACCCTTCCCACTCCCTGCTTAAAAATTCTTCCTGTTCCTTTATCAATTGCTCACTAATTGCTCTGCCTTTATGAACAATGCATCTCCTTCTCTTCTCTCCTCTCTCCCCCTTATTCTGCTCATATCCCTCTCTTTACCACCTCCACTTGCTCACTACTTATCTATTCCTAATAACTCTCCCACCCCCATCAGAGTTATTATCTCTAATCCCCTACCCACATCCATGCTATCACTACCTACCCCCCCATTTAAAATATGGTCTCACTCTACCACTATTCCTCATGCAGCTTTGACAACGATGTCCACTTGCACTACAGTTCTCCACCTTCTTCTTCCTCAATCATTCACTCCCTTCTCCTCAAAACTCCCAACCTCCACACCAGCCCCTTCAAAATCCCCTAAACTCCACTTTATCATACTAGCTCTCCTCTTGCTCTCCACTGGGAATATCCATCCCAACTCAGACCCTATTGTCCTTAGCTCCTCTGGTGCTTCCTTCTCTACTACCTCCCCCCACTCTCCTCTCTCAGCTCTCCCAAATGGCTCAAGGATCATACATCAAAACACCAGTAGCTTGTTGCAAGAAATAGACCACATTCAGACCATGGTGTGCACTCTAGAACCAGACATTCTAATCATCACAGAAACTTGGCTAAAGAGCACTATGCCTGACCACTTGGTTTACATTTCTGGCAACTCTCTGCTAAGGCAAGACCATGCTGGCAGGAGTGGTGATGTGGCCATTTATGTCCTATCCTCCATCCAATAGTCCATCATCTACTCATCCTCCAATCCTGAGACTTCTTGATGCCCTAGCTATCCATGTGGCCCTCCCCTTCACTCTCCCTATTTTCATAGCCGGCATATACTGCTACTCAAATGTCCATCCTTTGTTCGCGCTAGACCTCCTAAGCTCCATCACTTTCCTTGCTCGCTCTGTAGAATTATTCATCCTAGGTGACTTCAATATTAATTGGTTGTCACCTAAAATTACCAAAACTAAAAATGAAATCAGAACCTAAACCTCTCCCAACTGATCTCGGAACCCACCAACCCAAACCACAAGACACAACAACACTCACTACTTGACTGGGCTCTAACCTCGCACCCCCACCGCATCATCACCTCAGGCATCCTCCCTGATGCTCTCAATGACTATAACCCAATATTCATAGTTAGGAAAGTCCACAGAACTAAATCACCACACAAAACCATACAACTATGCTTTTTCAAGCCTCTTGACCTTGAATCTCTCCTGAATAACCTTGCCACTTCTGACTGGTTCCCCCTAACCTTCCTCCCTCCCTCCCTCCTGTCAGTTGATAAGGCCCTTGCCTGCTTCAAAGAAATCTTTCTTGTAAACTGGAACTCCTTTGCCCCACTCAGACAAACCAGAGTCAGAGGTAAACACTTTCCTTGGATAACCCCTGAACTTCTGGCCTGCCTCAGGGCTAGAGATCGGGCCTGGAAACTTCATAAAGCTACCCAGCATCCTAGTGACCTCGCAAACTACTTGTTACAGGGTCAATTCCTGCCACTAAATAAATGTACCCATCCTTTATTTCTTTCTCTGGTTGCAACCACTTTTCTCTCTCCTCTTCTAAGGCTATCCCTGTGTTTTTGGTAAGGAGGCAGGCCACCTCCTTACACAGCCTCCCTCTCCATCTCTATTACCCCCCCTCCACCTTGCTTTATTTCTCTTTTTCCTATGGTATATTTTCTTATTTAAGATTATGGCAATAGCAGATTCGCTGCCTGCAGTAATGGGTAAATTCAGATTATATTCCTCTGGAATATTGTTTATTCCAGCATTGTTTTCTGGCACTGTCCAAGAGAAGGACAGAATAATATTAATTTACAGTCTGGAAAATTAGAATGGGACTTTTGTCATACGTTCTTAGTTGAAAGTCTGACTACAAGAGAGAGAGTTTGTTTTCTTTTCTTGTTCAGGGTTTCTGCTGTGTTTCCCCTGCTGTAGGCATTTATCCTGCTGAAAACACTCTCCCCATTGTAGCGCTATTGGTACAAGCCACACGACCATTTGCACGGTCGCAAAGTCTGTGCAATCATGCGCATTATCATGTAGCACGTAGCGCATAATAATTTTTAAAAAAACGAAGATTTGAGCCACGTGTAGATTCAACTAGGAATGTTTGCTCCTAAAAATCGCAGTGCAGAACAGCCTAGTTTGGTGGGAACAACCATTAAAAGAAGACCTCTGTCTTGCTGTGGAGAAAGTAGCCAACGGCTTGAAATTGCAGCCGACAGTTTAACCTTACAGTACAAATGCTGTTTTGTTCTAGTTCTGGTGCACTGAGACATGTTCTTTCTGTTTCTCAGCTGCTTGATATCTGGGTTTTGTCCACTAAATACAGTTCTGGGTATCCCTAGATCAAGTAAAATAAGATGTATACCTTATAGAATGTACTTTACAACACTTTTAAAGCTAACTTGTTTCTTATAGTAAAAAGGGTGGAATTGCAGAAGAAGTTCCTTATATGGTTATCATAGTTTAGCAAAGCCCTTTGGCAGTTGTAAGGTCTGTTCACTGGGAGGGCCTGCTGTATTCTGTCTGGTACTATAGGGAATCAGCGACCCCTAGTGGACTCTTTTTATAATACGATATCTGTCACTCAAACACAGGAGAACATTCTTTGATGTATAAAAACTTTAGTAAAACATATATTTATGAGCTAAATATTATACCAGATTGTTTATATCTAGCAAAGCCTTTTAGGATATGCATATAATTGTTTTAGTAGCTAATAAAAGAGTTTTATATTTTGATGATGCTGTGTCACCTGATTCAGGTAGGAGGGTACATAAGTCCTACCTCAACAGGTATCAGACAGATAGGGTGAGTATCTTCTGACCAGTGGAGAGAGAAGGTTCATGCTTCAGGATTATCTTTGTTTTACTTTTTGTTAACAAAGTTTTTTCCTTTTTGTTGCTTCTTTTTGATGTTTCTGTCATTTTGGATGGTGCAGAAGAAAAAGTTTATGAAGACTAATAAGTATCCCACAAGCCAACCTGGGTTGCACCTTATCTATTGTGTCCTGTGTCCATCTGTAGAACCCACACCGTAACACTACTGCATGCTCCAAAATGCTTGCACCAGGGTTACAAGGTTAGCCAAGTCCAAATATTTCAAATCTGCCGTAGAAATATAGAAGTTGACGGCAGATAAGGACTGCAAGGCCTATCTGGTCTGCCAATTTTTTTTTCTACCTTATGAATGTGATATTGGCCTTTTCTCTGTCAACGGCCTATCTGTTCATACTCATCTGTATTGCTCCCTTATGCCTATCCCATGCCTGTTTAAAGCCCTGCACTGTATTCATATCCACCACTTCCTGAGGTAGGTAGTTCCATGCATCCACCACCATTTCTGTGAAAAAGAACTTCCTCACATTACCCCTTAATCAACCTCCCTCTAATCACATGCTGTGTCCTCTTGTCCTGCTATTTTTCTTATATTGAAACATGTTAGACTCTTTCACCTTGTTATTGCCCTTAAGATGTTTGAATGTTTCAATCATATCACCTCACTCCCTCCTTTGCTCTAGGGTATTCATATTGAGCTCAGTTAATCTGTCCTCATATGTTTTCTGATGCAGTCCCTGCACCATTTTGGTTGCCCTTCTCTGGACTGCCTCAATTCACTTAATGTCCTTGTGAAGGTGTGACCTCCAGTACTGCACACAGTACTCCAGATGGGGCCTGACCAGTGGCTTGCAAAGAGGGATTGTTACTTCCCTCTTCTGACTTGTCATATCCCTACTAATACACCCCAACATCACTCCAGCCTTACCTACTGCTTTAGTGGTCTGCTTAGATGATTTCAGGTCATCAGTGATGATGATGCCCAAGTCTCTTTCTTCTCTTGTGACTGCTAACAACTCCCCTCCCAGCCTATAGCTGGCTTCAGGGTTTATCTTCCCTATGTGCATGATCTTGCACTTCTTTGCTTTAAACCCCAGTTGCCACTCTTTTGACCATTTTGCTAGTTTATCCTGATCTCTTCTCATTCTGCCCACCCCATCCGGATCATCTACTCTGTTGTAGATCTTGGTGTCATCCGCAAACAGACAAATCTTACTGTCCAGTCCATCTGCAATGTCACTGATGAAGATATTGAAGAGGACTGGCCCCAGGATTAATCCCAGAGGTACCCTACTTGTGATTTGCCTCTCTTCTGACTGTATACCATTTATAACCACTCTCTGTTTTCTGTCCATCAACCAGTTTGCTACCCAATTGACCAATGTCTTACCCACCCCAAGCCTACCCAGCTTATTAATCAACCTTCTATGTGGAACAAAAATTCCCCTTCAATGTTCTAGAAGGTGGTCCATACCCTATTTTCCCTCTCATCTTGTCCACTCCCCGATACTTAAAGTAAATAGCTCACTAGTGTCCGACCCACTAGCTGCAGATGTGGAATTTAACTACTACTATACCTCCTGTACCACTGAGCTACTGAAATCCCTCCCTCCCCTCCTACCCACCCCTTCCCCACCTCTACCTGTTTGCCTCCTCCACCACCCTTCCACCTCCCCTTCTCTTTTGCTACTGTAACCCCAAACAATGCCTTAACTGCCCTCCTCACCATCAACCCCTTTAAAGGTGCCTTCACTGACAGCCTTCACCCAAAACTCCTCTCCCACTCCACTTCAGTCATTGCCTGCCCCTCTCAATAATCCTAAGTCTCTCATTCTCTACTGCCTCTCTTCCCTCTTCATGGAAACATGCAGTGGTCCTCCCTCTATCCAAAGGGGGTGACCCCTCATCCCCTGGCAACTATCACCCCATTTCTCTCCTCCCTACCCTTGCCATGCTTCAAGAACACATTGTCTTCTCCTAACGCACCTCTTTTCTATCTGACACCTCCTTTTTCACCCATTTCCAGTCTGGTTTCAGGAAAAAAAACACTCAACCACCACCTCTCTCCTACAACTCATAGACTCCATCCTAACCGGGATGGACAATGGCCAAATCACCTCTGCCATTTTTGCTGACCTGGCAAAGGCCTTCGACACAGTCTCTCACTCTCCCTTCTCCTCGACTCACTCCCAGCAGCTGGCCTATCTCCCTCAACCACAAACTGGTTCAAGGCCTTCCTTATTGGCAGAACCAATCAGATAAGATCTTGTACATCACTTCCCCTCCCCTCCCAACTAGAAATGGCATCCCCCAGGGCTCTGTATTAGGGCTCCTCCTATTCTCCATCTGCTTAAATGACCTTCCTTCTGTTTGCTTCCTCCTCCACGATACATATGTATGTTGATGATACAGTCCTGTATGCATCTGGCTCATGTTTTGATGAGGTTACAACCAGCTTACAGCAAGACTTTGACAATGTTCAGCTCTGGTTTGCTAACCATCAACTTTTCCTCAATGCCAAGAAGACTGTCTCCATGACCTTTGGCACAAGGCAGAGACTTCCTAGGCTTCCCTCCCTACCCACTTTCCAGACCCTTGATGGGACTTTACTTGAGGACACATCCTCTTTCAGGTACCTAGGTGTTTGGTTAGACCAACACCTAAACTTCTATGGACATATTGACACCATTCAGAAAAAACTGCTCCCCAAGCTTGGTGCCCTGTTCAGGAACTGTAGTTGCATCCCTCCTACAGCTAGGCATGAACTTGTTCAGAAGATGATACTGCCCATTTTTGACTACTGTGACATGGTCTATGGTGCTGCCCTTAAGTCCTCTCTGGCCAGACTGGACACCCTCTTCATTTCCTTCTGCCACTTTGCCCTGGATGCCCTCCCTCACACCCACCACTGCAGTCTTTATCAGGATCTATCCTTCCCCTCTCTTACAAATAGGTGACTCTTCCATTATGCTAAATTCACATCCAAGCACTGATTGGGTGATCACCCTTCCTACCTCACCTCCTCCTTTATAACATCCTGTTACTCTCACTGCCTCACAAAAATTTGGAATTCCCTTCCCCCTCAAATCCAGCACTCATCCTCCACCTACTCCATCAGCTCTGCCCTCAATGATCACTTTGCACAAGGCTTCTCCTGCTATGTCCCTTCCTAATTCCCTCTTCTAAATCCTGGATAAACCCTAACCCTCTACCATCACCTTCATTTTATCCTGTGCACCCCATCCCCCCACATTTCCAGCTCTCCTCCATTTCCCCCAAATTGATCCCCCTTACTAGCCTCCCTTGATCTCTCACAGAATGTAAGGAACCCTGAATGCTCTACATTGGTCCCTCTCCTACCCCCAGGGGGCTTGTATCTCTCATCCACTCCCTTCCCCCACCTCCCCCACCATCCCTCCTTTCTTCCTAGACTTGCAGTCCTCTTACTGGGTTCTTAGCTTTCTGAAGTGGTCCTACTATTTCTAGACTTATCTCCTCTCCTCTCCTTCACCCTCTCCCATCTACCAATCCCCTTAGCCTTTGAGGTCCCCTTGCAGGGTTCTCAGCATCCTGAAGGGGCCCTACTCCATCTAGGCATGTCTCCTCTCCTCTCCTTCCCCTCCCCCATCTACCTTTCTCCCTGGCTATCGCAGTTCCCTTGCAGGGTTCTCAGCATCCTGAAGGGGTCCAGCTGAGCCTAAGCTTATCTCCCCTTTTCTGTCTAGCCACTATCTTGGCTTTCCATGACTACTAGCAGGGTCCAAAACATCCTGATGGACTATTGATTAGGACCCATTCCCTCAAAAGGTACAAATTATCTTCCACTCAGGAGTTCTAGTCTCACTCCATTCCTCTCCTATCACTCTCTAAATCCCTATCTACTGACCTTCCCAAATCACCTTGCAGGGTACCCCGCATCCTGAAGGTTTTTCCCTTGGGTTAGTTCCTATTACCCCTTCTAGCATTAAGTCACACCTCCTCCTTATCTCTCCTCCCTCTTTAAATCCCTAAAGCCTTATCCCCCTTTCTATCTAGCCCCACAGCCCCATTTCAGGGTTCCCCACATCCTGAAGGGGTCTTTCTGGGACACTGCCTTATCCCCTTCTCTCTGATCCCCCCAGTCCCCTTGCAGGGTTCCTCACATCCTGAAAGGGTCTACAGGGACACAGCTCTTCCTCCTCCCCACCTAGCCCCTCCCTCTCCTTTCCACCTTTTCTTTCATGTAAGCACTTGTTCACTTATTAACCCAGCACTTATTATTGTCCACTCTTCCTACCTATTATCGCAACACTGTTGTAACACTGTTTGTAACACCTGCCTTACAACTGCATGTTACTGTTGATCTTGAATTTGAATGTTTAATGTCTCATTTCTATTGTACCCCTTCCCCCAGGTTGCACCGGGAGATGAGTGTCTTGTTGCTCAGTGTGCCTTCCTGGTTAAACATTTCAAAAAATAAATAAATAAATACATAAATAAAAGGGATAGGTTTAAAGAGATGTGAGGAAATACATCTTCACAGAAAGGGTGGTGGATGTCTGGAATAGTCTTCCATGGAGGTAGTGGGGGTAAAAACAGTGATGGGATTCACAAAAACATGGGATAAGCACAAGGAAATCATAAGAGATAGGTAAGGGGTGGAAGAGAAAGTACTGTAATCTTGGAAGTGGTCTACGGCGTAAGCCATGCAACAAAAAAGGCAGACTGGATGGGCCATGCAACCCTTATTTGCCATCAGATTCTATGTTTCTATAAGTGCAGAGACCAGACAGATAAGCCAGACATTAAAGAAGCACTTGACATAACTGTATTCTTCTGCAACAAGAATGCACTGAGGGCTGTTTGAAAATCAAGCCCTCTGAAATCTGGATGATTCACTGTGGGAAAGTATGTCTGGCTGGGCACTTGGTTCCTTGCATTATTAATAGAAAACATGAATTGCTCACAAAGGAGAATGGCAGGAAGTCAATGGCTACCATACCTACAATTACTCTTAGTAACGTTTTGTCCAGTTTATATTACTAGATCATATACAGAGACTCAACCAGAGGCAACTGAGTATATTTTTATCGCTGACCCTAACAGCTGGCTCCTACTTTTGACTCCTCTGGGGTAGATGTGGATTGGGATTTGCTGCATCTCAGAGGTATGCAAGTCAGTAGACTACAGAACAAAGATGTTGGACTTGTGCTTCATTTGCCACATTGAATGACTTCCTTCTTCATCCTCTCTACCCTTAAAGTTGTCCTCCCCAACCATCCTCATCTGCTACACTGCCTAATAGTGCTGCTGGTGATGATGCCATAAACTGGCACCCCTTTTCATAATGAGATCTAAGAAACTACAGAACATGCATTTTATGGTAGATGTTCCCAGCCTTGTTCTCTCCTTACTCCAGCTCAGCTTGTTGTTACTTATATGGCACATTAAATGTCTTAATGATTATTTGTTCCCTTGAAAGGAATCCCACATCACTGACATCACTAGTTTGGTCATTCATAGTGGTATTATCTGCTGTTGTTTACTGGGTTGGCTACCATGGCCTTCTTCCACATCCCACTTCTTCCTCCATCATTTCATCAGGTTCAAGGAATAGTTCTTCTTCTGCCTCTACCATGTGTCTTCCTGGCCCTGGTGTACTACAGTATGTGTCTTTTCTGTGTCTTTCTCTGCTGTGTTTATGTTGGCTCGTGATTGTGCGCCAGCCAACATATTGGAGTAGCAGCAGATTTGGAGGTGCAGTCACTGTGGGCGAATGTAGGGCATTTATTTATTAGCTTCTGTTAACTGAGTAAGTGCGCTAGGCAACAATCTTGCCTATTGTCAGGCACGACCCAGCAGAGTACAATACAGCAGATACAGGTAAGCACAATTGTATAGGTTCACAAAAAAATAACAACTACATAGTACAAACATTATAATAAGTAATAACCACAACATAGTACAAACATTATAAAACAGGTTCAGATACATCTTAGGATAGGCCATGTAGGCAAATTATACAGGCACAACAAGTGGTGTGATAGGCTTGTGGATAAGCACACACTTTATACGTCCTTGCCAGTCTTAGTGAGAGACTAAAACACTATTAATGATATATCATAAGGTAGGTTATACATAGACATCTACCCAGCAAGGAGCCTTATGGCAACTTCATCTACGTGCATATGCAGTTACCGAGGGTGAGCGCTTAAAAACAAGGTGGGAGGCGGAGTTTTTAACCTGCAGAGGGAGCAAGTTCCAGAACTTAGGGGCAAAATTGGAGAATGCCTGTTCCTCCATTTTGGTAGTACAGGGTTGTACTGAAAGCATCGGGATGGGAGAGGACCTAAGGGTGCAGGAGTGGGAGACCGGGGTAAGCAAGTCAGCCAGAGAGGCTGGCAGAGGAGGTCTAGTAAGGGAGTCAGTGAGACACCCTAGTGAATAAGCCCAGAGGTCTTTAGGTGACAGCCAGTTTAAGCCAGAGTAGAGCAGGCAGAGATGTGTTAGGTGAGGGGTTAATAAGGTGAACCAACAGATATTGTTATAGGAGGTGTCCCATTTGCAGAGCACACTGGCATTGGCATGGTAAAGGACCGGGAGGGCATAAAGGAGTTGAGGGAGAAGTACTCCTCTAGCAACAGACAGTCTGGCTGATGGTGTGAGTGAGTGGCGCAAATGATAGGCAGCGCCTATTTTTGCATTGACAGTCAGACAAATCTCATTGACATGAGCCAAAAAATCAAGAGTAGGGTCAAGTGTAACTACTAGGTATTTGAAAGTAGAGGTGTTAGTGGCCACGGTTCCATCACTGCAGTGGACAAGGAGCTTAGGAGCCTCAGAGAGCACTTTTTTTGAGGATCCAAAAAGCATGGCCTGTGTTTCACCTATGTTTAGGATTTGATGGTTGTCAGAGAGCCAGGATTGAAGGGATTGAAAGTCATGAGAAAGTTTGTGGTTAATGTCGTCAATGGATTTAGATGAAAAATAAAGCACCAAGTCATCTGCATACATGAGCATCCTACTGTGAGGAGAAGGACTGGGAATATCATTAAGGAATAGGGAAAAGAGAACAGGACCAAGTATGGAGCCCTATAGAAAACCTCAGGTGACAGGAATGGGGGAGGAGAGAGTCTTATGGAAAGCAACAGCCTGAAAGCGGTTATCCAGGTAACTGCTGAACCAGGATAGGGTAAAATCAGTGGCTCCCATGGTTTGTAACTTCATCAGCATAAGTGGGTGGTGGACCATACCAAACACTTTAGAAAGGTCAATAAAAACCGTACCTGTGAGTAGGCCCTTGTCCATATTACCTTTGACATTATTGGTAAGTTGGGTCAGGGCAGTGGTGGTACTGTTCCCAGCCCTAAAGCCATGTTGGAAAGGGGATTGAATATTGAACTTAGTAAGGTACTCAGAGACCTGTCGATGGATTAGTTTCTCAAGTAGCTTGCTGAGCGTGGGGAGAAGAGAGATGGGGTGGTAGTTGGATAATTGTTTATCATCTCCCTTCTTAAAAATGGGAATTGTTCTGGCCATTTTCCAGACAAGGGGGACATAGGCAGTGGTGATAGAGAGGTTGAAGAGCCTGGTTACGGAGGCAGCAAGCCAGGTAACGAACTGCCTAAGAATCCCAGGATGAATACCATCGGGACCAGGGCTGCCATTAGCCGGTATAGTTTTGAGTAGCTTTAGGACTTCATGGTATGTGACCAGAGCCAGCTCCAGGGTAGAGACAGTGGGAGTTCTGGAAGAAGCAGCAGGCTAGGCTTTTTGGAGCTCAGAGGGTGAAGGAGAAGGTAGCGAGGAAAAGAGGGATTTAAAAGCATTGGCAAAGGTGAGCGGATGGTTACAGTGGATCTCCTTTATACACATATCTGTAGGTGTCTGAGGCTTGTTGTTTCCAAGAATTTCCTTGATTTGGGCGGAAAACATAGGGAGATTCCTGCAATAAGAACTTTTTGCCAGGTGTGTCTCCTTTTTGCAGGTGTTCCATAAGGCTCTATAGGCTTCAAAGTCAGTAAGTAGATGGGAGGCCTTCCATGCAGACCACAGTTTATCCCTAAGTTTCAGGAGTTGAAGCAGGGGATGCTTGAGCCATTTGGTAACCTTCCTTTTTACCCTATGCATGGTTACCAGGATGTGTTTGTTTCGCAGTGAGAGTAGGGCAGAGTTGAAATAGCTTGTGGCTGTGTTTATGTCATCCATATAGAAAAGGGGAGACTAGTCAACTAGGTCAAGATCATGAGTGAAGGCATCCATATTAAAGTTGGAGAAATTAGAGAAAGTTACCACTTCTGAAGGGAAGGGGGGGGGAGGCATTCCACGTACAGTAAACTGGATAATGATCACTTATGGTGTCCGGGAGAACACCAGCCAAGGTAATAAACTCCTTTCAATTTGTCAGTATCCAGTCAAGGAGGGTGGCACAGGCACCACCATGGGAGATCTTAGTGGGTTCCAGGATAAGTTGAGAGAGTTTGGTCCTGCTTACCATGGAGGATAGGTGTGAGAAGCTACATCCGGCCCAGTCAAGGTTGAAATTGCCAAGACAGATTATGTCACATTTCCCAGTCACTGATAGTAAATATTCCATGAACTCCCCCAGCCCCACCCTAGAGTTTCTGGGAGATATATATATATATATATATATATATGTATATATATATATACTATGTATATATAGTATATACAAAAAATATGGAGTTTTTTAATGACCCCAAGCAGAAATAGGGTATGAAGGACCTCACAGTTGACAAAAGGGGAGTCGTACATTAAGGTGTTGTTCAGGTGAGATTTGTGGTACAGCGCCAGGCCTTTGCCTCTTTTAGCACTTGCGCGATCCGTACAAAGCATTTTGTATCCATGAAGGGAGCATTGGGAATCAGTAACTGAAGGCTTAAGCCACATTTCAGAGATAGCTAAGATATCCGGACTCTTTATACTGATCCATGCCTCCAGGTCGGGGAGATTGGCCAGGAGGTTCCTAGCATTAATGTGTGCAAAGGTGAGACCATCTGATTGGGGCAGGCAGTGTGCTGGGAGATACTGGGTGGGATTAGAGGCCTGTGGGGGACCAGGATTAGTCTCAACATCACCCGCAAGAGAAAGGGCTAGGGTAAATATCCAGAGTGAAGCAATAATGTAAGCACTATCTGCACAACCAGGGGATAATGTGAACCTCAGCTGGGTAAGTCTAATTAATAACCCCAGTCATTTGACAATAGTCACATACGGGGGAAGAGGCTTTGGGTTTGAGTCCGTTAGAAGGTTGGAGAAACAGAAATTAGCAAGGGTGCAAACATGGGAGGATGTAGTAATCATAGCAGGATGGGTCAGAGCTGAGAGTGTCCATAACATAACTGCAACAGAGAGAGGTGTGAGTAATAACATGTAAGCCATACTGAAATAGGAGTATTACGGGGGAGAAAAGAAAAGTGAGTGAGAGAGAGAGAACATAAAGAAAAGAGGAGAGCAAGGGCAGGGTGGGGAGTGCAACAAGACTAAAACTACATAGGAGTAAGCACGAAAAAAGAGTTAAGGCAACCTCTAGTGGCAGGAGACTATAAGGAGCAGATGGGAAACAAGGGACTTATAAAAGAAAAACGAGGTTTCGCGAGGAAGTGCAAATATCGTGAGGGACTACTGTATAAAATAAACACCAGCTTAAGGGTGGAGGGTATTGGGCGGTGGTGAGCAGTCACAAAGTGACTGCGGGGCTACCTAGTGCTGGGACCAGCTTTCTTTGTCCATGAAGCACAGCTCCATACCTGAGTTCATTTCGGTGAGGGAAGGCTTTCCAACCGATGCCCTCGCGACCTGGACCCCCTGCGGATCAACGGAGCTCTGTGCAGAAAAGAGAAGGTAGGATATTTATACCAGTCACCAATAGGAGTATGCATCACTTGTTTGCAACTGAATTCAGGACCCGATTTTAGAGTGCGGCAATTTAGACTGAGACCATGTGGAAATACAGTACAGGATCCTTAGTTATAATTAAGCTCCAGATCTAAGTTAGATATCCCTTGCTGGTCTAGTTTGTACTGTAACATTCATTCATATGCAGCAGTTATGCCAATAGATCACAGTAGTACAGGTAAAAAACACTAGTACAGGTACAGCATTAGCCTTAAATTATTCAGACTTAGTACACAGTCAAGCTGCACTTATTCCATTGGGACGCTCTTAAGGTGCTCAGACCAACAGCTTAAACATCAAATAATTCTCAAGAAACCCTTAAGGTGACTAGTCTAAAGTGGCTGAAGAACCTGTAAAAACTAAGGAAGCGCCAGAAAGAAAACTATCTTCACTGTTGGGATGACTTAAAATATTCAGAGCATTTGAATTCCTAAAAGGCATCAAAACGCTAGTGCTGGGACCAGCTCTCTTTGTCCGTGGAGCGCAGTTCCATACCTGAGTTTGTTTAGGGGGGGAGGACTTTTCTACCAATGCCCTCGTGACCTGGACCCTCTGTGGATCAACAGAGCTCTAAATTCATTTTGGGGGAGAGGGCTTTCCAACCGATGTCCTCCTGACCTGGACCCTCTGTGGATCAATGGAGCTCTGAGTTTGTTTTAGGGGGGAGGGCTTTCCAACCAATGTCCTCATGACCCGGAACCTCTGCGGATCAGCAGAGCTAGTAGGTGTGTCCTTCATTTCCCAAAAAGCTAGCTGCAGGCACTGACAGCAGGCATACCTAATGTGGTGTCCAGATCTAAGAAAAGGTCTGCTGCAATGACAGCCAAGCTCATCACGCAGCGAATGTGCCCTTCCTGGTGAAGCATTCCAAAAACACGGTGTCAGTGACTGCCACCGCCTGTCACAATGCTGTCAGCATAATGTCCACGGTCCCATTGCAACTGTGTGCCGAGGGGGCGCCCAATCCCCCTAGGTGTCATGCGCCCCCCCCAAAACTCTTTCTTTGATGACGGGGGCCCCAATCACCATTGGCTTCAGTCCCCATTCCCAGATCAATCTGCCAATGGGAGAGCCCACCCCTTCAACATAATGCCCCCCATTTGTTGTGTGCTGAGGGGGTGCCCAATCCCCCTAGGTTCTTCCGCCCCTACTGGTATTTGCTGATGGGGAAGTCCAATTCCCCATCGGCTACAGACCTCCCCCCAAAAAAAACAATTCAGGTGGCACACTAGAAGCCCACCTCAGCATGCCAAATGTCCCTAAAATAAAAAAATGTCCCACAATGTTTTTTTCCTTTTACCCCTTGTAAAACAGAAAATGGTCCCTCGTCAAGTCCGGCGGCCCCTCCCCCAACCCACGCCCATCCTCTGCTCACCCCACCTCCCCACACCCCCCTCACCCCACACTTACCTCTGGAGCCTGGTGCGACAATCTTCGGTTGACCGGGAACACATCTACATTCTTCAAACCTGACCGTAAACTGAAGAAATGCTAGTAAGCTGTATAACGGCATGAATATGTTTTTTTCAACGTTGGTGCATATCTCAGCCATTTGGGGGAATTTTGGCACCAAATTTTCAACCTGTAGTTATTGGGACCACTCCTCAATAATTCAGTCACTGTCATGGTGTTATTCCATCCAAAAAGGTGATTTTGCGGCAGTGGCGGCTCTACACCAGGGCCGCCAGAATGCGTGCTCAGTAAAAATACTGTGCCCTGTTGGTGCCCCATATGGTGCAGAGCTTCCCCCATAATAACAATATATCAGTGCCCTGGCTACAATTTGTTGTGCCCCAGCTGTGCCCTGGTAACCATTTACATAGAAACATAGAAACATAGAAGTTGACGGCAGATAAGGACTGCAAGGCCCATCCAGTCTGCCCATTTCTTTTTCTACCTTATAAATGTGCCATCAGCCTTTGCTCTGTCAGTGACCTATCTATTCATAGTCATTTGTATTGCTCCCTTATGCCTATCCCATGCCTGTTTGAAGCCCTGCACTGTATTCATAGCAATCACTTCCTGTGGTAAGCCATTCCATGCATCTACCACCCTTTCTGTGAAAAGAATTCCTCACATTCCCCTTAATCGGCCTCACTCTAATCTCATGCTGTGTCCTCTTGTCCTGCTATTTTCTTATATTTAAACATGTTAGACTCTTTCACCTTGTTTATGCCCTTAAGGTGTTTAAATGTCTCTATCATATCACCTCTCTCCTCCATTGCTCAATGGTATACATATTGAGCTCCGTTAATCTGTCCTCACATGTCTTCTGATGCAGTCCCTGCACCATTTTGGTGCCCTTCTCTGGACTGCCTCAATTTGGTTAATGTCCTTGTGAAGGTGTGGCCTCCAATACTGCCGCAGTACTCCAGATGGGGCCATACCAATGTCTTTTACAGAGGATTATTACCTCCTTCTTACGACTTGTGATACCCCTACTAATACACCCTAACACCCCTAGCCTTACCTACTGCTTTAGAGGTCTGCTTGGATGATTTTAGGTCATCAGTGATAATGATGCCCAAGTCTCTTTCTTCCTTTGTGACTGCTAGCAACTCCTCCCAGCCTATAAGTGGCTTCAGGGTTTCTCTTCCCTATGTGCATGATTTTGCACTTCTTTGCATTAAATCCCAGTTGCCACTCTTCTGACCATTCTGCTAGTTTATCCAGATCTCTCTCATTCTGCCCACCCCATCTGGATCATCTACTCTGTTGCAGATCTTGGTGTCATCTGCAAACAGACAAGCCTTACCCTCTAGTCCATCTGCAGGTCACTAATGAAGATGTTGAATAGGACTGGCCCCAGGACTGATCCTGAGAGTACCCACTTGTGACTTGCATCTCTTCTGACTTTATACCATTTACCACCACTCTCTGTTTTTCTGCCAGTCAACCAGTTTGCCACCCAGTTGACCAACTTCTGACCCACCCCGAGCCTACCTAGCTTATTTATCAATCTTCTATGTGGAACAGTGTCAAAAGCTTTGCTGAAGTCAAGGTGGCGACATCAACTGCTCCCCTTGGTCCACCACTCTGGTTTCCCAGTCAAAGAAATCTATGAGATTAGTTTTACAGGACCTTCCTTTTGTAAACCCATGCTGTCTTGGATCCTGTGCCCCTATGGATTCCAGGTGTTGCACTATCCTTTCCTTAAGGGTGCCTCCATAATCTTGCCCACTACTGAGGTAAGACTGACCGGTCTGTAGTTCCCGCCTCCTCCTGCTACCACTCTTGTGGAGTGGGATCACATAAACCCTTCTCCAGTCTTCTGGGACCTCTCCTGTGCTCAGAGACTTACTAAACAATTCTGCTAACGGCTCTGCTAGTTCCTCCTTTAGCTCCTTAAGTACCTTGGGATGTATGCCATCAGGTCCCATTGCCTTATCCACCCTGAGCTTAGCAAGCTCTTGTACGACCCTTTCTTTTGTGAAGGGACTAGTGCTCCCTCCCTCCCCCTGTGTCCATGATGCTGAGCTGTGGGCCCTGCCCTACCTTCTCTTCAGTAAATACTGAGCAAAAGTATCTATTTAGGATAGATGCCTTTACAGGGTCCTCCTCCTCACATGCTCCCTTTTCTCCATTAAGCTTAGCAATACCCCTCTGGACTTTCTCCTTTCACTAATGTATCTATAGAAAGTCTTCTCACCTTCTTTACTGTTCGTGCTAGTGTTTCCTCAGTTTGGGACTTTTGCCTGCCCTACTGCCTTACCTGCTTCCCTTAGGGCAGTTTGGTATGCCTCCCTATCTTCATCCCTGTGTTCCCTTATATTTTCTGAAGGCCAGCCTTTTGGCTCTGACCTTTTCTGCTACTGTATTTGAGAACCAAAGTGGTTTCCTTCTTCTTTTGCACTTCCTTTTCTGTCTAACACAATGGGATGTTGCTTCAAGTATTGTATCCTTAATGCTTGCCCACTTTGCCTGTACCTCCTCACCTGTGTTTCTTTTGCCAGGGCTAGCTTAACTCTGTTGGCCATCTTATCAAAGTCAGCTCCTCTGAAGTCCCATATTTTGCCTTGGAATGGGATGATTTAGATGTAGTAGCCAAATTGAACCATACCATGTGATGGTCACTGGCCCCCAGGTGACCTTCTACCTGGAGATCTGTGATCCCTTCTTTGTTAGTCAGTACTAGATCTAGGATAGCCCTGTCTCTTGTGGGTTGCTGTACCAGTTGTTTGAGGCCCTCCACTGCAGGGAATCCACTATGAGTCTAGTTCTGGCAGATGTTCCTGCTGGTATTGACCAATCTGTATCTGGCATGTTGAAGTCTCCCATTATCAGAACCTCCCCTTTAGCTGTCATGTTTTGTATATCTTCTAACAGTAATGTGTCTATGTCCTCCCTGTGGTCTGGGAGCTGTAGACAACCCCAGTTCTTATGGCTGTCCACTTCCTGTTTCCAGGGTGACCCACAGTTCTTCTGGCTCCTTATGTGTATTCTGAATTTCTGTAGCTTTGATATTTTCATTAACATACAGGCCACTCCTCCCCTTTTGCAGCTCGGTCTCTTCTGAACAATACCAGCCAGGTACTGAAGTCTCCCAAGTATGGTTACTGGTAAACCACGTCTCACTAATTGCTACTATGTCCAGTTTAGCCTCTGACATTATTGCCTGCAGGTCTGGGATCTTATTTCCCAGGCTGTGAGCATTTGTGTACATGATTTCCATTGGCCAGATTTTGGTGTATTAGTTGTTGGGTGAAGTTTGGCATTACCCTGTGCATCGTATGGGGAGACAAACCTATTTCTTACCTGGTGATGCAAATGAACGGCAAACACGCTGAATTCCTGTTTGACCACTAGCTGAGGGGAGGGTGTTCTTCCCATTCAACGTATGGGGTGCTACCCCTCTCCCCATTGCTAATTTAAATATTCTGCAAAGACGTCAAACTTCTGCCCCAATGCACTGGCTCCCTCTTTAGTCAGATGCAGTCCATCAAATTTAAAGAACTTTGCTCCCCAGAACTGTTGCCAGTTCCTACAAATCTGTGTCCTTTTTCCTGGCACCAGTCCTTGAGCCACGTGTTTAGCTCCCTATCTCCCTTCTCTGACCTTCCGTCCATCTGCTCCCTTCTCCCAGACTGGCAGGATCTCAGAGAAGGAGATGCCGGACGAAATAGATGATGGTTGTCACCCAGCCTAGTCAGGTGTTCCTTGGTCTCACAACTGACCGGCTGGCGAGATCGATAGTCCCTATGTACTAGGACATCAATGTTTTCTCCTGCTTTGTGAACAATTTTAGCAATGCGGTCAGTGTCTCTCCATGCTGATGTACCTGGGAGACATCTGACCATCACCTGGCTGGAGATGGGTATCAACTCCCGAATCATGGAGTCTCCTATGATCAGAAGTTTTTGGATTTCCTTTGTGCTTGTTTAGTTTTGGTTCCTGATTTGGGTGAGTATTGTTGTGCTAGCTCCTGTGCCACAGTGTCCTGCTCTGCAGTGTCTTCTGCCTCTTTATTTGATTTCAGAGATAGAGGCAGATACCTGTTTGTAGTGTTTTTTTTGTGGCTAGAGCCGCTACTGTTTTGCGGTGACTGCGCAGAATCACCTTTTGGGACTGATTAATGAAACGACATTGCCATTGTTCATGAGGTGGATTCTCAAAAAGCCTATATTGCCAATCTGGTGGGAAAAATCAAAAAAATGTCTGTTTACGAGTGTGCATTGCACAGTTTCCACACAGGCTCATAATTTCATGAATTTGTAATATTTTCACTCAACATTTTGAAAATTGGCATTTTCCCACAACTCCTTATGTTCAATATAGCTGTCATTTTACATATCCTGGCTGAAATGTGTTTTCACACATCCAGAGCAACATAGTGCAGTTGCTGTGCAAATTCAGTTTTCGGGACAGTTTCAGGAAATGACAGTGGCATTGTTCGTGAGCAGAGGTCCTAAAATGCCTATGTTGAAAATTTGGTGACGAACGCCCATAAAATGACTGTTATAAGTGTGCGTTGAGCAGTTTCCACACACCCTTGTAACTTCTCAACTTTGCAATATTTTCATGCCAGATTTTCAACACTGGCATTTTTTCACACCTCCTTATGAACAGTACAGCTGTCATTTTTCGCATCCTGCCCAAAATGTGTTTTCACACCTGTGGTGCACAATGGCATGGTTGCTGTGGGAAATTAACTTTTGGGACAAATTAACAAAATCACAGTGCCACTGTTCATGAGGGGTGGTCCCAAAATGCCTATGTTGAAAATGTGTCTCTGAAGGGTGGGGGTGAGGTTGGCATCACTTCAAAACTTCACTGCCATTCCTATTATGTATCTCTAACTCTTGCACTACAAATGCCAATGCCAGCGAGACAACATTCAGCATTGACAAATGCTTGTTTCAGATACTTTTTTCCCCATGTCATTTTGAGGCCTCTTTCTATTGTTTCTACTGAAAACCACTGGTTATTTATTTTTTTATTTTTTTACAAGCCCCTGACCCACGTTTGACTCCCACCTGTTCCACCCCTTCTTCTTCCTCAGACATGCTGCTGCTACCTCTCTTATCAGGTACATAATCATCATTTGTGTCTCTGTTAGCATGCTCCTCCTGTGTAATGACCTGCTTCACCTTTCTTTTTGCTTTTTTCTATAATTATTACTCAAGTTGCAACCCTTGCAGTGCCACTGTGAGTGGTTGTTCCAATGTCTGATACTACAGCATTTTGACTATTTCAGCACATTTTCCCTACTTTTCTATTGCCATTTGAGTCACAGGGGTCTGGCCAGCCTCACTTCACTTTTTTTTCTGTACTGTTTCAGGGTGATCCCACCATGCCCCATCTCCTTGCCCTCTCTGTTGTTCCATTACTAAAGAAGTTACCCCCTCCCAAAATACTTTTTTTCTTACTTTATTTTAAGTTATGATTTATGTTATTGAAGCGACAAAAGTGACAGCTACAGTAGCAGTGGTCGGGCATCAACAGAATGGCAACTGACACAGTGATACAGCAGGAACTCTGTTAAAGTTGAAGTGTGTAGACAGGAAGAAAGAAATATGTTTTTTTATAGGATTCTGCAAAAGTGCAAACTAGCAGTGACAAGACACAATCAGGCTGCTAGAAACATAGAAACATAGAATTTGACGGCATATAAGGACCGCTTGGCCCACCTAGTCTGCCCCTTTTCCTACCTAACAGATAAGCTGCAGATCTTAGTTAATCAACAGCTTACTTCCTCTTACCCACCCCTAGGACTGCCTTCTGCCTGTCCCATGCATTCTTGAAGCCCCCCACTGTTCTTGACTCCACGACCTCCTCAGGGAGGCTGTTCCATGCATCCACAACCCTCTCAGTGAAAAAATACTTCCTCACATTACCCTGAGCCGTCCCCTCTGTCTTCAAATTGTGCCCCTTGTTCTTGACATCTCTTTTCTGGAAGATGCTACCTCTTGGACTTTGTTAATTCCTTGAGGTACTTGAAAGTTTCTATCATGTCCCCTCTCTCCTTCTTTCCTCAAGAGTATACATATTAAGCTCCTTTAGTCTTTCTTCGTATGTCTTCTGGTGCAGACCCTGCACCATTTTGTTTGCCCTCCTCTGGACAGCCTCCACTCTGTCTATGTCTTTGCGGAGATGGGGTCTCCAGAACTGCACACAGTACTCCAGATGGGGTCTCACCAACTGTCTGTACAGAGGGATAACAACTTCCTGTTTTCTACTATTGATGCCTCTTCCTATGCATCCCAGTATCCCTCCAGCCTTCCTTAATGCCTTCTCACATTGCTTGCCCACCTTTAGGTCATCTGATATAATTACCCCCAGGTCCCTTTCTATTTTTACTGTTGTCAGTATCTCACCCCCCATTGTGTACGCTTCCCCTGGGTTTTTGTTTCCCATGTGCATTATCTTGCACTTCTTTGCATTAAATCTGAGCTGCCATAGATTTGACCATTCCTCCAACCTTGCCAAGTCCCTTCTCATCCTTTCCACTCCATCCTGTGTATCAACCCTGTTGCAGATCTTTGTGTCATCTGCAAAGAGACATACTTTTCTTTCCAGTTCCTCTGCAATGTCACTTATAAAGACATTAAAAAGGACTGGTCCCAGTACTGAACCCTGCGGTACCCCACTAGTAACCCTCCTTTCTTCACTGTGTACTCCATTTACTACTACCCTTTGTGTCCTGTTGTCTACCCAATTTTTTATCCAGGCTACCACCTTGGGACCCATTCCAAGGCTGGCTATCTTGTGTATTAATCTTTTGTGGGGGACTGTATCAAATGCCTTGCTAAAATCTAGGTAGGCCATGTCCACAGCCCCTCCCTGATCTACTAATTTGGTCACCCAGTCAAAGAAATCTATTAGATTCATCTGACACAACCTTCCCATCGTGAATCCATGTTGCCTCGGGTCCTGTGCCCCAATGGCCTCTAGGTACTCAACCTATTCTTTGCTTCAGAAGTGATTCCATCATTTTCCCTACCACTGAGGTCAAACTAACTGGTCTGCAATTTCCTGCCTCTGTCCTGCTCCCACTTTTGTGAAGAGGAATTACATATGCCCTCCTCCAGTCCTTGGGTACTACCCCATCCTCCCATGATTTGTTAAAGAGAGTAGTCAGCGGTGTCACTAGTTCTACCCTTAGTTCTTTTAGAATTCTTGGGTGAATCCCATCAGGCCCCATTGCTTTGTCCACCTTCAATTTTATTAGTTCTTTCAGAACCCTTTCTTCTGTAAATGGACTGGTATTGACCCCCGTCTTCAGAGTATTTCTCTTGTTTGGTTTAGGTAACTCCCCCTCCTCTTCCTTTGTGAATACTGAGCAGAAATATTCGTTCAGTAACCCTGCTTTTCACTGTCACCCTCTGCAGATTCCTCCCTTTATTAAGCTTCAGTATCCCTCCTTTGGTCTTTCTTCGCTCCCTAATGTACCTATAAAGGTCTTATCCCCTTCTTAACAGAATGGCTATCCTTTCTTGGTTTGGGCCTTTGCTATTCTGACTACCTTCCCAGCCTCTTTCTGCTTTAACTGATAAAGTTCTCTGTCCTGCTCCTTCTGTGTTTCCTTATATTTCCTGAATGCTGCCCTTTTCTCTTTAACCTTCCTGCCACCTCTTTTGTGAACCATAGTGGTTTTTCCTTCGTTGTGTTTTATTGATTTTTACGAGAGGCTTGTTGCCTCTGTGATGGCTATTTGATCACTCCCATTGTTCCTCCATCCCTCCTTCTTGCCTGTTTGCTAGTGTTTTCTGAGGCACTCTCATTTTCCCAAAGTCAGCCCTCCTAAAGTCTAGTACTCTTGCTTTTGTATGGCTTGATTGTATGGCTGTGTTTATCATGAACCGCACTGTTTGGTGGTCACTTGTTCCCAGATGGCTACCCACTTCTAAATCTGAGATTCTTTCTCCATCCCCATTTGAAGTACCAGGTCTAAGATTGCTCCCTCCTGAGTCGGTCCCCATATAGCTGTCTGAGACATGCCCCTGTAGGGCATCAAGAATGACCCTGTTTAGAAGTGCCTGCAAAGGTGCTCCAGTTAACATCTGGCATATTCAGGTCCCCATCAACAATATCTCCCTTTTTCTGCCATTCTAAGAAAGCCTTCTATCATTTCCTTGTCCATTCCCTCCCCTGAGATGGGGTCTGTATACAACCCCCATGCGGATTGTAGTGCCATTTCTGTCTCCAGGGTGACCCAAAGTGCCTCATCTGCTCCTGTTTACTCTTTAGTTCTGTTGCTTTGATCCCTTCCTTTATGTAGAGAGCTACCCTCCTCCTCTTTTACCCTCCCTATCCCTCCTGTAGATTGTGTATCCTGGGTATGGACATCCCAGTCATGGTTCTCCATGTACCATGTTTCTGTGACTGCCACAATATCCAGGCAACCCTCTTCCATCAAGGCCACTGGTTCAGGGAGCTTGTTACACAGACTATGGGCATTGGTACTCATCACCCTCCACTTTTTGATAGCCTTACCCCTTTTAGCACCATTACTGTCCTTACTGCCTTTGCCTTTTTTTACATTTAAATCTGTTCTGCTCACTAATAACTTCTGTACCTTGGTGTTTACCTCACTAATCACCATGTTTTGTGATTTTGTAACAGACACATAACATTTGCCTTTTACCCTGCTCACACTACAATAGCACAGTTTAGGTGAAACACACAATGCTACACAAAGAACCCCTGGAAGTTCAGAGCATAAGACTAAAAGAAAAGAAAAGAAAATAAGTTTATATATTATTTTTATACTTCATTTTTTTCAGAGAGAAAAATAAGAACAAGACCAGGATACAATAGTCACATCTCAGAAACATCTATTTACAAGTTCTCATAAGTGAAAATTTAATTATAATAATTTGTGTGGGGATAAAAGGAAAAATACTGCATATCAATTCCTTGCTCCAAGCTTTAAACACCCCTAATATAAGTATCCATAAAGTTCAGCTCTGGCAAAATAATTCAAATTGGAGTAAACCAAGATAAACAACATAGGGCATCTTTTATAAAAAAAAAATCATTAAGAAAAAAAAATACTCCCTTCATGATTTAAGTAGCCACTGGAATGTACTAAGTGATGTTGGCTGATTCCTCTTCATCCTGATCAGATCCCAGATTTGTGGGCAATGCAACATTGTTTTCATAGAATGCACGAGCAGCACCTACATCCAAGAAGTAGTAATCTTTACCTTGGAAATTCACTTTCAGTTTAGCAAGGGACGGAAAAACTGTATTTACCCCTGCTTGTAAGAATTCAGTTCTGATTGTTAGAAACCATTTTCTCTGATGGTGTGTAGCAAGGTAGAAGTCAGGAAACAGGTCCAGTTTATTACCTTCGTATAAAAAAAGTTCTTGTTTCTAGCAGCCTGCAATATTTTATTTCTTTGAGATACTGAGGCAAAGGTACAAATCACATACCTAAATCCAGGTTGAGTGTCCAAAGCCATAGAATCCTTTCTTGCTAATGGATGGAAAATGAATTCCAATACTACAGGCTGCTCAGGTGAAAATACCAAGGTGAGAATCTTCTCCACTTCCATTTTTAAATCATAGTTAGAAACTTGGGCTGATAAACTGATCAGCCTCAGATTTTTCAGGACGAGAATATTCTCTATTTTTTCCAATGTTGCCATCATATTCAGTTGCTTATTTTTAGGCACATTATTGGCTCCCTCAATAGTCAGGATCCTCTGTGATAGTATCTCAGTGTTCTCCTCTGCCGACTTCAATTTCTCCTCTAGTTTAGTTATCTTCTCCTCTATCTTCTGGCAACAGTTAGGAATCTCACCCAGGGTCTTTTGTACTTTTTAAAAAAGATGTTCTTGTGTCCCCCTGGAGCTCCAAGAGAAAAGCTTGAATTGAAGTCAAAGTAGGCTTGGCTGAAGTCTTTGCCTTTGCACCAAGTTCAGGGCATGGTGGTATTGGAAGGCCATTGCCCCATCTGGCTGTGGAGAACCCTCTGTTCCCCACTGCAAGGCTGGTTTTCCTGTTTTTGAGAAAAAAATATTTTTCTAGCAAGTCAACTCTTCCATCTGCCCCTTCTTTATTCTTGGCTCAGTTTTCTGTGGCCATTTGATGACCAAAAATGTCCTTTAGAAGATGAAGGAGGCAGATTTAAGCATTCAGTGTAACAGACCTCAGAAACATGCATGCAGCCATATTAAATCTCAGCAGTGCTCCTCCTCCCCCTTTTTTATTTTTGATAGATGTGCAAAAGTGCCAACAAGCAGCAGCTGGGCACTGACTGCCATCTAACCCTTCACTTGCTGCCTCGGCCTTCATCATACTACAGTAGCACAGCTCAAGAGGACACGCAATGCTACAGGAGTAGTCCCAGTTAGTTTGGAGCTTGAAGATTGGATGAAAAGATAAATGTTGTTTGTATTTTTTTTTATTGGATGCTGCAAGAGTGCCAGCTAGCACCAGCTGGGCACCAGTATGCTGCCAGCTGACAAAACATACTGCCCATTTTACAGATCACAATTACTAGCACTGCTCAGAAAGACATTCACAATGCTACAGGTGGAACCCCAGGAAGTTTGAAACTGGACAAGTGGAAGAAAAAAATATTTTATATGTATTTTTTTATTATTTGTATAGGATGCCACAAAAGTACAAACTATCTGTGGCCAGGCACCAGTAGGCTGTCAGCTGACACACCCTTGCTGAACAGTGCCCTAACTGTTGGACGGAAGCCAATCTGCTGTATTATGCAGAAACAGACTAATCTTTGCAAACTATTGCAGTCACTGAAAACAGTAGAAGTCCTTCTTATTTTAGTTTATAAAAAAAGGCTGTTTTCTTTTTGCTGTTGTGGGCACATGGGCACTACTGAGTTGCAAACACTTACTCAGTTGTTGATTGTTGCCCTGTAACTCCCTTATACATCATCCAGAGTCTTTGTACTATACTTGAGAGCATAGGAAAAGGAGACCATTCACACAATATTTCAAGGTAAAGGATCATTTTTATTATGTGAAAAGATTTCCAGTGTGTCCCACCAATGTGTTAGTGTGTAAGCAAACCCCTTCCTCAAGGTGGACAAATCAGTCTTCCTTCTGTGTATATTTCAATTCAAATAACATAGAATCAGATGTTGCAGGGCTGTAACTTTGCTTCTGCCTCATTAGAACACTTACTATAATGGTTTCTGATTCTGTCTGAGTGACAGAGCTCCGAAGTGTACACAGAAGCAAGACTGGCTGTCCACCATGTGGAAATATGACTTGCAAGTCTGGGAGCCATTATCCAAGTGACAAGCAGAGAGAAAAGTTGAAGTGTGCAACATAAGTGGTACAGTATCCCTATGAAAGAGAAATAAACTAACTACTTAAAAGCTCAAGAAAAGCAGTGCCTGAAACACATTAAACAGTTCTATTAGTAAGTATAGGTAGCAGTTGAGAAACTTACTTCCAGTTGCATTTCCCAGTCATTTGATTAGCTGTGTACTTCAAAGAAAACAAAACCAAAAAAAAGAATAGGAGGAGCAGAGGGGGAAGCTGTTGAAATTTTCAATGGGTATCAGTGATTCTGAAACTGTGATAGGAGAAGGAGGGACAACCCCCCAGAGTGATTGCAATATTTTTTTGCTATGCCTTCACTAACTAACATAAAAAATGCTGCTGTCCAACATGACTCCTTGATCTTCATAAAACAAAAGAAAATAGTTGTTCTAGGTGATTCAGCACTGGAAGTCCACAACCACCTCATTGCCTTGCTGTTCAGTGCCCATGGACACCTTCCTCTCCCAGTTCCTCTGAAAGCAAGCCCCTGGTACCAGAAGCCTGTTGCTCTTCAGTGCACTGATCAGTCTAACAGAGTTTTTTTTCTCTTGCTTTCCCCCCTGCTAAATTAAGGAAGAAACATCCCTTGAAGCATCCCTGCATTGGTAGGGTTTTGTATGTGGGATTTTCTGAAGAGACGTGAATGTTTTCTTCTTTTTGGAAGATTTTCCTAGCTAATATATCTACATTTAATCAAAATCCCTGCTTAATCTACCTATCAACTTAACACCAAGCATGCAAGTGAGCTCTCTTGCTACACTGTGCATTGAGTTGAGTCTGAAGTTAACCCAAAGCTATCAGTCACACTTCTCAGTTTAACAGTGCTTTTTTAAATGAGATTGAGGAAAAGAATATAACTGGGAACTATGTCCTTATGGGGGATTTTAATTACCCTGCCATAAATTGGTCTACTCAAACAGGTAATAGTCAACTAGAGAATCGTTTTATAGATACAATGGAGTTTGCCCTTTAAGGGGCAGACCATGTTGTCCTGGTGCACCCCTTTCCTCTGTCATGGAATGGTTGTGCTCAGGAGGGAAGGGGGGAAGGAAGGGGAGGGGCTAAGGGCCAGAACAAAGGTTAGGTAACAGGAAAGGGAGGGGTGAAGGGAGGTACATAAAGGACAGCACAAGGGGGCCTCAGCCACTTTTTGCTGGAGTTTTTGATTCTACAAACAACTGCAGCATGTCAGATTGGCATATTTAATTGAGGTTGGTTCACCTGAAGAAAAAAGGTAAGGAAGCAAACGACTAATTTGGTGGAGGACAATTGAAGTTGGTTTAAAAAAAAAAAAGGAAATATAATGTATTTTATAAATATAGTTGGGGGAAGACTGACATAAGATATGATAAAGACAGAGAGAGATGTGTAATAACCAATAGGATGCTGTGCAAAAAAATAAAACAAGGGAGCTGATGTGGTGATTACTGTTTATATTTGTCCAATTCATCCTTTTTGTTTTGAGCGGTAATGATAGTAGTGCGTGGTTCAAAAGGGGCTTGGCAGGCATGTTGGGCTTATAAGGCAGGGAATTTATCTTGGCATGGAGATGTTTAGTCATGATAGAGAACGCGAGGTGCTAGGCAGCTGTAGAAGCAATTGGTTTCTGGATCCAGTTTTAGTTTTCAACAGACCATGCTGTTTCCCCCCGGTGGCAGGGGCTTAGCCACATGTAAGTTGTGGCGATAAGGTGGTGTGTGTGTTGTTCACCGAGATCTTGTGGTGTGGCAAGGCATGTCGGCGATGTTGTGGCACATGTAGAAGCCAAGTATTGGAATCGCGCCAGAGTTTAAATGTTGTCTTCACAGAGAGAGCGGTAGCAATGGAGGCCGAATAATAAAGGGGGCATGTCTACAGTAAGGGTGAGGAATTTTTTGCACTTTTCCGTGGTATGGTAGGCCTGGAAGAGGCCCTGAAAGCAGAGTGGGGAGTGAGAAGGAGCAGGAGCACGAACTGGCAACCACGTGGCATGACATCACACGCCGCGTGGTTGTCGCGACAAAGCCCCATCCTGTTTTGCCATGTACTGCATGGGGTCCTGGTCGGTTACTGCAGTACAGGCCTAGGAGGGCCGAATCCTTCATTTGGAAGAATTTTTCTGTTGCGTTTTAGCCATGGCATCAAGGCAGACTTCAGGGTAGTGGCTGTGGGGTGTTGGACGCTGATTTAATGGGCTCTTGGATGGTTTTTGAGACCCATGAGGGGAGCAGCTCAGTAAGGGACCAGCAGGCGAGAGGCCCTATAACAAGGGGGCGGAAGCACGCCATAGTAACGCTCGCATGGCATGACGCCGCACCTGCAACAGTCGCGAGGACAGGGGAAGGGGAAGGAAAGGAGCAGCAGGGTAGGAGAGGGAAAAAGGCAAGGGAGGTGGGTGTGTTTTACAGGGGGAGCCTGGCTAGCAATGGGAAAGGGGAGCGCAGATGCGCACGTATGCCAATTGGGTTGGGGGGAGAAACGGACACTCCCCCACTCCAAGGGAGCCTCGTGGCAGCCTCCAGTTGGTTGTTGTTGTGGGGACAGCAAACCCACTCAAAGAGAAATTGTATTTATAGCCTGGCATCGCCCATGAGGGAGATATAGGGAGAGGAAGGGGGGGCACACACAAAAAAAGGAGAATTTTATATATAACAAGGGGTCAAGGGAATGCTAAAATGGGGTCAGTGGAGAGGCGCAGAGGGGGGCGACGAGCTGCCACTTGGTGTGGCACACACACCAAGTGGGTGGCAGGGAACAGGCATCATGACGATTGTTGCCATTGGAAGGTGAAGCCCTCAATGTTAAAAAAAAAAATAATAACCTTGGCTGCTCAAGAATACTGGGTGAAAGGGGGGCACATGGACACAAAGGGGCAAAGCGGAGCAGGATGGAGGCATGTTAAGGGAGGCCCAATCGGGCATGCTGGCGCATGGCAGAAGGGACAGAGGGAAGGCAAAAAAAAATAAATAAATAAAAATAATATAGGTATATAATGAATCTTGTTCTCTTCCTGTAGTTGTCTTCACAGAGAGAAGGAGCGAAGGATATGGCGCCAAAGAAAAGCAAGCCATCGAAGGAAGATGCCTACAGGGCTATAATCGAATTGGCAGAAAAAGCCAACAGAATGTGGGAACTGGTCGAAGGGGAGGAACCAGGGAGACATGGGGAGAAAAGGAAAGTGGGCCCTGAAAAAGGGGGCAGAGGGAAGCGACCAGCCGAAGGGCCACGCAGCCCCACTAGGGTACCACCGCTGGTAGTGGGACCTGCCAGGGTGGCTGATCCAGTACCTCTGCAGCCCATAGACGTGGCAATGCCAGTACCTCCGCCTGATCAAGGTGGGATCTCCCTTGATGAACCCGGACCAGATCCCCAGAATGTAGTGTTCCTTCCACAAACCCTAGTAGTTCACCCTCCTCCTCAACCACAGGGAGAAAAAAGGGGACACTTGGAAGACGCCAGGCAACACAGCACAGACAAGGTTACAGGTAATGCACCCAGCACAGTGGGGGACAGTATAAAACAAAATATATGTCAAATTGTGTCAGCGCTGGGTACAGGAGGGTTAGGGCAGATGGAATTGGCTCTGGCAGGGATTAGGATGGAGAAAGAGGTGCCAGGAAGAAATGAAGGGAGTACAGAGAAAGAAGGGAAAGGTACAATGGAGATAGGTGCACACGGGATGAGGATAGGCGAGCATGTTATACTGGCCAAAAAAGAAAAAATATGGAAAGGGGAGTATGTAGATATATTCACCTTGGTGAGCCAGGAAGCGGCAGCAAAGTATGAGGAAGCTGAGAGCATAGGTAAGAGTGAAATGGCAGTGGCAATAGTACTTTTAGGAAAAAAGGAGGAGGACAAGTTCACGAAAGGGAAGACTTGGGACGGGTGGTTCTTAGGTTTTGCCACTTTCTCAGCCATCATCTTGGAAAAGAGAACGGAGCTGGGCATCCCACTCATCACTTATTCCTTGATAATAAAGAGGGCAAAAGCAAACGGGGGGTGGGGTGGTTATACTATGATGAATTTTTTCGACAGAGAATGGCAGCATTCGGGAATGTAAGGTGGGACACAAAGCAGCTAGACTTATGGACAGATTACATAACAGATCAGTCCACACCCGAAGGGGAATGGGGGAGAAAAGGGGCGACACCCCAGAGATGCTGCTGGGCTTACAACAGGGCGTTTTGCTCATGGCATCAATGTTATTTTCGGCATGCTTGTTCAAAATGCGGGGTTGGTCACCCGGCAAGCAGATGCAGGACGACATGGGCCCAAGGGGCACAGGGACACGGGGGTCAAGTGTCAGGTCAACAGTTCTTTTGAGAAGGGTAGGGGTTTAAAGGGCAGACATGGAATAGGGGAGGGAGGGGCAGGAGGAACATGAGTAGAGGGGGTCAGAATCACTGACCAGAAGAACCTTACACAAGGTGGGAGGGCAGGGACGGGGAGAAGTAACAGGTGGAATGACAGGGAGCAGTTTGGGGTAGCTAGAACCCCCATTGACTTAGAGGCATGGACAGCCTGTTTGGACAGATATCCAAGCAAAAGAGTGGGGAATGTGATTATAAAAGGTTTTAGCACGGGGTTTTCACTGTAGTGTGAGGGGCCCAGACAAGCGAGGGAGGTGAGCAACCTGGGGTCGGTTAAAGGAAAGGAAGAAATGTTGAGACAGAAGATAGAGAAAGAAAAGGCAGCAGGGAGAGTAGAGGGCCCATTTGACAGCCCCCCATTGTGAGACATGCAGATTTCGCCATTGGGTTTGGTACCCAAGAAACAAGAGGGGAAGTATAGGGTGATTCACCACCTGTCCTATCCAGAAGGGGATTCGGTGAATGATTTCATCGGGGAGGAACATAGTAAGGTGACATATGCGACACTAGTGAATGCAGTCTGGATAATCCAGGCTACTGAGGATGCATGGATGTAAAAGATGGATATTGAATCCGCTTTCAGACTGCTGCCAGTTAGGAGAGAAGACTGGGATCTATTGGGTTTTAAGATTGGGGGGCAGTATTATTTCGACAAAGCCATGCCAATGGGATGTTACATAGCATGCGTGACATTCGAAGCATTCAGCACATGCTTGCAATGGATATTTCAAGAAAAAACTGGTTATAGAATGGTAATTCATTATCTGGATGACTTTCTTTTCATTGGGAGGGGGAGAAGAGAGATGCAGAGGATGCTGGGCAAGTTTCAGGGATTATGCAGGGAGCCAGGGGTTCCACTGGCACCAGAAAAAACAGAAGGGCCCAGCAAGGTGATGGAGTTCCTGGGGATTGAGATAGATGTACTGAAAGAGATATTCAGGCTGTCGGACAAAAAAGTGAGGAAACTGAATGAACTGATCCACGTACACACCAGCAGGAGAAGGGTACAACTAAAACAAGTGCAACAAGTACTGGGCCACCTAAACTTCACCTGCAGGGCCATTGGACCAAGGAGGGCATTCACAAAGAGGTTAGCTAGGGCTACAGCAGGGGTCACCAGACCACATCACTGGGCGGATCTGACAAAAGGTGTCAGGGAGGATTTTGAAATATGGGAGGAATTCCATAGGGAATATAACGGCTGTTCATTCTGGCAAGAAGAGTGGGTGTAAAACACAGACCTCTATCTCTACACAGATGCAGCCAGGGGGTCTGGCATGGGGGTTACCTGAGGGGCAGGTGGTTTGCAGAATCATGGCCCGATAGCTGGGTAAAGGATGGGACAATAAGAGATATAACATTGCTGGAAATCATTCCCCTATGGACATGCTCCCTGGTATGAGGGGAGGAACTACGGGATCAGAAAGTGACCTTCTGGTGTGATAACAGATCAGTGGTAGAGGTCCTAAACAACAGGGGAGCCTGGAAAGAGACGGTCATGAAAGTATTGCGACATTTAGTTTTAAGGGCTTTGCAGCTGAACATGTGATTCAGAGCAAAACATATAGAAGGGGTACACAATACCCTGGCTGACAGCCTTTCCCGTCTGCAGCTGGACCATTTCTGGAGGCTGGCACCAGCAGCGGAGTAACAAAAAAAACCTATACCAACGAACATCTGGGACATTGGCAAGAAGGATCAGAACTGCTGTTTCGCAGCTCATGGGCACCTCGGACACTGAGGGCTTATGATGGGGCCTGGCGGGTGTTTCAGACATTCAGGACTGAGCACCACATGGAGGTAAGTGGGCCACTCACAGAGGAACAGTTGGGAATGTTCACGATGGTACAGTGGCAGAGAGGGACCACCCACACCACAATGGGGGTTTATCTAGCAGGGATTAGTGTTATCTGCAGCCTAAAGGGGTGGAAGGACCTGACAAAATCACTGCTCATCAGGAGGATGATGCAGGGATGGGGCAGGTTGAAACGTGGGCCAGGAGATAATAGGAGGCCAATAGGGGAGCGGTGGCTAATAAGGCTAAAGGAGGTGCTCCCGGTAATATGCAGATCAAAGGCTGAGGCCCAGCTATTTCACACAATTTATGTGATAATGTTTGCAGGGGCGATGAGAGTGAGTGAGGTGGTAGGACATGGGAAAGAGGACAAGGAAAGAGGCTTGGAGTGGGACGATGTAAGCTGGGAGGTGAAAGAGATACAGATCACGATCAGGAGGTCAAAAATGGACCAAAGAGGACAAGGTTGCATGTTGGCACTGAAGGGGCAAGTAGAGGTTGCAATATGCCCAGTGCAGGCTCTGTGGGCTTTCACCGCAGAGCAGGGGACCAGGACGGGAAAGCTATTTGTACATGGTGACGGGAAAAGGGTCACCAGCTATCAAGTCACAGCATCGCTTAAAAAGGGCATGCAATTCATGGGGGAGGACCCAGCTAATTACTCATCCCATTCCCTATGGATTGGAGCTGCCTCACAGTGGGCAGCAATGGGGGAACCTGTGAAGGACATTTTGGAAAAAGGGTGCTGGTGGTCAGCCAGTTATAAGAGATACATTAGAGCACTGAAATAAGAAAAAAATGTGTGCATGTGTGTGAAGAAAGTGCTCTTAGTGGGAACTGCAGGTCGGGGGAATGGAAAAGTGGGGGGGGGAATGGGGAAAGAATTGGGGGGGATAATACGGTGCTGACACTAAGAGTATGTGTAAAATAATTAATTTTCCCTGAACCCCATAGGTAGAGGGAGGAGCACGGAAGTCTGGATCTGTGGTCATTCCTATATTTATTGGGCTGAAAAAAGAGCAGAAAAGAAGGCTGGGGGAAAGCAGCTGTACCAGGATGTGAGACAGTGTAGGTTGGTCTGGCATGGCATACGTGGTATGAGATGGGCACAGCTGCTTCTCTCTTTGAATGAACTCAGTTGGGCCAGTCCAGACCTAATTATTATACATCTAGGGGGCAACGACCTGGCGGGCAGACCATGGGTAAACACATACTTACAGATAAAAAGGAATCTAGTGGCAATACGACAGTGGTGGCCTCAGGTGTGCCTCGCCTGGTCAGATATGATACCGAGAAGGGTATGGAGGCAGAAGCACAGCTACAGGGCGGTGGAGAGGGCCAGAAGAAAGATGAATAGGAGGGTGGTGACACTGGTAAGGCAGATGGGGGGACAGGTGATACTGTGGGGGATAGAAGAATGGGTGGAGGACTTCTACAGGTCAGATGGTGTGCACCTGTCGGATCTAGCCATAGACATGTTCAATACAGAAACAATGGGTTTCATAGAGGCATGGAGGAAATCGGCGAAAACTGGAATATAAAAAAAAGAAGGGGAAAGGACCGTCCCTGAGGTGAGGGAGAGTGATACCCTAAGTATGGGGGAAGCCAGCCATCCAACACAAGCTGGAGACTGGCTACTGGGGAAAAGGGGGAGGAGGGAAGGGGGGAAGAAAAAAGGAATACCACAAGAAGAGGAAGAAGATGAAGAAGAAAGCGGTCTCTGTTTTCACCGTTACCTAGCGGGAAAGGAGAAGAAGGCACCCAGGTTTTCACCTGGGGGAGGGATAATCAGAGATTGATATATGGATGGAAATAAATTAAATTTCTGAAAATAGCATAATAAAGAAATGGAAAATGGAATATGGAATTATGAATATAAATAAACTAATTGCCAATCTGAGCACAACAACAAACAATGGTCTCTGTCTTTTTGTGAGGGAAAAGGGGGGAATCCGGGACAATGAATCAAAATAATCTTGAACAATTAGTTTAGGATGCGACCAGGGAGGAAAACATGTTAGATTTATTTTTTACCAATTTTGATGCTGGGACCTCAAGTCCCAAGCTTTTGCCACCTCTGGGCAATAGTGACCACTTGATGGTACAATATGATATAAATATCAGTATTAAACATCCAAGTAGGGGGGAAGATAACATTTAAGGATTTTTATAAGGCTGATTATTTAAGTATGAGAAGATATCTAGATATTTGGAACTGGAAGCAGGAACTAAATAGTCTTAGTCTAGAAGAGGTTTTGGGTAGACTTAATGACAAAATAATTACATGCATAAATGAATGGGTGCCTGAAAGAACAAAATATAACAAAAGTCACAGGGTGCCCTAATGGTTGAACATTAGAATCCATACAGTCATAAGAAAGAAGAAAAAATTATATGAAAGATATAAGAAACATCCCACTGAAGCTAACTTTCATTCACATAAGGCAGCTGTTAAAAAATGCAAACATGAAATTAAAAAAGTGAAACAAAATGTGGAAAAACACCTGGCAACTACTATCAAAGACAACTACAAAACATTTTACAATTATATTGGCTCCATCATTCCCAACTTAAGTTCCTCTATCCTATCAATTTCTTACCTCCATAACTCCGTAATCTCACTCTTTTTTCTCTCTCTCTGTCCACATATACATATTCATGACCCTTTGTTTTACTCCAGTCACTCAAAGTACCTATTACCTATTTCAGCTCTCCTTGGCGACCCAATTATCACCCTAGCTCTTCTACCTTTTCCCCATTTCTCTACCCTGACATCTGAAAAGCAACCATGGAATCCTAACAAAATACACGCTATTGGGTCTTGATCCCCCCCGCCAACCTGGCTCTTCCCATCCCTGCTCACCACTGTACCGTCTGGCAGCTTCTAAATTTATTCCCAAGTTTAAGAGCCAGAACTATAATTGCATTTGGGGGCTGCCACCCATAAATGGTTCCCCACAACTTACTATCATGTCTTTGGACCACAACTTATTGATTCACAACTGTATATGATTCTCTTGTATTATGTCAGTCAGGTATTCCATCGTATGTCTTCATTGTTGCCTCTGTCTTCAAATGTAAATTATATGCAGTGTATATAAAATTGTGTATGTGTCTACTTACTTTTTCATATGTAATGTATTTCCTTGTGTACCTGACCCTGTATATGGTTCTCTTGTATTATGTCAGCCAGGTATTCTACCGTATGTCTTCATTGCTGCCTTTGTTCTCAGATGCAAATTGTATATAGTGTATATATAATTGTGTATGTGTGTACTTTTATTTTCCTATGTAATGTATTTCCTTTTGTACCTGACCCTATTATCCCCAGGTCCATCTTGCAAATGAGCCTTGCTCAATGATGATCGCCTGGATAAATAAAGATTTTGATTGATTGATTGATTGAAAGGAAACAGCAACACAGTAAGCCCCATTATGACCCAGAGAGGTCTGGTGAACTCTGAAAAAGATATTGCCACTGAATTAAACTCCTATTTTCTTAGTGTATATAGAAACAAGGAGCAGATCTTGAAAGAAATACCAGGCCTTCAAAATGATTTCACACAGTATTTACCACAGGATGTAACAGAGGTTATTAATTCACTCAAAACCAACAACTCCCATGGGACAGATGGACTAACAACTAAGTTTCCGAAGGAACTGGACAGCAAATGGCAGGCATTATCTCAAAGCTGTTTAACATCTCCTTAAAAGAAGGAAAAACAATACCTGAGTGGAGGGAGGAACTAATAACACCAGTATACAAAGGAGGCTCCAATTTGGATGTCACACATTACAGACCAATTAGCCTGACCTCCATTCTAGGTAAAATGTTAGAAACTTTACTGCAAAAACATATACTGGAACATCTAGCAGAAATAGGGGATATAGGTCCAGCTCAGCATGGCTTTGTTACAGGCAGGTCATGCTTGAACAACTTGTTGCAATTCTTCAAACCAGCCAGTGCTGTCTTAGATAAAGGTATGCCTGTAGATGTGGTCTTTTTGGACTTCTCAAGGAGTTAGACACAGTGGCCCATGATATTTTGATTGAAGAACTTATTAGATTGCAATTCCACCCAAATATCATTAGGTGGCTATGTTTGTGGTTAGATAATAGGAAACCGTGCATGTCCATAAGGGGCTTTAAGTGTGAATGGGGCCCAGTGACTAGTGGAGTTCCCCAGGGCTCTGTTTTGGGCCAAGTTGTTTTTAATATACTAGTGTGATCTATGCAAACATCACCAAGGACATGGTTATGTATACAAGCTGTCAATTGTAAGGTTGGTGGCATAGTAAATAATATTGAAACTGCTAAAAGATTTCAAGAGGATTTAGATCAACTAGGAAACTGGGCTCAGCAACATAAATTATTCTTTTTTTTTGTGAAATCCATTTTATGCACCCTGATGCCCGGGCATCCTCCTGGGGTGCTCACTCGGCATAGGCTTCTACTCCCTACCTGAATCCTGTCACCAGCTTCCTCCCCTTGAACACCCAGGCTGGTCAAGCCCCCCCAGATCACCCCTTGGGGGAGGGCACACCCTCCTGTGGAGGCCTTTCTGAAATTAGAGGGACCTACCTGGGTGTTGGTTCGGCCATGGGAGTCCCCTGGTGCACTGGGCTGCTAATGGGATGTGTACCTGCTCCTGGGGCCCCCTTCATCTCCACATGCCACAGAGGGTTTTCTCATGTTGCTTTCCCCTGCAGAGCACGGACATGCAATGGCATCCATGATGCAAGCACCAACACCTGCCGACGCTCCACCTCCCCCAGTGTCCGCTTTGTGCCCCCTACCACCAAAAAGAGCTGCCCCGGATTGGCACTACCCCAAATCCCTTCCCAGGAAGGGAGAGCAGTCCTCCGGATGCTCAAGCCCTTCCCTCCCCTGCAGACCCCTGGTGGCCTGAGTCCATTCATGAACCCAGGATGATGACGTAGTGCGAGGTGTGGCATCCAGCGCCTCAACCCTCAGTGCCACCGGGCCGGGAAACATAAATATTCTTTAATGAATCAAAATGCAAGGTTATGCGCTTGGGGAAGGATAACCCAGAGGTTGAATACACATTAAATGGAATCCCATTACAGGTAACAACAAATGAAAAGGATCTTGGAGTTTATATAACAAAAGATCTTGAGTTTAATACACATACTCATGAAACAACTAGGAAATGTCACGGCATAATCCAGTGTATCCTCAGGCATATAAAAAGTAGGGAAGCTGAGGTACTTTTCCCTCTATATACCTCCTTGTTAAGGCCTCATTTGGAATACTGTTCTCCCTTTTGTGCCCCATATACCACAGAGGGCAAAAATAAAATGGAAAAAGTACAACAGATAATTACTAGACAAATAAAACATATGCATGGGCTTGACTACAATGGAAGACTAAAAAAGTTAAAATTATACTCGGTGGAATATAACACTAGATTAAGTACCTGGTCCACTGACAAAGATAATTAAACTATCCCTCTGCCACTCCACATTCCCCCAAATCTGGAAAGCTGCCACAGTCACTCTGGTACACAAGGGTGGTGACTGGTCTCTTCAAAACAACTACAGGCTGATCTCTATACTCCCCCCACTCTCCAAGGCCCTTGAAAGGATTGTGACTGACCAGCTGGTGAAGTACTTCAATCAACATTAGCTGCTATTCCCAGAACAGCATGGTTTCTGGCTGGCCATAGCACCATTATGGTTCTCCTGGAATTTACCGGATTCACACATAATGCTCTTGACAAAGGGCACATTGTAACAGCGGCCTTTGCTGGCCTATCAAAGGCATTTGACACATCCATCATGCCCTCCTCCTTGAACAGCTCTCAGACATAGGGCTCGCCCTAGAAACCATAGCATGCTTTTGTAGCTACCTTAGCCTGTGATCACAGCAAGTAAAGATCGGGGACCTCCTATCAGAAAGTCGACTGGTCAGATCAGAGGTACCACAAGGATCCATACTCGGTCCGTTACTCTTCAGTGTCTTCCTAAACAACCTCCCTGCTGTTTGCAACAGCCGCATGCTCCTCTATGCAGATGATGTGGTGATCTTTACTAGTAACCTTGACCTTTCCCTGCTAGAATACAACCTCCAGAGTGGCTTTGCAGGGGCTGAAAAATGGTTCAAAGAGCAAAAACTGGTCATAAACTATAAAAAGACCAAGACCATGTTCTTCGCCATTGCCCAAAACAAGCTAAAGGGCTATTCCCTGGCAATTCAGAATGAGTCCCGTAACACGCCAGAACTAGTCCCCCATTTCAAGTACCTGGGAATCACACTGGACACTGCCCTGTCTTACACACAACACATTGACATTATGGCCAAAGCCTTTAACACCAGGATCGGTATCCTCTATAGGCACAGACATTGCTTGACATATGAAGCTCTGAACTTGGCAATTAACAGTTCACTCATTACCTTGATTGACTATGGCATAGCTATCTATGGCTCCGCTACTGACCCGGAGCTCCAATGCCTCTCAACAGCCTTAAACACAGCCTGCCACCTGCCCACTAATGCCCCAAAACTCACCCATACCTATGAGCTTTATGCAAGATTGGGCTGGCTTCAATTGAAGGACAGAATATATTATCAAACCTGCCTACTCGCAAAAAAGGTCTCACTAAACTTACTTCTTCAAGGAGTTCTGAGCCTTCTGTCACCACCAGCACCACGTCAAGCACACCAGGAGCTTCAATACACAAGTATTCCAAGTGCCCAGATGCTGCACAACTATGGCCAAGTGATCCTCTGCTCACCGGGCCCCTCTGTGGACAAATGGTCTACCATCTGACATAGCTGGAGCCACAACCCTTGGTTCCTTTAAATGCAAACTCCGTCAGCGCCTCACTGACAATAGTACATGTAGGTGCCCCTGCTAGTCTGCAGCCCCAGCTTTAGTCTGCCTCAGCACTTCCAACTCCTGACCTGACAAGTTAAGTCTTTACCCACGCACTTGCCTCCCACCCCTTTTGCCCTAACACTTGCATCCCACCCACTACCCCTTGGATATTTTCTTTCCCGCTGCCCTTCCTATCCCAGCTCCCACTGTTCCTCCCTACCTCACCCTAACACTCTGCCTCTGCCTATCTCTCTGCTGCAGGATGCTGACATACCATGTACTATGCCTTAGCACAGTTTGTGTAACTGTTTCTCATTGCAACCCATGTACTGTTGAATTTTTTTGTACTCTGTATGTATAATTAATGTAACTTTATTGTGTCTTCTTGTGTTAATGTGTCCCCGTGTTGCTGCAGACTGTGGCACAATATGTATAAATTAATTTGAATTGTGCAGCTTATCCTCCGACAGCTCTGATGAACTCAGACTGCAGCCAGAGACAGAAGAAATGGCCCTTTATGTAGCCCAGCAGGGAAATCAAGGCAGGGAGGAAGTGACGCCTTTTTTGTTTTTTCAAATTCTGCTAAAAGAATCCAAACTTGAGTCAGGAGCCCCGACTGGCACAAAATTTAAGTAAAAACTTCACACAAAAGAGCCCCTGTGGAGCTTCGGTTGCTGCAGACTGTGGCACAATATGAACAGGTTAATTTAAATCATACAGCTGATCCACCAACAGCTGCAATGAGCTCAGACTGCAGCCAGAGACAGGAGAAACAGTCCTTTATGTAGCCCAGCGGAGTGATCAATGCAGGGTGGACTTGGTGCCTTTTTTTTTTTTTTTTTAAATGCCGCTGAAAGAATCTAAACTCTAGTTGGAAGGCTTGACTGGCACAAGACTTAAGTCAAAGGCTCCCACAAAAGAGCCCTGTGGAGCTCCGGTTGCTGCAGACTGTGGCACAATATGTATGAATTAATTTAAATTGCGCAGCTCGTCCTCCAGCAGCCCTGAAGGCAGGGAGGACTTGGTGCCTTTTTTTTTTTCAAATTTTGCCAAGACAATTATTGTGGGGGGTAGGAATATGTAGGCTGTTGGTTAACTAGGATCTGCAGCTTATCTAGTAGGTAGGGAAATGGGCAGACTAGGTGAGCCAAGCGATCCTTATCTGCCATCAAAGTCTATGTTTCTGTGTTTCTATGAGACAGTAGAAATGGCCCTTTATCTAGCCCAGTGGGGTGATCAAGGCAGGGAGTGCTTGGCACCTTTCTTTTTTTTTTCAAATTCTGCCAAAAGAATCCAAACTCTAGTCTGGAGCCTCGACTGGCACAAGACTTAAGTCAGAAGTTCCCACAAAAGAGCCCTGTGGAGCTCCGGTTACTGCAGACTGTGGCACAATATGTATAAATTAATTTAAATTGTGCAGCTCATTCTCAGCTATGCCATCAACAGCTCCATCACAGCTATTTTTTAATGCATCACAAAACCATACTAAAGATGTTACAAAGGCACTGGAAAACTGTTGCGGTCTAAAGTTCTCTTCTATACTTTAATTTTCAGTGACTATCATTGGTGTCTGGAGATGTTGTGTTATTTATTATTGTGTTTGTTGTTTTATGGAATTATGTTTTATTATTGTAAAGCGCCTTGATATTTTGAAAGGCACTTAAAAAATAAAGTTTATTATTATTATTAATTTTAATTTACACTGGAGCATACTGAAATGCAACAAGGTGTCTCTGAGATACTGTATAGCATGCTGTTTATCCCAGGTTACTCCATGTCAAAAAGGGATTAACTGCTTATAAAACTGCTATGTTCCCTGCATTAACTCTGCTGCAGAATACTGTAGTATTACGTTGTATCTGTATTTGCCAGACTCCTATACATTTGTGGCAGAGTTTGCTAGTTTGTGTGGCATGTGTTATTCGGTGCTGTGATCTAAGCTGTTCAGCCCTTGAATGAGATATCATGTTGTCTTAGACAGTAAAATGTTATTGTAGGGAGAGCAAAATGATATATATTACATGACATTAAAACACGAAGAAACATTATAACATGAAGACATTTTAAAAAGGCTTACTATCATTAAATGTAAATAATGCAAAGGGCCTTATGGAATGTATTCAAAATTCCTGAAGGAAGTAGCTAAGGAACTTGATAGTCCCCTGCAGACAGGGGAAATCATGCAAAGCAAACCTCATTTTAATTTTTTTTTCAAATGTTACCAAGGGTTTTGATGTGGAAAATTGTATTGCTGTATATTTGGATTTCAGTAAAGCATTTCATACTGTACCACATTGGCAGCTAGATTATAAGCCAGAAAACCTAGGTATAACTAGGCATAGAGTAATTTAGGAGTGATTAAATGTGTTCTGAATAGGTTGCAGAAGAGGAACCCAAGAGTCTCAAATAAACAATAAGGTATGACAGGGTCAGCATTGTGTGAGGATAATGGTACATTTCATTTTTTTTTTTTTTATCACTACTCTATTTTTCTCTCCTTGCAGCCGCAGTCCTGCTATACATCCAGCCACTGCTCCTACCTTCACCTCCAAACCCGAAGCTGATGTGCCCAGCTGGCATATGCAGCTACGACCATCAAGAGGAGCTCCCCCTTTAGCCCCTGCACCCAGTGAGGATCTACTACCTCCATACGCCTATATCAGGCGTCGTTGGCTGGTGAAGTGAGCGGCCATCAAGCTGCTGTGGACCATGCTACCCTTTTTCTCCCTAATGGGAGCACAGACATGCACTGATGCCAGCGCACAACGTGCAGACGTCTGCCGTGCCCCCTCCCCACTGAGCACCTGTGCCACTGCAGTTCCTCTGGGTGTCCCCAGGGACCGCCAGAGCATGGCATGCACCCACCCCTTTCCCCAAAACTAGGAGAGCTGTCGTCGGACACTCAATCCTAGTCCTCCCCTGCCAACCCCCGATGACCCAGGCTCATTCCTGAACCCGGATCACCAGTGTGGAGCCAGGTGTGGTATCCAGTGCCTCAACCCTCAGCGCCACCAGGCTGGCCCTGGAAAATGGTACATTTCAAGTGAGTTAAATAGCATGGCCATAGGCTGAGTGCTTCCACCAAATAAAAAGTGTCATTATTCCACCACAATGCAAACACTACATTACCTTAATGAGATTATTGCAAATTCTAGGTTGCCTGTTTGCTAAGTAGTGTTCCTCCATGGGGTCCTACATGAGTCAAGAATATTCTTGATGGAATTGTGGGTGTAAGCAGAAGGGAGGAACAGGGTGCAGGAATGCACTATTTTTAAGCGAAAAAGATGTTTCAGGACTAGAGGGCATGGGATGAAGTTGGAGGGAGGACGATTCAGAGGAAACGTGAGGAAGAATTTCTTCACAGAATGGGTGGTGGACAAGTGGAACACCCTGCCAGAGGAAGTGGTGGGGGCTGAAACAATCATGGGATTTAAGAATGCATGGGATAGACATAAAGGAATTCTGGAGGTCAGGGGTAAGGGGCAACAGACTTCCTGGAAAACATAAACTGAACTTACAAACTTAAATGGGCAGACTGGGTGGGCCATAGGCCCTTATCTGCCGACACTGTCTATGTATCTATGTATCTATGAATGGGCCTCAGGAGGCATCTTCAACAAATAAAATAAAAATAGAACTGGATTTCAATTAATTGTGTTAATCAGGCACAGTGGTTCATCTAATGTTTCAGCTCTGAGGCCTCTGTATTGGGGCATCATGGTTGTGGTCATCTGTGAAAGCTAGCACTTGTTGCCCATAGACTTGCTAGTGAAGTAAATTAATAAATGCGGCTTTCTGTTCATTTAGTGGAGTTGTCATTATTTTTTTGTCACCTCGTTGTACTATATGGTGATGTATTTAAAGCCACTTTTGCCACCCGGGACTTTGAATGACTTCAAAGTCAGCGAGCAGAGCCCTTCTCAACTTAATCATGAAAAAAAAAGCCAGACATTTTAATTCCACCATGGATTTATATTCAAAGCCAGACCACTTTGTATTTGGTCTCGGTCCGTTTAAGGAATGCATTGGTGGAAAGAGGTATTGCCCTTTTTCTGTCTTCTTAACAATTTTAGGATACAAAAAATGCCTAATTTGAGGTTGTGAAGTCCATATCCTGCTTGATGTTAAAACTTAGGGAAGTTTTTTTCAGATATCAGTTGGGTCCTGCTTGGAGGGCAATGCATGAAGAAACACTATACATTTGACCATTGCTGTTTTGAACCGAGCCTTAAAGCTCACAAAGGCAGTATTCAGTTCAGTTTCAGAGATGATTTCAAAGTTTATGCTTACTTTTTTTTTGCTTTTATCTAGTCAGTAAACTTATTCATAGCACAATGTGTTTGTCTCATGGTATTAGCCTCATTGCAGTTCTGGTTTAGCTTATTTAACAGATTTTCTGTCACAGTGCCATGAAAATTTAGAATGTTGCTCTCACAGGATTTTCTGTGACACTAGCAAGTGGAAAAGGCATTTCAGCTGCTGTCATGGTGATATCTTTTTTTGAAGAGAATTTCAGCAAGTTACACCAAGCTGGTGTGCATTTTTATTAGATTTGACAGACAAAAGGTAATAATGGCTGACAGAATATTCAGGTTCTGTGAGTGGGCATTGGTTTGTGTTAAGGCTGAATCAGATTTCAGAATTGTATTTATTCATTTCATAATAAATGGTAACCCATCAACATGGAAATAATTGACCAGTTTGGTTCCAAGGTGGTCAATCATACGATTTACTGTACATTTTAGCATAGTAACACAGAAACATATAGTAGCATAGTTTTGTCATGACAGAATAGATTTTGTGTCCATCTTGTCCACCCCCTCCTGCCATGACTATAGCCAATTTGCATATGGGTACATAAGGCATAAATCCAAGCTTAACACTTAAAAAGGTAACCATACTAATGCTGGGAAACCCTTAATGCCATTCTCCCCCAGGAATCTGCCTAGTTCAGCTCTGAAAGACAAAATATGCAAGTTTCCAATACATCACTCTGTATATTTAGATTATTCCACATGTAAATCACCCTGTGTATAATATAGTATTAAAAACACATGTTCCTGCCCCTTTGCAGCCTTCTCTTTTCTAGGCTGAAAGGTTTGAATATGTCCAATCTCTCCTTATAGCTCTGGCCATCTAAGCCACACATCAGCTAGGAGGCAATGTGCTAAACCCTGTCTATCTCTTCGGTGTGCTTCCTGTATTTTGGTGACCAGAACAGGGCATAGTATTCCAGGTGCAGCTGAACCAAGGTCTGTTATAGAGGGAAGATCACCTCCTGTTACCTGCCCCAACCCTCCATCAAACATATCCCAGTATGGCATCTGCTTTCTTGACTGCAGCAGCCCATTGTCTGCCCAGCTTCAACTTGATGGTCTAGAATAACCGCAAGATATTTTTTTTTCAGTTTTGCTGTCCAGTGTTGCACCACACAGGGTGTATAGTATGCAGTCCAGATTCCTCACCCATGGGTAAAGTACTGTGCACTTTCCAACATTAAATCTAAGTCAAAGTTTCACTACCCATGCCCCAAATATGTGCATATCCCTTGTCATATATCCCCTTCCTCTGCTGTATCTACTCTTCTTGCCAGTTTAGTGTCCGCAGCAAACTTTCACAGATTGGGGCTGACCACCCCTCCTCCATGTCATTGATAAACATAAAAAAGATAAATGGAACAAGCACTGACCTTTGAGAGCAGGAGGAATGTTTGGACGGCCAATCACATCATTGTTACATCAGCACACCTTTCTGTTGGAGTTCTTTCTCAGGCTGATTTACTATTCCAGCTCTATGCCACTATAGATCATCATGGTAAGTTAGGTTGCAGCCGTGGGCATGTTTGCAAAAGTGAATATGTGTGGCAATGGAAGTCAAACCCCTGCCTGATGGCTGTTTCTTGACCACCAAATGGACTTAGGGCACAGTGCAACACCAAACTGGTACAGCCAGCGATCCCTTTTTTCTGGTTTTGTTTCTTTAGCAGCAACTATGTCTATGACTGTGGGGTGACTGATGTAGCACTGATACTTTAATGATGCGGTTGGTTGGCCAAAGGATCCTTTCTCTGAGATATTCAACTAAAAATATCCCCACTCTGAATGATGACCATCTACCACCACCACTTTCTGCTACCTACCTGTAAGCAATCTTGCTATTAACCTCCTGTACACTTTGTGTGCTCTATGTTGCGCTATCCTCTCCATGGTTTTCCATTTGGTACAATGTCAAATGCCTTGCTAAACTCCAGACAGACTACATCCACCTCCTGGCTCATATTCATGTCCTTTGTTATCTCCTCAAAGAAGGCAATCCAGGATATTTGGCAGGGTCTACATTTTGTGAAAATATGTTGTGTGTTAGAGAAAAGCATATTTTCATACATGGGTTGAACCGCCACATCTTTTATGATTGACTCAAACACTTTGCCAAGCACTGACTTAACCTTCACAAGTCTGCAGTTATCTGAGTCTTAACTTGCTTACATTTTGACTAGGGGATAAGATAGTTATTTTTCAGTCCCCTGGCACTATCCCTGACTGTAAATAGTCCTGAAAGATATAAGCAAGGGGACAGCAAGAACCAAAAACAGACAGTGGAGTGAAATAAGTAAGTGCCTTAGCTGAGATTTGAACCCAGGCTGCTCAGAATACAAATCAACAACACTACCAGTTGTGCCAAAAAGATTACTGGAATCCTTGAATTCCCAGAATCACCTAATTGTTTCTCAAATGCACAACCTGTTACTGCATGTTTAATTGTGTATTTATTTATGAAAGAAAATGTAATTAATTGTTGCAGCACCAGGCTGTGCATTTAAGAAAGAGTAAAGTGCTTCTGAGTGTGGGTCAGGAGAAGAAATATCAATCAATTCATTACTACAACAAAGGATCGGGCAAAGACAAAGTTTGCCAGGGTGAGGGTGGGGTTTTGCTCAGCAGAGGGATGACTTGGGTGAGGGCATAATATAAAAGGCTGTTTGTTGTTATAGGGTTGGGTTCTTACTAAACTGAGTGCATGGGGTGAGATTTTAAAAAACTATTTACAGAAACACTTTGCATAGTTCTATGGAGGCAAAGTGTAATTTCACCTGGCAGTCCAGTTAGTTGTCCCAGATCTGCCCACCAGACTAACTTCCTGCCACTGGACATCATCTTCTGACTCTCTGATTGTGTCTATCCTTCCTCTTGGCTTCAGCCTTACATCTGCCAGGAGGCCTCCGTCTGATGCCTGTCCATATGCACCATAAGGAAGAAACACCTCAAAATGTCAGGGAGTATGTTCTAGGAGTGGAACCACGGCAGAGAGGGGCCTGGTGGCATGGGTGGGAACTGGAAGAGGCCATCATCTGATACACTGAGCAGGCTAGTTTCTGATTTTCCGTGGTCCTGCCCTCATCCCTAGTGCACATCTGTGACAGCCTTGTGGGAAGAGCACACCTGACCTGTGGTCATCCATGTCATGCAGAGTACCTCACACCAAAACATCAGAGCCACTCTTATAACAGGAGTGTAATGAGGTGAGAGATCTTAAAGGTGACAATGACCCAGTCCATGTAAGGCCTTGAATGTCAGCAACCATATCTTGAAGGTGACACACCACTGAATTGAAGGTGCAGATTATGCAGAACAGGGGTTATGTGTTCCGGTTCAGATGTTCCTGCTACCAGTTGGGATGCATCATGCAGCATTCTAGACCAGCTGCAGGTGACACATCAGATTTCCAGAAAACCCTAAAATCAGAACAATATGGTAGATCAGTCTAGAAATGACAAAGGCATGGACTATCATGAGCAAGTTGGTGGGTACAAGATGCAATTTAATATGGGTGAAGTCATGCAGGTGGAAAAAGTCACTGTGGACACAACAGCTAATACCTGTTTTCCTAGCATCAGTTTGCAGTCCACGATGAACCCAGATCCTAAATTGCATCCACAGCTTGAAGCGCATTGGTATTTAAGGATGGTAGTATTGCTTCATCATCAGAATCCTTTCACTTATTCTACACATATTTCTTATTTCTTAACTTCCCCTGATTTTATTTGGGCAGCCATGGAGTCCTCTGCCTAGATCATACTGCACATGAGTAAACCCCAGGGAAGTGATCAAAAAGGATGAATTGGGTTTGACACTGGTTAACAGATAGGAGAAAGACGGTGGTGATAAATAGCACTCACTCGAATAATGTAAAAGTGGCCAACTGGGTGCCACTTGACTCAGTACTGGGTCCAGTCCTCTTCAATGTATTTTGTAAGTGACATTGCTGAGGACCTGGAAGGAAACTTTTGCCTTTCTGCAGATGATACCAACATCTGCAACAGGGAGGACACTCAGGAGGGGTGGAGAGAATGTGTAGGGATCTGGGAAAACTCAAGGAGCGGCCATGAGCATGGCAGTTGGGGATCAATGCCCGAAAGTGCAAAATCATGCATCTAGGGCAAAGGAACCCATGGACCGAGTATAGGATGGGGAGAGAACTGACAGTCACTAAACAGGACAGGGACCACGGGGTTATCATATCTGATGACCTCAAAGTGAAAGGGCAGTGTATGAAAGCAGTGAGTAGGGCTAGTGGGTTGCTGGGCTGCATAAGGAAGGATATTTCCAGGAAGAGGATGGTGGTGGTGTTGCCACTGTATTACTCACTGGTGAGACCCCACCTGGAGTACTATGTCCAGTTTTGGAGTCTGCACCTCAGAAAGGACATAAACATGGTGGAGGCAATTCAGAGGACAGTAACTAAAATGATGCTGTGGTTGCATGAGAAGGCCTCTGAGGAGAGACTGCGGGATCTCAACATGTACACCATGGAAGAGAGGAGAACTAGAGTTGACATGCTAGAGACTTACAAGTACCTTGCAGGACTGAATACGCTACAAAAAGGGGAGTCTCTTTCAAATGAGAAAAAGCACCAGTGCCAGGGGACATGTGACAAAGCAGGAAGGGGGGAACTTTAAGAGAGATGTGAGCAAATGTTTCTACCTTGAAAAGATGGTAGGCTTCTGGAACCGACTGCCAGCAGAAGTGGTGGAGAAGAAATCAGTGAGCGGCTTCAAACATGTGTGAGATAGACATAGGGGTGTATTAGAAAACTGGCAGGGAAGAGGGAGAGTCCCTGAAGACTAATTAGGGTTTGTAGAGACAGACTACGCAGGGAACATCTGGACAGACTAGGTGGGCCAAAAGGTCCTTTTCTTAAAACATATTCTATGTTTCTATGTTTCTGCCTAGTCCCTGCCTCCCTTACATTCTGCATTAGGCACCAATGCTTGGTGCTGTATTCAGCACTGATCAGTTTATTTATAATTGCTCTCAAGGTATGCTCAACCAGTTGGATCACCAAGTTGACTGATGGCACCAAATGGGAAAAATGGTTGTATCATAACAGCATATAAATAAAATGTAGAAGGATCTGCATATATTTTGGAAATGGGCTGCAAGACAGTAGGCAAATCTCAATGTTGAGAAAATCAAGATGACAGCAAGGCAAGGCAAGGGAACTCCAAAGGCTCAAAGCACTTTACATAAATCAATACAATAAAAGGCAATTAAGCACCAAGAGAAAAGATAAAATCAAAAATCATAAAATCAACATAAAATCAGATTAAGTCATAGACCTTTTTAAATAAATAAGTTTTGAGAGAGGGTCTAAAGGCCTCCACTCTACTGGCCACCTTAATATGTGGAGGGAGGGAATTTCATAGGAGTGGGGCAGCTACCCCAAAGGCCCTGTCTCCAGATTTTTTTAAACACAAGGGTGGAACAACCAGCAGGTCAACATCTCTGGCGCATAGGAAGTGGACTGGGAGTAAGGAATCAGGAGGTCTTTTAGGTAGTCAGGTCCCAAACCGCATAAGGCCTTGTAAGTCAACAAGCTGATCTTGAAGATGATACAAGCACTCACAGGCAGCCAATGCAGACAGTGCAGAACAGGAGTGACATGGTCCCTCATAGAGGTACCAGTCAACAACCTGGCGGCAGCATTCTGCACTAATGGGTGGATCCTGGCAATATTTTGAAGATAGAAAAAGCCAGCCCTGATTACTGACGAGACCTGTTTTTGCAGATCCGGTTGATCATCAAGGATGACACCCAGGTCCTTTACCATTCCAGTCACTGATGCATGGAAGAAAAAGTAACCTGAAGACAGGATGCAACTTAATTGGCATAGCTATTACTGAAACCAAGCTGGAAAAAAAAACAATGAAGTATAGGTCATCAGTAACTTCAAGTGGAAGCAGCAGTGTTGCACAGCAGCTAGTAAGGAAAACAAACTCAAGAAATGCATTAAAATACATTTTGTAAGTAGCTTAAGAGATATTACAGGAGCCCTTCAAGTCCTTCCCTGGTGATCGCTACTCAAACATTCATCTGGGTGTACTGCCACAAAACTGGTATACACCTGAGGCTTTACTGAGGCTGAAGTCCCCACATCACAGCATTGACCCTGCTAGTCAACACATCCATTATAAACCCCCACAGCAAGCTAGGCATCTTCTCTACTCTTACTTCTTATACTGGGTGGTGATGTGGAGGTACACCCTGGCCCACTTCATAACCCTACCAGTAGTGCTATCCCTTTACGCAAGGGCCTCAAAATCTTTCACACAAATATCAGAAGCTTCCTTCCCTGGCTTGACATGATAAAGGCATGGATCACTTTGAACAACCCAAACCTCCTTATTTTCATGGAAATCCGGTTCTCTCTCTACATTGCCTCATTGATCATTGACATCCCTGGCTACCACTCTCACAGGTGGGGCAACTCCAAAAGAGGAGGTGGGGTAGTCATTTATTTGGCCTGCAAACACAGTTATCAGCATATCCAGTCATGAGGCCATTGCTATATCACATGAGATTATCCTGAGGGTCCTCAATAGGCCCCATTTCATTCCCATTGTCATCTCAGGAGTATACTGCTCACCCAAGTCCCTTCCTGATGTGATCATGAATACTTTGCAAAATGTGCTAGATCCATTACCCAACAGAGAGCACATCATACTTGGGGACTTCAACAGCAACTGGATGGCTGGAACTAACTCCTCTTATCCCTTGAATCTGCATTCAAAAATGAATGCCCTGGACCTCAGCCAGATGATCTATTCTCCCCCCAATCTGACACCAGGACTAACAACCACAGTGGCACTGACTTGGTACTGTCATACCATCTGCAGAGAATCCTGGTTGCAGATACCCTCCCCAATATATTTGGTGAAAACTGCATGACCTACTGCATGCACAAGGTCAAAACAGTAAAATTTCCCCCAGGGTCACCTCAGCCAGATCTCTTGAAAAGTTTAAACCGGATGCTTTCTTGCATGACCTACTGTCTGACAACTTGGCCCCTAACATCAGAACCTTGGACCCAGAACAGAATGCAACCCTTTTTACTACAATTTTCTCTAAAATATGTGACAAACATGCCCCAGTCAAAAGAACTGCAGTCCATGGCCACCAGCTGCCCTTTATCAGTACCGACTTAATTAAAAATTGCCAGTGCAGAGATGCAGTCTGAGCCAGGGAGAAATCCTCAGTTTTCCCCTCTGACAGATATACCTTCACTTCACTTTGCAGCCTGTGCACTAAACTCACAAGGAATGTCAAAGCCACCCATTTCCATTTCTATTTCTTTCATTTCTTTTTCTTACTGATTTCCTAAACTTTGGTCCTCTTTTCCTCTTTCTATTCATTCTGCCTCATCTACATCCTCCCTAAAGGCTCATCTTTATGAATTTTGTTCTACTACATGCAACTGTCTATGACCCTCTCCTCTTCTTATTCCCTTTCTCTATACAACTGAATGTTCTATTTTCTACTTGCATTTCATTAATTAATTTGCTTCTAATTATTTATTATTTATGCTTCATGTATTACTATATTACTGTAATTGACTTCTTATTTTCATCATCTTATTGTTTAGCTATCTCTTTCTCCCTTTTCCCCAGGATGCAGCTGTGAACTAGGTGTTCTCAGCTCAGTCTTTCAGTGTTAAACTTTTAAATAAATAAATATAAAATAAATAAATACATTTCCAACACAAACTCATGAATGAAGGTTCAGACCAAACTAACTTTTGGAACACCATCCACAGCTCCAACACCCCTCATCAGGCAAGGACCAGGCCACTCCTATCTCCATGCTGACAGCCAGATACTTTAATGATGGCCATAGGTCGCTAATCGCCCAAGCCTCCATCCCCATCTGACACCAAACCCACCGAGCTGGCAGTCCCCATCTCCAGATGATTTCAGTTGAAGAGGTGTACAAAGAAGTATAAAGAAGTACAAAGAACTCACTGTGCTTAACACCTCCTCTAGTTGTGGGAACAATGGAATCTCTCCCAAGTTCCTGGCCATTGGTGTCCCTGACATTGGGCTCCCATCACCCATATTCTCAACTGGTCCTGCATGGTTAGCTCCTTTCCCACTAACTGGAAACAATCAATAGTCATCCCTATCCACAAAAGTGGCCCTGTGGATGCTCCTTACAACTTACCACCTACCAGTTCTATCCAAGAACTTTGAGAGGTTGGTGAGCAGGCAGCTCTCTCTCACTTCTACTCCAGCTCAGGCTTCCTGACTCCAAATCAGTCTGGTTTCCACTCTGTCCACTCCACCTCCCTCCTGTACGTCACCAACCACATCCATTCCAGCATGGAAAAGGGCTTGGGCACAGAGGCTATTTTCATTGACCTAGACAAGGTCTTCAATACAGTAGACCATGATCTTCTACTGGATAAGGTTGAGGCCTATGGCATATCCACTTCTTTTCTAGCCTTGTTCCATTGCTACTTAACCAACAAGTCTCAATTAGGCTAGCCAGAAACATGTTGCCTCATGTACTGGTCACCTTTGTGGTACCAGAAGGCTTGGTCCTAGGCCCTACTACAGTTCATAGTTTTCATAAATGATCACCATCTAGCTCTCTCCTTCTGCAACATACACATGTTTGCTTATGACACAGTCATCTATGCATGGTTCTACCCAATTGTGCCAACATTAATTTTGTCAATGCCGATTATGATGCAGGCAAACTGTCACCAGATGCTACAGCACCAGGCATTTTGTCTCCCAGGAGATACAGCACCAAAGCGCCCTCCTGGGAAATGGTCAGCTTTTGCATGAAAGTTCACCCCCCAACCTCAGAACTAAATATAACCTTCCCCAGGATGGGCATGCCCCGGAGGGGGTAGGAGCTATGTAGGGGCAAAGGCAACAAGAGTGAGGGGCAATCTAAAATCAGGATCACCCCGTTCACTGTTGCCATTGTTGTGGTGCCAAAATTGCCATGACCAAATTCAGTCAGCAACTTGGAGGGATACCTCTACACATCCGACCCCACTAACACTTCTATTGAAAAGACCATGCAAAAGGACTTCTCAATAGTTCAAACATGGTTTCATGACAACCACCTAGCAATGAACCAGAAGAAAACAGTATCCTGCTGTTCAGATCTAGCCACTAGCTAAGCATCGCACCTGTCTCACTAAATCTGTGCTCCTCGCAGGGTGGGCACCTTGACTCTGTAACTTCATACAAATATCTAGGCATGCATTTGAACCAACATCTAGGCTACTCTGGTCATGCATCCCACTTAACAGCCAAATGCTATGCAAAGCTCAGGGCTCTTTACAGGGTAAAGGGTTGCATCCAACCTCATATCAAGAAGCTAGTGATTGAGCGCCCCAGCACCATCTCCTCTGCCTTGTCCATTCTATCAATACTATTCAATTTCTAAGGCAAATCTGAACTGGTCTACACCCTCTCAGCCAAGGACTCACCATTGTACCATGTATTGTGATCTTAACATAGAAATATAGACTTTGACGGCAGAGAAGGACCACTTGGCCCACCCAGTCTGCCCATTTTCCTACCTATTGGATAAGCTGCAGATTCTAATTTACCAACAGCCTACTTCCTGCAACCCCCCACTATAACTGCCTTATGTCTGTCTCATGCATGTTTGAATTCCCCCACTGTTTTAGACCCCACAACCTCTCCAGGAAGGTGGTTCCACGTGTCCACCACTCTCTCTGTGAAAAAGAATTTCCTCACATTACCCCTGAGCTGTCCTGCCTCTAACTTTAAATTGTGCCCCTTTGTTCTTACACATCTCTGTTTCTGAAAGATGCTACCTTCCTGGACTTTGTTGATTCCCTTGAGGTACTTAAAAGTTTCTATCATATCCCCCCGTCCCTCCTTTCATCAAGGGTATACATATTAAGCTCTCTCAGTCTCTCTTCATATGGTCTCTGATGTAGACACTGCACCATTTTAGTTGCCCTCCTCTGGACTGCTTCCATACTGTCTATGTCCTTGGGTAGATGAGGTCTCCAAAACTGCATGCAGTACTCCAGATGGGGTCTCACCAACTGTCTGTACAGAGGGATAACCACTTCCCTTTTTCTACTTGTGATGCCCCTCCCTATGTATCCCAGTATCCCCCGGCTCTCCTTACTGACTTCTCACATTGCTTACCCACCTTTAAGTCATCTGATTTGACTACACCCAGATCCCTTTCCATTACTGTTGTTGTTAGTATCTCCCCTGCTATTGTGTACTCTTCTCCTGTATTTTTATTTCCCAGGTGCATTACTTTGTACTTCTTTGTATTAAATCTAAGTTGCCATATGTCTGACCATTCCTCCAACCTTGCCAAGTCCCTTCTCATCCTTTCTACCCCCCCTTGTGTATCAACTCTGTTACAGATCTTTGTGTCATCTGCAAAGAGGCATACCTTTCCTTCCAGACCCTCTGCAATGTCACCTATGCCTACCTTGAACAGGCACTTTCTGCACACTGCCCTAGTAGGGGCTAGGTACTGGACAGGTAAACTCCCATGCTATAGTACTTTGAGGATCTCTTTCTCTGGCAACAAATCACATATACCTCCTTAGGTCTGAGCGCAGTTGCCATTTCCAGATTCAGCACTGCAGGAAAACCTTGGGCAAGTCTCAGTCCCCTGTAGCCCACCCTTCAATTGGAACAGCCATCCTGCCCAAATCACCACTGCCAACTCCTATGCTGTGTGTAAGAGGTTTGTCAAGACCCACCGTACTGCCACAATTTCCTGCCCCAGCTTCCCCAGTCATGCCACCCTTTGACCATAACAGACTAAGGCCTGTTACTACATAGCAGGACCACTAAATCACCTACTTCACTAGGCTACTCATCTAATCTCAGGGGATTGATTCAACCCCACCCCTCCTGTCATGACTTGGATCCTCTTCTGTAACTTAAACTTATTGGCACATTGCCTGTTGTTTGCTGTGTATTTAGAATACCCTGTCGATAACGTGTCATCACTGCAATGACATAAATTGCACCTGCCTCATCAATTGCACCTTAATAAATAATAATAATAATAATGATAACATTTATTTATATGGTGCCTTATCTATAGCCAAGGTGTCTCACAGTTTGAAACAACAATAATAATATAACAAACATCAATAAAATTATCATAAAGATATTCATTCATTAAAACAGGAGGCTCAATTGTTTAAAGCCTCTTGCCATAAATACATTTTTAATGAATGCTTGAATTCCTCCACAGTTGTGCACTCCCAAAGCTGATGGGGTAGAGAATTCCAAAGGGTAGGGGCTACAAACTCGAAAGCTCTCAACCCCAAAGATTTTAAACATACCCTTGGAATCTCTAGCAACCCCTCGCCAGCTCAGCACAGTGATTGTCTGGGGCAGTAGGGAACAAGGAGCTCTTTCAGGAAATCCAGGCCCAGTCCATGTAGGGCTTTAAAAGTCAGCAAACTGATTTTAAAGGTGATCCACCACTGTATTGGCAGCCAGTGCAGTTTGCGCAGCACCAGTGAAATATGACAGGATTGTGAAGATCCTGCCAAAAGCTGGGCCGCTACATTCTGCACCAGCTGCAAGCAGCAGATTTCTATCTCAGGAAGCCCTAGGTAAAGAGAGTTGCAATAATCTAAGCATGAGGACACAAAGACGTGGATCTATGTAGGAAGGTCATCGGACGGAACCAGATGCTTAGTCCTGGCGATATTCCTAAGAGGAAAAGGAAGTTTTGACAACAGCCGACACCTGTGAATGCAGGGTCAGCCGTTTGTCAAAAATTACCCCAGGCTACGCACCTGTTCAGAGGTCGGGAGTGAGACGCCACCAAGAAAAATTCCTGAGAACGAACCTTCCCCTGACCCCCCTATCCAGTGACCTGGATCCACAACCAACACCTCAGTTTTTATCCGAGTTCAACTTTAGCCAACTGGAATCTATCCACGCCTGGATTTCTTTCAGTTATTAAAGACCGAGACAGCTCCACTCTGGGCAGGTGCAAAAGAAAGGTAGAGCTGGATATCATCAGCATAGCAGTCAAACCTCAGCCCATACCTTCTTACAATGTCTCCAAGGGGAAGCATGTACACTGCAAACAACACGGGTGAAAGAACAGAGCCCTGAGGTACCCCACATGACAGAGAAGTAGGGCCTGAGGAACAAACCCCAGACACCACTCTCTGTGTTCTACCCATGAGGAACGATGTACATCACCTGAGAACTGTTTCAGACAGTCCACAGATGAACCTCAGATGGCCCAACAACACCTCATGGTCCATGGTGTCAAATGCTGATGAGAGATCTAAAAGGATCAAGATGGAGTGGTTCTTCCAATCTCTAGCCATCAGGAGATCATTAAGCACCTGAACCAGCGCTGTCTCGGTACTGTGTCTCTTACAAAAACCAGATTGGAGCGGTTCATAGATGTCATGGATAGTCAAGTGGTCCTCCAGTTGTACTGCCACTACTTTCTCAATCACCTTCACTATAAAAGGAAGATTTGAGATAGGTCTGTAGTTTGCATGGCAGTCTGGGTCCAAGGAAGCTTTCTTCAAGAGAGGTGTCACCACTACCTCTTTCAGAGAGCTAGGAAACTCTCCAGACTCCAGGGAGCACCAGGCTATCTGTATTAGGACTGGACCGATAACATCGATACAACCCAAAATTAGGGAAGTTGGTCTAGGATCCAAACTACAGCACGTAGGGCGCACAACTTGGATAATCCGCATGACATCCATGAACTCCAGACGGCCAAAAGTACTCCAAGACAATCAAGATGTAATGACCTTGTGCTGATCAACAGTAGTGCTCATAGATTGTGCTGGCTGGAGTCCCACCCTGATGTCGGCCACCTTATTAGCAAAGAAACAAGTAATTTCATTGCATCCTAATTGCGAAAAAGCTTTCCGAACCTGTAGACAGGTTGATTTGCACAGTCTGTCCACAGTACGGAAAAGCTGAACTGGTCAATTCTGAGCAGCTGCAATCTCCATGGACAGGAACTCTGCCTTCTTATGGGAGATTGCAGATTGATAGACTTGATAATGGTCCATCAATCTAAGGTGGTCGGTATCAAGGGTGGACTTCCGCCAGCAACACTCTAACCTTCTAACTAATCTCCACATCTCCCTCAAAATCCCATCAAACCAGGGAGATCGAGGGTGAAGGGAGAGAGGGTGAACTCAGACAGGAGCAATAGAACCCAATGCCGTCGAGATGACCAAATTATAGGCTGTCACGAGGGTCTCTGGATCATTGCTTGTGAACAAGGGGGACTATAGGTCAAGCACTGCTGTTAGGTTCTGAGAACTTATATCTCGTAAAGGGCAGCATTTAACCATTTCCGTAGGGGTAGGCCTACCAAGGGTATTATGGAAACTAAACCCCACAGTGCAGTGATCTGACCACCCAACTGGTTCCACCTCCAAGTCAGAAGTTTTGATCCCTAGGAGAAAGACTATGTCAAGGGAATGACCATGTTTGTGAGTAGTAGTGGTAACCACCTGTGCCAGGCCCAGAGATGACATCAACTGGAGGAAGTGCTGACCAAATTGCGAGAGCTCATTATCAACTCAGGCATTAAAGTCACCCAGAACCATCATTCTGGGTGACTCAAAAACCATGTCAACGACGAACTCAGCCACTTCCTGAAGGAATTGTTTCTCATCACAGGGTGGATGATAGATGAGAATGATCAGACAAACTACACCTGCTACAACAGCACATTCGAATAACTCAGTCTCCTCAACCAGTACACTTGTGAGGTTAAGTTCGGTCTTGAAACAGACCGCAACCCCCAACCCCCCCATGGTCCAATCTTGGACAGTGTATCAATAAATACCCAGCTGGAATTAAAGCCTCCAAAATGGGGCAGGAATACTCATCCAGCCAGGTCTCAGTGATGCAAGCCTGGTCTACCGTTTCAACAAGATCAGCAATAATTGCAGTCTTGTTTTTGACAGACCTGGCATTGCATAACACCGCCCGAGTTGGATGAACCCCTCGAACCTCCCGAACCACCTGACAACCAAACTCAGTCGTGCCCTTGGCTATGGAAACCAGGCATGGCAAACCATGTTCCAAGTTTCATTTCACCCCAGGGCATCTCCTGTATCCCACCACCCCAATAGGATGACCCCGCTCATTCACCCTCCGATGTTCGCCACCCCCTGCCCCCCTCCATCTCTTACATGTAATACCTAGTGCTCTGCAGCACTGGTAAACAACAGACTCAAGGGGTGGAGTGAAGAAGGGTCAGAGGGCACAAAGGTCAGAGGGTGAGCAGTGCACAACTGTGGATGTAGACGTCCAACACATTCCATGCAATCCCAATCAGACAGTTGGGGTCTAGAGTTTATAATTAATTACTACTACAGTTCCCCACAATAAAACAAATAAATCTAATTAAGTAGCCCTTTAGAAAATATAACCAGTAGTTCAAAAATCAAATGATTAAGTCTAAATGAAAAATAAATAGCCCAGGGAAGCTCTCACCTCCCCTGAACAAAGATACCAGCACTTCTTAATCCCAGGTTCTGCTCTCACTAGAACCTGAGAAATGAATAACTAAAATAATAAAAGAAAAAAATAAAACAAATTGTAATAAAATTAATCCATAAAAATCAAAAACTGTTACAGCAGATGTCCAGCAATGTATTTCTTGATCCCTGATTCTGCTCTCACCATAACCTGAGCAAAGTATAACTCAAATAATAGAAGGAAATATAACAGGCTGTAAGAAATTAATCCATGACCACTGTAGCAAATCCAAAGTCTGTTGCAGCAGAACTCCAGCAGTTTATCAACCAGTTAAAAAAAATTAAATTCCGCAGTAAAACCATATTTATAGCCATGCTGATTTATTCATCTGGTAATCTTGGTAATCTGGTAGTCTGACTGTAAGGGGATCATTAATACAGCAGCAAACTAGAAGTGTGTAAAAACAGGGACCTAGAGGGGGCTCCCCCTCCAGATGAAACCACTTGTAGGCCCTGGTAACCATCCTCCAACGGCCCACAACTACAACCCCCAGAGGGGCATACCTCAAGACATCAACCACCAGAGGCTTAAGAGACCCCAGCCCACTCTCAGGCTCCCCTCAGAGTTGCTGAACAACTCCCATTTGGTCGCAAGAGACAAACTCACCACCTAGCCCTAAGGACATTAGAGGAGCCCCCCCACCTCCCCAACACAACTTCCCAACCGCTGTTCTGTAGAAGGAGAACCCTCAAAGCATCTACTGTATGCACTGTCACCGCACCAGCAGCCTCCACAAAAATCAAACTTCCACTCAGTCGAACACTTCTTATATCCCAGTCTATACTCTCATTGCCAAAATGATGAATCCGGAGCAATCCAAATCTTCAAGCGCAGTCCCACAAAAAAACTGTGTAACACAATTCTGACTGGCTACTCTCCGATCATCCCAGTATGTTCTGAGCAGCACAGTTCACCTCTGCCAAGAAAAAGAAGAAAGAACCGATGAACGTTAATGTTGAACTGCTAGCATTCCCACACTATCACAGTGCCACCAAAAAACTAAATGAATGGCTGTTTTAAAAGAAAAAATGCTGTCTTTCACTGAAAGATATAAACTTTATAAAATAAATAAAAGAAAGCCATTTAGTTTAACTAAACTCACTAAGGACCCTTTTCTGTCTGCAAAATCGGCGTTCAAATATAACTAACAGCCTCCCAAAGCAGAACTCAGTCCTCAGGCAGCTCATACATCGCCACCATCTTGTGTGAACATAGGGTCAAGCAGAAGTTTAACCTCCCTGCTCATAGATGCTTGTATGTATTTGCAATATAACTCATTGTGTTTACTGCTATGACACAAACTGCACCCACCTTATTCTTTTGCACCTTGTTTGTAACTGACATTGTAATTTAACTATATATTATTGTTGCTTGTGAATATGGACTACTGGCATAGCGTATTGTCATTTGAACTCTAATGTCCACTGTTTGTTTGTGTTGTAATTGTCCTGTGTCATTTGCATTTATCTGAAAACTCTTTTAATAAATATAAATAATAAAAAATAAAGAACATGGGCTGAATATTTCCAAGTCCCTGATTGGTTAATATCCATGCCAGGGAGGTAGATTAACTATCTAGAGACCATGATACAAAAAGTGCCAGTCCACTGAGTTAAATGTGCTACTGCTCAACAGAAATCACTGTGCTGAACTGGAAATGAAAACACATTTTTTAAATTGTACAGCGAGATGCAATTTCTGCATCTGTGGGAGTACAGAACTCCAGGGGCTCTGGTTATGGGGTAAGTGTTGCCAACTTACACTTTATTTTCTTATTTGATTGCTGTTTCCATTAATCTTGCTTGGAATCAACTGTGACAAGCTGCCAAGGACTGCCAGCTGAAAGAAATTCAGGGCAATGGATGACATTCCATTTTAATGAGGACTATACTGCACAATCTATCTGTCAATAATATGCAAGATATCAGAGTATCTGTAACCAGTCTAAACAAACAACACAGCACTATCAGACATTTTCATGGAGCCTTCAGCAACGACAACTACTGAGCCTGCAGTGGAAACTGATACCAGCAAACTACCTGCACCTCAACATTGACTCACATTCCAAACTGCAGGGAAAAAAACCTTAAACACACACAACCAACATACAGTACATATCATGGAGTTTATTTTTATCTCACATACAATAAATAATATTCACATTCATAATAATTCAGCAATCAAGCTTATCTGATAAAAGCATACAAGCATACAACATCAAGGTGCTTAATATGTATAAGAAACAGAAGACATTTTATGAATAGCATATATGCACAGATGCCATGAAGTCAAAAAACAAATATTAGTTGTAGAAAATGTCTACTACCAGATCTCTAATGGGCTTTAAAATTATAGTTTGAATGGCACACTCCAAAAACACCAGGAACAAGAAATCAGGAATTATATACATATAAAAGCCATCCTACACAAAACAATGATGTTTCTTCTTAACAGAGAATAACATTTATGAAATGGGTCAGACATTTTCAGTGTCCTGATTGGTTGAGAGATACCTCTGCCTATTTCTTTATCAGGACATAATGTGCCAACTGGCATCTCTTCAGCCAGGTAGGACTGATAACAATAGAAATCACTGTGCCAAAATCTGTGCTATAGTGGCAAAGCTGGAGCCCCCCAGATCGCCATCTTGTACTGGCCAACTGTCAACATCCCTTCCCCCACTCTGCAATAGTAAGCAAATACACATATGTCAACTAAAACATTCACGAGGGAAAGTCTGGCCTCTGCTCCTCCAGGTTCACAAAAGAGCCACTCACAATCTCCACAAAGAGCCATTCACAATCCACTGAGCATCCTCGTGTGCTGCCAGTTGCCAAAAAATGGCTTTTAAATCCAGCCTGAAACCAGCGCCTTCACCATGGCAATACAGCCCTGATACTGAGCAGTCAAAAAAAAGTTAGACCAAGTGATATTGAAAAGGGAGTGATGCACTTCTCATACAGCGTTGTGTGGCACTGAGTTCTGAAGAGCACCACTGAGTTCTGCAAAGCACTACTAAGGGAAAGTGTTAACTATAATAACTGATAATGGACACGCTTACTCCTGCTCACTGTCACTGAAACTAGGCAGCCTGGCTACGCAGGCACTCGGACAGTCATTAGAAACACAGACAAAGTAAGAAAGTGACATAAAAAGACTAAAAGAAACATATTATGGAAAGTTTATGTCTGTGTGGCTGAGGGGTGGTGGGCAGACAAGGTCGTTTCTGTTGGAAATCTCACTGAAACTGAGAATCAGAAAACGCAAGCACAAAACGCAGTCAAACTGAGAAACATTATGCTAAATAAATAACAATTAAACAGAAAGCATATTGTGGAGGGTTTTAAGTGTTTGTGTGTGTGTGTATAGGGTGGGTGAGGGGGGAATGGAGACACATCAGTGCTCTCTAGTGACTGTTAATTAAACATGTCTACTCCAATACAGTGACAGTGACTACTTTTCATTTTTTCTAAGATACAATCATATGTTTTACATTTTTTAATGTACAGTTTTTATGTGCATTTTTTTAATCAGCTTTTTTACTGGTGGATCCATTTTATAAGTGGAATAAGACATGATGAGGTATGGTTAATGGCCTGATAAGAGCACTTCCCAGGTGCTAAAGGCACTTGGGGTAAAGTGTCTCATGCCTCATTACGCATCTGGGGCATGCTCTTATCAGGCCATAAACCACACCTCATTGTGTCTTATTCCTTACGGAACTTCTTGCCATTAGTACAGTATTGCTAAGTGGAAGAACTCTGCCATCGTAAAGTGTGCAAAGAAATGTCATGTATTTCTTGACCTTTATTTTCAACTGGTCGTTGAGAGACACACTAAGACAAAACTCATTTCCAGGTGTGAATGGTGGGGATGTACAATACAAAGTCTGAGCATACAATGTCAACACAATGCCAAATAAAGTAAAGATGCAGTACTGAAAAAACCTGCAGTAAGGATTCGTGTACTAAATATAAAGTAAAAGCATATTGGTAAAATTGAAATGTGGCAAGGCAGTTAAAACAGGGTAGTACAAAGTTAAAGCAGTTGGTGCAACATTTGGAAAAACTGAAGGAAACTCCATCAGAGGTTAGGAGTCTCAAAAGGCAGGTGGGAAGAGGAGTATTCACTTCAGGGAAAATACAAGCAGACAGGGGCTGTCACATAACAGAAAAATCAAGGAGCAAAAGGCAAAGGAGGGACATGAAGGAAGAGCAGAACAAGTGCCAACAGAAAGTGGGGAGATGGAGCGAAAGGGGTGAACTGTAAGAACAGGTGTAGGAGGAGGGTTCTAAAATGAGGACTTTGAAAGATACTGTAGAGAAGGGGGCAGGAGGGTGGGTGTTCCAGAACCAGGAGTGCAAGAGAAGGCAGATTGCCCATCTGAGGTTTTGGAGTGAGGGAAGTGGATGAAATCAGAAGAAAATAAACAGTGAGAGGAGGTATGGGATGGGGGATGGAACAAGAGAGGTAGCAAAAAAAGAAGCTGAACCAGAAATTGGTGAGAATCAAGGCACAGTGTGACTGACAAAAGCAATCAATGGGAAGGAGAAGTGAAGTCAAAGCAGGGGGAACAGTGTTGTGTATAGTGAGGACAAAGTGACAGATGGAATGGAATTTCAGATCTTATAAAATCACGAGGAAAACTACTGCATCCTTATTGGCCAAGACACATGCATGGTGAGACCACTACCCATGGAGAAAAGGAAACCTTGCAATCATGGCACAAGACATGAAAGGAATTCATGTACAGGTTTTAGCATTTTCAAATTTAAGTGAGCACCATATTTTCTTGCTTAAAACCATCCCCCCAACACACATACGGTTCCACCAAGCCAGTTCGATGACAAAATTGTCGAAGTCCGGCAGAGTGACAGGATTTTGCAGACAGCAATGTGGTCACCTAGCAAAATCCATCAATGGACAACCGCAGATCTGCCCCTCTCCACCTCCCCTTGGAGATATATATATACCATGCCACTATAATACAGATATAGATATATATAGATATATCTAGATATATAGATATATATATATAGATATAGTGGCATGATCGCCACTATAATTAATATATATGGTTCAGCAGTCATTTGTATACTAAAGTCAAATGTTTGGGCATTAATAACTTTGGACCCGTTCAACGGATTTGACTGAAATTTGGAATGTGTGTGGTGGGGCATGGTAGATCTCTTGATCTCCTGAATTGCGTTTCTGTTGGACTTACTGTCTTTGCATACAAAAGCGCTGCAAAATGCAAAATTATCCATTTTTGGAAGCGGCTTTTGGGATTTTGGATGTGCCTCTACACGGCCGTCATGTGGTATGCTGCTCTGCGAGATGGCTCGTTTGAAAGAGCTTTGCTGGCCGAACATTTCTCTTTTCATGAAAAAATATTAAGACATTCAAATGTTTTAGCAGTTTTCAGTTCCCATTATAAGTCAATGGGAAAATTTATATATATGTAATGCTAACAAAGAATGGTGTTCTGGCCATCTAGTCCCACCTGGCGGTCAAAAAAGTTTACAGCCTCGCGATTCAAGAATCTTTGTTCAAATTCTTTGATCGTGAGTTCAGCCATCTTGTTTTCAGTTTTCTGCTCGGAAAAACACAAATATTTCAGCTCAGGGGTCACTTCTGAAGTAAAACTTGGATGGGTTTTACTCAAGGGCCCCGATCTATCAAGCTATGCCTTTGGTCTAAAAAATAGAGTTATTAGCTTTTAAAATCTTCGTCTGCAGCTCGCTAATGATCTTTGATAGTGATCCTGTAAATTCTTTGATCACGAGATTCTTTGATCGTGATCATGCATCGCGAGACAGGGACGAGATGGGCAGATTTTAAAATGTATTTTTGTAGCCCAGTGTGCCCTACAAAGATATATAACAGTGGGTTTTGCTCAGGGGGCTTTGTTCTGCCCCATCTGAATAAAAAAACTTTAGTTTTCATTATCCCTGGTAGTCTAGTGGCCCACCTAATCAGTATTTTATTAATATGTGTGTTTTTATCTGTGGTAATCTAGTGGTCCCCCCTATTATGATGGGGAGGGGGCCTCTAGACTACCAGGGATAATGAAAACTAATGTTTTTTTTATTCAGATGGGGCAGAACGAGGCCACCTGAGCAAAACCCACCCTTATATTACTTTGTAGGGCACCACTGGGCTACAAAAACCTTTTTTGAAATCTGGCCATCTCATCCCTCGCTCTTTGTTTGAGAGCAAGGAATTTCTTTGATCGTGAGCCTGCAAATTCTTTGATCGTGAGATTCTTTGATCGCCATCTTTGATCGCGAGATAGGGACAAGATGGCCAGATTTTTTATAATGGAATAGATAGGGAAATGTTACCAAGCTTTAACACTGAATATCTAGGACATATTTTTTTTTTACTTGAAATTTGGAGGGATGTTTACGTCATGTCCTGTAGTATTACTTACTTGGTATGAAAAAACAGAAGAAGGCCAGAGCCCATCGAGTCTGTTCCCCACACTATGTGAGACATTATTTATCTATTATCCCTCAACCAAACATCTAATTTGTTTTTAAAGACAGTGGCACTAGTTGCCTCTACCAATTCTTGTGGCAAGGTGTTCCATACAATGGATGCTCTTGTTAGAAAAAAGTTTCCCCTTTTGCTGGTTTTATAAGTTTTTACTTCAAGCTGTTTATTATGCAGTCTTGGAACATGTCTCCTTTTGGAGTGTGTTAGACCACATTTTTCCATTACATCTGGTGAATTTATTAAATTGAAAACCATAAGCATATCACCTCTTAATCTTCTAGTTTGAAGAGAGGAGGGACCAGTAGCTTTTAATCTGTTCTGATAATCCAAGTTTGTTAATCTCGGAATCATTCTTGTTACTCTCTTTTGAACCTGTTCAAGAATTGCTATGTCTTTTTTTGGGTTTGGAATCCAGAAAGTGGAGCCATAGTCTAGATACGGCCTAATGTATGCCCTATACAATGGAATAAGGCATTGTTCAGTGCGATTAACAAAAGTGTGTTTTATTTGCCTCAAAAGTCTGTTGGTCATGCAAGCAGTTCTAACTCAGTGATCACTTGATGTAAGTTTATTTTTAACATATATCCCTAAATCTTTTTCACAATTTGGTGAGTGAAGTGGTAGTCCGTTTATATAATATATCGTTTTTGGATTATTTACACTGAAATGCACTACTAAACATTTGTCTTGATTAAACTGCATATGATTTTCATTTGCCCAAAGTGTTAATTTTTCCAAATCCTTCTTTAATGCAGAAATATTTTCTTGATTATTAGCCTTGCCCCTCAATTTAGTATAGTCTGCAAATTTAATCATGAAGTTATTTGGCCCTGTTTGTAAATCACTGATAAAGAGATTAAACAATGTTGGTCCCAAGACCGACCCCTGTGGTACACCACTTGTCACACTACCCGAATCAGACAAGATATCATTAATTCTGACTCTCTGAGAACGATTTGTCAACCAGTTTAAAGTCCAGTTGACAATATCAGGTGACAAACCTAGACTGTGCATTTTAGTAATGAGTTTTTCATGTGAGACTTTATCGAAAGCTCTACTAAAGTCCAAAAGAATTACTTCAGTAGGGATACCCACATCTAGTATAGTACTTATATTATTGTAAAAAGATATCAGATTGGTGGTGCAGGAATACTTGGGAGTAAACCCATGCTGATTTGAATCATAAATTCCTAATTTTTTACAATCTTGATCTATTAGAAACTTCATTACTCTTTCCATTAATTTACCAGCCACTGAGGTCAGGCTAATTGGATGATAATTTTGCACAGAACCTCTATTGCCTTTTTTAAATATGGGAGTAACTATTGCTGAACACCAATCATTTGGTACAATGCTTTCTTGTAAGGATTTGTTGAAGATTATGGTGTTTATGTATTGGAGAACTTTTTTTTTGGAGATATTGCGTGACGCACTTTACATGTTGCAGACAGTGTTTTGCTTGTGGCGGTGGCTTGAAATTGATAGGCTACCTAGCCTTAGTGTCAGGATGTAGTTTTCAGTCATTGTGTGTTAAATGTCAACAAGGGCAGAACTGTGCCACTCTGACAAATGAAAATTTCAGATTTTTACATGTCGTATCTTGGACACGGTTTGGTCTTTTTACTTGAAATTTGGAGGGTATTGGTGGAATGTACTGTAGATGTTAATAGAGATGTTTTTGTATCAGACAATATATTTTTGTGGAGATATTGTGTGGTGCAGTTTATGTTTTGTGCACAGCTTTTTCTATTGTTCTACTAGATTAACTTTTGTTTGGTGGCTGGCCTTGCTGTTGTGAATGTACTTTTTAGTCATTGGGTGTGTAATGTGTCCTGGCACTTACAAGTTGGCAGGCCCCACGCTCCCACTGACTTGCGCAGCTTTCTACTTTTCTATTCTTTCTTAAAAGTAAGGAAATTCCATGCAAAAAATGTCATTAATGCATCAGTTAGGTTACAGTAAGTGAGGGCCTCTGAGCCTTGATCTCAGCACCCCATCCCCAGCCTGCCTCACCAACAGGCATGCGATGTACGTTGGGGTTGTTGGACCTAACTCTTACCCCATCCCATGTGTAAAAAGTGCAGTGTAGGAGAATGGAGTGAGAGTTAGGTCCGACAACCCAAACGCACACCCCGATGCCTGTTGGTAGGGGTGGACTGGGGTTAGGGTGCAAGGTGTGGGAACCCTAAAATTGAATTTCCTCACTTTTTTCACTGTAGTAGAACCCTAACTGATGCATTAACAAAGTTTTTGTATACATATATATATATATATATATATATATATATATATATATATATATATATATATATATATATATATATATATACTGTATATGTATATCTGTATATATGTGTATATATATATATATATATATATATATATATATATATATATAGCTCTGTGGGGAGGAGGGACCTTTTGGGGCATGTGGCAAAACTCAGGAGTCAATGAATCAATTCATCAGTCCGACAACCCATTCAAGACTGCAGGTGTCGAACAGGTTGTGTCGCTGTGGGGTATTCATTGTTGCAGCATCACTGTAATAATGGTATACCCAAACACACAACCAGGATACAGTACAGCTGCAGCTTCAGCACAGTTCCATTTTGAAATAACTTGTTCATCTAACTTTACTGACTTGATTTTTCTCACAACCTCGCACTACTTGTTGGATGCTATGAAAGAAGGCTGCATGGCAACCACTGCCCTTGAGGCACCACTGAACCTATCTCCCTCTTTAGCCCTGATAACTCAGACTGCTCCCTCCACAAGTCCTTTTGGTCTCAAGGGGACTGGTTGAGGTATAGACACTAACCAATGTCGACACAAAGGTCCTAAGGGAGGCAAAATCCAACTGTTTGCCTGTAACCTCAAGAATAATATTAATTAGCCAAATGAATTTTGAAAGGTGACTCACACCATTTTTGATCCCCTTATCCAAGTGTCTTCCCCTACCTTCAAGCTAAGCAACCAATCCATTGTCATTTTTGACCCTGCTGCGGCTGATACCACTTTCAGCGTGAACTCCCCCACCCCTGCCATCTTTCTTTCCCCATTTCCTAATTTGTCCACACCTACTGCCCTACTCCATTTCTTTCCTTTATCATTTTTTTCCTCCATCACCACCTCGGATGTTCTGCCTGCCCTTCTCGCTCTTAAACTTACCAAAGGCCAGACCCCTGACAGTCTTTACCTTAAACTCCTCCACCTCTCTGTCCAAGCCACTGCTGCTCCTTTCTCTTTACTCCTTAACCTTTCCTTTTTACTGGGTTATGTTACCAATTCTTGGAAGCAGGAAAAAGCACCCCTCCATAAAAGGAGTGTCAGCTGCATCACTGGAAACTACCAGAATATTTTTTCTTCCTTCCCTAATAAAACCACAGGATAAGTTTGTGTTCTTCTAGCTTTCTTGACTCCTCCTCTAGTCTGTCCCTTTTAGTCTGGGTTCTGTAAAACATGCTGTTTTTATCAACCTGACTATGACTTTTGAATTTGCTGCCAACCCCTTACTTTTAGTTAAGTTGAGGCTTGCTTGGTTCGGTCTCTGCTGTTGACTAGTTTTGCTCCTACCTAACAGTATGTAAACAGTCCATCCATTATGGTGTATTCCTTTCCTTTCCCCTTGCTATTGATTCTGGTGTACCCCAATGGTCTAGTTTTGGGCCTATCCTTTTCTCTGTACATTTAAATTACCTCACCTTGGTATGTGACTCAGTGAATATTTATATGTATACTGATGATACAGTACTGCATGTCTCCAAAGCCTCTGATCCCTCTGCTTGAACTGTCCATAGACAATGATTCTGACAGTGTCCTTTGCTGGTTCTGCTCCAACAAACTCATGCTAAATGCCATGAAAATTGTTATTGTGTTATTTGCTACATGCTAATGGCTAAATAGGCTTAGCCTGTCCATTGTTTTAAAAATCTCGATGGTGCTCCCTTGAAATTGTCACTGGCTTCAAGTACCACACGGTGTGTCTTGACTGTTACCTTAACTTCTGCACCCACATCAGTGCCATCCTTAAACAATTATGCCATACACCTGGTGTGCTTTACAGAAATACATCCTGACCAGGGACACTGGTTTACCGGGATTGAGAAAGGGCAAATTCCATTTTGCACATTGTAAAAAATGGTACTGTCACCGGTGTCTGCTAAGCCAAAATCCGGTTTTACCGGTGTTTGGTTTTGTGAACTTTATTTAACAATTTTTAACTCTGCTAACATGCATTTTAGCAGTTTTGACATCCACGACTGCACATCTTTCCATCCTTGTACCAATTTAAAGTTATTTTAGGTACAAAATATGATGGCAGCAACAGCACTACAGCCCCATCCCTGAGCTGTGATGGAAGCAGTAGTAAGGCCCCATCCCTCTGGTGCGATGGCAGCACCAACAACACTACCAGACCCATCCTCTGGTGTGATGGCAGCAGCAACAGCACTGTGTCCCCCCTCCCTCAGGTGTGATGGAAGCAGCAGCACTGCGGTCCCTATCCATTAGGTGTGATGGCAGCAGTACCACGTTCCACATTCCTCAGGTGTGATGGCAGTATTAGCACTATGGCCCCCATCCCTCAGGTGGGACAGCAGCAGTTCAACATTCCCCATCCACCAGTGGTTATGGCAGAAGCACTACGGCCCCCCCACCTCTCAGGTGTGATGGCAGTAGCAACAACGCAGTCCAGTCCACATCCCTCAGGAATGATGGCAGTAGTAACAACACTATGATCCCCTTTATTCAACACCCACACCCCACATGCACAAGTTACAAATTACTTAGTCTCTTTGCTTGTTAGAACTCAGATGTGAATTAATCTGAACTACCATCACTACTAAGGTGGACCACATTTGTTTTTTCCTATCATTCAACTGCCTGAATTGGATTTCTGACAGTGATACCACTGACCAGGGTTTCGGAACAGGTTTGAGTGCTGGAAGACCAGCCGGGGGGGGGGCTTGAGTGTCCAACAACCACTCGCCTTCTCCTTGGAGGGAGGGTATATTCACAGCTCAGCATTTGCTGGCCCCAGGTGGAGGCTAGAGGCATGGCAACACATTGGCCCTCATTGCAGAAGAGAGCGTGATGGATGTCAGCTTGTGTCTTGACATCATGTGGCCTGTCACACTCCCACAAAAATGGCAAAACACCTGCTGGCTACCTGGAGGATGGCTTCTGCTCCCTCCATAAGCATGAAGTCCCAGACACGTGTGTCTGTTCTGACCTCTGCCATGCCTGGGATATACAGGAAGCTCTTTAGGGTGATTGTCTTCTCTTGTTAGCCTCCCACAGGGATAGGGGCCCACCGATGAAGGGTTAATTTGGGTTACCTGGCAGCACGGCCATAAGGGACAGTGGATGGTGGGGGGGGGACTCGGCAGTAGTGGTAGGGGGACTTGGCAGGCCTGAAGGAGTGGATGGCTAGTGGGTAGGAGGAACAAAAAAAACTGCCTGAATTTGCTTCTTTGAAATAGTGTCTTCACCTAAAAAAAAATTCACGAGTGATTAGTGGAGGACCTTCTAATGTATCTCACAAACATGTAGATTCCTTTTTTTCCCTTGGTCTCCATGAAAAGGGTGTCTCTCAGTTTTCATGTCTGAGCTCAGATGTGAATTGAGCACCACTCTACCCACCAGCATCATACAGCCCCTGGGGTCTTACCTTCCATGTGTCACTGAATGTGCTTTCAAATCCACTGGCCAAGCATAAGTACACTTACACATGTAACATTTGCTTTTTACTAAAGCAGTCTGTCAGAAAACTTTTTATTGTCTCAGAGACTGACACAACAGGTGGGAGAGAAGGTGCAAATGATGAAATGGGCAGACTAGGTGGGCCCTCAAAGTCTATGTTTCTATGTTTCTACCCCATTCACCTAAATAAGTAGTAAGGCAGCTTGTGCCTTGTGAACATACTTTCATTCAGACCCACTTTCAATCAAACAGCTGAGGATTTTGGATGGCCCTGCTGATTATAAACTTGAATAAACTAGTTGGTGACAGCGATCCTGTGCTTAGCAATCTGTATCCTAGATGTTCATATGCAAAAAATACAATAAAAACCTGACTAAAGTCTAAAAACAAGCTTATAAAACATAAAAATGTATCTGAACATTTATATTTATCTATACAACATCATTGCAGCCCGAGTACAACTCAGATAAAGTACATGGTACCCTGACTACAGTATGATGTAGTAAACATATATTGGTATTTTTTTATATTTTTTTGTAAACTGGGTAAACCCACTAGGCAAAACTGCCTGTTTTCAGAGGTGACCCAGGAGCACTGTGGAGGTTAAGTGCCTTGCTCAGAGTCACACAGTATGCAAGTGGAGGTTGTGGGAATCAAACCCAAGTCTTCTAAATGTACTCAGTTTGATCACTGTTACTATAACCACTAGGCTATACTGCCAGCCATTACACCCATATATAATGTTTTAATATATGATTTCAATACTAGTGCACAGTACCTACAGTGTAAATTATGAACATTGAATACTTTGCAACATTTTACTAAAACTGAATTATTTTTCTCTCCATCTGCTTATGTTTTCTTACACCAAAGTGGGTGTATAGTTGACAGAGCACTATAAATAGCCTGAGGTAGCACTACTGCTTGCAATGCCAGGGACTTGGATCAGAAGTGAATCTGGGTTGCTAGAGGCCTGGCCAGGGGAGTAGGACAGAACACCTGGGGGTCTGCTCTCTTTCTCTGGGAACAGTGGCTTGCAGGTCCTGCTGCTTTACTGCCACCTGGGTGACCACAGGTGGTGGTGCAATGAGGCTGCAGAGCATTTGGGAAGAGAGGAAGCTAGCTAGGATCTGGAGTAGCAGCATGTCTCTATGTGCCCTACTTCCTTGGTGCCCTCAGGGACAGAGACCAGAAAACCAGTAACAATCACCCCACATCGGCTGCTGGTAGAAGGGACCCAGCTACCCCAGACTTCATAACCAGTTTCCATGAGGGACCCACTGGGCTGCCCGAGACACATTTAAGGACTGTGGAGGGGTGACCTGGGGTCCCCTCCCTTCCCACCTGGGGGGCAACCTAGGCAGGATGGGTGCAGGCTCACAGGAGCTCCTGAGCATTACCTGGGGTGAAGCTAGGGGATACCCAGCCTAGAGAACTCTGAAAAGTGGAGACTGATGCTGTGAGAAGGGGAAGAGAAAGAGAAAATAAAAACATTTAAAAATATGCTGAAATCTTAGGGATTCTGTGCACTAAAATGCAATTTCCGTGAGGCACCGGTACAAGAATTCAAAATCCGCAAACCAAGCAGGATTCTGTGATTTTTACCGGTGTTACAGGTAAAAACGGAAAACCATTGTCCCTGATCCTGACATCCTCTCCCAGTCTGGTATGAGTTCATTCTCAAAATGATCTTACTGTTGTTTGACTGTGAATAAATGGTCTGTAGAGGTGCCACAAATCTACCCTTACCAGATGTGATCCTCTCTTTTTCTCCTTTTGCTATATCACTGCTCACTCACCTCCTTTCACTTATGACTGTTTCCATTACCAAATTCTATACTTTCCTTCTTCATTTCTTAATGGATTTCCCATGGTGCATCCCTGCAATCTTAATTCTTGTTTACTTCCCATCTGTCCCATTTTCTTATCTTGCTCTCCCCCTCTGATCCTTCCTCCTACTTCTACAGCTCCCCTAACCCCCTTGCATTTTCTCTTCCTCATTTCTTGACTTCTGCTATTTGGTTGTCCTTCTTTGTATACCTGTCATCACTTTTGAACTGCCACCCATCTGCTCTTTGTCTCACTTCAGTTACTTCTCTCTCAAACCACTCCTGTAGCCTCACTTTGCTCATTCTTGCTCCTGCCCTTATAGCATAGTCCCACAGCTTTGCTCTCCTCCACACATCAAATCTCATAGTGTTAGCCACATTTTTATCTGTATTTGGTATCTCAGTGTATTGTGGTTCAACTGTCTGAATATATTTATGTACTAGGCATCCCCTTCTTGTGGCACCATCTCATAACTTTTAGTAATGCATAACTGGTTTTGTTCCTTGTACTAAAGTTATATTTGCTGGTTATTGAGCCTTTTCATTTAATCCTATTTTTATCTCTTGTTACCACATCCCTCTGTCCATGGATGGAAATAAGCCTTGGCATGCAGTGCAACTCTCCATGTTACCAATTTTCAAAACAGGTAAGTAAAAATGGAGTGAAAGCTGGCTGATCAAGTGGACAGGTAGGTACATTTGAACACTTTTATGGTCCTGTTGAAAACTCTGCTTGTCTTTATCTTATTTCATCTAACCACTGTGACTCTGTCTGATCCACATTTCTTGTCAGATGCAGAGTGGGAAGAATGGAGCAGACACTGAATTTTCCATTCTGCAGGTGGTCAAATGTGTTTGCGTATGGTCATGTTTTCCTACAGTATCTTCCACTAGCTCCCAATACTCTTCCACTGTCATTGTCTCCAGTACTTGTACTTGTCAATTGCTGAGTGGCAATGATAGAACAGAAATCGGGAGCACCATATAATTTAAAAAAGTTTGACATTTGTTACTGATCTTCTATGTGGCTATACTCACTTGAACATTCTCTCTCTCTCTCACTTGGCAACCTCAAAATGTAAAACACACATCATACAGACCCTGTGGTGCTGAGGGTTGATGCATTGGACGTGATGCCTTGTGCCATGAGTTTGGAAGCAGACTCAGGTTGCTGGTGGTTGGCCGGTGGGAAGGACATCTGGAGGACTGCTCACCTCTCCCAGGCAGGGAGGGTTTAACTGCCTGGTGTTCACCATGCCCCTAGCATCAGCAGGGGGTAAGGCAGTCAGGGACTATTAGCTTAAAGTGGAAGAAGTGGAGGCTGCTGATGCGCCAAGCACTGAAGCTTGCATGAGGATGTCTGGACAGAATTGCACGCCACCTCTCAGGAAAAAATTGGGAAAATGGTTTCCCAAGCTGCAGCCTACTCCAACTACACAGTAGCCCTGCACCCTAACTAGCACCAGGCTATGCAACATTGTCACAGTGGTAAGTCCTGGAGAAAAGTTGCGGACAGGTGCTGGGGTTGCAGGCATCCAAACAAGGGCTTGAGGCCCAGGGGAAAAGATCACTAACTACAAAAAAAAAAAACACAGATCAAAACCAAACTATTTTTTAACTTAAACAAACGTTTGTCAATGGTGAAGGTTTGCTGCTTGCATTGTTGTTATACTGGGTCTGGCTTGTACTCAGTTTTACTATACATTTAACCAGGATAGACAAGATGAGATGCAATATCTCATTTTCAGCGGTGTCCTGGTTTTACTAGAGATGTTGTAAAATAATATTTTGCCAGTGTAATTGCTGTGAAATTGGCAATTTCGCTTCATAAAATAGTTTGCAAAATTGTGGCAAAATTGCAACATTTCACTGGCCGCAATATCCCTGGTGTTTAGTGGCCCCTCCGGCCGATTACCAGCCCAAATTGAATAAAAATCCCTCCTTGGTGTTTAGTAGTCCCACCCCCATGGCTAATCACAAGCCCAAATTGAATAAGAATCCCACCCTGGTGTCTAGTGGTCCCACCCCCCCTCAGCTGATCACTAGCCCAAACTGAAGAAACCCGACTCCCTAGATTTATCATCAATTTCCCCAAATAAAAAGAAAAAATTTCCCTACTTCTTGGAGTCTTGTGGATCCCCCACCCTCCCATCCTGTCATCAATGAGATAGTGCCCACCACTGCTCCCCCCAGTACCCCGAGTGGGCCTCCAACACAGCCCTCTTCAAACCTCCATGGCCGGCAGCCCAACTGACCATTTCAATGAATGAGTGCATGCTCATTCATTGAAGCTTGTGCAAGCATGTGCTCATTCATTGAAGCACTCAGTCAGGATGCTGGCCATGGAGGTGAGTGGAGGGCTGTGCCCATGGCCCACTTGGGATACTGGGGGAGAAGTAGGGGTAGGCATTATCTGACTGATGACAGGGTGGGGGGTGGGACCACTAGGCACCAGGGAGGGGGATTCTAGCAGCCAATGTGCATAAATATTCACATTTAATGGCAGACAACATCAATGCTCTCACTCATATTGAAAATATTTTCACTCAACAATTTTGTAGGTTTAAAACACAATTGCTCAGAGGTGAAGGAAAAGGATTTAAATATGAAAGTGGTACAAATGGGCAAATCATTCAAACAAAAGAGCTAGACAGCAAGCACCATTAATAATGCCTGTTACTGTGTGACTGCAGCCAGGTTGCATATGCCGGCGTGACAAAAAAGATTGCGACAGGCATTACAGCGATGGGCTCCATGGCGACCACAAGTTGCAGTCAGCATGGAGCTGCATTATTCGAGAATATTTTTTACATCAGGGGGCTTTGCCCCCCCCCTGCACCCAAAGAGTCTAACTCCAGGTCACAGTTAGTTCAGGAAGGGGGTGCAAGTCTGGGGAAGTGGTTGCCCCCTTCCAGTGGCACTTCTACAGCAGCATGGCACTGTAGTCAATATCGATGCATGTCACCGTAGAAATGTCACTATTAGGGTGGCATACCACTGCAGCCATATACTGTAGGGTAGCACAGTTGAAATTCCCAGCAGTTTTTTTTTTTTGTCAGATAATTTATCTCTGAAAATCTAAATTATGCCTACTTCAGAGGAGGACTGTGCATCTTATTTGAAATGTTCTCTGCTCTGTCACATCAAACATGAATTACATGGAGAGTTATGCTAAATAAAACTTTTTCTGCTGAGGTGAACAAGAATTCTTCAATTTGGGCCAGTGATCAGCCGAGGGGAGGTGTTGGGGAAGGGGGTGGGACCACTAGACACTAGGGATGATAAATTTTGGATACTGAAAATGTTGAGTGAAATCTCACCTGTGGAGCATGAGATTCTGCATTTTGCAAACACAAAATCTTTCATGAAATGTGTAAATTTTGTGAAATATTCTGAATAACGAAATGTGTTAATTTTGCACAACACAAGCTTTTACACATTTTTAGATTGTGTTTAGCCAAGATAGAATAGCTGAGAGGCAGTATCTAATTTTCAGTGGGTTCCTACATTTTGAACCCATACTTCCAACAGTCTTTTTATGACCTGACTTTATGATCAAAACTGGTGGAATTGTTTAAATCCCATCGAAAGGTGATTTGGCAGTGGGACTGTGAGCAAGATTTGTAGAGGATTTGGGGGTAACACAGGGAATATGTTGTTGAACTTTAGAGGGCAAAATTTGCAAATAAATTTATGAATACACATTCGAACAATTCAATGTTTCTTCATAACTTAGTGATTTCTGCACATTTTGTACACAACTTTTCAGCATAGTCTTTTTTATGACCACTCCTTCTGAATGTGAAAGGTGTAATTTATAAAATAGTGTCTGAAATGACTTTTCCCACTACAAGTGTGAAAACACATGTTGGCCAGGATTTGAAAAATGACAACTATCATGTTCATGAGGTGATGTGAAAAAATGGCTATACTGAAAATTTGGGATCAGAACATTGAAAATTACCAAAATTATGAGCATGCATTGAAACATTTCAATATACACTCATATCTTCCTTACAGTTTCATAGTAGAAATACAAGTTTGTAAGGCCAAAGCCCATTAAGAACTCGCCACCATGTTGTCAATGGTGATATTTATACTTCATTTCCCCCATGTAGTCATCTAGTCATGTTTTAAAGGATTCCACAGTGTCACTGGCAACAATGTATTCAGATAACGTGTTCCATATCAGCAGCACCCTCTGAGTGAAGAACCTCTGTCTTCTTTGGGTTTTATTAATGGGGCATTTAATTTTATCCTTATGTGATCCAGTGTTACTTAGATCAACTGGTTTCTCAAGGTGTATAACATCTAGTGTTTTACCTTTATGTATTGTTTATATATATATATATATATATATATATATATATATATATAATCTTCTCATAACAGTCTACTCATGTGAGTACAGATTTAATGACTTCAATCTGTCTTCGTATGTTAGATTTGTCAGATATTTTACTCTCCTGGTAGCCTTCTTCTGTACCTTTTCCACCATGCTCAGACTTCCTACTGTGGTTGGTGCACAAAACAGAGCACAGTACTCCAAGTGAGGCCTGACAAGACTTGTATACAGAGGCATCAGGACCTCAGCTTTTTCACTCTTGATGTGTCTGTGTATGCATCCCAATATGGAGTAACATTTCCTGACAGTTTTTTTTTGCATGTATGTCAAATTTTAGATCATTGGTAATGGTTGTCACAAACCCACTCAGCAGGTCAGGTCCTCTACTACCAAAGTGCCAACCTCCGAGTGCAGTCTTGTGAACAGTTAACAGAAACAGGGTAACCCTCCTGTCTGTTTTGTGGGTTCAAATCAACCTTTGGTCTCAAGTCTTGGAGGGATTCAAACTGTGAACCTCTTGCTAGCATACCCAATGCACAGGCATAGATAATTCTGTCTTCGGGGGGCCAGATATCTTTGCCTATGGGCACCTAACCAGGTGTACAGAAATTAACCATTAAAAACTGTAATAAAAGACCTCAGATTAAAACACTTACCTTTTTCCAGTTTGGCATCACCATTCAAGCTTATGTACAGTGTCTTGGTGCAGCATCTCCACTAAAAATGCATATAAACTGCGGAATGTATTCTTTCCACAGTTTAATGAACTGTCAGTGAATGAGCGCCTGCTTGTACAACCATGCGGTTATTCACTGACAATTCAGTGGGCCACTGGTAGTGGAGGAGAGAGGAGTGCTGTGCTGGTGGCCTGCTCAGGGGCATGGTGGGGATGGGATTTGGGTGGTGGCAGATGAACTGTCAGGGTGGTGTTTGTGGAAGTCTAATACACACCAGAGAACTGAGATACTTTTTTTTTACAAGGGATATGGGATGGGGAGGTTCACTAGACACCAGGGAATACTGGGACAAGAGGGGGATGAGTTGGTGGACTGCCGGCTGTTTATTTGTGAACTAAGGAATCCAGGATAGGGAGGGGGTCTGCTAGACATCAGGGAAACAAACTGCTTTGGGAGTCATGATCAGTGGGTGGGGGGGGCACTAGAAACCATGAGGGTCCAAGGAAGGGATTGGAGGGATTGGAGGTCTTTACGGGGACCCCTGATTAGTTGGGGGTGGATTAATGAGTTAAATTGTAGTTAAAAAAAAGCCTCAGAAATCACCACTGGCAGTGATCCTTTGTGTGGATTTTTTTTCCACAGTTTAGTAAATTATCCCACAGTTTTTATAGTTTTTCTGCAGTTTTAGGGTGGAATTTCCGTGAAAGTTCTGAAAATGATTTCTGAACATTCGTAGAAGCAAAATTGGCACTTTCACCAACATTTTGCCAGCAGAAATTAATTTTGTCACATCCCAACTGGGAACCTCTAGCAATTCCTCATCGACAGAGTGGAGAGGGTGGATGGGGGAGGGGCAATGGAGTTCTTGAAGATACTGAAGCCCCTGTCCATGTAGGGCCTTATTGGTCAGTAATCCGACCTTGAAGATGATCCTCCAGTGAACCAGCAGTCAATGCAGGCCACGGTTGACAGGTGTGACATGGCAAGATCTCGATAAGCCAGTCAACAACCTAGCAGCTGCATTCTGCACCAACTGTAGGTGGCAGAAGTCCACCCCCAGTAGCCCTAGGTATAGGGCATTGCAGTAGTCTAGGCGGGAGGTCACAAAGGCATGGACCAACTTTGGAAGATCATCAGGTGGGACCAGGTGTTTTATCCATGCAAGATTCCTCAGGTGATAAAGAGGTCTTGATGATGGCTGACAGCTGAGAGTTAAGTATCAGCCCAACATCGAGTATAACACTCAGATTTCACACCTGGTCAGAGATCATCAGCTGGCTGCCGCCCAGCCACAAATCAGATTGCTGCCCAGCAGACAACCCCTCTACCTGATGATGTGGGTCCACAACCAACACCTCAGTCTTATCTGGATTCAGCTTTAACCAGCTGTACTGATCTAGTCCTGGATCTCATAGAGGCAGTTGTTAAAGACCGAGACAGTGTCACCCTGCTCAGACACAAAGGAGATGTACAGCTGAATGTCATCTGCATAGCAGTGAAATCTCAGCCCTTACCACCTTATAATGTCTCCCAACAGCAGCATATATGCCATGAACAGCATGGGTGAAAGTACGGAGCCCAGTGACACCCCACAGGACTGGGGGAAAGGGGCCAAGGAAATAAATCCCTGACTCCACTCTCTGAGTCCTGCTTCTGAGGAAAGATTGAAACTCTCTGAGGACTGTCTCAGACACACCACAGATCAGCTGCAGGCACTCAAGTAACACACCATTGTCCACGGTATCAAATGCAGCAGAGAGATCACAAAGGACCAAGACTGAATGGCTCCTCATATCTCTTGCTATGAGATCATTAGGTACCCAAACCAGAACTGTCTCTAAATCATGCCTCTTCCTGAAACCAGATTGGAGTGGATCATAGACATCATAGGTGGTAAGATGATCCTCCAATTGCAATATGAATGCCTTCTCAATAACCTTGTCCACAAAAGGCAGGTTAGAGACAGGCCTGTAGTTAGCAAGACAGTCAGGGCTAAGAGAAGATTTCTTCAAAAGGGGACATACTGCTGCCTCCTTCAAGGTGTCTGGAAACACCCCTGTCTCCAATGAGCACCCAACTATCTCAGCCAGGACCAGTCTGATTACCTCCACACATCCCACCAGGAGGCACATTGGACCTAGGTCCAGACTACAGTATGTCGGTCACAAACCCTGGACAATCTTCATGACGTCTATGATCACCAAACAGTCAAAGTTGGACCAGACAAACTGGGCACCTGAAATCTTTCACCAATCACCACAGTGCCCACTTGAGTGAGTTGCACAGATCTCCGATCTGATGGTGCCAACCTTATCCACGAAAAATTGAGCAAACAAGTCACTCACATTCTGTGAAAAGCCTCCCTGTTTCTGGAGACAGGCTGGATTGCACAGCCTGTCCACAGTATGGAAGAACTGACCCTGTTGATTTCATGCAGCCGCAATCTTCCTGGACGGGAACTCTGCCTTCTTATGGGAGACGGCCAATCGATAGCCCTTATAATGGGAAATCAATCTAAGCTTATCATCAGCCAGGCCTGTTTTCCACCAGCATTGCTGCAACTTTCTCCACACTCTCCTCAACTCCCTTAAAGTCCCATCAAACCTAGGGGAATGAGGGTGATGGGTGAGAGGGGTGAACACGCGCAAGAGCTGTGGAATCCAGGGTGACTGTCACTGCCTTATTGTAGGCTAGTAGAAGATCCCCTGGATCTGAGCCTACACTTGATCTACCTGATAGGTCCAACTGAACCCTATTGTGTGGTGATCAGACTACCTGATGTGTTCCACCACCACATCACAGATCTCCATCCCCAGTAGGAACACTAGGTCCAATGAATGACCTTGCCTGTGGGTCGCAGAGGTAACCACCTGTGTAAAGCCCAACAAAATCATCAGTTGGAGGAAGTCTTGCCCAAAATGTGAAATTTCTTCATTGACCCAAGCACTGAAGTCCCCAGTACCAACCATCTGGGGGACTCAAACACCATGTCGATGGTGAAGTCCATGACTTCCTGCAAGTAATCCTTCTCACCCCCGGGTGGATGCTAGATTAGAAGTAGCCTGCTGCCCACACCTGCACCCATGAAACATTTGAAGGATCTGATGACCAAAACTGGCACATCTACAAGGCCCAGTTCCATCTTAAAACAAATGGCTACACCCCCACGCCTATGATCAAAACTCAGGCAGTGTATGACCAAGTACCTGGATGGAACTGCTGACTCCAGTATGGGACCAGCATTCTCATCCAGTCAGGTCTTGGTGATACACACCAAGTCTGATGTTCCAACAAGATCAGCAATCACTGGTGTCTTGTTTTTGCTTATTGATAGGTTGATAGGTTATTTAAACTTGGTTTGGTAAGTAATCTATGTACTGTAGCTGGTTTCAAAACTATTAGACAAACAGAAAACAGAAAGTAAAAATAGGCAATATTTTATCTACATCAAAAACAGTTAATATTGGAGTTCCACAGGGGGTCCATCTCGGGGATGCTGCTTTTTAATCTTTGTTTGAATACTTTGGGCAGGATTTTCAAACTGTGGCCCAGGGCTTGCATCCAGACCTGCACCATATCACTTAGGTTCTGGCAGTACACCATACCCTTCACTGCAACTGTGCCCTATTTTATAATTTCGGGTGCAGTGAAGACAATTTCCACCAATTACGGCAGCTTGCATCAATTATCTGGCACAAGCTCTGTGAAACAGCCCTCTGGATTGCTGCAAGGTAGACCAGAAAACGTTGATCTACCTTATGGCAATTGCCACATGGGATAGATTATCCTGTTAGATCACCACAAGCACTATACACTGTATCATTCATGCACCGGGGCCTGCAGTGATCTAAAGCATTAAACAATCCTGTTATTCTTCTTCTGTTTGCCAGGACTTCAAAGTTTTACTTAATCCTGACAAAGCAGCCCTGGCAGCCGGAGATAGGAATGTCACAGCTCTCACTGGACCTCCCAAAGATGACTTTGTGAGAGTTCAGGATTGGTTCAGTAGGAGCAAGCTAGTGATGAATGCTAAAAAGACCCAGTACACGGTGTTCTGCAGTTCTAAATGTACTGGAAATTGTGAACAACTGAAAATCAAAAACAGTTATAGGTGAGGTTCTGGAACAAGTACAGACTTTTAAATATTTGAGTATCCATCTGGCAGCATGCTAATGTTTGTCATGAGTATAGACATGGTAGTAAAAAAATAAATACAAGATTAAGCCTACTTTATAGAAAATAAAATAATTTTCACCAGGAGACTTGCAAATTGATGGCTCAGAGCCTAATTGTCTCTAATATAGATTGTGGACTGCCCATCTATGCCATGGCCAAGGACAGCACACTGTCCACATTGAGGCTAGCATACAGTCATACATGTAGGCTTGTACTGGGTGCAAAACAAGATGTGCATCATTGTGTTCTCTGTCAACATACAGATTGGCTTCCTTTTGTTGCTAGAATTAAGTATTTTGATGGAATATGGTGCTGGGAAACAATTATTGGTCAGAACAGCAGTGATTTGAATGTGTTAATGACTAAATGTTTGAATGCTTACAACACAAGATCCACAAAGAACAAGAATCTTGAAATACCTAGTTGCAGAAAAGCCCTAGGACAAAGGTCTTTTAAGACTAGAGCAACAAAAACATAAAACTCTCTACCATTATCTGTAGCTGCTAGCCATCAAATTGTGCACTATAATAAGGGGACGTTTGTTAGACCTCTGTATTATAGATGCTCAGGCATATCTTAAAGTTAATTATTTACAATCCCTTATGGTGTGTGATAGTAAGTACTTTCCCATATTGTATAATTTAAATTTAGATCATAGGGTGATAATAAGGAGGTTGAGCTTAAAGTATAAAGCAAATACAAATATGTGTATTATGTTTGGCAAGAAAGTTAACTGAAGCCCTTATGCAAAGAATGTAATAGAGGCAATAATAAAAAAAAAACAATGATACAATTGACTTTCTCAACAGATCATGTGATGGCTATGATGTAGTAGCAGCTCCTTTCCAACTCTCAGACTAATACCCTTAATTTCTACTTATTACTCAGACAAGCTGTGAATATTTTGATCAAGTCAAATTTTATAATTGTCTAGAAACAGGCAAGAATTGTTGTAACTATGGATGCTCAAATGAGGGATCAGCCTGACAAACATACTCCATCACCGGCTCCTGACCAAGCTTCCAGTGCTAAGCAGGCTTACAGGCCCCACCTAAGTTGAATTCAGCAAATGTTGGAGCTACTGCACTTACTGAAGAAAAAAATATTTCTGAATTAACACACTTAACAGAAGCATTAGAATCACTGCTGAATGATGCTAAAATTATAAGACTTAAGATGGAGGAACTTACCAGGCTGATGAATGATGAATGACACAGAAGCAAGAATCTCCTCAGTAGTAGACTGGTGCTTAAGAACAGAGCCAGAATTTCCAGTATTGCAGTACAAAACTGTTAAACTTGAATCCAAGTTTGAGTATTTAGAAGGTAGGAATCGCTGAAACAACATTATTGTGTTTGATTTACCAGAAAACTCCAATAAGACCAATCCAATACACTTCACACAAGTCCTTTGGTGAAAACCTCTTCACCTGATGGACAAACCTACATTATTGACCTAGCACAGAGCTTTAAATCCAATGTCCCCAGCTGGTGAGTAACCTAGAATGTTTATCATGACATTTTTGAATTATCTGGATCACCAGCATGTCCTCTCAAATGTTAAACTCAACCAAAACCTGAGCTGGATTGGGAAAAGAATACGGGGTTCACAGGATCTCCCTCATGCTGTCCAGATACGTGGATAAGAATTTGCTCCTTTTATTTCAAAAATTATTGCAGCCAGCATTAAGTTTAAAATTCTGTACCTGGCTAACCTACTCATTCAGAAAACCAACACCTGGTATGCCCTGGAATCAGCAGAGAAAGCAAAGAAAGAAGAGCCTCTCCCATATTACCTGCTTTATTCACTACAAGGTGATCTATGCTGTTCGGATGAGTTGGCTGAAGCTTTCGGATATGGGTACTGACATAAGATTGTTTATTTTGTCAGTGTATATTCTACCAAGTACCGATCATAGACTGGGTTTCCTTACTTTAAATTTTCATATTTCTTTATTGGTGGTCTACATTAAATGCAACAATCCTCTGCTGTGAAATGACAGCTGATAATTTACAGAATTTTCTAAAAGGCTCAATACAATGGATTTTACAATGCAGGCTTTCTCTTTGATTAGTGCTGCTGTGAGTAATCTGGTGACATAAAAGATGTTCTCAGAAGTGATGTTAGCAAGGGGGATGTCTTTATTTGTCTTGCTTGGTGTTTACTTCATTTCTGGAATGTAGACTACATAAACATTGATTGTGAACTTGATACTAGAGGGACACATTATTAATGTTTATACAATTCTAAAACTACTAGTTCATCTATAATTGCATCATGCCTCGAAATGGAGAAATAAGTCACAACTAGCTTTTTAGTTGTGCTCAGGCTTTGTATTATTGTATTTTGAAGGTGGAGTATACCAGTGTTGCATCCCTCTGTTTTAATTGTTGATGATTGCTCAATCAAGCTTTCCTTTTGTAAAATAATTGTTTGAGAAATGTCTAGCGATATGAACAATGTTCTTTTCCTTAATATCTGTATGTGTGCCTAACACCTCGCTGATTGTGAAGTTAATATAGTGTTCTTATTAAGGCTCAAGGGGCTTATAGTTAGCAGTGGGTTTGCTTGCGGTCCATCTTTGAAGATTCTAATATTTAAAATTGATATACTTAAGGGTTGGGCCTGAAAAGGGACTGATGGTCTAGTGTTCTTACCTGGTTAACAAAGAATAAAATGAAATGAAAAGGTTAATTATTACTTCTAACTCATTCCTAGAAATTGATATGCACCTTAGAATTAGACTAAGTCAAATTATTATACTGATGAAGCTTTCATGTTACTTTAATATCTAAAGCATTTTGCTTCTAACATGACACTTATCCATTGGGAAGAGAGTAGTATTATTTGGTTTTATAACTATGCCCAGTAGTTTGTTATATGGATCAACATTTTATATAAACTCCCAGGCATGGCTTAAGACACTTTTATTACAATTTAATATGCTAATCTACTGTTGTTAATTTGAACATATATGGCTGAGATTTCTTGGATCTTCATGTATTTTCACATCTCAGCTAGGAAATTGTTGTTTAACAGCTTTGGACATAGCATAATATGATGTTGGCTGTGTTAACCCTGTACATTACATTCTGATTAAGTGTATAGGTTGTGGATGGGCTCTTATGCACAACTGGACCTGTTACTTTTGGATATCCTTTAATTTCTCTAAGTGTTTGTGAGTTAAATTTATAATTTTAATTATGGATGTTTCTGGGACCCTGTGGGCTGGGATTTGAGTATCACTGTTTAAGAACTATTTGTTGGAGTTTGGTTTTAGAACCAGGGGAGATGTTATTAGGACTTGGTTACGATTCTGTTTATGTAAGATTTTTATATTGGGACTGGTTACTGGGTTGGGGGGGTTACTTATTTTAGACCTATATATCTCTATGGGCCCATAATTTAATTTTCATTTTACTCACTGTATTCTTACACAATTATATAGCTAATATTACGACTATCTCTATACAGTGGCGTGAAAAAGTATTTGCCCCCTTCTTGATTTTCTCTATTATTGCATATTTGTCACATTGGATGTTTTCAGGTCTTTGGAGAAAATGTAATATTAGATAAAGGGAACCTGAGTGAACAAATAACACTTGTTTTTTTTTTTTTATTTCACTTATTTAATGAAAAAAAGTTAACCAACACCAACTGGCACTGTGTGAAAAAGTAATTGCCCCCTTACACTTAATAACTGGTTATGCCACATTTAACTGCAATGACTGCAACCAAACACTTCCTATAATTCAATATCAGTCTTTCACATCGCTGTGGAGGAATTTTAACTCACTCTTCCTCGCAGAACTGCTTTAATTCAGTAACATTTGGTAGGTTTTCGAGCATGAACTGCTAGTTTCAGGTCCTGCCACAGCATCTCTATTGGGTTTAAGTCTGGACTTTGACTAGGCTACTCCAAAACTTTAATTTTACTTCTTTTAGCCATTCTGATGTGGACTTGCTTTTGTGTTTTGGATCATTGTCTTGCTGCATGACCTAACCACGCTTCAGCTTCAGCTGACGGAAGGATGACTGGACATTCTCCTTAAGAATTTTCTGGTACAGAGCAGAATTCATGGTTCCTTTAATTATGGCAAGTCATCCAGGTCCTTAGGCAGCAAGCATCCCCACACCATCACACTACCACCACCATGTTTGACTGTTGGTATGGTGTTCTTACTGTGGAATGCTGTGTTTGCTTTACGCGAGACATTATGGGATCCATGTTGTCCAAAAGTTCCACTTTGACTCATCTGTCCATAGAACATTTTCCCAAAAGGCTTGTGGATCATCCAGGTGCTTCTTGGCAAATGAGAGACGAGCATTTATGTTCTTCTTGGTTAGCAGTGGTTTCCATGCTTGCTACTCTCATGAAGCCCATTTTTGCCCAGTCTCTTTCTGATTGTGGAGTCATGAACACTGACCTTAGCTGAGGCAAGAGTAGCCTGCAGTTCTTTGGATGTTGTTTTAGGATCCTTTGAGACTTCTTGGATGATTTTACACTGCGCCCTTGGAGTAATTTTGGCAGGCCGCCCACTCCTGGGAAGGTTCACTACTGTTCCAAGTGTTCTCCATTTGAGATTATGGCTCTCACTGTGGTTCGATGGAGTCCCAGAGCCTTAGAAATAGCTTTGTAACCCTTTCCAGACTGATAGAGGGCAACAAATTTTTTCTGATCTTTTCAGGAACTTCCTTTGATCATGGCATAATGTGCTTGTTGAATCTTTGTGCTGGCAACGTGACTTGATGGTAAGGGCCAAAATAAGTGAGGTTTATATTGAGCAGGGCTGGCTGTAATCAAGCCTGGCTGTGTTCAATCAGCTGACTCTAATTAGCCCTTTAATTGGGTTGATTTAACTAGGGGGCAATTACTTTTTCACACAGTGCCAGTTGGTGTTGGTTAACTTTTTTCATTAAATAAATGAAATAAGTAAAAAAAAAAAGTGTTATTTGTTCACTCAGGTTCCCTTTATCTAATATTATATTTTGTCTAAAGACCTGAAAACATCCAGTGTGACAAATATGCAATAATAGAGAAAATCAGGAAGGGGGCAAATACTTTTTCACGCCACTGTAAATATGGCTTTGTGGAACATTAAAGGTGCTAGATCTAGATCTAAAAGAATACAAATACTAAAACATATTAAATATCCTAGTTGTCAGGTTGTATTTTTCCAGGATATTCCCCTCCTGACTGAAGAAGTTAATCTTTTAAGTAAAATGGGCTCTTCCCATACATTTTGGGCAGGTGACTCTACAAACAAAAAAGGTGTGGCTATACTGATAAATCAGTGTCCCGTTTAATAATTCAGTTACAGTCTCAGACCTGCTGGTAGATTTATCTTGTTGGAGGGCTCTATAAATAATGTTCAAGTATTGTTAAGAAGTATTTATGGTCCTAATCTTAATACCTCCTCCCTTTTGGCCAGTTTAACTAAGATCGTACTACCATATATAACATAAAAATATTATTTTAGATGGGAACTGTAATCTTCCTTTGGATTTACAGTTTAGATCGTCTGGCTTAGATTCAAGATTAGTTTTAGATCATAGGGTGGTACAGGAATATTTAGACTGGTTTAATCTAATACACCCATGGAGAACCTTATACTCGACTAATAAACAATATTCCTTTTACTCTTCTGCACATAAAGTCTACTCGAGAATTGATTACTTTTTGATAAGTAACAGATTAAGCCCAAATGTCACTGATTCAACCATTATGCCTAGAGTTATATGAGATCATTTATTGGTTAAGTTCCATTGACTTTAGGACTTTCCCCTCAAGAACAGTCTTTGATGTGGACACTGAATAATCAGCTGTTAAAAGATAGTTATGTAATATCTTATATTAAACAGGTTATAGGTACCTGCATAAAATATAATCTGAACTCAGTTGATAAGATGGACATTATTTGGTCTTCCTTTAAATGTTTTATTTGTGGGCTTTTTATATGTTTTACTTCTAAGCATAAGAAGGAAAGACAAAACAAATTGGTTGAGATCTTAGACAGTATTAAAAAGTTGGAAGCCAATTGTATTAGTAACCCTAATGAACATGATTTGATTAGGTTACAAAATGTAACAAATAATTACTTTTAAATTACTAGAGAAAATGTGGTATACTCAATTTAAAAAAAAACAGAGCAAAATATACAGACCAAGGAGGAGAAAGACCTAGTAAATTACTTGCCCATAGGCTTAAAAAGAATGAATCTAACAGGTACATCATGGCTATAAAATCAGGTAATGATAATACAGTCAAAACCCATTTGAAAGATATTATATTTGAGTTTTGAACAATATTTTAAGCAAATCTATAAGCTGGCTGATGATAACCTAACATATAGAGACTACCACAGTTATCGTTAAAACATTAAATGTTCTACCCTGACACCTCAGTAGGCCTCTGACTTGATCTCCCCTATTACTACACATAAAATGATTAATGTTATTAACACTCTTAAATTGGACAAGTCTCCTGGCCTCTACTGCCATTTTTATTGACCTAGCCAAAGCCTTTGATTCGGTCTCCCACCCTCTACTGTTAGGCAAATTGAGCTCCTTCGGCCTCGCAAATCAGGCCATAAACTGGTTCCATTCCTACCTCCAAAACAGGATGCAGCAAGTACAAATCAGGGACACCCTCTCTAACCCTCGACCCATCCTCATGGGCGTCCCCCAAGGCTCCATCCTTGGCCCTATCCTTTTCTCCCTTTTTATAAACGACCTCCCCTCAGCCTGTCTCACCTCCAGCGTGCACCTATACGCTCATGACACCATAATCTATGCCTTAGGCCCCTCCCATGGCAGCGTTCACCCAAACCTCCAAAGTGATTTCAACTGAGTACAAGCCTGGCTCCAGAAAAAATCAGCTAAAACTAAATGCAAAAAAAAACTGTCTCCATGGTGTTCGGCACAAGACAAAAACTTGCCTCCCTGCCTGCCCCCCCTCCAATCTACACCCTGGAAGAAATACCCCTTGAAACTGTACCCATGTTTAAGTCTGGCTGGACACAAGCCTAAATTTCTCCACCCATGTCGATGCCACCTGCACCAAACTCCGGCCCAAACTTGCCATCATCTACCACCACAAAGCCTGCCTCACCCTCCCTACTCGGAGTGAACTCATGCGAAAAACCATCCTACCGGTACTGGACTATGCGGACGTCATTTATGGCACAGCCCCTTCCTCCTCACTTGCTAAACTTGATGTCCTGCTAAACTCCTTCATCCGCTTCGCCACTGCCTCCCCCCCCCACTCACTCATCACTGCAAACTACTCTCAACTCTATCACTGATGCCACTCTCACATAGGCGGAAAACCCACAGCGCCTCACTCATAGTGAAATATTGGCTCAGCTCTTTTCCCCTCTACCTCTCCTCCCGCCTCTCTCAAGCCAACCCCTCTGGCTACTCACTTCACCACAGACATGCTCGTACCTTCCACCTCTCACGTCCCCTCTCAGCCTCCAGGCAAGCTGTCTTTTCCTACTGGCTCCCATTCCTATGGAACAATCTCCCTCCCAACCTCCACCTGGCCCCCTCCCTATCTGTCTTCAAACAGTTTCTTAGGCTCCTCCCTCCCACTCTCTGCCACAGCTGTGCACCCAATCCCTCCCTACCTGGACTTAGTGTAACCCCAAGTTTTTGAGAAGTCCACTGCAGTAAATAAATGAAATATACTCATATCTGAAAGTCCAGGGAATTTTATGTTCTAGAAATGAAATATATAAATTTGTTTTTTCCACTCTGCTGCTCTTCAACAAGTGTAACCTTACCACCAATCTCCATGTAATTTACTATACTGTACCATTTTTCATCTGCTACTTGTTATTATTTCTGTATCTCTATATTTCTATATCTATGTCTCCCTGTTGTACTATGTACCTGGGTCACACCTGGGAAACAAGCCTCGGCTCAGCGTGCCTTTCCCAGTCAACAATTTTAAATAAATTAACTCCACATTTTTACAAGTTATTCTGTGATAACATAGTCTTTCTCCTTAAAGAATTGTTTACTTATATTTTATAACATGGGCTGACATACTATTCTCTATTGGAGACGCTGATTATTTTGATTCCTAAACCTGACAAACCTAGATATCAACGAAGTAGTTATAGATCTATCTCTCTTATAAATGGAGATATTACACTTCTTGCTCAGATCCTTGCTCAGAGGACTAAGGCATACTGTGTGGGCTTAATTTCTACAGAGCAGGTGGGGTTTATGATAGGCAGATCACCCTCAGACCATATTAGAAAACGTGCTCATATATTTTCTGCTTCTAGAGATTCAGGGACCCCTACAGTCCTTGTTTCTCTAGATGCAGAAAAAGCTTTTGATACAGTCAACATTTCATTTTTATTAGAAACCTTATTTAAATGTGGCTTCTGCCTGCTGCTCTTAATTTGTTAAAAGTCCTATATTCTCATTCTACAGCAAAGCTTTATGCCAATGGCCTTTTTTCATTTGTTGTACACTTACATTCTGGCACAAGACAGGGTTGCCATCTTTACCCTATTTTATTTTATTTTAATTTGCAACCTTGTCTCTTCTATCAAAAACATAATCCTAGTATTATGGGTATTAAGACTGATGCATATTTTCTCAAATTGTTGGCTTATACAGATACAAAAGATGCAGAACAAAGTTTCCAAAGAGAATTTTATTAAATTTGGTTCTACTTGGTCCCCTGGGTATGTTAAATATCTTGGTTTATATCTTTCTCAAGATAAAGCATTAATGAGATTCCTAAATTTCACTAATCTAATTTCCACTATAAAGCAGGATTTGGATAAATGGAAGAAACTCCTTCTTTCACTTATGGATCCAGAAACAAATGATGTGATACCTTTTATGGGACCAACATAGATGTAACAAAAGAACAAAGTGCTTTAGCTTTTGGACCAACCCAGTCCTTCCTCGGAAGCGCTTCATTTGTTCTGGATCTGTTCTTACAAGGATCAATATAGCAAAGACTAAATCTGTATGTCTTTCACTTATGGACAAAGTTAGCATTATTAAAATTAATATATTTCCAAGAACTTTCTATCCCTTGAACATGTTGAATTTATTGTTACCTCTTTCTTGGTTTAACAATTTCATTTGCTTTTATTCGGGTTTCATGGGCTTAATAAACCTCCCAGAAAAGCTTATAATAAGTTGATCCTAACTAAACAGCAAGGAGACTACAAAATCCCAAATCTGATTTTATATTACATGTCTAGCAATATAAATAAATACTATAAGTGGGAGTTAATGGTAATGAAAATCCTCACTACAAACTAGCATGGCTGCTTATAGAGTGGGCAATACTGAAGAAATACAATAGCTTAAATCATTCTACTGTCTATACCAAATATAAAAATTTGCCTAAGGATCTGACAAATTCCATAGTTGGAATGTCATATAGAATACATGAACAACCATGTAAATACCTAGGTATCTCATTGGTGGAGGATATAAATCAACCTTTGTTTAACAATTATAATTTTAAACTGAACAAAAAGCTGTTTCCTAATAATTGGATCCCTTCCTATAATGCTATAAGAGTTGACATGCTTCTTACTAAGAGACATGTCCTTTCCTTAGAGGAGGTGAGGAACAAGTTAAATCTTAACAAGGGATACTTCATTAAGTTATTTGCCTTAAAGCATGCCTTATTATTAATTCATTTTGGGCCCTTGCCTTGGTTTCATACAAATAAAGGGCTTGTTGAGGATATCTTTAGAAGAATTAAAAAAAAATAAACATTCAGTTGCTCTAATTTATCAATTCCTTTTGTTTTTTTTTAAATCATCTTTGGTAACTTGTAGTTTCAAATATTAGTCTAATATAACAATTTGCAAGGAGGTGGATTGGTCTAAGGTTTGGAAAGATGTTTGCACATCTGTTTCCAGTGACAATTTAAGGTTGTTAAAAATTCCATTTTACATTATGCTTATTATACTCAAGTTACTTTACTATATAGAGATATGGTCTTTCACCTTCAGTGACTAGATGTGGGAATGCTGAAGGCAATCTCTTTCATATGCTTTGGTAATGCTCACTGTTGAGACCCCTATGGATAAGTATTAAAAATAACATAACTAGCAAGCTTGGAATTGATCATTTATTAAACCTGAAACTTGCACTTATGGTGATCTCAACTAATTAAGTTACAATAATTTTAAATAACACCTAACTATGATAGCTTTATTTGACAAAAATGTTATTTTAGAACATTGGAAAGATCAACAAACAGTGTACCTTCATTCACTTAATGGAGGCAAGAACTTTTATCAAATCTTAGATTAGAAAATGTGATAGCTAGTATGAATCATAATTTAATTGGTTTTATCATGAAATGGGGGAAGCTTTATGATGTGGTTATCTAAATCTGAATTGGATCTGGTACTTTGTCTGTATGATCTTTACTTTTGTTTCATTACATATTTTACTTGGTACTCTTGATTAATTGTGTTCTTTGTTTTCCTGTTCCTCATTTTCTCTGACTTGATGAGGGGTGATTTTTCACAATGTGTGAAAATTGACCATTTTGGGCTCATGCCTGATTTTCTTCCTCCTACTGACATATATGGGTCTCAGGAGGCTTGGGGCAAGGGTAGTTTATTAAAGGGGCTGGTGCTAGATATGTTAATTTGGGTATTTATTTTATTTATTGCTGATGTCATTTTTAAGGTGGCTTATTTTTTCTGTAGATATTATGTGGAGACTGTGTACTTATCCACCTTGTACTGTTATTTTTCTTCATGTTTTGTTATATCTTACAAAATCAATAAAGATTTTAAAATTTGAAAAAAAAGAAAAAACGTTCTGAACAAAATTACTGAGTTGAAAGAATTTGATGAGTATGGTCTAATAAATGAATTCTCCTGACATCCACAGACAGAATTAAAGGGAAATGCAAAATAGGGATAGCAGAATCATAGTATGACACAGAATGTAAAACACTTAATAAACAGATTAACAAAGTAGGGAGGCTGTCCACAAAAAATGACTTTGTCACTGTTAAAGTTGAAAAAACATAACATCTGAATACAGGAAGTTGTTTATTGACAAAAAGAAACTCTACAGTCTCTATGGTCTAAATTAAACGAAACTTTATTGACAAATGATGTCCAGACATTCTGGTCACATGTTACTTACATGTGTGAGGAGGACAATATAAGGTATGTGTCCCAAAATACCCACAAATGATTGGGTCAAACATTTTAAGGCTGTGTATAAGTCTGAAACTTTGTCTAATAATGATGGTGATCAGAGTGAGCAATTCTCTATGACAGATCAGAAAGAATGGCATCCTATACTGCCCAGTGAGGTTTTCTTTGCTATAATGGCAATGCGGTTCAATAAGGCAGCCAATATAGATGGTCTCCCAGCATAAATTGTTTATTGCATCCCTGAGTTTTGTTCAAATCTATTAGCACCTATTTTCATAATAATCAGTAATAAGTTAATTCTTCTGAAGGACTGGAACAATGAGGTTATAGTTCCGCTCATTAAAAAAGGCCAGAGATGTGATCCAAGTTGGTACAGCTCAATAACACTGTTACCAATAATACAAAAATATATTCTAGAATCATTTTAGATAGATTACTGCACTGGTGGAGGAAAAAAAAACACTAATTTCAAAATGTCAATGTGCTTTCAGAATATATCACTGTACTCTTGACTTAGTGTTTGCTTTATGCTTTCTGGTGGAAACCATTGTATTTGGTAAAAAGAGGAAGTTGTGGGTCTGTTTCATTGATGTTAAATCAGAATTTGTCTCCATCAACAGGGATTTACTTTGTGACAGGAATTGGAAATAGATAGTCTTTTACTTAGTGTTTTGAAAATGTTAAACTCATATACTAATGATCAGGTGAGATTCTCCAAAGATGGTGCATTGACAGAAGGAATGCACAAAAAGTATGGTGTTAAATGAGAATGTCTTTTAGCCCCCTTGTTATTTAATTTATATACAGAATCCTTAGTAATGAGCATTTTGGTTATTGAAATGTCCCCACCAGCTATAAACAATGAAGAAGTTCAGTTTATGCTGTATATGTATTACTGAAACACACTTCTCTAAGTCTGAAAAGAGGGCTTATTGCTATTATATCAAAATTAAGGGACATGGATGTGAAGTTAAATGTTGGAAAAATTAAAAGCATGACATTTGAGAGTAAATGAAACAATATAAATATATTTAATCAGTGAGTATACGTTTGAGGAAATTAAGAAACACCCATATTTAGGTATACTGTTTAACAGAAATTTATCATGGAAATCACACATTACTGCTGTTAAGGAAAATGCTTTCAAAACATCTAGGGGGATAAACTCTTTTGCATGTAGATTTGCTTACAACTCATTTAGAGCATTAAAAAGTGCCTTTGAGGCTGAAACTATTAGTCAAACATTATACAGTGGTGAAATTTGGGGTTTAAATACAAAGGTGCATAGCTTATAACATTCAAACAATTCAAAACTTGTTTCTTAGCTGTACTTTAAATCTGCCCAGAGATTGTCCATATGCATTCCTAAGTTTGGAATCTGGAATGTTACCATTAGAGACTAGGGACCAGATATTCAAAACTTTGCTCTGGAGCTAAATTAGCACTGCCTGGCAGGCAAAGTTAGCTCGGAGCACAAAGCAAGCCATATTCAAAAGGAATAGCCCAGGGCAAAAAGCCTCTGAATATAGAATGGGAATGAGCCCAGGCAAACTGGTCTGAGAGTGCAGGGCAAATGTAGCCCTGTAATATGATAGCTCTGAATATAGCAACCAGGAAGTGCAGACCACAACAGCAACACAGTGCACAGCAATGTGAAGATAGGTAGAGGTGACCTATGTGGCCAATGTGTGTTCCAGAAAATGCGTGGACCCAGTACAGTGGCAGGGAGCAGCTGATGGGACAGTACAGTGTGTAAAACAGTATAATATTCCCCAAACCATTTGCACAGAGCTAATGTGTTTGTGCAAGATTAGTGCGGAGCTAAGCTGTTTGCCCGGTGCAAATATGTTTGCCCTATGCTAAACTTTCCCATAGTCAAAAGTGACATGCAAATGAGCCTACTTAGATAGTCTCTGGGCAAACAGCCATATTATCATCTCATCATGCACTGATTTGCATGCAATTTGCCCAGCATTACTGTAGGGTCCCACAGCTCCACCTGTAGGTCAGTCTGGAAGTGCAGTGGCTGGTCAGGTCTCACCACAGCTCCACCTGTAGGTCAGTCAGGCAGTGCATGATGATAGCTGCAGGCTACCTGTAAACAGTACAGCATAGCATAGCATATAGTACCCCAGGGGACAACACAGTATAGGCACAGGTGGTAGTGTTGCTGCATGCAACCATCACACTGTAGGTCATGTTACAGTGCACAGTAGAAACTACAGTAGCAAGGGGCCTGGTAATGTGAGGGGCATGGCAATGCCTATGGTATGCAGGGCAGTGATGACCACTACACTGTACACAGTGACAGGCCCAGCTTGCAGGTGATTACTGACAGTGGACAGTACTGTTATGCAGTTGTGTGATCCACAGATGCTGCACCTGTGGCATGAGATGCTCACAGTGACATATACATAGCTAGCTGTGTGTGCTGTGGCATCTGTATAATTGTGCAGTATATGGCTGGGGGGGCACGTAAGTTCCGACAGGCACACAGGTGGTGGGGTATTCCCACTACTGGACCATGTGCACTGCATGATGAGTCCCAGCCTTGTGGTCACACCTGGGCTGTGGTGAGGTCTGGCCACCCCATAGACCCTCCCCTCAACAGCCACCATGCCCACAGTGATGCATGTGTGTGTGCTGGCATCTGTTGGTCACCACAGACATATGGTCTACAGTAGTGTGCTGTATGGCCACAATACCATGATGTCCCCTGTGGGCCAGATCACCCGTTACTGCGTGGCATGGCTGGGACTGGTGGCAGCTGTTGACATCATGGTGGTGTCATCAGTGAGCAGGATGTGTTCTCCATGTCTGCCAGTTTCTAAGTGTCATATTCATATGTTAGGGTCGCGCAAGCCGTGCAAAAGCCACGCAAACACCGCACAAAGCAACAATATCATGCAAAAGCTGTTTGCCCAGGGTTAAGACCAGCTTTTCCTGGGCGGTAATTTGTACCATGCAAAGGGTCGTGATATGTCGCGCTAAACACCTTAGCGCGGTGCTAGCCGATGAATATGCCATAGCACCTGTATTCATGTTCAGTGTGCCCCTTGCATATAATTATGGTTTGCCTGGTGCTAATGCGATTTGCACATGCTGTTTGGCCTTTTGAATATAGCAGACCCGCGTTAAACCCGCTCAAATGGTTTTCACACTGCGCAAAACTTTGAATATCTGGGCCTAGAGCACTTATACTGTAAGAGTTATTAAATTGTGGGGACATATTATAAATATGAACAGTAACATGCTACCAAAACTCTGCTGGCTTGACACTTTGAACAATTTGCAGCATGGACAGAATAAAGAAAATTGATTTGCTAGGCTATACTGTGTAAATAAATTGTAAAACAACATGTGTACTGTAGCTTAATGGTTAGAGCGCTGGAACGGCATACCAGAGATCTGAGGTTCGAATCCCAGTAGGCCACACTTTTCCTTTCTCATTTCCATCCTTGATTTAAAAATATGTATACCTTGCAGGGGTTAAACTGCACTGAGAGAAAGTGATATTTCTAACATTATTTATTTAAGAACATCAGGCTAGATTGAGGAACTTGTAGCCTGTAATCTGCTCATGCATTGGCTGGGTGGCTGATCATAAATATGTCTGAGCATACTGGGAGCATTGATGTACCCCCTGTGCCACCTACATGTACAGTGTTGCCTGTGCATCAGGAAAGGGAGCCACCATACATACATACCATGGCAAAATCTCTGAAAAGTAATACAGCATGAATGGAGACCACTAAATGGAAGGAAACAGATATTCTGCGGCATGATACTGTTATGCAGTACCATAAGGTACCTGCTGTCTGGTTCTTGGTGTTGTGCAGGTGAGATCAGTGGAGATCAGTGTCTAGCAGATATATACAATAAGTTGGATAATTTTTTGACTTAACTTCCACCAGGATGTTGCTGGCTCTCCCAGAAAGTATAAAGTGATCTGGGGCAGAGTGCATGCAAATGATCCTGGCCAGCCTTTGTGCTGCCATGGCTGTTAGCACTACTGCTATTGTAGTTGAGAGCTCTCAGCCCAGTATCATTGCCAGGGTCCACAGACCTGACTGGATGCAGTTTGGCCACTGTCAGAAAGATATGCACCACTGGCATTACCAGTGATATATTTTCATGAATACAGCTAATTGAATGGGGGGAGTGCCACTGAACTTTGCCAGGGCAATGGGGTATGGGTGCTACATCTGTCTTCTCTCACCATGAGGTAGGAAGGAGGAGGAGGAGTAGTAACCAACTAGTCAGTGCCAACAGGTCTCAGAAGATGGCAGGCCGCACTCAAAAGTGGCACCCCAGAGCAGTCAGGTAAAAAATTAATCTGCAGATAATGTTAAATTCGAGCAAGTGATTTTTTTTTGTTTGTTTTTTGAGGATGGTGTGCAGCAAGGATAGATGACATTGGTTGTGTTAGTGATTATGGGGGGATAATAAGTGTATGTTGCATGGTGGGCCTAGAGCAGTGATGTGCACTCTGTGTCTCTAGTGCTGAGGGGTCTAATATGGAAAGAGTTTGAGATTTCAAGGGAGTAGCAATGGTGGGAGGGTCTGCGATCTGTGGTGTGAAGGGATTTGGAGTTCCAGTTTATGGGTCCCCATGCATCAAACAGACTACTACTTGAGCCTATGTGTGAGACCCCATGCTTTGTGTATGGCACACATGGACATTTAAAAGCATGTTTAGCCCCCTCCGTGGTATAGGGGTTTTGATAGCATATTAATTTTCAGAGAGGGGCACTCTCACAAAACCACGTACTTGACCTTAGTCAGGGTTCAGGCATCTCAAATAAATGAGGTTAGAAGGCACAACACTCAATGTAATAACTAAAATGTCCACAACTTGGTTGAAGTCCAACTAGGATAATTTATTTAAATGGGAGCTCATGAACATATTGGTGCCTATGCACAAACATGCATAAAGTCCATGAAAAACAGTTGTATCCATAAAGAGCAGCTGCATGGTGCACAAGGCAAAACTGAGACATGACATTTATGAATGCCATTGCGGGACATGTGTACCCAGCGGGTGGAATGACATGGCATGCATAGTGGTATGCGCACCCCACAAAGACGATGCCAGGATATGCGGATCCTCCACTCGATCCCGCCATATATGGACATGGCAACCACTCAGTGCAGCACCACGAGAGTGAATGATGTGTAGTGCCCCACAACACACAGGATGGCAGAGTGTGGAAAAGGTGCAGAGGGGAACCACCTGCAACAGATGCAGCTTGAATGGGCCAGCCATGAAAGTGGTCAGCTCCATGGCCATGTCTAGACATGGGATGGAGCATGGCCCCATGCCCCGAACTTTATCATCTGCCAGGTTGCGTCCATGGAAAATGACATCAGGGAGAACTACATTCAGCTGCATGGGGCCCAGTCCCTGACAACCGCCTCTTCAATGAAGGCACAGTTGTGTATGGACATCCAGGCCAGCGTTAATGCCACTAGTTCAATACTCAGGAACCAGACCACAATCAAACATAAATGGCGTGACATACATGCTGCTAAAAGGATGAAGATCATCATGGCTGCACGGGCATGCCAGGGCACAGGAGGAGGAGGAGGAGGGCCACAACTAATGACAGCCAGCTGACACCTATCAAGAGGATGGTGGTGGAGACCCTCACTGACGTTGGTATCCACGGTGAGGTTGAAGGTGTAGACACCATGGAAGGTACACATGCAATGGTAGGGATGGGGACTCATGGGAATGGCACACCATGCATGTACTAACACACCAGTGTTGCACTCACAGACATAGCCTTCGAAGCATGGCAGCTAGCTGATCCTCCCAAGCAAACCCTGGACATGACTGACGTGCCACAGGCATGCAATGCCAACAGGCAGGAGGAGGCACTGTCAGGTGGGTAACCATGCCACACGTACTCTGGCAAGTGTACACCAACTGTAACACCATATGGCTTAGTAACATGCACAAATCCTTCGCAGTTACAAAGAAGGACACAGAGACCCAGCATGGGTCAGAGACAGATGCTGAAACTACAGTGGTGCCACAGGATGAGGGGTCTCAGGAGGTGGGCAAAGTGCCAGAGGGAAGGATCACTGGTCTGGTGCAGAGGCCATCTCCAGGATCACAGTGCTGGACTACTGATGGGGTACCATGCACAACCAGTGACTACACCATACTGGACAGGTCAAGCATGGGAAGGAGGTCCTGGTCTGCAATGCCACAGCCATGCCTTGAAGACACTGGGGATGAAGGTCCTTCAAGACAGCCCATCAGCCGCATCCATACAATGCTTGGTCAGACCTACATGGAGGCCCAATATCATGAGATATGGCATCTGGAGCTGGATAGACTTGAGGCACAGAGCCACAACACCAAAGTGCTCATTGCACTGACTGATGAGGCGTGAGGCATGTGCCGCAGCATAGACCGGCTGGCAGATGTACAGGTGCAGCTACTGGTATACCTAGTGGGTCACCATGCAACATACAGTCGGGATCCACACACACAGCCACGCATGGCAGATGCCCAGACCCAGTGTTTCCCTTGCATGCGAGTCCCTGAACAGGATGTGGCCACACAGCAGTGGTACCCAGCCAGCACACAGGATGATGTGACACACCACATGGGCACTGCTGTCATCCCAGACACAGAGGCCCACAGCTCCCAGGCACAAGACACAGATGCTGACAGCAAGCTGGGGGAGATTCACAGCAGTAGAACCAGCCAGGTAGGGCCTGGCGGGGATGCCTCGGATGGTGTGACCAAGGATCACTCACAGGGCAGCAGGCAGCACTGTGGTGGAACCAGACAACATGCATCCACATGGAGACTAGGTATAATGGTGTCGGAAAGCCTCCAGGCCAAACTGTAGAATCCACATCGCCAGTAGTACAGCACATCCACAAATCATATAACATAGTATAAGCATGCACATGCTGTGTCTACAGGGATGAGCACTCCCCACCACCATGATTGGGGCAGAGCACCCCCCAACAAATGCCCCTCCATCACACACACACACACACCCTGAATGTGATGGTACAGACCTGTCCCAGGCACATAGGAATGGTTGCCTCAAGGTGGCCAGTTCAAATAACAACAGGCAGAGTTGAGGCGGTCCAGAAGAGGGCAACTAAAATTGTGCAGGGTATGCATTAGAAGCCTTATGAGGAGAGACTAAAAGATCTCAGTATGTACACCTTGGAAGAGAGGAGGGGAAGGGATATGAAAGATACCTTTAAATACCTCATGGGGTTAAATAAGGTACAGGAGGGAAGTATTTTTCAGAAAAAAAGGTACTCAAAAACTTGGGGACAGGCTATGAAGCTGGAGTAGTTAGATGCAGAAGAGATATAATGAAGTACTTCTTCACAGAAAGAGTTGTGGATTCCTGGAACAGCCTTTCAGTGGAGGTGGTGGGGTCAAAACCAATAGTGGGGTTGAAGAATACATGAGATATGCATAAGGGAATCTTATGGGAAAGGAAACGGAGGAGGGAGAATGGGCTGGAGACCAAGTAAGGTCTGTGGTGATACTGTAGATACATATGAACATATGAATGTGCCAGCAGAAACAGACCACCCAGTCTATCTAAGTCTGCTTGAGTGTACAGCTAGCACCCCTAGTTTGCAGCTGCCCCAACCCCCTCCCATTTGTCATCCCACTGCCACCCTCTACCTCCCCCACCCTCACTCTCCCCTGTTCCCTGTCCCCTGCCCTTTTGAACCTGTTCACAGATTTACATGATACCACCCATTCTGGTAGGGTGTTCCATTTTGATACCACCCTTTCTGTGAAATAATGTCTCCTCATTTCCTTCCTAAATCTTCTCCCTCTATTCTTAGCCCATGCCCCCTTGTGACCCTCCCCCTCCTTAACTTAAAGACCTCATCTGCCCCATCCTTATTGATTTCCCTAAGATACTTGAATGTCTCTATCATGTCCCCCTGTCCCTTCTGTCCTCTAGAGTGTACATATTCAGGTCTCTCAGCCTGCTGTCTTAGTCTGTCCCTACCATTCCACATATCATCTTTGTTGCCCTCCTCTCTACCCCCTCCAGTAGCCTGATATAACACTTTAGTTATGGCCTCCAAAACTGCACACAATACTTTAAGTGCAGCCTTACCAGTGACCTGTAGAGGGGTAAGATCACCTCTCTTCACCTGGATGAAAACCCCCTCGCTATGCACCCCAGCAATTTGTTCACTTTTGCAGCCACTCTCCTGCACTGGGCAGTGTTGTCCTTGGTCCCTGTTATCATTACCCCTAGGTCCTTCTCCTCCTCCTCAGTGATCCCCAGCTTAACCCCTCCCAGCCAGTATTCTCTCCTTGGGTTATTCACCCCAAAGTGCAGAACCTTACACTTCTTTGCATTGAACTCCAGCTGCCACCTCTCTGACCATTCCTCTAGCTTGCTTAGGTCCCCCTGCAGCTGCTTCCATCCATCTTTTCCATTCACCACTGCTCCAATTTTGGTGTTGCCAGTGAACAGATTTATCTTGCTCACCACCCCATGTGCAATGTCCGATATGAAGAGCCCAAACAATACTGTCCACAACACAGAGTCCTGTGGCACCCCACTCATCACCAGCCTTGGAGTTGAGTTCTCCCCTCTCAGCACCACCCATTGCAGCCTCCAGCTGATCCAGCTTGTAATCCAGTTCATCATTTTTGCCCCTACCCCTGCACCAGTTATCTTTCCCCCAAGCTGCCCATGAGGCACAGAATCAAAGGCCTTGCTGAAGTCCGAGTAAAGAGCATCCACCACATGACCCTTATCCAGGTCACCTGACACCCAGTCATAATATTGTATCAGGTTGGTTTGACAAGACTTCCCTGAAACAAACCCATGCTGCCTCACATCCTGGAGACCATTGTCCTCCAGGTATGACACCAGTCTTTCCTTTAGTATTGTCTCCATGAGTTTGCACACTATGCAGGTGAGATTTACGGGGCGATAATTACCCGGTTCATCCCTTGGTCCACTCTTGTGCAATGGTACTACATGTGGCATCCTCCAGTCCAGTGGCACACATCCTGACTCCAGTGAGGTGCTGTACAGATCCACCAGTGGCTCCGCCAACACCTCCACCATCTCCCTCAGCACCCTGGGGTGGATACCATCTGGTCCTGGTGCCTTGTCAATCTTCAGTGCCCTCTGTCCTTTAGGACTCTACTTGCCTCATTCTTCCATCTGTTGACTCCTCTCCCCTGCCCCCACCCTCCCAGCCCATGGTGGTAGCTGTCCCCTTCTTCCACTTACACACGAGTAAAAATATTCATTCAGTCCAGATAAGGAAAAATGTACAGACTTGGTGGGCCAAGTGGTCCTTATCTGCCATTTAATTCTATATTCTATGTTTCTAAAGCAGTGGAACATCAGCTCATATTGGCATGTTAAATTTAATGTGTATCTACCAGACTGATGAGGGCATAACCTTGGTGTCAGTGGTCAGGCTAATTGTGATTTGGCTAAATGATGAGACCAAGAATCCTTTTTAAAATGTTAAAATGATTGAATGAAGGCAAAGTGAGAAAATGCAATTATCTTAAATAAATTGCAGGCTTTCAAGCCGCTGTTTAAGGAGGGAGCACTGTGTGTGATGGGGGGCATTTGTTGGGGGGTGCTCTGCCCCAATCATGGTGGTGGGGGGTGCTCATCCCTGTAGACACAGCATAACTGTTTGATTCTGATTTTGGCCACACATCAGGAACACTCCTGCAAATTTAAGAAGAGTGTATACGAAATGTCAGAAAATCTCTGTGCATTAGCCAGGCTTGAGCTTATTAAACCATTGTTAGGGCTTAGTCGGTATAGAAATCAGTGGCTGCTCAAAAGTTGTTGTGCATATTCTAAACAAGCAATAAGACATGATGAGGTGTGGGATATGGCTTGATAAGAGCATGCCCCAGGTGTGTTATGAGGCATGAGGCACTTGCGCTGAGTGCCTTTAGCACCTAGGAAGTACTCTTATCAGGCAATAACCCACACCTCGGAGTGTCTTATTGTGCTTATAAAATGGGCCCCAAGTAACTATTTAAGAAAAAAAAAATAATAAAAAAGTAAGAAATATAAAATGGAGGTTTCAATAGGTCAAATATTAAAAAATAGCCCCTTTAAAGAAATGTTTATTGGCATGAAAGGGCTTCCTATTCTGAAGTGGAAGGTAGAAAAATACCACTCAGAGCATGTATGGTACATCTTCGTCCACAAGCCATAAACATTTAATGTTTTGTTCTTTTTTTTTTTGTCTTTTATTAGTTTATCTCATTTATCTAGTGACTGACTGCTGATTTTGAGTTACAGCAAGCTTGAGTGAACGTTTCTAACTTGAGGTGTTGTCTGATGTTTCTTGTGTCACCCTTCCCCCCATGCACAAATCATTTGTTTCCTTTTATTTATTTTCTTTTTGTCTTTGTCTCTTTGATTTAGTTTTGCTGTTTACTTTACTTTCTGAGTCCTTATTCAGTGAGATCGAGCCTATCTATTTCAGACTGCCTTAGAGAGCTGTTTCCTTGTTTGCGGTAACTAGGGGTGCCATTGGACATTTTTTTTAGTTTTTCTTGAGTTTTTTGTTTCATGGGGTCCTATAGATTGGACATAGTAACCACCATAATGAGATCACAGACAAGAAATGGTATGTTTTCAGTTAAGTTTAGAACATGTAATGGAGCGGCTCTGTGAACAGCTTTGAGAACACATTGCACATTGTACCCTAAATGGATGTCACACTTTCATTTTTAAATGTTTTATGCCCATTATATCATGCTGTCCATCTGAAACATAGTACACAGTTTGTGTGTCTATGTATGGAGTAGGTGTTTTCCACACCAGGCAGTTAGCTTGACTGGGAGCGAGCGTGTCCCTCAGAGGGCACCGTAGACAGTGTTTTTCTGCATTGCTGTTTTTAAATGGCAACTGTCCCTGGACTTGAAGTTGAAAAATAAAATCTTTGTGTTCATTAGGGTGAGAGTAAAGTGATGAAGGTTATGATTGAAACTTGTCTATTATTGCGGCTCGGGTTTAAAAATTAGGAAGGGGGGACTAGGGGCAGTCAGGATTGAGTCCACAGTTCATAGAAGCAGTTCATGTGTACTGGACAGAGTTTAGATCAGCATGAGCTGGAGCTGTTATGGAATTAATGGGCAATGAATAAAAGAAGATAAGATGTTCAAATGGTTGTACTGGATTCAGAATATTAGATACTCATTTGTCTCGTGTTGCCACCACTCCCCCTTTGCAGCTGATCCTTAGCATTCTACCTGAGGAGCTGCAGCAGGAGAGCGGTGTCACGGATTGATTTCCCAAGGTGCTGTGTCTTGGTTGGCACAAGTAGTGCCTGTTTTAAGGTTATGTCCTGATAAGGACATGGCTGGAAAGGGCTTCCAGCCAATCAGGATGCAATAATTATTTTGCCCATTTTATAAACATTGTTGTGAATGTTCTAAAAGTTGTTGTGCATGTTCAATCATCAGAGCACCTGTGTTTTCCCTTGTGCCAACTCCTAATGCTTTCATTCACTTAACCACGACTGCTCCATAAAACAAAGAAGAACATTCTCTATCAGTTTGTTACAAAATGTTTCCAGAATAAAGCAAGCAAAGCACTTGGCAGCATCAGTAACTGATTTATTTTTGGCTGTTCAAGCTGCCGTAAGACTGAGGATTACTGATGGTCATCCTGGTGGCTCCCTGCCATCTGAGGTTAATATTTCATAAAAGTACCACTGCTCTGCCTGTCTGCAAAGGGGGCAGAAATGGACAGGTGGATAGTGCTTTTAAAACTCTGAGTCGTCTTGTCAGCATAATAGGAAGCATATTGACCCAATTAATGTCAGTGGAATAATGATAAATGCCAGGCATTTTCCTGTAATTGGGTCAATTAAGATTTTATCAGTTATTCCATGTCTTTTTTGAGTCAAAACCACCACAAACTATATATTGTTAAATTCCTAACTTATTATTCTTTTAATTTAGCCATATGTTGATAGTATGGACATGACATAATTGACACATGATCAAATCCAAGATGGCCACCATGATACCCTTTAATACTATTAGCTCACTGACCAGGACCACCAGCAAATACTCAGGGGTAACTTCTAAATTTCAAAATACAGGTTTAGCAGCAAAACATATATTTTATAAAAAAAATATGCAAGTGTGACTATAAATGATGCCTTTTCATGGATTGTTAGCATTTTATTCAAAGATGTGTGTTGTGTCCAATTCAGACCTGTGGTGTACCACCTATTGCACTATGTTCTATATGTCAGAAAATCCATGATGTAATGGTAAGAAATAGAAATACTTGTCAGGGTAGTTGACTAGTAAAATACACCATATAATGAGCACATTAATTGATTCCTTGGATCACATGACCCAAAACAAAATGGTGGCCACTTTTTAGTCATTTACAGTAACAAAACACATCTTTTGCTTATTTCCTTGGATAAATACATGTGAAATGTTGAATAGGTGTGATGTTTAGCTGTTTGTTATAGATACAGGTGCCTGGATATAATTTCTGATCTGGAATGTTACACTGCTCCCCCAGTATATCTCAAATAGGGTACCAGTTCATACCTCACTACCATGGCTGTGACCAATTCATGCCTGGGGTGTATAACCTATGGCACTATGTGCTATATGTCACTAAATCAATGTAGTAATGGCAGACACTAGATAGCAATACTTGTCAGGTTAGTTGAGGTGTAAAATAAGCCATAGAATGAGCAAATGACTTAATGTCTTGGGTCACATGACCCAAAACAATATGGCAGCCACATTTTAGTCATTTACAGTAACAAAACAAACCTTTTGCTTATTTCCTTGGATGAATACACGTGCAATGTTGAATAGGTGTGATGTATAGTTGTTTGTTATAGATACAGTTGCATGGATATCATTTCTGATCTGGAATGGTATACTGGACCATCAGTTTATCTCAAATAGGGTACCATACCTTACAACCTTGGATGTGACCAATTCAGGCCTGGGCTAAACCACCTATGGCACTATGTGCAATATGTCACTAAATTAATGCAGTAATGGCAGAAAATAGCAAAACTTGTAAGGGTAGTTGAGGAGAAAAATAAGCCATAGAATGGGCAAATGATTTGATGCCTTGGATCACATGACCCAAAATAAGATGGCTGCCACTTTTTAGTCATTTACTGTAACAAAACACACCTTTTGCTTATTTCATTGGATAAATACATGTTAAATGTTGAATAACTGTGATGTCTATACTGTTTTTTCAAAGATATAGGTGCCTGGATGTAATTTCTGATCTGCAACATTACAATGCACATGCAGTTTATCTAAAATAGGGGACTATACCTCACTACCATGGGTGTGGACAATTCACGCTTGGGGCATATAACCTTTGGCGCTATGTGTTATATGTCACTAAATCAATGAAGTTATGGTCATAAATAGACAGAAATACTTGTCAGGGTAGTTAAGGAGTAAAATAAGCCATCGAATGGGAAATTTACTTGGTGTCTTGGGTCACATGGCCCAAAACAAGATGGCGGCCACTTTTTAGTCATTTACAGTAACAAAACACACCTTTTTCTTATTTACATGGATAAATACATGTGAAATGTTGAATAGGTGTGATGTTTAGCAGTTTGTTATAGAAACAGGTGACTGGATGTAGCTTCTGATATGGAATGTTACACACTGCACCCCCATTTTATCTCAAATAGGGGACCATACCTCACTACCACGGCTGTGACCAATTCAGGCCCGGGGTGTGCTACCTATGGCACTACGTCCTATATGTCACCAAATCAATGAAGTAATGACAGTAAATAGAAATAAATACTTGTCAGGGTTGTTGAGGAGTAAAGCAAGCCATAGAATGGGCAATTGAAGTGATGCCTTGTGTCACATGACCCAAAACAAGATGACAGCCACTTTCTAGTAATTTACAGTAACAAAACACACCTTTTGCTTATTTCCTTGGATAAATACATGTGAAATGTTGAATAGTTGTAATGTCTAGACTGTTTTTTATAGATATAGGTGCCTATATGTAATTTTTGATCCGGAATGTTACACTGCACACCCAGTTTATGTCAAATTACACTGCACACCCAATTTATGTCAAATAGGGGACCATACCTCACTACCATGGCTATGACCAAGTCACGTCTGGGGTGTACAACCAATGTCACTATGTGCTGTATGTCACAAAATCAATGAAGAAATGCTAAGAAATAGACACAAATACTTGTCAGGGTATTCGAGAAGTAAAACAGTTCATAGAATGGGCAAATGACTTTATGTCTTGGGTCACATGACCCAAAACAAGATGATGGCCACTTTTTCATCAACAGTAACAAAACACACATTTTGCTTATTTACATGGATAAATACATATGAAATGTTGAATAGGTGTGATGTTTAGCAGTTTGTTATAGATAGAGATGCCTGGATATAATTTCTGATCTAGAGGATTACACTGCACCCCCGTTTTACTCAAATAGGGTGCCATACTTCACTTCCATGACTGTGACCAATTCAGGCCTGGGGCCTACCACCAATGGCACTGTGTGCTACACGTCACTAAATCAATGAAGTAATGCCAGCAAATAGACAAAAAAACTTGTTCGGGTTGCAAATGTGTATGACAAGCCACAGAATGGGCATACAACATGTTGTCTTCAGTCACATGACCCAAACAAGATGGCGGCCACTTTCCAGTCATTTATAGTAACAAAACACACCTTTGGCTTATTTACATGGATAAATACATGTGAAATGTTGAATAGGTGTGATGTTTGGCTGTTTGTTAAAGATACAGGTGCCTGGATATCATTTCTGATCTGGAATGTTACATTGCACCATCAGTTTATCTCAAATAGGGTACCATAACTCTGTACTGTAGCTGTGACCAATTCAGGCCTGGGGTGTATCACCTATGGCATTATGTACTATATGTCACTAAATCAATGCAGTAATGGCAGACAATAGACAGCAGTATTTGTCAGGGTAGATGAAGAGCAAAAATAAGCTATAGAATGGGCAAATGACTTGATGCCTTGGGTCACAGGACCCAAAACAAAATGGCGGCCACTGTTTAGTTATTTACAGTAACAAAATATACCTTTTCATTATTTACATGGCTGCATACATGTGAAATGTTGAATAGATGTGATGTTTAGCTGTTTTTTTTATAGCTACAGGTGTGTGGATATCATTTCTGATCTGGAATGTTACAATGCACCACCAGTTTATCTCAAAAAATGTACCATATCTCACTACCATGGCTGTGACCAATTCAGGCCTGGGGTATACCACCTAAGGCACTATGTGCTATATGTCACTAAATCAATGTAGTAATGGCAGAAAATAGACAGCAATACTTGTCAGGGTAGTTGAAGAGTACAATAAGCCATAGTATGGGCAAATGACTTGATGCCTTGTGTCACATGACAGAAAAAAAGATGGTGGTCACTTTTTAGTCATTTACAGTATTAAAACACACCTTTTGCTTATTTCCTTGGATAAATACATGGGAAATGTTGAATAACTGTGATGTCTAAACTATTTTTCATATATATAAATACCTGGATGTAATTTGTAATCTAGAATGTTGCACTACACACCCAGTTCATCCCAAATAGGGGACCATACATCACTGCCATGGCTGTGACTAAATTCATGCCTGGGTGTACAGCCTGGCACTATGTACTATATGTTACTAAATCAATGTCAGAAATAGACAGAAATCCTAGTCAGGGCAGTTGAGAAGTAAAACAAGACACAGAATGGGCAAACAACTTAATGTCTTGGGTCACATGACCCAAAACAAGGTGGCCACCACTTTTTAGTCATTTACACTAACAAAACACACCTTTTGCTTATTTACATGGATAAATACATGTGAAATGTTGAATAAGTGTAATGTTTGGCCATTTGTTATAGATACAGGTGCCTGGATATCATTTCTGATCTGGAATGTTACACTGCACCATCAGTTTATCTCAAATAGGGTACCATAACTCTGTACTGTAGCTGTGACCAATTCAGGCCTGGGGTGTATCACCTATGGCATTATGTACTATATGTCACTAAATCAATGCAGTAATGGCAGACAATAGACAGCAGTATTTGTCAGGGTAGATGAAGAGCAAAAATAAGCTATAGAATGGGCAAATGACTTGATGCCTTGGGTCACATGACCCAAAACAAAATGGCAGCCACTGTTTAGTTATTTACAGTAACAAAATATACCTTTTCATTATTTACATGGCTGCATACATGTGAAATGTTGAATAGAAGTGATGTTTAGCTGTTTTTTTTATAGCTACAGGTGTGTGGATACCATTTCTGATCTGGAATGTTACAATGCACCACCAGTTTATCTCAAAAAATGTACCATACCTCACTACCATGGCTGTGACCAATTCAGGCCTGGGGTATACCACCTAAGGCACTATGTGCTATATGTCACTAAATCAATGTAGTAATGGCAGAAAATAGACAGAAATACTTGTCAGGGTAGTTGAAGAGTACAATAAGCCATAGAATGGGCAAATGACTTGATGCCTTGTGTCACACGACCCAAAAAAATGATGGTCACTTTTTAGTCATTTACAGTATTAAAACACACCTTTTGCTTATTTCCTTGGATAAATACATGGGAAATGTTGAATAACTGTGATGTCTAAACTATTTTTCATATATATAAATACCTGGATGTAATTTGTAATCTAGAATGTTGCACTACACACCCAGTTCATCCCAAATAGGGGACCATACATCACTGCCATGGCTGTGACTAAATTCATGCCTGGGGTGTGCCGCCTCTGGCACTATGTACTATATGTTACTAAATCAATGTCAGAAATAGACAGAAATCCTAGTCAGGGCAGTTGAGAAGTAAAACAAGACACAGAATGGGCAAACAACTTAATGTCTTGGGTCACATGACCCAAAACAAGGTGGCCACCACTTTTTAGTCATTTACACTAACAAAACACACCTTTTGCTTATTTACATGGATAAATACATGTGAAATGTTGAATAAGTGTAATGTTTGGCCATTTGTTATAGATACAGGTGCCTGGATATCATTTCTGATCTGGAATGTTACACTGCACCATCAGTTTATCTCAAATAGGGTACCATAACTCTGTACTGTAGCTGTGACCAATTCAGGCCTGGGGTGTATCACCTATGGCATTATAGTGCTATATGTCACTAAATCAATGCAGTAATGGCAGACAATAGACAGCAGTATTTGTCAGGGTAGATGAAGAGCAATAAGCTATAGAATGGGCAAATGACTTGATGCCTTGGGTCACATGACCCAAAACAAAATGGCAGCCACTGTTTAGTTATTTACAGTAACAAAATATACCTTTTCATTATTTACATGGCTGCATACATGTGAAATGTTGAATAGAAGTGATGTTTAGCTGTTTTTTTATAGCTACAGGTGTGTGGATACCATTTCTGATCTGGAATGTTACAATGCACCACCAGTTTATCTCAAAAAATGTACCATACCTCACTACCATGGCTGTGACCAATTCAGGCCTGGGGTATACCACCTAAGGCACTATGTGCTATATGTCACTAAATCAATGTAGTAATGGCAGAAAATAGACAGAAATACTTGTCAGGGTAGTTGAAGAGTACAATAAGCCATAGAATGGGCAAATGACTTGATGCCTTGTGTCACACGACCCAAAAAAAATGATGGTCACTTTTTAGTCATTTACAGTATTAAAACACACCTTTTGCTTATTTCCTTGGATAAATACATGGGAAATGTTTAATAGCTGTGATGTCTAAACTATTTTTCATATATATAAATACCTGGATGTAATTTGTAATCTAGAATGTTGCACTGCACACCCAGTTCATCCCAAATGGGGGACCATACATCACTGCCATGGCTGTGACCAATTCATGCCTGGGGTGTGCCGCCTCTGGCACTATGTACTATATGTTACTAAATCAATGTCAGAAATAGACAGAAATCCTAATCAGGGTAGTTGAGAAGTAAAACAAGACACAGAATGGGCAAACAACTTGATGTCTTGGGTCACATGACCCAAAACAAGGTGGCCACCACTTTTTAGTCATTTACACTAACAAAACACACCTTTTGCTTATTTACAAGGATAAATACATGTGAAATGTTGAATAAGTGTAATGTTTGGCCGTTTGTTATAGATACAGGTGCCTGGATATCATTTCTGATCTGGAATGTTACACTGCACCACCAGTTTACCTCAAATAGGGTACCATACCTCATTACCACAGATGTGACCAATTCAGGCCTGGGATGTACAACCTATGGCACTATGTCCTATATGTCACTAAAACAATGAAGTAATGACACCAAATAGACATAAATATGTGTCAGGTTTGTTGAGGAGTAAAACAAGGCATAGAATGTGCAAATGACTTGATGTCTTGTGTCACATGATCCAAAACAACGTGGTGGCCACTTTCTAGTCATTTACAGTAACAAAACACACTTTTGCTTATTTCCTTGGATAAATACATGTGAAATGTTGAATAATTGTAATGCCTGTACTGTTTTTTATAGATACAGGTGCCTAGATGCTATTTCTTTTCTCAAACATTACATTGCACACCCAGTTTATGTCAAATAGGAGACCATACCTCACTACCATGGCTGTGACCAATTCACTCCTGGCGTTTACCATCAATGGCACTATGTGCTATATGTCACACAATCAATGGAGAAATGCTAAGAAATAGGCACAAATACTTGTCAGGGTAGCTGAGGAGTAAAGCAATTCCTAGAATGGGCAAATGACTTGATGTCTTGGTTCACATGACCCAAAACAAGATGGTGACCACTTTTTCATCATTAACAGTAACAAAACACACCTTTTGCTGATTTACATGGATAAATACATGTGGAATTTTGAATAGGTATGATGTTTAACAGTTTGTTATAGATAGAGATGCCTGGATATAATTTCTGATCTGGAATATTACACTGCACTCCCATTTTATCTCAAGTAGGCTGCCATACTTCACTACTATGACTGTGACCAAATCAGGCCTGGGGTGTACCACCTATGACATTGTGTGTTATATGTCAGTAAATCAATAAAGTAATGGCAGCAAATAGACAAAAGAACTTGTCTGGGTTACAATAGTGTATGACAAGCCATAGAATGGGCAACTTATATGCTGCTTTCGGTCACATGACCCAAAACAAGATGGCTGCCACTTTCCAGTCACTTATAGTAACAAAACACACCTTTTGCTTATTTACATGGATAAATACATGTGAAATGTTGAATAAGTGTGATGTTTGGCTGTTTGTTATAGATACATGTGCCTGGATATCATTTCTGATCTGGAATGTTACACTGCACCACCAGTTTACCTCAAATAGAGTACCATACCCCAATATCATAGCTGTGACCAGTTCAGGCCTGGGGTGTACCACCTATGGCACTATGTGCTACATGTCACTAAATCAATGTAGTAATGGCAGAAAATAGATAGCGATACTTGTCAGGGTTGTTGAGGAGTACAATAAACCATACAATGGGTATATGACTTGATGCCTTGGGTCACATGTCCCAAAACAATATGGCGGATACTTTTTAGTCAGTTATAGTAACAAAAGACACCTTTTGCTTACTTCCTTGGATAAATACATGTGCAATGTTGAACAGGTGTGATGGTTAGCTGTTTGTTATAGATACAGGTGCCCAGATATAATATCTGATCCGGAATGTTACACCGCATCTCCAGTTTATCTCAACTAGGGTACCATACCTCACTAGGATGGCTGTGACCAATTCAGGCCTGGTGTGCTCCACCTATGTCACTATGTGCTACATATCACTAAATCAATTTAGTAATGCCAGATAATAGACAGCAATAGTTGTCACTGTCGTTGAGGAGTAAAATAAGCCATAAAATGGGAAAATTACTTGATACCTTCGGTCACATGACCCAAAACAAAATGGTGGCCAATTTTTAGTCATTTAGAGTAACAAAACACACCTTTTGCTTATTTCCTTGGATAAACACATGTGAAATGTTGAAATGTTGTGATACCTAAACTGGTTTTCATAGATATAGGTGCAAGGATGTAATTTCTGATCTGCAATGTTACACTGCACACCCAGTTTATTACAAATAGGGGACCATACCTCACTACCATGGCTGTGAACAATTCACGCCTGGGGTGTACCGCCTATGGCACTATCTGCTATATGTCACTATATCAATGAAGATATGGTCAGAAATAGGCAGAAATACTTGTCAGGGTAGTTGAGGAGTAAAACAATTCATAGAATGGTCAAATGACTTGATGTCTTGGGTCACATGACCCAAAATAAAATGGCGGCCACTTTTTAGTCGTTTACACTAACAAAACAAGAGGTGTGATGTTTAGCAGTTTGTTATAGATGCAGGTGCCTGAATATAATTTCTGATCTGGAATATTACACTGCACCCCCATTTTATCTCAAATAAGGTACCATACTTCAGTGTCATGACCATTTCCATTTCCAGCCTGGGGTGTACCACCTATGGCACTATGTGCTATATGTCACCAAATCAAGGAACTAATGGCAGAAAATAGACAAAAGTACTTGTCTGGGTTGCTAAAGTGTACGACAAGCCATGGAATGGGCAAATGACATGATGCCTTGGGTCACATGACCCAAAACAAAATGGCAGCCACTTTCCAGTAATTTACAGTAACAAAACACATCTTTTGCTTATTTACTTCGGATAAATACATGTGAAATGTTGAATAGGTGTGATGTTTGACTGTTTGTTACACAGTAGATACAGATGCCTGGATCTAATTACTGATCTGGAATGTTACACTGCATCCCCAGTTTATGTCAAATAAGTTACCATACCTCACTACCATGGCTGCATCCAATTCAGCCTGGGGTGTCCCACCTATGACACTATGTGCTATATGTCACTAAATCCATGAAGTAATGGCAGGAAATAGAAATACTTGTCAGCGTAGTTGAGGAGTAAAACAAGCCATAGAATTGGCAACAGACTTGATGCCTTGGCTCACATGACCACAAACAAGATGGCAGCCATGTTCTAGTCATTTCCAGTAACAAAACACTTCTTTTACTTATTTCCTTGGATACATACATGTAAAATGTTCAATAGGTGTGATATTTAGCTGTTTGTTATAGATACAGGTGCCTGGATATAATTTCTGATCTGGAATGAGGTCCACCTCGAAAATGAGCATTGCTCAAGGTGATCACCTGGTTAAATAAATTTTTTGATTGATTGATTGATTGATTTAATACTACACTGCATCCCCAGTTTATGTCAAATAAGGTAGTATACATCACTACCATGTTTGTGACCAGTTCAAGCCTGGGATGTATCACTTATGGCACTATGTGCTATATGTCACTAAATCAATGAAGTAATGGCAGCAAATAGAAATACTTGCCAAGGTAGTTGAGGAGTAAAACAAGCCATAGAATTGGCAACTGACTTGATGCCTTCGGTCATGTGACCCAAACAAAGGTGGCAGCCACTTTCTAGTCATTTACAGTAACAAAACACACCTTTTGCTTATTTACATGGATGAATACATGTGAAATGTTGAACAGGTGTGATATTTAGCTGTCTGTTATAGATATCGGTGTCTGGATATTATTTCAGGTGTGAACCATTACACTGCACCCCCAGTTTATCTCAAATAGGGTACCATACTTCACTAACACTACTCTGACCAATTCAGGCCTGGGGTGTACCACGTATGGCACTATGTGCTATATGTCACTAAAACAATAAGGAAATGGTAAGAAATAGACAGAAATATGTATCAGGGCAGTTGAGGAGTAAAATAAGCCATAGAATGGCCTATGATTTGATGTCTTCGGTCATATGTCCCAAAACAAGATGCCGGCCACTTTTTAATCATTTACAGTAAAAAAACACACATTTTGCTTATTTACATAGATAAATACATGTTAAATATTGAATAGGTGTGATGTTTATCTGTCTGTTATAGGTATTGGTGCCTGGATGTAATTTCTGATCTGGAACATTACACTGCACCCCAGTTTATGTCAAGTAGAGTACCATACTTCACTAAAATGGGTGTTATCAATTCAGACCTGGGGTGTACCACCTATCCTATGGCAATATGTGCTTTATGTCACTAAATCTATGAAGTAATGGCAGGAAATAGACAGAAATACCTGTCAGGGTAGTTGAGGAGTAAAACAAGCCACAGAATGGGCAAATTACTTGATGCCTTGGGTCATTTGACCCAAAACAAGATGGTGACCATGTTTACTGAAGTAGTGGAACTCTAGCCTGTTGGTGCAGACTTCTGAACATCTGGAAATTGAACTCCATACCCCATTGTTACTCTGGCGCTGGACCTCTGGTGATTTGATACTGGACCTATGGACCTCCAGACATCAGACACTGAGTCTCTGGACCTCAGGTGCTCAACCACTGGACCTCATGCACTCTGCCATGGGGTCTGAGGTGCTCTGTGACTGGACTTCAGGCAATCTGCCACTGGACCTAAAAAGGTGAGAAAACTTTGCAGAGCCTGGATGTGTCTGTATCCAAGCTGCACAGACTGGCCTTTGTAACTCGGAATGGATTCCCCCCACAAATGTTATGCCACAATCCAAAAAATACAGGCAGCAGGACAGTCTCACACAATTTATATGCAGCAGAAATCAGAAAATAATTTCAGGTACTCTGACAGTGTCAATTCGGGTGCTGTCCCTTTAAATCTTTCTGTTACACAGTCTTCAGGAAAGATGCCTCTCCTACTGCTTCACACAATTCAAGAATCTACTGGAAAATATGGGAACACATGGGTTAGGAGGAGCCTCCCTTCCCCAAAATGCTCCTTATCAGAGAAGGGGGAACACATAGTATAAAGAAAATGTAGTTTGACAGTGGAACTGTAAAGTCACAGAAGTGCCATCTAAACAAGCTAGCACACCACAATCACTAGGGGAAGCCAGTCTATTGACCCTGGCAACAATGATGTTTGTGACAGGGCAAGCTGTTATGGCAGAAGGCCCTCTTCTGATCGCCCTAGATGGTCCACTCTTGACCCCGGCATCAAGTTGTCTTCATTGGGGCAAGTTGCTATGGCCAAGGCCCTCTTTTGACCACCAGAGATGGTCCACTCTTTTTTAACACAACCCAACTAACCAGCTTCCCACAACCTTCCCACATCGCCTATAACTCACAAAATGTAGAATTCCACAATGGAACATTGCATGGCCTCAGTCAATGAAGGCCACCCACCCACACACACACCCCAGAAGAATGGATCCTGTGCTCACACTTTCATCCATAGTGATCCCCTTACCATGACAGTCCCACCTTATTGTCACCCACCAAAGGTAGGATTCCTTCATGTGACCTTGCACTGTCTCAAGTAATGTATGCTCCCCCCAACATCTCTGGTGCTGGATGTTACCTGGTCATACCGGAATAGTGCTTTTCCTTAGTACAGTGACCTGAAAGTTGCACTTACATAATAAGCACTTGACAACAGCATATGTGAATGCAATTCTGGGCATCAGCTCACATGCACAGACAAGGAGAATAGCAGTGTATCATGTAAGACGCTATGTGGTTATGATCTGATAACATCAGGATGCATGTTCACCACCCTTCAGTGTGTTTTAATGTATCCTGATGTTACCCAGTCATACCTGCATAGTGCGTTACCACCTGGCTGAAACAATATGGAGGCACTCCACCACAGGCTACAATCAAATAGATGCTCACCATCACCAGCTCCAAACAAAATGGAGGCACACCTCCAACCTGCTACAAACAAAATGGAGGCAAACCTCCACCTAGCTGTAAACAAAATAGAGTCAGGAGCACATTACGTGGCTGGAGGAAGCTGAGGAAGAAGGTACCCAGCATGCGGGAATGAGACAGCGAGAAGCAGCAGGCAGAGAACCCACATGCAGACTGGAGATTCTTGCATCACATGGCATGCCGGCTTCTGAAATTCCTCTCTGGCTGTGAGCCAGTGAGACTGGATTAAGATTCTTTTGACAGCCAGCTAAGAATAACAAATACTAGACTGAGGAGCCTTAGCTGCAAAGCAGCTCCAGGATGTTAGAGAAAGATGAGAAAGTGGCAGAGGTAGCACTAGCAATTATACCTTTCTACTGTGTTTGTTGTGGAGATCAACTAGAATGTGGGGTTCCTTTGGGTGATGATCCTAGTGAAGACTGAAGCCCTCATCAAACCCTTTTTTTGATCTGGAGCTACATTACACTATGAAGCCAACACCAGCATTGTGGGAGCTGTAGGAGTTGTAGGAGTTACATGCAACCTTGCTAATTTTAATAGCTATTTCAAAGTAGAACGAGAGCTGAATAATCTGAAAAATCTACTAGTTAAGAACTGGTAGGGGCTGCAGTACTAGCCCTACTCCTGAATATCTAACATATAGACTATCCATAATCTTTGGAGAAGTATCATTTGAACTGAGAATACCATTACAAGAAACTTAACCTTAGAAGATGTGATGCTGCCTTGAAACCATTATGCTATAACTTTTATCTATTAGAGGACTAGATTTTTGGACTTTATAATAAATTATAACACTTGACTATATATCTGTTATATGAAAATTTGTTAAATTTTTTTTTTGATAAGTTTTGGTTGAAATTTTTTTTTATTAGTATGGAAACAAGAGCTGCTAAAGAAAAAAACATGTCAAGCAAAACAAGTGTTAAATATAAGAGAAATAGATCTACTAAGGGTCAAAAAATAACAAAGAAATTGGACCTTGGTTCAAGGAAAATAACGAATTATATTCTTGCCCCAGGTAGTCAAGTAAACTTGGTAAATTCAAATGAAATATTGAGAATACAGAGTTCTACATTTCCTCCGGTGTGTTCTTCCTCAATAAATATTACCCAGGAAGTGAGTCTAGAGGCAAAAAGTGAAGAGCATTCCTTAATAGGAAAAATAAGACACTAGGAAGAAAAGATTAACCACCCAAAACCAATAAAGGAAAGTATGCAGGTTAAAGCCCAAATTCATAATGTTGGAATAAAACAGATGGAGGTTGAAACTCGAGAGAGACAAGAAATCAGTAGAAAACTAGTAAGGGAACATGAAAATTTAGTGACTTATGAAATAAAAAACAAAGTAGAAGCTGAAGAAATAGAAAGAGTACAGAGGGATAAATCCCATCAATCCCCTAGTAAGTCCTTTCTCGATGATTTTGATGAGTTCATTACCCCTTACACTAAACGTGTTAAATTATTATTATATTATAAGTTCATCTTTTCCAGTATTAAGAGAAGATAGGGTAGGGGTGGAATAAGAACCAATTCAATTGGATGGACATTTTGTGAAACTTCTCAAGGAAATAAGAGATGAAATAGTGTTAAATAATGATTTACTTTTAAACCTTACCTCCTTGTTAAGTAAAATATTATTAAAAGACAGTAACCATCAAAATTGTGTCCAATCAGAAAATGAGGACGAAAGATATAAATTGAAAGCAAGGAAAGGTGGGACAGTTTGTGAGAAGCCCAAAGAAAAATCCATTAGAAAAATAAGAGAAGAAATAGGCGAGAAGGAAATAAAAGAGATGGCTACCCTGGTTCAAGAATTAGGAGAGAAAAAATTAATAAAACAGAAAAACAGTAAGTGTAAAGAGGGACCAATAATGGTAAATGTAAGATCAGAAAGGGTTAAGGGGGCTTGTGATCCAAAGAAATCTATTAAGAATAAGTTAGGGGAAAGTAAAAATCAGAGGGAAGGAAACCTTATTACACATATGGATAGTGGAAATAAAAAGAAAATACACCAGTGGGAGAATACAACTTCTGAAATAATAGAACCAAATGGCCCAAAGGAAACAGAAGAAACTATATCAAAATATACAACTAATGTTGAAGACATTAACAGAAACCTTTTAATTGAAAAAGGAGAAATGCTTCCTACTCTGTACTTCTATGGTATCCCTAAGGTGAAAAATGAAAATAACATTACTTTGAAAATTATAGTATATAACATCTGCAAGGGAATTTGGTGTAAAAGTTTTACGTGGACTGATATAAGTTCAGTATATAGATACTGGTCGGGAATGACAAAGGATGGATATGTCTGGTGGTGAAATCCCCCAGAACAAGACAAAATATATTAAGAAATAAAGATCAGTTTAAAAGCCTGGGAGTAAAACTACAGGAAACAACTGAGAAAAAAAGAACATTATTTGGATAATTAGGGAACTGTAGTAAATACAAAGTCAGCACATATAGTTAAAAAGATTAAGCAACCAAAATCAAATGTAAAAGTCTAACAGAGAATTACAGCTTATATGGTACCAGATGTTCATGAACATGTTCTTCTTTTGGAAGAAGGGTCTATTTACAGAGAACAAAAAAAAAAAATAATAAAAGGAAGATTTCAAAAAGGCCCTAGAATAAATAATAGTATCATATTAATGGAAAAAGAGAAAGAAGAACAAGGTAGTAAGGATTGGAGGGAGGTTTCTGATGCTTCTGTTGTCTCTGAAATAGAAAATCATTATTGTTCTAGTATAAGAAACCAAAATCAGTTTTGTATTCTGGAAAATTCAGTTGAAGAATGCTGACCACTAGTGCAAAAGGTAACTTTCATACATGGTAATATGGAAGAAATGAAAATATTAGTTGGAACATTGCTGGTTTAGCAGGAAAATTAAAAGATATTGGATGTAGAAAATTACTGGAAAAGTACTCAATAATAATGTTACAAGAAACCTGGTCAAGTACTACAGAACAACGTTTACTGGAAGGATATCAGAGCTGGACATTAGAAGCTAAGAAAATTAACAAATATGGAAGACCTTCAGGAGGTATTTGTACCATGGTTAAAACAGGCCATGAATTGAAAGGGTTATGTATTTTTAAGGACCCTATATATTTTATTTTGGAAATTCTTATACAGTATAAAAAAGTTAATGTTGGCATTTTTGTGAATGTATATCCCCCACTACCAATTACATGTCCCAGTGTTAAGGCAGTACTTTAAATACTAAAAGTAACAATAATGAAGTTACAAACATCCTACCCAGGTCTAATGATAGTAATGGCAGGAGATTTTAATGCTCGTACAGGAGAATTATTGGAAGAAAAAACAAATTATAGAAATCTAGATGACATCATAGGAGTTCCAATAAGGAAATCATTGGACAAGAAAATAAACAAAAAAGGGGAATTACTTATGGAAGTTTTGAATACGCTGAACATGCGGATTCTAAATGGGAGATGTAACGGGGACAAAATGGGGAGATTAACACATAACCATTATTGTGGTGGGAGTACCCTGGATTATGTCTTTGTTGATGTTTTCTCATACAATAACATATTAAATTTGAAAGTGATAGATAATTGGGACTGTGATCATAGACCCATTGGACTAATACTTAAAGTAAAGGGAGTAAAAAAAAGGAGAATTTAGAATGTACAGAGTGGATAGAAAATAATCTGATGATCTATAATACTAAAAGAATAAAGTGGACTTCATATAACATTCAGAAACTTCAGAATCTACTAGATGATTCAAAGATATTGATTAAGAAAAGGCAAATTCAGGAAAACGCCCACCATGATAATATAAAGGAGAATCAGAGGGAATTACAACAGTTATATATAGAATTAGAAGATCATTTCTATAAAGAATTAAAAAAAATGTCAATCAGAGACTAAAACCAGAAATCTCTATTATGCAAAATGGTTTGATGATGAGTGTAATTACATGTGTAAAACTATAAACCGATTAGGGAAAAGGGTTGCAAGGTATAACGAAATCAATGATAGAGTAGCACTAATAAAGGTTAAGGAGGAATACAAAATGCTTACAAGACAGAAGAAATATGAATTTGCCAAAAACTTATGGTTTAATCTACAGGGTGCAATAGCCTGTAAAGGTAATACATCTTTTTGGAACTAGTAGCCTTTGGTACAGGCAAGATGAAATTTAATCTTGAAGCAGTTATCCCTTTAGAAGTATGGGAGCAACATTTTAAAAATTTTTTTGATAAAACACCAGTATTCTTAGAAAATAGGGACGTAATGCCAATTAGTAATATAGAAACAGCGAAGCACGAGGTAAGGAACCTATCTCTAAAGAAGAAATAAGTTTAGCTATTAAAAGACAAAAAAAAATGCACCGGGGATGGATGGAATCAGTGCAGAAATATTTCAAGTGAATCCAGAGTAGTGGGCTGTTTTGTTACCCCTTTTTGAGAACATAATCCAAACTAATAAAATACCTGATAGATGGAATACAGGGGTTATAGTTCCCCTCCATAAAAAAGGGCCAATAACATTACCAGAAAATTATTGACCAATAACTTTATTGAATATAAGTGCAACATTATTTACTAGAATACTTCTTACTAGAATGCAAACTTGGATAGAAGAAGAAAAAATACTATCCAGAAATCAAGCTGGGTTTGGTAAAGGGAGGTCAACTATTGAACAAATTTGTATCCTTTGCTATATTATGGAGAAATATGTGGTTAGAAAAAAAGGCAAAATCTTTATGACTTTTCTTGATATAAAAGCCACATTTGATTCAATTAATAGACAAATTCTATGGGAAATTCTTATTAAAAAAGAGATTAATAAAGACCTTTTAGAAATTGCAAAAACTTTGCATTCTAATAATAAAGTAATAGTAAGGTAAAGTAAACAAGGTGAAATGACGGGTAACATAAGAGTAGAAGCCAGTGTTAAACAAGGCTGTTTACTAGCTCCGACCTTACTTAATTTACATATAGATATATTAGTAGATAAGCTAGAAGAAATAGACATGTTCCCTCCAAATGTAAATAAACAGAAAGTAAAAATTCTGTTATTTGTAGATGATGCTGTGTTAATATCCCAGACCCCGTTGGGTCTAAAAAGAGAATTGATTAAAGTGAAGGAAACCCTTGTAAAACTTGAACTTCAATTAAATATAGAAAAAACTAAGATAATGGTCTGTGGTGAGGGAAGGAGAAATGATAAAGAATGGAAAATAAGGTCAGATTCTATTGAATAAATTAAAGAGTTCTAATATCTGGGGGTTATAATGAATAGAAATTTAAATTGGAATACACATGTAAAAAAAACAATAAATAGTGCCACCAAGACAATGTTAGTAGTTACAAGATTTGCAAATACAATTGCAAATAATTTCATTGCACAGAAAAGGTGCTATGAAGCTAAGATAAATGCACAAATGTTATATGGTGCAGAAGTATGGGGCCCTGGCACTAATCTCAAATCTATGGAAATATTTAAAGAAACTACTTGGGGTCCCTAGGTCTACCTTAAATGCAGCGATAAGGGCAGAAACAGGAATATTGCCTATTTCAATAGTAATTAAAAAAAGGAGTTTAAATTTTCTAAAAAAAAATAATGGAAGCACCAGATGATAGTTTATTTCATCATTTCTGGGTAGAAGAAAAAACTGAAAAAATTGAAAAAAATGATGATCATTTAATTAAGAAAAGGTGGTTTAAGATACTAAATGATGAATTTAACAAGAATTAAAAATATTGTATAACAACATGTATACTGAATCATGTGATCCTAACACATTTAGAGATATAGCTACTGAGAGACTTGAAGATACTGCTAAACAACGAGACATGAGTAGTATAAGGGACTCATGGCAGTATATAACGTACAAGAAAATAAAACATACGTTTAATGAAGAGAAATATTTAAGGGTTTGTGAGAATGCGAAACAAAGAAAAGCCATAACAAAATTAAGATTAGAATTATTATCAACTAAGGGAATTTTAATCCCAGGCAATCCATTCTACCCATGTATTTGCAAGGAGATGACAAATCTTGTAACTAGACATGTTATGCTGGAATGTTCTGCCTTTGAGAGAGAAAGAGAGTTGTTCCTATCTTCAAAGCTAAATAAATTTAAGAGGATGGAAACTAATAAGAAAATGGAAAGGATTCTTGATCCAACTGAAATAGTAGATATTTTTGCACTTGCTAGTTTTGCACAGAGTACTGTATAAGTTAGAAGACCAAGTAAAATTACAAGTGATGTAGGGAATTATGTTTTATAAGAATGTATTCTTAATGACTGATGTTGAGAAACTTATTAAAATATGTATTTTAATTATTTTTATGAATATTGTGTGTAACAAACATTGTTTTAAACATGCTGTCAATAAACTTAACAAAAAATAGATGTGCAATGCCACCCAGCTGCAATATAAAAGGAGGCTCAATGCCACCAGCTGCAAACAGGAGGCAAACCATCAACTGGGTGCAAACAGATTGGAGGTAAACCACCACCTGGCTGTAATCAAAATGGAGGAACACATGCACATAGCTGCAGTCAAGAAACAGGTAAACCACAACCCTGAGTACAGCAGCCACTAGTCCTCCCTCCATGGCCATGGTACAGCAATCACCTGCCCTCCCTTCCTGGACCAAGTACTGTATAACAGTCACCAACCACCCCTCCACCGACTCAGTCACAACACTATTCAGCCATCTCTTCCTGGCCTGTGTATATGTCTCCCATCCTCCCTCCAACGAGCTTCAAACAAATGAATGTGCACAGCCACCTAGCTGCAAACAAAATGGAGGCACACTGATTCCCAACTGCAAAAAACAAATGCAGGAACACTGCCACATAGTTGCAAACAAAAGGGAGGCAAACCATCACCTGGCCTGAGAACAGCAGCCACTAGTCCTCCCTCCCCAACTATGGTACAGCAATTACCTGCCCTCACACACTACCATGCTACTGCACACAATATCTGGCCCACCTATTTTCTCTGGCAGGAGCCACCTCACCAATTCTTATTTGCTCTGGGCTAACCCTCTACCACAGAGAAAGAATGAAACTTACACCCTCAACCAGGTGGTACCTTTACACTCACCAGGTAGTGAGATGAACCCAGACATGGTGACGTGGGGGTCACACAAATTTATTGAAAATGATAAGTTGTGCTGTTTGGCAGAGAGTTCAAATCTTGCAGAAAGATTTGATTATACCAGTGTTTTCTTTCATGTTTTATTTGTATGCATAAATCAAACTTGGATCACATAACTAACTGTGCATAAAAATGCTGCAACACTCATGATTATTCACTACTCAAGAGTGAGTTGTATATACATCTTTTGATAAACTGAAATCAGTAAGTCTGTTAGCTTTAACTGAGAAAACAAAAGTATAGTACTGATTTAAAAAGTTCCTAGCAGAAATCTGTGCAGCTCAACAGTACATATGAAGAGTGACACCTCAAATCAGATGATGAGAAAGAGGCTAAAAGAAGTTCACACTGGCAGTTAGAAGCATATGCCAGCTAGCCTCATATCGGATACAATGTTTAGCATAACATTCTTAGCCTGAAATTTTGGAGAGCAGGGTCGCCATAGCAATTAAAGTAGAGGCTACAAAATGTATGCAAAAAATGAATACTGAGTCCATGCAAACAGCATGTCTAAGTTCAAGTTTCTTTATAAAACACAAATCTTTTTCTGGCCTGAAAAGACACTAAGCTGAGGCTTGTTTTCCAATATTTGGTTAGTAACTAAATGTGATTGGCCAAAAGTTCACAGTTATTGAAATGTTACTCATTCAACGAATGCTATTGCACCTGTTTACCAATAATTTTGGTAACCGCATATTCACAAGCAACATATTGTGGTAGCTTGGAATAGCAGGTTTTGGAGGTGCGGTCCTGTTGTGGCCAATGCCTCCACTGCTTTTGGGGGCTTGTCTCTGTGGCACCAGTAAATGTACATGCTGTCTTTGTCAGCAGTTGAAAAGCATGCCGCCAACTTGAAACAATTTTGCTGCTGCAATGAGGGAGCATGCCTTCCCTGGTGTAACATTTCAATAAACATGGTGGCTGTCACCGTCCACCTCTCACAGTCCCCATAGAAGTCAATGTTGGGGTTGCCCAATCCCTTTGTCAGTATGCATCTCTCCCATCTTCATTTGCTGATAGGGGTGATCCCTCAAGCATAATGTCCCAGTATAAGTTGTTTGCCGGGGGTGCCCAATCCCCTCGGCATCATGTCTCCCCAACACAGACCCTTTTTTATTTGCTGATGGAGCTCCAATCCCAGATCCAATTGGCTCAGGTAGGTTTGCTCCTGAAAACACAGAGGTGGCACACTGGTAGCCCACCCCAGTGTGCCAAGTGTACCTGTAAAACAAGAAAACCTTTCCGAGATATTTCAATTGTTTTTATTTTTTACCTGCAAAGTAGAAAATGGTCCCTCACTGTCAGCGGCCCCCTCCTCCAATTCACACTCACCCTCTGTGCACTCCATCTCCCACACAAACACCCCACCCCATACTTACCTTCAGAGTCCAAAGCGGCAATCTCCAGTGGACTGAGAACACATCTGCACTCTTCAACTCCGACCGCGAACTGAAGAAATGCCAGTGAGCCCTATAATGGCATCAATGGGGTTTTTCCAACTTACTATAGGTGGATATCTCAGCCATTTTTGAGAATTTTGGCACCAAACTTTCAATATGGTGTTCTTGGAACCCCATCTCATAAACTCAGTCACTGTCATTTTGTTATTGGGTCTCGAAAGATGATTTCGCAGTCACTGTGTGGAATCACATTTTGGGTCTGATTAATGAAACAACAGTGTCACAGTTCATGAGGTAGGCTCCTAAAAGGCCTATGTTGCATTTTGGTGAAAAAAATTCCCCAAAATGACTGTTACGACCATGCATTGCGCAGTTCCAACTCACGCTCGAAACTTCGAGAATTTCTTATATTTTCACTCCAGATTTTCAACACTGCCATTTTTCCATATCTCCTTATGAACAGTACAGTTGTTGTTTTTCACATCTGGCCCAAAATGTGTTTTTGCACATGTGGCATACAATAGAAACATAGAAACATAGAATTTGATGGCAGATAAGGACTGTCTGGCCCACCTAGTCTGCCCATTTCCCTACCTAACGGATAAGCTGCAGAGCCTAGTTAACCAACAACCTACTTCCTCCTACCCCCCAGTAGAATTGCCTTATGTCTGTCCCATGCATTCTTGAATTCCCCCACTGTTTTTGACTCTATTACCTCCTCAGGAAGGCTGTTCCATGTATCCATCCCTCTCTGTGAAGAAATACTTCCTCACATTACCTCTGAGCCGCCTCATCTTCAAATTGTGCGCCTTGTTTTTGCACATCTCTTTTTCTGAAAGATGCTAGCCTCTTGGACTTTGTTGATTCCCTTGAGGTATTTGAAAGTTTCTATCATGTCCCCCCTCTCCCTCCTTTCCCCGAGGCTATACATCTTTAGTTCCTTTAGTCTTTCTCCATATGTCTTCTGATGCAGACTCTGCATCATTTTGGTTGCCCTCCTCTGGACAGCCTCCACCCTGTCTATGTTTTGTGGAGATGGGGTCTCCAGAGACTGTCAGTACTCCAGACGTGGTCTTCACCAACTGTCTGTACAGAGTGCCAACAACTTCCTGTTTTCTACTGATGAGCCTCCCATGCATCCCAGCATCCCCAGCCCTCCTTACTGCCTTCTCACATTGCTGGCCCACCTTTAGGTCATCTGATATGACTACCCCCAGGTCCCTTTCCATTTTTGTTGTCAGTATCTCACCCCCCATTGTGTACTCTTCCCTGGGTTTTTGTTTCCCAGGTGCATTACTTTGCACTTATTTGCACTGAATCTAAGCTGCCATACATTTAACCATTCCTCCAACCTTGTCAAGTCCCTTTTCATCCTTTCCACCCCACCTTGTGTATCAACCCTATTGCAGATCTTTGTGTCATCTGCAAAGAGACATACATTCCCTTCCAGTCCCTCTGCAATGTCACTTATAAAGACATTCAAAAGGACCGGCCCCAGTACTGAACCCTGCAGTACCCCACTAGTAACACTCCTTTCTTCACTGTGGACTCCATTTACTATTACCCGCTGTGTCTTGTTGTCCAACCAGTGTTTTACCCAGGCTACCACCCTAGGACCCACTCTCAGGCTGGCTAATTTGTTTATTAATCTTTTGTGTGGGACTGTGTCAAATGCCTTGCTAAAGTCTAGGTAGGCCATGTCCACAGCCCCTCCCTGGTCTACTGCTTTGGTAACCCAGTCAAAGAAATCAATTAGATTTGTCTGACATGACCTTCCCGCTATTAATCCATGCTGCCTTGTGTCCTGTGCCCCACTGGCCTCTAGGTACTCAACAATTCTTTCCTTCGGAAGTGATTCCATCATTTCCCCTACCACTGAGGTCAAACTGACAGGTCTGTAGTTTCCTGCCTCTGTCTTGCTCCCACTTTTGTGAAGGGGAATCACATCCACCCTCCTCCAGTCCTCAGGTACCACCCCATCCTCCCATAATTTATTAAAAAGGGTAGTCATTGGTGTTACTAGTTCTTCCCTAAGTTCTTTTAAAATCCTATGGTGAATCCTATCAGGCCCTATTGCTTTATCCACCTTCAGTTTTAAGAGTTCTTTCAGAATCCTTTGTTTTGTGAAAGGACTAATATCACCCCCCCCTATCTAGAGTGATTCTATTGACCGGATTAGGTATTTCCCCCTGCTTTTCCATTGTGAATACTGAGCAGAAGTATTCATTCAGTATCCCTGCTTTTTCACTGTCACTCTCTGCCCAGCCACCTTCCTCGTTGTTCAGCCTCAGTATCCCTGCCTTAGTCTTTCTTTGCTCCCTAATGTACCTATAAAAGGTTTTATCCTCCTTCTTAACTGAGTTGGCTATCTTTTCCTCAGTTTGGGCCTTTGCTATTCTGACTGCCTTACCCACTTCCTTCTGCTTTAACTGGTACAGTTCTCTGTCCTGCTCCTTCTGTGTTTCCTTATACTTCCAGAATGCTATCTTTTTTTCCCTTACCTTCCCCGCCACTTCTTTTGAGAACCATAGCGGATTTTTCTTTCATTTTGATTTGCTTATTTGCTTCACACAAAGACTTGTTGCCTCTGTGATGCCAGATCTGATGTTTCCCCATTGTTGCTCCACCCCACCTTATTGCCTGTTTGCTAGTGCTTTTCTCAGCACTCTCCCATTTTGACAAAATCAGCCCTCCTGAAGTCCATTACCTTCAGTTTTGTGTGGCTTGACTCTACCGCTAAGTTTATCACGAACCACACTGTTTGGTGGTAGCTTGTTCCCAGATGGCTACTACCCACTTCAAGATCAGAGATCCTCTCTCCATCCCTATTTGAGAGTACCAGGTCTTAGATTGCTCTCTCCGAGTGGGTTCCAAAACTAGCTGTCTGAGGCATGCCCCCTGTAGGGCATCGAGAATGGCCCTGATCTTGGATGTGGCTGCAGCAAAGGTGCTCAAGTCAACAGCTGGCATATTCAGGTCCCCCATCAGCAATATCTCCCCTTTCTCTGCCATCTCAAGGATGCCTTCTATCATTTCCTTGTCCATTTCCTCCCCCTGAGACGGGGGTCTGTATAAAACCCCTGTGCAGATTGTGAATCCATTTCCAGTCTCCAGGGTGACCCACAGTGCCTCCTCTCCTCCCTATTTACCCTTTAGTTCTGTTGCTTTGATCCCTTCCGTTAAATAGAGAGCTACTACTCCTCCTCTTCTTCCCTCCCTGTCCCTCCTGTAGATTGTGTACCCAGGTATGTTGACATCCCAGTCATGGTTCTCTGTGTACCATGTTTCTGTGACTGCCACAATATCCAGCCATCCCTCTTCCATCAAGGCCACCATTTCAGGGAGCTTTTTACCTAGACTACGGGCATTGGTACTCATTACTCTCCATTTTTTTATGGCTTTATTCCTTTTTGCCCCATCCCTGTCCCTACTGCTTTAGTCTTTTTCTCCATTTACCCCTGCCCTTCTCCCTATTGACTGCTCTATTTTGGTGTTTACCTCACTAATTACCCTGATTTTTTTTGGGGGGACTAAGATTTCCCTTTTCCTCTTCAGTGCCTCCCCCCTTGACTAGTTTAAATGATTGCCACTGAAGCATTTAAACCTATCACCTAGGATCCTGGTTCCCATCCAGGACAGATGCAGACCATCACACCTGTATAAGCCTGCATCCCCCCAGGTGGAGCCCCAGTGCCCAAAGAAGCCAAATCCCTGAGCTCTGCACCAGCTTTTCAACCAGTAATTGAATCCCATGGTGCTGAGTGTCCTAGTCTCATCCATGCCATAGACAGGTAGCACTTCCAAGAAAGTTACCATGTGTGCTACTTGTCTAAGGCCCCTCCCCAACTCCACAAACTCCTGTTGCACTGCTCTGATCCCATTCTTAGCCAGGTCATTCATCCCTAGGTGGATAATGACATCCAGCTCCCTCCCCCTTGCCGCTGCTCCCACGATCCTGAGGATTCATTTCCTGTCCCTCCAAGCCTTGGCACTGGGCAGGCACCTTACTTCCCTTTCCAATCCCTTCCCCTGTTCTACCCCCCTAACAACTGAGTCCCCCACCAGGAGTTGTTTCCTTCCCCTGTGGGGTTCTGGGCCACCTTCCTGTGGGTCTCCATTGTAGAAGTTCCCAGCATCCTCCTTGGTCTCCACTGCAGGTGCCTCCATAGAGGAACCATGCTTCACCAGAGTGGCGAATGAATTGTGGGGAGGCACAACTGGAGTGATGCACCTCTGTTCCACCACCCTTACCCTCCCTGAGCCCACTGTGGTCCAAACACTCTTTCTTGGCAACCTCTGAGGTAGTGGCAGTGGCCTGGGTGGTCCCTTGGTGAGGGAGCAGTTTCCTGAATCCTTGCCAGGTCAGCATGGAGACAGACAACCTCCTACCTCAAACCAGAGAGGTGCCTGCAAATAGGGCAGCAATGCAGTTTCCAGAATGTCTCCAGGAAGACTGCTGCTCCACAGGCAGTGCATTGCACCACTCCCCACATGTCTGTGTCCCTTCCAGCTACAGATGCTTTTTGGTTTTTTGTTCTTGTTTTAGTGTGTGCAAGATTGTGAGTGTCTCTACCCCCTATTCAGTGTGCTGTGCTTTTAAGGATATGAACTGGTGTATGTTGTTAGCAGTTTTGAGGAAGTGATGTCAGAACTCCTGCTATAAAGGAACTTATGCACTTGGGGCAGGTGGGGTGAGGGGAAGGTTGGGTGGGAGTAAACCTATGCTGTCCAGAAACAATCATCAACAACTCTTACCCTCCACCCCAGGGAGTGCCTTCTTTCCTTTCAGACACCTATTTCACAAAGGCTAAGTAACAGGTCTAGTCACAACTGACTGCAAATATCTCCCAGCTACAGTTCCTCCCTGGAAAATTAAAGTTAAAACTAAGAAAAGTCCACCCCAAAAGCAGAATCAATACTAGTTACTTACACAGGTCCAAAAAGTAATAATTCAGTTCAGTGAGTCTAGCAAATAACCTCCTTGATTCAAGGAAGCTGTGGCTGCTTTCTCACTCTCCCTGTGTTCAATGTGAGAAGGAGACTGCAACACCTCTGAGACAAAAAAAAACCTTTTCAGTAAAAAATAAATGAATAAAATAGGGGTAAACAGTAATTTTGCTTAGCCTAATGATAAAAAGTCACAAAAATTTAAGCATCACCTGTAATAATTTCAGAGAAGATATACCCTGTAAGAAACACTTTGCTACAGAGAAAAATAAAGCAGTAACAGAAGATATACTTGCAAAGACAATTTGAATCAGAAGATTACAGCAGTAATCTGTTAGCACACACTGTATGCACACCTTGTAATAATGCAGCAGAAGATATACCCAGCAACAGCAATGTGAATCAGAGAAAAATAAAGCAATAAAATGTTAGCAACAAACAGTAACAATCCCTGTGTGTACAAAATAAAAACAACAACACACAGTAAATCTGCCTAGCCAAAAGTCTTAATCCTTTCCCTTACTCTGGTAAGGTTCTTAGTTCTGTCCTTTCAAGCAGTCTAAAAGGAAAGAGCTCAGGTGAAGCTAGGTGCCTTGGCCAACAAACTTAGCCTTGCACAGTCACTGTGCAAAATCAATTTTTGGGACAGATTAAGAAAATCAGTGACAGTGTTCATAAGGAGAAGTCTCAAAAAGCCCATGCTGCAAATTTGGTGAAAAAATTCCCTAAAATGACTGCGTTACCAGCGTGCGTTGTGCAGTTTCTATACTCGCTCATAACCAATTGTTTGTATTTTTACTCCAGAGTCTCAAAATTTTCATTTTTCCACACTACCTGATAAACAGTAGAACTGTCATTTTTCACATCCTGCAAGGAAACTTGTTTTCACACTTGTGGCACACAGTGGGCATGGTCTCTTTGTGAAATCCAAAGTTTGGGACAGATTAAGAAAATCACAGTGCCACTGTTCATGAGCAGAGGTCCCAAAATTCCTAAGTTGGAAATCTGGTGTAAAAAATCTCCCAAAGAATTGCATTATGGGTGTATGTTGTGCAGTTGCTATACACCCTCATGACTTCACCAATTTTGTTGTTGTTTCACTCCACATTCAACATCACCATTTTTTACACCTCTTCATGAACAGTACAGCTGTCATTTTTCACATCCTGTTCAAAATGTGTTTTCGCACCTGTGGTGTCAAATGGCATAGTTGTTGTGCAAAATCACCTTTCGGCTAACAAACTGATAGTGTCACTGTTCATGCAGTGGGGTCACCAAAACCCATGTTGAAAACTTAGAGTGAAAATATCAAGAAACGCCCAGGGCGTTAGGCTTTCTGACCATAATGCCCTACCCTGTAGGGACTGACAGGCATCAGAGGTGTGACTTGGGATTGTCGACAGTAATGTTCACGCCATTCCACATCCACCCTGCAGCCAGAGACAGGCATTGAGGTGTGCCTTGGACTCTTTAGCCCCAAAGTTCACCCCATTCTCCTATACTGCACCCATTTCAGTATATTTCCTTATGGAATGGGGTAAGTATAAAGCCCAAATTCCCTAAGACACACCTCAACATTTGTTGGTGTCTACAGGGTAGGGTGAGGTGAAATGGCATGACTGTTATGGATGATGACCCAGAGGCACACCTCAATGCCTGTCAGTCTCTGCAGGGTGGGGTGGGGTTGACGTTGGTTCCATACTTCACTGCCATTCATATTATGCATCTCTCTAACTCCTGCACTACCAATGCCAATGCCAGCAAGACAACATTCAGCATTAACAAATGCTTGTTTATTGTGTGGCTGCTCCTGCTTTCTTGATGGCCCTTTTCTGGATGGCCCCTTCCCAGCTTAGTCAACTACCATCTCTGGAATTTACCTCGAGATACCACCATGACTTATCCCTTGTATCAGGATTGGAGAGACTAGAAAAGTTTCCCAAAGCAGGATCAAGCCTGGCCTTCTCAGACAATGGTGCTAAGCCTGTGAAGGGCCATGCATCATCCTACCAGCAAGTTGTTTTTCTCAGTTTTCTCTCCTGGGGCATATGCATAAAGTGGTGCATTTGCTGGTGTCACGTTATCGCGTCAGTTCTCAGCTGGGAGACAAGTATACTGCAAATGATGCATCCCTCCACACAGAAACATAGAATTTGTTGGCAGAAAAAGAATGTGGAATCTGAGCTTCTTTTTCATACCTATTAGGTCTCCTAATAACCTACCTGGTCTCAGGCCACTCCCCCGACACACTTTGATACTGTACCAGTTCTCCTTTATACCTATCTCATGCCTGCTTTTAGCCAGCCACTATTATTATCTATCACACCTGCTTGAAGATTGTTCCATGCACCCACCACCCTCTCAGTGAAGAAAATGCTTCCTCTTATCCCTCCTAAACATTCCCCTCCAGTGTTGTTACATGCCATGAAGTACTTGTGCTCCTTTTCTTATAGATGCTCCCTTCATGTACCTTATATACCCTTGTGAGGTATTTAAAGGTCTCTATAATAACACCCCTCCCTCATCTCTTCCAAGGAGTATGTGCAACTTTTCCACACTGAAGATGCTATCTCCCTGTACCTTGTTTATACCTGTACGGTATTCAAATCTTTCAATCATATCCCCCACTTTCCCTCCTTCCTTCTAGGAAATACATATTTGACTACCTAAGGCTTTCTTTGTAGGGCTTCTGGTGCAGGCTCTACACCAGTTTGTCTGCCCTCCTCTGTACCACTTGCACCCTGTCAATGTCCTTTCAGAGTCAGGATGTCCAGAACTGTACACAGAACTCAAGGTGGGGTCTCACCACCAGTGATCTAAATATGGGTATTGTCACCTCCCTCTTTCCACTGGTATTACCCATACCTATGCATCCAAGCTTCCTTCTAGACATCCCCACTGCCTTGTCACACTGTTTAGCTAACTTTTGGCCATCAGTAATGATTATCACCAGGTCCTTTTCTTGTTTTGTGACTGCTACTACTTTGCCGCCACATTTCGTACGTTGCATCTGGTTTCTGAGCCCCAAGTGCAAGATTTTGCGCTTTATTGCTTTGACACCCAGCTGCCAAGCTCATGACCATTCTTTCAACTTTTTTATATGTTCCATCATTCTTTCCACTCCCCCCCAATGTGTCAACCCTGTTGCCGATTTTTGTTTTGTCTGCGGACAGGCATTCCTTCCCTTCTAGTCCTTCTGCAATGTAGGTAATTAGGGCATTGAAGAGGACTGGGCCTAGTACTGACCCTTCTGGTACCCCACTGGTCACTTTACTTTCTTCAAAGTGGACACCATTTACCATCACCCTGTGACTCCTATTGCCTAGCAAGATCCCTACCAATCTTATTACTTTAAGGCCTACTGCTAGGATTCTCAGCTTGCATGCCAGCCTTCAGTGTGGAATGGCATTGAAGTCCTTTCTGAAATCCAGGTGGGCTACGTCAAGTGCTCCCCATTATCCACTTACTTGGTTACTTAATCAAAAAACTTGGATCAGGTCTGTCTGGCAAGACTCCCCAACCCCCTCAGTGAAACCATATTTCCTTGGATCATTGCCTCAGTAAGCCCCTGTGTCAGCTTTCTTGATGGGCCCACATATTGGGTTTGATGGCATCAGCACCACTCCTAGCACCTATCATAGGTAAAGATAGCAGTATCACGTCCACTCCCCCGGTGTGATGCCAGCAGCACTACAGCATCCACCCTAATTGTGTATTAGCAGCAGCACTGCAATCCAAACATATTGGGTTTGATGGCAGCAGCACCATTCCCCCCACCTCTCAGGGGTGGAGGTATCAGCTTCACAGCCACCCCCTTCGTGTGTGATGGCAGCAGCACTACAGTATCTGCCCTCTGGTGTATTGGCAGCAGCATGGCAATCCCTACTTACAATATTGGGTTTGATGGCAGCAGCACCACTTCCCCCACCTTTCAGGTTGAAGGTAGGAGAGTTACAGCCCCCCCCGGGTGTGATGGCAGCAGCACTAAAGGCACCTTCCCCTCTGGTGTATTGGCACATGCATTGCAATCCCTAGCTCCTCTCATGGGTGAAGGTAGCATTATCACAGCCCCCCCTCCTCCCCATCTGGTGTGATGGCAGCAGCTCTACAGTATCTGCCATCTGGTGTATTAGCAACAGTACTGCAATCTTCACATATTGGGTTTGATGGCAACAGCACCACTTCCCCCACCTCTCATGTTGAAGGTAGCAGCTTTACAGCCTCCCTCCACCAGTGTGCAGGCAGAAGCACTACAGCACCTTCCCCTCTGGTGTATTGGCACATGCATTGCAATCCCCAGCACTGCTCATGGCTGAAGATAGCATCATCGCAGCCCCCCCTCCCCCCATCGGGTGTGATGGCAGCAGCACTATAGCACCTGCCCCTCTGGTGTATTGGCAGCAGCACTACAATCCTCACATATTGGGTTTGATGGCAACAGTATCACACCCAGCACTTACCATAGCTGAAGGTAGCAACATCACATCCCCCTTGGGTGTGATGGCAGAAGCACTACAGCACCTTACCCTCTGGTATATTGGCAGTGGTACTTCAATACCCACATACTGGGTTATAGTTCAGCAGCACCACTTCCCACACATCTCAGGGGTGAACCATACCCCATGATGCTGTCACAACACCTGACCCCCTACTGCATGCATGCTATCACATCACTGAATATCCTGCCATCATGCACACCAACACACTACCCAACACTATACCACCATGCACACTGGCACACAAACCAGAATCATACCCCCATGCACTATGACATTCACAGTGACATTACACAGTAATGCACACTGATGTACCTAATGATCCCATACCCCATTCATGCTGGTACGCCACCCAAAACATTCTCCCATGCACTCTGACACACTTCACAGCCCCACAGCCCATTCAGTGTGACCAAGCATCCAACACTATACCACCACGCATGCTGTTACACAAACCAACATCATACTGCAATGCAAGCTGACACACCTCACTAACCCACTCCACTATGCACTGTGTCACAACACCTGACACCATACCCTATGACTGCTGGCACACAACCCACCACTATACCCCATTCACACTGTCATACCAGCTGACGCCATACACCCATGCACTCTGACACACAGAAAAACACCATACTGCATGCACACTGTTGCACCAACCAACACCATAAACACACATCCTCTGATGCACATTATGACCCCATAACCACATCCAATCTGACACACACCCGACACCACACACCATACACCATGCATGCTGTCATATAAATGCGCATCATTCCATCAAGCATGCTGCTACTCCTAATAACCCCATATCCCTATGCATGCTGGCATACCAACTAACAGAATGCCGCATTTGCATATCACACCACTGAATATAATACCCCTATGCACTCTAACACATAATCTGACACCTTACCCCAATGAACTCTGTCACACCACTCTGCACCATACATGCTGTCACACACACCTGACACCATACCACCATTAACACTGTGACACAAACCAACTTTATATTCCCATGCATGCTGATACACCTCACAACCCCATACCCATACCCATATTAATGCTGCAGACCACTCAACTCCATATCCCATGTATTCTGTCACACCACCCAACACCATACTTCATGCATCCTGCCACAGCATCCCACACCATACCGCCATGCATATTGACACATCTCACAACCCCACACCACTATGCAATCTGACACTGCACCTTACATCACACTCCATGCACATTGCCACACAAACCAACATAAGCCTAGCCAAGCATGCTGACACACCTAAAGACCCAATACCCCCATGCACTTAGTCACATCAACTGACACCATACCCATGCATTCTGACAACGCATGATGTCACCCCACCCAGGTTCATACCACCATTCACTCTTACACACAAACCAGCATAATACCCTCATGCAATGTAACATATACTGCAACACCATACCACTATGCACACTCAGAGAAACAAAGCAAACCCACAGCCCTATGTACGCTGTCACTCCACTCAACACTATGCACTATACACATTGTCACACCACATAACACCATACCACTGTGCACTTTGATACACTAGCCAACATCATACCTCAGTGCACCATGACATACGCATTACCAAACTCCTAAGCACATTAACATACCTCACAACCCCATACCCCCATGCATGCTATCACTCCACCCAAAACCATACTTCATGCATGCTGACACACAACCCTGCACTATACCTCTATGTATGCTGACACACACATCTTGACACTATACCACATGCACACTGCCAAGCCACAGACACCATACCCACATGCAAAATCACCAGTTTCACCTAGTGAAACATGTTGAGAAATTATGGCCTTCTAGCGGAATTTTCCCGGCTAAATTTTGTCCCAATTTTGCCTGCTCATCTGAGGTGAAATTAGGCAAAATTGGGCATTTCGCTCTACTTGTGGTCACATGTTTGAGTCTAAACAGGCAGTAAGTGAGTGGTTTATTTCCTGTGCTTTGTATCTTAAGGAAGCAGGCAGCATTCGTACTCCATGTGACTGCAGAGTGCACTTTTACACCTAAATTGCTTAAGTTGCACAATTTGTTTTCCAACTTTTTCTTGTTTGTCTTTGTCATAGTTCATATTTTAGTACCTGGTGATTGTGTTTGTGTGTGTGTGATTATGTGTATGTGTGATTCCCCTCAGCTCTCTCTGAGTCTCTATCGCCTTTTTCTATTTTTTGTTTGTTTTTTGAATTGGTGGTGTTTGTTGACTATGGACACAATGGAGAAGGGTGAAGACAGTAGGACACCTGTATGCGCATTTCAGCTAACCATCGCAAATGCAATGCCACAGCAGGAGGCTTTTTGCTCCAGCACCAGCACCCAGCAGCAAACTGTGCCCCCTCACCAACAGCAGTTAGAGACAGTGCACCCTTCCCAGCACCAGGATGATAATGTTCCTCCACCCAGGCAGCAGGAGACCATGCCCCCTCCCAAGCAGCCAGAGGAGTCAGTGTCTGGGGCATTATCTGTGGCGCCTCCTCCCCATGGCTCTGTCATCATCAAAGTTCTCCTGTCTGTGATTTTTTTCTATTTAATATCGGTTGGTGACCAATTGGTCACCTGCAATCTATGCAAGCGGGAAGTGCACTGACTAAAGTGTGGATCCCACTTTGAGACAACCAGCCAGCATAGCCACATGATCCACCACCACCTGCAGCAATGGTACCTCAAATTGCCAGAGGTGGCAGCATCATCAAGTGCAGCTGTGGGAAGCAGTGCGGGTGTAAGCACTGAAGTGGATGAGCAAGAAGGAGTCATGGCTGGATGAGTTAAATGTCCTTGCTGTGCTTGCCATACCAGAAAACAGCAGCAGTCAGTAACATCAAGATCCCTCCAGGGCCCTTCCTGTCCAAAGTCAGCAGCACAGGGAGCCCCCACCTTGCCAGCAGTGCCAGTGACACATGCAGACTTATTCCCTGTCCTGTCTAAAGTCCAGCATGTCCAACAAGAGTTAAACAATTTCAGACAGCAATTTAGTGATACCTGGGGGGAGATTTCTAAACTATAGTGTGGTGTTGACAAAACAAATGCATCCTGTTAGAACTCCATGGTAGCCCCACTGGCACATAATGTGGCAGCAAAAATTAATTGGTTTTTTTTTTCATTTTTCTATCTTCCACTCTGTTGTTTCTATGTACCTCATAAAATAAAATAAAAACCAAGAAGAAGCTATTCTATCCTCTTTAATCTACATCCATTCCTTAAGTCCTCTTGTTTCTTTGTATGTAAAATAATTTTATTGACCATTGCTGGTGTTTGTTTCTGTCTTATGCTCCCTATAGAATTCAGTCCCTTTTTTTGTTCTCTCTTTATTGGTTCTCCCCGCTCATTGTTGTATTACCCTTGTCCTCCTGATCCTGACTGTCATTTGTTATGCATATTCTCTACCGTGTCTGTGTATCCCTCCCCTAATAAACACCTTACTCCCTTATTATTTGTGGTGTGTGTTACTTCTTAGAGCTGGTTACACCTACAAGATTCATTTTAACAACATAATGATGTGTAATGCAGTTGCATTCCTTATTTATTGAGTTTGCAAATGAAATGCTGGCTCCTGCCGAAGGCTGTTGTCCATCTGGGCCTTGTGCACAGACGAGTGCATATTTTTATTTTGAATTCAAATACCTTGTGTGAGTTGTTTCAACTCAAAGTTATATGTGAAAGTGAAATTGGGCAAAATTTTACATTACGCGAAAGTGAAATCAGAGGCGAAATTACATTTCGCCTAGGCGAAAAATTTCATGTAATGCAGGAATTATGCAAAATGTTTCGCTAGGCAAAATTGTCCATTTTGCACATCTCTACTCTATGGTGCACCTCACAGTCCCATACTCTGATGCAATCTGATGCAGCACCCAACACCATAGCCAACACATGCTGTCACACCAACCAACATCATATCACCATGCACGCTGACAAACCTCACAACCGCAAGCCTCCATGTACTGCTACACAACCTGACACCATACCAAAATGTACACTGAGATACGTCATGAATCCGGGTCAATGACATTTCACTCCCGTCAATACGCGCCGTGTCAGTTCGCTCCCGACAACTCATATCTAAGTCAATTGGCTCCTATACTACCCGCTCCGTGTCTTTTCACTCCCCAATGCTCAGTAAAAAAATTATATGCCTAATAGCAGCTTTCTGAGCTTTCAATTTGTGATTGCACTGAACGTCATGGTCCTGCATTCTTTGCCTCTGTCTCAGTCCTGTAACCATGGGAAATTTGATTGCTGCTGTAAATTGCTGCTGTCTATCACTATCAATTAGCAATCAGCAGCATTTAAAAACAAGCATTTGTCAATGCCGAATGTTGATTGCATTGGTGTGTTGACCACGCTCACTGGCCTTCTATCAGTCGCTAAGTCTGTTTCATCCGGTGCTGCAAGCTGCTGTTTTGTACTGGGCTCCTGCTTGCGTTGGCACCTTGTTCTGCCCACTAAGAGTTCTGCAGCTGTCCCAACAGAACTCCGTTGAGGTGGCTCACTCCCCCTCTCTCAATCGTGCATTCTGTTTCTCTTGGTGCTGCAGGCTGCCCTTTTGTACTGGGCTCCTGCCTCTGTTGGGGGCTTTTTCTGCCCATGAAGAAATCTGCAGCAGTCCCGACACAGGTCTGTTGAGCCTTCTGACTCCCCCTCTCTCACTCACTCATTCCATTTCTGCTGGTGCAGCAGGGATGCCTTTTGTACTGGGCTCCTGCCTGCGTTGGCACCTTTTCCTGCCAACAAAGAAATCCGCAGCAGTCACGACAAAGCTCCATTTAGCTCGCTCATGCACTCCCCTTTTCTCACTCACTCATTCTGTTTCTACCGGCACTGCAGGCTGCCCTTTTTCATTGGACTCCTGCCTGCGTTATCACCTTCTTCTGCCCACAAAGAAATTTGCAGCACTTACAATACAGCTCTGTTGAGCTCGCTCACTCTCCCTCTGTCACTCGCTCATTCTGGTTTCCCCGCCAGTGCAGGCTGCCCATTTGTACTGGGCCCCTGCATGCAGTGGCACCTTTGTCTGCCCACAAACAAATCTGCAGCTACAGGTGCCTCTGGCACACTGGGGTGGGCTCCCAGTGTGCCAGCAGAAGCTTTCTTCATCAGGAGCAGCAGTAGCTGGCGGAGATTGGGCACCCCGTTAGCAAAGGGTGGGGCGGGTATCGCTATGCCGACGGGGATTGGGGCACCCCATTGGCAGGAACAAAAAGGGGGGTTGACAGAATGCCGATGGGGAGTGGGCTCCCCCGTCGGCAACAAAACAAACAGGAGGAGTGCTGCAGCCGACAGGGATAGGGCACCCCATTGGCAGGAACAAAAGAGGGGGGTTACAGAATGCCGTTGGGGTGGCCTCGCCCGTCGGCAACAAAACAAACAGGGGACCACTACAGCTGACGGGATTGGGACCCTGGTTGGCAACTAAACATCGTGGGGATGGTTAGACTGTTGTTGAACACGGCGGCAAGTCACCGCCATGTTCACAAACAATCTCAGGGGTTTACATCCCGCCCTGCAATGACGGGTCGCTCCCTCATTCCAGCGGATGGCTGACGCTGCAATGATGAGGTGGCCCCTGATTGCCAAGGCTGATTTTTCAGAAAGTTATGGCATGCTAGCTGAACTAGTGTCAGCAACAGCATGCCACGGCATTGGGGGAACCGGGGCAAGCCTTTTCAGGCTGTGGGGGCATTGGCCACAACAGTGCCACACCTCCACAACCTGCTTTTGGACAAACCTGTTGCAACATGTTTCTTGTGCCTGTGTGCAATCAACATAAAAATGGTATCTGCAGCACATACTCAATGCCAACAGTTCGAAATGGAAGGGAGGTTCATCTCGTCTGAACGCAACAAGCAAAAGCTAGTAGATGCACAGAACTATATTTTCACACACCACAAATGTAGTTACAATGGAAAATCTATTTGGCAGTGTGAACTTGCAGTGAAAAAGGATAAGTGGTGCAACGCAAGGGTGCACACTGTCAGCTATGACAATCCTGCTATAATTGCCACTTTCCGCCAGCACTTGCATGCTCCTGACCCAGCAGCAGTCAAACAAGCAGAGGCAGTAAATGTTGCCAAAGAAAGAGCTGCAACAACTCAAGACACTACGATGCAAATATTACTGTACTCTAAACAAAATATGTCACTGGCAGCACAGGGGTGCATTGTAGATAAAAACATGAAACACACTATTCAGCATGTCAGGGTGCATGGTGCACCTCCTAATCCATGTCATTTAACTGAGCTAGCATTGCCTGAGTACTACACTACATTTAAAACTAGTCAAGGCACTGAAGTAAATTTCCTGTTGCTCGATAGTGGACCTGGGCCAGACCGCATACTAGTTTTTGGCACTGAGGCTAATTTACAATACCTAGAGCACTGTAATAACTGCACTGCTTCCCCTCTGTTTTACCAAATGCTTATAATATTTAGTGAGCGATTTGGAAATGTACAACCGGCAGTATATGCTCTACTGTGAGGCAACAGAAGAGAGCATTATGAGAGAGTGCTTACAGCTTTTAAGGAGTTAAATTCATGTCTAGATCCTTTAGTAATAATGACTGACTTTGAGAAGGCCACCATGCAACCTTTTAAAAATATATTTCCACAAGCATGGCAGGTGGGGTGCTTTTTTCACTTTGCGCAGTGTAATTACTGTAAGATACAATCAGAGGGTCTGGGAATTAAGTACTCTCAGGACACTGAATTCAGCCTTAAATGCTGATATCGCCCAGCACTTGCATTTTATCTGCCTGACCAGGTAGTCACCCGATTCGAGGAGATTACTGAAGAAGCACTAAATATTTTTCATCCTAAACTTGAGTCATTAGTTGACTATTTCAAGGACACTTGGATTAGGCAGAGAAACAGACGAGGCACTGGAAGAAGGAAACCACAGTATGCCATATCTCTGTGGAACCATAGTGACACTGTGGCTGAAAAACGTTCCAAAACTAATAATGCAGTCAAAGCTTTCCATAGAGGGATGCAGTCGATTCTGTGTATGAATCACCCCTCAATATGGAAATTCATAGATGGACTAAGGGGCATTCAAAGAAAGAGGGAAGCTGACATAGAGCAGCTGATAGCTGGAAATTCAAGAAATGAGTCTAAAAGACAGTACAAGGACAGTGCTGTGAGATTGGAAAAGGTCCTGGAGAAATGCGAAGAGCGCTCAACAGAGGAGTTCCTCAGAGGAGTGGCACACTGCTTCCAGTATTAGAACTGAAATAAAGAATTTGTTTTTACTTTTTTAAACTTCTTGAAATTAAAACTTCTATTTTTAAACAACATATGAACTAAACAACTGGATTATATCCTGGATCTACTGGATTCCTGTCCATGCAGAGATGAGACAGAGTGGCACAGGTGGAACAGGTAAATGCTAATGTTGCTGGTGGTGTAAATATAAACCCTGTTCAATATGCTATATTTTTGCAAATGTAAATGCTATATTTTTGCAGGTGCTGCACAAAATGCTAGTTGCTGGTAGGAGAAAAAAGACGAGGAGCGAAATGTAGAAGGGAGTGAATTGACAGGAGCGTACTGTTGGGAGCCGATTTTCAGGGCACGAATTGTCGGAAGCAAATTGACACGCTCCCCATGAATCCATACCCCCATGCAGTCTCACACCACTTGACACCTTACATGCTATCACACCACCCATCAACATACCACCATGAACTCTGACACACAGGCATTACACACCAATATACTGTGACACACACAGCAACACCTTGTATAACCATACACTTTGTCACACCACTCTATTCCAGCATGCATGCTGACATACCTCATGACCCCATACTCCCCTGCACTTTGTAACACCACTCCACACCATACATACTGTCACACCACCAGACACAATAACACCATGACATAATGTAGTGTCCAACAGAATCATGTTTTGTTGTCTGCCACATTTCTAGAAATGTTCTTGGCATGACAGTCCTGATCACATTCTTGTTTACACCATAACCAATGTTTTTGTATTTCTTCAATATTCCTTGATCGTATGATTCTACTGTATATGATTACACTCCTACTGCTGTCACTTTGTTATTACTGTTTCACTCCCTGCTGTACCCCTTCAAAGCTGCCCTGACCCCCCCCACATAGATGCACCTGTAAACCAGCCCTGACTCACTGTGCCTTTCATTGAATCATTGAAGCATAGAAGCTTGATGGCAGAAAAGGACCCTTCTGGCACATCAGTCTTCCTATCCCTCTCCTTTAACATACCCCCCTCTTGCCCCTGCCCTCCCCCAATACTCAGCCCCATATGCGTGTCGTATGCCCTCATAAATTCCATCACCGTTTTAGCTCCCACCACTCCATCTGGCAGTCTGTTCCAGTGCACCACTCTCTCTGTGAAGAAGCACTCCCTTACAGTGCCCCTGTATCTATTTCCTTGCAATCTGAGGCTGTGCCCTCTAGTTCTGGCTCTCTCGTTCTTCTTTAGCAGACCCCCTTCTCCTGCCTTATGTAGCCACTTTAGATATCTAAAGGCATTGATCATGTTACCTCTTTCCATCCTTGTTTTCAGCATGTACAGATTCAGCTCCTTACACCTCTGCTTATATGTTTTCCTCTGCATACCCTGCACCATTTTGTTGCCCTTCTCTGAACCCTCTTCAATGCATTTACATCCTTGTGAAGGTGTGGTGTCCAGAACTGAGCCCTGTACTCTAGTTGCAGCCTCACCATAGCTTTGTAGAGATGCATTATTACCACCCTCCTTCTGCTAGTAATACCCCTGCATATGCATGACAACATTGCATTTGTCCTTTCAGCCACCCTGCTACATTGGAACCCCACATTAAGGTTTCAGGGGATTATGATCCCCAGATCCCATTCCTGTTCTGATTTTTTGGTTTCCTCCCAACCCAGCGTGTACCCTGCACTCATGTTTTTAATGCCTAGGTACATCACAGTGCATTTCTTGGCATTAAATTTCAGTTGCCACTTCCCAGCCCACTTTCCAAGCATCTAAAGGTCCTTCCTCATGTTCTCCACCACTCCTGGGTGTCCACCCTATTGCAGATTTTTGTATCATCGGCAAATAGGCATACTCACCCTCTTAAACCTTCTGCAATATAACTGATGTAGATGTTGAAGAGGAGCAGACCCAAAACTGACCCTTGTGGCACCCCAATCCTTCACCTTGCCATCCCAGAGTTCACCCCATTCAGTATCACTCTCTGAGTTCCCCCTTCTAGCCATGCCTCCACCCTATCACTCTCTGAGTTCTTCCTTCTAGCCATGCCTCCACCCAGCTTACTATTTTCCCTCCCAACCCCATGCTTTCCATCTTGCTCACCAACCTCCTGTGGGAGGTGGTGTCAAAGGCCTTGCTGAAGTCCAGATAGGCCACATCCACCACCCTCCTTGGTCGATTACCTGAGTCACCAAATCAAAGAACTCAATTAGGTTGGTCTTGCATGATTTCCCCTTGGTGATGCCATGCTGTCTGCTGTCCTGCAAGCCACATTACTCCAGGTAATCCACCACCCTCTCCTTGATTAATGCCTTCATTACCTTCCCCACCACAGACATAAGACTGACTAGGCAGTAGTTCTTGTTTAGCTCCCTGCTACCTGCCTTGTGCAAGGGCAGCACGTCCACCCTCCTTCAGTCCTCTGGCACCCTCCCAGTATAAAGTATCCAGGGACAGGATGAAGAGCCTTGTGAAGGGTGTGGCAAGCTCTTCCCTCAATTCCCTGATCACTCTGGAATTTAACCGGTCAGGCCCCATTGCCTTGTCTACACTTAGTCTGTCTAGCTCTGCCCTGACCCTATCCACAGTGAATGGGCTCTGATCTATTTGCCCTCCCTCCCCTTAGACTTTAGCTCCAGGCCCCTGCCTTCCTCTTCCTCCATGAATACCAAGACAAAGTACTTATTTAATGCCTCTGCTTTTATGTAGTCCTGCTCCAAGCTTATCCCTTCTTCCCCCTCAGTCTAGCAATACCCTGCCCAGCCCTTCTCCTCTCCCTCATGTATCCAAAAGTTGTTTTATCCCCCTCTTGGTGTTTTTAGCTATTTTCTCCTCTGTGGCTGCTTTTGCCCTTCTGATCTCCCTCCCTGCCAAACTTCCCTTCTCCCTGTACTCCTCCCTATCTTCCTCTCAGAGTGTGAGTAGAATATTCTAACAGTTAGTACTACAGTAACAGTATTTGGGCCACTTTAACTGTGCTTTGCTCATTCTAGACGTACAGTTGTTAGCATACATGTAACAAGCAGTATTTTCAAAGGCACAGTTATCATTGCTCAAAGTTGTTAGGTTAGCACGTGAGCACTAATGATAACCAGGAGCACAAGCTAATGAAGCTAGGTGACATACATACATGAAGCACTAATATATTTATCTATTTATTTTTTGAATTGCATTAACAGGGTACGCCTACTGAGACTGAACATCCCTTTTTCAGGGGTGACATGTAATTAGTTACACAGTAGAAGACAATGCAAAAGTAATGGATTTACATACACGCCAGTAAAAAAGTACACTTGTTTTTTTTAAACCCAGGTTAAAAAAGATTCATGGATTTATAACAATATGAGATCTATGAGAGCAGACAAAAATACTTGGATATATCTAGGCAAGAAAGCAATCATCACTAGCTGAGAGGTACAATTCAGCGATAATAAGTGTATTGGCTGCACTCTACTAAATTAGTCTTTATCACTTTCTTAAAACCTTCAATGAGGGACAGTTTTGTAACACCCCTGGAAGGGTGTTCCAAAGGGATGGTGCGGAAGTGGCAAAGGATCTTTTACCCAACCCTGACTGAAACCTGGACATCTCAGGCAGAATGCAGGTGGAAGATCATAACACCTTCCTAAGGGATTTAGTAACAAAAACACCTTGCAATCTAGGTGGTGTACACTTTCACCATTTTAAAAACCAGTAGAGAAAGGAATAAATCAGCCTCCCCTCCAGAGAGGTCCATTGCAGCATAGAGAAGATTTTGCAGTGATGTTCCATTGGTAGAGCACCAGAGGAAAAGCACTCAATTTTATTGTACAGGATTCTGAGTTTAGTGGAGTCCTTTTGCAAGTGACAACAGGTTGTGTGCTTGATAACACTTCCAAAAAAGCATATTTTGCAGCTGTAGAAAGTGCATAGCATGTTAGAGTAAAACCATACTGTACCCCCAACTGTGGGCTCACTTGGTTATTTCCCAGCTAGGGAGCACAGCAGCAGGCTGCCTGCAGCTCCACCACCCGCAGCAAGAATCATATGGCTCCACAGTCCACATAGGACAATTTTGCTCTACTGAGCTTTGGCAGTTGGAAATTAGGGTAGGCAGCAAATAGACAAATGCATTCTTCAGTGCCTGACAGGTTTACAGCACAGTCATGACCACAGTGCTGTAAAAAGGCACTGAGATAGTTTTTCTTTCTGCAACATGGGATTGGATTAATAAATAAATAAATAAATGTTTGCTCCTACTAGAGAGCAACAGGGAGCCCAAAAATGCAACCACAGTGTGCTTATGGATGCTCAAGTGAATCCTGCCTTCTACTTAGACATGCAAACAGGCAGGCAATCGACTCCAAAACAGTGCCATGTTTGTCTATTGGTAGCCTAGGACACAATGAACATTGACAGGATGTGCCTATGGACTTCTAACATAAGAACTGTTCCCTTAGACAAAGGCACAGGCATCACCATTTTGTTTGCCTCAGACCCTACTGGACTATGCTGTGGTCAGGGACCACTAGACTGAGTCATACTCCCTGATGACACCATAGCGAAACTGGTAGGAGTATGTGGGACTTGTTGGCATTCCTTTGTTTCCTGTTTACATCATAAAAGGTCAGCACACTTCTTTGATGAATTAAACTATTTGTTTATTGCAACAAATTGATGCCTTGTGAGGTTTATTTGGCAGTGGGTGGTGCTGGAATGCTGGATTTCATACTTTGTGTCATGGGTAGCACACCCAGCCATGGGATGGTTTTGGTTTGCAGTGGCGAGTCTGGAAGATACCAGACAAACTTGAAGGCTCCAACAACCTCGTGTGTGTGGACAGTCAATCAGAGCTTAGAGAATGCAAGATGGAAACCAACTGAAAACTTCTGAGTAAGAGAAGCAAATTTAAAAACTGGTGTTTGGCTTTGATTCAGACCCCTGACTTCAGTCTGACATTTGACATTTCTGCCAAACATACTTTGGTTTCTTGACGTGAACAAAATTAAGTAATAGTCCAGGAGCCAGGTGTATTTATCTATGTGTCTAGGTCTGAAAGGTTTGATGACTTTCTTATGTAAAATAGTGTGTAGATTCCAGATTTACAACTATTTGCTCAAAGCTGAAAGTTTTCTTAGAAGATGCACTTCTTCAATGAAAAAGTGAACCGTCTGTGAAAACTGTGTATATTTTAATTAATGGTTCCATCTTTAATTTCAATTCTATAAGCTTTTATTGAAATACTACAGACATTGTAACAAACAGCAACATATGTATCAAAGGCTTAATATTAACATTATTATTTAATTTATTCTATATTTAACTTGAAACAATCAATGTTTTATGATGTTTTATGAACCTAAGTACAACAATCAGTATTCTTGTTCACTGTCTTCATTATCTCACATGTTAAGCAAATCTGTCTCATCAGTATCAGCATCACAGTCACTGTCATCATCGTCTTCATTTGGATTATTGTCGTGTTTGTTCAGTTGTTCACTTAAAGCTGGTGGTACAGCTTAACATGTGAACCACATTGGCCTGTATTTGTCATCCTTCTAGGTCCAGCCATTGTCCTCTGGCTTCAGTAGTGTCATTTCTGGTTTGTCTGCATTTTTCCATAACAATGAAATATAATTTGCACAGCAGATATTTTACAAACATACGAAATTTGCCAGCAGATAAAGGCCTAGAGGTCTATCAAGTCTATTCGAATGTGTAGCTAGCACCTCTTATTCTGCAGCTGCCCCTCCCTTCCACCCTTCCCCTCCATTGACCCTCCCCCTTGTCCTGTCCCATCCCCTTTTGAAGCAGTCCATTGTTCTACTGGATACCACTTCTGCAGGTAATGCATTCCACTCAGCCACCACCCTCTCTGTAAAAAAGCGTCTCCTCATCTCCCTCCTGAACCTTCCTGCCTCCAGTCTCATATCATGGCCCCTGGTGTCCCTCCCCTCCCTTACTTTGAACAGCCCCTCTGTACCTGTCTTGTTTATTCCTTTCATGTACTTAAAGGTTTCAAACATATCCCCCTGTCCCTCCTCTCCTCCAGTAAGTACATCTTCAGCTCCCTCAGCCTCCTCTTGTATGATAAGTCCCCCAGACCCTTGATCATTTTTGTCGCCCTGCACTGCACCCCCTCCAGTAACTTAATGTCCCTCTTCAGATACGGGCGCCAGTACTGCATGCAGTACTCCAGGTGCGGTCTAACTAATGATCTATACAGTGGTAGAATTGCCTCCTCCCTCCTCGAGGATATACCCCTTGCAATACAACCCAGCATTTTGTTGGCCTTTGCAGCTGCTTTGCGACATTGTGCTGAGTTGTTCATTGACCCTGTAATGAGCACCCCCAGATCCTTCTCCTCCTCTGACTGGACTAGCTGCACTCCCCCCAGCTGGTAACTCTTCCTTGGGTTCTTCATCCCAAAATGCAGCACCTTGTACTTTTTGGCATTAAACCCCAGTTGCCAGGTGTCTGACCAGGTTTCAAGCTTTGCCAGATCATCCTACAACCCCTGCCATCCCCCTAGCTCATCCATCACTGCTCCTACCTTGGTATCATCAGCAAGCAGACTGATCTTGATCTTGATGTCCAATGATACGTCTGCAATGAATATACCAAACAACACTGGTCCCAACACTGAGCCCTGTGGAACACCACTTGTCACTACCCTTGGGTGTGAGAGCTCCCCACACACCACCACCATCTGTTGCCTTCCCTGAAGCCCATTCCCTACCCATCTCACCAGCTTTGCACCTGCCCCTGTGCCTACTAACTTACTTCCCAGCCTTCCATGCGGCACCGAGTTGAATGCCTTACTGAAGTCCAGATACAGGACATCCACAGCATGGCCCCTGTCCAGTTGCCTAGTTACCCAGTCATAGAACTCCACCAGGTTGGTTTGGCAGGATCTGCCCATATGAAGCCATCCTCTCTGCTGTCCTGTAGTCCTTTGACCTCTAGGAGGGCCTCTAGCCTTTCCTTCAGGATAGTCTCCATTAGCTTACTCATGATGGATGTGAGGCTGCTTGGTCTGTAGTTTTCTGGTTCATCCTTGGGGCCACTCTTGTGGAGGGGCACCACATGAGCCATCCTCCCGTCCTGAGGTACACATCCCAAATGTAGTGAGGCATTAAATAGGTCTGCCAAAGGTCCTGCAAGGACCTCTGCCAGCTCCTTCAGTACCCTGGGGTAGATGCCATCTGGGCCTGGCGCCTTATCCACCCTCAGTGCCTTAAAACCCCTCCCAAACTCTGCCCTCCATGATTTCCCCATCTGTCACCCCCTCCCCCCATTTCTGCCATTTCTTCCCCTTGGGTGTCACCCTCTTCTTTTAGTAAATACTGAGCAGAAGTACTCATTTAGTGCTTCAAATCAAATCATCTTTATTTATAAAGTGCCTTTCAAAACCAATTGCCACCCCCCCGCTCCTTTCAAAACCAAGGCACTGTACAATGGTTCACATAAATACATAAATTAAAATAATAAAATTAATAGCCATAACTAGGATAAGCTAAACCAAATAAATATGTCTTTAACTCATTTTTAAATTTCTTGATGGTTGGACAGTCTCTCAACCAATGAGGTAGAGAATTCCACAGGGTTGGTGCTGAAAAGGCAAAAGCACGAGATCCAGATGTTTTTAATCGAACCCTGGGAATCTCCAGCAATCCCTTGTTGGCGGAGCGGAGAGGACGGAGAGGACAGAGGGGGCAATAGGGTACCAGAAGATCTTTCAGGTAGCCGGGTCCCTGATCATGTAGGGCTTTAAAGGTTAGTAAACCAACCTTATAGGTAACCCACCACCTAATAGGCAGCTAGTGCAGTTCGCGGAGCACAGGTGTAATATGACTGGAAATAGAGATCCCAGTCAAAAGCCTTGCCGCTGCATTCTGCACCAACTGCAGGCAACGGATATCAGCCCCAGATAGCCCTAGGTACAGGGAATTACAGTAGTCAAGACGAATAGTGATAAAGGCATGGACCAACGCTGGCAGATCACCCGGTGGGACCAGGCGTTTAATCCGGGCGATATTCCTCAGATGAAAAAAGAGGATTTGACCATGGCTGACACCTGAGATTTTAAGGTCAGACCGTCGTCAAAAATAACACCCAGATTTCGCACCCGATCAGAGGTAGTGAGCGACATACCACCGAGCAATAAGCCCAGCGGTTGGCCAGCCCCCAAACCCTTCACCGGGCAACCTGAGTCCACTACCAACACCTCAGTCTTATCCGGATTCAGTCTCAGCCAGCTAGAACTCATCCATAATCTGATCTCAGTAAGGCAGTTGTCTAGTATGGAGAGAGCACCATCTTGCCTGGGCAGAAAGGACAGATACAGCTGAGTATCATCTGCATAGCAGTGAAAACTCAAGCTGTATCGTCTGATGATATCTTCTAAAGGCAGCATATACACTGCAAACAACATGGGCGCTAAAATGGAACCCTGCAGTACCCCACAAGGCAGGGAGTGAGCACAGAGGAATAAATTCCAGTGGTAACCCTCTGAAATCTGTCTGTGAGGTAAGATTGAAACCATTTGAAGGCTGTTCCAGACAGTCCACAATAAATCCGCAGGCGCTCCAACAGCACACCATGGTCTACAGTGTCAAATGCCGCAGAGAGATCGAGAAGGACCAGAATGGTACATGCCTTTCGATCTCTAGCCATTAGGAGGTCATTTAACACCCGGACAAGGGCAGTCTCCGTGCTATGCTTCTTCCTGAAACCAGATTGGAGAGTATCATAGACATTGTGAGTTGTAAGATGATCATCCAACTGTAACGCAACCGCCTTCTCAATAACCTTCCCAACAAAAGGATGGTTAGAGATAGGCTGGTAGTTAGCTAGACAGTCTGGATCCAAGGAGGGTTTTTTTAGGAGTGGTCAAACTACCACCTCCTTAAGGGGATCAGGAAAGACCCCCCTCTCCAAGGATTTCCAGACAATGTCAGCAAGGATCGGGCAGATAACCTCTAAACATCCCACCAAGAGGGTTGTAAGACCTGGATCCAAACTACAACTGGTTGGCCGCAATGTTTGGATGATCTTCACAATGTCAGTGAACTCCAGCCGGCAAAAATCTGACCAGACAGACCGGGTGGATAACACTTCCCGTCGACAACTGCAATCCCTTAAAGGAGGAGTCGGACCGATACCAGACCTGATGCTAGCAACCTTATCTGCAAAGAACCGAGTGAACTCCTCGCATCTTAGCTGAGAAAAGGCTTCTCTGGGCTGGAGATAGATTGGATTGCACAATCTGTCAACAGTCAGGAAAAGCTGAGCCGGTCGATTCTGTGCAGCAGAAATCTCCCTGGACAGGAACTCTGCCTTCTTATGGTTGATTTCTGATTGATGGCCATCATAATGTGCCATCAACCTAAGCCTTATCACACCCTGATTCCACCCAACCCCCCCCTTCCTAATCCTTACTATGTGCTCCTTACAGCTCCTTTCCTCCCTGATGTACCTAAAGAAGTCCTTCTCCCCCTTCTTAATGCCTTGTGCCAGCCTGAGTTCAGTAGATGCTTTGGTTCCCCTTACTGCCCTTGTCACCTCCTTCGATTCTGTCAAATACTCCTCCCTGTCCTCCCCTCTCCCTATTTTCTTGTACTTCCTAAAGGCAGCCCTTTTCCTCCTTACCTTTTCCATGACCTCCTTGCTCAACCAGCTCAGTTTCTTAGCCCTAGCCTTCTTGCTCTGGGCCTTGCAGCAGGTTTTGGTTGCCTCCACTATCTCCAGCTTTATGAGCTCCCACCTCCGGTTAGTGTCCATACTAGATTGAACTCTGGCCAGGTACTCTTTTACCACTTACCCTATTCTCCCAAAGTCAGCCCTCCTGAAGTCTAGCACTCTTGTGCCAGATTCCACTCCTTCCTTGCCCATATCCAATGTGAGCCATACTGAGTGGTGGTCACTCCCTGACAGCAGTTCCTCCACTGTAAGTTCTCTCACAAAGTTCCCATTTGCCAGCACATGGTCAAGGGTATTCCCTAACCTGGTTGGTACACTGACCATTTGCAGTAGGGACGTGTCCTGGAAGGCATCCAGCAGTACCTGCTCCCTTCTGTTCCTGGTTGTTGGGGTACTCCAGTCCACTCCTGGCATGTTGAAGTCCCCCACAATCACCACACTACCCTTCTCACAGGTTCTCCTGATCTGTCCCACTAGTTCCCTGTCTAACTCCTCTGTCTGAGATGGTGGCCTGTACACCACTCCCATTCTAAGAATTCTATTATTGGAATCATGGATTTGCATCCAAATTGACTCCGTACTACCCTCCTCCCCTTCCTCCCTTACACACTTCAGTCCTTGCTTCACATATAGTGCCACCCCCCCTTTCCCAATCACCCTGTCCCTACGAAATAACCTTTACCCTGGTACAGACAGGTCCCAGTCATTGTATTGGGTGGCCCATGTCTCTGTGATGGCTGCAATGTCCACCTCTCCCTCTGCCATGAGCACCTGTAACTCTGCAGTTTTCCTCCCAAGGCTCCTAGCATTAAGGGTAACCACCTTCCACCCTTCCCTCCTCTCCCATCCTGCCCTCCTTTACTAGCATCACCAATAGTACTTGCCATTTGTCCTTTATCACTGTTATGGGGAGTAAGCTCATATGGTTTCCCAACCTGTGGTCTCTGCATGTCCCTTGCCCAATTGCCACCCCCCGCTCCTAGTTTAAATTCTCTACTTCCTCTATGTACTCCTCCATCCTCTGTTTCAACACTTTCTTTCCCTCCTCACTCAAGTGTAGTCTGTCCTTGGCATATAGACTACTGCCTCCCAGGTCCCTCCCCACCTTCCCAACAGCCCATACCCTTTAGCACAACACCAGGTTCTTAGCCATCCATTAAATTCCTCTATTCTCAGCTTTCTTGTTGTGCTTGCTTTGGGCACTGGAAGTATCTCCAAAAAAGTTACTGATCTTCCTGCACCCCTCACATAATTTTCCTAGTTCCTCATACCTCTTCTGGACTATATCTACTGTCTTGTCAGCCAGGTCATTCGTCCCATGATGTATAATTAAATGAGGCTTGTCCCTACCCCTTCTAGCATATTTCAGAACAGAGTGTCCCACCTTTTCCGCTGTCATTCCTGGCATGGCCTCCACCCAAATGTGACTATGCCTCTCCCCCTTGCTACCCCACCTGACTTCTCTTAGTATTGAGTCCCCCAGCACTAAGATTCCACCATGCTTACTCCCTGCTTGCTTCCATTCATCTCCCTGTCTCATTTCTGGCTCCTCTTTTTCCTTCTGCACATTATTTCCTCTTTTTGCCCCTGTTGCAATTCTCCTAGCAGAACTTCCCCCCACTCCAGTTTGGTCCAGGCATTTATCAATTACTCCTCTGATTTCATCATTTCTCTCCTCCACCTTCTTCCTCTCTAGCAGTGCAAAACTATTTTCTGAAGACCCTTCACAAATGCCCGCTCCCTCTCTCTTCATAGTAACCTGGTCTTTCCTTTCTACTCCATGACTTTTGACACTTCTTTGCCTCCCCTCACAAGTCCCTATCTCCTTCTTCCATTTGTCTTTTGTCTCCTACCTGGTTTCCCCGGCAATTGTTCTTCCTGGCCTGGGCCCCCTTGTCCCTGCTTCCCTTCTTCTGACCCTCACCTCACCACTATTGGCTTAAATCTCCTTCCCTCATCTCCCATTCTTCCTCCCTCCAGTATTGGGCTAAACCCACCCCCAGTCTGCCTTGCCTGTCTTAGTTTCTCCTCCAGACCCTCAATCTCCTTTCTAAGTTTCTCTATGTGGTTGCACACTAAACATCCTCCCACAATCCTGGCAATTTTTAGAAAGATTGGTGCACCACAGTTGTTGCAGCCTACCACCCTACCCATTGCTGTCGTTGCCCACCAGCGACCCCCCACCCTTCCAGATGCAGAATACCAAACACTCCCCCAAGTCTTCCCTCTCCCCCTCTATCAGTGCAAAACATTATTTTCTTAATTTCTCTTACCCCCTTTGTTGTACACGTTTAGATAGATTGAGCAACTGCTTTTTATATTCCTAACCTTCCTATCCACACTGAAAAGAGACTTGTGTCAGAGTTGATTTGCATGGTGGCAGCAAGCTTGCATCTCCTCCCTTGATCTTTTCTAAGGGTGCCTCTTTGTCACTCGGTCGATACTTGACATTGAACATATTGTAGAGGGCTGTGTCCATACAAGGAACACACAAAGCTCTCAATTGTATCCTCAGTTTCTTTAGACAAGTGTGGACATCCCAGTTTTCCAAATGCCTGTGTGTACTCTGTATTCCTTTCCATAATTGTTAGAGGTTACACCCTCCACTTGCCTTTGAATGCTGGTGAATAGTCACACCCTGTCAGTGCATGGAGACCTGGTAGACCTGCACACACAGATCTGCCTAACTCTGTTGACAAGCAGGCTACAACTATAAATCTCCTTGTGTTATTCCCTGAATGGCCAACGTCCATGTGCAGTTTGAGATTATCATTTAGGCTGGCATGATATAGCAGAATGACAAGAAAATCAGTATCATCTGCCTTGAACACTACATGCACAACTTCAACCTCATTTTGACTGCAAATGCAGTATATGTGTTGCATGATTCTTGTGTCTGCTTCTATGTGTTTGCTTTTTAGAGCCTTGTACTCTAATCTGAACATATGTCCAGCTTTCACTTTGTATGAGTAACAAGTTTCTTCTACGCATACATGAGCTTTTTATCACCTAGAACTTCACAGTACACATCAGAATTCCATGCTGTAGCTAGAAAACCTAGGAGTGCTGTCTTGAATGAAGATGAAGACAGAGATCCAGCAAAGTCTCTTGATCGGTTTTGGTCAGGACCGTTGATGAGATTGGAGAGTGAAGTGATGCTATGCTTCCCTCTCTTCTCTTGTTCAAGACCTTTAATCGAAGGTGACTTGTAACAGTCACTAACAAAGTGTACCTCATTTGCTAAAGTATAGCAAACAAGAAACAGGATGTTTTTTGCCACACCATGGAATGTTGGTGGCAGGTTTGTAAGACTTCTGATCAAGAACATTGCATCAACCACAGTGGCATTTATAGCATCAGGGTGGCTACTCTGAACTCTGATCATGTTTCTTCAGCAGTGTTGACTTCATTGTTGTGTTCATTGATCCATCAACATTTCCTAAGGAGAGGGGTGCCAGGGTTAGTGGGTAGGCAAACACCATCATAAGTTCAACTGTTGAAGTCACAGATAGATGTATATCAAGTGTCCAAAGAGGTCTCGAGTTCCTTTCAACTCGATGATTTTCTTGTTCTTGTTCTTGTTCTTAATCTTCACCTTCATTGCATCATGTGCAGAGTTCTTCAACTTGTATCTTTTGATGGGTTCCTTGAACCTACTGCCTTTGGTAATGCATTCATCTCTAAACACATGATACATCCAAGTACCTATCTCAGTAACCTTTAACACTTCATTTGCTACCTCTTGTGATACTGCTTTTCCACTACCTGTTTAGAGCAGACCTGATGATTGTTCCCACTTTTCTACTTTTGGTATCAAATATGATACCATCTTTGAAGTCATCCACTAGTTCTGACTGCAAGCTCTGTGGGTCTTAATTTGTTTCACGCCCACTATGCACCATAAGAATGCCCATGAACCTTTTGTGTAGAGATAGCAATGATTCTTCTTGCATTTCGTTAACAATGATGCACTGCACATACTTCACAAGTCTGGAAAAGGCAACCTGGTGAGTGTTCCTCAACTGACTATTCACATTTTGTACCTGTGCCCTTTATTTGTTCCTCCTTTTTTACATACTTGTTCTTACAGCTGTTGTGATACTTCACTTCTTTGGCGATGAGACCAATACTGCCTACCATTATATCCATTTGTCAATTGTTCATTTCTTTTGCTGCATTTTTTATGCTGTTTGCTGCCCCATAAGTTATACACATTGTAGGATATTCTGAAGTCTCTTTTGACCCCTTAGGATTCATTTTCTTGTATGATTTGCAAAATATACATTCATTTGGGAATATGCCTGATGTAGATACTGAAGATTCAGATAGAGCACTATGAACTTGTGAGCGAAGCAATTTTGCTGAGTAATTCTTTACAATGAAAAAGTAAAGAGGGTCAGCACCTTAAAGGCTATATATACATCAAAACTTTATTACAAAAACTTTTTAGTAATAAAAGATTATCTCATGAATTCAACATAAAATAATTTAACACCACGAAAGAACATGGGTATCACATAGGTCACATACGGCATAGTACCGCACAAATCAAAAGCGAGGAGCAAAAAAGTGATACATACACCATGTGCATCATAGACCATTCAAAAAGCATTCCAATATGCAACAAAAAGCGCCTACAGACGACATAAAATCAGCAGAACATCTGGCACAAAATACATGCCGCAAAAATGCTTTACAAATATACAGATGGACATACCACCCTACTCAGGAGCTGAGTGAACTGGTCATCACAGACGTATAGTGCAAAAGTAAAAGCCCAGCTCGCCATGCGCTACTCGCCACGGACTTGGCCGAGACAGATACCCAGAAGAGACAACAGAGCGTCAGAACCGATGTAACGCTTACGTATCGACTGAAAAGTCTTCCTCAGAGCAAGGATTGGGTGCACAGTGTCCCCTTAAATACAGAGAAACTCTTAAAGGGACAGATCCAAACACTGCACCATATACCTCCATATGACTACCACTAATAAAACGAAACGAACGTAGAATAGGTTACCAAAATACATATAAGCTACATAATCTTATAAAAAGGGGAAAAGAGCCGAACAAGTCATAGTCCCCACTAATCATGGCTAGAGCACAAAAAGTCATAGCCATGAAGACTACATAAGTGCCACCACATACCTATGACAATATAGTGAAAAAGACAGAAAAGTTAAAAAGCTACAAAATTAATAGACAATGAAACAGAAAAAACCCATACCAAATGAGGGAGGTTTCTGAATCCTCATACCTTGTGGAATCTTTCGTTCCCTCCAATATTGTGACAAAAAGGCAGCATGTAAATCAAATCTGATAACCTTCTTTTGCAAATATTCATAGTTTCTGAAATCAATGTTGTCTCTAAAGCCAAGTAAACCTACACCAGAGAGTAACGCCTGTACTCTATCAACTGGAAGTAGTATACCTTGGCCAATAAATGTAGAAAGCCTATATTCCAATATACCTCATGAGGGTTGTTTACAGTCCCTATCTAGACATCTAGGTTTGAGGCAGAAAAAGAAACCAAGTTCTGAGTTTGTGTTGGAGCTTGCAAGATTTGTACTGGAACAGAATTATTTCTGGTATAATGGCTCCTTTTACATCCAAATAAAGGGGACTGCGATGGGCACTACTTTTGCCCCCAGTTTAGCGAATTTATGCATCGGAGAATGGGAGGAGACTAATGTCTAAAATCCTTCCAATAACATCTTTTTGAAATATATCAAGCTGTGGAAGCGATATATAGATGATTGTCTGATGGTCTGGACTGGTTCTGATGTTGAGTTGGAACATTTTATTGAATATATAAATCACACCAGCATGCATTTGAAATTTACACATGCCAAAAGCAATGAAAGCATCCCCTTTCTAGATGTCTTGATAGAGAAGAAGGATGAGAGACTTTCGACCAAACTGTATAGAAAACCTATGTCTAGGGATACCCTGTTACGTTTTGACAGCTGCCATCCTCGATCTGTGATCAACAATATCCCTAAGGGACAGTATATCAGAGCTAAACGTATTTGCTCAGATAACAGATCATATATAGAAGCAAAAAAGGAAATCACAGGTAGATTTATAACAAGAGGTTATGAACCAGCGGTTTTGCTGAATAGCATACACCTTGTTAATAATATTGAGAGAGAGGAATTGTTAAATTCCAATGTACAAAATAAAAGTGAAGTGGACAGATTAACTTTCATCATGGAATTTAATCATTTGGTCCAAATAGGCAATGTTATTCATAAACACTGGAACATTATTAATTCTGATCTGAGACTGAAACAAATAGGTCTGAATCGTCCAATGATCTCTTATACGAAGGGACAGAATCTAAAGGACTTGTTGGTTAATTCATATATTCCATGTAAAAAAGAAAATGCACAACGAGACTGGCTACCTTCCCTTCCTAAAGGAAATTATCGCTGTGGAAGATGTGTACATTGTTCCAACACATCTGATGTAAAAAATTTTCATCACCCGAGATCTGGGAAAAGCTAGGAGATCAAAACTTTCATTAATTGTAACACTCGGGGTAATTTACATGCTAACCTGTTCCTGTGGATTATGTTATGTGGGCCAAACCAAAAGAAATCTGAAACTGAGAATTGGCAAGCACAAAGGAGCAATTAGAAATGCAAACATGGACTATGCTATGGCACGCCACTATCACGAAGTAAAACATGGGTCTCTAGCTACCTTGAGATTTATTGGTTTGGAGAAGGTGGAAGTTGGATTTCGAGGTGGAGATTTAAATTCAAAAATTCTGCAAAGAGAAGCTTTCTGGATTTTTGAATTAAATACAATGGTCCCTTTAAGTTTGAATGATGAACTTCCTATACACAGTTATCTATAGCTTTTTCTAAAGTTAAAAGTAGTATTTGTGGACATGACCTGTGTCGTGCTCTGTCCACAATCGGGAGATATGACTTTCCGGATCTGTCTCCCTTTGGGGTTTTTCTGTTTCATTGTCTATTAATTTTGTAGCTTTTTAACTTTTCTGTCTTTTTCACTATATTGTCATGGGTATATGATGGCACTTATGTAGTCTTCATGGCTATGACTTTTCGTGCTCTAGCCATGATTAGTGGGGACTATGACTTGTTCGGCTCTTTTCCCCTTTTTGTAAGATTATGTAGCTTATATGTATTTTGGTAACCTATTCTATGTTCATTTCGTTTTATTAGTGGTAGTCATATGGAGGTATATGGTGCAGTGTTTGGATCTGTCCCTTTAAGAGTTTCTCTGTATTTAAGGGGACACTGTGCACCCAATCCATGCTCTGAGGAAGACTTTTCAGTCGATACGTAAGCGTTACATCGGTTCTGATGCTCTGTTGTCTCTTCCGGGTATCGGTCTCGGCGAAGTCCATGGCGAGTAGCATATGGCGAGCTGGGCTTTTACGTTTGCACTACACATCTGTGATGACCAGTTCACTCAGCTCCTGAGTAGGGTGGTATGTCCATCTTTATATTTGTAAATCATTTTTGCAGCGTGTATTTTGCGCCAGACGTTCTGCTGATTTTTTGTCGTCTGTAGGCGCCTTTTGTTGCATATTGGAATGCTTTTTGAATGGTCTATGATGCACATGGTGTATGTATCACTTTTTTGCTCCTCACTTTTGATTTATGCGGTACTATGCCGTATGTGACCTATGTGATACTCATGTTCTCTCGTGGTGTTAAATTATTTTATGTTGATTCATGAGAGACTCTTTTATTACTAAAAAGTTTTTGTAATAAAGTCTGGATGTATATATAGCCTTTAAGGTGCTGACCCCTCGTTTGCTTTTTCTAAGTATTTTGTCTCAACTCCTGGGGTATATGGTGCACTCCTCTGTTCTTTGAGACTCCACGGTCCTTAAGGATTTCTATGGACCTTGTATGTTGTTATTTTAATTCTTTACAATGTCTTTTTTTAAAGGTTCATCAGCTGCAAGTTTACCGGAACTCTTATATGCATTGAAGTTCTTGTAGCAGATCTAATGATACCCATGGCTGCTGGAGTAGCGTTCAGGCAATTCAAGACACCATGGGCAAGATATTCAAACCACAGCGTGGCGCGCAAACCATTAGCACGGCAATAGCGCCGGAATAGCGCGGACCCACCATATTCAAAGGACCAGTTAGCGCTTGCTAACAGCATTAGCGCAGGGCAAACCAGTAATGTATGCAAGGGGCAAAAGGAAGGGGGGGCCAAGAGAGACATACAAGGGGATAGTTCAAAGGTCCAGGCACCGCTAGGAATACATAGCGCAGCACCTAAGCGTGGCGCTTAGTTACCGCCATAAAGGCTGGTCTAAACACAGGGCAAAACACAGAGGAGGAGGGACCAGCACAGGAAGTGGAATGTGCAGTGCCAGTAGCAGGATCCTGCCATTGATGGCAGCTGTGTTGAGGAGGAGGAGAGGGAGCAGGCACAACATGGGCCACAACGCAGGCCAAGGAGACAGTATGCTGCAAACAGGCTGTACCGGCCCAGGGTCTCCTTCGAGACCCTGCCTGATGACCACATCATTGGCCGCTACCAGATGAACAGGGGAATGTTGTCGAGACCCTGCCTGATGACCACATCATTGGCCGGTACCAGATGAACAGGGGAATGTTGAGGCAGCTTTGTGAACTCCTGCATAAGCAGCTGCACCCAAACACCAGATGCAGTCATGCCATGACAGTGGAGGAGAAGGTGACAGCAGCGATGTGCTTCCTTGCCACAGGGACGTTCCAACGACCAACGGGGGACACCATTGGGGTAATGCAGTCTGCCACCTCACACCTCCTAACCCAGTTCCTAGAGGCTCTCCTGCCACATGCTGGAGAATTCATAGTATTCCCCGGCAAGGCAGCAGAGCGCAGAGAAACAATGCAGTAGTTCCATCGAGTTGCACACCTACCATCTGTACTGGGTGCCATTGACTGCACCCATGTCCCCATCCATGCACCACCTGGTGATGGCAGTGACGTGTATGTCAACAGGAAGGGGTACCACTCCATCAACTGCCAGGTGGTGTGCGATGTGGCTGGGTGCATCAGCAATGTCTATGCACAGTACCCTGGCAGTGCTCACGATGCCTTCATCTGGCACCAGTCCCAGCTGTGCCAGGCCTTTGAGGAGGGCAGGATTTACAGTGGGCAACTAGTCGGTGAGTTGTAGCATACGAGGCAAACACACAACAGCATGGATGTGGGCAGGCATTGCAGGCCAGGGAAGGGGTGTGGGAGGGCCACAGAGAGGTGGAGGACAGCAGCTGACAGACCGCAGTACAGCACTAACAGGTATATATGTCTTGACAGGGGACAGTGCCTATCCCCTGTGACCCTGGCTGCTCACACCAGTACTCCGACCGGCCACAGTGGCCGAGGAGCTGTACAACGAGACACATGCCAGAACAAGGAACATCATAGAGAGGGTGTTTGGCATCCTGAAGATGCGATTCAGATGCCTGGACACATCAGGCGGTGCCCTACAATATACACCTCAGAAGGTATGCCACATCTTCCTAGCCTGTTGTATGCTGCACAACATGGCAATGAACCGTAGGATACAGGCACCTGAACCTGAGGGACAGTCTGACAGTGAGCCAGAGCCAGTGGTCAGGGTGATAGTGGAGCAACTCGAGAGAAGGGACCCTCGCATGGCACGCAGGGCCATACAGCACCGGGACAACATCATCAGGACACTGCAACAGACCAGAGGGTAAGTACAGACTGCACAACAACCTGAAAGAGTACAAGTGATTAGCAATTTAATGTGCACAGACTAAGATAACAGCGAAAACAACAATCACATCAGCAAACAAACCCAGTGTAATAGAAAAATAGTGCGTGCATGTGGTGTGAGTCCGTGATTGTGCAGCACATATGTGGGGGGGGGATACACACAAACGGTGTAATCATGGTGGGGAGGTGTGATGTGTGTCGTGAGGGTAAGGGGGCAACTGTGTTGGTGAGAGTGTGTGTGTGTGTGTGTGCGCACACACGTCTGCTCATGCATGAGGGAGATGCATGCAGAGTACAGCAGACAGCCTGTGGGCATCACCGGCGATGACATCCACGCATGCGGCATGCACCCGTATCAGGAGTTATGGACCCTGAGGTGCTCTGTGCAGAGGACACAGCTGAAGTGGAAGGTGAGGCAGGCAGGGTTGACCTCCTGTGCTCCCGGGGAATGGTGGAGGCCGACAGGGTGGATGGACGGCCACGGCGCCGCTGAGTTGCAGGCGGAGTACGTGATGCAGCAGAGCTGGTACCAGTGACAGCCCTGCACCCACGGTATGCCTGCCTATGTGCCCCTCTGCCATTTGCACAATGGCCAACCAACCCATGCTGGCAACCAACAGGCACACCACGCATGACATTACCAATTGCCACCACTGCAACAGTCAACCCAGAGAAGCCACGGTCTATGGTACCCACCAGGTGGCCCAACCTGTCCTCTGTCTGCTGCTCAGCACGTGCAAAGCCCACTGATATTGCCTCCCGTATCTGCCCCAGCTCATGTCGCAGCTCACGCCGCATGGCATGCAGGTCCAGACAGGCCTCCTGCTGTGAGGTGACAGCAGCCTGCAGGAGTGGCCAGGCACCATGGCCTTCGTGTACCAGAGGCACAGGACCCCCAGCAGCAGCTAGCAGTGGTGCCTGTGGCAATGGATCAACTGCTACATCCGGCTGCTGACTACAACTGGCAGTGGTCTGTGGCACCATATGGACTGTAACCCCAACATGTGTCTGACAATGCACGCCCTGCTGTCCTGCAACACCACCCACACCACCCACCACCGTGTGTTCAGCCACAGCCACACTGCTGACACCTAAGGAACCACCTTGACCTATTCCATGGCCTTCAGCAAGCCCCACCCCTGCATCCCATGGCACAGGAATGGCCAGCTGCTGTGAATATTCGGAGACATCAGTGTCATCTGCACAGGTGACAGTGACCAGCAGTACATCTTCCACCCCATCATCCTCAGTTTGTGCAACATCCAGGTGCCAACTGTACCCTAACACCCCTAGTGAGGTGTGACCCCCCTCCCCAGGCAGTTGCACACCCTGTCCACTGGAATGCCAGACATGCATTGGGTCCATACGGCCCTGAGCTTGACACAGTCCAGATGTTGATGGCCGTTCATCATCAAACTCCTCCGCGACCTCGGGGACCTGGCTGGACATCCATGGATCATGCCATCATGGTGCAGGCCTGTCCGAGAGTGCCGTGGAGAGAATAGGGACAGGGTCAGTCACCCATCCATGGACACTGTGGCAAAACACCACCACCACTACCACCACCACCACACCATGCAGCCCTCAGGACAGGTACCCAGTTCACACAAGCCTGTGACAACATGCACCCACCCACCCCACAGTGACCTTGGCCATGCCAGGCATTGGTTCAGCAGGATACAGTGCACCCTGTGCAGGACACCAATAGCAGGACCGTGCACCCTTGCCTGCACCACATACAGGGGTTACACATGCGAATACACACCTGGCCTTGGAAGTGCGAGGGTCGTCTCGCAACCACCACCCAGCACACCTGTCACTGCCACCATCCACAGTGTCAACGCCACCACTGCCATGTGTGGCTCCTCCACACGCTGCTGGTGTTCAGGCGGACCACCACCAGTCCTGGTCCTGTCTCTGTGTCGGTGTGCCTCCTCCTCCTTTGCACGCCACAGGAGGTCATTCCATTGTTTCTGGACTGCCTCAGTTGATCTCCCACGGCCCCCGACCGCATTCACAGCTGCAGTCACCTCCTCCCAAGCCTGCCGCACAACAGCATCGGTGGCCCTGTGTGTGCATAACACGTGTTCTCTTTCCTTCACCTCATGCGCAAGGGTGTTCAGCTCATCTTGAGAGAATTTATGTGCACGGATGAACTCCTGTCAGGCCTGCACAGCTATGGGATAATCAAGAGGGGACAGGTGTCAGTGGCTGTGTCAGTGCTGCACTGCATCACACAGTGGACATCACGATATCATCCCCTACAGTGCCACAGGCCACATGGACATATCAGATCGCTGCATGTGCCTGTACGGCGCACACACCCACATTGCCACTGTCTGTCCCATGTCTGGACTGCGAGTGGTGTACACACATGTGCACTGCTGTGGCCTGTGTCTGCCATGAACCCCCATGACTGTATTGTGGCCCATTTGAGCATCACCGAGTATGCGAGGACAAGTGTGCTAGCAATGTCAGGACACCATGCCACATGGGAGCGCACATTGTTGGTACACTGTGTATGCCCTGGGGGGGGCACAGGCCATCACGCCACACATCCAGGGAGACAAGACGGTGCACTGTCATGGTACAGCACCAGTGCACCTGGCAGGCAGATACAATATGCATGCATTGGCACATGGCACAGTTAACTGCAGGGGTATGTGCACAATGCAGTGGATGTTTGTGGTCCCACGGTGGTCATACATACCTGCCTCTCGCTGCTCATCCCCCTGTTGCATATCTCTTTCCATGTTGTACACTGCTGTATTCCCACCACAGTTCCACAACACAACACTGGTGGTGCACTGCTTGCCCTTTTATAGCCCATCCAGGCAATCCTGCCTGTTAGTCATGTAAATGAGTGCATAATGATATGCTAATCACACGGTTTGCCCCATGCTTACACAAGTACCCTCATTTGCATACACCCATTGGATATGGCTCTGAATAGCCCCGCACTAGCACAGCAGCGCTGGGCAAAGGCCAGTACAGGGCTATTTGAGGGTCAGTGCTGCGCTAGCCACCTAGCGCTGCACTATGTGCAGTACGCATGCTCATAGGGCCCCTTGTCCACACTATCACCCTGTCATAGCGCGGTGGAGTGTTTCGCTAACCAGCTTTAGGGTGACGCTACATGCATGCACTGTATATCGCCCAGGGTCATGGTAGGGTCACGATGCGCATTGCAACACTTCCTGTTAGCTGGGCGCTACATACTTCAGCTGCACTAGACTTCAGTTCTAGGGGGTGTCAGGGTGTATGCACAGTCGTTGTTTCACTGTTTAACCTGGTTACTTGCCCCCTTCCACAGCACCAATGTCTGTGAGACGTAGGCAAAGGGCAGTGGTGGGCCATGACAGGTGGTGGGATGAGGCTGAGACAGCCAACCTGGTGCAGTTGACGGAGAGGCGCCATTGCCGCCTATTTGGACCTGTGCGGGAGGGTGACTTGTCCCGTACACAGGTCTGGGCTTCCATTGCCCGTCGACTAAGTGCCATCACAGATATTCCACATGATGGTGAAAAGTGCCGCCATCGCTACGTCGACATCAGGCGCAGGCAGCGACCACTGCTTGAACACTGCAGGGCCATGGTTCACGAGGGGACTGTGCCTGTGCCAGGTAAGTGATGACTGTAGCGCCACTGCTGGCATGGGTGGTGGGGTTGTGTGTTCCGTGGTGTGCTTATGTGCATGTGTGTTGCTGCACTACACATGTTGCTCATGAGGTCCACCCATCCATTCAGTGTGTACTGTGTGGGACGGGGGTAGATGGTGTGCACTGACCCGTGTCATGCTTGGCATGGCTTTGGTAGTGCACTGTACCCATGTGCCACTGTTGCGTGTGTTGTGCTACACCACTGGGGTACAGGGTGGTCTTTAGCGTACCGTGGTGGCTGATATTGTAGTAATGCTGCTGTACCCTCTTCCCACTGCAGAGCATTGAGGACACACCACAGACAGGAGGGATGTGATGCAGGCCGGACAGGAACCATCAACCGACAGGCGCAGGGTGCCTCCGATGGCACAGCTCACAGTGGAGAGCAGTGATGGTGACAGGGGTGTTTTGTGTGAGTACTGTGTGATGTTATGCTTTTCTACTATGTGTCTGACTTTACAGGGCAGGCAGTAGAGCAAGTGTGTAGCCAGGCATACGCACTGTACACATTTGTGTACAGTTTTGTGTAGTGCATGTCTGTCAACAGTTCCTAGGTACACCAGACATTTAGGGTCACTGTAGGCCACTGTGGTGTGGCCCTGTTTGACTTGCTGTTGTGTAGGAGACAGATACGTGTTTAACCTCATTAGAGAGTAAGGAATCATCTGACAGACATCATACCCTTTGGAAGGGTGTACCATTTGGAGTTGCTGCGTACATCATTTGTAAGGGAAGTGTGGCTGTTGGGGATTGTGTGTAGAACATGTGAATGTCTGGCTACACCCCTGCACTACAGTGCTGTGTCGGGTGTTGTGGCCCAGTTGGCTAGGTAATCCAGGCCAGATGTGAGATGGCTGCGTGCAATTCTGTAGTCCCCCTTGCCTCCATTGCCTTTCCTGCTGCTGCGAGGCCTGAGACATGGCTTGCTGTGTGTCTTAAGTATTGTTGCCATTGCCGCCATGTGTACTGATATCTGCCTTGTACTGCCATGCACATCATGTTGCTGTTATGCCCACCATTGTGGAGGGATGATGCGTGTCTCTGCATGGCTGTGGGTCAGTCGTCATGCCTGAGGGTGCGGGATTACTGGGGTCAGCCTGTCGTGCCATCTGTTGCTGCTGCTGATGTTGTCCTGTCTGCCATAGCAACAGTGTACTCCACCTCTCATGGCATGTGTCATTTACAGTACCATGTATAACATGTCAGTAGCTGTGCAGGACATGTTGTGAGCGCATACCAGGGCCATGCACCTCATGTCGTGTGGGGGGACACTGTGTCATGTGGTGCAAGCATTTCCCTGGCAGTGTACTGTCATGGTGGCGTGGGCACAGGTATGTTATTGTGTGTCCTTGTCCGACCTCTGTGGTGGACATGCACAGGGCTGTGTGGGAGGGGTCCTTTGGGACTGTTGTGCCACGTGGGTCTGTGTGGCTGTACACTGCATGTGTGCCTGTTGCGGCATGTGTGTTGGCAGGCATCCTCCAAGCACTCAATGGTGGGCAGTTTGATGTCTGGTGGGGAGTTGGCCAATGGGCATTGAACTGCTTACTTAATGTCTGACACCTAACAACGGCAATGTTGTACCTTTCTGTGTTTAATTCATTGTGGTGTACGCTAGGGGGACTGGTCACTATGACTGTCTGTGTATCCCATGGCCATTACAACTGTACAGGTTGTGGGCTTGTATGTGGGTGTCTTGGGGAGCAATGCATGGCTTAGTATTTGCACATTCCTAGGGCAGCACCCATTGTCATGGGTTTCATGAATTGTATCTTGAAGGCCACTGGTGGCAACTGACACAGTCATGATGTACGTTGGTATGTTTTCAGGCTACACTCCAGGGTGGGGTAGCCCACCCTAACAGTGGGGAGGGGGTGTCAGTGTGTCCACATGGTGTGCAATTGTGGCTCCTGGCTACACCCCTGCCTGTGGGCTCATGCTCTGACGTGGGGGCCATTGTCCCCAAGAGGGTGCTGTCCCTCTGTTCCTGTAGTGCATGGTGTTTGTGCACATGTCATGCAAGTGTGCTGCAGAAGTTGTTCTGTGGTAGCATGGTGTGCTGGTTGTCATCCCCTATGGCAGATGCTGCTCCCACAGGTGTGTGTGTGTGCCTCGCCATGCCTTGACCACCAGGGTGACACTATCCTGTGCATGCCTTTGGCCTACCGCTGCAGTGCCACTGGTGGACCATGCCCGGTGTCTGTGTTTCACATGTGTGTGTCTTCTTGCATGTGCACCTTCACGGTGCTGCCACTATGGGTGGTGGCATGGCACTGTGCCATTCTCTTCACCACTGTGGGCCCCTCACCCTTCTGTTGCAGCAAGTGGTGTGGGTGGGCATTGGCACTTTCCCTGGTTGTGTACTGCTTGGTTACCTGTCCTGCAGTCCCTACCATTCTGTTGCCAGTGTCATTGTCCTCTGTGGTCATTGGGTCTCTGTGGTCCATGTCGAGTCTCTATCTGTGTCACTTGCCACTGTTGCATACTTATGTCAGTCACTCACCTGTTCAGGGTTTCCTGTCATCATTTGTACAGCTGCTGTGTTATGGCATCATGGGTGGCAGTTTGGCTGGGTGTCTACAGTTCTTGTGGAGGGCAGCAGTGAGAGTGGGCCACTGTTGGGGGTGTACATGACAGGCATGTGTGGTTACACACATGGTTGGGGCTGTGGCACCTTCTCCAGTTAGTGTCATCTGTATTGTGTATCATAGCTGTGTGACAGTGGGCAGCATGTCCCACCATGTGTCATCCCATGTGCATATCATTCAGTGTCCACTTGTCATTGACATCTCTGGGGATGGCTGTCTGTCTGCACTGTTACAGTCTGCACACCGCTGTGCTGGCTGGCCTCCACATTGTTGGGTTTCTCAGCATACATCCATGCATATCCATGTACATTGGGGTGTTGCATGCTGCCTGTTACGTGCACCGCCTTGTCCTGCAGGCACATGTTAGTGTGTGTTGTGGTTTGTTACATACTAGCACATGGGCATGGTTGTTGGGCATACTGTCCACTGTGTGGTGGTACATAGTGCTGTATGTGTCATTGTCATGCCCTGATGTGGTCACCCTTTCTCCTGTAGGTCCCCGGCGGTTGTCACTGTGGGCCACCCGTCCGGAAGAGGGTAAAGGCACAGAGGAGCTGTTGAGGAGGTTGGTGCGGCAACAGCGTACCCTGATTGAGCAGCAGGCAGTTATGATTGCTGAAACACGGCGGGTTGCAGCCATCCTGGAAGAATGTCTCCCAGCACCTGCCCGCACCTAAACCCTGCTTCCTTTTCCACTAGCCTGCTTCCTGTCCCTGGCCCACTGTCCCTAGCCCTGTATCTGCCATCCTGTTCCCCTCCATTGCTTCCTATTTTCACAGCCCTCTCCCATCCACATTCTTACCCCATTGTTCTGTTGCTATGTTTAAGTTTTACCTGTTTGCGATGTTATTGTTGTTTTCCCCATTGTTTTCGGTCCCTTTGTTACGCCAGCCCTTTTCCCTTTCATGATGTTTTGCTTGCACCCCATTTTTATGAACAGTGTTCTGCTCTGTTTTGGTTATTTTTGCTTAATATATGTTCATATTGCCTTTGTGCCTTAGATGTTCACATTTTGCATTATAGTTTATTATGCTTGACATTCCTGTGTCCTGTGTCTTTTTGGGGTCGACTTGGGATTTGACAGTGTTCTGTGGTGTTCTGGTTTCACTTGTGGTTCCAGGTTATTCCATTCCTTTCACTAGTACTGCAGTTGTGTCTGGCTGGGCTGTTTTGCTTTCCTGTGTTCCTGGACAGCTGCTTACACCTCTGACACTTTGTTTCTGTGGGTGTTTGCACTGCCTCTGTCTGATTACTATATTCAGTGCTGTCTTCTCTGCTATATTCAGTGCTGTCTTAATCCTGGGCAATGTTTTCCCTGCACTCCTGGGCCTGTTTGCCCGGCTTCCTTCGCTTGCTATATTCAGCTGGTTTTGCACTGGGCTATTCATTTTGAATATAGCTATGTTTTTGCTCTGGGCACAGTTTGCCCGCTGGGCAGTGCTAATTTAGCCCCGGGGCAAAGATCTGAATATCTGGCCCCCTATGTTGTACTTTGACAGTGTTTGACTAGAACGCCTTTCCTTTGCATCAACTGCTTTCTCCCAATGAGCATCATCAAAAGGTAGCTGGTCTCCATGGTCTGTGCTAAGTCCTGGATCAGTGTGTAGAACTGATCGCCTCTGCAGTTTGTGAGAAGACTTGCTAGACATATCTGAAAGATTAAATAAATGACTTTGGAAACTAAGTAAACTGAGTCTATTAAATACAATAGATAAATTAGATAAATAACTTAGTAAATCAAGTCTATTACATTAATGTAAAACTTTTAGTTACTCTTAAGAAAGTGCATTTTCCAAGAAAACGTGCAACTGTGGAAGAATAAGAGTTGTAAATCTAAACTCTATACACTTTTGTACATGAAAAACAGTCATCAAACCCTTCTGACCCAGACACATAGATAAACGCACCTGGTTCCTGCCCTATAAAAACTAGAAACATTTTTAGTAGTTTCTAAATTCATCAAATGTTGAGGCTACAAGTCTGTAGATCTTTTAAAAGAGGCTTATAATCACCAAATTAGCTATTAAAACAATTAGGAAGCTCAGTAACAGCTTCAGAGTTGTTTCTATGGTTTTAGGAACAAATTTATGTTATACATTTATTACATTTTTTATTAGTTTCCAACAGTTTCCTACAGTTTGTGGACCCCTTCTTATCCTTAAAATACTTTGTTTTAGCCATTTTAAACATTGATTTGCACCTGTTTCGGTCTTGTAACTGATTAGTATCTTCTCGTCCCCAGTAGCCTTTCTTGATTTTCAATTCCATTCTCTATCTTTCATTAACTCAAGAAGCTGGACAGTTATCCAGTTGCTCTGTCTGGTACTTTAATTTACAAACAGGAGCTACCTCATTAATAATTACTCATATAGTTCATAAATACAGTAATAAAGAGCTCTATCAATGTCTGGTATGGCATCTAAAAATGACCAACAGGTATTTTTCAGATTTGCCGAGTGTTTCGATTATTTTTATTTACTCCTGACAAAACATAGTTCAGCTTATGGTCCAGACATTTTATTCGACCAGTCACAACACACAGGAGAATGAGCACTCAAACTGTCTGATCGGGTGCCTAATCAAATTAACCTTACTCAGTTTACTTGGTATTGAAGGAAAAAGAAGGCACAGGGCCCATCGGGATTGCCTTCCCCACACCATGTGAGGGAAATTAACCAGACATGTAAAGATGATGTTTATCCAATGCTGTGTTAAAATTAATATAGTCAGTGATGTCCACGATGTTTTGAGGTAGGGCATTTCACAATCTCCAGGCCTCAATAGTGAAGTAGCCATTCCTCTTACTGGTTGCTGCCCTCTGAATATAAGGTTGCCTATTGTGGGAGCATAATTTAGATGGTTATGGGGCAAAAGTAATATTACTCTCTCTTATCAAGTTCTGATCATGTAAGATGTTGAATAACAGGAGAATGTCTCTTCTGTCCCTACTCTTCTGTAAGTCATACAGGTTTAAGGAATATAACCTGTCTGAATATGTCAGTCCCGTTAGTCTTGGCACCATCCTGGTGACTGTACGCTGGATGTTTTCTAGTAGTTTCTTATAATTCCTGTTCAAATTATGGACCAAGATCCAGTCCAATATGTTTTGCACTTTTGTTTTATAATTAGTTTGAGTCAATGACTAGATAATCTGGCAAAGGTCCAGCTCAAACACCCTATTGTCCATATTTTTTGGTGTCATCAAGCCAATTTACAATCAGCTAAAATCACAACCTAGCTATCAGCCCAAAATAGTGTACAGTATGGAGAAACAGCTTTTAAACCATCTGCATTATGTGTTGGTGGAGAATAAGTGACCTCAATGTTCAGTTTCTTCTCATGTCATAGTAAAACATCACCACTCAAAAAATCACACTCTGGGCTCCCATCTTCAGGCACCTTTGCTGATACACATTTAAACTTTTCTTTTATATACTCTATAATGCACAACTACAACCCATTTACCTTATCGGTCTCTGCAAAACACATTGTATGTTGGTATTTTCATTTTGTTTTCTCGTATCTTCTTTGTGAGCCACTTTTCAGTAAGAGCTATGATATTAAAGTCATACAGTTGTATCTAGGCCTGGAGTTGATCCACTTTAGGTAACACACTTTGCATGTTTATGTGTATTAATTTTATACTATGTTGTGGAAAAATAAAGAATGGATTACCAGAGGCTGCTATACCAAAGTCAGTAGGACCAGGGTTCAGACAGACATTTTCATAGAAAAACAGTAGCAGATAAATCAGCAACTTCTTCAAATCCAAGTTGATTTTTAGCAGCTTTGGCTCCTATAATGTCATTACCTTGTAATTCTGGTAATTTGTCAAGATGCCATAGACTTGCAAGACCACTTTTAGATGTACTAATTGGCCTGCTATGATGTCTGACCAACTAATCATGTTAGTGAACCAAAAGTTAATTAACTGCTCCCTAAACGAAGAACTACATGTAGCTGTTGCAGGAATAGGATAGATACTTGAACAATTGAAAAAATTGCAGCCGGGCCTTATACAATTGAGTGCCCTGGTAATTAGAAAAATTAAAGTATGAAGTAGGAACCTGATGCTAAGATAAGTTACTGTAGGAAAACCTAATGACATCATTGTAATCAAGAGCAGCTGCATCTTGACTATCAATTAGGCTGGATCAAAATTAAATAATATATTCATTAGTTTTCAAGTGCTACAATCTTCTTGTACTGCCATTGATCATGAAATGCCTTCACAATGACATGAATTTAACACAATAGTATTATACCGCAGTATCACTGACCTTAGGTTAGCTTTTATGTACTGTTTGATCCACTGTGTAAGTTATCTTAAAAAAGCAGCAAAGGACAATATAGAGCAATAAATCAGCTTAATATTAGCAAATGTTATGAAAACAGTGAAAAATGTGAAACAAAATCTCCCAGGTAGTCACCACTAGTGGAATCATACTGGTGACTCATACCATGCTGCGTCAGCAACTCACATGAATGCCATTTGTGGCCGCACTTGGAATTAATGGACTATGTTCCTGTTTGATGTCATGTGAAGCCCAGTCCCAGTAGCACTGCCTCTACTATGGACCCCAGGAATGAATTACAGTAGTATGTAGGGGGTGGAAGGTCTGTAAGATTCATAGTCTTGGTGGTGCTCACAACAGCAAACTGTCCAGGCTGACAATGTAAGAGGAGGGCTGGCTTCCATTCCTCATGCTGCACTCAGAATCAATTGTCTATGCCCCACCCCCACCTGACATCATGCTGAGCCCATTCCCAGTATCACTGTCACTAATACAGACCTCAGAAATGAACTGCAGCAGTGTGTAGGGGAGTAGAAGGTCTGCAGGATCCACAGTATCGGTGGTCCTCACAACAGCAAAGCATCAGTGCTGATAGTGTTAGAGGAGGGCTAGCTTCTACTCCTGCTGCACTCAGAATCATTTGGTTATGCCCAACCCCACCTGACATCATGCTTAGCATAGCCCCAGTACTATGGGACTCGGGAATGGACAGTGTCAGCATGCGGGGGGGTGTAAGTGCTGCAGGATCACAGCAAAGCATTAAGGCTGATTGTGACTGAGTAGGGCTGTGACTTCTGCACAGCTGTTACACAGAGCTTGTGAGTACAAACCTGGACCTGGCCCAGAAACTCTTATAGATATTTTGGGAAATAGACTGTGAACATTCTGCATGATCATAGACATTTCCAGAGAGACAGAGAATACTTCTTCAGAAGCTGTTATTTAAATTCACGATTGTTTCTGCTTGAAAACTGTTTGGTGATAACTATTTTTTGGGTGATGGGGTTTGAACCAAAGTGTTACTGTATATTCATTAATAATCTGCTTCACATCATCTTCTTTTTCCAGCTCCTGTTCCTATGTAGTGTTGTGCAAAATTCAGAAATTTTGCTTCATGAAATTGTTTGCAAAATTCAGGGATTTCGCAAAATATTTTGCTGGTGTGAAATGCAAAATTTTGAAACTTCACCTGAAAATGGCAACATTTCACCCAAAAATGGTGAAGTTTCACATTTTGCAGCAACATTTCACAAGTTCACAACCTGCAAAATATTTCATAGAATGGCAGAATTTTGCAAAATAATTTGTGGGGTGAAATTGATGATTTTGTAGCAATTTCGCTGGCAAAATTTTATTTTGCAACTTCTCCATTCCTATGTCCCTGTTTCTCCTAATATATGACCCTCCATTCTGCATTGTTCATTTGTGTCATATTGTTTTACAATGTGTATTATTTGATGGTTTCTGCATAGAGTTACTGTTTATATGCCAAGGGTGGAAGTGAACTGTTGTATTATTATTACATATTTATACATATATTACTGGTGAGCAGTACCCTGTCACCCTGTGGCCAGATGGATTTCATCAGACAGAGACACTGCACTATTTCAATAAAAAGCCAGATTCCTACCATGACCACAGGTCCATCTGCCCTAAGGTGTAAATATGTCAGCCATATTGTAACATCCACCATTCTGCCATAGTCATCAGGACAGGGGTTACAATGGTACCAACTACAGTATGTGTGCTGGATAGTTTTTCCCACATATAAATGAGACTTGATTCGTACATGGTGAAGCAGAGCCTTCATTTAAGAAAGCAAGTGCAATTTGTCTTAACCCCTTCCAACATGAGACCAGCTGATGCAGTTAGTTAAGCAATCATAGTTGTCAGCCTCAGACAAAGAACATCCTTGAGCATCTGGATGAATAAGGTCAAAAGTACCAAGTGCAGACTGACGTCACTCAGCTTTGATGACTCTTACCATGAATGGGCCATTGAGGAAGCGGAAGAGTGCTACTCCAATGATAAATGCACTGAGCATCAATTCTTGTAAATGGAAAATTTTAACCTATGATTCTCATCAAACAACTGCTAGTAGGCAGGAAGGCCAAATGGTTAGATATTAGACTTTTTCAAAGGCATCACAAGGGCTACATTGTCCGCCCCTGAAGTGAACAAGTTAGATGTCATCTGCTTTCTCTAGTGAAAGTCTATTATCTCTAAAGCACTAATCCATAAATATGTAAAACATTTTCCATTATGTTTACTTTTGTTAGACCAGGACTTGTAAGAAAATAAAACTGGTATCACTTTAAATTAAGTGGTCAAAATATTTGTTAAAAAATACAAGCTTTTGCCACTTAAAAGAATATTGTAAGATTTATTTTTAAAAGTTTTGCTATAATGATAAAGGCCTAGATATTCAAACAATTAGCACAGCACTAACTGGATTAGTGCCACACTATTTAAATATAGCATGCCCAAAATACTTTCAGTATGACCTCCTTTATATACAAGGACCCAATTATTGCAGCAGTAATCTGGTAGTGTGAAGATGCTAGTTTGGAACCACTCACCTTTGCAAATAAGGCTGTTCTCATTGCCTACTGGTCACACTGGTATATTCACTGGTTTCTGGAAGCACCTATAGGCTGGCAGTGCAGTGCAAGTTTGCACTTCCAGAAAACATGTTTCAACACTGTGCTGTTAATACTGCATTGTACAGCATGGGACACAGTTCTGTGATGAAAGGTGCCTCCAAGGCATATCTACACTTATTCTTTCTCTTATTTAGGTCCCCTTTCCTATATATTTTCTCTTCTAACTGCACACTGCTATGGATCACCTGTCCGGTGAATTTCTGAAAGAATGAATTTATGGGGACCTTGCCTCGATTCCAATCCACAGTCTCTTGTTTATCAGGCTGTAGGACTTTCTACTATGCCACCACACTGGCACAGGAGGGAAGTTCTACTCATTAGCTGCAGAGATTAAAGCCCTGCTTGGGAGGCAGTCCTACTCATAGTACTTACTGAGAGACAGAGCTGCCTTGGAGACAGATCTGCCTCGCAGACAAGTCTGCCTCAGAGGCAACATTTGTTGCAGAAAGGCACCTGTTGCCACTGCATAACCATCCTCTAACCATCCTCTCTTCTGGCTGCTGCACAGTCTAGTAGAAAGAATATGTCATTGGTAGTTTAGCAGTCCACCTTCAGTTACCTGATCCCTTTGCCATTATTATTAATGTTCTTATTATTATTATAATTATTTTTATTACTATGTCCCCATTAATTTAGTGATTCCCACTGTCAAACCTCAGTACCCTCACCATCTTAATTATTATTGTAGTAAATGTTGCTGGTGATTTGGTTGTAGGACAAGAGGACTGGCATCGGGCATGATAGCAACTAGACTACTAGGAACATTTATTACTGCAATATCACTAAAGCTGGCAGGGTGATCAGTTGGGAGGGGTCACTGGACCACTGGGGACATTTATTATTATAATAATAATAATCTTAAAACTGCCAAGGGGACCAGGTGATGGAAGGGGTACTGCTAGAGTACCAGGGATGTGTATAATAGTATAAACAATAGAAATAATAATAATCAAAATAATAACAATAATAATAATAACATAGGATAATACATGGCATGGTGTACATTATGAGAATTTAATATACACCCAAGGTGTGTTATGCTGCATAAACACTGACAGCAAAGCTCAATGGGTTTATTCAAGCATCCCACACTGAGGGTGTGTACTACATTTGAATAATTACAGCACCCCATGCTTTATTTAATTACTTACCATCAGTTATTCCCTCTTCCAAAAAAAACAGAGACTCTATAGAGCATTATTAACCCTTGCAGGGCCGCGGACTGATATATCAGTACAAACTTCATATACGTTCTAATTCTGTCGGCAGCCTGAGGGTTAAGAGCCATGAAGACTTTGGTTTTTGGTCTGAATAGATGTCACCAACCCATTTTGTTCTGTGGCAGAATTGGAAACTGTTGTGTGAGACTTTAGGTCAGTTACTTTTATTTTATACAGTATATTTGCTGTGCGGTTTCCAGACTCACTGAACTGGCTTTTTTTCTTTTCTAAAAATGATTGCCACATGAGGGAATGCTGCACTCAAGACAGAGAGACTGTGTGAGTCTCAAGTGCAGCTGCTGTGTAAGAGTTGGCACATGTTTGCTGTAGTAATTAGCCAGGCATTACAGCAAATAATAACTGGCCATTGAAAAAAAAATTGCTGGCTTGTTAAAATTATAATTGCTAATCAAAGCAATAATGATAATAAAAAAAAATAATAATGGCAAGAGGATCAAGTGAGAGAAAGGACCGTGCTTTAACTTGCTGCATGGTAGCAGGTCTGTCTGTCAGGCTGCACCTCCCCTCAGTGCTATTCTTGATGTAGAGGCACGGTGTAGCCTGGGTAATGGCATATAATGGGTTGCAAATATATGGTTTGTGACCTACACCAATTAAGGAGTAAGTAACACGTTTATATTTTAATATGGCAGTATGGAGCACAAGCACGATCCTGTTTGAGATGTACTATCACTTCTACATAACTATATTTAATATGTTGATATCATACAGTAACTCTGTTTTGACAGCAGGGATCTGATATTCAAAAGTTTGCATGGTTACTAATGGTTCTTTTCCCACAGAAACGGGTTTGCGCTGAAGCCTCTTATTGAAAAGTGCCTGCTGCATGGGTAATGTGGCTTAGCGACTGCACAAAACCCTCATATATGCATGTGGGCAAGAGGAGGGGCATGGCCATAAATATACACACTACCCCATGTTTAGCAGCATTGTGCTGCAATAAAGGGATCAGCACTGTCCTATTGTACAGTGCAAGTACCGTCTAACAGAATCCCAGCTTAATTATGGGCTACCCTAGCAGCTGCCAGAAGGAATGTGGTCACTGAGCGCATTGACCACTGTGGAAGCACAACCACCCCTGTGGCCCCAGGCAGACCCCCACTGATCACCATCCCATTATGTAGAACATAATCTCCTTGGTGCTGGTGGTGTCCCTTCACCCTCCGATGCCCAGCCACATAGAAACAGTAGAATGAAATTCAACAATGCTAGTGGTGTCCCCCACCACCTCCAATCCCAATCCCCATGGGTAGAATTAAATGCCCTTGGTGGTAGTGGTGCTCTCCTTCCCTTCAATTCCCAGCCCTCTAACTAAAATTACATTCCCTGCTGGTAGTGGTGTCCTTCCTCCCTCTGATCCCCAGCTCTGTAGGTAGAATTAAATGCCCTGGTGGTAGTGGCGCCGTCCCTCCAGTCCCCAGCCCTGTAGGTAGAATTAAATGCCCTGGTTGTAGTGGTGCCCTCCCACCCTCCGATCCCGTCCCTGGTGTAAAAGTGTATATCTCTGATGCTAGTGGTGTCCCCTCCCAATCCCCAGCCCAGTAAGTAGAATGAAATTCACTTATGCTAGTGGTGTACCCCAACACCTTCAATCCCCAGCCCTAGGGGTAGAATTAAATGCCCTAGAAACATAGAAACATAGATTTTGATGGCAGATAAGGACCGCTTGGCCCACCTAGTCTGCCAATTTCCCAACCTACAGGATAGGCTGCAGATCCTAGTTAACCAACAGCCTATTTCTTCCTACCCCCCACAAGAATTACTTTATGTCTGTCCCATGCATTCTTGAATTCTCCCACAGTTTTAGACTCCACAACCTCCTCAGGAAGGCTGTTCCATGCATCCACTACCCTCTCTGTGAAAAAATACTTCCTCACATTGCCCTGGAACCACCCCCCCATCTTTAAATTGATGTCCCCTTGTTCTTGCACATCTCTTTTTCTGAAAGACGCTACCCTCTTGGACTTTGTTGATTCTACTGAGGTACTTAAACGTTTCTATCATGTCCCCCCTCTCCCTTCTTTCCTCAAGGGTATACATATTAAGCTCCTTTAGTCTCTCCTCATACAGCTTCTCTTGCAGACCCTGCACCATTTTAGTTGCCTTCCTCTGGACTGCCTCTATCCTGTCTATGTCCTTGCAGAGATGGGGTCTCAGAACTGGATGCAGTACTCAGATGGGGTCTCACCAACTGTCTGTACAGAGGGATAACAACTTCCTGTTTTCTGCTGGTGATGCCTCTCCCTATGCATCCCAGTATAACCTCAGCCCTCCCTACTGCCTTCTCACATTGCTTGCTAACCTTAAGGTCATCTGATATGATTACCCCCAGGTCCCTTTCCTTTTTTGCTGTTGTTACTACCTCCCCCCCACTGTGTAATCTTCCCCTGGGTTGTTGTTTCCCAGGAGCATTATTTTGCACTTCTTTGCATTGAATCCTAGCTGCCATACTTCTGACCAATCCTCCAACCTTGCCAAGTCCCTTCTCATCCTTTCCACGCCTCCTTGTGTATCAACTCTGTTGATGATCTTTGTGTCATCTGCAAAGAGGCATACTTTTCCTTCCAGTCCCTCTGCAATGTCACTTATAAAGACATTAAAAAGGACTGGACCCAGTATTGAACCCTGCGGTACCCCACTAGTAACCCCTCTTTCTTCAGAGTGGACTCCATTTACAATTACCTTCTGTGTCCTGTTGTCCAGCCAATGTTTTACCCAGGCTACCACCCTGGGACCCACTCCTAGGCTGGTTAATTTGACTATAAATCTTTTGTGTGGGACTGTGTCAAATGCCTTGCTAAAGTCTAGGTAGGCCATGTCCACAGCCCCTCCCTGGTCTACTGCTTTGGTCACCCAGTCAAAGAAATCTATTAGATTCATCTGACATGACCTTCCGCTGTGAATCCATGCTGCTTTGGGTCCTGTGCCCCAGGCCTCAAGGAACTCAACAATTCTTTCCTTCAAGTGACTCCATCACTTTCCCTACCACAGAGGTCAAACTGACAGGTCTGTAGTTTCCTGCCTCTGTCTTGGTACTCACATTGTGAAGGAGAATCACATCTGCCTTCCTCCAGTCCTCGAGTACCACACCATCCTCCCATGATTTATTAAAAAGAGTAGTCAGTGGTTTCACTAGTTCCCCCCTTAATGCTTTTAGAATTCTGGGGTGAATTCCATCAGGCCCCATTGCTTTGTCCACCTTCAGTTTTAGGAGTTCTTGCAGAACCCTTTCTTCTGTGAAAGGGCTGGGATTGACCCCCCTATCAAGAGTGCTTCTGTTAATTGGATTAGGCACATTGCCCTCCTCTTTTGTGAATACTGAGCAGAAATATTCATTCAGTATCCCTGCTTTTTCACTGTCCCCCTCTGCCCACCCACCATTCATTCTATTCAGCCTCACTATCCCTCTCTTTGTCTTTCTACACTCTGTGATGTACCTATAAAAGGTTTTATCCCCCTTCTTAATCGAGTTGGCTATCTTTTCCTCAGTTTTGGCCTTTGCTATTCTGACTTCCCTTCCTGCTTCCTTCTGCCTTAACTGGTACAGCTCTCTGTCCTGCTCCTTCTGTGTTTCCTTATACTTCCTGAATGCTATCTTTTTCTCCCTGACTTTTCCAGCCACCTCTTTTGAGAACCATAGTGGCTTTTTCTTTTGTTTTGATTTGTTTGTTTGCTTCACACAAAGGCTTGTTGCCTCCGTGATGGCAGTTTTTTTTTTGGTCCTCCTCAGCATGAGTTTCGCCCGGTCATGGCTCCCCCTGCTCAGCATTCCTCCCTCATGAGCCGTGCTCCCAGTACCCCTTGGCTCCCCCAAGGCAGCGTGGCACCTCTGGCCCATGGGGTGCCACGGACGTCGTAATAGGCTGGGAGCCGTGCCTTTATTTATGGAGGAGCCCATTGCAGCCCAAGGACGGGCATCATAGAGGCATCGGGTGGGTGGTATTTTCCCCTTTAAGGGGTGGGAACATCTGTGGCAGCCAGCGTCCAATCCTTCCATCTGACATTAGGTCCCGGTGCTTTGGGGTTCTCCCGGTCTCTGGGAGTCCCCGTGCACGGTGACTCTACGCCCTCTCCCGGATCAGGAGGCAGTCGTGAGGCCGGCTCGATCCTTCTCCCCAGGCTGGCCCTCCGGCAGCTCGAGTCCGTTCCGAACTCAGGTCACCGGGCGCTTGTGCGAAACTAACCGCCGCGCCGGCGTGGTCGGCCCAAGTGTGATGGCAGTTTTGATGATTCCCCATTGTTGCTCCACCCCTCCTTCTAGCCTGTTTGCTAGTGCTTTTCTGAGGCACTTTCCTATCTTGCCAAAGTCAGCCCTCCTGAAGTCCAGTACCCTCAGTTTTGTATGGCTTGACTCTGTAACTGAGTTTAACATGAACCACACTGTTTGATGGTCACTTGTTCCCAGATGGCAACCCACTTCTAGATCTGAGATCCTCTCACTGCCCCCATTTGAGAGTATGAGGTCTAAAATTGCTCCCTCATGAGTGGGTTCCAAAACTAGCTGTCTGAGGCCTGCCACCTGTAGGGCATCGAGAATGGCCCTGCTCTTGGATGTGGCTGCTGCAAATGTGCTCCAGTTAACATCTGGCATATTCAGGTCTCCCATCAACAGTATCTCCCCTTTCTGTGCCATCCTAAGAATGCCTTCTATCATATCCTTGTCCATTCCATCCCCCTGACCTGGAGGTCTGTACACAACCCCTGTGTGGATTGTGGTGCCCTTTCCAGTCTCCACGGTGACCCACAGTGCCTCCTCTCCTCCCTGTTTACTCTTTTGTTCAGTTGCTCTAATCCCTTCCTTTACATAGAGAGCTACTCCTCCCCTTCTTCTTTCCTGCCTGTCTCTCCTGTAGGTTATGTACCTTGGTATGTTAACATCCCAGTCATGGTTCTCTGTCTACCATGTTTCTGTGACTGCTAATATATCCAGGCATCCCTCGTCCATCAAGGCCACCAGCTCAGGGAGCTTGTTGCCCAGACTGTGGGTATTGGTACTCATTACCCTCCATTTCCTGATGGCCTTACTCCTTTTTGCCCCATCCCTGTCCTTCTTGCCTTTGTCACTTTCCCCATTTACCCCTGCCCTTCTCCCTATCACCACCTCTATGTTGGTGTTTACCGCACTTACTACCATGATTTTTTGGGGAGAGCTAGGATTTCCCTGCTCCTTTCCAGTGCCTCCCCCCTTGGCTAGTTTAAATGCTTGCCAATGAAGCATTTAAACCTATCACCTAGGATCCTGGTTTCCCTCCAGGACAGATGCAGCCCATCATGCCAGTATAGGCTTGCATCACTCCAGGTGGACCCCCAGTCCCCAGTGAAGCCAAATCCCTGAGCTCTGCACCAGTTTTTCAACCACTGATTGAATCCCATGGTTCAGAACACCCTAGCTTCTCCTACGCCATAGATGGGCAGCACCTCTGAGAAGGTTACCGTGCATGCTACTTGTCAAAGGCCCCTCCCCAATTCCACAAACTCTTCCTGCACTGCTCTAATCCCTTTCTTAGTAAGGTCATTTGTCCCTAGGTGGACAGTGACATCTAGCTCCCTTTCCTGTGCAGCTGCTCTGGCAAATCCTGAGGATTTGTCCCCGTCCCTCCAAGCCATGGTGCCAGGCAGGCACCTTACCTCCCTCTAACCTTCCTCCCCCAGTTCTACCTTCCTAACATTGGAGTCCCCCACCAGGAGTTGTTTTCTTCCCCTGTGGGGTCCCATGACACCCTCCTGTGGGTCTCCTTTGTGGAGGTTCCCAGCATCCTCCTTGGTCTCCACTGCAAGTGCCTCCATAGAAGAACCACACTTTGCCAGAATGGCATAGGAATTGTGGAGAGGTATAACTGGAGGGATGCGCCTCTGTTCCACCACCCTCACCCTGTTAGCAGGGGTTCTCTTCCTTCTTTCCCCAGCCCTGTAGGTAGAATTAAAAGCCCTGGCGGTAGTGGAACCCTCCCTCCCTCCAATCCCCAGCCCCATAAGTAGAATTACATTCCCTAGTTGTAGTAGTGCCCTCCAACCCTTTGATGTCCAGCTCCATAGGCAGAATTAAATGCCTTGGTGGTAGCAGTGTCTTTCCTCCCTCTGATCCCTTTCTCGTTGTACAAGTGTATATCCCTGGTGGTAGTGGTTTCACCCGATCTCCAGCCCAGATGTACAAATAACCCTTTTCTGGCATCCACTGCCCCCCTGTGTCACTGGGCACCCCCCAACTCACTGTATCCTCATCGGTGGTGCAGCAGGTACATACAGTGACCAGCACAGCCCTTCTCACACCTTCTTGGCTGGCTGCTGTATGTACAGGTAGGGAGTGCACCTCTTATTTATTGGACAGGGCAAGTCACCCTGTCCTACAAATAAGAGTCACACTCCCTGCCTGTACATATAGCAGCCAGCTGAGTGCGTGTGAGGAGGTCTGTGCCAGTTGCCATATGCCCCCTTGGCACCACTGATGAGGATACAGTGAGCTGGGGTGGGTGCCCAGCTCCAATAGGAAGGGACCACAGGATGCAAGGGATGGGTTGTTAGTACATCTGAGCTGGACATTGGCAGGGAACCACTGCCACCAGGGATGTCATACCCATGTCAGGGCTGGGCTGAGAGGAGGAGGGAAGGCACCACTACCACCAGGGCATTTAATTCACCATGGACTGGATTGGAAGGAGCGCAGTACCACTCACCACCAGGGAAATGTAATTCACCTATGAACTGGGAATCGAGGGAGGGAGGGCACCACTACCAGCAGGTCATTTAATATTACCTACAGGGTTTGGGAATCTGAGATTGGGACACCACTAACACCAGGTTATTTCATTATTTTAATGTGATGGAGGATCAGAGGGATGGACCACTGGCAACAGAGTTATATACAAGTCTGGAACCAGACAAATGTGGGGGCAGTGCCATGCTAACCTACCTCACTACCCATGCAAATGAGCCCATAATGGGCATGCGAAAGGCCCCTTAACATATTGCATGCCCAATCAGATCATTTCCATGGGTCCCTTTGAATATTGCAAATAGTGCTCTGGTGCTTTCCATTCTGGTGGCTTACTATGGGAGTAGAGATGCAGCAAAGTTTTATTCCACCAGTGAAGTAGGGACAAAGTCACCCACTCCACGTCACTACATGCTACGTGAAGTCCCCATAGAAATGCACTACTTTGCTTTATAATGACTTCACCTCATAATGACTTTGGATTCACTTTGCTTTGTTTTCTGTTGAACGTGAAGTCAGTGATGAATGAAACAGCCCTCAGATCACATGTGTTACAGTCTGTCATGGGTTGAATTTGGAGCAATACTCATGCCATTAGTAACTTCACTACCACCACCAGTGGAGACAACGGTATCTACGACCATCATGGAAGCTACTGATTTCATTGTGCTAGTTATACTAGGAGGTATAGACATACAGAGAGCCTAGGCCCATTAGAGTATGTCTCCAGCCAGGTTGGTATGTTCCATGTTTATCTTAACAGGATTGAATCAAGTTTATGTTTAAAGATTATATGATCTCTATTGTCTAACAAAGAATTTGGTAATGAGTTCCACAAGGTTGTTATTCTCTGAGTAAAATAGGATCTCCTTTTATTATTTTAGGGTATGTTAGAGATAATTGATATCTGTGACTTCTTAAATTACAATTATGGTTATTATAAGATAGATTTAGTAGTGTGAGAAACAGTAGAAGAAATCCCTTTACTGGCATCAACTATGCACTTACGCTGTGTACTATCATGTCCACAGTCACTCTTGCCAGTGGCAGTAGTGACATGGCCAGAAATATCTTTGCATGCACATCTCTTTGCAGGCATTTTTTGGACTTCAGAGAAAATACACAACAAATTTAGATTTCTGAAGTTTGGGTTGGATGGGAAGCCAAAAAACAACAACTGTGGCTTAGAGATGCAGATTGGGCCCTAAACAGATGCAAACACACAGTCAGATGGAGACCGCACACTCAAGAGATGTAGCCGCACAGGTACAACAACACTGCCTTAGCCAGTGGTCACACAAATTCAAAACTGGACAAATATTACCTTTTGCGGGTTTGAGGGGGAGAGCCACTGCAGTATCAGTCCACTACCTAAAGAGAATGAAGCAGTAAAAAAATACCACAGGCGGATAACAGATTCAGACTGCTGCGATTACTGTGTGGCACAATAAAATGTGTGACTTGATGGCACACACACACACACACACACTCACACACTACAGGTAGTGTGTAGAAAATGTAACAGTTCAGTACACTATATAACCAAATTTTTTAAACTGAATGAAAATATGCACTGCACCCCAACAAACAGGTGAGGCAGTATAGCGCAGTGGTTTAATGCTCTGAGCTACAAATCTGGAGACCTGGGTTTGAAACCCACAGCCCCCACTTCCATACTGTGGGACCCTGAGCAAGTCAGTTAACTTCCCTGTGCTCCCAAGTTGCACCTGTAAACAAGCTTTCAGCATAGTGTGCCACTCCTGGTTAAACAATTAGGGGAAAAAAAACAGAAAAAAATTAGCAAACATTACTTCAAGTATTACTGTGTGTACATGAACACACACATACTAACACCCTACTACTCAACAGTTAGAAAGACTGCCTTTCTCACTGTGAATCTCCCTCCACCTAGAGATGTGTAAAATACCATTTTGTTCTGTGAAATATTTTGCGAAATGTGCACATTTTGCAAAATATTTCACAAGTGTGAGTGCAAAATTCCAGGGATGAAATATGAAACTTCACCATGCCATATGACATTTTGCCCACAAAAAGGCAAAATTCTGATGAAATTTGGTGAAATTTGAGCACAATTTGGTGACATTCGCATTTTGCGGTGAAGGTTCTTGTTTTGTGGGTGAAATTTCACAATTTCACATCCAGTAAAAAATTACTCATAATGGCAGAATTTTGCTAAATGTTTCACATGGCTAAATTGCTGATTCTGCAGCAATTTTGCCGGCAAGATTTAATTTCACAAAATCTCTACCTCCACCACAGATACGCTCCTCCCCGGAAGCACACTTCAACAGTGTCTGTTAGTACACAGACTGAATGTTCTAAATTAACATTCAAAATGCTCACAAAAACATAGAAACATAGAAAGACTTTGACGTCAGATAAGGACTGCTTAGACCTAGTCTGCCCATTTCCCTACCTACGGGATAAGCTGCAGATCCTAGTTAACCAACAGCCTACTTCTTCCTACCCCCCCACAAGAATTGCACTATGACTGTCCCATGCTTTCTTGAATTCTCCCACAGTTTTAGACCCTACAACCTCCTCAGGAAGGTTCTTCCATTCAACCACTACCCTCTCTGTGAAAAAAAATTTTCCTCACATTGCCCCTGAACTGTCTCCACCTCAATCTTCAAATTGTGTCCCCTTGTTCTTGTACATCTCTTTTTCTGAAAGATGCTACCCTCCTGGACTTTGTTGATTCCACTGAGGTACTTAAAAGTTTCTATTATGTCCCCCCTCTCCCTCCATTTCTCAAGAATATAGATATTAAGCTGCTTTAGTCTCTCCTTGTATGGCTTCTCTTGCAGACCCTGCACCATTTTAGTTGCCCACCTCTGGACTGCCTCCATCCTGTCTATGTCCCTGTGGAAATGGGGTCTCCAGAACTTGATGCAGTACTACACATGGGGTCTCACCAACTGTCTGTACAGAGGGATAACAACTTCTTGTTTTCTGCTGGTGATGCCTCTCCCTAAATATCCCAGTAACCCCCAGCCCTCCCTACTGCCTTCTCACATTGCTTGCTAACCTTAAGGTCATCTGATATGATTACCCCCATGTCCCTTTCCATTTTTATTGTTGTTACTACCCCCCATTGTGTAATCTTCCCCTGGGTTTTTGTTTCCCAGGTGCATTATTTTGCACTTCTTTGCATTGAATCCAAGCTGCCATACTTCTGACCATTCCTCCAACCTTGCCAAGTCCCTTCTCATCCTTTCCATGCCTCCTTGGGTAAAACAATCAAAACTCGATGATATAAGCACAGGAGGGTTTCCTACACTCTATGTACTAAATTTTGACCAAAAGAATTTGATCAAAAGTGATTTTTTAAAGCTTTTTCAATGGTTTGATTCTCAGAGCTCCGAAAGCAAACTGTATCCAGCTTTTCTCTATGCACAATACGCAGAACTGAGACCGTGCAAGACAATCTAGAGCCCATGTGACCTGCCATCCCATGAATCACTGCAAAAGTTGCCTCAAAGGGCAATAATAAGATGAAGTAAAGCAATGTCCATTCGAATCAATGGCACTTCACATTAAAATTCAGGGGAAGGCAGTTAAGCAAGGTGAAGTAATGTAAAGTCCATTGTGGTCAATGCACTTTGTGGTAAAATTAAAAGCCGGAGTAATACGCTTCACGTTGCAGAGCACTATGCTAATTCAGTGTTAATACATGAAGTGCTCCACTTAGTAAAGTTTGGGAACTTCACCCACCACTATATGGGAGCCCTGTTGGGGCAGTGCTAAGTGGCTTAGCACTGGGCCAACATGGCCCTATACTCAGTTGAATAATGCCAGCACTCTATTCAACTGAATATAGCATATTCAGGCACTTGGGCAAGCTCAAAGCGCAGCACAAATTTTCACACTCCTCTTTGTGCGAATTTGAATATCTAGTCTCAGGTGTCTGATTTACACATTGGTACCTGTTATTGCCTTGTGCTAACACTTTGTATTGAGAGTGATGAACCAATGACAAAGTTGTATTCAGTATGTTTTTCTATGACCACTTTGGGATCACTTCGGCTTTAGGTCAGTACATTAAAAAACACTCTGGTCCTTTCCAAGTGGCCAGGGCTAGTCACATAATAACCACCACAGCACCACCCCAGTCATTGCAAACCATCATCTTCCCACCCCTGACATTTTGTTTTACAAAAAATAATATTTCCAGTTCCAGGCATTGTTCTAGGTGCTGAATTATTTTTTGTATTTATTGTCTGAGTGGAGAACCAGGGGAGGGCAAAAGAGTTTGGGATTCACTGGTGTGAGTGATGTGGTAAAGTGGTGCCACTTATTCCTATTTGTAACATTCTAACCCCCAGAACCAAACACCCAATGTTCTTTTGTCAAAAGTGTCAAATCCAATCAAAGACAGCGGGGCTGAATCAAAGCAAAAACCAAGTTACCAATTTCCATAGTTATACACCCTTAATCAGTGTTCAGGACAAGTACATGGCACAGTGAACAGAGAATCTTTTAAATATGGGATCCAAAGTCACTTACCACTGCAATATTCTCCTAAGCAGTTATTACAAATTTTGGGATATGGCCCTTTGGGAAGGAATGGATCATATTTAAGCCATAAGGAAGCTGCTAGCTAACCCATCCACTTTCTGATGTGACATCCCTGTCTCCACCCGTAGATATTTTATAACATCTAACCAGAGATAGCAGTGGGGCACACTCCATTGAAATGAATGCGATAATTTTACATACTAACATACTAACATACTATTTGCCAGCAGATTAGGCCTTACGGTCTATCAAGTCTGCTCGAACCTAGATCCTTAGTTGGATGCCGAGACCCTCCCATTCCTTGTTCTCCAGAAACCCCTATCATCCATCCCCACCCCCCCGGGACAGGCCATCATCTGATACAGCCACTTTCTGTGTCTGTCCCACCCTCTCTTGAAGCCCTCCACTGTGGATCTCTGAACCAGCTCACCAGGCAGTGCATTCCAGGGTCCACCACCCTCTCGGTGAAAAACCTCCTCCTCTTTTCCCCCCTCACCCTTCCACCTTCCAACTTCAAACCATGCCCTCTGGTGATACCTACCTGCTTTAGTCTAAAGATCCCCTCCATGTTTACCCTATTTATTCCCTTCAGGTACTTGAAGACCTCAATCATGTCCCCCCTGTCTCTCCTCTCCTCCAATGAAAACAGGCAGAGCACCTCAAGTCTGTCCTCATAAGTCAAATCCCCTAGCCCTCGTATCATCTTTGTTGCCCTCCTCTGTACCCTCTCCAGGAGCTGTATGTCCCTCTTCAAGTGTGGTCTCCAGTACTGTACACGTACTCAAGGTGTGGTCTAACCAGTCCATTGTACAGCGGCAGAATCACTTCCTTGCTCCTAGAGGTGATCCCCCTTACAATGCATCCCAACATCCTGTTTGTCTTGCTAGCTGCTCTCCTGCACTGCTCAGAGTTATTCATACATGTATCCACCACGACCCCTAGGTCTTTTTCCCCTATTGAGGCCTCCAGCGCCTCCCCTCCCAGGGTGTACCTGTGTTTAGGGTTTCCCCGACCAAGATGCAACACCTTGCACTTGGTGATATTGAAATTTAATTTCCATGTGTGAGCCCAGCTTTCCAGGGTGTCCAGGTCCCTTTGCAGGGCCAACCTCCCCTCTTCTCCCTCAACTACTGCTCCCATCTTGGAGTCATCCTGAGAGACTCATTTCACCCTACCCTCCCTGATGTCCGATATGTATGCATTAAACAGGATCGGACCCAGGACCGAGCCCTGTGGTACCCCACTACCAACCTCTCTAGGGTTCGAGAGCTCCCACAGACCACTACTCTCTGGAGTTCGTCCAGCTAGCCAGTTTTCAATCCATCTGACCATCAAAGGGCCTATACTCCTAACCCCATCAGTTTCTCCACCAGACCATTGTGGGGACAGAGTCAAATGCCTTGCTGAAGTCCAAGAATAATACATCCACAGGCTTACCCTGTCCAGTTCTGATGTTACCCATTCATAGAACTCCACAAGGTTGGTTTGACATGATCTACCTGGCACAAACCCATGTTGCCAACTATCCAGACCTCCCACTCCTCCAAGTACACCCCAATCGTTCCTTTAGTATACTCTCATTAATTTTCCACCACGAGGTCAAACTGATGGGTCTATACTTACCTGGTACTTCTCTCGACCCCCTTTATGGATTGGTACCACATGCCTCTCTCCAATCCCTAGGTACCCTCCTGTCTCAAGTGACCTGCTGAAAAGCTCCAGGGTGCAGCCAGTATGTCCGCCAATTCCATAGTACTCGGATGAATGCCATCTGGCCCAGGAGATTTGTTTTCTTTAGGGCCTTGAGGGCTAACCACACCCTTTTGGTGGAGATAGCATCATCCGTCCCCTCCCCCTTACTGGTCTTTTTATCCTTATTCAGATGTGACACCCCTGGGGTACCTTTCCCTCTGTCTTGCTCCATTTCTGTTGCTCCCCTGATCCCACTCCCTGCCGCTTCTATCCCCTTCATGCCTTGCTTTGTAGATATCCCATCCCCCTCCCTAGTGAACACAGAGGCAAAGTACTCGTTAAATACCTCTGCCTAGTCCCTCACCTCTGCCACCCACCCTCCTTCTGATCTCAATCTGCTGAGATGGCCCTTACTTTTTCTCCGCTCCCCAATGTACTGGAAGAACCCCTTTCATCCATGTCCCCTGTGCCAGCCGCTGCTCTTTACTGGACTTGCTCCCCTCACCATACGGGTGACTTTTCTAGATGCAAGCTGGTACATTTCCTTATCCCTATCCCCTCTTGTTGTTTTATATTTTTTGTAGGCCACCTTCTTTTCTCTGACTGCTACCTGTACCTCACTGGACCACCAGTATGGTTTACGTGACCTTGCTCCCTTACGTTTCAACTTAGCGCAGATCCTGACTGCCTCATGAAGTCCCTGTTTTATGACCTCCCATCTCCTTTCCACACTTGTCGTTGAGGTAATCCCCTTCAAGTGATCCTTGAGAATATTTCCCATGCCCATAAAGTCTGCCCCCCTGAAGTCCACTGCCAGTGTCCTAGATCTCACCCCCACTCCCCCCATGCTTATTTGAAACCAGACAGTATTTTCAGTTACTTTATTAACCAGCTGGCAAGGGCCTTCTGTGAGATTTCAGCTGAAACACAATTTGTAATTCTGCCCAGAACTACTAAAGTTATTTATAGGACATTAGTTAATAGGTCTATTTGTATTCTTATATGTGTGACATCCATTTAAAGAAGCGAATATTCATCAGCATTTAAGAGCTACCATTTGTATGTTTGTTCATAAGTTTCTCTCCCTAGGATTGGACCTAAGACCAACATTCTACAGAAAGTACCAAGGAGAGGGAGAAGTGGAAACAAGTCCATTCTCATTGGAGAGGGTCCAGAAGGGATTAGAATCCTTAAAGGAGAATAAGGTGATGGGGCTGGATGGGATTCATCCAAGGGCTTGAAAGGAACTAAACACAGTACTGGCTGGCCTTCTGTCAGCACTTTGTAGAACCTCAGTGGAGATGGGGGATGTTCTGGAGGTCTGGAGGAGGGCTGATATGGTCCCTCTGCATGAAAGAGAAAGTAGGGAGGATGCTAACAACTACAGGACAGTTAATTTCACATACATGGTGAGAACGATAATGAAGACACTACTGAAGTAGAGGCTTGTGGAGTACCTGGAGTCAAAAGGGCTGTAGGACAACTGGCAGCATGGTTTCATTGGGGAGGTCATGTCAAACTAATCTCATAGATTTCCTCAACTGGGTTACTGGAGGGGTTGATCTAGGGAAAGAAGTGGATGTGGCCTGTTGGAACTTCAGAAAGGCTTTTGACACTGTCGCAGAGGAGATTAGTTAAAAAACTAAGTAACCTTGAAGTGGAGGAGAAAGTGTCAAGCTGGGTGTCAAACTAGTTAAGGTATAGGAGGCAAAGGATGGTGGCAAACAGTAGCCACTCAAGCAATAGTAAAGTGACTAGTGGGATGTCACAGGGTTCTGTGCTGGAAACAATCTTCTTCAATGTCTTTATAAGTGGCACTGTAGAGGAGTTTGAGAATAAATTGTGCCTCTTTGCAGATGATACAAAAATCTGCAACTGAGTTGAAACTCAGGATGTGATGGAGAGAATGCAAAGGGATCTGAGCAAACTAAAGGAATGGTCTAGGACATGGCAGCTGGGTTTCAATGCTAGTAAGTGCAAGGTTATGCAATTAGGACTGTGAAACCAAGGGACTGTGTATAAGATCAGGGGAGTACAGCTTACAGTCACCAAGCAAGAAAGAGACCTAAGGGTCATCATATCTGATTTCCTCAAGGTAACTGTGCAGTGTGACAAAGTAGTGGAAAAGGTTAGGAGGATTAGTGGGCACATTCGGAGGTGGATTTATAGCAGGAAGAGGGAGGTGGTAGTGCTGCTGTTGTACTGCTTAGTAGTGAGGCCCCACATGGAGTACTGTGTTCAGTTCTGAAGGATGCACCTCTGCAAGTACATTGTTAGGGTGAAGGTGACACTAAAGAGGGCAGCAAAAATGGTGAGGGGGTTGCATGAGAAGCCATATAAGGAAAGTTTAGGTCAAGTTCAAGTTTATTTCATCAGGAAAATTCCATTGAGCACACTCATTTACAAGGAGGTCCTGCACAGAACACTGTGAGGCATCGAGATAAAGGATACAATAACAAGAAAAAAGGTACAAAGCACAATTCACATTACACAAAGCACAATACATAATACAGAAGAAAAAATGACAGATGATATAATATGGCAGCACTACTATATCTCAAAACTCGTTTCCCTGACACCTAGAAGCCAGACACCAGAAGCGCGACACAAAATCCCAATAGTGGGATTTTGCCCTCCCCAGTTTGTTATATTAATTGAGGGGGGTGTGTGACAAAGCCCCTGAAAGTTAAAAAGCAAAATCACAATGTTGGATTTTGTGACCCAGGATTTTGGCTTTGGGCTACAGAGTGCAGGGGAAACAAGTTTTGGGATATCTAGTATATCCTATCAAATAATACTTATCATTAGAAACAGCAGACAAAAACTTATCACTGCTTAGCATTACAAACATGACTGATTTTCCAACATATAAAGCTAGAGTTAAAGTCGGTTGGTGAGGGTGAGGGTGAGGACAAAAATATAAGTGCTAATTGTTGGGTAATGTAACCATCAAAGGATTGGTAAATTAACTAGATTGACAGTGGCAGACCTCCTTAAGTGATTTGCCAATTAAAGATGTGAAAAGGTATTTACAGACTAGATTTTAGAGCTTAACAGAGGATTGCAGTTTATTCAAGGTGCAAGGAACAATATAACTAATGGCAGTTATGCCAAAGCATGTGCAGAGTTTTGTCACGTCTAATGAGATAATGGTGTTTTTCCTCAAGGAGTAGCAGCTATGGTAATGATGAAATATGAACAATATGTAGTGAGGGAGTTCATTTAGCAATGTTTTATAGGCTCACATGCAGCTGTGGATCATCCTTGTGGTTGTTAGGGATGCCCACCTCACTGCCGTGTATAGGTCACAATTGTGGGTTCTATACGGGGCGCTTGTGATAAACCAAATAGCATGATGGAACAGCACGTCCAGTTTAAGAAGATAATGAGCTGTGCAGCTGTTGTATATTATATCCTCATAATCAATGAGGGTGAGGAAGGTGGTTTGAACAAGCATTTTCCTTATGTTAGTGGAGAAGAGAGATTGATTCCTGTAGAAGAAACCTAATGTAGTTTTTAATTTCTTCACTAGGGATTCAATATGTGCCATGAAAGAGAGTTTGTTGTCAAGCAAAAGTCCTAGGTACTTGAATTTGTCTACTGCCTCAAGTGTGTTGCCTAACAAGGTTGTAATGGATGGAGGAGTGCCATGTTTGAATAGCATGGTTGAGGAGTGTGGGGGCAGGAAAAACATTGTTTTTTTTGCATTTAATAGTAATTTAGATGTTAGCAGGTTGTGTTGGAGCTGGTTAAAGTTGGACTGACGTTCAACACCAACATCTGTGATAGGAAGGGTTTCGAGATGCAGACAACAGTACATCTACAAAGAAGTTTGGCCTTGTGGATACTGTTATGAGTTTATGTAAATGGAAATAGTAAGGGGCCTAAGATAGAACCCCGGGGGACTCCTCTTGTAAGTGATGGGGGTGAAGACAGAAGCCCATCAGCTTTAATGCATTGGTGTCTTCCTGATAGGTAGCTATAAAACCAGTTAATGGATGTGTCATTTTGGCCATGTGATTTAAGTTTGGTTAGAAGAAGGTCATGCTCTACCTTGTCAAAAGCTTTGCTTAAATAGAGGCAGACTGCTCCAGTAGACTGTTTGTTGTCTAGTGCAATCAACCAGTCATTAATCACCTTTGCCAGTGCTGAAACTATGCTTTGGTGTTCCCTAAAACCAGATTGCAGTTGGTTAATTAATGTCGAGATTTCAAGGTAGTCCCTTAGCTGAGTGTTAACCAGTTTCTCTAGAAGTTTAGATAGCACAGGCAGTATCGAGATAGGCCTATAGTTGCTAAGGTTGCACGGAGCACCAGATTTAAACAGGGGCAGTATATGGTCTGTTTTCCAAGGGGTAGGGACTGTACGGGAAGCAATGTACATATTGAACAGGTAGGTGATTGAAGCAATTAGAGTGTAATATCCTGACTTAAGGAATAAGGGATCTATGCCATTGGCGCTGGCACTCTTTTTGGTGTCTAGTTTCATTAGTATTTCCTTGACATGTTTAAAGGATATGGAAGAAAGAGAAAAGGTTCCTTGATTTTGCAGGTCGGCGTGAACATCTTTTATTTGGGAGCAACTTTAGATTTTTGTGGTTGGTGAGGAGTTGAAAGCTAGACCTGCTGTCATGAAATGGCTATTTAATTGTTCAACGATTGCGCTTTGGTCACAGGTTTTACCACCTTGAAAGTTGATTTTGGTCAGCATAGCTTTGGGGGTGGGGCTCTTTGGACTTCTACAGATTTGATAGTTTGCCACATTTTTGCCAAGTTGCCCTTTGCACCTTCAAGTGCATTCATGTAAAAATTGACTTTAGCCATTCTGATAAGTTTCATACAGGCATTAGGTGAAACTCTAAATGCTCTTCAATCTTTATGGGCTTTGGTTCATCTAGCCATAGCCCAAAGTTTGTCCCACTGGAATAGGGCTGTTTTAAATTCACCAGTGAACCAAGGGCATGAGGCTTTTCTCACTCTGCATTTTATGTATGGGGCATGTTTATTGATAAGGCTTAAGATACCGGTAGGTGAGTTGAAGATGTCGATGGCCTCATTAACTGAGGATGCCAAATAGAGGTTTTACTAATTAACATTATTAAGCTCGGACATATACAGTATGTCTCAAGATTGAATTTGTAAAATCTACATTAGGTGATGAATTTGGAACAGGAGATATGTTTTGTCAGATTTCTTATGCAAACCACAATGTTGTGATCACTCACATCATTATGAAACACTGCTGTGTGTGAGATTTTGTGCAGCCAGTTTGTCAGGACAAGATCAAGTAAAGTGCTGTTAGCTTTATGTTTTACATTAGGTCTAGTGGGCTCAGCGATTAACTGGGAGATGCCCAGTTTGTCACACAGATCTTTTAGGTTATTGGATTTGGTGCTAAGCCAGTCTAAATTAAGATTACAATAATTATTGATTCATTTGGGCTAGAATCAATAAGATTTTGAAGGGTTGAGAGCAGTTCTGGTCCCCCTGCCGGTGGCCTATAACAGCCAACTATGTTAATTGATTCTACTGAAGACAGGGAAAGTCTAAGAGCTAGGCACTCAAACTTCCTATGTTTGGTGACAGCAAGTAGCTCAGTGGTTATAAATTTTGTATTAACATAGATGACCACTCCCCCTCTTCTGGTAAGTCTTTCTAGTCTAAATGTATTAAATGAAGGTAATGCTGTTTGTTGGTCAGTAACAGAGCCTTTAAGTCATGTTTCTGTAATAACTAGAATGTCTGGGTTTGTATGAGTTGCCCAAATTTTCATAGCATCAAGTTTTTTCGGGTGGCTACACACATTGATTAGCATCATTTTTAATCTGGAAGCTGATGCAAATTTGGAAGGGGGTGCTAAGGTGGCTGTAGGACCTGGGTTTATCTCAGTATTCCCTGAGCATACAGTAGGAGGAGTACAGTAATACATTTTCTTAGCCTATGCCTCACGATTATGTGTGGTTTCTTTGCTCTGATAGTATTGCGCTGCAGAGTTGCCGTGGAACCCTTCAAAGAGGGTTAGAGGCAAAAGGTGAGGATACATAGGCAAGGGAAATGGCCCTGAGAACTACATGTTGCACAAGGGTGAAAGAGGGTGCAAGTATCGTGGTGGATAAAATCCAGATAGGATATGGGTTGGTTGCATGTGCTGAGATCGGTATGAAGTGTGCAACTGATATAGCAAAGAAAGGTTTAGTGGATGGGGGCAAGTATGGGCTTATTGATGGTAGGATAAATACTAGAGGAAGCATGACTGCCTAAATATAATAGGGTATGAGATAAGGTATATGAAATGTGCCAGGAATATTATAGCCTTACTAGATGACTAATTAAGTTATTTATACTCTGCCATTGCCAAACACCGAGTGCCTAACTAAGTTATTAAGGTTGCAGGAACTCAACATGTGATCTCTAGAAGAGAGGAGAGTGAGACGAGACATGATTGGAACCTTCAAGTACCTCAAAGGAGTAAACAAGGTGCAAGTGGGGGGTCTATTTCAGAGAAAGGAAGGCACTAGAACAAGGGGGCATGCAATGAAACTAGGAGTGGGAAAGATTAGGAAAGGGTGGAGGATGAATGGAACAGCCTGCCAGAAGAGATAGGGGGCAAAGACTGGGGAACTACAAGCAAGTGTGGGATAGGCACAGGGGCATATCTGGTAGAACAACAGAGTGAGGGAGCAACACCTATGACCAGCTTAGGTCTGTGGTGATTGAATAGGCGGGGACAAGGGGCAGACTGGATAGACCTAACTATCCTTTTCTACCAACAAAATTTATGTTTCTGTGTTTGTATGATTGAAGACTTGAAATGTAGCATCTCATTTACAAGTGACTCCGAGCCCTACAGGATGACAGCATAGCAGACCAACAATTAGAACATGTGCAACAAAATCCCAGTATTAGTAAAACAGCAAATAAAGGACACAGTGATGGCATTTTAAAGCAGTATTCTGGTGTACAAAATTATACAGTTTATAGGTGTAAAGAAAAAACATTTTCTGAATGCACATGTGTATTATGCAGTGCAAGCACCTTAGGTTAAAGGGTACCTAAACAAGCAGTTTTTTAAAACTGCAAACTCCAAAATCTGGCTTCATAACAAGGTAAAGTAGAGGCTGCTGCTTACATTTATGCTAAAACTGCATTTATGTAAATAATATAAATGCAGTTTCATAGCTTTTGAAAAATGTAAACATCAGCCTTTCACTTCCAAAAAACAGCCTTGGTTTCTTTCCTAAGATGGCTGCCAAGTCTGTTAAGTGATGAGTCATGATGACATCATCTGAGCCAAAGACAGAGACCCACATATATTTCTATAGTGCTTACTAGTTCTTCTTTCCCTCTTTGTTTTGAATTGTTGTACCAGAATGATCAACACCATGTATTAACTCATGGATTATTTTTATCAATGCACATGTTAGGCTATGATTCTGTTCATTTAGTTTACTTTAACTTGTGGAAAATGTTTTGCAATCCAGCTGACTTTTTCCTTGGCAAACTGCATTACAGTACAACACTTCAATTACTTGATGATCTAGTGGTTATGTGATGCACTGAATTATGTTTTTTGTTAGCCAGGAGAGATACATTAAGCTGAAAGCTTGTTTACAGGTATGGCCTGGGAGCACAAGGAAGTGTAATGACTTGTTGAGGGTCACACAGCAAAGTACTGGTCTGGTTCAGTTCCAAAGCCCATGATCTCTTGTTAATCCACAAATAAGGCTTTATTTTTCCATGTGAACCCCCTGCACCTAGCCTGCCTTCTGTTGAACACCTCACCATCAATACCACGTTCTTAGTACTGCCTGGTGCCGCATATGTGCTTACGGTCTCATGAAGAGAATTATCATACCTCAGATTGTAATCTTGTACCTCAGAGAGTTGTGCACACCTATACCAATATGCATCATCAGCTGGCACTGTTAAAAAATGCCTCCAAAATCACTCTCCAGTCCACATTCTCAGTGTTTGACTTCTGCTCCCACAGTAAACATTGAGCTGATCACCACCCTTCTGCACAGTGACAGAAGTATGTACAGTTCCCCTGTTGTGTTTTTTCCCACCTCATTAACCAACAACTAGGTCTTCCTGGAGGGCCAAGCAATAAGCATCATGACCCATCAGAAAAACTGCTGTTCATGCCCTCATAAGGGCTGCACTTAGAATGGGTAATGATATTATTAGCAGGAGAGGCATACTAACACCTTGAGCAAATCCACCCGACTTCCATTGTCAGTCTACTCCTTTACCTGTGATCTGCAGAACCCCGTAGGACAGTTCCCAGCAATTCTTCTCCAGAACTTTTCTGTGCTGTACTCCACAATTTGAGTTGGCTGGCTACCACCCTTCCAAATCTTGAATAAGCTATACACAACTCCCTCAATGCTGTCCTAAAAAAAGTTACCTCCCCCACCTGAGGGTAATCTCCCTACACTGAATTCAAATAACAGTTTAGGTGCAGCCCTGCCACTCTGAGTATTTGTCATCACTGGCTACTTTCATCCACAGTCAGGTAGTGATCACGATGTTGGCAGCCCCACATTTCAGATTTCACAGTGATCTGCTCAACATCCTCCTTCATGTCTTCAACTAACCTGAATATAGCTATACCCTGCTGGAATGGCCTCTTCAGTCCCTTTATGGCATTCATTCTTCTCACCTGTACCCCACACCAAAAACTGGTGAGTTCACTACACTTCTGCATCATGAATGTGGTTAGTACAGTCTTCCATGTTATTTTTACATATTAATAATAAACATGATCTTCTGGTAAGCCAGGCTGATGGCTGCATTGCACAAGTGGAAAAATAGGCTTTCCTACCCATGTAAAATCTAAGCCATCTATGATTAGGCACTATTAAATGACGTGCATAATGATGTGCACACCCATCATTTAGCAGTGCCTAATCAAAGGTAGCCTAGAACTTTTAAGAATAGGAAAGCCCATCATTCCCCTTGTTCCCTGTTGCTATCAGTCTGACTTACTGGAAAGATATGTTTATATTTGATATGTCAAAATAAAATGGGGACTCTACTACTTGCATTCATGATGCGGAAAATAAAGCTCACCAGTTTCGGTGTGGAGAATAGTGACGAATGAATACCAAAGGGGGACTGAGAAGGCCACTCTTGCAAGGTACTGCTATATTCAGGGAAGGGGAAGACAGAGAAGAGAAATATGAGTAGATTACTGTGAGAAATTAGATGTGGGCTGCCAGCACCTTGATCACAACCTGACCCCGTTGTTCTGGTCATCATTACTCTTCCCATAAAACCAGTTCATGCAATTGTCCAAAGCTTTGAGTGGATATTAATGTATGAAATGGCTGTCACTACATGTTCAGTCACTTCACTACCAGTCTAGTATTGCTTGTAAAGCACTTTGGGATACAATGTGTATGAAAACCATTATATAAATGCTTATTCTTATTATTATTATTTCCCATGGAAAAAGAAGGCAAGACAAGCATATATTTGAGTTTCGAGAAAATATGAACTCTAACATAGGACTGAACAAGAACTTTGCTACAAAAAAGTGGTGGCTCTAGGGGGTGGTGAAGGGTGTGGCTGCACCCTCCCCCCACATACATAGTAATGTACTTGTGTGCTGCTGCTTCATTTCACTTTGTTGAAGAAGTCTGATTTATTGATTGTACAAATGTTTACATTCAAACTATGGATTACATGTGTAGGTTCTGTCAAAAACATACTAGAAAGAAAATATCAAGGTTTAATAAAAATGTTAAAAAGTGCTTATTCAGCATGCACACCACCCCAGCACCCCCACTGTAGCATCTTGGATCCACCATAACCACTAGACCACCAGGTTATTCAAGACTTGTACTGCACTATGGTTTGCCACAGAGAAAGTTGGTTGGATTAAAATACAATTTCAGCATGTTAAAATAAACAAAATGAACAGAACCATAGCCTAACATGTGTATTATACAAAACAATGCACATGGTTTTGACCTTTTGGGTGAAACAATTCTATACAAAGGGAAACAATAACTAGTTAGCACTACAGAGAGCCATATATCTTTCTGACTTTGGCTCAAATTATGTCATCACATAACACATTTGGCAGCCATTTTAGGAAGCAGGTAAGACAGTTTTTTTTTTTTAATTAGAAGGCTGATTTTACAATATTCAAATGCTCTGGAACCACATTTAGGTAAATTATATATATGTAGTTTTAGCCTTAATGAATACTGCAGCTTTTCCTTTAGTCACCTACGGAGTCAGAGTTTTGAATAGTTTGTTGTCAAAATGTTGTTTAGGTATCCGTTAATAAATGACTGCATACTGTACTGCACAGGTATAATAACATCATTGTCATTCACAGGAGGGGTAGCAGGGGAAAACTGGTAGTACACCAGATGGTTTCACATATCTTCAGTAGGCAATGGAAGGTCAAATTGGGCTTGATAGGATGAATGATTATTCACTGACAATTGCTATTTTTTCATGAAATTCTTGATAATTAAAGCATTTGATAATGTTACATAAGGAGGAAAGCTGTAGATAAATATTAAGACACACACCTTGGAGAAAAGGACAATGAAAGAACTTGCAGGCCTGATTTCCTTGTAGGAGACTGAGCTGAAAAGGGGCTATGAAGTTTTCTCTCTTTTAAGCTCTCAGAACAGCACTTAGACTCAGCCAGAAGGATAGATGGAATGCTGGGATGCATCAGTCATGGAATCAAATCAGCAGCAGAGAAAATAAGGTGATAATGTCCTTTTATAAGACACTTATCAGGTGACATCTAGAAAGTTGCATTTATGAATACCACACTATAGAAAAGATTGATCCAAGAATTAGAGAGGGTGCAGCATCGATCAACAATGTTAAGCTGAAGTGAAATAAATCTATGTAGAGTAAAAGAGAGCTAGAATGTTTCACTCTCAAAGAAAGTGGAATAGAGGGTGCTTAATTGTTTAAATATTTGAAAGATATCTAAAGATTAGGTAAAAGCAGACAATTTACTAGAACTTTTGGATGAAAATCATAGTGTCACTATGTGAAGAAACACTGAAAGACTTACAGCGCACTTGAAGTTGAAACCTGGCAATTCAGAATTGTTACCATTGGGTTCAGCTCACCTGAGATCAGTTGTTCAAAACAACCTTCAGCTACTCACACTGCTGAGGTTTAGTTTAAGCCTAGGAGTCACTCTGAGCAATAAAATAATGATGTATGCTCAAGAATCTGCCATCACCTGCTTTGGCTTTTGTCATCTGAAGAATATTTCTAGGTTGTATTCCTACCATGATTTGAACAGCTTAACAAGGCCTACTTATGCTTTTGCCAACTTCCATCTTAATTATTGCAACACTCTTTACTGCGCCTGACTGCAAGTCATTTCTGCCACCAACAGCTGGTGCATAAGGCAACTGCATGGCTTCCTAGTTCCATTACGAGGTCAGATCATAATATCCCTGTGCTATGTGGTCTGCACCGGTGGATAGACCTTAAAGTTTTGCTGTTAGCTTGTAATGCCCTTAATGGTCTGGTACACAAATGCATGCACACTTGAGATCTCAATGTTCCTGCCATCCTGAAACACACAATGTCCAAAAGCGAGAAAAGAAAAGACTGACATAAAAGTAATGTTAACCCAACATTTGATTAAAGCTCTATTATTGCAAAGATAGCTATGGTACAAAAAGTCTGGATGAGGCACCTAAAGAAAAAAAAAACTCCCGTATGTACTAGAATACTCTGTCCCATCTTAAGGAAGACTATATTTGCACTAACAGCTCTTTAATAAAATGTTGATTTATCATTACTTGTGTGTGCCACACTTCTTTTGTTGTCTGAATGATCTGGGCCCATGGTACCTTAGCAACCTCTGTGTCATTCACAGAAGTGTAAGAGACAAACATTCCACAGGTGATCAACTTTAAGACATCCCTAAATCTTGTTTAAAATCTGCTCAAGACAGGCCTTTGAAGTAGAGACACTGAGATTATGGAACAATGTTACCTGAGGCATCTGATATGCACAGTTAATTGCTTCAAAATCAGTTTGAAAGCTTGTCCCTTTCAGTCTGTATTCCTGAATTAATAATCTGATTTGCACATTACTAAGGAGATATGTGATGGTAAGGGGCTTGATATGTGCCATATCTGAATGAGTGGCAAGTGAGCTCAGGTTTATCATGAGTGGCGCTGCACAGCAGAGCCATGAGTGATTTTTCCGAGCTCACTTACCTCAAGTTGTGATGTTACACATGTCAAGCCCCTTACCATCACATATCCATTTTATACAATAGGTTTTTTAGTTTTCTTCAGTTAACTTGTAGAATTTTTGTGATACCTGTGATTTTTCCCTTTTTCCAGTTTTCTTCCATATCATTTGGCTGCTAGAGTAGCTGATGTAGAGAGAGTAGTGATATTTTTGCTGATGTGTACACAGTATATTTATCTGGTGTGTTTTCTCACTGTGCACACATCAGCTTCCTGATATCAGTATGCAATGAGAATATGATTATTTACTTAGTGGCATATCACTAAACCCCTATTATATAAAGAATAATACATAGATTTTACTTAATTTATCATTTTTCTTCCTTCTCCCATTAATGCTGCACACTTAATCAAGCTACAGTCACAACCATCAGTCATCCCACTGCCACTTATACAGATCCTGTCCCCAGTGGCAGGACCCCAGATGCTTACCCCTCACAATGGGCCATTGTCTGAACCTAGACAAAAAGGATGGCCCACAACAATGGCTGCAATGATAGGAGAGGTAAAGACAGAGATGTGAGGTGGGGGCCTGGTAGGCCATCTTTGGATGCTTTGGGAGTGTTTCACACCTCTATTTGCCACCGTCTTCCCCTGATTTTAACATCAACACTTTGCTGCATGTCAGCCTTTGGAGAAGGGGCTGACATTGCATTGTAACCCATGATGTCAATGCAGCTTCACGGCCAACAGGAACCTTGCTGCAGTAAAGAGAGTCAATCTCCTTCTGGCAGCATTAGAGCTTCCACCATTGTGCTCCAATGTCTTTCCTGGCTCAGGATAAATGAGCCAGTTCTCACAGCTAACCCATGTATCCCACGTAGGTTCTGGATTGGCTCTTCATGTTGTATGAGTCAGGCTACCTATCTCTCTGTCTGATTGTACTATACTATACTATACTGTACTATGCTATACTATGGTAGCAAGGAGCAGAAAAAGGTGAGGTGTATGTTTGAACTTCTCCCTCACTAATTTGGTGGTCAGTAAGAATGTTCACCTATATTTAACATATGTTGCACTTAATCAGGTTCTGTTTGAACTTTGCCTCAGCCTCATTTAAGATTACATATTGATGAAGATTAATCCAAAGCTCGACTTCCCACTGAGTGAATAAGCATTTATGTTTTTCTGATATAATGAAACTTATTTTTAATTGAAGTGGGTGACCTCTAGTACCTGCTTCAACTGATTTAAAGTCCATGAAAGCAGTACAGCACAGTAGTTTAAGGCTCTGAGCTACAAATCTGGAAACCTGGGTTTGAATCCCACAGCCCCCACTTGCATAATGTGTGACTTTGAGCAAGTTATTTAACTTCCCTGTGCTACCAGGTCGCACCTGTAAACAAGCTTTCAGCTTACTGTGCTATTTCTGGTTAAACAATTGAAAAAAAAATGCTTAAAAGGGCATGACACTAAGAATGTTAAGGATGTCAAACAGTAAAAGCAGATCCCCCCATGTGTCTTGTGTGTAATGATATGAGAATATGTTTTGCTAGTCTATTCTGATATAATTGAAGGCAAACTCATTAATTGTTTTGGTAGCCCTCCTCTGTATCTTCTCCAGTTAATAAATGTCTCCTTCCTTATAGTGGTCCACAATTGGCACCCATGATCTAAATGTTAATGTATATGCATGAGACAATGGGCTCGATTTTCAAAACAAAAACTATGGCACAAGGTGCCTGTGCCAAATGGGTATGACATAAGTGGCACTGTGTATCATAGTTTGCAGTTATCCCAATTTTCAAACACAGGTTACATCAAAATCAAGACGCTGTGTGCCAACCCACCCCAGCGCCACCTTTGTGCCCCACCTGAGGGTGTGCCATGTCGCGAGGAGGCTTGCACCACAGCGGGGCTGCAGCATCCTCTAAATTGGGATTCTGAAACCACTGCAGTGTCTGCAAGTCCCAGCTGTGGTTAGACCAGTTTTAAGCTGTCTAGCAGCCCTTACACCACTGGTAGGGCTCTGTGGGGGTGGGGTGGGTAAGATACTCAATAAACAAATAGGATGTGCCCTGTCAAAGTGCTGCATCAGGCATTGTAGGTCATGGCCAGGTAGAAAGGTGGCAACAAGCCACAGTGCTCTGATTGGGCACAGACTGGCAGACAGTGGTAGCAGTATGGAGCGATTCATGATCCCCCGCTAGACAAACCTGCTGGTAGCATACCTTGACTGCAGCACATATTGCCAACATGTGAACACTGCCCCTTGTTGTGGTGAACTTGTGTGCCAGGAGACAGACCCCCTGGCAACTGTGAGGTGCCCCCACTGACGCTATTCTACTGGCAATATGCTAGCATTACCTACACAGCCCGATACCACACCTGCACAGGGTACTCTTTTCCACTACTGTGCATCCCCCAAAAGGCAAGTCCAGTGCCAGCTTTATGATGGGCATAGTGGGGGGGGCTGGTGGCATCCTCTGTCAAATACCTCCAGTACACCACCTGTTCACCACATCATTTTGCTTGCGGAAATTCTTGGGTCTTTGGCACTGGGGCCCCTGCTATACCAAAATCTAGCGCAGGGTCCCTAGTGCATTGGAGTGTGTCACAAGCAGTGGTTCGGTGCAACTTGCACTGATCAAGAGCCATTTTGAAAATTGATCCCACTTTCTTTAAATGAATGTTGCCTCCAAAGCGGATCTGCCTCTAAGGCAACCCTTTACTGTTGCAATTATTCTTTCTCACAGCTAAGTCCCTTTTCTTAACTATGTACTATTCTTATGCCACACAACCATGGATCACCACTCAAGTGAAATTATGACAAAAGAAACCGAGGGGACCTTGTGTCAATTCAGACTCTCAACCACTTGTTTATCAGGCTGTATACCATTCAAGTACACCACCAAGCTAGAACAGCATTGAAGCTCAGGTCTTTAGGTGTAGAGGTTAAAGCCCTGCCAGGGAGACAGCCCTATCCTTACATACCTACCTCAAAGGCAGGGCTTCCTTGGAGGAAGCTCTGCTTTGGAGGCAACTTTCATTTAAAAAAGTGCCTCTTGCTTATGCCTATATGCTTTTTATAGGGGAGCTAATATGTTTGTGCTTTGTCTATGAATAACACACCAAATGGCTATGGGAGTGTGGAGGTGGATGCAGCTTATGCCAGGGAGAACTCTGCCATAAGTCCACTATGCACCCTACACCTCCGTCACTCAACAATGGGACCCAAAAGAAAACTGTAGTGACAGTCCACCCAGGGGCACCCTCTCCTGCACCCAGCCATGCTTCCCACTTCCCCCATGCATGCCAACCTCACCACACATACACTCACACACTTGGGGGCACTGGCCCCTGGACTGCAGCACCCCCAAAACCCCCCACCAGCCCACCTCTGTGTCCTCTTGCCCCATGTCACAGCCCCGATGGTGTGGTGGGCAGCAGGAAATCTTCCCTCCCCCAACACACACCCTTATGGAAATGCCCCCGACCCTCTTTCCTCCCCATATTTTTTGGGGGCAATGCATGGAAGGCGGCACATCCCACCTCTCACCTCCATGGACACTGGCCACGCAGACATCTGTGGGGAGCACAGTCAATATGCCCCACCACCGCATAAGTGACCCACAGATGGTCCCAGGATGGACATCCCATTGGATGCCCACCTGGGTGTGCAGTTCCACCCATGGGTGCCCAATGCAAACCTATGCATACCTGTGCACAGGTTGGCAGGGCCACGGACATGTGACCGGCAGTCGTGAATGTCACCACTGCGCATCTGTCCACAGGTGTGGAGCTCTTCGGGTGGGATATGTGCCTTTTGCATGCAATTCCTTCCTGTTAGAGCATAGACCCCATTATGTATATCTATTCATCATCTCATCTATCTCTCCCTCTATCTATTTATTCATTCATTTCTTTACTTCAACCTAGTTAATAGGGGCCTGGAATATGTTTCCAAAAGACACATTTTTTTACAGAGAGCTAGCAATGCCTTATGTCCAGACTTCATAAGTTCCTTGGGGACAGCAATATTTCAGGTCACTACTGGTATGATAACCGGGACACAGACTCAGTTATCCACAGCATGGTCTTGCTCTTTCCCTCTCTTCCTATTTATTTGTTTCAGTATCTGGTTACTTTTTAGTGCAAATGCCTGTTTGATCTAATTTCTGGAAAAATTGATCACAGTCATCTAGTTAGCCTATTTTGTTGGTGGGGGGGTTGAATTCGCAAGGAAATAATCTTGTCAGATGCATGTGATCCCCTTGGAAGCATCAAGTTTGGTCGACAGTGAAAATGCCAACCTCCCCCACAGCAATGGCACAATACCAACATAGTTATTGTGCCACCTGTTTTAAAGGAGTTTTCTGTGAGGGGCTGTGCCTTTAGGATTCCAACTCCAGGTTGGAGTTAGTCCGGGGAGGGGGTGGAACACTGGGGGAAGGCGAAACATGGAAAAAGGACAATTACCATGAATGTCGCCATAATGGTCTTTTTTCCTGTTTAGGAGTCGGGGTGTCGACCTAAAGGGGTGCACTGGATCTGCTTGTAAGGGGTGCAGTATTGTGTTTAATGTGTGCAGTTTCTAATGGGTTGATCAGAGGGTTTCCAACGATGGTAAAGTGTCAGTGTCAGTGGCTCAGTAAGGTAGCACACTCGCCTCTGAGGCCGGGAGACCAGAGGGCTGTGGATTCACTTCCCACATCTGGAACTTGGGTTAATATCCCAATACTGACACTGTGGTATAGCATGAGAAGGGTGCTGCACTTCAGAGGTGACATCTTTCGGATGAGACTTTAAACCGAGGTCCCATCGGCCTGGATTGGTGGTAGTTCAGGTGGATGTTAAAGATCCCATGGCACTTATCTAAAAGAGTAGAGGAATTTTTTTTATTGGATAAAGCTTCATAAACAAAACAAGGGAAAATACAACATAAAAATCGTAAAATACAGGAATCAATATATAACATCAGAGTCCAGAAAACAAGAAACCATTCATACCCTTCAAAAGTCCGAAACACCAAAGACAAACCCAAAATTCCAAGAACAAAACCCACTCAGAAAAACCTATAATAACGAGAAGCAAAAAAAATCGCTATCCCAACAGCCCTTCTCATCCCAGTATATAATGGAAAACAAAAAACAGTTCATAGAATATATCAGCAAGAATCCACTGGTCAATCAAAAACCCGTAGAAAGGGGAGAGAACCCCAACCTTTCCACCAGTTCTGCATAAGAGCGCTAGAAAAGACATGTCTTTCTTTTTTAAATAACATTATGATTTCAGACTCAATTTTATGTTGTAAGCCCAGCAAAGATAGCTGTTTTTGTTGCAACACAAATTGACATCTAGTTTGCCAAATTACCCATTTAATGAGAGCAAAAATCACTCAAGTTGTCCCTAAATGGAATCCATTCCAAAGAATGTTATCATACTGACCATACACCAAGGTATTATAATTCATAGACCTTAGATGAGGGATATTCCATGAACAGGCCAACATAGGCCATAAACCAGAAATATAAGGGCATTGTAAAACAAGATGTAACATTGTTTCAATCTCCAATCCACAACCCTTCCTTAGACAAGATCTTTCCTGAATAGATTTGTGAAAATGATTTCTTCTGACATTTAGTCTAGAATGACAGCTAAACCATACAGAATCCCACACTTTAGGAGGGAGTCTGGTTTCTGTTACTTGGCGAAGGACATCAGCAAGGACTACAGTGTCTGGTAATACCAGACAAGGATCTTTAAAACAGATCTCCTGTAACAGCTTACGATACTCCAATTTTCTGGTAGTATGCAACAGATCAGAGGTCAAGATATGCCAAAGTTTTAATTTTTTACAGATTTCCAAAAGTTAGGGAGAAAAACCTTGTGGGATGTTCCGAAAATACCCCCCATTGCTGGGTTTCCCACTTCTGCCAAAAATAGCAGCATCTATCTTTAAACAAGAGAACTCAAGGCAATTGACTCAACAATAAAACAGGAACAAAATTTGCATAAAGAAAAACAGTAAAAAGAAAAATCACAGGATTAATCATGTTCAAACCATCATCACACACAGGCCAATAGGCACTATTTCGCTTTATGGGATTGAGCCGACTCCCCCATAATAATTGAAAAGCCACGCTATACATCCTAACCTCTAATTTGACAGGCAAAGGATACAGATACCTAACATTCAGAAAAATAGGCAATAAAAAAGTTTTAAACATAAAGACCCTTTTCTTTTTTGTCATAGGAAAACCTTTCCATCTTGCAACTTTCTCCTCTGCTTTGGCCAAGGCTGTTTCCCAATTGTAACAGGCCGGGGCAGGAGCTCCAAACCAGCACCCCAGAATTTTAATCGGTAATGCAGATACCCCAACACCCCCTATAGCCTGCGAAGCTACTTCTAAAGTACGAATCCCCACAGCTGTACTCTTCTGTTTGTTGATCCTTGAACCATAAACAAAAGAAAAATAATCTACAACCTCCATAGCCCGCTCCCCAGATACTTGATCAGCCACTAGTATAGTAGTGTCATCTGCATAAGCCAGGGCAAATCGGAAATACACCATCGCCAAAACCCCAAAATGGTGCAATCCCTGTTGTCATATGTAATGTTCTTAATAAAGGATCTAAAGAAAAAACATAAAGAAGTGGACTCAGATGACACCCTTGGCTGACTCCTCGCTGAATCAGCACAGATCTCCCTAGCCTGCCACTTACCAAAGGCTGAGATGAGGCATGTCTATAAATGTTTGAAGCCATTCTATAAACCCAACTGGAATACCATAATGTTTTAAAACCTGAAACAGGTAGACACGGGGAACCTCATCAAAGGCCTTAGTATGGTCAAGGGAGAGTAAATACCCAGAACCACTCGACCCATCAAAAGCTTCTCTTAGTAATTTGGTAATGTCTCCCATACCCCGGTGGGGAATGGCACAAGTCTGACTGGGTGAAATCACTTCCTGAGCTACCCAGGACAAACGTTTGCACAAAACTTTACATAGAATTTTCCAGTCGACATTTAACAAACTAATGGGCCTCCAATTCCTAAGATCCAATCTGTCCCCCTCTTTTTATAAAGAGAAATCAAAATACTGTCTGCCAAAGCTGCAGGAAAAGGAACTAAACCAGATAATATAGCATTATAAACTTTCACCAAATAGGGACTTAAGAGACTAACTGCTTTCTTATAGTGTTCCCCCTGGTAAGCCATCCAGACCAGGAGAAGAACCAGACGGTAATCCAGCAGTAACCTCCTCCACTTCTTTCTGGGAAATAGGAGAGGTCAATAGGGATTTATCTGATTCCAAAAGATCAGGTATCTGTAATGTACATAGATACTCTTCCATCCCAAAAGTGGGGAAGAGTTGGAACAAAAGAAAGCTTCCACAAACTGATGAACCACTACCTCAATATTGGCACTAGAATTTACAGTCTGACCTGTATCAGACCTCAAGGCATCCATATATTTAGAGTCCACCCTTTACGTACAACATTCATAAGGATTAACTCCTTGCGCTTTCCCCTGAGTGCCAAACTTCTGTTCTAAAAATAGAGAATGGGCCCTATCATACTGATACTTACACATCTCAGATTTAATCACAACAGTGTTATCTGTGAGATCTTCTCCAGTCTCTACAGCTCAAGAAAGTAGCCTCTGGAGCCTATCCCTGAACTGGAGGTAGGTTAGATACTTAGAATTTGCTGCCCGTTTTGCCAAAGAGCTACATAAGGTTTTCAAATCTTGTTTCGAGTCTTGCCACCATAAAAGAGAATTATAGAAACATAGAAACATAGACTTTGATGGCAGATAAGGACCAATTGGCCCACCCAGTCTGCCCATTTCCCTACCTATTGGATAAGCTGCAGATTCTAGTTAACCAGCAGCCTATTTCCTGCAACCCCCCACTATAATTGCCTTATGTCTGTCCCATGCATGTTTGAATTCCCCCACTGTTTTAGACCCCACAACCTCTCCAGGAAGGCGGTTCCATGCGTCCACCACTCTCTCCGTGAAAAATAATTTCCTCACATTACCCCTGAGCCATCCCCCCTCTAACTTTAAATTGTGCCCCCTTGTTCTTACACATCTCTTTTTCTGAAAGATGCTACCCTCCTGGACTTTGTTGATTCCCTTGAGGTACTTAAAAGTTTCTATCATGTCCCCCCTGTCCCTCCTTTCATCAAGGGTATACATATTAAGCTCTCTCAGTCTCTCTTCATATGGTTTCTGATGTACAGTAGACCCTGCACCATTTTAGTTGCCCTCCTCTGGACTGCTTCCATCCTGTCTATGTCCTTGCATGGATGAGGTCTCCAAAACTGCACGCAGTACTCCAGATTGGGTCTCACCAACTGTCTATATAAAGGGATAACCACTTCCCTTTTTCTACTTGTGATGCCCCTCCCTATGCATCCCAGTATCCCCTGGCTCTCCTTACTGACTTCTCGCATTGCTTACCCTCCTTTAGGTCATCTGATATGACTACACCCAGATCCCTTTCCATTATTGTTGTCATTAGTACCTCCCCTGCTATTGTGTACTCTTCTCCTGGATTTTTATGTCCCAGGTACATTACTTTGCACTTCTTTATCATATAAATCAAAAACAGAAAACCTGGGGCTGGATATTCAAAAGGGTTGTGCCATGCGCAACAGGGTTGCACCTGCACAAGTCCGAAATTGCACCATTCTGTGATATTCAGTAGGAGGCAGTTACGCCCCCGAAGTCATGCTGAGCAACAGCGCAATGCTAATGAAGGCACGCTCAACCCGAGGGGGAGGAACCATGCATAAACTGCACAGCCCAATATTCAGCCGGGCCGTGCAGAGTTGTGCAGGCGCAACCCACTACTCGCCTGCACAACTTGAACAAAAAAGGATCAAGTCGAGGCCACCCACAGGTTAGCTGCTGCATTGCAGGGTGCAACACAGCAGCTGCCACCTGTGGGTGGCCCTCCACTGTTCCCTGTGCCCCACATTCGATTGCAGGCATAATAGTAACCCCCAGACTGGCCTGATCGGGCAGAACAGAGTTCAACCCCCAAGACCAATATCCTGATGGTCCAGTGGACATGAAGCCCGATCGCGGGCATAAGGTCAAACCCACCCCCAAGTCCAATTTCCTGGTGATCTGATGGCTCCCACCCCACCCACCACGGGCCCCACCACCCGCTCCACCATCAGCCAGCGGGTGGCAGCACCCCACCACCTGCCACCCTGCGCCGCCCGGCCCCGATGACAGCTCAGTAGGGCTGCCGCCCATTGGTTCAGAGCAGAGCCAATGGGGTGCAGCCATCTCTGGGCGGTCGGAAATGTGGCGGTGAATTCATTGCTGCCATCTGCGGCCTGCTATCAAACTGCCGTGGCTCGCCGAACAATACGCTCTGGCTGTCAATCGTAAACATCAACAGTGGGTGGCTGCTGCCGCCCACTGGCTGATGGGGAGCAGGGTGGGGCTCGCGGGTGGGTGGGGTGGCTCACTAGTCACCAAAATTGGACTTTGGGGTGGGTTTGACCTTATGCCTGCGATCGGACTTCACAGTCCACTGGACCACCAGGATATTGGACTTTGGGGTTGAACTCTGTTCTGCCCACGATCGGCCAGTCCAGGGGGTTACTATTATGCCAATCGGGATGCAGGGTGGGCACAGGGAACAAGTGGAGGCCATTCATTCACATATCTGGACTGCCTTTAGAGTATATTGCACGCCCATTGGCTCTGCTCGAACCACGGGCGAGCAGCCTTATCGAGCTGTCAGTCAGCGGGTGGCGGGCGGCAGGCGGTGGGGTGCTGCCGCCCACTGGCTGACAGGGGAGGCGGGTGGTGGGCTCCGTGGGTGGGTGGGGTGGGGCCACTAGCTCACCAGGGAAGTGGACTTTGTGGGGGTGGGTTTGACCTTATGCCCTTGATCGGGCTTTGCGGTCCACTGGACCACCAGGGATATTGGTCTTGGGGGTTGAACTCCATTCTGCCCATGATCGAGCCAATCAGGGGGTTCATTTACGTTCTGCCCATGATCAGGACAGTCAGGGGTTCATTTACATTCTGCCAGCGATCAGGCCAGTCGGGCGGGGTTCATTACATTCTGCCCGGTGATCGGACGGTCGGGGGCGGGAGGGTGAGTTCTGCCCACGATCGGGCCCATCGGGGGTGGTGGGGGTGAGTTTTCCCCATCGGGCCAGTCGGGAGAGGAGATTTACTTCATGCCCACGATAGGACTGCAGGGGGCATCGGTCCCCGACGGCTGCTGCCTGGCAGGGCGCCAGGTGCAAGTCGTCGGGGATCGGTGCACCTGCATGCTAATGGCATGCAAATGGGTCGCATTAGATGCAAATGGCCCCCCGTGCGCCTTGCATAAATTATGGCCCCATTTGCATGTCACCTTTTGAATATCGGAAATTTGTGCATGGCGCAATGGAACTTGCGCCAACGCATCTGAATGCTCCACTCTGACCACTTGCGGTGGCGCAGGTTCCACTGCGCCATGCACAGTGGCTGTGTCTGGGGTGCAATATTCAAAGGAGTTGATCAATAGCGCAACTCCATTGAATATCGCCTCGGCCACACCCTTGCGCAACTTTTTTGAGCAGCGCAAGGGCTTGCGCCACAGAATGGCGCAGTTTGAATATCCAGCCCCTAGCCTCCAACTCATTATGAATGAGAGCCCAGGTATCTGTATCCGATAAAAGAGTCAAATTCAACCTCCAGATCAGATTCGGACCAGGTTTGTTTACAGGAGTTCCAGCAAAAACAGTAATCAGTCTGTGGTCAGAAGTCTCAACTGGAGAAACTGAAAAAGAACACACAGGGACCCAATGGGAGGCAAACCAGAAGTCAATTCTAGTAGACAAGTGACCCCTAAAGTAAGTATGCTCCGGTAAGCTAGAAAAACCAGCCGCACAATCCCAGAGCTTGGCCTGTGTATACATTCTGTACAAAAAGTTGGAATCAGAATATAACTTTTGTGATCTACCTGTTTTGTCAGATAAAGACAATATACAATTGAAATCACCTCCTAAAAAAACAGATCTTGTGGTATACAAAAAAGGTAGAACTTTCTGCAATAAAGTAACCCGTTGAATTTCGTCTGGTAATTATAAATATTAATAATACATAATTCATGTGCCCCCAGCCGGGCATCAAGAATGCATGCATGGCCAGGAACCAGGTCAATCAGACGAGAAACATGGAGGTCAGGATTCAAGATTAAAAACCCCAGCCCTGAGCATGGTTCCTCCCCCAATTACCAAAAAGAAGCACCCCAAACCAGTCAGTAGATGCCCGGTAGGTCTCTCTAGTGGTATGTAACCTGGTGTCTTGAAATAAATAAATATCAAGATGATGACCGGAAATGATAGAAAAAGTGGTGTCTTTTTTTGTGGTTCTTTATACTATTGGCGTTTAAGGATCCCAAGGAAAGGTGCCACATCATGTTCAGGTGGTAGAGACATTCGCCATAGTGGAAACCAGAGGTTTAACAACTTTAGTCCCCAATCTTTTGGATTTCTTTTTCTTCTTGCCCCCCTTTGGTATCTACGGAGGGAAATTCAGAATCAGTTACAAGTTCCGGCTGTGAGGAAATTAGTGAAGAGGAATCCGAATCATCATCCTCTGCATCCCACTGCTTCCTTTTAGCAAATGGAAGGAACCTGTTGAACATGGGAAGACCAGCCTCACCTCCATCCATAGCATCTTGGCCCAATTTTTGGGATACACTGCATGTCATCCATCTATTTTTTTGAAATTCCCAATCCGTGGAGTGGGGAGGCGGCATAGTAGGGTCCTGCCTGGAAGGCCCCGGTAGTTCAACAGAGCAAGGGTGAAACTCTGTATTCTCAGAAGGAAAGAGCAATACCAGATCAGCAACCACCTCCGGGGCTGTGGTACCTGGAAATTACCTGCTGCACTGGGAGCTCGAGTGGAATAGAGGGGAGAGAGGGCACATGTTTAGAAAGGGAAGGATCAACTGCAGAAATGGTTACAGAGGGTGAGGAGGGCTGGGGAAGGGGCACTTCAAGAGAGTAATCATCCCCTGGTTCCCCTGCCGTATTTTTAGCAGAGTCATCCCCTCCCAAATTATGTGAAGCCCAGGGACAATCCCTGAAAGTGTGGGTGGTGTCTTCACAAAGATTACAAATAACAGGAGTTTGGCAGGCAAATGCAACATGGCTGATCCCTCCACAAAGGGAACATTTCATTTTATAGCAGGCATTGCTCAGATGAGTATGAGCCCCACACCTGAAACATGAATGAGGTTGCCCAGCATAAAAGATAAAACCTCGGTCCCTACCCAGGTAGAAGCAACTAGGTAGATGCTGAATAATACCTCAAACCTGAGGCAATTTGACCCAAATCCTCCACCCCCCCAGTCCAAATATCCTCAGAGTCAATAATAGGGTCTGGAAGACCTAAAACAGAACATTTAGCCCTTAACCAGAACAAAATATCCGATATTGCCACCCCTTCATTCTTGAACAACACAGTCACTGTTCTGTAGGCAGGCTTAGTGAGAGGAATAGCAGCAAAGACCTTCCAGTTAGGGTTGCTAGGAACACCTTGGTAACGTTCCCAGAAAAGCTCCAAACCTTCAGCAGTTTTAAAGCTGATATTGAAATTTGGATCACCTGAGGTGTGAATTAAATCATAAATATACTGAGCAGAAAAACCCATGCTGTCCTTCAAAAGTGTGTGGCCCACATATATTCTGTCAGGATGTAACTCTAAGCCTCCTTTATATTTTAGCCTTACTGCGTTACACCATTTAGTAGGTTCAGGAGGAGCATGAAATAATACAGCATATTTTCTGCGGGATGAGTTCCTATCACATTCAGGATCAGCTCCACCAGTACTCACAGAAGGACGTGGGGGGCAGGATGTTCCAGGCCAGGCCCAGGAACATCAGGCACTGGTTTCAGGGCAATAGGGTCTTCAGGGTCATGATGCTGCCCAGAAATACTGGGCAAAGGAGAGGTTTCCATAGGGTTTTGTTGCTGAGGAAAAAGAACCGGGGGGTCAGACAACTCAAAAGAAGAGGGAAGTTCCATAGGGTCAGCAAGAGCAGACCCCGGTCATTGAGGCGACACCCAAGGCTAATTTGTCCCAGCTTTAACCCACCCAGCAGCCTGCAAGGCATCAGCAACAGCATGCCCCGTAACCAACAAATTATCAAAGTTAGAACTTTCCCCAGACAATTCAGTACTGTGAGAAACCGTAGTGAGTAATGCAGCGCCAGTCACAGAATCTGACAGCTCCCGAGGAGCAACTGTTCTAGAAGCAGTGTCCACCCCCGAACCCTCTTCAGCCTGTAAATGTGGAATTAAGGCAGTGTCAGAACAACAGAAATCTTACTGGCAGGTTCCTGAGATGACATACGGGAACCGTTCGTGTCCATGGAGGTCTGTAACTCACTGCTTACCAGGTCTGAAGTTGCAGCAGACCCAGCACCAAACTCCATCGTGCATACTCCGGGTGAACTGACAGCTGTTGTAGCAAGTGGAGCTCAGTAAGCAATGCTCTTGTCTCGAGATGGAGGGATTGGCTGTGACACTCGCGTGTCTCTTCTGCAGCAAGAAGCGCTCACAAATACTCTCAACGGGACCAAAACAAATGACAGCTCGGGAAGTCTGTCTGCAGCAGTGGGTCTGCAGAAAAAATAGGAGCCTCAGAGGAAGCCACCCAAGCAGGAGAGGTAAACAAATAAGTCTCAGCAGGAGCAAGAACAGTAACTGTATCCAGACTAGGCAGTTCAGATGCAGGCAACTTAGGAGCAATATCCACATCCATCTTCTCAGAGATGGAAAAAGCCTCACACACAGGAGGAACTGAGGAGGAGGCCAACTCCTCAGCTCCAAGGACCATCTCACCTCCACCAGGATCCATGGGAGCCGCCATCTTGGTCCCACAGGAAAGTGGGTCCCCCCTGCTCACAGGAAGCAGAGTAGGGGAATTTCCCCAGTGTCCTGGCCAAATTTCCCTCATTCACTAAAAATACCACCAACAGCTTAATCTGGTTCAAAGTCAGTTGGCATTCATCTGTATCCCCTTCCCCCGGGTTGTGCCTGAAAATAGGCAGGATTTGTCAAGTGCACTTACCCAGTCAACAAAAACTAAATAAATAAATAAAGTGTTGTTAGTGATACAGATGTGTAGGTATGAGTGGGAATGGAGCTTCCCTTGTTTAGTATATTAAGCCACGTAGTTCCCCATGTTGACTACATTTATGCATTTCCTGTGGACAATCTCTCCTTATTGTTTTCAAGGTTCCCCTTGTTATGTTTACATTTGTGAGATATTTGATATTGCTGATGATGTGGCTTTGTAACTACACATGTTCCCCATCTTCTAGAACACATTTGAAACTGATCTCCAGCTCTGTGTGCCTTTCCTGATCACCACATGTTAAAAGAATATTTTTTTACAAACAGTAACATTGTGCAGTATGTTTAATGACATTGTACTGTAAATCACACCCCAGTAATTTTAGCTTTGCCATCTATGAGTTCTTTTTGGTACTGATTTTTGATAGATAAGTGCACTGAGCTTCTGGCACTGGCAAGAAGCAGTAGTCTGAGAAGAAATCAGACTTGGCCTGTATTACATTTAACTGCCCTGTTATACATAATTATCACTGAACATGAAGAATTCCATCCAAAATATCCAGGCATCTACAGTACCAAGAATATTTTTTTTTTCTGTTAGGGTTTGTAAACAATTAAAATTTCATATTTCTGATGTTAGTTGTGCTCAGGTAAGACTGCATTTTGTTTTCAGAATCATAGTTTCCCTAAAATGTTTCCCCATTTTCCAAAACAAAGTCAAATCAAGGACATGTACTTTATGGAACAATTAATTTGTACTGTGTTTTTCAATGTAATAACCTGAATACAGTTCCTCTGTGTAAAACTCCCTTTTTTGTTTTTGCTAATTCTATGAAGCATACAATGTGTATTGTAGTAGCATTAAAGTATTTTCTCAATATTCACCAATTAATTCCAGCAGTTCTTTACTGTACAAGGACATCAGAAGGCTGTCATACATTGTTACTTTTAATTCATAGATGTGCAGCACTTTGCTTCAAGGACACATCACTTTTATTGATGTGTTCAAAAAAATTATGAAACATAATTTTGTGTTTATTATTTAGATTGATGGATATAGATAAGTAATTGGCAGTATCCAATAAATCAATATAGCAAGTTTGATTATTCATGAAGGTTGTTAAAATTTTGTATAGGATGACGAGACTTGCACATTAATTATTATCTTAACCTCCTTTTAACTTTCTCATATCATACTTTTAATTGAGGGGACCACTTTTGAACATTAGCAAGTGACAAAAAGGATCAGATAAATGATAAAAGTTCTAGGTCATAACAGCAATCGTGGAAAAGCAGTTGCTGTTTGGGTGAGTGTACATCACCGAAAATGAATTATGGCGATGTACACTCGCATCAACTTTGAAACCAGTGACCTATTTTCTAAGTTATGCGGGGCACTGCACCCACCTCACCCCCACTTAAAGATTCTCAACTCCAGGGGGGGTGCATGTCAGGGAGGGTGTAAAACTTAAAAAAAAAACACGATCTGACGCAAAAAGCGATTGTGCCCCAGGACCGAACCCGACACTCTCCCAATCCCAGCCTGCCTCCTACCCACCATGCCACATGGCCAGCTCAGCAGCTGACTGCTGCACTACACCTCACATACCCTCCCTCCCCTTTCACCCATTGCGTGGCTTGGTCCCTCCTCCCCCCTAGCACATGTATATGTAGTGGCTTCCTGTCACTGCATTCACTGACCTCTGTATCCGGTCACTACCCTGCCAGATAGCCCTGAACACAGGTGATGTAATTGAGTCATCATTTTTGTAAGCACTCAATTGCTGTAACCGTGTTCACTGGATACCTAAAAGGTTGTTTACCGTATGAGGGATTGGGTCAGTTATACTGTAATCAGAATATTAAATCATAGTGAAAAATGCTTAAAGGAAACTTAACGTGAAATTGGTCCACTCATTGTGAAACAAATTCAGAAGAAAACATTTTTATTCATCAATAGAAGCATTCCTGATCGAAAACCTGACTTTCCATAAAAAGTACATACTTTCTTAAGCATGACTTTGGAGGAAAAAGACAAGAGCCAGGCTACTATTTCACCAGACATGTAACATACATGAATTTCTCCAGCCTATTGCAAAAAGATAGGATTTCTGTCATCATTGAAATGTGTAAAAAATAGAATAATATGTTTTAATTTGTAAATATGCTGTACACCAGAGGAACAAAAAGCAGATTGTATACCCAATGTCTTCTGTTTAGCAAATAACTGATCATTTTCAGTTTGAAATTAAATTTGAAAAACAACCTTCTGTATTTAGGAAACTTTGAAACATAGAATTTGTTAACAGAAAAGGGTTGCTTGACTCATTGAGTCTGCCCAGATGATCTTTGCCTAGTCTGCCTCCACAGACCCTAACTGGTCACTGGCAACCCTCCCTCCTCCCTGTCTATTTACTAATATTCTCCTATGTCTATCCCACACATGCTTGAAGCTCACTACTGCTTTAGTCTCCACCACTTCTGCAGAAAGTCTGCAACAAGTGTCCATCACTCTCAGTATAGGAGTACTTCATCGCGTCCCTCTTAAATCCACCCCCCCCCCAGTTTTATCACATGTACTCTGTTCCTTGTGCTCTTTCTCATTTGAAGGATAGACTGCTCACCCCATGAGGTTCTTGTAGGTCATTATCATATTCCTTCTTGCTCTCCCCTATTCAAAGGTGTAGATGTTAAGATTCTTCAGTATCTCTTCATAGGGTTTAGTTTTAATGCTACTATTGCAACATTTTAGTTACTCTCCTCTGGTCTCCCTCTACCATGTAAATGTCTTTTCTGAGAAGAGGCCTCCAGAACTGGACACAGTACTCCAGGAGGATCTCACAAGTGAGTGATACAATGGCAAGACCACCTCCCTCCTCCTGCTGGAGATACCTCTCCTTATTCACCACAACATCCCACTGGTGCTACCCACTGTTTTCCCACACTGACCTGTCACTTTCAGGTCATCATATATGATAAACCATGGTCCATTTCCTGTTTAATGACTGTCAGTACCTCCTCCAATCCTATACTCAGCTTCTGGGTTCCGAAGCCCTACATGCATTACATTGAGCTTTTTGGTATTAAACCCTAACTTCCACGTTCTTGACCAGTCCTTGAGATTCCCAAGGTCCCTATGCATTCTTTCCACCCCTTCTCAGTGTTCTCTCTATTACAGATTTTGTTGTCATCTGCAAAAAGGCATATCTTCTCTTCCAGTTCTTCCTCAATGTCACTAATGAAGACATTAATGAGTACTGGTCCCAGTAATGAGTTCTGCAGCATTCTGCTGGTCAATCTCCCCTCATAAGAATGAATGCCATTAACCACCATCCTCTGTTACCAATCTGTTAACCAGTTCCCTATCCAATTAACCACTTTGAGTCCTACCCTTAGGCCTCTCAATTTCTTTATTGGTCTTCTGTGTGGTACCATGTCAAAGGCCTTGCTAGAATCAAATTTGGCCTCATCCATTGCCCTCCCTGGATCTGTTTCTTTGGTCACCCAGTTACAGAAATAATTCAGATTCATCTGGCATGATCGCCCACCTTAAATGCATGCTGCCTTTGATTTTGTAGCCCTTAGGATTCAAGAAAATCTTTCCTATAACAGAGTTTCCGTTAATTCCCTCTCCAATGATGTGAGACTTAACAGTCTATTACTGGTCTTATGGAGGCCTATGCAAGAATGTACAGGTTGTCTGTGTGCTGCAGATCCATGGTGCATAGGCAACCCTAAGAAAGAATGCCATGGCCTGGGGGTCCCACAGACTCCCATGCACATTTACAGAAGGGATGCGTATCCCTTCTTTACTGGATCCCCCAGCCAGTCATGCAACTACTCTATGTGTGTGACCAGTCTGAGTACATGGCTGGTTGTGCTCATATGCCACACCATTCACAATAGCACAGAGTGCTTGTCAATGGGGGCACAGGATATGGCAGTGGTGACCCTGCCATATCCTCTGCTTTATCCCATAGAAATGACCCACCAGTCATGGTAGGAAGGGCATTGTTAAAGTCATGCTGCCTTGGTCCACTGGTCAGCAAGGGAAGGCTGGGTGTGATGTGTCAGGCACTCACCCATTCCTTTCCTAATTATGGAACTCCTGCCATCCCACAATCCCCTGTTTGCATGAAGCAAGGGATCCACTTCAGGACCGAGGTGGGGCATCCAGTTGGATGCCCATCTATGTCTTCCAATCCACCTCCCTGTGCACTACTGTGCTGGGGAGGAGGAGCTTTGGACAGGCACCCTGAGGATATACGTGTTAGTGCATGCTGTGCTCTGAGTGCCTGTCTGCAGGTGCGCAGCTGTGCATACCCTGTGCCACTTGGTGCATATGCAGCATGGAAAGGGACCCTGTCAGCTCTCCTCCCATCCTCTGTAACTATTCCTATTTCCAGTGAGCTGTTAAATAAAGCTATCAGTGATGCAGCTAGCACCTCCCTGAGTTCCATCACTACCCTTTGGGTGCACTGCATCTGGTCCAATAGCTTTGACCACTTTCAGAGCTACAAGTCCCTTCAGGACTCATTCCTCTGAAAACTGACTAGTGTCTACCTCCCACCGTTTGTTCCTGATGCTTCCTGATGGTCTGTCCCTCCTTTCACTTGGAACACTGAGCAGATGTACCCATTCATGATGTCTGCTTCGCCCTGCTGCCCTTTTTATCCTCACTATGCCTCCACTTGTTTCCTTCTTCTCACTTTTGTACCTGAAGAAAGCCTTATCCCTGTTAGGTATCCCTTTGGCTATCTATACTTCTGTCGGCACCTTTTCGACCTGCACTAACCATTCTGCTTCCCTCTGTTTACTTGGTATAACTCCCTGTTTTCTTATACCTCCTGAGCAAGGACCCTGGTTTTCTGTTTTTACCAGTAACACCAGTAAAAATCATGGAATCCTGCTTGGTTTGCAGATTTTGAATTCTTGTACCAGTGTCTCACGGAAATTGCATGTCACTGTACAGAATTCCTAAGATTTCAGCATCTTTTTTTTCTCTTTCTATGCCCATCTCACAGCATCAGCCTCCATATTTCAGAGATTCCTAGGCTGTGAATCCCCTAGCTTCACCCCAGGTAATGCTCAGGAGCTTCCGTGGGCCTGCCCCATCCTGCCTGGGTTGTACCCACGAGGCAGGAAGGGAGGGGACCCCAGGTCATCCCCTCCACAGTTCCTTAGTGTATGTTGGCAGCCCAGTTGGTCCCTCACAGATCCTGGTTATGAAGTCTGGGGCAGCTGGGTCCCTTCTACCAGTGGCCGATGTAGGATGATTGTTCCTGGTTTTCTGGTCTCTGTCCCTGAGGGCACCATCACGCGAGGCAATTCAAGGAGGTAGGGCACATAGAGACATGCCACTGCTTCAGATGCTAACCAGCATCCTCTCCTCCTGATCAATCTGCAGCCCCATTGCACCACCACCTGTGGTCACCCAGGTGGTGCTAAAGCAGTGGAACCTGCAGCCCAACCTCCCTGGAGGAGGAAAGCAACCCCCCCCGGGTGCTTGATCCTACTCTCCTTACCAGACCTTCACCAACCCGAGTTATCTTCTGACCCCAGGTCACTGGCATTGCAAGCAGTAGTGCTACCACAGCGCCTACAGGCAGGCCCAGATTTCAGCATCTTAAAATGAATGCTGCTCTGGTGCGCATTCTTTCTTATTTGTTGCTTATAGAATCAGTAAGGAAACCACCCATGCTGCTTTGGTGTAACCATCCATGCTTCAGTTTAACCACCATGCTTCCCACCAACTTCTCCATCAGCTGAGGACTGTTCTCCATCCTGAAAGCATGCATATTTTTCATTTGATATGTGCCTAAATATCTTTTACTATTTATATTATACTAGATGATATAAAAAAAATACAAGTATCAGCACATATGGGCAGGGCCACTGGAAAATTGCTGGAAAAGTAACCTGAAATTGCAGAGATTTTTTGCAAAAATTGCTGAGAAATTGCTGCAGTTCCACTATAGACCCTGAGTGCTTCTCATTAAATCCTTTACTGTTTTCTGCAGCAAATATTAGCATAAACTGCTAAATGAATACACTGACACTTGAATATGTTTTAAATATGAAGAAAACTGTATGCTCCTAAAATGAAACCTAAATGGATAAGATGTGTTGCCTCTCTTCCAAAACTTAAAAACATCTGCCTCATACAGCGCTAAATAGATTCTATTTAGTGAGCCACAGAAAATCAATATTAAATAAATCCAGAATAAATACATTTCATCTATTTCTGGATGTAGAATAATGAAGTCTGGTCAAAAGCTTTTTACAGTGCTCTGTCAAAAATTCACCCACTTAGGTGTAAGACAAAATAAGCAGAGTGGCAAATAACTCAGTTTTAGTAAAATGTTGTAAAATGTTTAATGTTCATAATTTGCACTATAGGTCCTGTGCTTTATTATTGAAATCATATATTAAAACATTATATCTGTGTGATACTATGGCTGGCAGTGCAGCCTAGTGGTTAGTGTAACAAACAGTGATTGAACTGGATACATCCTGCAGAGTTGGGTTTGATTCCCACAATCTCCACTCGCATACTGTGTGACTCTGAGCAAGTCACTTAAAGGGGCACTTGTCAGCTTTGCCCTTCATTTTGCAAGTAAATGTAATCATTGTGACTCTAGGCAAATAAATGTGAAGCAGTCACCATGGAATGCCCCTGTGTAGCAAAAAAAAAGTTTTGTACCTAATTCTTTGAGTATACCTGTTCATTTATTTTCAGTCAGTCCACGCTAAAATCTGCCATCACCAGAAGCATATCCAGAGGAAGAATGCATGTCTGCTTGGGAGCACAGTCTTAAAGTGTACTTTTTTACATGTCCATCAAAAAAAGGCTTTAACCCAAAACATTTGTCTATAATGAAGTACCCTTGCATCCGAACTAAAAAAACGAGCACTATTAATTCCACAAAATACATTTGAAAATGGCTGCCAAAATCACGTGCACGCAGAAGAGCTGGTGCCGAAATACCGCACATGTGGAATAGTGTGTCGCTCTTACTCATGTGTGTGATTTCTGCTCCGACAGCTCTTCTGCATGGACGTGATTTTGGCAGCCATTTTCAAAAGTATTTTGTGGAATTAATAGTGCTCGTTTTTTTAATTTGGATTCAAGGGACGCTTCATTATAGGCAAATGTGTTGGGGTAAAGCCTTTTTTTGATGGGCATGTAAACAAGTACACTTTAGGACCATGCTCCCAAGCAGACATGAATTCTTCCTGTGGATATGATTCGGTGGTGGCAGATTTTAGTGAGGACCGATTGAAAAGAAATGAATGGGTATATTCAAAGAATTAGGTGCAAAACTTTTTTTTGCTACACAGGGGCATTCCATGGTAACTGCTTCACACTTAGGTGCATAGTGACACAATACAAAGATACATACAAAGACACTAGGAGCAAAGAAGTCTGCTAGTGGCCCATTACCACTCCCTTCCAGTAGCCCTTAATAAGAAATGTTTCCTCTTAACAAATATATAGTTATCCAGTCAGTTTTTGAATTGAGCCTTAGTTTTAGAACAGATAATTTCTTCTGATAACTTGTTTCAGGGGCACCACTCTTTGCATAAAGAAGGCCCTTCTCCTGTTTGTGTTATATTTTATGTGTCAAAGCTGAAGTTGGTGACCCCTAGTTCCTTTAGTATAATTTTTTAATTGAAGATTTAATTCATTTAGTATATAGTCATCCTTCATTATATCATTGCATAATAGCAGGTCTCCAAGTCTCCTTGTCTCGAGTGACATAAGCCTTAATTCCTTCAGGCATCTCTCATAGGTAGTGATGGGTGAAGTGGGCTCAATCTGCTCCATGAAGTGATTCATGGAGCAAAGGTAGATTCACAGAGTGCTCCGCAATGCGAAGTGGAATACTTCGCGTTATAATGAGTAATGCAAAGTCCATTGAACACAATGACTTTGCATTACTCTGCCTTCCCAGACTACTACTCCACCAAATATTAAGGCGAAGTGCATTGAGAACAATGCACTTCACCTCACTTCACCTTGTTTTTGAGTTCTGAAGGTGAATTTTGCAGTGATTCATGGGATTTCAGGTCACATGGGCTCTATGTTGATCTGCACAGCCTCGGTTAGGGGTAGTACGTGTAGGAAGGAATAGGAGACAGTGTGCTCTGAGAGCTGTCTGTGATTGAAACCTTCTAAAAGCTGTTAAAAAAAGCATTGTTGCATTTTTTGGGTGGCTCAAACTTTAGTTCATTGATTGTAGGAAACCCTCCTGTGCTCATATCATCGAGCATTTTTGTTTTTGTGCGGATTTTGAATGTTAATGTACAACATTAAGTGTGTAGTGAAATACAGTGAAAGTGTGTTTTGGGGAAGGGGCGTATCAGTGGTTTAGGTAGATTTAAGTTGGAGAAATAGTGATTTCTTTGTTTTTTGGTTATCTTTTTGTTATGTAACTGACTGTGTTAATGTACACAAAGTAATATTGCAGTAATTGTTGAAATGTTCTTACTGATTGTGTGTTGTATGGATCTGGTGCAGCAGTTCATAATTTCAGGTTGTTTACATAACAGTACGTGGCATATTACTGAACTTTTCAATTTGCTACACGTTACTCGTTCAGCATTGTAGACAAACTGTTCTGTGTATGAGTGTGTGTGTTCGGTGTTGCATGCCATCAAATAATACACCTTTTATTGTGCCACAGACTAGTGTAATTGCAGGCGCAGCAGTGTGAACCTGCTATCCACTGCAGCTGCCTGATTTTGTACTGTGATGTTGGTATCTGTTCTTGTTTTGCTGCTTGTACTGCTGTAAAAATCTGCAGTCAGTGTTCCCCCCCCACCCCAACCGGCAAAATACATTTTTTACCAGATTGGATTGTTTCTGTGACCTCATCAGCACCACTGGTTACTGAAGTTGTGACAGACTAGTCTCTTATCTGTTGCTGAAGCTACAGTTGTTTTTTTGGCTTCACATCCAGCATTCCTCCAATCAGAGAGTGAACGTATCAAAATCTAAATTTGGTCATAATATTGTGGTTGATCCCCCAAAATGCCCAAAAAGAGACGTGCAAGCAAAGCTGTTTCTCACCATGGCAATACTGGCAGTAAAATAGTCTGTGGGCATTGTAGTAAGCAGACACATTGCTGATGTGAGGAAAGGTATTTCTCCTGCAGTGTTTTTTTACAGCCCAATCAGTAGCTTCATTCATAGTTGGAGGAGATTATGTTTTCCCAGCCAGTGGTATTACTTGGTATTACTTGGTATGAAAGAACAGAAGAAGGCCAGAGCCCATCAAGACCGTTCCCCACACTATGTGGGACATTATTTATCTATTATCCCTCAACCAAACATCTAATTTGTTTTTAAAGACAGTGACAATAGTTGCCTCTACCAATTCTTGTGGCAAGGTGTTCCATACAATGGATGCTCTTATTGGAAAAAAGTTTCCCCTTTTACTGGTTTTATAAGTTTTTATTTCAAGCTGTTTATTATGCAGTCTAGGAACATGTCTCCTTTTGAAGAGTGTTAGACCACATTTTTCCATTAGATCTGGTGAATTTATTAAATTAAAAACCATAAGCATATCACCTCTTAATCTTCTAGTATGAAGAGAGAAGAGACCAGTAGCTTTTAATCTGTTCTGATAATCCAAGTTTGTTAATCTTGGAATCATTCTAGTTACTCTTCTTTGAACCTGTTCAAGAATTGCCATGTTTTTTTTTTGGTTTGGATTCCAGAAAGAGGAGCCATAGTCTAGATATGGTCTAATGTATGCCCTATACAATGGAATAAGGCATTGTTCAGTGTGATTAACAAAAGTGTGTTTTATTTGCCTCAAAAGTCTGTTGGTCATGCAAGCAGTTCTAACACAGTGATCATTTGATGTAAGTTTATTACTAACATATATCCCTAAATCTTTTTCACAATTTGATGAGTGAAGTGGTAGTCCATTTATATAATATATCGTTTTTGGATTATTTACACCGAAATGCACTGCTAAACATTTGCCTTGATTAAACTGCATATGGTGTTAGTGTTACTGGTGTTAATGGTGGTGGTAGTATTAGTATTGGTACATTCAAGTTTGAATTCTGACCAGTGTACCATATCCAAAAATATTGAGTGTGAAGCAGTGCAAGTGAGTGGCAGCATAGATGATGTCATACTTACTAGTAACAAAACCAGAGGATTCTGATAATCATGTCAACGATAACATACAATGTGATATTCCATCCACCATGGCAGTTAATGTCATGCATTTTCCATGCAGTGATTCAGAGTGTGGTGAAAAAATATCAGGTGATGGTGGTGTAGATGCTGATGATGAATGTGATGATGACAATGATGTTGATGTTGTTGCAACATGCAGTCCACATGCTAGCTTCCAAGCAGAAGATTTGGATGTGTGTGACACTGATGAATATGATGATGATATAATTAACCCCAGTTGGGTACCAGAGAAAAAAAAATTAAAAGTGGCTGTGTCTGAGTCTATTTGCAGGCATCCCCCCACCCTGTAAAAAGTTGTGATTTACCAGTTTTAGTTGATGATGACACAGTAATAAATATGATAGGTAGTCGTGGTGGTCAGTTGCAGTCCAGGTGTGCAGTGCCTGAAACATCACGTGCCCCCCCCACTTCAGTGCTTAAAATAACAGACTTAAATAAGACACATCATGGACATGTTAAAAGCAGAACTTCACAATCCCTAGTTTGGGATTTTTTTGTTCAAGATGCAAATGATGAGTCAGTTGCAATCTGCCAGGTTTGCCATGTGCGTGTGAGTCGAGATAAAAAGGGGAGCCTTCTGGGCAAAGGAGGATAGCATACACATCTTAAGAATAGGCACTTGGCACTGTGGACCCAGCACAAGTTGACAGCTAATACCACAATGGGGAGTTCACCCTCGTCACCGGCAACCATAGCGAGCATGTTATCCCCTTCCATGACTGTTAAGTCCAGTAGTAAATTAAATGTGTGCAGTACTGAGGTAATAAGAGCAGAGGATTACTACAGGAATGATGAGGTGGAGGACCATAATCACTCTGAAATGTTGTCCAGTGCTGGTAAGATTAGCAGTTTTTGTGGTGGTGGAGGTGGTGGTGAATGCAGTATATCTAGTGCAAGTGGTACATCAACCCCGGTTGGCAAATCTGTCAAAATAACTGCATTTCTGGGTTTGTCATCATCACCTGTGCAACCGTCTTCATCAAACGTCCACACTCCACCCCCTGCCAATGCCATTCATCACAGAGCACAACCATTTGTGATCACACCATGTATAAAATGTTTAAGTCAGCCCATGTTACAGAGTGTTTTTGTGCATAAACTGAAGTACCCCCTGAATCATACAGTGTCACATGAACTTAATGCTGCTGTAGTGGAAATGCTGGCAATTGATCTTTTGCCCTTCTCCTTTGTGGAGAATTCTGGGTTCCGGCGGTTTGTTGCACATGCCTGTCCAAAATGGAAAGCCTCATCCAGGACATACTTTTCTACCCGTGCTGTCCCCGAGTTGTTCCGCACTGTGTCCGAATCAGTAAGACATGCCCTTTAACATTCCTCCTCTCCATTCATCCATTTAAGTATGGACATGTGGACAAGTGGTAAAACAGCGGGGAGTTCATATCTGTGTATAACTGCAGACTGGGCACAGGTGTCGGGGGTTGTTTGTGATGTTGGTAGTGTGAATAATCAGTGCAGTAAGGTGGATTGTCGTGATACAGATATAAAACAGCCTGCCTCAGCACCGCTTGAAGCTGGAAGTTGTCACCCAATGGAACTCCACTTTATACATGGCAGAGAGGTTGTATGAACAATACAAAGCCATCTCAGAATAGCAATACAAAGCCATCTCAGAATATCTTGTGATGCACACTAGCCGTGACAGTTCCGGGTCCTCTATGTCTATGAAGACTGAACAGTGGCACCTCATGGACTCTGTAATAACAATTTTGCAGCCTTTTGAACATTCCACACAGGCAGTGAGTGGCAAGTCTGCCTCCATTAGCCAATCAATTCCACTGTTGCAGGTGCTGAGGCAGACATTGGTGAATGTACAGCATGGCCTTGATGTAGCTGGAGACAGTGCTAGCAGTATGTTGCTGCAACACATGCTGACGGTATTCAACCAGAATCATCACGTTGTGAGCATTCAGCGTAGTGATAACTTTGCCATAGCAACAATGCCGGACCCATGATTCAAACATGGAATTGCATCAGTACTAGAGGGAGGGCCTGAACAGAGAAAAAATATCAATGGTCAACTGGTGTGCTTGGTTCATGGGGCACAGAAGTCACGTGCCAAGGTCAGCAAACCTCAGCAGCATAACCCAGCTGAAGGTGTACCTGTAGGACTATCAAGCATATCCTGCAAGGGGAAGGGGACAGCACTTGCAGGTGGTCTGTCATCCAAAGTGGCTGGCGTCAACCCACTTTTGGAGGCTTTGTCCCAAGTGGGTATTTGTGAAATAAATGATTCGGGAGAACAGGATGATGCATCAACAATTGGAGTTAGTGCAGCTTAGAGAATGGTTGAGTCACACTTGTCTGAAAACAGGCATCTGACAATAACTGAAGATCCTCTTTTGTGCTGGAGTGGAAAGGTCAGTGAATGGCCAGAGCTGACTGAAGTGGCACTGAAGTAGCTCACATGCCCACCCACCAGTGTAAGTGTTGAGAGGGTATTCAGCTCAGCAGGTGCATTCATCAGGGATCGTCGGACATACCTGTCTCCTGCAAATGTTAGCTTGCTAACATTCATTAAAATGAATGAGAGGCACATACCAGCACAGACTGCAACCTCGGTATTCATACCTCAGCCTAGTCATGGTGGTTTTGGTGATGTGAAAATGGATCATCCTGGTGTCACTGGCAATGGCTGCCTGAAATGGCCCACCACTGACGTAGATGATGACACAACGGAGAAAGAATTTCCCAGTGGTCAGACTTCAGACATAAATGACTGAGGGAAGCTTTCTTTATGAGGATGATGATGTGGTTAATGTTGGCAGGTTTTAACTGAAGTTGTTAATAGGTGGTGTGCCACCCTGGACCACCACCACCACCATTGGGACTGATGTTAGCCATTGCCACCACTGAGCATGAGTCTGCCTGCCCCCTGGACCACCTCCACCACCACTGAGACTGATGTTAGCCACTGCCGCCACTGAGCATGAGTCTTTCTGACCCCTGGACCACCACCACCGGGACTGATGTTAGCCACTGCCAACAATGAGCATGAGTCTGTCTGCCACCTGGACCACCTCCATCACCACTGGGACTGATGTTAGCCACTGCCACCACTGAGCATGAGTCTGTCTGACACCCCAGACCACCTCCACCACCACGGACTAATGTTAGCCACTGCCACCACTGAGCATGAGTCTGTCTGACCCCCGGAGCACCACCACTAGGACTGATGTTAGCCACTGCCACCATTGAATATTAGTCTGTCTGCCCCCCGGACCACCTCCACCACCATTGGGACTGATGTTAGCCATTGCCACCACTGAGCATGAGTCTGTCTGTACCCCGGACCACCTCCACCACCACCGGGACTGATGTTAGCCACTGCCACCATGAGTCTGTCTGACTCCCAGACCACCACCACCACCGGGACTGATGTTAGCCACTGCCACCACTGAGCATGAGTCTGTCCAGACCAGCACATCCATCAGCCACAGACACAAAGCTTCTTAATATTTAAACCATGAAGTGAGTATGTGTACTCATGTTTGCTATGCTGTTTCATTTCTTTTAGTTATATGTTTTGTTTTCTGCAGCTTTTCAGAGCTGCAATGGTAAAACACATACGGTACACTTATTTTGTTTTTTTTCACAGGTTAACAAAAAAAAGTCTCCATCATTAAAACTCGGTGGGAATGGTACTGCAGCTGTACTGTACAGAGAGGAACCTATGGAATATCCATGTGAAATCCATTCTGGTAAGTATGAAGATTTTATTTAATCCGTTTTATTGTTTTGGAAAGACTGCAGCAAATATTGCACACAGGTTGTGTTAGTTGACAAGATGTGGGTTTGAAAAGCAACTTGACTTGAGATTGAGAACCAGGTAGGGACAAATAACAATTAAGTTGTAAGAAGTCATTCATTTTTTTTTTTAGGAAACTTCCAGATTCTTTGTTGTTCCGTCAAGTGGCCTTATACAAAAAAGTTCTTCAACATCCTCAGGCACACCCCTCCCCCAGGCTTGGGCACACATGCAACATGCAGAAGTCATTTCATTAGATAACCATGACCATCACTAACAACTGGACTCCAGAAAGATGCAGATGAAATCTGTGAAGAAGTAACAAAATAAGAAACCATTACAGACAAACCTGCAAATATGATTCCCCCCACCCCCCAAAAAAATTACTTTCCTTCATGTGCTTACGAGTTATCCATTTCCAATTTAAATGCAACAAATCTTCATTGAGCACTGGAATGTGCGCACCAACAGTTTCTGTGACTTGTGATACAGAACAATACCATGAGTACATGTCCATGTCAACCCCCCTCCTCACCTACAAAATATACAAACATATATCTATATATATCTATCTACTCACCAAGGCTACTATTAGTGTACAGCCAAAGGGCACCCTTCCATCCACTTGAGATGATCACATTGCATTTGCTCTAATCACCTTGCACTACACATTGGACCAGCAACAGGACGCACATGGTCATCATTTTATTCTGGTGGACTTTGTATGTGCTGAAACACTCCCATTTCACTGTGTTACCACTTGTCAAATTTCTGCACACAAGGAGGATGCATTTTGGGCCTGCAGAAAAAATCTGGGGACTCTGTGCCACCACTGCATACATGACTGAGTGCGCCATTAATTTTGGTTGACTTTGTATGTGCTGAAACAGTCTCATTTCACTGTGTTACCACATGTCAATTTTCTGCACACAAGGAGGATGCATTTCGGGCCTGCAGAAAAAATCTGGGGACTCTGTGCCACCACTGCACGCATGACTGTGTATGCCCTTAATTCTGGGGGACTTTGTATGTGCTGAAACACTCCCATTTCACTGTGTTACCACTTGTCAATTTTCTGCACACAAGAAGGATGCATTTTGGGGCTGCAGAAAAAATCTGGGAACTCTGTGCCACCACTGCATGCAAGACTGAGTGCGCCATTAATTCTGGGGGACTTTGTATGTGCTGAATGACTCCCATTTCACTGTGTTACCACTTGTCAATTTTCTGCACACAAGCAGGATGCATTTTGGGCCTGCAGAAAAAATCTGGGGACTCTGTGCCACCACTGCGCGCATGACTGAGTGCACCATTAATACTTGGGGACTTTGTATGTGCTGAAACAGTCTCATTTCACTGTATTACCACTTGTCAATTTTCTGCACACAAGGAGGATGTATTTTGGGCCAGCAGAAAAAATCTGGGGACTCTGTGCCACCACTGCATGCATGACTAAGTGTGCCATTAATTCTGGGGATGCATTTTGTGTGTTGTGTGATTGTTGTGAGCTCATGATGTCATAGTGACATTATCAATTAAAGCAGCATTGCAAGAATGTTGTCACAATTTTGAACTATACTTTTTTATGCTACTTTACATTGCCACAGCCACTAGTTACTCAGAGTCGTGACTTGAATGATACACTTCTTTTCACAATTTCTGTCTGCTTTACTCAGTTGACTACTTTTTTTTATGTATGAAAAAAAATGAGCACGCCTTTCAATAATGTTCTGATCAGGTTTGTATTTATTTGCAGCTGCTTTTCAATAAATATTGTTCCATTGTTTCGTAAAACACTGCCTGCTGCATAACTGTTAATTTACAACAGAAGTGATATATAACAACTAACTGATGTGATGGAGAAAAGCAGAGGAAAACAATGACAAAGACCTGGTCAGCACCAATTTAAAAGGAATGCTCCTTTCATTATTTCACACATAAAAAAAGGTAGTACAGCAGACTCAGCTACTAGAAATTCTCATATCATTCCAGTCAGGATATAAGTAAAGGAAGTTGCAACATAACATTAAAAAAAATATAGGTCAGAGTTCTCAACAGATTGTTGAGCTGCTGCTTTACAGAGATTCACCACGTTACATAGTTATGGTGATGCACATAATCTAATATGTGGGGGCCTTACTTCCAGTGGAATATTTCTTGCTCCACAGAGTGCAATATATTTCTGAGAAAACCACCCATAATTTCATTACAGTGTGTCACATGACGGAGGAATTCCCATTCAGAAAAGCTGCCCACATTCTGCCACCCTTTCTCAGCAACATTAGGACGTGATGCCAGGGGGAGCGCAGGTGCATGCTTCACTATAGTGAATGTCTGTCAGCTATCCCAATGTTTGGTTATGTTATAAGGTTCACTTTGTGGTGAAATGTGGGAACGTTTCCACTAACAAGGCTCTTCTTACTGGAAACGTGCCCACACGTTTCACCACAAACTGATCATTATAATATAAAGAAACATTCGGAAAGCTGCCTGACAATCGGACATTCACTGTAATGGAGCACGAAACCGCGCTCTCCCTGGCATCACGTCCTAACATTGCTGAGAAGGCGGCAGAATGTGGGGGCAGCTTTTCAGAACGGGAATTCCTCCATCATGTGACACACTGTAATGAAATTACAGGCGGTTTTCACAGAAGGTATTGCACTATGTGGAGCAAGAAATATTCCCCTGGAAGGGAAAATGTGTATTATTAAACAACAACAAAGAAAAAACACAAAAAAACAGTACAACACAGTAGTGGGGAAGGGTCAGAAAACAATCCCTTAATGTGGCAGTGGGATGCCGTGGTGGTCCAGCAGCAGGTGCAGCATTGTCGGTATTTTCTGCTGCTGTTCTTGTATTGTGTCGACCTGCTGCTGCAAAGCACCAACCCTCTGATTACTCTCCTCCATGGCCGCCCACACCAGGGCGATGTTGGCCTCTGCTGCAGGGACTGTGGCGTGGTCCACTGCAGGTGGAAATCCAGGTAGTGGTGGTGGTGGAGAAGGTGGTGCTGGTGGCTGTGGTGGCAGTGGTTGTGGTGGTGCATCTGCTGTACTGGCCCTCCTCCTGCTGCAGCAAGGCACAACTTTGATCCCAGCAGCACCCTCTGCCACTGCCACAGAAGGGCCAGCAGGTGGACACCTGGCCCCTTCTGTGGCAGCCTGCCACTCTGCCTCATGGTGGTTGAACATGTGGGTGCGCTGGCCACCGGTCCCTAAATGTGTCCCCGGGGGCCACGGCGCACCAGCACACCACACAGATGACACACCATGACTGTGCTGTCTCCCCCCACAGAGTTAAAAATGTTTGCACACTGGGGAGCTGCGGTGGGGGGGGACCAGACACAGTCCTCACACCACCTATGGTTTCCAGGGGCACCTTCTGTGGCTGTGGAGGTGGTGGAGGGGGTGCTGCTGGAGCTCCTACAGCTGTTACCAGTGGTGGTGGTAGTGGCAGAGAAGGTGGATGCACAGCAGTCACAGGTGGCACTGGTGCTGCTGCTGCTGTTGCTTCCACTGGGGGGGAGCAACAACCAGGAGTCTGGAGCAGTCCAGCATCACACGACCACCCCCACGTGTCTGCACTCCCCTCCTCTGACCACGCCCATGGGCCAGCGACTCTTCTTCTCCAGGGTCCATCCCTCCCACACATGTCCCTGGCACACACACACATGCTCACACATAGTCACACACACAAAACAAAATAAAACTTATAAAAAAAAATTCATTACCAAAAAAAAATCACAAACACAATACAAAAACGAAATAGACAGCTTTTAAAAAAATTGTTGTTTTCATCACAGAAAGGCAAAAAAAGAACTTTCAGTCACTGACTCTACACTGCTCTCCCACAAAGCCTTCTCCCTCTACGAATGCAAAGGGGAAAGTGAAACTGCTTCTCTGACTCACTTCCTTCCTGCCTGGCTAAAGCATGTGACTTACAGTACTGTAAGCCATGTGATGTGTGAGGGGATGCCTACTTACTTGTCACTTCACCTTACTTCACGTTAAAGCATAATGGTAATGCAAAGTAATAATGATAACGTGAAGTGAGCACTTTACAGTGCCCACTTCGCGTTGTGCTTGCCAATGCGGAGTACCCACTTCGCATCACTTCACCAGCGGATTAAAAATTCGCTGCATCTCTACTCATAGGACATGTTTTTAATATTATGTATCATTTTAGTGGTATGTCTTTGGACTTTTTCTATACTTGCTATACCTCCTTTTCAAAATTGGGCCCCAAACTGGGGCCCCATAGTCCAGAATTGGTCTAACATATGCCCGATACAGGGGCATGACCACTTCCCTACTGCGACTCTTGAAGTTTTTCTTTATATTCCACAGCACCTATTTGGCTTTTGTTTATTTATTTAGTTTTTGTTGACCGGGTAAGTGCACTAGACAAATCCTGCCTATTTTTAGGCACGACCCAGGGAAGGGGGATATAGATGAATGCCAACTGACTTTGAACCAGATTAAGCTGTTGGTGGTATTTTAGTGAATGTGGGAAGTTTAGCCAGGACACCGGGGAAATTATTTTACTCTTTTCGATAAGTGCCATGGGATCGTTAACATCCACCTGAACTACCACTAATCCAGGCAGATGGGACCTCGCTTTAACGTTTCATCTGAAAGATGGCACCCCTCTCATGCTGCACTACAGTGTCAGTACTGTGATATTAACCCAAGTGCCAGATGTGGGAACTGAACCCACAGCCCTCTGATCTCCCAGCGTCAGAGGCGAGTGTGTTACCTACTGAGCCACTGACACTCACACATGACCAACCTGTGACAAACCCATGATGCTCTCTGTCAACCAGATCAGTGTCTGCTAGGTGGGCATCTATTACATCCTTTAATATGGATTCCATTAATTTACCTGGTACTGAGGTTAGACTAATGGGCCTATAGTTCTTAAAATCTGCACTATCGCCCTTCTTATGGATGGGCACCACATTCGCCTCTAACCAGTCCCTCAGGACGGTTCCACGTATGAGTGATTTTTTAAATATCAAAGTCAAAGTCACCGCTATGTTTGAGGAAAGAAACTTAAGCATCCTATTTGAAATATTATCTGGTCCTGCTGAATTAGTATTTAATATATGGATTGTGAAAATAATATGCTTAAAAAGCATACAAAAAAATCCTTGTAATACCATCGCACCTGGAGCGATAATACTACTGTTGGTCAGTGATAATACTATCGTTCGGGTGCCGTAATAGTATCGTTCGGCACCCGATCGATAGTATTATCAAGAAAGCTAAAGAGCGCATGCGCAAGGGTATCTCCGACGTTTCACAAAGCGTGCCCTCTGATTGGCCGCTTTTCCTCTGTGGGCGGGCAGAAGGAGTCTGAAAACATGGCGGCTTGCTTGCTCGCTTAGCGAAACAATCTTCCGTGAAGCAACCGTTTTGGGGGTTTAGGTTGAAACCATTTGACAACCGCTACTCGCTCTGGGGCCCTCGCCGCTTGATACCGCCACTGACCAAAAAAAAACGGCTAAATGAAGCCCACAGCAGCCACTCGCCACACAGGACTGGGGAACCCTGCCAGCACGCACATCCACCCGCTAACTCCACTGCTGAAAGCGGAGGTGAGTCAATTCACCTCGTATCCATATTTTAAAAAAAATAACAAATAGGTTCTGGCATTTCAAGGTAGTAATTCCATCTTGAGGTTCTGGGAACACATGAAACCTCTCGAGCTTCGCTCTCGAGGTTTTCTGTGTCCCCAGAACCTCTCGATGGAATTATTACCTTGTAATACACCAGAACCTATCTATTATTCTATTTTTATTAAGGACAGTATCTTGTTCAGTATTATTTCAGTAGTAATCGTGATAGGTCTTTCCTTATTGAGGCTAATGTCTACTTGACCCTGTTGTTTTTTGGAAAACACAGTACTAAAGTAGTCATTAAACATGTTAGCAGCATCAACTGGATTTGTAACTATCTCATTTCCGTTATTAATAGAGCATAAATTATGTTTATAGTTCCTTCAGGAATTTACATAACTATAGAATTGTTGCATATTATCTTTTTTTGCTGTGGATGCCAACTTCACCTCCATTCTTTGCTTGTTTTTTCTTACCATCCTCCTACACTTATCCTGTGTTGTTTTATATTCCCTCCATGTCAGAGGATCCTCCGTATTTTTTTTTTATGTAAATTATACAGTCTCTGTTTCTTCTTTATAAGTTTTAGAATGGGTTTGGTAAGCCATTTAGATTTTTCCCCCTATTATTATAGATTTTAATTTTTTTTATATGTGTGTCACATATATTAAAGATTTCTTGTTTAAAGGTGTTCCACATTTCTTCCATAGATTTATTATTTAACCTGCTACCCCAGTTTATCCCTTCAAGGTCCTTCTTAATATTATTTATATCTGCAATGCCAAAGTTATAGATTTCTCTGCATCTTTTAGTTATAAGAATATGTTGTCTAAATGTGAAGATTACCCCGTTGTGGTCACTGTGCCCTAAAGGGGGGTGGTGGCATAACAGGAAGTGATATTTATTTATTTTGTTGTCAACACTAGATCTAATATGTTGTTACCCCTGGTTGGGGTGTTGACATTTTGGGTCCAATCAACTCCTAGGCATAGTTCTAAAAACTCCGGACCCTGAGGGCTCCCTGCCTCATGTGTCTTCCAATTTATGTCTCCATAATTCAACTCTCCCACAAGCAATACCTTCCCCTGTTCACAAGCTTTTTTTATCTCATTATTTATTTCTTTGGATACCTCTATAGAGGCCACTGGGGGCCTGTTACATACACCTACAATAATGTGCGCATTTGTTTTTGTTTCTATCCTAATCCAAATGGACTTGGGTCCTAACCCCACCCCCCTTTTTATTTTGTTAGATATATCAGTAGAGTTCAGGATGCTTGATATATATGCTGCTACCCCCCTCCCCTCCTTTTTTATTTTCCCTATCAAGGTGATAAAGTTCATAACCTGGGATGTTCTGTCCCCAGACATTTTTTTTTGGTCCACTAAGTTTCAGTAATAAAGGCCATCTGTACTCCCTTAATTAGTTCAGCTTCAGGATCTTCCCTTTTGTTATTTAGACTTCTTGCATTTAGTAGTAAACAGCATACGTCCTTTCTTTGATGTTGTTTGATCCTAATATGTTTTCCTTTTTTTCCTTTCCAGAGTCCCCCACATGCCTAGTTTAAAGCTTTGTGTAGAGTCTCTTTTATTACTGTAGCTAGTGTGTGGGTGCCCAAGCTGTTCAAGTGTAGTCCATCTTTTTTATACATTTTTGTTTTCAATAAATGTCTCCCATAGGTTTATAAAGATCACACCCCATTTGCTGTAACCATTAATCAAGCTACTATGTACTCTCTGAATAGTGTGATTTTTTCAGGATTACAGCCAAAAAGAGGTAGTATTCCCAAGATTACAAGGTGTCTGTCCCTTCATCTGGATTTAGTCTACCCACTCAAGTATCTCTGCCACAATATCTTTCTCATGGTCCTTACCTATATTGTTACTGCCCTCATGCATAACTATTATTTGAGCATTAGGTGTATTGTGTACTATTCTAGGTAGGTGGCTTTTTATGTCATTAACTCCAGCACCTGGGAGGCAGTTTACTGTTGTACTATATTTATTTCCCTTGATTACTATGGTGTCCATTTTTCTTAGTATGGAGTTTCCTATGATCAATGCCTCTAGTTCAATGGGGTTATCATTAGAAGGGGGATCAGTGCTAGTTTCTGTGATAGTACTGAGGGGGGAATATTTATTGTGTAAGGCTAATTCTGACAGTCCAAATGCTTTGTTTTGTAATGGCCCTTTTGATACTGTTGCCCAGCCACTGGAATCTGAATCCTCATAAGCAGTGACCCAACCCTCAGTGTAAGAGTCCTCACTTGTCTTTCCAGGAGGGGGCCTCACTCAAAATTGCTGCACATTAGTTCCATGTATAGTAGCAGAGAGGGGCATTCCACTTTGCTGTCTAACATCATCAGAACCCATACTTTTAACACCCTTATTTCATTTTTTAAGTTTGTGTTTTCAACACATTTATTACATGTGAAATTTTACAATGTAGAGTCCTGTTTTGCTATAGTGTACATATCACATACAAGGCATCTCACCAGCCCCCCCCCGACACAGGGAGACCAATGGGTGGTTTACATTAGTATCTATGGCCACCATTTACTTCTCTTGTATCAGGCTTTATATTTATCACAGGTAAGCTTCACAATTTTATTCCCTATGTGTTCCTGACTATTGCTACCAAGTCTTACCTTAGGTATGTAGTTTCCTCCACATAAGCCCTCTGCAGTGGTTTGGCCCCTTGTCCATGCTAGACACACAAGACATGTGCTCAGACGTAGTGTCTCTGTGCACACCGATGTGCACTCGAGCTTGTGCCACTTGCTGTTGTGGCCTTCTTTTATGTGCCCATGGACCGGAAGTGCATCATTCCTGCCCCACAATTAAATGTATTTATTTAGACAAATCCCTCATGTATCCAACTAATTTATCTGCCCAGTGCGCCTCTGTTCTAGTTTAGTGCCCCTTTATGGTGTCCAGATATATTTACATGGGTATCTTAATCCTGCAGTCCACCTGCAGTATCTGTGGAGTACAGAATGGCCCCACTTCCTGCTTCCTATATCCTGTCCCACTGTATCTCACTGCACACACAACAATAAACAGATTCAGAAGCTAGTTTTATAATATGTGTTCAAGTTAGTCCCTTGAAAGGATTTGCCTCAGCTCAGCTCACGTGCTGGGGAATAGCTTGGCAAGTCTTTCAGGTCCAACTTCATTTTAGAAGCACCACTTGCTGGTGCAGCCTTCTTTTATGTGCCTGCAGAACAGAAATGCATCACTCGGGCCTCATAATTAAATGTATTTATGTGCTCTGTACACCTCTGCTCTTACTTAGTGCCCCTTTACAGTGTTCAAATCCAGATTTACATGGGTGTCTTAATCCTGTAGTCCACCACAATGATTACATTTGCATGCAAAATGAAGGTTAAAGCTGACAAGTGCCCCTTTAACATTCCCAGTGCTGCAGTTCGGCCTAGTGGGCCTTACTGGGCTTACAAAGAATATTAAAAAAAATAAAAATATATGTTTACTACATCATACAGTAGTCAAGGTGCTCTGTAACGTACCTGAGTTTTACTCGGGCCGCAATTATTTTGTATAGATAAAGATAAACGTTCAGATACATTTTATGTGTTTGTATAAGCTTGTTTTTAGACTTTAGTCTGGTTTCTAATGTATTCTTTGGATGTGAGCATCTAGGTTGTAGATTGCTAAATGCAGGATCACTGTTACCAACTAGCTTATTCAAGTTTATAATCAGCAGGGCCATCCAAAATCCTCAGTTGTTTGAACAAAAATTAGTCTAAGTGAAAGTACTGTATGTTCACAAGGAAGAAACTGCCCTACCATTTACAAAAAGGCTTCACAGTTAGAACCCCATTTAGGTGAATGGGATCATTTGCTCCTTTTCCACCACCTGCTGTTTCAGTCTCTGTGACAACAAAAAGTTTTCTCATACACTGCTTCAACAAAAATCAAATGTCATGTATTTAAGTGTACTTATGCTTGGCCAGTGGATTCTGAAACTAAACCAGACAATTTGAGTCAAACAAAAGCAGGGTAACATAACTCCCCCCCCCACCCTGCACTGCCTTGTTTCAGCCAAACCCAAGTCTGCATGAAAAATTGTCAATATATTTGAGAATATTGTATTGAAAGTGTTAATACTTTTTACATGGTTCAAAGCAAAAACCTGAAGCTGCAGTTTTTCAGTGGCCCTGCACGTGGGGAATCTGACTAGGCAGCAGGGGTGGCAGGTCACATTTACAGTTTAACTGCTCCTGCATCTAACCCTTCATTCCCTCAGCTGATGTGACTGCTTGTCAACCTGAAAGTAATGTTTTTGTGTAGAAAAAGTAAATAGCTAAACATTTTTCACACTAGATGATTTAAAACAGCATTAAAAGCTAAGTCCAATTGGGCTGGGCAGTATGGGCAGGAGTATCAGGTTTAAAGTTTAACTGCTGTGCATCTAATCCTTTGATCAACTGATGCAACTACTCTCTCATTGCACGATTAAGACCCCCAAAAAGCTTAATATCAGCACATTTGGAGAATCAGGTTGAGGGAGGGGGCAAGGAGTCTCAAGGGATGCTTGTTGATCTGGGTGTCTTTTTATGTGATCAAACAGTGTGGCTGGGTCTTAACACACTGTGTGGTCACCCACATTATCAAGACAGCCCCCACAAGCTGCTGAAATATGCTTCCCTCAGGTCAGCACGTAGTGCCCCTGCATCACACTCTAAACCCCACCAGCCCAGTGCAGGGGAGTCTGGATCAGATCAGCTCACAAAACCAGATCTCCCACTTGATATTGTTGCAAACCTCATGCCTGCACCACCATTTTTTTTTTATTTTGTGAGTGTTCTTTTTAAGCTGGGTGGGTGAGCTGGGCTGCTGACTGTGTAACAGCTGGCAGTTCTCCATGCTGTTGTTGTTAGTTGTGTGCCCCTGAGTAAGATGGGCTTAGATTCTGAGTATGCCTGAACTGCTGCATGACTGGGTGCTGTTGTTACCCTACCTGCCACAGCCTTATACCAGTGTGGGATGGTGGGGTGCTACAATAGCACCCAGGCTAGACTGCACACTGAGAGGAGCACAGCAGGTAAGGTGCCAGGTACTGTGCAATGCCCATGGGCAGAGTGGGGCAGCTACAATTTGCTTCTTATTTTCCCTAAATCAGTTGGGGGCCTTAGCATCTGTATTGCCATGAATTTGCTATATGGCCCAAATGCTGTTGACAGTCTACTTGCCACTGTATAATGCCATTAGGGGTGAGTGGGTTACTGAAAACACACCCAAGCCAGAAAGCACACTCAATGAAACACAGAAGTTAAGACTCCAGGGGCTGTATGATGCTGGTGGGCAGAGAGGTGCTCAATTCACTTCTGAGCTCAGACATGAAAACTTGAGAGACACCCTTTTCATGAAGACCAAGTATAAAAAATGCATTCACATGTTTGGGAGATGTATGATTTTCCATTAGAAGGTCCTCCACTAATCACTTGTGGATTTTTTACGTAAAAATACTTTATTTCAAAGGAGCAAATTCAGGCAATTTTTGTATTTGGTTTTTGCTACTCCTACCACCTGGCCATCCACTCCTTCAGGCCTGCCAAGGCCTACAACCAGCAATGCTGAGTCCCGACCACCATCCACTGCCCCCTATTGCAATGCTACCATGTAACCTGAAGTAACCGTTCATCAGGTGGGCCCTTACCCCTGTGGGAGGCTACCAGGAGAGGAGAATCACCCCAAAGGGCTTCCTGTGTATCCCGAGCATGGCAGGGGTCAGAACGGACACATGTGTCTGGGGCTTGAGGTGTATGAAGGGACCAGCAGCCACCCTCCGGTTGGCCAGTGGGTGTTTTCACATTTTCTTGAGAGCGTGACGGGCCACATGATGTCAAGGCACAATCCAACATCCATCACACTCCCTTCCACAGTGAGGGCTATGTTGCCATGCCTCTGGCCTCCAGCAGGGGCCAGCAAATGCTGAACCATGAACCCACCCTGCCTCACAGGAGAAGGTGAGTGGTCATTGGACACTCAAGACTTCACCCCTCTGGCCAGCCCTCCAACACCCAATTCCATTCTCGAACCTGGGTCAGCGGTGTCGCAGGAAGAAATCCAGTTCAGGCAGTTAAATGATAGATAGGAAAAAACAAAGATGGTCCACCTTAGTGATGATGGTTCACATTAATTCACATCTGAGTTCTGATAAGCAAAGAAACCAAGTAATTTGTAACTTGTGCATGTGGTGGTGTGATCACCCCAAGGGATGTGGACTGCTTTGTTGCTACTGCCATCACACTTGAGGGGTGGGGCCGTAGTGCTTCTTCCATCACCACTAGTGGATGGGGAACTTAGTACTGCTGCCATCACACATGAGGGATGGGGGCAATAATGCTAATACTGCCACCACACCTGAGGGATGGGTAATGTAGTACTGCTGCCATCACACCTTAGGGATGGGGGTCATAGTGCTGATACTGCCACCACACTTGAAGAATGGGGAATGTAGTACTGCTGCCTTCACACCTAAGGGATGGGAGCCACAGTGTTTCTGCTTCCATCACACCTGAGGGAGGGGGCCATAGTGGTGTTGGTGCTGCCAATGCACCTGAGGGATGGGGGCCATATTACTGCTTCCATCATACCTTAGGGATGGGTGCTGTAGTGCTGCTGCTGCCATCACGTCTTGTACCAAAAATAACTTTAAATTAGCACAAAGATGGATGGATGTACAATAGTGGAGGTCAAAATTGATAAAATGCATGTTAGCAGAGATGCAAATTGTTAAATAAAGTACACAAAACCAACACCGGTAAAAAATGGATTATGCCTTAGCAGACGCTGGTGATAGTACTGTTTTGTACAATGTGCAAACTGGAATTTGCACTTTCCCAGTCTCAGTAAACCAATGTCCCTGCTCCTGAGTGACACCCATTTTTCCCTCACCACCTTGGCCGCTTCTCTAGGGAACCATAATGGTTACTTTTTCCTTCTACTTTTACTTACTTCCTTTTACTCACTTCCTTCACAAAGAGGTTGGTTGCCTATACTGTGCCCTCTTATTTTTACACACTGTACCTCTAACCCTCCCTGGCAATCCCACTCACCCATGAGGTAGTTTCTGAGGCTGTCTCCCATTTCTTTAAAATCGCCATCCTAAAGATCTGGACCTTTATCTTAGTGTGGTTTGCCTTTGTTCCCATCTTAATGATAAACCATAATGTACAGTGATCACTGGTGCCTAGGGGACTGTCCACCGTGACATCTGCAATGCCATCTTAGTTTGAAAGCACCAGCTCCAGCACTGCCACAGTCATAGTGGGTTCTTTGACTAGCTAACTGAGAAAAGCCCTTCGAACAGAGACAAGGATATCCCTGCTCCTTGCTGAAGCTGCAGTTGAAATATTCCAAACCACATCTGGCAGACTGAAGTCCCCAACTAACAGCACCTTCACATTATATGCCAGCCTGGTGATGGCTTCCCCAAAAGCCTTATCCAACTCTGTTCTTTGTGATGGATGTCTGTATACACCCCTGCATGAATAACAGCCCAGTACCTGTCTCTAGGATGACCCCCAGCATCTCGAGAATTCTTTTTCTTCTGGGTGCCTCTATACCTCCATAGCCTTGATTCCTTACCTCACATATAATACAACCCTCTTCCCTTCCCTGTCTTTTCTGAACAGATAGTAGCCAAGTATTGCCATGTCCCACTTGTGGCTGTCAGTGCACCATGACTCTGTTATGGCCACCAGATCCAGGCTAGCCTCTGTCACATTTCCCAAACTCCTTACATTGGCATACGTGGCTCTCCATACCTTACTTCCTCCCTGCCTGCTTCACCCCTCCTGCATGTGCTATTCCCTGAAGCTCCCCCTGACCCCCTCATCCATTATTACCTGCTCTGTTACCTGTTTCCTTTACTCATTTTGTCCTGGTTTCTTGGCTTATACTACCCCTTGTACTCAGTCATGTCCCCACACCTGTCTTTTTGCACCCCTGCTCTGGGGGAGCAATCTCCCCTCAGACACCCTCCCACTCCACTACTTTATCATCTGTGGGTCAATTGTTGTCTATCTTGGTTTTACAACCTTACCCTCTGGTTAGTTTAAATGCTCACACAAGTAACATTTAAACCTCCCATTAAACACTGTGGTCCACATCCTAGAAAGATGCAGGCATTTTCTCCCTGAGAAGCCCTTATCCTACCAGGTTGGTCCTCAGTCCCCAATGTAGTAGAAACCTGCACAATGCCTTCAACCAGTTATTAAAAGCCCTGGTGTGGAGAGTAACATCCTCTCCTGGACCATATACTCATATAAGTTTTCACACTATGGCAAAATCCACAATACGTGCCACCTGCTTGAGGTCCTTCTCAGCTCCCTGATATTTCTCTGCACTGTCCTTACCCTGTACCTTGCTAGGTCATTTGTCTGGTGGTGGACAATGATATTTGGCTCCCTGACATCTCCTGCTGCCCTAGCAATCATCTGTATCAGCTCTCCATCCCACCAAGCTGAAGCCCTGTTGAGGCATTTCAACTCCCTCTCCCTTTTTTGCTCAGCTCCCAAGTCTATCCCCTAACAACAGAGTACAAACACAGCAACTGCTTCCTCCTTGACTGATGTTCTCTTCTTCCCTCCTTGGCACATCCCCTTCTGAGACCACCATTTCCTCCATTCCAACTGCTACAGGTGCTGCCTCCTGGCTATCCCATCCTACCAGTACAGAGAAAGGAACTGTGCAGTGCTACAGGCTGAGGAGTGTGTATACTTCCAGCCACCCCTGTTCTCACAGAGACCACCAAAGTACAACTGCTCTACCTCTCCCCATGAATCCTCTTGGGGAGTGGTGGCAGACTTGTTGGCCCTTGGGGAGCAGAAGGTTCTCTGCACCATTGCCAGTTTGGCCTGGAGTCTAGTAACCTCTGTGTTCAACTGAGATAGGTGAGTAAAAATGGGCCAGTACCTCAGTCTCCAGATGGTGTCTTGAAAGACTGCAGCTCCACACCCATTGCACAGCACCACTCCCATGCTCTTTCCTTCCTTTACCTTAGTGCCTATTGAAACATCCCTGTACTTTACTGCCTCATTTCTATGCCTGTTGGATTCCTTCCTCTTCCTTTGCTTCTCTGAAATGTATTTGCTACTCTACTCTATAGAGAGTATCTCTTGTGTTTCCCTTTTCAACCCACCTACCTGTGCTTAATGAGTACTGAGTGTCTATAACTCCTTACCAACTTGCAGCCTTATTTGTTACCCCACCCTTGAAAAGGTGTCTCCTACCTTTCCTTTTCTACCCCCTCTTATCTGTACCTACATTATCCTGTTTTCTTCTACTCCTTACGCATTAGATGTTTTACCTGCATAACAGCTACCTACCTACTCTGAGTAACTGCAGGTAGTGGGTAAACATGAGGATAATCAAAAATGTCTATGTACAATTCTTTACAGTGGATTACTTTATTCTTTGGTAACCTAGGATGCCATTTGGATTCTCCTAGAAAGGTCAGATCATTTTGCTCCTTTGTATCTCAAAACCTTCCTTTTACAAGAACAATTTCTTGCCATGGTTTGAAGTAGATATCACAGAAAATATTTGCCAAACCCAAGGAAAAACATAAAAAACAGAGATGCATAGGAGCTGTAGGCAGAAAAGGATGGCTTGACCTACCCAGTTTGCCTAGATGTTCCTTGTGTAGTCTGTCTCCACAGACCCTAACTGGTAAGCATTGACTCGCCTCTTCTTCCTGCTGGTTTTCTAATAGACCCCCCATGTCTATCTCATACATTGAAACATAGAAACATAGACTTTGATAGCAGATAAGGACCGCTTGGCCCACCCAATCTGCCCATTTCCCCAGTTGCCCACCCAACAGCGACAGTTCAACAGCGAGGTCCCCTACAGAGACGACAGCATCATGCCGCTGTAGGGAACACACTGGAACCTGGCGCTGTCTGTTGGGGGTCCTGCACCCCCCCAAATCAGTTCCTACTCGGAGTTGATAATCCTTTAGTGGGGGGTGCAGGGGCAAAGCCCCCCACATGGGGGGTTCAGGGGCAAAGCCCCCCAAAGAAAACACATCCGGCCACTGGAAACTGGCAGCCGACTGCAAATTGGGGGCAACCTGCTGGTTTTGCTGTTGGTGCATTCAACGAATATTTTGTCAAGCACCCATTGTGGATCCCCATTTCCCTACCTATTAGATAAGTTGCAGATCCTAGTTAACCAACAGACTACTTCCTCCTACCTCCCACAAGAATTGCTTTATGTCTGTCCCATGCATTCTTGAATTTCCCCACTGTTTTTGACCCCACAACCTCCTCAGGAAGGCCGTTCTATGCATCCACTACTCTCTCTGTGAAAAAAATACTTCCTTACATTACCTCTGAGCCATCCCCCCTCTATTTTCAAATTGTGCCCCCTTGTTCTTGCACACCTCTTTTTCTTAAAGATGCTACCCTGTTGGGCTTTGTTGATTCCCTTGAGGTAATTAAATTTGTCTATCATGTCCCACCTCCCCTGCCTTTCCTTGAGGGTATACATATTAAGCTCCTTTAGTCTCTCTTCATATGGCTTCTGGTGCATACCCAGCACCATTTTAGTTGCCCTCCTCTGGACTTCCTCCAGTCTGTCTATGTCCTTGTGGAGATGGGGTCTCCAGAATTACATGCAGTATTCCAGATGGGGTCTCACTAACTGTCCGTACAGAGGGATAACAACTTCATGTTTTCTACTGGTGATGCCTCTCCCTGTGCATCCCAGCATTCCCCCAGCTCTCCTTACTGCTTACTCAATTGCTTGCCCACCCTTAGGTCATCTGATATGACTACCCCCAAGTCCCTTTCCATTTTTGTTGTTGTTAGTACCCCCCATTGTGTACTCTTCCCTTGGGTTTTTGTTTCCCAGGTGCATTACTTTGCACTTCTTTGCATTGAATCTAAGCTGCCATACGTTTGATCATTCCTCCAACCTTGCCAAGTCCCTTCTCATCCTTTCCACCCCACCTTGTGTAGCAACTCTGTTGCAGATCTTTGTGTCATCTGCAAAGTGGCTTTCGCTGAGGTGCTGCATATCTACAACAGGGTACAGGACAGGGAACACTACACCAGGAGCTTCAACTCATGGCTGAAGGAATAGCACAGAGAGGATGGGTTTGGCTACATTGCAGACTGAGGACCCACCTGGGAGGATAAGGGCCTCTACAGTGGTAATGGCCAGCACACATCTGGAAGGGGGAACTACAGTCTCAGTGGAGGGTTTCAGTGTAATTAGATGAACATTTAAACTAGCCAAGGTGGGTGGCAGAAGGAATCGGGGAATCAGAAACTGCCTCCCCATATAGATTGAAATTGAGAGTATGGAGAATCCAAGGGGAGAAGAATCCCCAGGATGCAAATTAATAAAGGGAGCAGGGTGGTAGAGATAAATGGGAAAAATAATTGGAACATTAAAAAGAGATGTGTGAAGGAGGTAGGGCAAAAATGAAAAAAAGGGGGGGGGGCAACAAGCAGAGTGGAATCAAAATCTGAAAGGCCATGTGGGAATGCTAGAAGTCAAGGAAATAAGATTCTGGACCTAGAAGTTATCATGGCAGAGGCTGACCTGGATATTGTGTCCATTACTGAATCAAGGTGAACTGAAAACCATGACTGGGACATGACCGTACTGGGCTCTACTCTGTTCAGGAAGGACCAGGTGGGAAGGAAAGGAAGAGGTATGCTGCTATATGTGAGGAAAAGCCTAAAAGCCACAGATACAGGGAATACAGGGGAAGGCAGAGATACTGTGGGTCTCCCTGTAGATGGGGAATGGAGCCACTATTCACACTGGAGTGATTTACAGACCTCCAGCACAGAGGAAGGAATTAGATAACGTACTTGTGGGAGCCATTGGCAAGATGGCAGAAAAGAGGGAGGTGCTGCTGGTGGGGGACTTCAACCAGCTAGATGTGGATTGGAGCTTCCAAGCAGTGGCTGCAGTTAGAAACAGGGACATCCCACACTTTCTGCAGGGGGAATTCCTCAGGCAACTAGTCAGTGAACCCACTCCTGATGGGGTAATACTGGACCTGGTATTCACTAACAGAGACAGTGTTGCAGATGTCAAGGCGGGAGGCCACTTGGGGACCAGTGATCATCATGCAGTGTGGTTCAATATAAGGACATGTGTGGAATCAAACCACACAAGGGTGAGGGTCCTGGACTTCAGGATAGCACATTTTAAAAAGATGGGCAAATGCTTCAGAGTTGATCTAGCAGGGGTGGTTGACTTGAGTGGGGTGGGGAAGAGTGGGTGAAGATAAAAGGGAGCATAGTAAAAGCAACAATCTTCTGCATCAAACAAATGAGCAAAAGCAAGAGTAAAAATAGATGGCTATGGTTCTTGAATGAGGTGGCTGGAAAGGTAAAATCTAAAAGGGTAGCATTCAGAAGGTATAAAGAGAAGCAGAGAGAGGAGGATAGGGAGGTGTATCGGGGGAAACAGAAGGAAACAGGGAAAACAGTAATGAGTACAAAGGCATTAACTGAAGAGAGAATAGCCCAGGAGGTAATGAAAGGGGACAAAACATTGTTCAGATGTGTAAATGAAAAGAAGAAAGACCAGAGGTGTGATTGTAATGCCAAAAAGGGAAGGGGAGACTGTGCAGATGGGTTCATTTTGTTTCTGCTTTCAGAAACAGTGTATTAAGGAAAGCAAAGGGGTAGATCCAGCTGAAGCTCCCCTTACCATCCACTTTGTGTATGAGGCAGCTAAAAGGGGAACCTGTGAACTGGGAAAGCAGTCTCAATTTTTCTAGATACATTTTTTTTCTGCTTTCAGTGGATTAGGGAGACCAGAGTGGTGGTGCAAGCTTAATTTCCGGAGGTTTAGCAGCGAACAAGGCAGTAGCAAGGACTGTGGGCGCTCTTCTCCAGGGTTACACTCTAGAGGATAGGTCACTGCCCCTTCCACAGAATCTTTGCAGACCTCCATGCCCAGCTAGTAGAAGTGAGGGAAGAAATACCTCTTATGTGGCACTGGCTCTGCTGAAGCCCACAACTCACACCCCTACTCATCCAGAGGTCCACTGGTCCAGGAAGGTGGATAGTGGTGAAGAGATGGAGGGGGAAAGGTGGTTGGGCAGTCACAACAAGGTCAATCAACCCCACACCATTCCAATGGCAAAATTGCTTTGTTCCCCTGGAGGTAACTCAGGTGTCTGACTCCATAAGGAGGACTCTGAGTCAGTCAGTGTCACACAGGGATGGGACACCAGATAACTTCTTAGTACAGTAAAGCCACTGTGAGGCAATTTTGAAATAATGATGGAAATGTGAAAGGGAAAGTGTGACCCCACTGGGACTTGAACCCAGGCACCTAGCATACCATGCCAGTGCTCTAACCACTTAGTTACAGGGGCTCAGCAATTAGCAGGCCTCTGGGCTTTCCCTTCAAGCACACACACATTCCTTTCTATGTGTTGCATAACCAGCAACTAGGCATGTCTGAGACACCAGATAACTTCTCAATACAGTAAAGCCACTGCAAGGCAATTTTTAAATCATGATGGAAATGTGAAAGGAAAAATGTGACAAAAGGCCTGCTAAACAGTGAGTTCCCATAGCTTAGGGTTAGAGCACTGGTATGGTACTGTATGCCAAGGGCATGGATTCAAGTCCCAGTGGGGTCACAGTTTTCCGTTTACATTTCTGTCAAGATTTAAATATTGCCTCGCAATGGCTTCACTGTACTGAGACGTTACCTGGTGTCTCTGACATGCCTAGTTGCAGGTTACGCAACACATAGAAAAGAATGCTTGTGCCTGAAGGGAAAGCCTAGAGGCCTGTTAATCTCTGAGCCCCTAGTAGCTTAGTGGTTAGAGCATTGGCATGGTATACCAGGGGCCTGAGCTCAAGTGCCATTGGTGTCACGCTTTTCCTTACATATTTACATCATGATTTAAAAATTACCTCACATTGGCTTTACTGTACTGAGAAGTTACCAAAAGTGAGAGTTAAAAGAAGGCAGCTAGGAGGTCTTCTTGATCAGGGATTCTATGATCAGAGGAGTAGACAAGATGGTGGTGGATGAGGGGGCAGTTGGGGTGGGGGATAGTTAGGTGTCTTCCTAGAGCAGCAGTCATCCAGAATATAGACAGAATAGGGAGGATATCAAGGTGCTGACAAACCTAGGTACAAACATTCTGGCAAACCAGCCTGTGGAACAAGTGAAGCAGAACTTTCAGAGGCTGAGCAACAGACTGCAGGCCTACTCAGCCTCTCTGGCCTTGTCCAATGTCCACCATGTGTAGTGTAGGGAGGTAAGAAAAGATAGAGTAAGAAAGGAAGAGATAGAGGAATTAAATGAATGGTTAAAGGGATGATGTCAGGAGATACGGTACCACTTTGTGGGGCACTGGGGGACTTCTGAGACAAGAGGCTCTTCAAAGGTGATGTCCTTCATCTGACAAGAGAGCAGACCAATGTGCAGGGGCAGAAGTTTGATGTCTATTTTAGATAGTTGAACTGACTGTAGAGGACACTGAGCCTAAGGGAACCATGATAAAGAGAGTGAGGAAGGGGAACTTAGCTAGTGATACTCCTATACTGGGGACTGGTAGCAGTAATGTGGATAAACGTAAGGTTGAGGTTCAAAAAGGAGTAGTGGAAGAGGCAAATGGGAAAGGATCTCAGGGTCTGCAAGCAATAATAAAAATGAGAAGGTAAGAAGAATGGGAAGGAATGCAAATGTATTATCACAGAAGAGTAAAAAGAGGATCTAAAGCTAGTTTGAAAGGGGTCTGCCTTAATGCTCAGAGTCTGGGTCATAAAATCAGTGGGCTCCAGGCATTGGTGGCAGGCACTGAAGTTAATTTTATAGCTATCACAGTAACTTGGCCCACAGAGAAAAATGACTGGGAATTATTAGTCCCGGGTTACACTGTGTTAAGACAGGATAGAGGGAAAAGCAAAGGAGTGGTGCAGCCTATATGTCTAGGGATGTATAGAGTGTGTAGAGGATGGACACATTAGAGGAAACAATGGGGAAACAGAGTTTCTGTGAGTTCACCGCACAGCACACTCAGGCAAGAAAATACAGGAGCCAGTCTATAGGCCACAAGGATAAGAGGAAGAGGGCGACAGGGAGCTCATGGTAGAGATGGCAAGAGGAGTGAGAAAGGAGGACATTATGGTGGTTTTTCATGTGACCCTTTCGGCTATTGACTGAGACATTCCTGTATCCAGGTGCACCAGAAGTAAAGCCCTGTTGGAAATATTACAGGACTGCCTGCTCGTGCAACCAGTTAAAGAACTCACTAGACAGGCGGTCATTCTCAACTTGGTGCTCACCAACTTGGAGATGGTGAGTGGAGCGAGTGCATCAAAGCCACTGGGGTGCAGGGACCATAACTCCATTTGGTTCAAGCTGGCCCTTGGAAACAAAATGCCCAAATCAAATACTAAAATACCAGAATTCAGAAGAGCAGACTTTGACTGAATGAGGAAGCTTGTGTGAGACAAATTGACAAGGGTGGACAGCATCAGAGATGTAATGGAAAGATTGTGGGCAATCAGGGGAATATTTTTGTGCCAGCAAAGTCATGAACAAGAATTGTTACAAGACAAAACCTGTGCTAAAGACCAATATGGTTCTCAGAAAGGGTCAGATAAAACAATGAAGGCCAAGAAAAGAAACTTTCATCAGGTACTGTACAAGGAAAAGCAATGGGAGGAGGAATGGGCAGAGTACCAAGTAAAAAATAGGGAAGCAAACAGGATGGTCAGGGATGCAAAGGCAAACATGGAGCTGCATATTGTGGAGGGGGTCAAGGATAGGGAAAACAATTCTTTCTATACATTAAGGAAAAAGGGAAGCAGGGAGTGGGTATTACTAGGATACAAGGGGAGAGTGAACTAGAGGAAGATGAACAAAAAGCCACCATCCTTAATAATTACTTCTGGTCCGTCTTCATAAGGGAAGACAGTGGGCCCCTGCCTGAAAGTGGCATCAACGCAGCTGTCCAGATTATCCCTGAAATGAGGCAGCCAGTATTTACCAAAGAAATGGTCCAAAAAAGGTTTGAAACACTTAGTGTAGTAAGACCCCAGGGCCAGATGGGATGCACCCAAGTGTGCTCAAGGAACCGGCTGAGGAACTGGCTGAATCCATAGAAGGGCTGTTCAATAACTCAGTTTATAAAGGGGTAGTTCAGAAAGACTGGAGGTTAATGGATATAGTCCCACTACACAAGGGGCAGGGACAAGGAGCAACTGGGAAATTACAGACCTGTCACCCTTACCTATATATTGGGTACATTGATGGAGTCACTGATAAAGAAGACTTTGTGGATTACCTAGGGAGCAACAGTCTACCAGATAGTAAATATTATGGGCTTGTGCCAGGAAGGTCTTGTCACACCAAAGTAACTTAAACATAGAAACATAGAAATTTGACAGCAGATAAGAACAGCTTGGCCTATCCAGTCTGCCCATTTCTTCCTAGCTACAGTATTACATCAGACTGTTCTCAATCTACATCTTTCTCCATCCCCCCTTCCTTTCCACTATAATTCCTTTTTGATTATCACATGCATTCTTGAACCACACCACTGTTTTTGAACCTACCACCTCCACTAGAAGGCTGTTTCAAGAATCTACCACTCTTTTGGTGAAGAAGAACTTCCTCACATCTCTCTTGAGTCTACCCTCCTCCAGCTTCTTAGCATGTCCCCTTGTTCTTGAGCACCTTTTTGTCTGAAAAATACTCCCCTCCTGTACCTTATTTACCCCATGAGATATTTAAAGTCTCTTATCATATCTCTCCTCTCCTTCTCTGTTCCAGGGTGTCCATATCGAGGTCCTTTAATCTTTTCTCATAGGGCTTTTGATGCAGACCCTGTACCATTTTAGTTGCTGCCTCTGGACTGCCTCCACTCTGTCTGTGTCCTTCCAGAAATGTGGTCTGCAAAACTGGATACAATACTCTAGGTGGGGTTTTACCATCGATCTATACAGAGGCAACACTGCCTTCCCTTTCTGCTGATGATACCTCTCACTATGCACCCCACCATCCCACTTGCCTCCCTACTGTCTCATCACACTGCCTATCACCTTTAGTCATCTGATTTGATCCACTTCACCCATTTTGTACTCTGACCCTGGGTTTCTGTGCCCTAATTGCATTATTCTTCACTTTTTTGAATTGAAACCCAGCTGCCATACCATTGACCACTCCTCCAGTTTTCTCAGGTCTCTGCTCATCCTTTCCACCCCTCCCCCAGAGTGTCCACCCTATTGCAGATTTTGGTGTCATCTGCAAAGAAGTAGACCTTCCCGTCCAGCTCATTTGCAATGTCTGTTATAAAAATATTAAAGAGGACCGGTCCCAGCACTGATCCCTGAAGCACCTCACTAGTCACCCTCCCTTCCTTGGAGTGAACTCCATTTACCACCACCCTGTGTTGCCTATTATCCCCTAACCAATTTCTTATCCAGTTTACTACCTTTTGATCCAAACCTAAGCTACCAAGCTTGCTTACTAGCCTTCGATGTATAATGGTATCGAATGTAATGAAATCTAGATAGGTCACGTCCACCGCTCTACCCTGATCTAGTTCCTTGGTCACCCAGTCAAAGAAATCTATAAGATTGGGTTTTGTAACCCACTGGATTCAAGATATTCCATAATCCTTTGCTTCAACAGTGATTTCATTAACTTTCTCACCACTGATTTCAGGCTGATTGACCTATCCTTCCTGCTATCACTTTTGTGTAGTGAGACTATATCCACCCTCCTCCAGTCTTCTGGAATCATTCCTGTTTCTAGTGAGCTGTTAACTGGAACTATCAGAAGTGCAGTCAGTATTTCCCTGAGCTCCCTCATTACCCTTGGATGCACCCCATCTGGCCATATTGCTTTGTACACCTTCAGTTTGGCTAGTCCATTCAGGACTCTCTCCTCCAAAAAATGACTAGTGTCCCCCACCCTCCCTCCAAAGCTTTTGTTACTTTTTTGTGTCACCTCCCTTTTTTGTGGGAACAAGAAATACAATTATGCTATCAGGTATGAAGATCCTCAGGGATCGTAAAACTAGCATAAAGCTAGCAGGCTAATTTGGGAAAAACTCCTAATACCAGTCAGAGGGAAGGAAACACTAGAAATTCACATACAAATTAAAACACTCTGCACAACATATATTTTTTCAAGTTTTGGTGTAGTTTTCCTTTAATTCATTGCTTCTCAAAGCAGAAACAAGTTGGAGCTGGAAGAAAAAACAAATCTGCTTTCTCAGTTGACTGGTCACTCCCTTTAGCTGCCACAGGTGCAAACTGGAATGGATGAAGGGGAACTTTAGCTGGCTCTACCTCTATGCTTTCTTAATTCACTGCTTCTGAAAGCAGCCATAAAATAAACTCCTTTGATTTGAAGCATGTTTGATTAAGAAAGTGGACTGCATCCCAAAAGTATCAGAAAGGGTCAGGTATGAAATCCCAACACTGAAAATTCCTGACTCTAAAACCCTGTCACGCTTGTTACCGACAACTTCTTGAATAATCTTGTAAAACCATGGTGTCTGTTCTTCACAAAAGCTTGGGCTGTGTGGCTGGTTGTTTGTGTTTGTCTCTGTCAATAGTTTAATTTTGTGGATTTTCATGTGTTTTGGCTTGGAGGAACTAGACCATTCTTGGATATATGATCTATGAAAGTTTCCTGGACTAAGAAACTGAAAAAACATCACCGGCAGATATTGGGATTCTCATTATAAATCAACTTTTTTGGAAGTCATCACAATCAAAGTAAGTACAGTTAAGAAATTCTACAAGCTCTGACCTGAGAAGTGCAAACTGAATCCACATTTCTGTCTACCTTGTTGCTAAAGGGAACTGCATGTCTTTGAGAACCATTCACAACTATTTAAAGAAAGGGAAGACACTGACAAAGGGTTTTAACTTCCTGCATATGCTCCAGGCCAGTGTTCCAGGAATTTAACACATCTTTGTCTTGTTACCGTAGATCAAACAGTTTACTGGTCATTTTCCTGTGGATTTGATTATTTTACATCATTTGGCAATGGGGAAAATCATCCCCCTGGAGGCACACCACCGAAACTGATCTGTCCCTGCTCATGTGTGAGCCTTGGGTTTACCCATGTAAACCTCCTCCTGTCTTTTCTATCTCTCTCCATTTGTTATCCACTGTGTCAACTTTCTCTCTCCTCCTACCCCACAAAACCCCCCACTGTAAGCATCTTGACATCCTACCTTCATTATGGAACCATGGCAAATATCCTTTATTTCTATCTGAGGCACCCCATTACTAAGGACTGGGTGCAAATGACCGCCCTGGCTGGAAAAATCATATCTGAGCACCTTTCGTTAGCAACCCTCCTTTGTTGGGACACTAGGCGACTGCACTGTATCCAAACCTGCAGCATGCAGAGGAAAGGCATTACATGGTATGAGCTACGGGAGATATCCCTTAAACTGCTGCTCCTCCTACTTCTCATGTCTGGTGGGATCCACCCAAACCCTGGCCCTGGCTCAAACATTAAGATAAAGCCTGAAAACTGAAAATGGGCTATCCATTGTTACCCTAAATATCTGCTGCCTCCTTCCTAAGCTGGCATCTCTTCAAGCCTTTATTGGGCAACATAATCCTGCCATACTTGTAATTGTTGAGACCTGGCTAACACCTAGCACTCCAGATCATGCAATCTCGCTCCAAGGCTACAACCTCTTCAGACTTGACCGGGTAAAAAGAAAGGGGGGCGGATGTGTTATCTATATAAAGGACTACCTCTTGTGCCACCTTGCCAGTTTCTCCCCAGAAAACACCCTAGTACAACTTCTCCCTGTCAAGCTTCTCCTTGGTGCCCATAACAAAGTGCTTACCGTGGCTGCAGTCTATATCCTCCCTAAAGACCCACAAGCTGGGCTCCAGTCTATCCTTGAATTTGCAAGATTACAACCTCCTGACTCTGAGCTCCTCCTCCTTCTCGGTGATTTCAATATAAATTGGCTTGCCTCAGATATCGGACCCAGCAGGGATACTATCCTAGCAACCAACCTAACACAGATGGTCAACTCCCCTACTAGAAAAAACTACAAGACTGGAACCAGCACTCTCATTGACTGGATTCTTACTAATCACCCGGACCGGATAAAAAACACCACCGTTCTCTCCGACTCCCTCAGTGACCACTCCCCTGTGATCTGTATCTGGACAAATAAATTCCACAAACCACCTGCTAAAACCATCCTAAGTCGAATGCTACTGCACGGAAACCTTGCTAAGCTAAAGACCTGCCTCCTACAACAAGACTGGTCCCCTATCTACAATACACTGGATATGGACGCTGCCCTAGACTTCTTCATTAAAACTTTCACCACTGCCTGTGACACCTACGCACCTTTCAAAAAACATAAAATCAAAGCCCTCTCTAATCCCTGGCTAACAGCCAAACTACTGGCTCAGCTTAAAGCACGTGACCATCTTTGGGCTATAGCCAGGGCCACAGGCTCCATAACAGATTCACTTAACTATAAACAGGCGCGCAACCTATGCACTTCACAAATCAGGCAAATGAAGAGCTCCTATTTCAAGAATGCTCTAGAAACCACCTGGGGTGATGGGAGATCCTTCTGGGACAATATACATATTACGGGCAAACAGTCTAAATCCTCTCCCACGGCAATGAACATTGATGGCTCCACTACCCATGACCCTAAGACTATGGCGATGCCTAAATAAAACCTTCACTGACCTCAGTGGTGTCCTCTCACCAGGTTCTTCCAGGACTTGTCAGTTCCAAAACTCGTATCCCAAACCACCTCGCCAGACAAACCGCTATTTCACTTTAAATAGTTAAGACATATGAAGCCTACAGATACATAAAAATGCCTGCTCTATATCTAGAAATAGCAGTGACACCATTGATCTAAAACTTTTGTCCCTCACTCGAAGAAGTGATCCACCCCTCACCAAAATTCTCAACCTCTCCTGTGCCAAGGTCAATTCCACAACACCTGGAGGCCGCTAAAGTCACACCAGTGCAAAAGGTGACAAATCCACACCAAGGAACTATCTTCGCATATCTATACTTCCACCCCCTCTCCAAAGCTCGGTGAATGGATGGTAGAGGATCCACTATCAAACTACCTGCAAAAGTACGATCTACTCTGCATTCAGCAACACAGATTTAGGAAAGGACACAGTACGTCGATGGCCCTACTTGATTTCTCTAGTGAAACTCACAAAGCCTTGGATAAGGGTTATTTAACAGGAGCTGTTTTCATAGACCTCACAAAGGCCTTTGACACTGTTCACCATAGCCTTCTAATCTCTCGTCTGCTCAACATTGGGCTAGCCAAGAGACCTGGAGCCTGGGTAAAAAGTTACCTGGCACAACGTTCTCAAACAGTAAAAATCTCTGAGGTTCTCTCTGACTCCAAACCGGTCCTCTCTGGTGTCCCCAAGGGCTCAATCTTAGGTCTTCTCCTATTCAACCTATTTCTAAACTTGCTTCCCAAATCCTGCCCTGAAAAATTAATACTGTATGCTGATGACACTGTAGTTCTCTCCTCCCATAAGGATCCAGATCCACTATGACAGAGCTTGCAGCTTGCTTTCTCATGTGTTGAAAAGTGGTTCCTTGAGCACAAACTGGTCCTAAATCAAAAAAAAAAAAGTCATGCTTTTAGCCAGTCATCAAAACAGAAATAGGCATACTCCACTCATCATAAAAACTTCTCTTGGAAATACACTAGAACAAGTGAACACCTTCAAATACCTTGGTATCACTTTTGACGAATGTCTTACTTTTTCGGCCCATATCGATAACACTGCAAAAACAGTGCACCAACGCATTGGAATTTTGTACCGGAACTGCCAATTTTTCAACCAAGCTGCCTTGAGAATTGCTGTTCAAAGCTCCATCACCTCAATCATAGACTATGGTCTAATTGTCTATGGCTCAGCTACTACCACTGCACTAAAGCGCATCTCAACAGCACTAAACAAAACCTGTTGACTCCTCACTGGTGCACAGAGACGGACCCACACTTGTGACCTCTACATGGAAACCAGTTGGTTGCATCTTTCCAATCGCCTCATGTATCTCACCTGCATGATAGCAAAAAAATCAATCTTGGGACTCACTCCTCCATGTATCTGGGACCTGCTCTGCCTGAACAATGGCACTCGTACCACCAGAAGATCTGACCACCAACCTTCCCTTGTCCCTAGATGTCGGACTGCTCAGGGCCAAATATCTTTTACATACCATGCCCCTACCTGGTACAATGCCCTTAACCTGCCCTCCTTATCCTCCATGACATTGGGAGATTTCAAATCCATACTTTACACTCACCTCACAGCCTCCAGCTCCTGTGACTGCTTTGACTAAAGTCTCATCCCACTGAGTGCACTTACATTTGTTTCACTCAACCACCATGGTCTCCTCTTTGACAAAGACAACCTGAGTACCACTAACCTGGTTCTGTCTGCTCCTAAACTTCTTATTTCTCCCTCTCTTCCCTCTCAAGCTCTCCAATCCTTATTCCTTGCCCTTGAAACTGCCTCTGAGTTCCTTTTTCTTTTCTGTACATAAATGTTACTGTTTAAGTTGTGGCCTTGTTAAACGGCTTACTGATTGTTTGTAACACTGTCTACTATGTTTTTGTACTTAATGACATGAAACCTTTGTAAAAGAGCCTTGGCTCAAAGGTATTAATTCCTAGAACAATAAACTTCAAACTTCAAGTACGGTAAGCTGAAACTCCAAAATCTCGGCATGTACATGGCTTGCACAGGTGCTGCTTTAAATAATGACAAAGGTGTGATCAGGAGCACTTGCATTCTATCTGATCCCATTGAACTTACTATAAAATAATAAAATAATAAACATTGTGCTACTGTGGCAAAGAAGAATTCTCCTTAAAAACTGCAGTTCCAGCCAGCACAGTGGCACAGAGGGTTGCGGCATCTAGCCTTACCTCACATCATGTTGGCAACCTGGGTTCAGGAACAACCTCAGGTCAACAGGGAGCTGGCTAGGGAGGAGGGTAGTACCAGAATTAAGCCACCTGTCAGCTACTCTCCTCTCCTGGGGTGGACACTGTCCCTCCTGTAGTCCTGTCACAACCGGGTTGAGGTCCAGTGGTGGCGCAGGTGGGGAAGGGGGCAGCTAGTGGGGTGGGGTGCTCCACAGTGCCTGGCATGCACATGCCTCCACACATGTACATCAGCACCCCAGAAGCGCGTGAGCAGGGATGGAAAGAAAAACAAGAAAAAAAACTCCAGTTCCGCTATAAAGGAAGCAAGCATCACCAAATGTCTGAGTTGCATCTATGTCTCCACTTTCCCAGGATGTCTCTGGCTATACAGTAAAATACATATGCGATACAGTGAAACACATACATCATATAGTGAAATATTTACATTATATAGTGAAACGCATACACAATGTAGTGAACCACATACACTATCTACTGAAATATATACATTATATAGTGAAATACATATACCGTATACTGAAATGCATATATCATATATTATATATTATACAATGGCATGGAAAATGTAGCTTTCCAATTGGTCAACCTGGCACTGGAGCTGTGATGTTATCCTGGCATAACATCATGGCTCTAGTGCCTGCACAGTAATGACCACATTGAAAGAACCAAAAAACATCGCTCCGCTGTCTATGAACACCTTCAGCGCTCCCTGCTTAGCAGCTCTTTTAAGTGTTAAATATCCTCACTCCCCGCCCCACTTGAAATCAGTATAAATTAAAAAAAACAGAACTGTCCAAACCTGTCAGGTCACAGTTCACACTACCACCTTCTCTATACTGACTACTAACTGCCAAATTTAAAACAAAAATGACAATAGAACGGACGACTTCATGATCATCCCTTACTTCCCGCTGCCACACTCAGCCAGCACACATTTCACTACAAAAGCCTATTTCTCCTTATTGTGGAAACTGCAGCTTGTACTTCCATTTTGCCATGGTCTCCTGATTCCCTTCCCAGTACAAGAGTAAGTTAATACAAGAAACCATCAGACCTCATAAAGTTTAAAAAATACCTCTGGAAACATCCGCTTTTTACTCACTGATCGGCTCATACATGGTCCGGTGTGCACTTAAATTCACTCACTTTACGGTTCCACAACAAAAGCAGCCAGGATTTCAGTTACTTGAGTCTCCAGAAAACCACGATTAAAAGAGACACAGCGGGGGGTGGGTATGACGATGACAATATCTCACAGGTAGGGAGAGCACAGAGAGGGCTTACTCTGCATATTGCAGAGCCACAGTGACAGCAGCTCCACCTACAGGCAGTCAGTCAGCACTACTTTTTTTAAAGTATACTTCCCAATACAAAAAAACAGGCAAACATATACTTTAAAATGTACTTTTTTTATCTTTTCTTTTTTACACTCCGGGGCCATTGTATAAGAGGAATAATGTACTCCATGGTGTGTGTCGTGCTGGGATAATGTCACTTCTGGAGTGATTAGTCGCACTCAGCCTGCAGCCTCGTGCCTAATCACCCCAGGCGTAACATTATCTCAACATGACACACACTCTGTCGTGCATTATTCCTTTAGTGAAGCCCATACATTATATAGTAAAAAGCTTACATTACATAGTGAAATGCATACACTATATACTGAAATATACATACTGAGTACTGAAAATCCACATATACTATATACTGAAACAAATGCACTATGTACTGAAACATATACACTGCCTATTGAGATACATACACCACAGACTGAAAAAATCCACATAAACTATCTACTGAAACAAATACGCTATATATTGTAACACATACACTATATATTGAAAAAAAATCAGCATACACTATATACTGAAATAAATACACTACATATTGAAATACATACACTGTCTATTGAAATACATACACTACACATTGAAAAATCCACATGCACTATCTACTGAAACAAATGCACTATATATTGAAACATATACACTATGGCCATGATATTCAAAGGAGTTGCGCAATGCGCAACCAACTTGTGTTGGCACAAACACAGAAATGTTTTCCAGTGCCAGATTCAAACAGTAGTAATGCACAGCACAAAATCAAATGTGCCACTGCACAACAGTAATGTACACAGCACAAGTACAGAGGGGTCGTGCCCATGAATAAGCTGTGCAATGGCATATTCAGCTAAAATACAAGGCACAACTCTGGAGCAACCCACAGAATGTGCCACACAGAGCTGAGCACATATAAGGAGACTCAACCACACACACAGCAGAGGCGCAATCCAGGGAAGCATAAGCCATGGACTCAGGAACATTCATAATGGAACAGGTGATGTGGGTGGTGAGGAGGAGGGAGGAGGGAGGAATAGCAATGTGGCTGAGGAAGGGCCCAGCAGCAGTATGCCCAACTCAGACAGTACCGTGCCTGGCCCACATTCAAGGACTGCGGGAAGACAGAGATAGTTGTCCAGTACCATCCAAACAGGGCACTTCTGAGGCAGCTATGTGGGTTGTGCCATGATAAGCTGCAGGTACCCACCAGAAGGAGTCATGCCATAATGGTGGAGACCAAGGTGACAGCGATAATGTGCTTGCTCAACATGGGCACCTTCCAGACACCAGTGGGCACAACTGTTGGTATCTCACAGTCGGCCACATCCCGCCTCCTCACCCACTTCCTCAATGCTCTGCTGCCACATGTTTCAGAGTACATAAGATTCCCAAGCACACAGGCAGAGCATACAGCAAACATGCAGGAATTCCACAGGGTGGTGCACATGCCTGGCATGATGGGGCAATTGACTGCACCCAAGTGTCCATACCCGCACCACCTGGCCTGAAAGAGGCTGTATACCTGAACAGAAAGAGCTACCCCTCCTTCAACTGCCAGGTGGTGTACAATGCCACTGGGTGCTTCTTCAATGTGTGTGCCACACACCCTGGGAGTACACATAATGCATTCATATGGCACCTGTCAATCCTGTGCAAGTGGTTTGAGAGTGGGGTAATCCCCACGGGGCACTAGCAGGTGAGCAGGACAAGGGAAGAGGTGAAGGACAGGCTGTGCAGGGCAGCATTGGGTGGTGAGGGATGTGAACAGAAAAATGAGGGGTACAGGAAAGGGAAGGTGAATGGGAACAGTGCAGGGGGCATGGACAATGGTGCCTGGGCATGACAGACACAGATGGCATGTCAGGAATGGTTCCACAGCAGCAGTACAGTGGTGACCATGGCCAAGGCACACAGGGTGGTGAGAGGTTGTGATGTGAAGCAGAGGAGGTGGACATGGTAACAGGCTATGCCAGGTGTTAACCATCATATGTGTCCAGCCCACAGATGACAGTGCATACCCCCTCCAACACTGGCTGCTCACCCCCATCCAGTGGCCATCCAATGCTGTGGAGGAGCGGTACAATGAAGCACACATCGCAACACGCAATATCATTGAGTGAGTCTTTGGCATGCTCAGCATGCGATTCCTTTCCCTAGACAGATCCGGTGGTGCACTACAGTACAGCCCTGCAAAAGCCTGTGGCATATTCCTGGTCTGCCGCATGCTGCACAACATGGCCATTAACCATGGGATAGCTGTGCAGGTGAATGAGGGCAACAGCAGTGATGATGATGAGGAGGACAAGCTGGATGGGGTGTGCAGCCATCCCTGGGGAAGAAGGACCCTAGGCTGGTGGCCCATGCAAGGAGGCACAGAGACATCATCATGGAAGAGCACTATGGGAACTGCAGGTGAGGACCACACAGGGCAGCTGTGCATGCATGGCACACCACACATACAGACACACATTCACGGACATACAGGGATGCAGGCAGGGACACAGGCACACATGCAGAACACATAGGAGAACACACAGGCATGCATACCCATGCCCAAACAACATTTGGCCAGCACAGGTAGATGCACCCACCCAAGTGCCATGTGTTGGACACACATGTGGCCGACCACTGGTTGGCACATGCAGCAGTACTGCCACAGTGTGTGCAGCAGGGCACAGGGGACCAGGTGGGACACACAGACAGGTGTGGTAGATGAGGTGTCAACATACACAGAAGTACCTGCAGGTTGTGGCATGGATCAGAGGTTATGCACTCCACACAGGCAATGCCAGCACAGTGCTACACTCATCACACCTATGCTACATGATCCAGCAGAACTGCCTGCACACATGCTAGACATGACCCTGGCCACATGAATGCAACATCACATGCACAGGGGTGTACCCAGCCATGTGTGCAGGAGGCTAGAGCAGCAGGTAACAGGACCTGGCAGCACAACCAGCAGGCCTACCTTGTGGTGCCATGGCTGCCACGGCCATGTGGGAAGCCATGCCTGGACTGTGTGGTAGGCACTGGCTACTCAACAGCCACAGGTGGTGTCACCAATACGTTAACGGGGTAGAGGCCTGAGAATGCAACCAGGTCCTCACAGGTGTGTACAGATCGGCAAACAGGCCACTGATGGGTCTGGTCAGGGATGGGCATGGCAGTGGCTGGCATCAGCTGTGCTGGGGTCACCAGTCACCATGACCATAGTGTGGACATAGCACTACAGGGAATCCTGCATGCCCTGCTGTGCCCAGAGTAAGCCAGAGATGAAAATCCAGCAGCGATAGTCCCAGGAATGCCATCCAGTGATGTGGTCATGGCCTCTCACAGTTGCCCAATCTCACCAATAAGCTGGGCATGATCAAAGTCCGCACGCTCAGTCAGTTAATGCACCTCCATCCACAGTGCACGTATCTGTGCCTTGAGAATTGCTTGGTGGTTCTCAGATGCATGCAGCAGCCTGGTGTGCTCATCCAGCCTGTCAGAGCCCGACAGATCTTGGTGCTGCCACTGACATGCTGGGGATGTGGCAGCATGCCGTGCAACATCCCCCATCTGGGAATGCCACACAGGTGATCTCTCAGGTGGTGGGGAATAAGTGGGTGCACTGACAGTGGCCCCTGGGGGCTGCATAGAGGTCCACACAGTCCCCTGCTGTACACCAGCAGCCTGCTGGACCTGCCCAATGGCACTGGTGCCCACAGCAGCACCTTGACCAGGGCCAGCTCCAGCAGCAGTGCCACATGCCACTGTGAGGCCATGGGTTGGAGGGACATGCTTTGGTGCTGTACCACCCATGCTGGCTTCCGCTGCCTGTGTTGACAACTGCCCTCAGGGCGGTGTGACAAGTCTGGTGCTGTCCAGGATTAGGGTTCGGTCATCATTACGGTCACATGTTCCCCCCCTCCTGTGTCACAGGCGTGAGCACAGGTAGTTCATCTGGGAATAGGAGGTTGGCCAGTGGATCATCGTCACCCAGCTCTATGAACTCCACAAGCCACATACCACCATGGGGCCCCTGGTCTATGGCCAGAATGCTGGTTGACATTGATGGCACTGCATCGTCATGTCCCACATCACCGGTCTCATCCTGCATTGCACCTCTGAGGTGTAATGGAGCTGGAAGATGGAATGAGCAGTGCATGCTGTGCTGTATACTGTGCGATGTATGCATGAGCAACACAGGCATGCCAGGCCACACAGGCGGCTGTCTGTACAGCACTGCATGACAGGGCATCAATGCAAGAGGAGAGGCACAGGACATGTCAATCACATTGTATAGCTGCTCAATGCTGTGCTGCATGTGTACATGGCCAGCAAGCATAGCACCCCCTTGCCATGCCCCCTGTTGTGTGGTGCACCGCAGCCTGTGACCGCCGTGGCCCTGCATGTGATAGCACATACCACAGTGCCCACAGAGCTGTAGGGCATGTAGGGTGCCACACACACCCTGAACCCCTTCCAACCCTCCCATCACATGACCCAGCTAGCAGACACACTGCCCACAGGGGCAAGGGATGTGCACATTGTGCCCATGCGCTGCGTGCACCACACCATGCCACAACGTTCAGGGTACACAGCACACCCACAGTGCACCAGGCACATCAGGGGCATGCACACACCCTCATCCCACAACACCCGCTGTCATACTCAAAGTGCTGTGATGGGCTGCCACCTGTCTGGAATCCCCCTCCCGGGACACCCTCAATGGCTGCCCAGCTGATGGTGGCTGCAACAAGCTCCTCCCCCACTGACAGGACAGATGCCATAGCTGGGCCACCACCCGTCCAAGTGCGGTATGCCCTGATAGCGGCAACCTTATCCTTTATGTGCCTCTTGCCAGTGCCCATCTTCTTTTTGCACTCCTGTACACTGTGGTTGTTGCAGCTGTGGGCATTGACATACGTCGCCACCTCCTCCCACATAGCGGAACACTTCTGCGTGGTCCGAGTGGCCCTACTCAGTAGGTCCCCCCTCTCTAGGTATGCCTCAAACAGGGCCTACGTTTCATCCTTCATGAAGTTTGGTATGCGCTTCCTGGCAGGCACTTGTTCCTCAGCTCCTTCAGTCTCCGACATGTTGTGACCTGTGAACAGTAAGTAAGATGGTGCACAGATGAGCAGCATGGTAGTGTTTCATGCCACAGTGCAGCAGTGACTCCCAGCATAGCAGTAACAGCAACCAACACACTGTGGACAATCTTACCTTACTGGCTGCAATACCTGTCAGTGATCAGTGCTGTGTTGTGGCACTTACATGGCTCAACTCATGCAAATGAGGCTGTGTACAACTGGTAATGAGATGCTAATGTGAGTGATTGCACCTGGCATTAGTTCATGAGGCTATTTGCATACTATGGCTGAATATTGTGGAATTGCTCCTTGCACAACGGACTTTGGCATGCACAACATGATTGTGCTGGAGCAATCCACAGGTGCACTTCTGGCACATGCATGATGCACCTATGTGCACCTGCCATGCATGACGGCAGCAGGGCACTGTCCCATGTCATGTATCACACAGCCGAGTATGCTGTGCGTGCCTGTTCTGTCATGCATGCATCTGTGGGAGCATGCTGCACATGCGGCACAGATGCGCTGTGTTGCCATACTGTACAAGTGGCCCTTTTGCGTGATGCCAGTGACCACGCATGGGTGGTCGCTGCACCACTGACATGCAGCATGTGTGGCGCCACTTGCCCTTCTTAGCATGGTGGCTCCGATGGCCTACATGTATGTGGGTCAGGAACATGACCCCGATCTCCCACCTGCACTTCTGGCATTGCGCATGTGTGTTATTGTGCAACAGGCCATGGCAGTGCACATCAATTGTGCATCTGCATGCTGAGTGATTTTGGGCTGTGTGTTTCTGTTGTGCATGTGTGCAGCATTGCTACACATGTTTCCAGTGCATGCCATATTGCTCTGCGGTACCAGTGCTTAGCACAGATAGTATGGCGTGGTCGGCAGGACAGGGGAGACGGGCCAGGAACTGGTCTGAGGTCGAGATGGCCAACATGGTGGCTTTGGTGCAACCCCTGGTGGACCAGCTTTTTGGGACAGGGGAGCTGCATGAGACTAGGTCCCAAGTATGAGCCTGTGTGGCAGAGGGCCTTGAGAGATGAACAGATGTTGCACAGATGGGTGAACAGTGTCACCACCCATATGGGGAACAGTGGCACCATGACCCTGAGTGGCTAAGGAGGCTGCAGGAACATGCCCGATGAGGTTCAGTCCCACAACCAGGTAGGTGTCAGTGCATTGTGCATTGTACATGCTGCCACTGACTATTATTATACCTAGTGGTTGTGCTGCCTGTGCATCTGCACCTGCACACAGTGGTCCCTGAACTGGTGAGGGGGTTGTCCAGTGGTGGGGCACCACGTGCCTGTGTATTGCAAGGAGCCAGAGGCCCTGACACCATACCCTACACATGGGACAGGGACACTGCACAGGCTGCAGTGGCACTGTGCGCTGTGTCCAGCCTGTTGGTGAGGGTTGTCCATGGCATGCCACTCATGTTCCTTTCTGTCTATGTTCCCTCCACAGGGCCGAAGGTGCACAGGAGGGCCAGGTAGGATGCTGCTCACATGGACCAGCTCCATGAAGCTGTTGCTGTGGCAGGGTCAGTGCAATGGGTGGCAGGGAAGTGTGTGCAGCCTGGGGTGGTTGACTTTGCAGTACCTGGGATGGGTGGGGCTGATACATCTCCAGAATACTGCCAACATGCAGGTCTATGGCATGAGCTGGCGCACTGGTACTGCTGCCTGTGTTGGTCATCGGCATGGGTGACTCTGACATGTGCATAACCTCTGTGTGGTGGCATCCTTTTGCTGTCACTGGTGATGTGTGTGTGTGTCCCATGGTGGGCACATGTGGCTGTTGGATGGTTCTCATCTTGCTCATGGGGCCTTGATCCTACGCTTTGGGACACCTGTGCACAGGGGTGGGTGCATGGCACTCACTGGCGTGCCACCCACTATGTCTGTGGGATGCAGACAAGGTCTGCTGTGGCTGTCCACTGTGCATGTGCTGTTAGAAGAATCATCCATGGGAGGGCACCATAGCTGTCCTTTGCTCACACAGCCCTCAAGGGGGGTGCCTTCTGCTGTGTGCGGCCTGTCACATAGTGATTGATCTGTGTTCCCCTTTCATAAGTTGTGCTGAGCCAGGTGGTGGACAGTGGCATGTTGGTGTCCTCGACAGAGGTCTTCTACAGCTACAGCTCCTGATATTGCGGCTCATCACCTGCCCGGTTGTACACATCCTCTTCAGCCGGAGACGTCTGGCAGCCACAAGGGGGCTGGTCCCAAAGGTGCGCAGGATGCGCCTGGCATTGAGAAGGCTACAGTGATAGCCAGTGGACTTTGTACAGAGTACTCTTTCCTCCCTCCCCTGCCCTCCACCCACCTGGATTGTTGTTTGTTTTCCCCTGTATACCCTGCAATGTCCCCTGCCCATTCCACTTGGTGCTCCTCATTCTGTTTCATTGTGTGTTGTCCCATTACCTGTTGCTGTGTTTGCCCTGTTGGCACCGCTTTTTATGATTCTGCTTTTATGTTCTGCATTTTCTAGTAAAGAGTGTTCTACCTTATGCCTGTGTGTTTCTGTGTCTCCTTCTCATGCATACTGCTGCACTGTGCTACTGTTATTCATTGCTATGGTTGGGCAGGTCCCTGTCTGTGCACATGCTGTTCCCACTGTGTGGTTCTGTTGGGTGCACAGTGGCCTGTGTGCCACGTTTCTTTGTGTCACTGAACCTTGGGTGTGGGCTATGCACCTCCCCTGTGCTTGGTATGGTGCCATGAGTCCTGTCTGCCTGTGTTGGACTATTCTCCCCCAGCCATGGTGCTCATCCCAATACCAGTGTGCTGTGTGGTGCTGTGTCCTGTTTCCATGTGTGTCTGCATGGCGTGTCTGTCACATGGCCTGGCTCCTGTGTGGCAGTGTGGCTGTGGCACACTGTACATGAATGGTGCCTTCACACAGTGGCTGCAGCATCTTCCCATCCCGTGCTGGCTGTCGGGGCCATGGACATGGGGTAGACAGTTCCTGCAGCTGTCTCTTCCATAGGTTGTCCATGCTCTATCACATAGCTCACCTGGGTCTGTTTGGTGCACTGGGTATTGCCCATGGCAGTTGGGCCCTCTGCCTGTCCTGTGCCACATTCACATTGTCCCCATGTGGTTTGCCCCTGCAACCCCTGCCATGCTACTGTTCCCTGCCTGTGTTCCCTTGTGCATGCTGGGCCTTGCTCCACCTGCTATTTTCAGCATGCACACTTGTTCCTGCACAGTCCGGGTTGCTCAGGCACATGTCTGGTTGTGCAGTGATGAATTTGTGCTATTTTCAATGTGTTTTTCGCAGGTGCATTTCTGTGGCGCATCTACTGAACATGGCATCATTTTGCTTTTCTGCATCTGGGTTATGCTGCACATCCCATTACGCATGTTCAGGGTGCACCTTTAAATATCAAGGCCTATATATTGAAATACATACACTATCTATTGAAATAAATTTACTACACATTGAAAAAACCTGCGTACACTATATACTGAAACAAAAACTCTATATATTGAAGCACCCAGCTTGCTTCTCACAAGCCTAATTGTTCTCTCTCTTATCCCCCTGTCTTATCAACACTAGGCCCATCCATCCCCTTATCCTTCCTTTCCCAGCCTCAGATAGAAGCTCACTACCCCTGGGTTATGACATCTTACCATGCCCTGTACTGTATAGCATTCAATCCCAGGGCTCACACATACTCCTTTTCTCCATCCACCTTCTATACATCCCATTTTACCAACTCCTCTCTGTGCACTGTGCCCTCCTAGCCTTTCTCCCCCTACTTCCCTCCCTTCCCCCCCTACCTTCACCTCTACCTAGTGTATTTTTGTTTTCTTCTGTTACTTCCTCCAGTAACCTTAGATAACCTGCTTTATCATCCTATAGACACTTCTATGTATGTAAATACCCTGTAATCTGTACAATATCTGTATAATTCTATGCACTGTACGTATGAACTTCTTTTTCTTCTTTTCCTCTGTAAACAGTATTATCTATATTGCCTTGTAAATACCTGTGTTGACCTGCATATACAATTGCTCATGCTCCACCCAGGTCCATCTTGCAAATGAGCTTCTGCTCAACGATGAACGCCTGGTTAAATAAAGGCTTGACTTACATGATCTATTGAAACATTCTGCATACTCTGCATACTGAAAGAAATACATTACATATTGAATTATATGCACAGTATATTAAAAAATCCACTTGCACGACATACTGAAACAAATACACTACGTAGTGAAAGACATACATTTAAGCAATAAGGCACAACAGGTTGTGGGTTATTAGGGACTTACCCACGCCTTGTGTGGTGTGTCACAAGGCGCAGTTGAGTGACTTAACCACACAAGAAGTTGGTAAATCACCCATTAACTCACACTCTAGAGTGCCTTATTGCGATTATACAATGCATCCATATGTAAAATTAATTTAAAATGTGTTTACTTATTTTTTTTTTATAAATGCCATTCCTCAGCTGTGGGTTATGCAGGATTTATCCACAGTCATGTGACATGTTTTGACCAATGAGGTTTCAGGATTTTCACACACCATTGTATAATATGTATTATGAACCGGCGATCGTAAATGGAGAAAGCTGATTGGCCGAGAGGCTTTGGAAGCCGTGATGATATCGGGCTACATCATCACGGCTTCAGAAAACCTCCTCCGTCACCAGCCTTCACCGGCAGATAAAAAATCATTCCGACAACAACGGGCAGCCACGCTGAACTTACAGTCGGCAGCAGCAATAGCTCCTCACGCACTCCCGCTGCATCATTCTTTACACAAAATTTCCCAGTCAGCTGCTCCTGTTCGCTCCGCAGTGGTCTTACAATCTGGACATAAAATAAAGCACTGAATTCACCTGATGTAAAAAAAATATTTCATTACTCAAAGTAATGTTTGCCTTTTAAGCTAAACACGAGACTCCGAGCATGCATGTCATCTGTGGCAGACACTGATGCGCTTCCTCAGAGTCACGGCTTTAGTTTTCAAAAGCACTTCCCAACTAAATTAACACTCGTTTTAAGCACTACACTGGTATTTTGACATCAGGGTGAACTTATAAATTAATTTCTATGTTCAGAAAATACATGTCAAAAAAAGTGATTTCTTGTCATGGGTTGCCAGCACCATTCCTGCTCGGGAATTCAGAACCTTGTCACCCGCTGAACAAGTAACTACAAATTTAAAAAAAAATTAATTCAATTCACAACCTAGTTCTTCCTCATTCTAACAAAGCATTACAATAAGGCCACCTACCACCCACATCAAAAACTAAATGGACTATATTATTTCAATGTATCCCTACACATTACAAAATGCATTACTAAAACATTTTAGAAGCTTTTTGTAAAATATTTTATTGATACATATATGCAATCCAGTTCATAATAGCAATAATGCACTCCAGGGTGTGGTATATCGTGGGATATCATCACTTCTCGGGTCGTTGGATGCACTCGGCGCCTCGTGCCCAACCACCCGAGGCGTGACGATATCCCACGATATACCACACCCTGTCGTGCATTATTGCTTAATTAAAATACATACACTATAGACTGAAAAATATACATACACTATATACTTAAACAAATACGCTACATACTGAAATTAGCCCCACCCCTGAATTGGCCTGCCTCTGCACTCATTTCCTGCTGCATTCAGAGAACTGCTGGTCTGGTAAGAGGATGTCTAAAGCTGCTGAGCAGAAGGTAAACAAAACAGAGCTATCTCTTATTCTGCTTCTTTATGGGATTTTCCATCTTGTTTTGCTTGTTCACCTTTAATCAAATTTCAGAATCCTGTGATGTGACAAGAAACTTTTAGAACTAATTCGAAAATACAGTAGTTTATTCTTTTAATTGAGTGCTGCCTTCATTTACTGTTAAAAACACACTTGTATGTGAAGCTAATACTTAGAATATTCCTAACATATCTCTCTCATACCATATAAACCTAGGGGACTGCATGCATTTTTCTAAATTAATTTTGATCATATTTATGTGTAATTAATTGTTGTGTTAGTCCAGCAACGTATCTGAGCTAAATGTATTTATTTATTTTGTTTTTGTTTGGGAAGCACTGCAGAAACTGATAGTGTAAGCCACAAGCTTTCCTAGTTTGTACTCTATAGAGTTTGTTTTGATTTAGTTTTTTGTTTTTATTTTAATGTTTTGTTTAATAAAGGTCCTTGGTTAAGAAACAAAAATACGTATTTTTTGCAGCAATCGCTCATGGCTTAGTTCTCATGAGGAGCTCAAATAGCATATGCATGATTTGTACATTTCTGTTCTGAATAACTAGTGGCATTCACAATCCCTAGCCTCCCCATTATATATCTGCAGGGCACTGAAAGGTGAAGAGAGCTTTGCCAGGCACTGGGTCTCCACTAATAAGCCTGCCTTTGTCTAGCTGCATAGTGCATAGTTACCCTGCTTATATGATATGACTGTATTATTGGGTTTGAGATTCCCAAACTGTGTTTTATTTCTTTCTTTTTCCATAGAGATTTTTAATCTCGTTAGTCACCCTGCAACCCCCTTGTCCACTGACCTGTCCAGCCCCAAGACCTAACATCCCCAGGACTTACCTGCTCTGAGATCCTCCATGGTCACCCCACTCACACCCATATGGTGGGGCAAGGAGGGGGAGGGCCATTCACAAGGAGACACATATTCGGAAAGGAGCAGAGTCTAGTTAGTAGTGCAGATCATGTGACAGTTTGATGGATTATTCTGACATTGGAGGTTTTCTACCTTTGGTTTTATCTGCTGGGCAGTCAAGCATGCATTGATGCCAGTGCATGTAAATGCACATACTTGCTTTGTGCCTGCCTGAGCCCTCTCCCTTATGCAACTCCACTGTTCTGCCAGTCCTCCTCATCTAGGTGGCTGTTGAAAAGTGGGGTGGTCAGACTCCCCCTCCCTGATAGGATAGCAGTCCCAGAGATGCTTAACCATCGCCCCCCCACTTGAACCCTGTGCGACCCAGTTCCACCCCAAAACTGGTCAACTGGCATGGGAGGCAGTACAGCTACCACAAGCTGCTAGGCAGCCCACTAGACTATGTTTTTATAAGTAAATAAAGACAGCACTCAGATGAAAGAAGGAAGAAATGTATTTTAACTACAGTTGTTATAAACATATTAAGTCACTTCACAATGTTCTGAAATTGAATAAAAGTTTTTCAAGCAAAATAACATCACAAAATACATAAAGAGATAATACAATCCTATTTTGTGTACTTTCTGCATGGCATCAGCCAGGACTTTTAGTCAGTTAGGGCCCCATTTTCAGAAGTTTGACACAGCGCTAAACATCTATGCACCACATTATGTGGGAACAGCATGGTTGGATGGGTGCCATATTCAGCAGCCCCTGTTGCTAACCTGATCACATGCATGTGTATATGTACTACTGCAGCCATGCAAAGGAGGGACCCCCTCCTGCATACAGAGCACAGTGCTGTATAAAAAGTTATGAAAGGGCTTAACAGCTGAAATTGCAATGTTTACCAGTTCCAAAAATCCTCCCCTCATTTCAGCACACAATGGTGTGCATTGTCATCCCACAGCTGGTCACCATTCTGATGCCACCAAGTAGTATAATAAAATGATCTCTGACATTGAAGGGTTCCCCACCTTGATTGCATTTTAAATAGCCCCAATTATTATAGTAAAATTTTCAATGGTATCTAGCCGAACCCCCACCCCTGATCAACTAATCCCCAATCAGCCACAAGGTAAGATCAATACTTTCTCTGCATGACTTGCCTGATGTCCAGACCAGGGCTCCCCCTGTGGCCCAATTAGCAGCCTGGCAAGAGCTGTAATTCTTCCATACCACATTCTTAATGTCAGTGGTTCTCCCCATCCCATTAGTATGATACACAGCCCCCACCGACCCACCCATCAAGTACTGGCCTACTACCATGGCCTCTACTGTCCCCAACCTATGGTGTACGCAACCCTGTGATGGCGACCAGCACAGACCCTCTACTCACATTCATAGCAGCTACCAACTGATTGACAGTTCACGATCAGATGATTAATGAAGTAAAAGTTATTTATACAGTAGGCATGCAATCGTGAACATAGAAACATAGAATTTGTCATCAGAAAAGGACCTCTTGGTCGACCTAGTCTGCTTAGATGTTCCCTGCCTTATCTTCCTCCTCACATTCTGTCTGGTCTCCATCGACCATCCCACCTCCCTGCCTCTTCTCTAATATACCACTATGTCTATGCCAGCATGCTTGAAGCTCCCTACTGTTTTAGCCTCCACCACCTCAGCTGGCAGCCTGTTCCAGGCATTTACCACCCTTTTAGTAAAGAAATATATCCTCACATCTCTCTTGACCCCCTCAACTTCATTGCATTCCCCCTGGTCCTGGTGGTCTTTCACATTTGAAAGAGACTCACCTGGACCCTGTTCACTCCTGTGAGATACTTGTAGGTCTGTATTATGTCACCTTTCTCTCTCTCCTCTCTTCCAGGGTGTACATGCTGAGATCACTCAGCCTCTCCTCCTAGAGCTTCTCATGCAAACCCTGCACCATTTTAGTTGTCCCCTTGTGAATTTCCTCTACCCTGTCTATTTTCTTTCTGAGGTTTGTTCTCCAAAACTGCACGCAGCACTCCAGGCAGGGTCTCACCAGTAAGCAATACAGCGCATCACCACCTCCATCCTCCTGATGGAGATACCCCTCGCTATGCAACCCAGCATTCCACTAGCCCTACCCACTGCTTTGTCACAGTTCCACCTTGAGGTACTCAGGCATAATAACCAAGGTTCCTTTCCTGTTTATTGACTGTCAATAACTCTGCTCATCCTATACACAGGTCTTGGACCCCTATGCCCTGGTGCATGATTTTGCACTTTTTGATATTGAACCCAACTGCCATGCTTTTGACCAATCCTTGAATTTCACAAGATCCCTGCACATTCTCTCCACCCCATCCTGAGGGGCCACACTATTGCAAAGTTTGGTATCATCTACAAAAAGGCATACCTCCCCCTTCAGTTCTTCCGCAATGTCCCCTACATTGAATATGATTGGTCCCATTACTGAGACCTGAGGTACCCCACTGGTCACTCTCCCATCATTTGAGTGAGTACTGTTAACCACCACCCTCTGTCTCTTAGTCTTTAACAAGTTACTAACCCAATTCATCACTTTGAATCCCACCCTAGGCTGTTCAGTTTTTTTATCAGCCTCCTGTGTGGCAGTGTCAAAGGTCTAGCTTAACTCCAGATTAATCATGTCCACTTCCCGTCCCTGATCTGTTTCTCTTCCCCCTGTGAATCTGTGCTACCTGTGGTCTTGCAGCCCACTGGATTCAAGATACTCTGTCTTTCCTTCAGTATGGATTCCATTAACTTCCCCACGACTCAAGTAAGACAGACCAATCTATGGTTGCTAACCTCCTCCATGCACTGCCACTCTAACAGAATGGGACTATGTCTGCTCTTCCAGTCCTCTGGAACCACTCCTGTTTCCAGTGAATTGTTGAATAATGCCATGAGTAGTGTAGCAAGCACCTCCCTGTCTAGTTACCTTAATACCCTTGGGTGTATCTATCTGGTCCCATGGCCTTGTCCATTTTCAAATTTGCAAGTCCCTTCAATACTCTTGCCTCTGAAAATGGACTTATGTAAATTTCCCCAGTCCAGTGTCCCTGCTGCTCCTTGGTGGTCTATCCCTGTTTCTTTCCACTGTGAAGTCTGAGCAGAAGTACCTGTTCAGGATATCTACTTTTTCTTGATCCTCCTCTGTGTAGTCTCTGTCATCCTTCTCATACTCACACTCCCTCCCCTTGCCTTTCTTTCCTCGCTTGTGTACCCAAAGAAAGTCTTGTCTTCTTTTGCTACCCCTTTGGCTATCCTTCATTAGGTTTGAGCCTTTGTTCCCCTCACTAGCTTACCTGCTTCCCTCTGTTTTACATGGTACACCTCTCTATCCTCATCCTTCTGTGTTTCTTCATACTTCCTGAATGCCACCCTTTTTTCCTTCACCTTCATAGCAACTTCCATGCAGTACCATAATGGTTCTTTTTTCCTCCTGCTTTTGCTCACTTAATTCATGCAGATGCTGGTTGCCTTCCCTATGTCTTCCCTTAATTTCCACCACTGTTCCTCTACCCCTACCTAGCAATCCTTCCCTACTAGGCTGCTTCTGAGGTAGTCTCCCATTTCTTTAAAATCCAACCTACTAAAGTCCAGGACCCTGGTCTTTTTGTGGCTTGCCTCTGCACCCGTCTTACTGTTGCGCCACACTGTACAGTGATCACTGGTTCCCAGGGGACAGCCCACTGTGATGTAACAATGCACTATCACAGCCTCCAGTAGGACAAGTATTCAGAGGAGCAAAGGGAAATAGCATGCCCCAAATAGTATAGTGCCATTACCCCATGAGTTATATTCAGATCTCAGTATGCTGATCAGCCCATATGGCAGGAAAGGTGCTAATGGGCCATTTGCATGCCATTATGGGCTCACTAACATCTTTGCACAATGCCTCTGTGCATGATTGCTTGGAGGCATTGTGCAGAGCAGTGCCAGCCCCCACCTCCTGATCACCATTCAGATGCCCCTTAGTTTTTTAATAAATAATAAAGTGGGCAGGCTAAGTCCTCACATCTGATTGGTTCTTACCTGTGCATCAAATCCGTTCAATACACAGATAAAAACAAGATCTGAAAACAAGGGCCACAGTGCAGAAACATAAATCAGTGTGCCATAAGAACACTGAGATTTGAAATGCTGACATTGTTTTCTCTTTTATAGTAACGACAGAAACATTCAAACAGCCACTAGTAACCATTTTTTAATACAGTACCATGCATAGACAGACATTTAGCATGCAAATTCCAATTTAAGATAGTAACTGTTGCTTTACGGTGACTTACCTATGATTGCCTAGATTGCAATACTGCTCAATCAGAGTGCTTGCTCCTGCAGTCTGTTTCAAAATCGCACTCTGCCCCGATAGTTGTAACTCACAATAAATGTCTAGTAAATCCTCAGTAAAGTAAACTTAAGCCTTACAAATAATGACATATGTATTTGTTTACCTAAGAAAACACTTTCCTGCTGACTTTTCCCAGCTGCTTCTCTGAGTCCCCATCCGCTCCTGTTGCCTATCTGCTCCTGCTGTCTCTGCTGTCCATCACACTCACATATTTTTTTTATATGTAATTTCTGAGTTTTTGTGGGTTTTCTCCTAATCCCTACATGCTTGCATCTCTAATGTTGCATCTGCATGTGGAAAGATGCGTGTGCATGCCATTTGGGATGCTCCTCCCTTCCAGTCGTGCCATTGACCACCTGTGCCAGCTCTGAAATTCTATTCAGTGACAGCAGGACTACGGGTGGGTGGCCCCACCTCTTATCCAGGAGAGGTGAGCCAATGCTCTATCCTATTCCCATCTCCCCGATGCCTGCACTCCTACATGCTTGCATCTCTAATGTTGCATCTGCATGTGGAAAGATGCGTGTGCATGCCATTTGGGATGCTCCTCCCTTCCAGTCGTGCCATTGACCACCTGTGCCAGCTCTGAAATTCTATTCAGTGACAGCAGGACTACGGGTGGGTGGCCCCACCTCTTATCCAGGAGAGGTGAGCCAATGCTCTATCCTATTCCCATCTCCCCGATGCCTGCACTCTAGTGACCCAAGGTCATTCCCGGACCTGGGTCACCGGCGTAGCGTGAGGTGTGGCATCCAGCACCTCAACCCTCAGTGCCACTTGACTGGACTATGCTCCCAGTTTTAAATGTAATCCCCCCCCCCACACACTTCAAACTGAGCTTCCAACTCCATTCACCCAGTAAACTATGGGAAAGGGAATATAGCTGCGGCTTGCTAACGTCTGTTTTGTATTCTACAAGTAGGATGCTCACTTGTAGTAGGGAACATGCCAGAAAGAAGCAAGTGCTTCTGGTCTCCAATTCCAGTCACTCAACAACTGCACTCCATCATGGGAAACAGAGTGTCTGCTGGCTCCTGCAGTACATGTTTGCTTTTAAAAAAAAGAAAAATAAACAAAACCACCCTCAACACTTACTGTCCCACCCAAGCTTTATCCTCAAGAGCATAATATTTGCGTGGGGGTCATGGATGCTAACAACATGACATCATTATCTTGTAGGCGGAAGGACTATTTTGCCACAAATTTGCATAAACAAATGCATTTATTTTACATTAAACTTGATTTTACTTACTGTATAAAGTAAAAAAAAAATAAAGAACTGTAGTCAATTTTTTTAAGTGCAATAAGACACTCCGGGGTGTGCAATGAACAGATATTACCAAATGCCCAGGGGCTGAGGGCACTCGGCCTGTAGCTTCATGCCTCACTACACCCCTGTGCATGTTGTAATATCTGTTCAATGCACACCCATCATGTCTTATTGCTACATGATCTCTGACATCCAGTAATTCCCCGTCATAGTCTGATGTCACTGATTAGTATATTAAAATGATGCCTGGCATCTAGTATTCCCCCTAACCCAAATCACCATTCAGATGCTCCTGATTAGTATATTAGAAGGATGCCTGGCATCTAGTTCACCCTCTGATTGCAAGTCTGAGCCCCCTCCCCATTCCATCCACTCAGGTCCTTCTACCCCCTTCCCCACGGTGGCCCATAAATTAGCCCTTCTGCCATCCCCCCGCAACTGTGACAATGACAGGCCCAGCCCCTCTGCTCACCACCTCAGCTCACCACTGTCTGAGTTACAGGGAATGAGCAGACACCTACTATAGAAACAGATGTTCTACAGTAGTCGTGCGCTCACTCCCTATCACTCAGACAGTGGCCAGCCAAGGTAATGAGTGGAGAGGCTGTACTAATCACAGTCACAAGGAGGGGGCTGCCATCTTGGGTAAGTGGGGGGCCAATGGGGAGGGGTGGAGGGATCTGGTTGGATGAGATTGGGAGGGGGTTCAGATTTCCAATCAGTGAGTGGGGCTGCTAGATGCTAAAGATCACAGAAAAATAGAAACATAGAAATGTAGACGATGGCAGAAAAAGACCAGCGGTCCATCCAGTCTGCCCCTAGTTCCCTATTAAACCATGGGAACTATTGTCCATACAAGGTACTATCTTTCACTATCTACTCCCCTGTTCCCCTCCCTAATACTACCACCCTGAGTAACCACTGTACCCTTCACTTTGTCACAGCCATGCTTGAAACTATTTGTGGTTTTGCCAGGTGCTGGAAGTAGGGGTGCTGGGGGTACAGCAGCACCCCCTTGCTTGACTTACAATTCCCTTTGGCTTCCTATAAATTTTTGATCAATGGCTTTCAGCACCCCCACTATAAAAATTGTTTCAGTGCCATTTTGGTGCTCACCATCTCTGTCAGCAGACTGTTCTACATTTCCACCACCACTTCTGTAAAATAAAAACTTTTTAATACCCCTCTTGAACCACCCTCCCATCAGTTTCCACTCATGCTGCCATGTCCTTGAACTGTTACTCATGCTAAGTAGTTTTTTCTCAGTTCACCTTGCTTATGTCTTTCAGAAACCTGAAAGTCTCTGTCATATCACTCCTCTCTTGCATGGTCTTCAGTGAATACATGTTCAGTGTCTTGAGCAGATCCTTGTAAGATCTGTCCTGCTTTCTCTGAATCATCCTGATCACCCTTTGTTACACAATAATTTGCCAGCAAAGGGAGACCATGTGGTCCATCTAGTTACACCATCTCCTGCCTGTCCTTATCTTTCTTGAGGTGAGGACTCCAGAACTGGGCAGAGTACACCTGGCGCAGCCTCACCAATGATCTATAAAGAGGCCGTAATGCCTCTTTTCTTCTACTATCTGAACCCCTTCTGGTACATCCTAGCATCCTATTTGTCTTCCTAGAGGCCTTACTGCACTGGCATGATTGTTTAAGGGAGTCACTAATGATGACTCTTAGGTCCCTTTCCTCAGCTGTAGTGCTCAGCTTTATCTCTCCCATCCAGTACTCTTTCCTGGGGTTCTTGTTCGCTAGAAACATAGAAACATAGAATTTGACGGCAGATAAGGACCACTTGGCCCACCCAGTCTGCCCATTTCCCTACCTAATGGATAAGCTGCAGATTCTAGTTAACCAGCAGCCTACTTCTTCCTACCCCAACCCCCTAGAATTGCATTATGACTGTCCCATGCATGCTTAAATTCCACCACTGTTTTTGACTCTACAACCTCCTCCGGAAAGCTGTTCCATGCATCCACAACCCTCTCTGTGAAAAAATACTTCCTTAAATTACCTCTGAGCCACCCCCCATCTTCAAATTGTGCCCCTTGTTCTTGCACACCTCTTTTTTTGAAAGATGCTACCTTCTTGGACTTTGTTGATTCCCTTGAGGTACTTGAAAGTTTCTATCATGTCCCCCTCCCTCCTTTCCTCAAGGCTATACATATTAAGATCCTTAAGTCTTTCTTCATATGTCTTCTGGTGCAGACCCTGCACCATTTTAGTTGCCTTCCTCTGGACAGCTTCCATCCTATGTCTTTGCGGAGATTGGGTCTCCAGAACTGCACGCAGTACTCCAGATGGGGTCTGACCAGCTGTCTGTACAGAGGGATAATAACTTCCTGTTTTCTACTGGTGATGCCTCTCCCTATGCATCCCAGTATCCATCCAGCCCTCCTTGCTTCCCTCTCACATTGCTTGCCCACCTTTAGGTCATCTGATATGACTACCCCCAGGTCCCTTTCCATTTTTGTTGTTGTTAGTATCTCACCCCCATTGTGTACTCTTCCCCTGGGTTTTTGTTTTCCAGGTGCATTACCTTGCACTTCTTAGCATTGAATCTAAGCTGCCATACATTTGACCATTCCTCTAACCTTGGCAAGTCCCTTCTCATCCTTTCCACCCCACCTTGTGCATCAACTCTGTTGCAGATCTTTGTGTCATCTGCAAAGAGACATACTTTTCCTTCCAGTCCCTTTGCAATGTTGCTTATAAAGACATTGAAGAGGACCGGTCCTAATACTGAACCCTACGGTACCCCACTAGTAACCCCCCTTTCTTCAGAGTGGACTTCATTTACTATTACTTCTTGTGTCCTATTCTCCAGCCAATTCTTTACCCAGGCTATCATCTTGGGACCCACACCCAGGCTGGCTAACTTGTATATTAATCTTTTGTGTGGGACTGTGTCAAATGCCTTGCTAAAGTCTAGGTAGGCCATGTCCACAGCCCCTCTCTGATCTACTACTTTGGTCACCCAGTCAAAGAAATCTATCAGATTCATCTGGCATGACCTTCCTGCTGTGAATCCATGCTGTCTTGAGTTCTGTGCCCCTCTGGCCTCTAGATACTTGACAATTCTTTCCTTCAGAAGTGATTCCATCATTTTCCCTATCACTGAGGTTAAACTAACAGGTCTGTAGTTTCCTGCTTCTGCCTTGCTCCCACTTTTGTGAAGGGGAATCACATCTGCCCTCCTCCTGTCCTCGGGTACCACCCCATCCTCCCATGATTTGTTAAAGAGGGTAGTTAGTGGTGTCACTAGTTCTACCCTTAGTTCTTTTAGAATTCTGGGCTGAATCCATCAGGCCCCATTGCTTTGTCCACCTTCAGTTTTAAGAGTTCTTTCAGAACCCTTTCTTCTGTAAATGGACTGGTATCAACTTCTGTATCCAGAGTGTTTCTACTGTTTGTTTTAGGTACCTCCCTCTTCATTTGTAAATACTGAGCAAAAATATTTGTTTAGTATCTCTGCCTTTTCACAGTCACCCTCTGCCCACCCTCCCTCCCTTTATTAAGCCTCACTATCCTCCCTGGTCTTGAATGAATGAATGAATACTTAATTTCTAAAAAGCGCCTTTCCAAAACCAAGGCGCTTGTACAACAAATCAATACATAAAACTTAAATTCCTAAAAACAATCCATAAATATATTTTAAAAATCCGGATATGCTAGGTTAAACAAATAAGTCTTCAAAGCTGATTTAAAGCTTTGGATAGTCAGGCATTCTCTCACCCGATAAGGTAGAGAATTCCACAGGGATGGAGCCATAAAACTAAATGATCTTGCCCCTGATGTCTTTAAGCGAACCCTGGGAATCTCTAGCAATCCCTCATCAGTGGATCGGAGCCGATGGGAAGGACAGTAAGGACGAAGAAGATCTTGCAGGTAACTAGGTCCCTGATCATGTAGGGCCTTATAGGTCAGCAGACCGACCTGAAGGTGATTCGCCATTGAACTGGCAGCCAGTGCAGTCCACGGAGGACAGGCGTTATATGACTGGCCCTTGACGTACCAGTCAAAAGCCTGGCTGCCGCATTCTGCACCAGCTGCAAATGGTGAATATCCACCCCCAGTAGCCCTAGGTACAGGGCGTTGCAGTAGTCCAAGCGGGAGGTAACGAAGGCGTGGACCAATGTTGGAAGGTCATCAATGGGAACCAGATGCTTCACTCGGGCTATATTCCTCAGATGGTAGAATGAGGTCTTGACAACAGCTGACACCTGATGTTTGAGGGTCAGACAATCATCAAATATAACGCCCAAGTTCCGCACCCATTCTGAGGTCGTCATCTGGGTCCCCCCAAGCCAAAGACCTGAGGGTGACCCAGTCAACGAACCTACCTCTCAATGGCCTGGGTCCACAACCAACACCTCAGTTTTTTTAGGGTTTAACCGCAACCAGCTCACAGTCATCCAGTCCTGAATTTTGGTAAGACAGTTATTAAAGGCTGAGACAGCATCACCCTGGCCAGGCACAAAGGACATGTACAGCTGAGCATCATCTGCATAGCAGTGAAAACTCAAGCTGTACTGCCTAATGATCACTCCCAATGGCAGCATATATACCACAAATAACATGGGTGCTAAAATAGAGCCCTGCAGCACCCCAGAGGATAGGGGGAGTGATGTCGAGTAACAAATCCCAGACACCACCCTCTGAGTCCTACCCTCGAGGAATGATCAAAACCAACTGAGGACTAAACCAGACAGCCCACAGATAGCCTGCAGGTGCTGCAAAAGAACCTCATGATCAACGGTATCAAATGTCGCAGAGAGATCAAGAAGGACCAAGATGGAACGAGTCTTCCGATCTCTCGCTATTAGGAGGTCATTTAGTACTCTAACAAGGGCTGTCTCGGTACTATGTCTTTTCCTGAACCCCAACTGGAGAGAATCATAGACATTGTGGCTGGCCAAATGATCGTCTAGCTGCAATGCAGCCACCTTCTCAATAACCTTGTCTACAAAAGGAAGGTTAGAGACAGGCCTGTAGTTGGCCAGACATTCCTGGTCTAAGGAGGGTTTTTTTAGAAGGGGCCTAATCATGGCTTCCTTCAAGGGGTCAGGAAAGATCCCCTTCTCCAATGACAACCAGATTATCTCAGCAAGGATCGGGACGATTTTATCCACACATCCTACTAAGAGGCAGGTGGGGCCTGGATCCAAACTACAGTTGGTCGGTCCCAGTGATTGGACGATCATCACTATGTCACTGATTGTGGGTCGGTCAAAGTCAGACCACACAAACTGGGTGTCCGACATCTCTTGCCAACCACTACAACTCCCATTTGAGAGAGTTAGAAGGAGATCAGACCTGACTGTGGCAACCTTATCTGCAAAGAATCAAGCAAACTCCTCACAGTGTTCCTGTGAAAATGCTCTCTCAGGCTGAAGACGGAGTGGATTGCACAGTCTGTCCACGGTCCGAAAGAGCTGGGCTGGTTGATTCTGTGCAGCAGCAATTTCCCTGGACAGGAATTCTACTTTCTTACAGGTAATTGCTGATTGATAGACATGTTAGTGGTCCATCAAATTAAGCCTGTCACACTCCAGACCCGATTTCCGCCAACATCTCTCAAGCCTTCTTCCCACTCTCCTCAACTCCCTCAAAGTCTCATCGAACCAAGGAGACTTTGGGCAAAAGGTGAGGGGTCGAACAAGTTCAGGAGCAATGGAATCTAGGGCCCCTACTACAGCCTTATTATAGGCAAGAACCAGGTCCCCAGGATCCATGCATTCACTAGGCAAACTCGATAGGTCCAGTACTGCCATCAGGTCTTCTGGGGTAACATCCCTCAAAGGGTGGTACCAGACCATCTCCGTAGAAACTGACCTACCAGGGGGGTCAGAAAACTGAACCCGATGGTGTGATGGTCAGACCATCCAGCTGACTCCACCACCAAATTGGATTTCTCCATCCCCAGTACCAATACCAAATCTAATGAATAACCATCTATATGGGTAGAGGAGGAAATAACCTGTGTGAAGCCTAGCGAATTCATTAGCTGGAGGAAGTCAGAACCAAACTGTGAGAGTTCATCGTCAACCCAGGCATTGAAATCCCCCAGGATCAGCCATCTGGAGGATCCCAATGTCATGTCAACGATGAAGTCTGCGACTTCCCACAGGAAAACATTCCCATTACCTGGTGGACAGTAAATGAGAAGAATCCTGTACCCCACACCCTCAACCAGGATACATTCAAAAGATTTGGTAATTCCCGCTGCTACCTCCATCAGACTCAGTTCCGTTCTAAAACAGATTGCCAACCCCCCCCCCTCACGATCCAATCTCTGATGGTGTATCACCAAGTACCCGACTGGTATAGCAGAAGCCAAAACAGAGCCAGAATTTTCATCCAGACAGGTCTCTGTGATGCATGCCAGGTCCAATGATCCGATAAGATCAGCTATTATAGCAGTCTTATTTTTAATGGACCTGGCATTACATAACACCGTACGAGTTGGATGAGTTGCCAGTGAAGGCCGAGCTACCTGCCTGCTGAGAGAAGAGCCCTTGGGTATGGGAATCAGGCAAGGTAAACCTCTTTCCTGAACCCATTTCACCCTAGGGCGTCTTCTTGTCCTCACTGTCCCAATCTGTCCGCTCTTTTCCATTCCCCCTCCAGGTCGGGCCCCCACCTTCCTCATCCTCACAATCCCTAGAACCCTACAACATCTATATACCTCCAGGGATAATGGGGGGCAATTAAAAGGACGGAGGTCCCTAAGCCAGGAGGGGGAATAATGCCTGACCATCCGAGTAGCTCCCCAACACATCTTCACACAAAAATATACAGCTAAAACCCCCCCAAAAAAAACCTTAAAACTTCCTTCCTTCGCTCCCTGATGTACCTATAAAAGGTTTTATCCCCCTTCTTAACTGAGTTGGCTATCTTTTCCTTGGTTTGGGCCTTTGCTGTTCTGACTGCCTTCCCAGCTTCCTTTTGCTTTAACTGATACAGTTCTCTGTCCTGCTCCTTCTGTGATTCCTTGTACTTCCTGAATGCTTTCTTTTTCTCTTGAACCATCACTGCCACTTCCCTTGAGAACCATAGTGGTTTCTTACATCATTTCATTTTGTTTATTTGCTTCACACAAAGGCTTGTTACCTCTGTGATGGCAGTTTTTATTATTCCCCATTGTTCTTCCACCCCTCCTTCCTGCCCATTTGCTAGTGCATTCCTTAGGCACTCACCCATTTTGACAAAGTCAGCCCTCCCAAAGCCCAGTACTTTTGCCTTTGTATGGCTTGACTCTATTGCTGTGTTTATTGTGAACCATACTGTTCGATGGTCGCTAGTTCCCAGATGGCTACCCACTTCTACATCTGTGATCCTCTCTCCATCTCCATTTGAGAGAACCAGGTCTAATATTGCTCCCTCTCGAGTGGGCTCCAATACTAGTTGTCTAAGGCATGCCCCCTGTAGGGCATCTAGAATAACCCTACTCTTAAAAGTGGCTGCTGCAACTGCACTCCAGTTAACATCTGGCATATTCAGATCACCCATCAGCAATATCTCCCCTTTTTCTGCCATTCTAAGTATACTTTCTATCATTTCCTTGTCCATTTCTTCCCCCTGAGAAGGGGGTCTGTATACAACCCCTGTGCGGATTGTGGTGCCATTGCCTGTCTCCAAATTTACCCACAGTGCTTCTTCTCCTCCCTGTTTACCCTTTTGTTCTGTTGCTTTGATTCCTTCCCTTAATGAAGAGCTACTCCTCCTCTTTTACCTCCCTGTCCTCCTGTAGATACTGTATCCTGGTATGTTTATGTCCCAGTCATGGTTTTGTGTGTACCATGTTTCTGTGACTGCCACGATATCCAGATGTTCCTCTTCCATCAAGACCACTAATTCAGGAAGCTTGTTACTCAGACTATGGGCATTGGTACTCATTGCTCTCCATTTTTTGATGGCTTTACCTTCTGTTACAGCATCCCCCACTGACCTTTCTACCTCAGTCTTTTTCTCATTTTGTACCCTGTTTTGTAGGGAGAGGCTGGGATTTTCCTGCTGCTTATCAGTGCTTCAATTATCATGTTCATGTATAGGTGCATCACTTTTCACTTTTTGTCATTGAATTTCAACTGCCAAACCTTAGACCACCTCTATAGTCTTTGCAGGTCACTCTGCAGTTTTCTACTTCCTGATCATGGTCTACCTCCCATGAGCTTGGTGTCATCTTCAAAGAGACACAACTTGCTCCAAATTCCTTCTCCAGTGTTTTTGGTGAGCATATTGAAGAGGACAGGACTCAGGATGGATCCCTGTGAAATCCTACTTACGACCCCCCTCTCTTCTGATCTGACACCATTAATCACAGCCATCTGCTGTCTCTCTTTCAACTAATTTCTATACCCATATTAACATGATAATTGGGGCATATGAATGGCAGTTTTGAGTGGGTGGACCAATAGACACCAGGGATCATTTTACTACAATAATTGGGGACATTTAAATTGCAATCAGGGGTGGGGAACACTTAGATGCCAAGAATAATTTTATTCTACTACTTGGGGTCATCAGAATGGTGACCAGGGGTGGGGTGAAAATATTTATTTATTTATTTGTGTCTAGGATTACAAAGTACCTTTGAGCCAAGGCTGTTTTACAAAGGTTCCATGTCATGCTGGTTACAGGGTAACAGACACTAAAACATAAAACAGTTACAGGTACATGGTTTTAGACACTAACTTTGCTTGACAAAATCAGACTGAGCGATGAGTAACTCAAGAAACAATAGGAGGAAGAGGGCAAGAAGGGGAGAGGGCTGAGGGTAGTTGAAGGCATAGGTGTAGAGGGTCAGGATGAGGCAGCTGAGGGGTCTTGTCAGGATAGATACAGGGCAAGTGCATTAGAAGATGCATTGGACAGGTAAGTGCAAGAAGAGAGGGCAGAAACTGACACCTATAAGGTCAGAAGCAGCGTAGGGAATGAAGATGTTTTGGGGTGCAAGCACAGGTGGAAGTGCCAGTGATGGAGTGGCAGAGCTTTTTTTTTAACTGTCACAAGTGTTGCTGTGGATGAGGTGTCACTAGTGAGCTCATTCAGCCAACTCGGAGCCCTGTATGCAAACGACCTTTGGCCTTGGGATGTTTGGCAGTGGGGGATTTGAAGGATTTGGGGCTTAGAGCTCCTGGTGTTGCAGTTGGTGATTTTGGGTTTGAGGAGGGTGCTGACTCCTGGTAGTGCCTTTCCCATCATGATTTTCTTAGCAGTGATGCAGGTTTGGTATTTGATTCGGTTGTTCAGCTGCAGCAAGCCTGTTTTGGATTAGAGGTCTCAGGTGTGGGTGAGACGGTGGGAACCAGTAACAAGTCGGCAGACTTGATTGAGGGAAGTCGAAACACACCTGAGAGATGAGGTTGTGACAGATCTATAGATAATGAGACCGTAGTCAATGATGCTGATGATGGAGCTATGGAGAGAGCTTCTGGGGTTAGATGTTTCCTATGTCAGAATAGTAGGCCCATCCTGGTGTTGGCTACTTTTGCCACATTACTGATGTGTAGGAAATAGGAGAGATTACAGTCGAGGGTGAGGCCGAGGTATTTGAAGGTATGAACTTGTTTGAGGGTGATTCCTTGCTTGGTTTTAATGGAGAGCTGATATTGTTTGTGTTTGTTTTGGGAGCTGCTGAAGATCATGGTCTTTGTTTTTTTCTGGTTAAGTATAAGTCTGTGTTCTGTGAACCAGTTTTCAACTGCAGAGAAGGCCTGTTGGAGTTTACCTTGTAGATGGACTGGATCATGGTGGGATGCCAGGACAACAGCATTATCCGCGTGGAGTAGGATCTGTTCAGAGCAGGATTCTGGCAGTGAGTTCAGAAAAAGACTGAAAAGGAGGGGGCTCAAGATTGAGCCCTGAGGGACACCAGACAGTATTGGTCTTTGGTCTGAGAGTGTGCCAGCAATTCTCACTCTTTGGGAGTGGTTGTCTAAGTAGCTTTTGAACCAGTTCACCAAGTTAGGTGAGAGCCCTGCTAGTTGAAGCTGGGCAAGTAGGACATTGTGGTTGATGGTATCAAAGACTTTAGTTAAGTCGATGAAGGTGGACCCTGTAAGATGACTGTTATTGAGTGAGTGATGGATTGCACCAGTGAAGTCAAGTAGTGCCGTGGAGGTGCTATGACTTTTTCAAAAGCCATGTTTCTCCATGCACAGGATGCTGTGATTGTCTAGGAAGTCGGTGAGCTGGTCTGACACAATGTGTTCTAGGGTCTTGGAGAGTGGAGGTAGGATGGAAATTGGATGGTAATTCTCAGTAGCTGTTTTGTCACCACTTTTATGAATTGGGGTTACCGTGGCAGATTTCCATAATTCAAGGAACTGGCTGAGGCTGAGGGACAGGTTGAAAATCCTGGCCAGTGGTCGGAGTACTTAGAAACATAGAAACATAGACTTTGACGGCAGATAAGGACCACTTGGCCCACCCAGTCTGCCCATCTCCCTACCTATTGAGTAAGCTGCAGATTCAAGTTAACCAACAGCCTACTTCCTGCAACCCCCCACTATAATTGCCTTATGTCTGTCCCATGCATGTTTGAATTCCCCCACTGTTTTAGACCACACAACCACTCCAGGAAGGCAGTTCCATGCGTCCACCACTCTCTCCGTGAAAAAAGATTTCCTCACATTACCCCTGAGCCATCCTCCCTCTAACTTTAAATTGTGCCCCCTTGTTCTTACACATCTCTTTTTCTGAAAGATGCTACCCTCCTGGACTTTTTTGATTCCCTTGAGGTACTTAAAAGTTTCTATCATGCCCCTCCCGTCCCTCCTTTCATCAAGAGTATACATATTAAGCTCTCTCAGTCTGTCTTCATATAGTTTCTGATGTAGACCCTGCACCATTTTAGTTGCCTTCCTCTGGACTGCTTCCATCCTGTCTATGTCCTTGCATAGATGAGGTCTCCAATACTGCATGCAGTACTCCAGATGGGGTCTCACCAACTGTCTGTATAGAGGGATAACCACTTCCCTTTTTCTACTTGTGATGCCCTTCCCTATGCATCCCAGTATCCCCCTGGCTCTCCTTACTGACTTCTCACATTGCTTACCCACCTTTAGGTCATCTGATATAACTACACCCAGATCCCTCTCCATTATTGTTGTCGTTAGTACCTCCCCTGCTATTGTGTACTCTTCTCCTGGATTTTTATTTCCCAGGTGCATTACTTTGCACTTCTTTGCATTGAATCCAAGTTGCCATATGTCTGACCATTCCTCCAAACTTGCCAAGTCCCTTGTCATCCTTTCTACCCCCACTTGTGTATCAACTCTGTTACAGATCTTTGTGTCATCTGCAAAGAGGCATACCTTTCCTTCCAGACCCTCTGCAATGTCACCTATAAAGACGTTAAAGAGGACTGGACCCAGTAGTGATCCCTGAGGCACTCCACTAGTAACCCCCTTTTCTTCAGAATGTGTTCCATTCGCTATTACCTTCTGTATCCTGTTGTGCAGCCAGTTTGCTACCCAGGCTACCACCCTGGGACCCACTCCAAGGCTGGCTAACTTGATTATTAATCTTTTGTGTGGGACTGTGTCAAATGCCTTGCTAAAGTCTAGGTAGGCCATATTCACAGCCCCTCCCTAGTCAATTACTTTGGTCACCCAGTCAAAGAAATCGATTAGATTTGTCTGACATGACCTTCCTGCTGTGAATCCATGCTGCTCTGGGTCCTGTGCCCTGATGGCCTCTAGGTACTCAACAATTCTTTCTTTCAGAAGTGATTCCATCATTTTCCCCACCACTGAGATCAAACTAACAGGTCTGTAGTTTCCTGCTTCTGACTTGCTCCCACTTTTGTGAAGGGGAATCACATCTGCCCTCCTCCAGTCCTTGGGTACCATCCCATCTTCCCATGATTTGTTAAAAAGTGTGGTTAGTGGTGTCACTAGGTCCTCCCTTAGCTCTTTTAGGATTCTAGGGTGAATCCCATCAGGCCCCATTGCTTTGTCCACCTTGAGTTTTAAGAGTTCTTTCAGTACTTTTTCCTCTGTAAATGGACTGGCGTCAACCCCACTATCCAGAGTGCTTCTACTGTTTGGTTTAGGTAACTCCTCCTCTTCTTCTTTTGTGAATACTGAGCAAAAGTATTCATTCAGTATCTCTGCCTTTTCACTGTCTCCCTCTGCCAACCTCCCCTCTCCTTTATTAATCTTCACTATTCCTCCCTTAACCTTTCTATGCTCCCTAATGTACCTATAAATTGTTTTATCCCCCTTCTTAACTGAGTTGACTATCTTTCTCGGTTTGGGCCTTTGCTTTTCTGACTGCCTTCCCACTTCTTTCTGCTTTAATTGATACAGTTCCTGTTGTGCTCCGTCTGTGATTCCTTATACTTTTTGAATGCAGCCTTTTTCTCCTTAACCTTCCCTGACACCTCTTTTGAGAACCATAGTTTTTTTTATTCCGCTTTGTTTTCTTTATTTGTTTCACACAAAGGCTCGTTGCCTCCATGATGGCAGTTTTGATTTTTCTTCAATGTTCTTCCACCCCTCCTTTCTGGTCATTTTCTAATGCATTCCTTAGGTATTCTCCCATTATGCCAAAGTCAGCCCTTCTAAAGTACAGTATCCTTGTCTTTGTATGGCTTGTCTCCATGGTTGTGTTTATTGTGAAGCACACTGTGCAGTGGTTGCTTGTTCACAGATGTCTACTGACTTCTAAATTTGTGATCCTCTCTCCATTTGAGAGTACCAGGTCTAATATTGCTCCCTCCCGAGTGGGTTCCACCACTAGCTGTCTAAGGCATGCCCCCTGTAGGGCATCGAGAATGACCCTGCTCTTGGATGTGGCTGCAGTCCATGTCGCTCTGTTAACAACTGGCATATTCAGGTCCCCCATCAACAGTATCTCCCCTTTTTCAGCCATTTTGAGAATGCCCTTTATCATTTTCTTGTCCATTTCCCCCCCTTAAGACGGGGTCTGTATACAACCCCTGTGCGGATTGTGATGCCATTCCCTATCTCCAAGGTGACCCAGAGTTCCTCTTGTCCTCCCCCTTTACTTTTTAGTTCTGTAGCTTTAATCTCTTCCCTTATTTAGAGAGCTACTCCAGCTCCTCTTTTACCCTCCCTGTTCCTTCTGTAGATTGTGTACCCTGGTATGTTGACATCCCAGTCATGGTTCTGCATGTACCATGTTTCTGTGACTGCCACAATATCCAAGTGTTCCTCTTCCATCAGGGCTGCTAGCTCAGGAAGCTTGTTCCCAGATAGCAGTTTGAGGTCGAGGGAGTCACTGCTGGCTCTGGAGTTGCAAATGGCTTTGGTAATGTAGCTGCAGACTTGTTGCATTTTTACTGCTTTAAAGAAGAAGGTAGGGTGGCTGGAGGTGGCTGGGGGGGCAAGGGGAACCACCTCATTGAAAAAACCCTGTGGGAGTACAGCACTGAGGTCCGTGAAGGTGTCATTGAATGTATCAGCAATGAGTTTCTGGTCAAGTGTAGTTTCACCATTTATGCTGAGTACTGACAGGGGTGATTTAGATTGCTTCCTGGTGACTTCTTTAATGTTATTTCAGAAGTCCCTACCGTTGCCCCATGAGTTAGTGACAGCATTATGGAAATAGGTGGTCTTTGTATCCCGGATATATTTGATGCAGTCATTTCATGCATGTTTACAGTTAGCAATATCAACTTGTCTCCTGGTGTTTCTGGCAATCTCACAAAGGTGGTCTCGAGCTTTTAGTCATCTAAGAAAGTCTCCGGTGAGCCAGGGGTTACATAGGGCTTTGGCCTTGCGCTTCTTGAAGGGTGCAAATATGTTGCATGCTTGGTTGAAGATCCTGATGAAGTGTTCCAGTGCGATGCTCACATTGGTTGCAGTGAGAATTGGGGACCAATTCTGTTGACAAAGGAAGGTTTTGAGATGAGGTAGCTTGCCTCTAGGTAGAACCTGGCTAGTAATGGTTTTGGGGGGGGCTTGATGAATTTATTGTACCAGTAGCAGATGACGGGGAAGTGGTCACTAAGTGTGTCAGGGAGGACAGTGGTGTTTGTGATCATGGCAGGATGGCTTGTTATGATCCAATCCAGAAGGGTGTGATACCTGTTTTATAGTTTGTCCTGGTTGGGGAGCTAACCATCTGAAAAAGGTTTGCTGCCGCTATCAATTCCTTGTATGCCCCTGCCTCTGCAGCAGGCCAGTTAATATTAAAGTCTCTGAGGAGGATGGTTTCTGAATCAGGTGAGAGAGATTTGGTAAACTCCAGGACTGCATTAAGCCCATTACCTTGCTCTCTCTGTGAAATGTAGACTGTGGCAACTGTGATGGCTTTATTGTGTGCACCAAGAAGAATCTTGACAGGAAGAATCTGTGCAGTGGTGGTTTGGGGGGTTAAGTTGATGAGGTGCCCCCAGATCATGTCCTTAAGGTACAGGGTGCAGCCACCACCTTTTTTTTGATGTTTGAATTAAGCCGGTAGACTTTATACCCTGGGAGGATGATAGCATGCTCAGAAACCGAAGGTGAGAGCCAGGTTTCTACGACTGCTAGTATGCTGGGTTATGCTGACAGGCAAAAGTCTGAAAGGTGTCAATTTTGTGAAGAAGACTGCATATGTTTAGTGAGATTATTGAGAAGGATCCTGGTTGATTGGTCTGAGTTGTTTTTATTGTAGGGGCTGGTCCAGGATTGGGATGAATGTTTCCCGACAATAGCAGGAGAAGAAGTATATGTTTTAGAGTACTGGTATGAGATACCCATGACTGGCACATATTTTTTTGTGCCAGAGAACTCCAAGATTCACCAGGGCAAGTAACCATAAATATGCACCCCTGTATGTTCAAATGAGGCCAGGATTTTTGGAAGTGGTAAACAGCATTGCAATTTCAGCTGTTAAACACTTTCAAAACCTTTGATATTCAGTATCACTGTGATCTGTGTGCAAGAGGTGATCTCTCATTTGCATGGCTGTAGTAGAACATATGCACATGCACATGATATGATCAGGTTAGCATCAGGGGCTGCTGAATATGGCACCTGTCCAGCAATGAAGTTCCCACATGGTGTGGTGCTTAGATGTTTAGTGCTGTGCTAACCTTCTGAAAATGGGGCCCTAACTGCCTAAAAATCCTGGCCAATGCCTCTTAAGATGCAAAAAGTAACCAAAAATGGGTTATCTCATTCTGCCTCTTTATATATTTTTGGATGTTATTTTGCTTGCAAATCTTTTATCCATTTTCAAAACATTATGATGTGACTTAAAACAATTATAACAACTGTAGTTAAAATACAGTTTCTTCTTTCATCTGAGTGATGTCTTTATTTGCTTATAAAAACACACTCTGGTGGGCTTGCCTAACAGCTTGGTAGTAGCTGTACTGCCTCCCATGCCAGTAGCCCAGTTTTAGGGGTGGGCATGGGTCAAATAGGGGTCAGCTGGGGAGAGATGGTTGAGCATCTTAGAGACTGCTCTCCTCTCAGGGAGGGGGAGTCTGACCACCCCACTCTTCAACAGCCACCTAGCTGAGGAAGGCTGGCAGGGTATCAGAGTGGCATAAGGGGAAGGGCTGAGGCAGGCACAAAGCAAGTACTTTACATGCATTGGCATCATTACATGCTTGACTGCCTAGGGGATGAAACCAAGTGTCAAAACCCCCAATGGCAGAATGAGCCACCAACCTGCCACAGGCTCTGCACTACTAAACAAGATCTGCTCCTGTCTGAATGTGTGTCTACTTGAGAATGGCCCTCTCCCCCCACAGGCCCCACCATGGATGTGGTGGTGGGGGGCGAGGGTGGATCTCAGAGTAGGTAAGTCCTGGGGATGGTGGATGATGGATTTGGACAGGTCAGTGAGCAAATGGGTCACTGGGTGACTAAGAAGATAAAAATCTCTATGGAAAAAGAAAGAAATAAAACACAGTGTGGGAATCTCAAACCAGGGCTGGCTTATTAGTAGTAGTAGTAAAAGTTTATTTTTATACAGGTAAAGATGGTTTTTACATCGTTGGGTCATAGACCCTTTTTCAAGATGTACCTGTTTTCTTCAATTTTTAAAAAATAACATGAAATTACACATCATTCATTGTTACAACATACATTATTACTGCACATTACAAAAACAAATATTTTTAAATAGACCCCCATACAAAACATCACATCATGCTTTTTATGTTGTATTATAACAATATTTCCAAAATGTAAGAAATCCACTGTATTTCAGTCCCTATAAATTCATGTTCCCATCCAAAATATTTTATCACCCATTACACATACATCTTACTTCCAATCCACTATCAAGTGATCTCATAAAATGTTTAATTTTTTTGAATCTGCTTCCTTTCTGGGTCAATTGGTGCCCAAAGTTTTACAACCTTCATACCAAAAGTCATTTCACCTTATGTATTATTTATTTTGGGCATAACATATTTACTTCCCACTTTGCCTCTTAAATTATATTGATGAACATGCATTAAGCATGGAATTTTATCCACAAGATACTTCGGACTTTGTTAGTGAACTACCCCATTTATTTGTTTTAACCATTTTTGTTCCCTTTTTTGTTCTATCTGGTCCCATTTTAAGATCTTAAACATCTCACAATGATGAGTATAATATTCACAATTTAATATTAATCTAGCTAAGCTATTATAAAGGACATGTATAGCCCTCAAGTTTGACTTGTTGGCCATACCATATATGTGGATTCCATAGTCTATACATGGAATAATCAGTTGATTTATTATGTCTTTTCTCATTTGATAGTCTAGGCAATATTTAGATCTACAAAAAGCCCTTAATTTATTATTTGTTTTATGAACAAGATTTTTTATATGGGAGTTAAATTTCAATCTACAGTTCACAATAATCCCCAAGTACTTATATGAATCAACCTGGTTTAGAAGTTATTTTTTGACTGTTTTAATTGAGATTTTGGGGGAGTTACTAGTATTTCTTCCTTTACTATTAAAAAACATTGAATCTGTTTTTTTCACTATTCAAAACCAACCCAGATTTATATAACCATGTTTCCATCCTACTAAAGTCATTCTGAAGGGTTTTCTCCATTTCCTGGGTTGAAACACCACTAGCCAGCAGTACAGTGTCATCTGCGTACATACTCAAAACTGAGTTCTGTACCATTGTTGGGAGTTCATTTACATACATTAAAAACAATAAAGGACCCAAAATTGAGCCCTGAGGGACTCCTCTTCTCACTGGGACTGGTTTAGATGAAATGTCACCAATATAAACTTGTTGAACTCTACCTGTCAAGTTGGATTCAAACCAGGGAAGGGTTTCTCTATCTATTGCCAACTCCATCATTCTCCCAATTAGTTTACCATGGTCTATGGTGTCAAAGTCCTTGGAGAGATCCACGAACACCGCCCCCACCGATCCTCCCCCATTTAACTGGGAAGCGATGTTATCTATTAAATCGGTGAGTGCGGTGTCCGGGGGAATACCCTTTACGAAATCCTGACTGATAAGGAGACAGGAGAGAATTCATTTCCAAATATCTACTCAACTGCCCCCTTACCAATCCCTCTAAGACCTTTGACAAACAAGACAATAATGAAATTGGCCTGTAATTTGTTGGTTCCACCGGGGAAGTTCCTTTATAAATTGGTACAATCTTTGCCTGTTTCCACAAAGTTGGAAAATTATTTTCCATGAGGCTCCAATTAAAAAGTCTTACTAAGATTGGAGCAATTATCTCAAGGGAATATTTAAAAACCTATTCTCTATTTTACCCAGTCCTAAGGCTTTTTTTTTGTTTAAGCTTCCTTAATTCACTCTTTACCTCTCTGCAAGTAATTTCTTTAAACCTGAACCATATTTTATTTGATGGCCAATTTTCCCCTTGACCTACATTTGTATGAAACTGCTTTGAAATTTCTATATCACGTAATAGAACAAAATATTGATTTAACCTTTCTGCAGATTCAAGTAATGGCAATAAGGTATCTCCTTCCCTGATCTGGATAGGCCGTCTGTTTTCCACTACAGTTCAAATGATTTTATCAATTTCCAATATTGTCTAGGGTCAGTACTATGTTCAACCTTATTTTTATAATATTGTTTTTTCAAAATTTTAATTTTAACTTTAAGCTTATTTTGTTCATTTTTTATTTAGTCCAATTATTAGGGTCCAATGTTTTATTAGCCTTTTTCCATAATTTATATTTATATCTTATATTGTGTTTTATTTTATCACTAATCCAAGGAACATTTATTTTTTTACATACACTAATTTCAAAAGGGGCACCATTATCACAGGCCTGAACAAACAATTTAGAAACATTCTCAATGTCCCAATCCAGATCAGGGATTAGAAACAGCCTATCCCACCTGATGTTTCTTAATTCATGCAGGAAGGCATCTTTATTATATCTTTTAAAGTTTTGATGCCTAGTTATTCTTGGACCTAAATTTTTAGGTGTTCCCCTTTTAATTGTCACTTCTCCCACACAAACAATAGAGGAATGGTCCCCAAATATAGGTTGCTTCACTTCCATGGTAATAACTTTAACTCCATCTGAAGAGAAAACTAAATCCAATATTTTCCCTTCGTTAAAAATATGTGTTTTCCTAGTAGAAACTGCAATATTTTGATTCAAATTTCAAGAATTAAGACTTGTCCTTAGGGCATTACCCCTTGGTTTATTCCATGCTGCATTAAAATCTCCTACCATTATTAAGTCCAGCCCCATTGAATGTTGTTGTAATAAATAAGCCAATTTGTCAAAATCCACTGTTTTAACTTTCGGGGGAGAATACACTAGGCCCAAAACCATGTTTAAGTTTTTGATTTGTACTAACTAACATTCAATCATCCCTACTTCTCCTGAATATACCATCACAGTTTCACCCAATTCCCATTTTATATACATCAACAGACCACCCCTCTCTTCCTTACCCTATCTCTCCTATACATGGTATATCTCTGTAACTTAATTTCCCCTTCACTTAAACTAGGAGTCAGCCAGGTCTCAGTCATGGCTATAATATTGGGGTTTTCCAAAGTCTCCCAGGCTCTCAACATATCTAGTTTATTTTTTTGACTCCTTGCGTTATCATAAACTATTTTAAATAAACAAGGGGGGGTCATGGATTTATTTCAATATCCCCTCCCATCAATAAAATAAGACAGACATTAGTTTGTAGGTCTAGTTTCTTAAAGTGCATAAGGGTTTTACATTTATTCATCCCCATTATGGATTCTCTGATAAAGGGGAAAGAATTCCTTCTCATGGAGCCCATATACTGTGTTTTGTTATCCTGAAGTCCCTTCCACTGGTGTCTTAAATAAACTGCAGGAATCAAATCATCCTTATCCTGCGCTATTATTTTATTTCCAAATACTGGGCATATTACTAAACATGTTAGGAGAAAACAGAACCAAGCTTTTAAAACCCCCATTTCAAAAATTTACTGAGACTCTCCAAAAATAAAAGAAAGCACTAATCTGTTCAGTGACCCGACTGAGAATTCTTCGGGGAGACAAAAAACAATTTCAATACCTAAACAATTTAAATACTTACTCACCAGAGAAACCCAGTCGGGAAATGATTAGATCAAGGGCCTCCTATCTGGTCCAACAGACTTTTTCTCTCCTGAGTGGCGCTCGCGCCACTCTCCGCTCGCACTGGTGCGCATGGCTCAGATTTAAATAGCACTCAAACTCTGCCCTCCTACCATCGGATTGGTCGTCAGCTCTGCCGAGCCCCCTCACACCAACCTGGTCAGCTGTTTTCATAAACAGGGGAAACAAAATCACAAAAGGTCCTTACTTTACTGCTGGAATGTCACCTTATTTATGCAGCCCTCTAGTTTGCAGGCAAACCGGACATCTGTTGCAGATGGATTCACAGACAAGCTGGGTAACTGGTGTTCTTTGGCTGGAGCATGCTGCTCAGATTTAAATAGCACTCAAACTCTGCCCTCCTACCATCGGATTGGTCGTCGGCTCCCCCGAGCCCCCTCGCACCAACCTGGTCAGTTGTTTTCAGAAACAGGGGAAACAAAGTCACAAAAGGTCCTTGCTTTACTGCTGGAATGTCCCCTTATTCATGCAGCCCTCTGTTTTGCAGGCAAACCGGACATCTGTTGCAGATGGATTCACAGACAAGCAGGGTAGCTGGTGTTCTTAGTGGAGACCCAGTACCCGGCAAAGCTTTCTACACCTTGCAGTGCTCTGCAGATATGTAATGGGGAGGCAAGAGACTGTAAATGTCACCAGTGAGGCATCACAGTGAAGTTATTCAGAACAGAAATGTATAAATCATGCATATGCCAGCTGAGCTCCTGACGAGAATTGGGCCCTGAGCAATTGCTGCAAAAAAATATATTTTTTTGTTTCTTAACCAAGAAGCTTTACTAAACAAAACATTAAAATAAAATCAAAAACTAAATCAAAATAAACTCTGTAGAGTACAAATTAGGACAGCTTTTGACTTACACTATCACAGTTCCTGCAGTGTTTCCCAAGCATTCAGCTCAGGTAAATTGCTGGACTAACACAAAAATTACAGTAATTACACATAAATAGAGATGGGCAAAGTGGCCCTAATTCTCTCTGCAAAGTTATTCGCAGAGTGAAGGCGAATTCGCAGAGTGCTCCACAACGTGAAGTGGAGTACTTTGCGTTACAATGAGTAACACGAAGTCCATTGAAAACAATGACTTTGTGTTACTCCGCCTTCCCAAACCACTACTTCACCAATTCTTAAGGTGAAGTACATTGAAAACAATGTACTTCGCCTCACTTTGCCTTGTTTATAAGTTCCAAAGGCAAATTTTGCAGTGATTCGTGGGATTTCAGGTCACATGGGCTCTAGATTGTTCTGCACAGCCTCAGTTTGGGGTAGTTTGTGTAGGAAGCTGTAGGAAACAATCTGATCTGAGAGCTCTCTGTGATTCAAACCTTCTAAAAGCTGTTAAAAAAGCCTTTTCGAGTCATTTGTGTTGCTGAAACTTCAGTCCATCGATTATAGGACACTCTCCTGTGCTCATATCATCAAGCTTTTATTGTTTGTGTGTGGATTTTATATGTTAATGTACAACATTCAGCCTGTGTATTAAGAGACAGTGTAAGTGTGCTTTAGGGAAGGGGCATATCTGTGGTGTAGGTAGATTACTTATTTGGTTACTTGGTTACTTGGTTGATGGACAAAAGAAGGCCAAATCCCATCGAGGATGTCCTCCACACATTGTGGATCATTGTTAAGTTATGTTATTTTTAGAAGCCATTTATCAAGTTTAACTTTAAAGGTGTTTATATTCTGACAGTCAATGATATCCTGAGGCAAGGAATTCCAAATTCTAGGGGCTCTAACAGTAAAAAATTGTTGCCTTTTATTTGTTCTTGTTCTATCAACTTCAATTTGTTTGTTGTGAATCCTGGGTACAATTTTTCTAGATGTAAAAGATAGTCCACATAAATTCATTAGTGTGGCTGAATGAGAGATCTTGAATAACTGGAGAAGATCACCCCTTAATCTTCCAAGTTTAAGTGAATAAAGCCCTGTTTTATGTAGCCTAGATTCATAATCCAGTAGTGAGAGATGCGGTATGATTTTTGTGGCCTTTCTCTGAACTTTTTCAATTCTAGCTATGTCCGCAACCAGGTAGGGACTCCAGAAAGGTGAACCGCAATCCAAATGAGGTCTAATATGAGTTTTATAGAGGGCAATAATACACTCCTCAGTTTTAAGGACAAATGTATTATTAATTCTACGTAGAAGAGCGTTGGCATGGTTAGCAACCTTATTACAATGGTCTGTGGATGACAGCTTGTTGTTTACCAGTATACCCAAATCTTTTTCCATGGATGATTCCCTGACCATAATGTTGTTAAGGTAATATGTTTGTTTGTGATTATTATTACCCATATGTAATACTGGACATTTTGACACATTAAATGACATTTTATTGGTTATTGCCCATGATCAATTTTTTTAAGATAATTTTTTAGGATATTCCTATTAATATCTCTGTCAAGTCATCCTCCCAGCTTGGTGTCATCCGCAAACTTTGATATAATATTATTGGATGAGATGGTTAGGTCGCTAATGAAGATACCGAACAGTGTGGGACCCAGCACCGAACCCTGAGGCACACTGCTAGACACCAACCCTTCGTCAGACTGTTCCCCGTTCACCCTAACAACCAGGGATCTATTGTAAAGCCAGCTATGGACCCAAGACACAATGCAATTAGAAAATCCTAGGGTTACAAGCTTGTTTATCAATATGGAGTGTGAAACCTTATCAAAGGCTTTACTATAGTCAAGCAAAATAACATCCACTGGGATGTTTAAGTCGAGGTTTATGCTGACTGAGTTATAAAAGGACAACAAATTAGTTGTGCAAGAATGACCGGTTTTAAATCCATGTTGTGTAATATCATTTAAATTCAAAGACAGCATCTCTTCTTCAATTAGGTGTTTAATCTTTTTTTCCAGTAGTTTACAAGGAATGGGCGTAAGACTGATAGGTCTATAGTTTTCCGCTTTATGGTGTAGCCCTTTTTTGAAGATTGGCATGACAATAGCTGTTTTCCAATCCAATGGAACGTTGGATTCACTAAGAGATTTGTTAAAAATAATGGTAAGAGGAATAGTGATGCTGTTAGATGTTCCTATGAGGAATTTAGGGGTTATGTTGTCGGGGCCTAGACTTGTTTTTTTTTTTAATGTGTCTAGGAGCTTGAGAGTTTCAGAGAGGGTGAAAGAGTGACTAGGTGATATACCTGGGTTGGCAAATGGTAAAGATTCTGTATCTTGTTCAAAAACCGAACAGAAGTATTTATTAAATTCAATTGCAGTGACCTTGTCAGAGAGAATAGAAGTGTTGAGCCTATCTTTTTTGTATCTCCCTTCTTATTATTTAGATAGGAGTATAAACTTTTGTGTGAATCCTTAGTGTGGGAAATTTTAAATTCTAGGTTTCGTTTTGCTAGAACAATTGATGTTTCAAGATCTTTAACTGCCTTCCTATATTCTAGTAGTTTTCCCTCTATCTGCTCAGACCGACACTGTTTTAGATCAGTAAGTAGCTTCCTTTTATGGGTACTAAGTTTTTTAATTGTGTTGCTATACCAAGTGGGAACTTTGCCTTTGATGTTATATTTCTTTCTTTCGGGAACATATTGTTTTTCTAGGTCATGTATGATATCCTTAAAGGTGTGCCATGCATCATTGATGTTAAGCGGTAAGAGTAATGAGTCCCATGGTATGACTGTCAGCTGCTCATTAATTTTTGAAAAGTTTGCTTTCTCGTATAGTTTAATCATAAGTTTATTAATAGGGGTTTTATGTACCAAGGGAATAGAAAAGTGAATTGACATGTGATCACTGTTACTTAATGGATCCATAACTCGTAGATTGAGCAAAGAGGCCTCCATGTTGGTTATAACTAGGTCCAGTATATTAGTCCCATGGGTAGGCTCTCTAATTAGTTGTGTGAGACCAAGGTCAATGATTGTTGAAATTAACTGTAAATCATACTGGTTAGTACCTGATAAAGTGTCCCAGTTTATAGTAGGGAGATTAAAATCACCTAAAATAATTACTGATCCCTTATCAGCAATTTGGGTGATTTCTGAAGATAATTGTTTGATGTACCTAATATCTAGGGGGCGATAGCAAGTGCCAACTAAGATCTGGGGGTAACCATTGGGTTGTAGGTGAACCCAGATACTTTCTGTCTGAGTCGGTAAAGAGGATTCAAAGGACAGAATGCTATTAGTGACATAAAGACTCACTCCTCCTCCTTTCTGGTTGTCAGCTCTGTTTTTGCTGTAAAGTTTGAATCCTGGAATGTTCATTATCCAATGTTTATCAGAGTTTCCCCATGCTTCTGTTACGGCTATCAGTCCTATGTTAAGTTCGTGGATCTTTAGTTCTAATTCTGTCATTTTTATTTTATTAAGAGACCTTGCGTTAAATGATAGGACGTTCAGGTTATGTAATATTGAAGTATTAAGAGATGGCATTAATGGCCTAGTCTCTCCCTTTGATGTCAGTTTAAATGGTTATTAATAAATGATAGAAACTGACGACCGAGAAGAGAACTCCCCCTTCTGCTGAGGTGCAGACCATCCCAGCAGAAGAGAGAAGGATTATCATTGAATTCTTCCCAATGTGTGAGACAGGCAATGCCCTGCCTGTAGCACCATTTATGAAGCCATTCATTCAGTGCTTTGATTTTGTTGAGAGTTTGGTACAAGGCTCGGGGTACAGGGAGGATTTCAGAGATACCAATACTACATCTCCTTTCATCTAGAATGTTACATAATGAGACATTGTCCTGTTTAAGTTGTTGTAGTGGGGCTTTGGTAATATCATTGGTCCCAGCATGAATAATTACCAACTAACTTGGAGAAAAAGACTGCCTTCTATTTTGGTGATATTTTTCTTGTATAACTGCGTTAGTGTACACACAGTAATATTTTCAATAATTCTTGCCATTTTTTTCTGACTGTTGTGTGGTGCAGCAGTGCATAATTTTAGTTTGTTTAAAATATGTGGTTATATTACTGAAGTTTTCAATTTGCTATGCATTATTTAGTGTGTGTATGTGTGTGTGTGTGTGTTACACATGTCATCAAATCAGACACCTTTTATTGTGCCACAAAATAATTTCAGCAATGTGATCCTGCTATCCACTGCAGCTGTGTGACTTTTCTACTTCTTTGTGATACTAGTACTAGTGACTGTTACTGCAGCAGTGCAGTACACTGCCCCCACATGGCCCGCCCCAACCGGCAAAGGTATTCCTTTCCAGATTTGAATTTCTGATGGTGAGCACTGGTTAGGTGTTGTGCCTTTGTGTCTGCATCTCTTCAGTGCGCAGCGCAATCTTAATCTGTCTGTGCATTTGCATTTCTTTAGGGCCAAATCTCCAACTGTAACTTAAGTCACAGTTGTTTCTTTGGCTTCCCTTCAGAGTACTTGACAGGTGTGGTACATAATTCTGCATGAACATTGTACTCATTAATATGCGTTTTTAAGTCAGGACCATCATCACAAGCCACTCATGATACAGATCATGTTCTTCATCATCACGGTCACAAATGCAGTCACAAATCACTATTCACAATCACATCACAAATCACAACACTAATTTTTTTGACTGCTTACTTGGATGTATTTTAAGCATGCATTGTAGTATCTCTCCAGGCTTCACCACCCCACCATTGTTTTCATTAATGAGCGTTTTTAAGTCAGGGAGTTTGTGCTACAGCTCATTGGGGAAGTACAGCCATAGCCATTCGCGTTCCCAATACAGTTCCATATTGGTTATCTCACACAGTCGACACCGAATCATGTTCTTCATCATCATGGTCACACATGCAGTCACAAATCACGATTCACAATCACGAATCACAACATTAATTTTTTTTACTAGTTACTTGGATGTATTGTAAACATGTTTTGTAGTATCTCTCCAGGCTTCTCCACTCCATCACTGTACTCATTAATAAGTGTTTCTAAGTTGTGGATTTTTGTGCTACAGCTCATCGGGGAAGTACAGCCATAGGCATTCACATTCCTTCCCATACAGCGTGTGAGTTACAGTACTATAAGTAGTGGTGGGCGAAGTGGCCCCAATTTGCTCCGTGAAGTGATTCACTGAGTAATGTGGAATCCGTGGAGAACTCCACAATGTGAAGCGGAGTACTTTGCTTCATAATGAGGAAAGCGAAGTCCATTGAAACCAATGACTTGCATTATTCTGCCTTCCCCAAACCACTTCTCTACCAATTTTAAGGCGAAGTACATTGAAATCAATGTAATTCACCTCTCTTCACCAGTAATTGAGCTCCAAATGAAATTCTGTAGTTATTCATGGGATTGCAGGTCACATGGGCTCTAGATTGTTTGGCACAGCCTCAGTTCTGGCCTGGGTAGTGTGCGTGCAGTGCTAGCTGGAGACAGTTTGCTCTTAGAGCTCTGCGATTCAAAACCTCTAAAAGCTGTTTAAAATGCCTTTTTGAGTAATATTTTTTGCTCAAAATTTAGTATGTCGATTGTAAGAAATCCTTCTGTGCTCATATCATTGAGTGTTTATTGTTGTGTGTGGATTTTGAATGTTAATTTAGAACAGTCAGTCTGTGTACTGTGAAGTGTGCTTTGGGGGAGGGGCATATATGTGGTGTAGGTAGATTAACTGGGAGAAAAAGGCATGCTTTCTGTTTTGGTTACATTTTTCTTATATAACTGTGTTAATGTACACACAGTAATATTTTCAGTAATTCTTGACTTTTTTGTTGATTGCTGGGGTGCAGCAGTGTACAATTTGTCTGTTTAAAACATTTGGTTATATTACTAAAGGCTTTCAATTTGCTACGCATTACTTAAGTGTGAGTGTGTGTGTGCGATGTGTGATATTAAATCAGACACCTTTTATTGTGTTACATATTAATTGCAGCAGTGTGAACCTGCTATTCACCACACCTGCATTAATTTTTTATACTGCTTTGTGGTTTCTTTACTGGTAGTGGATTGTTACTGCTGTGCACTAATCCTCCAACCGGCAAAATGTATTCCTTTCCAGATTTGGATTTGAGACTTGTGAACACTAGTTAGGTGGTGTTGTGTCTTTTCATATGCATCCCTTGAGTGTGCAGCACAATCTTAATCTGTCTGTGCATTTGCATGGCACCATTAATTTTGGGAGATTGCATTTCTTGTTACCTTCTCATTTCACTTTGTCAGCACTCGGGAATTTTCTGGACACAAGACAGTAGCATTTTGGGGATGCACATTGAATTCTGGTGACTCTGTGTGTGATCTGACCACTGGACCCATGACTGAGTGTGCCATTAATTCTGGGAGACTTTGCATTTCTTGTTACACTCTCATTTCACTTCATCAGCACTGGGGAGTTTTCTGGACACAAGACAGTAGCACTTTGGCGATGCACATTCATTCTGCTGACTGTGTGAGTGGGATGCTGCCAATATTGTTGTCACTCTGCTTTACTTCACGTTTAAGGCAGAATGACAACGCAAAGTAATTATAACAAGGTCAAGTGAGTCTTTCTTATAGGGCACTCTGCATAGTGAAATGACAACGTGAAGTGGCCACTTCTCATTCACTTCGCCGGAGGATTTTAAATTTGCTGCATCTCCACACATAAAGCTGATCAAAATTAACTTAACAAAATGCATGCAGTCCCCTATGTTTATTTGGTATGAGAGTGATAAGTTAGGAATATCTTAAGTATTAGCTTCCCATACAAATGTATTTTAACAGCAAATGAAGGCAGCACTCAATTAACAGAATAGACTTCTGTATATTTAAATTAGTTCTAAAAGTTTCTTGTTCTATCACAATGATCTGAAATTTGATTAAGGGTGTAAAAGCAAATCAAGATGGGAAACCCCATAAAGAAGAAGAAAAAGAGATAGCCCTGTTTTGTTTACCTTCTGCTGTATAGCTTTAGACATCCTCTCACCAGGACAGCAGTTCCCTGAATGCAGCAGGAAATGAGTGCAGGGGCAAGCCTTTCCAGGGGCGAGACTAATTTCAGTATGTAGTGTATTTGTTTCAGTATATAGTGTATGTGGATTTTTCATTCTATATTGTATACATTTCAATACATAGTGTATGTGTTTCACTATGCAGTGTATTTGATTCAGTGTATAGTGTATGCAGATATTTTAATATACTGTGTATCTATTTAAATATGCAATGTATTTATTTCCCTATATAGAGTATGCAGATTTTTTTCAGTAGTGTAAGTGTTTCAACATATAGTTTATTTGTTTCAGTATATAGTGTTTGCAGCTTTTTCAATGTATAAAGTATTTCAATAGGCAGTGTGTATATTTCAGCATATAGTGTGCATGTTTCAATATGTAGTGTATTTGTTTCAGTATATAATGTTTGCAGATTGATTTCAGTATATGGTGAATGTGTTACAATATATAGCATATTTGTTTCAGTAGATAGTTTATGTGGAATTTTCAGCCAGTAGTTTATTTATCTCGATAGGTAGTGTATATATTTCAGTACATAGTGCATTTTTCCAGTATACGGTGAACGTGAATTTTCAGTACTCAGTATATGTATTTCATGAGATAGTTTTTGTAATTCACTATATAATGTAAGTGTTTCACTATATGACATATGCATTTCAGTATACAGTATGGCCCAGATATTCAGAAATGTACCGAAGGCCGGCACAAGTCTGGCACAGCGCAAATCTGATGTGCCGTGGTGCAACAGGAGCCATATTCAGAGGTTGCGCTGGCTGCACTGCACCAGCACAACATGGTTGAATATGGTACAGCTGTGCCATGGCACAATCAGGCATGTGCCATGGTGCAACCAGAGTTTACTGTGGTGCAACCAGAGTTGCGCCATGGGGCAAACACAGTTGCATCATGGCGCAGAAAGAGATGCCCCAGTGCATCTGTGGGAGCGGAGCAGCAGAGCAACAGAGGGGGGCACAGCACAGAGAAGAGAAGAGACCCAGGGACAGAGCTGGGGAAGCACAGTGACAGGCCACAGGAAGCCACCACCAGCAGGCCACAGCATGGCACACACAGGTACCAGGACCCCCCTTAGAACACAATAGTGGCACAGATAGTAGGCAACAGGAGGTGCTAATGGAGGGCCACCAAGGGATCCCCCCTGCAGGCTGCAGGCCATGACCTCCCACACACCCAGACCAGAACAGGCCACACCCAGGACCATGCAGCCATGCACACACACATTTACCACACAGGCACACAGGTGGCCCACACAGCAGGCGCAGAACATGCCAGGAGCCACATAGCACAGCAGACCACATGGGACAGGCTGCACAATGCCAAGTAGGGACTCCAACACAGCATGCAGCCAGTACCTAACCAAAGACCATGGCAGTGTGCCATCACCACACACACACCTGCCAGACACCCCTGACAGCTGCCCCTTGGGCACCCCAAGGCACAGCCACTGACCAAGGGGAAGGACACCACCACAGTGGGACACACCACAGCACACAGCAGTAAACCACAGAAGCACAACATGTGCCCCAACACATGCACACCACATGGACAAGCACTTGGCCACTGCAGTATGGCTCCTCACACCACCTGCAAAACAAATACTGACACAGGAAGGTAAGCCAAAAGAGATATATTCCCAAAAACTATTTACAGCAACAAGGGGTTGGAAAAGGGTAACATAGAAACATAGACATTGATGGAAGATAAGGACCACAAGGCCCATCCAGTCTGCCCATTTCTTTTTCTACCTTAGAAATGTGCCATAAGCCTTTGCTCTGTCAGTGGCCTATCTATTCATACTCATCTGTATTGCTCCCTTATGCCTATCCAATGCCTGTTTGAAGCCCTGCACTGTATTCATAGCCACCACTTCCTGAGGTAGACTGTTCTATGTATCCACCACCCTTTCTGTGAAAAATAATTTCCTCACATTCCCCATTAATCGGCCTCCCTCTAATCTCATGCTGTGTCCTCTTGTCCTGCTATTTTTTTAATATTTGAACATGTTAGACTCTTTTACCTTGTTAATGCCCTTAAGGTGTTTGAATGTTTCGATCATATCACCTCTCTCCCTCCTTTGCTCAAGGGTATACATATTGAGCTCCGTTAATCTGTCCTCATATGTCTTCTGATGCAGTCCCTGCACCATTTTGGTTGCCCTTCTCTGGACTGCCTCAATTTGGTTAATGTCCCTGTGAAGGTGTGGCCTCCAGTACTGCACACAGTACTCCAGATGGGGCCTAACCAGTGTCTTGTAAATAGAGCTTATTACCTCCCTCTTACGACTTGTGATACCCTACTAATACACCCAAACATCCCCCTAGCCTTACCTACTGCTTTAGAGGTCTGCTTGGGTTATTTCAGGTCATCAGTGATGATGATGACCAAGTCTCTTTCTTCTTTTGTGACTACCAGCAACTCCCCTCCCAGCCAATAGGTGGCTTCAGGGTTTCTCTTCCCTATGTGCATGATCTTGCACTTCTTTGCATTAAATCCCAGTTGCCACTCTTCTGACCATTTTGCTAGTTTATCCAGATCTCTTCTCATTCTGCCCACCCCATCTGGATCACCTACTCTGTTGCAGATCTTGGTGTCATCTGCAAACAGACAAGCCTTACCCTCTAGTCCATCTGCAATGTCACTAATGAAGATATTGGAGAGGACTGGCCCCAGGACTGATCCCTGAGGTACCCCACCTGTGACTTGCATCTCATCCGACTGTATACCATTTACCACTACTCTCTGTTTTCTGCCCGTCAACCAGTTTGCCACCCAGTTGACCAACTTCTGACCCTCCCCAAGCCTACCCAGCTTATTTATCAATCTTCTATGTGGAACAGTGTCGAAAGCTTTGCTGAAGTCAAGGTAGAAAAGTGAGGAAAGTGAGGAAGGGGCCAGGGAACAGGGACTGTACACTGGGATGAGGGACTGTAGGATGATGTACAGCAGGGGAAAATAGGGGAATGCTGGGGTCCATTAGTCGGCGGCCATGGCCTGCCACCCCTTGGTGCCCTTGCTGCCTCCAATCATTGAGGAGCATGTGGCGAGCCTGCAGCACAGCCTCCATGGTTTGTTAAACCGATCAAAATCAGCTGTCAGAGCAGCCGGCAGTACATGGGCCTCCGTCTTCTCCACCAGACACCTATGATAAGGGACAGAATAGGTGATCAGTGTAATGTCCCAAGGAACCATGCCCACCCACAGTGTGCAATGGGCAGTGGGAACACCCCCCATGGAGGGCGTGTATAGGCCACCTGCAGGGAGTGTGGGCCAACACCTGCCAGCAACACGGCATGCCATGACAATTCACAGCAGTGTTCCACACCGCACAATGGCCACCCAATTGTGCAATGACAGTCACATGGCACAGTGCACCGACAGCACCACAGCAACGTCAGTGGCAGCCAGGCGCATACCCACTCCACCAACAACTGGCACATGTGTCCAATGGATGCACCACAGTGGCAAGCACCATGCAGAATGCAATACACACAGCTGCCACGGCACATGGCATAGGTGCCCATGCCCACACTCATGCCTCGCCACCCCCCATGTAAAGTGTGAAGTACTATGACAGTGCCTACCTTCCCTCTGTGGCTCAGCTGGAGCCAGAGCTGCTCCTGAGCCACATCCATGTCCTGCTTCAGCCTGCCACCCTGCCACTTCTGCTGCCACTACCGCCACCCTGCAGTGATTCTCGGGCCCTTGCAATGGAACATAGACAGGTACACATCAGTAAACATCCACAGCAGCTGCCCACCACCCCTACCCCTGTGCACAGGGTGATCCCCTGCCTGACACATCCTGAATTGCTGCATTGCAATGCAAGTGGTGGCTGGCACTGCCACTATGTGATGTGCATGATGGCAGTGCACCAATCTGCAAGGCATGCCAGCAGTCTAGCCAACACCACAGTACAGCACCTCATCACACATGCAATATGGGTCAACAAACCTGGCTGTGGCACAGCCACATGCCTGACATGTGCTTCCAGCCTCCTCAGGTGCTCTGGATGCCTGCTCACCATGTCTCCATATTGGTGGTGTCACTGCTCCCCCATCCTGGCCACCCACGTCCGCTGCTGCAATGTGGCAGCATTCCTCTGCCACACCGTGACCTTGGGTGGCTGCAGGGGCACCTGGCCAAACAGTTGGGGTGTGTAGGGCTGGATGCAGGTGACCAGGTTCACCAGCTCCACCTGCATCCAGTTTTATATCCTCCATGCCCTTCACTGCACCATGCTGCAAGTAGCAGCTGGTGAGCAAAATGGCAGCAGTAACCGCACATGGCCACGACATGCACCAGATGTGCAATGTGAGGGAATATGCACTGTGTCCGACCATCATGCAGTCTCAGAGATGCACATCATGGGCATGGCTAGGTGGGGTCACAGTGAGGGGGTGACACAGGGTTAGGGGTCACAGCTGGGGTCAGGGGTCGCCTGCTCTGCGCAGTGGACATGTGCATGATAGCAGGCCTGGCACAGCATGCGCCATGCCCCCATCATGCAGTCGGTGCACAGTGCACAATTGACACCATGTTACCATTCAGCACATGTGCATTGCAGGTCTGCGCACCAGACATGAGTGTGCATGGCACCGCAACTTGCTCCAGAGCAATCTCAGTGCGCACAAAGCAAAATCACAATATTCAGACATCACATGCAAATGAGCTCATCAGCCAATGCGTCATGCAGTGGGGGCATTAGCATGTCATTACCGTTGTGCCAAAGCTCATTTGCATGCGTTGCACTGCATAAGCGCCACGGGACAGCACACAGCATTCTTTTGGGGTAAGTTGCACCTGCTGCAGCAGCTCACTGGGACCAGGCAGCACAGCAGGGTGGGGCAGTACAGGGTGATGTTGCCACTGACACACTGTGCTGTCCATGTCCACAGAAAGAGACATGTCAGAACGTGAGGAGGGCGAGGAGCATGGGCCTGCTTGCAAGTGCAGACCCAGTTCACAAAGGTGGAGACAGAGGCCCTGTTCAATGCCTATCTTGACAGGGAGCTCCTGTTGAGTGGTACCATGGGCACACCACAAGCCAGGGTTGGAGCCTGGGAGGAGGTGGCAGCATGCGTCAACCATCATGGCAGCCACCAGCATTCAGCACAGGAGTGCAGAAAGAAGGTGGGCATGGACAAGATGGGCATCAAGGAGAAGGTGGCGACCATCCGTGCACCCTGGAATGCCACCGGAGGGGGGCCTGCAGATGCGCCACCACTCACGGCACAGGAGGAGAAGGTGGCAGCCACCATGCACCACAGTACTGTGAGGATGTGCCTGGTGGCAGACTCCAGATAGGTGGCAGCCCATCACTGCATGGTAAGTATGTCAGCCACCCACAGCTGGGGGTGTGGAGGGTGCGTACATGGCCATGCTGGCATGTATGCAGCCAGCATGCATGTCATGTGCATGTGTGTTCACCCACGTGCATGTCATGTTGCAGGACACATGCAGTGGCAGTGTGGGGGGGGTACATGTGGGCAATGCATCACTGACATGCCTCTCTTTCTCTTCCAGCAACAGCATGCCTCCTTGCAGATGATGGGGTGGCGGTGGCAGCAGCTGTGGCCACTGGACCAGCCCCAAAGGACCAGCCATCCACCTCCATGGGCATCCAGGGGCCTGACAGGCTGCAGCTCACCACCACTGTGCAGGCAGATGTCCTGGACCTGGGGTCAAATGAGGCCCTGGATGTCCCCCTGCAGGATGCCAGCCTTGGGTTCCTGTACGCAGAGACACAGATCGGGATGAGGTCCAACACTGTTGATGATGTAACGCTCATCCTGGACAGCATGGCCACCATTTTGGGGCAGATGCCCCTGCTGGCCACTGACACAGGCAGCATGCCCAGCACTCTGCCAGTGGCAGAACAGCTGCCCACCACCACTGCAGGTGCAGTGGTGTGCTGTCCTGGCTGTGCCCTGCGGTGGAGTTGGTGAGGCTGCGCAGGTGCTGGGCAGTGTGCAACAGCTGGACAGGTAACAGCAGTAGCCTGCAGGTGCCACCAGGCAGCCGGACATAGGGTTCACAGCCCTGCACCTACCTTACCCAATCATCCTGCAGACTCCACTGAGCAGCATCCACCAGAGAGGGGTGCTGTGCAGCATGGCCAGTCACCACATGGGGATCGGCATCTGGCCCGGGAGTCCCAGGATGCTGACCCACTGGCTGAGCACACCCGTCTGCTGTGGGAGCCTGTTCAGCAACAGGTGCTGCTCACAACTGGGGTGCGGACACTGCATGTGGAGGTGTGCCAGTTAGCCAAGCAACAGGAGAGGGGCACTGTGCAGATCCTGGCAGGGATGCAGTGCAAGCAGGAGGCCATGACTGCATCCCTGGATCACATTGCCACTGCGATCTCGAATAGCTTTGCACTGCTAACTGCCACAGGGCATGGCTGGGCACAATTGAACCCATGCAGTGCACTGTCCACTCTGCATACCCAGCATTGGGTGACTCTGGCACAGTCGATTCTGGGCTCTGATGTCAGCACACCCATAGGTGGGCTGTTTGGGCACCTTGACACCTCCGTGCAGACACGGTCATGGTCCCACGGTTCCACCCCCGGGGGGCTGTTGCACAACCCCCTCCCATAGCTGATGCACTGCCAGTGGCTGCCGATCAGCCCACATGCAGCTGCCCCTTTGACCATGGTGGCCATGGGTCCGTGCAGTGGACCTGATGTGCAGGCTACCCCGCCTGCAGTTTGCAGCTACTGCCCAGTGCACACATGGGTGGTGTGTGTGTGAGTCTACCGCAGGTGTGATGCCTGTGTGTCATACCACACACTGCCTGTGTGCATGCTTGCCCAGCCACTGTGCCATGTGGTGTGGGCATGATGATAACAGTCTTGCACCGGTTGTGACTGTGCACCAGTGCGATGCATCTGATCCACGCCACATACCCACATCTGTGTGTGTGGGTGCGTGTGTGTGTGTGGGGGGGGCTGTAAGGGGTGCTGTGTGTGGTTGTGTGTGGGTGTCTGCCCCTGTCACCCTTACTCCTGCTGCCCACCTCAGTGTGTGAATGCCCATTGCCATTCACACCCCTGAATGTGTGCTGCACCTGTTTGTGTGGCCTTGAATGTGTATCACACCACCTACCAGTGTGCACCATAGTGCTCCTGTGCTATGGTGTCCCCATAATGTCTTGCCTGCTAGATCAGCTGGGGATCCTTCCACCCAGGGGTTGGCTGTCCTCCTCCCCCCTCCAGCCTATTGCCTCCATCATCCCCACTAATGCCACCCTCATCAGCCACAACAACTATCCCACGGTCAATGGTCATATTGTGCAGTATGCAGCAGGCCAGGAATAGGCCACAGGCTTTTGAGTTTCTGTACTGTAGGGCACCACCTGACCTGTCTTGGCAATGGAACCATGCTTTCAGCATGCCAAAGACTTGTTCGATGATGCTGCACGTGCTGGTGTGTACCTCATTGTAATGTTCCTCTGCTGGGGATGATGGGCTCTGGGGATGAGCAGCCAGGCCTGCAGTGGATAGACGCTGTCCCCTGTGTGGGTATTGACCTGGTTAGCCCTCTGCTATGCTATGCTGCACCCCTTGCTTGTCCTTGGTGCCCATGCCAACATGCACACCCTCCCTTCCCCATCCCAAGGTATGCTCTGTCCATTGCTCCTTGCCCATTCCATACTCACTCACTAGGTGGCCCGTGGAGATATCCCCATGTTCAAACCTGTGGTACAGTGCAAAGCTATGCCAGATGAATGCATCATGTGCACTCCCAGGGTGTGTGGTGAAGACATTGGTTATGGGCCCCGTGGCATTGCACACCACCTGGCAGTTGACACTCGGGCTCCCCTTCCTGTTGATGTACACCACACCCTTGTGGACAGGTGGCATGCGGATGTCCACATGGGTGCAGTCAATGTTCCCAATCATGCCAGGCATACATGCTACCCTGTGGAAGTCCTGTATTGTTGCTGTATGCTCCTGTGTGCTGGGGAAACAGATGTATTCCAATGCACCTGGAAGCAGAGCTTTGAGGAACTGTGTGAGGAGATGGGATGTGGCCAACTGGGTTATGCCTGTAGTGTCCCCTGTTTGTCTCTGGAAGATGCATGTGGTGAGCAGGCACATGATGGCTATCACCTTCATCTCCATGGACATGGCGTGGCTGCGTCTGGTGGGTGCCTGCATCTCCTCACTGTGCAGCTCGCACAGCTTCCTCAGATGGCCCTGTTCAGGTGGTAGCAGCCCACAATCTCTGTGTCACTGTACTGCTCCAAGGTGATGAGAGCGCAGTACCACCTGTGTCGGGCATACCACTGATGGGCCCTTCCATGGCCATGTTGCTGCTTCTGCTGCCCCCTCACACCCCTTATTACAGCCTTCATCATGAAGGGGGCACTGTCCAGGCCCTTGCTGTCCAATATTCCCCAGGGCAGTTGGCTACTGCTGGCTGTGTACCACCCTTGTGCACTGCCTGGCAGTGTGTCTGCCTGTCTATCACACTCTCTCTGACCCTGTCTCCCTCTTCACTGCCACCTCTCTCCCTCTCCCTCTGTGTCTCCCTTGGTCTGTCTGTCGGTCTCTCTCTCTCTCTCTCGCTCTCTGTCTGTCTTTCTTTCTTTCTCTCTCTCTCTCTCTCACTCTCACTCTCTCCCTCTTACCTGGTGCAAGTGCTTTCTGTGTGCTTGCGCCTGTATTTTATAGGAGCAAGTCTGCTCGGTGCATCTCTAATTTGCTGTGCACTTGCGCCATGGTTTCACAGTTGAATATCACAGCATGTTGGATATTTAAGGGCATGTCCCCTGCACTTGTGCCTGCATTCATTATAGTTGCACATTGACGCAATGAGATTTGTGCTGCACACTGGATCCCACTGAATATCGCTTTCTTGGCACAAGTCTGCACTTGCGCTGGTGCAACTCAGTTGTGCCATGCACAACTGCTTTAATATCCAGGCCCATATGTATTTCACTATATGATGTATATATTTCAGTAGATAGTGTATGTGATTCACTACATTGTGTATGCATTTCACTATATAATGTAACTATTTTACTTTATGATGAAGATATTATAGACAGGGCTGGGATAAACAGGATAACAAACTAGGCAGACCAACAATTCAGTGCATAAAAAGCACCAGCAAGGCACTTATTTTATTTTCTTAAAAAAAAGCTTGTCAGGTTTTACAGAAATCTAGAAATTAAGGTTAGTTCATTCACTTTCAAGATATCAAAATCAAATAAAAAAAAAAACAGATCCAATATGCTCAGCAAGGGCCACTGCTCTGCCCAGCAGTTCCACCAGGCTATCTCCACACCTGTTTCACATGGATGTGTGAGCTCCAGAGGTCCACCACCTCTGGCAGTCAGCTCCAACTGACTCACCTATCTGACTACAGCTTGCTAAGGTAGGCTTTTAATACCCGCCTACCGAAATCATGTGACCACAACATCGTCAACTTATAAATAGTTTTTGTTTAGGCCCTCATATTAAATTATATAAAGGCAGAGGGCCTTCTAAACATAATAATTAACTATGGAAACCTTCAGACAACAAAAAGTTCTGCAAGAAAAGAATATAAAAGTAAGAGGAAGTGAAAAACTTTCCAGTGAGCTGTGATTGACAGCATCATTAGTATAAAAAGAAGACACTTCGGGCTGCTGTCATCCTATAGAGCACCTCATTTTGCATACTATTCTTGGAGCGGGCAGGCCTACAGGCTTGATATTTAGTAATACAATAAATGGTAAGTTTATTTTTTTTTCTTTATTTCAAAGACCATTCATACCAAATTGCTTTTAAACCTCTCCAGCCTTACCTGGAAGATGTGAGGACTGTCAGTTTTATCTGTTGGAAAAAAAAAATAGGCAGAGTCTCAGTTTTCCTCCAGATAGATTTTTTTTTTATTTCAACCCCCTTCACTTGTGTACACTCATGCAGTAGGGCAATGAGTAGAGAAACTATGTGTGTGTGAGGGGGGCTACAGAGAATTGGGGTGTCTTTTTATACATGTTAGGTTTTTTTTTGTTTGTTTGTGCATTTTCATTCTTTAGACTTGCAGCCCACTCTTATACTGAAGGCTGCCACCATTTTACACTGTGTGGTTTCACAGGGATATTGCTGTCCCTTTAAAGGGTACCTAAACAAGTAGCTTTTTAAAACTGTAAACTCCAAAATCTGGTTTCATAGCAAAGTAAAGTAAAGGCTGCTGTTTACATTTATGCTAAAACTGCATTTATGTAAATAACATAAATGCAGTTTCCTAGCTTTTGAAAAATGTAATCATCAGCCTTTCACTTTCAAAAAACAGCCTTGATTTCTCCCTAAGATGTCTGCCAAGTGTGCTAAGTGATGAGTCATGATGACATCACCAGAGCCAGAGATAGAGATACACATATATTTCTATAGTACTAACTAGTTATTCTTTCCCTCTTTATTTTGAATTGTTGCACCAGAATGATCAACACTATATATTAATTTGTGAATTATTTTGATCAGTACACATGTTAGGCCATGATTCTGTTTACTTTTACTTGCAGAAAATGTTTTGCAATCCAGCTGACTTATCTTTGCAAAACTGCATTACAGTACAACACTTCAAATACCAATTATTTTACCAGGTGAGACACTCTAAGCGAAAGCTTGTTTGCAGGTGCAACCTGGGAGCATGAGGAAGTTAAGTGACTTGCTCAGGGTCACACAGTATACTAGTGGGGGCTGTGGGATTCAAACCCAGGTCTCCAGATTTGCAGCTCAGAGCCTTAAACCACTGCTACAACTGCCTCCTTCCTGATGATCTAGTGGTGTTGTAAGCCCTTACAAATGGGGGTTCCTGAAAAGTCTTCCTTGAGCTTGCCTAAATGCTCATTGCCAGACTATTGTCCTGAGTTTCAGCAGTTTAAATGTATTGCCAGAAAGTGCCTGTATAGCCTCTGTGTACTGTCTCTTTAAGAGCTGCCTGGATTGCAGTTATAATTAATCTGGGAGAGGGCTAAGTGTTTCTATGCTAGAGCCCCACCCGGGCTGCCAGATAATTGCTCCCTTCTGCCATCGCTCTTAGTGCAGAGGGAGCTCTGTTATAAGATGTGCTTATTTGCTTAATATCTATTAGAGTGATAATGATATTGTTGTTTGTCTAACCTGCCTTCTTTGCAGCATGGACTGTTCTGTTCATCACAACCATCTTGGTCCTGAACTGCCAGATTGAACCAATCAGTGTCTTTGGGGACTCTAAAATGGAACCTGTCCCCAGGGGCTTTGTGGGAGCAAAATTCTGTAGTAATTGTAGTTTTGGGCTTTTGGCACCCAAATGAACCTGGAGGGGGAGCCCTTGCCGTGACTGACAGATGAATCGGTCAACCAAACCTTTTGAATCCTGGGGAAAGTCCCAGACTGCTTGCAGTTTCATTTTAGTCTGAGTTGGGAAGTGAAAGAGGTAACAGCTTAAGTGATTCAAGCATCAGCCCCTGCGTAATTCATGCAGGAGAACTGTGAAAGGGCTGAGTTTTGGCCTGCCTGTTTGCCTGCTGTCCCTGAGAGGGAAAATAGAGTTGATTTGGACTGAATCCGAGTTGTGAGAATGATTTAAGCCACTGGACTGTGACCAGGCTTTAACCTGAAGAAGACTGAAGATTTGCTGAATGTGATCGGCCTGTCAAAATTTCCAGCCACCTCTGAACTCCCAGTTTGTGCAGAGACTCTATAATTGCAACTAGATAGCAATCTGCTTGGCATAGTGGAATTTCTTACATGTAAATGTGCTGTGTGCTGTTAGTGGGTCATGATTTGGTTCCCCACTGTGTGTTGAACTGTGTTCTGCTTGCTGGAGGCTGCATCCAGCTCCAACAGACTGAATCTGTATATTCATCTCTATTCGACCTGGGCCTTGTCACCCTGGCCCAGCCAGAATACCCGCTGCACAGAGAAGGCCATCGATGAGAGACCTGCCTGGAGATCAGCCCCCTGCTCAATGCTTTGAACAGGAATGAGGCCTCAGTGATTTGTGTGGGCCCTATTTCTCCTGGCACTCCAGCTCAACAACCTGCAGTCTCGATTTCATCCTGCCTGTGTCCTGCATCGGGTATCATGAGTAGACATCAGGGTAGCTCCCTGCAACAACAGCTAAATCTAAAGTGTTATCATCTGATTGGTTTGTTGTCTTTTCTGTCATGAACTGAGCGCTCCGGCTCCAGATTACAAATAGTGTGTGTTGTGCATGTTGCTTTCTTCCATTAAATGGCCCCAACCAGGTGCAACATCGGCCTACCCCGGGCAACGAGCCTGGCTAGCCCACCTTCCTTCTACCTGGGTATTCTGCACCAACAGCAGGTGGAAAAGATCCACCCCCAGTAGCCCTAGGTATAGGGCATTGCAGTAGTCAAGGCGCGAGGTCACAAAGGCGTGGTCCAGCATTGGAAGATCATCAGGTGGGACCAGATGTTTTATTTGGGCAATATTCCTTAGATGGTAAAAAGAGGTCTTGAGAATGTCCGACACCTGAAACTTAAGTCTCAGTTCACTATCAAACATAACGCTCAGATTCCACACCCAGTCAGAGGTCACTAACTGGATGCCTCTCAGCCAAAACCCAGATGTCTGTCCATCAGCAAGCCTCTCTACCCAGTGACCTGGGTCCACAACCAACACCTCAGTCTTATCCAAATTCATCTTCAGCCAGTTGGCACTCATCCAATCCTGAATCTCAGAGAGGCAGTTATTAAAGAAGCAGTGCAACGAAAAGTTATCTGAAAAAGCTAATTTTCTGCAATGGTTATAAAAAATATTTCCAGAACAGTTGATATGGGTTTTCTGAATTTTTGTCTGGCTTCGTACCCTTTTCAGGTCCTCAGTATTATTTATATGCAAAAATAAGGCAGATATCTTTTTTCTTGAGAAATAATTTTTTTTAAACTTTCATAAAATTCATAAATGATGTCAGAAACTGAAAATGTGAACTTCCAGTTCAGCTCTAGACTTAATGGCTAAGCGAGATCGGAGCTCCGACCCATCTCCCTCCTAACTTTAAATAAAAAAGCCACAAAAGCCCCATAAAAAGACCCTATTTATGGAAAAATACCTTCAGATAGCTACAAACAAAGCAAAGGGTAATCTAAACCACTTCACAGCTTTACCAGTTGAGGACGATTTATCAGACCCCGATCACTTGGAATCAGAGGCCTCCGCCATGTCACAGACTGCAACACCAGCCCCAAAAAAAAAAGAATCAGCTTGTAAGCAACCATAAAGTAAAGATTCATTCTTAGATGAAAAACTAGGCTGAATAATCACTGACTTACAAGTTATAGAGAAAGTCTTCCAGGACTTTCACTCTGAACACGAGCTTCTTCATGCTGGTGTCTCCACTTTACAGTCCAAGGGTCTCAATTTTGGAGTAAGCTACCACCAAACAAGCAGCAGAGGCTTCTCAGTCACAATCCGACCTTACCCAGCTATTGCAGATCACTAAAGCTCTAGGGGAGAGGCACAAATTTACAGGATACCAGAGGAGCGTGAGGAAAGAGACATGCTGGGATTTATTGAAACAATGCTAAGAGACTCGCTGGGTTTAGAAGCAGACTTTAAATTCGAAATCGAGCAAGTACATCAGGCTCTTGGCCCCAGGCCATCCAGGGCTGAGGCTTGGCCCCACTCTATTATCACTTGCTTTCAAAGTTACTATACCAAGGAATTACTTCTTTAGAAGGCCTGGTCCCTGGGCAAAGTTTGCTTTGAGAATCAGTGAATCTTTTACAATAATGATTATGCCAGAGCTACTATGCGACATAGAAGAGAATATATTCCCATGATCCCAGTCCTCAGACACCTCAGATTAAAATTTCATACTCCTTATCCCTCAAGACTGGTGATTCAGTACCAGATGGGAAAAGTGGCATATGACTTGATGACTGCTGCAATGACAGATTTACACCAGAGGGGATTTGAACTACCTACAAGACTCCCAGGTTGAGGCCCTGCCAGGAAATTGGAGGGTGAATTTAGTGCAGAGTCCAGGAAAAGAATCCCAGCAAGAGACACTGGAGACGATTAAGAAACTACCTGGGTGAGTTTGCCTCCACCATGAAGTGATTGTCTTAAGAGTCTGGGATGAGTAGGCCATCAGGGAGTGTAATGTCCCACAGGCATACCACAATCCACTAGGGGGGTGCTGAGGTTTTTCCCTAACTAGTCTCTTCACTGGGAATGGGGGATAATTTCTGGTTAGGTTCTCAGAGATTTAACCATGTGGAGTGCTTGACCACTGGGTTCTGAGGTTGTCACCTAGTCAGAAAGCAGCAGCGTCTACAGCCCACTTACACTGAGGGTCTCTTGACTAAGCCCACCCCACCACTGCCTATAGAGCAAGGCTTACCATGGGTAAGTGTTAATTTGTGCTAAGTCAAGTTCCAGGAATCTGATTAGCAAGTGGCATAGGGGGATGGGGAGTTGGCCTCACAGTTCCAATAATCTCAAGTGTTACTGAGTGAAAACATGGAGGGCTCAGACACAAATGTGATGCCTGCTTGGCAGCCTTAAAATCCACAGTGAAACAACTATGGAAGTGGGGCTGGCAGCTGCTAGAGGAGCAGTGGATATTGAAAATTGGACTGATGGTGACTGCTGGGGGCCAGGGGGTGGCACTACTGTATGGATCCTGGGGACACCAACCGGATCCTCCAGTCCACCGAGGGTGGCGGGGGGGAGACTGCCACCCTCTGATAGGGGGGTTTTCTCCACCTGCACTTGGAATTTGTACTGGTTGTGGGGGGGGGTGGTGGTTAGCTTGTGGACCGACACCCCAGAGGCCAAGAATCCAAAGCCATAAGGACAGCATAAATCACTTTGAACTCATGGATCTCTGATCAAAAGTTTAATTATCATGGTATGATACTTTCTGAAGAAGACTGCCTATCAGTCGCTATGTAAGCATATCTAGAAGCGTTTTCATTCATGGTCAAGCAGATCATAGCGGCAGCATGAGTGTTTGGAGTTTTTTCCGTGTTTCACGGTTCAGCAGTTTAATTTCGGCTAGTTACTCTCCCGAAGCTGGATTAATATGCATTTTGCAGTCCCTGCTGTTTCCTGGGATCCATTGGGCATTTAGCCTTTTCCTTGCCGAGACACCATCTTGCATGCAGTTGCATGCCCACTTTGTTGTATTTTTTTGCTGCAAGCACTTTGTGGACCTACTTTCCATAAATGTTTGGATAACTACAGTATTGCTTATGCCTGTATCACTGTTTATATTGGGTAAGATCTATGCCTTTTCTATGTGTGTTGTTTTCATTTTCTTTGACTGAAATTATTAAAGCAAATTTATTGTGGTGACCCCAATGTGTTTATTTTTACTGGGACAGCATTAATCACTCTGGACTCGAGGATCTCTGATCAAAACTTTAATTAGCTCTGGAAAAAAAACACAGCCTCCTAGGGGACTTATTATATTGGGGAGTGCCTATGTGTCTCCCCAGCTGCAAACTTATATGATGGCTATGCTTTTGACTATGGACATTCAGGGGGGAGGGCAGGGGAAGCTAACTTTTTAGCAATTTATATGCTACGCATCTGTATTAGTTCTTTTGATTTTAGACTACTTTCTGTTTTTTTTATTATTCTTACTTTCAACCAGATCCCTCCCAGGGTAACACACATGGGTGACCTTCTGGAGGGATTGACCACATCTAATTTCCAGTACGAGGGCTATTTTTAACCCCGAGGACAAGCTTGTAGTTATAGGCATATAGTCTGCTTTCAACGGATTATTCCATCCAAGTAAGGGAACTTCCTGACTTTGGAAGTCATGTTGTATATAGTACAGTTTAGGGGGGATGCTGGTAAGTTGTTCAGGGGGTTATGGGGGGGGGGAGTACCAGGAATATCCAATGATCAAAGAGGTTGACAATACTATTGCAGTTATAGCTCTATATCTTGTCCTAAGAAAATGGAAAGAAATAAGATGTAGCACAGAAATGAGTAGGAGAATGGTAGTAGGGAAATATAAAGAAAATATTATATCTTAAATGGCACGGGACAATTTGGTTCTCAAGGTAGTCTCCCAGAATGTGAACAGATTGAGTGGCCCCACAAAAAGGGCAAAAGCTATCTCACATCTTAAATGACTGCATCCACTTCTAATTCTACTCCAAAAGACCTACCTATCAAGCTTGGAGCACCAGAAACTCCTGCTGAGGGGTATGTCTTAGGTAATGGCTATCACCTATTCAAGGGGAAGAAGGAGGAGAAAGGCAATCTTCATCCCTAGGTATTCAACCTTCCAGGTACAGGATTCTTACCAGGAGAGGGAGGGTAGATTGGCTTAGGTCCTGGGTCTGTGGGAGGGCCAGATCTACACAGCTGGGAGTATTTATATATCCCTCCAGGGTTGGATAATGTGTTATACCAAACCCTCTTTGATAAAGTTATGAAATTCAAACAGGGCATACTGCTAACTGGGGGAGAGTTAAACTTACTTATTGATTCCTCGAGGGATAGTTCCAACCCAAGGCCCCCTAGGGCTACAAGAGTGCAGAAACAGGGTAGGAGGTTAATCAAGGATTTGGCTCTTATAGTTATCTGGAGGCATTATAACTCAATATTGCTTGTACATATGCATTATTCAAGTGTTCATAATAGCTATTCCTGCATAGATTACTTCTTATTAGCTGCTGAATTTTTAGACAGACTCCGTAATGTGACTATTATGCCTATTTACATCTCTAACCATTCCCCTATACTGATAGAGCTAGACTCAGGCAAGGAAACTACTCAGAAACAGTGGAGATTTAATAACATGCTTATTAAACACCCACAGTTCAGAGATAAGGTAAAGACCTGGATCTTCTGTATTCTACAGGACAATAGATCTACGGAAATATTGGAGGGCACTTTCAGGGACACATAGAAGTCAGTATTGAGAGGGGAGGTTATTGCTTATGCAACCTACCAAAAAAAAACAGAGAAATAGGAAGCAGCAGGAGCTGGAAAAAGTTTTAGACCTACTCTAGAAAGCTCACTTGGGGGAGACCAAACTCTGACCCCTCAGATCAATAAAATCAGGATGCAACTCCAAGACTTACTAAATCAAAAAACTGAACAGGCCCTGATGTATATAAAACAGTGGTATTATGAGGGGGGCAACAAAGCTGCAAAAGTCTTGACATTTAGGATCTGGAAGGTACAGGCTCTGTCCACCATACCTAAAAATTAAACACCCTTCACAACCCCGGATGTTAACTAGCACTAAGGAGCTTCTTGAAGGATTCTGAGAATTTTATTTAAACTTTATTATCAACCTTCAGACCCCAAAGATGGAAAATACAGGGACTTCTTTACAAACCCACCGCTTCCTCATATGTCAGAGGAGCAGCAAAAATGGCTAGTAAGACTTATTACCTCCCAGGAAACTGACCTTGCTGTTCGTAACTCTAAACTGAACCAAAGCCCCAGCCCTGAATGTTATTCAATCAAATTCTACAAAACATTCAGACAGGCGATTCTTCAGCACCTAACCCAACTATTTAATGGAATCCAGGAAGATATTTCTCCTCTCCCGACCAGTTGATAACATGCAATTATATCAACCATATTAAAACCAAAGAAAGACCCATCTAATTGAGAATCATATCACCCCATCTCAGTCCTTAATCAGGACTACAAGTATTTCACAGAAATTTTAGCAAATGGACTTAAACACCTACTGGCATGACTAATTAACAAGGACCAAGCTGGCTTTATAATACAACGGCAAACAGCAGATAATGTTAAACGTATGGTGTATCTTTTAGAAAGAGTTCAAAGGGCACAGACCCTACCATACTTCTGAGTATGGATGCCCAAAATGCTTTTGATGAGGTCTCATGGAAATTTTTACTATACACTATGGAAAAGGTTAATTTCCCTCCCTCCTTCTTAAAAATTATCCATTTCCTATACTCATCCATACCAGCCCTGATAAAAGTGAATGGCTCCTACCCATCCCACTTCCCCCTAGCCAGAGGCACCAGGCAGGGTTGCCCCCTGTCCTCTCTTTTATTTGTCCTGTAAGCAGAACCCCTGGCACAGGCAAATCGGGAGGATCTCCACATTGCGGGAATAAGGCTCCAAGACACAACCCATAAAATGGCTTTCTTTGCGGATGATCTATTAATTTACCTGACAGATCCAGAAATCCCCCTCCCAAATTTGTTTTCCCTTTTGAGGGACTTAGAAGCCCTCTTGGGATACAAGCTCAACACTAGTAAAACAGAGGTCTTAACCTTTCACTATCATCCTTCTGTGGAGACCCAGTGTCAGTTCTGTTTAAGATGGAAGAGTGATAAATTTAGATGTTTAGGGATTATTATCCCTAATGATACATGAAATATCTATGAAGTTAACTATGCCCCATTAACAAAAGCTATAAGGGAAGATCTGCTGTGATGGACTCTTTCTCCCATTACCCGGATTCAGTGAATAGATGCCATAAGGATGAACATCCTTTCTAGGCTGTTGTATCTATTTCAGACACTACCCCTCTTCCCAACTAAAAAAGATTTAAAACAATGGAATAAGATGGCAACAGATTTTTACAGCAAAAAAGAGGCTAAGGACCAAGTCTGAGATTTCACAATTGCCAAAAAACAGGGGGGCTTGGCATTTCCCAACCTAGAAAAATATGCCCAGGTGGTGGTGGTCTCACATGTATTGCAGTGGCTGGATGGGGGGGACCTCACTGGAAAAACAAAGAGTTGATGGACTTGAAGAATGGGCCAGATAGGTTTCTGTTTAGCCCGACCATATAAAAATTAACCCTAGACAAAGAGATTAAGTCCCAATACTCTAGACAAATAATACTAACCTGGAGGAAAATAATTAAAAAGATGAATGACCCAATAATGGGTTTATTTCAAAAAATTACAGAGGACCCTATTTTTATTCCAAACACATACGATAGCACATTTAAACAGTGGCACAACTTGGGTCTCAATAGCTTTTATCAGTTTTATGAAAAAGGATTTTTTTCACAATTTCAGGAACTGGGGAGACACTTTAAATTATGGAGACATAATTTTCATAGATTTCTCCAGGTGAGGAATCATTGCAGAGACATGGTGGGCTTGTATTGGGACCAGGGTGAAGTACACCCCCTCATGGGGATTATAATCAAAGCCCTGGAAAAAGCCACTTCTGCACACATAATATCCTACACATACCTGGCATTCTCTAGTGGACAGAAGGAGACTATAAAAATTTCACAGAAAAGATGGGAGGCAGAGTTAGGTACTATTATGCAAGAAGAGGGATGGAGGACAATATATTTGACTATCCACCGATCTACCAAATCAATGATATGGAAAGAATTCACCTGAAAGTGTGTTACATGTTTCTTTAGAACCCCTCAGACAACTGGTAAATTTGATTCTCGGTCAAAATCGGGGTGCTGGAGAGGATGTGGGGAACCCTTGGCTACCCACACTCATGTCTTTTGGAGTTGTGCTAAGCTGACTTTTTACTGGGAGGAGATAGGAGGGACTCCAAAAGAGATGTTTCCTGAAATAGCAACTCTGACGCCAGAGTGTGCATTTACATTAAATATTCCACCCAATGTCCGAGCTGATAATTCCAGACTGTTATTGGCATCTTTCTTATGGTGGCCAATAAAGCTACCACAAGAAAATGGCTCCAGAAGGACTCCCCCACATCCAGGGAATGGGACGATATCACATACCAAATTTATAGAATGGAAATGCTGTCAGCCAACATAAATCTTAAGGACTGGAAGTGCACAGCCTTCTGGACAAGATGGTGGCATTGGGTAATGGCACAAAGAACCAATCTGATTCCCTAAATTGAGATAAACTCTGTGATACAGCAAATATGTCATTCTGGCTACCACTAAGAGAACCGGATATTTGAAGACTATGTGGAGCTCTGTCTCCTTACTATTGTATGTTTGGATCCATTAAGGAAAAGGCAATTAACTGTAACCTCTTATAACATATTGTTAATGGAATGTATATGCTCTGCGGTATTCTTTCCTGGAAAATTATTTCAATAAAGAAATATAAAAAAAAAAAAAAAAAACTGAAAATGTTACTACCAAAATGAGCTTGAAGACATCAGGCATAGATTAGGAAGAAAAAAGGTGCGGTCAAATTTTAACCCATTTTCATTGCATTGCTTTAAAGACTAAAACCGTGTCATTATGCTCGGGTACAAAGGACATGTACAGTTGAGTATCATCCACATAGCAGTGAAAACCCAACCTATACCACCTAATAATGTCACCTAATGGCAGCATGTACACCGCAAATAACATGGGGGACAACACAGAGCCCTGTGGCACCCCACATGGCAGGGGGAGAGGAGATGAGGTAAATACCCCTGATTCCAATCTCTGCATCCTGCCTGTGAATAAAGAATGGAACCAACTGAGGACTATTCCAGACAGCCCACAGAATAGCTGCAGATGCTCCAACAATACCCTATGGTTCACGGTGACAGATGCTGCCAAGAGATCTAAGATCACCAAGATCAAAGGAGTCCTCTGATCCCTCACTGCCAGGAGATCATTAAGTACCCAAACCTATGTGGTCTCAGTACTGTGCCTCTTCCTGAAACCAGACTGGAGAGGATTGTAGATATTGTGGGTGGTCAGAAGCTCTTCGAGCTGCAGCCCAACCTCCTTATCAATAACCTTACCCACAAAGGGAAGGTTAGAGACAGGCCTGTAATTTGCGAGACAGTCAGGGTTGAGAGATGTTTTTTCCAGAGGGGGTGGACAATCGCCTCCTTCAGGGTGTCCGGGAACACCTTGGTCTCTAATGAACACCTGATTATCCCAGAAGGACCGGTCCGATTACATCCACACACCCCACAAGGAGGCGTGTTGGACCAGGATCCAAATTACATTAAGTCAGCCACAAACCCTGGATTATCTTCATGACATCCTCGATCACCAGCTGGCGAAAATCTGACCAGACAAACTGGGTGCTTGCAATCTCACACCAATCTCTGCTCAGCCCATTCAAGTGAGCTTTGCAGATCTCAAACCTGATGGTGGCCATCTTATCCATGAAAAATCGAGCAAACGCCTCACACTTCTCCTGTGATATTGCTCTCCGATTCTGGAGACAGGCTGGATTGTGCAGCCTGTCCATAGTCCAGAAGAGTTGCAATCTCTCTGGACAGGAACTCTGCCTTCTTATGAGAGACTGCAGATTGATAGTCCCTGTAATGGGACATCAATCTAAGTTTGTCATCACTCAGGCCCGATTTCTGCCAATGACACTCCAACCTTCTTCTCACTCTCCTCAACTCCCTCAAGGCCCCATTAAACCACAGGGACAAAGGGTGAGGGGTCAGGGGATGAACTTGGACAGGAGCTATGAAATCCAGAGCAGCACCCAAAACCTTATTATAGGCCATTAGAAGAGCCTCTGGATCCATGCTAATACTCAAACTCCCCGATAGATCCAGAACCGCCATAAGACCATCAGGGTCATACCCTGCAAAGGGCTGCACCGAACCATCTCAGTGGTGGCAGATCTATGTGGAGGGGCCACGAAACTGAACACTATAGTAGGATGATCGGACCACCCGATACATTCCACCACCACATTACAGACCTCCATCCCCAGCAGAAACACCAGGCCCAACAAATGGACTTGTATGTGGGTCACAGATGTAATTACCTGTGTAAAGCCCAACAAAATCATCAGTTGGAGGAAGTCTTGACCAAATTGTAAGAATTCATCATCAACCCAGGCATTGAAGTCCTCCAGCATCAACCACGTGGTGGACTCCAACACCATCTTGACAATGAAGTCTGCCACTTCCTGCAGGAAATCCCTCGCCCGCGGGTGGATGGTAGAAAAGTATCCTGCATCCTGCACCTGCACCCACAATATTTTCAAAGGATCTGGTGACCCTAACTGGCACACCTACAAGGCCCAATTCCATTTTAAAACAGATGGCTACCCTCCCAACCCTTTGATCTGACCTTGGGTGGTGTATCACCGAGTATCTGGCTGGAACTGCTGACTCCAGAATGGGACCAGCATTTTCATCCAGCCAGGTCTCAATGATACATGCCAGGTCAGATGACACAAGAAGATCATCAACTACTGCTGTCTTGTTCCTAATTGATCTGTCATTACATAACACTGCCCTGGTTGGTTGAGCAGTCGAAGTTGACCATGCTAGCTGCCCACCCAAAGTGGAGCCCTTGGGTATGGGCACCAAGCAGGGAGGATCACTGTATTGGGCTCATTTCACCCCGGGACCTCTCCTAGACCCCAGAACTCCAATTCATCCCCCCTGCACCACTCCCCCATCGGGTCCCCACCAACCACCCCTCTGCCGCCCTCTCAAAATACCCAAGGTGCAACAGTGCCCATAAACCTCTGTTGATAGTGGGGGGCAAGCAAAGGGGTGGAGAGCCAGAAGCTCAGTGGAATAGTAGTACCCACCAATAGTGGCCATCTGCCAGCACATCCTCTGACTAGTACTAAACAGTAGCTATAAGTCACCAAAATAACACACTCTTTCATTCAGACAACCACACTAACAATCAATCCTTCATTCTATCTATACCTCACTCAACCCCACTTCACAATCACTTTCAGCTATCTCACCCACACTCACAAACCCATACGCTCACTTCCCTATAATTTAATACCTAAATACAACTTAAACCCTAATACTTGTAAATACATATAACAATATATCTCTGAAGTAGCACAATATCAAATAACAACAGTATTTCCCCCAACACTAGTCCAATGTGTCCAACATTTTCAATCAATTTTGCCCTCTATGGGGATTCTTCCTAAAATGTTCAATGTTCCCAGTTTCTAACAGAAGCTCACCCCAGCTTCCTAAATTTCCAGTGAAAGATGGAACTCTCACCACCCCCTTCCCCAAGAACAATTCCAAATAGTGCAGCACTCTCACTGCTACACCTTCATAACTAAATGTGCAAAATAACAGCCAATTGAAGCACTCTCATTGCCTCTAAAATAAGCAAAAGATTTATGAGTACTTGCGGTCTGTACTGTAGATTACACAGCCCTTCTATGTTTATTTATTTATTTCATTTTTGTTGACCGGGTAAGTGCACTAGACAAATCCTGCCTATTTTCAGGCAGGACCCGGGGAAGGGGGATACAGATGAATGCCAACTGACCTTGAACCAGATTAAGCTGTTGGTGGTAATTTTTAGTGAATGAGGGAAATTTGGCCAGGACACCGGGGAAAGTGCCATGGGATCTTTAACATCCACCTGAACTACCACCAATCCAGGCAGATGGGACCTTGGTTTAACATCTCATCTGAAAGACGGCACCTCAGAAGTACAGCACCACTCTCATGCTGCACTACAGTATCAGTACTGGGATATTATCACAAGTACCAGATGTGGGAACTGAACCCACAGCCCTCTGATCTCCTGGCCTCAGAGGCGAGTGTGCTGCCCACTGAGCCACTGACACTCATCACTTTGCAGTTATAACCCCTCCAGATTCCTTCAAGACAGGTATAGAGCAGGATCTTATCAGTATTCACAGCTGTTTTGTACACCTGTTGTCCCACATAGCCAATGAGAACTGTCTGCTGCAAGATAGTTTATTGCGGGCACAAGAAAAGTGATGTTAAACCATATGTATTCAATCCAACAGGCTAGTACTGATAAAAACCTGTTCCAAGTCTTATTAAAAGGAACACTACTTGACTATTTCAATTGTACAAAACAAGAGGAAAGCAGACTCGGGGGGGGGGGTGCTGTGGGAGATGGCATCATACAAGACTGGAGATAATGGGCAACCTAAAATAGAATAACAAGTACAGTTCAGCATTCTCACTGCTATAATGTACTGCTGTTTTAAAAAAATAAACAAATGAAAACCTCATTTTTAAAATAAGTTTGTTGAAGATGTTTTAATTTTAGGTTCATGTTCAATATAAACACATATAAATATATGGCTCCTTATACTGCCCCTTCTTCTGCTGATACCAGCTGCCCAGCATTGGACACCTGAACTACCATAATGCTTGGTCTGCAACGGCACCTTGTGCTGTATACCACATGGCAACTTATCCTTTAATTGCCTCCGTGATTCCAAGTACCAATACCTCGAACCCTGCTCTTGGACCACACATACCAGTAGTACTTATAACACTCCCCCACCACAAGGCCCACCTCCCACCACGCAGACTTCTATCTTCTCCCCGCCTATTGTGGTAGGGGTACTAGCTCTTGCTACAACAGATCAGCTCTTCTATGGTGGCTACTTTCCAGTCCTTAAAAACATCAGATCTACTAGACAGGAGAAAGGCAGGAATTACAAGCTTATAATTAGCGCTCTTAGAAAAATCCTATTTATTCTCCTGCTATGTTCAGGCAATGTAGAACTCAACCCTGGCCCCCCAGAAGCTATTGCTTTGCCAGCAGAACTAGCAATTTAAAAGGAATAAGCTTCTTGCATATTAACGTATGTAGCCTCCTTAAAATGATAACCTTAATACAAACCTGGGTAAATCATACCTCTCCTGACATACTTGTGATTTCCGAAACTTGGCTTAGACCCAGCACCACTGATAGAGAAGTAAACATACCCAACTATGCCTTGTTCAGAGCTGATAGGCATGCCAGAGGAGTAGGGGTGGCTATCTACGTTAAAGACAAATTTTCTGCCTTCTGCTTATCCTCGGCATCTGTCACCAGCGAATTCGAATGCCTACTTCTCAAAGTGTAAATTACACAGACTACTGCACTCTGTGTAATAGGATGCTACAGACCACCATCTGCTAGCCTACAGCTTGTGTCATATCTAAGTGACAAGTTGGGACAGGGGCTGCCAGAAACTATTATTTTAGGAGACCTCAACTTTGACTGGCTCTCTAACACAGCTGCCCCCCTTGCATCCTTCTGTGATGAACATGGGCTCACGCAACTTATTACTGAACCAACACGCCCAAACGTGAAGAACCCCAGTAAACATACAGTTTTGGATGTGCTAATGAAGAGCAAACCTCATCTCTTCTCCCACGCTGATGTCTTCTTCTCAGACGCCAGCGACCATTGTTTTATTGCGGGAGTAAGATCCACCAACAACCCAGCACCCATCAGCAAGTTCTCTATGAAGAGATCCAGGCACAACTTCAATGAACATGCCTACCTAAACAGAGCTTAAGTACTCCCCTCAGTGGCAAGATTTCTACCTAGCCAAAGCGATTACGTCAGCTTACAATATCTTCCACAACATTCTCTCAAGGGCCCTTAATAAGTATGCTCCCCTGATTAAAGTTCGAACTAGGACCAAAACCTGTAAATGGTTCACCCCTCAGATCAAGTCCTTGCTTCTAGAAAGAGATAAGCTCTGGAAAAAAGCATGCAGACTGAACACTGCAGAGGACTGGAACCAGTTCAGGAGACTATGAAATTTATGTACCAAAACAATCAGAGAATCGAAGGCCACCTTCTTTAAATCCAAACTGGACTCTGCCACAAAGAGCCCAATCAAGCTCTGGAACACAATCAATGATCTGCTAGGCCACTCCCCAGGAAATTCACTCCCGAACAAGATTACCTCTGGCAACTTGACTATAACCGAAAAGATGGATATACTAGACGCATTCAATAACCACTTTGCTACTGCAGGCATGGCATTTTATAACTCCCCTGCAAACATATTTCTCTCCCAGACTGCCAGCCAACTGCCTGAAACTCCGATAGCTTTGCCACCTTTCTCGTTTCAACCTGCCCCACTGAAAGAGGTAGAGGACCTTTTGCTTCAGTTGGATACTAGAAAAAGTGCTGGGGCTGACACCCTTGACCCTTACTTCCTAAAAATTGCCTACCACTTACTAGCAATACCCGTCACCCACCTTTTTAACTTATCCCTGTCTCAGGGCACCTTACCACCTATATGGAAAACAGCACATGTCATACCACTGTTCAAATCAGGTGACCCTGGTGATCTCAATAACTACAGGCCAATTTCTCTCCTTCTGGTCCTGTCCAAGCTCCTACAGAAAATTGTAAATGCACAGCTGAGGACTCACCTTGAGTCTAGGGAACTGCTAAATCCTATACAGTCTGGATTCAGAGCTAAACATAGCACTATCTCAGCCCTCGCCAAAGTTACTAACGACTGGCAGCATAATATTGAGAGCAAAAACTTTATTTGTGCTGTTTTCCTTGATCTAAGCAAGGCTTTTGACACTGTCGACCATAGTCTGCTCCTCTCCTCCCTTCAAACCATAGATGTGGACCCCTCCTCTCTGCGTTGGTTTACTGACTATCTTACAGGGCACCTTCAACAAGTTAAAGCCGAAGGAGGCCTGTCCCCCTTAAAAACTCTGCAAAAAGGGGTACCTCAAGGTTCTATATTAGGGCCCGTACTTTTTGAAATCTACATTAATAATATCGACTACTGTATAAAAGAAGCCAACATCCATCTGTTTGCAGATGATACAGTTCTCTACGTGAGTTGCCCAACACCTGAAGCTGCCTGCAATGACCTACAGTCAGAATTCAACCTTTTGCAAAGCCAACTCCTCCAAAAAAAGCTACTCCTTAATGCCAAAAAAACTAAAGTGATGGTCCTCTCCCCTTTTATCCATACAGCTAACCCTGTGTCCAGTGGGACAGTTCCCTAAATTACCGCAGTTCTAGGTGAAAAACTAGAATTTGTTACAAAATTCAAGTATCTGGGAGTTTGGATAGACCAAAGACTCTCCTTCATTGAACATATCGAGGACTTGCTAAAACGACTTCGGCAAAGGCTTGGACTGTTTTTTATAATCAACCAATTTCTCACCAGAGATGCCGAGAAACAACTGGTCCAATCCATTTTCCTATCATTGGTTGATTATGCCGATTTCCTCTACAGCCAATGCCCCAAACTCTTACATGGCTAAACTGGACACACTCTACCATCGAGCACTGAGGTTTATAATGGGACTCCCCTTCGACACGCATCACTGCACCCTATATGCAGGGGGTGGACATCACTAAGTTCTGCCAGAAACGCCTCGCCTCTGGACCTAGACAGCCATCTCAAATAAGCTGCCTTACTATATCTCCTGCTGTCTTCCCTGAGTATAACTAGGAATATGCGTAAGAAGTTACTCAGCTATTACACTTAAAGTACCCAAAGCAAAATCCCGCTCGCAGGGCAGCCATAAGCTTCATACAATGGCTACCTTATGGAACGATCTACAAAAACCTCAAATTAAGCACTCTAATCGGTATAAATGCCTTCAAGATGCTTTATTTCTGTACAATCAGAGAAGTATGTAACTGCTTCACCCACTCAGACCCAATACTGGTGTCTGCACTGGTGTATAGCCATGCCTAGACCCAGTTTTAAGTACTGACCCCCCAGCTTGCTCCTTACCAGCCTAATTGTTCTCTCTCTTATCCCCCTGTCTTATCATCACTAGGCCCATCCATCCCCTTATTCTTCCTTTCCCAACCTCGGATAGGAGCTCACTACCCTGGGTTGTGACATCCTACCATGCCCGTGCTATAGCATTCAATCCGGGCTCACACATACTCCTTTTCTCCATCCACCTTATCTACATCCCATTTACCAACTCCTCTCTGTGCACCGTGCCCTCCTAGCCTTTCTCCCCTACTCCTCCCTTCCCCTACCTTCACCTCTACCTGGTGTATATTTTTATTTTTTTTTTTTCTTCCGTTACTTCCTCCTGCAACCTTAGATATCCTGCTTTATCTTCCTATAGACACTTCTATGTATGTAAATACTGTGTAATCTGTACAATATCTGTATAATTCTATGTACATATGAACTTCTTTTTCTTCTTCTCTGTAAAGAGTATTATCTGTACTACCTTGTAAATACTTGTGTTGACCTGCATATACAATTGTTCATGCTCCACCCAGGTCCATCTTGCAAATGAGCTTCTGCTCAACGATGAACACCTGGTTAAACAAAAATAAAGACTTGACATTTTCTGTGGTTTGTACAATTCTAAATTTCTGTATGGTGGAGGAGAACACCAGATATAACATTGACCACTAAAAAAAAGTGGCATTCCATAAAGGAGGACAGTGCCTTCTTTCTTGTTTGGGCAACATGATTTAATTATCTAGATATTCTTCAATAATAAGTTGCAAATGTTGGTATGTTAATGTATACTTGGACATGTACAGGTACACAAAACCTCTCTGTACATATGTATACTGTATATGTATGGCAAGAATGTTTATTTTACTTGTCTGTCACATTTGATTTTTTTTGTTTGTTTATTATTATTTTTTTCTGGGAATGATTCAGTCTGAATGTTGTCTTACTTTGTTCTGCAAGATAAGGTTACACAGTAAGTGTTCTCTAAGAAATGTTATTGCTACTGCTTTTTGAGACTTCAGAGACATATACTGTTCCCCCTTGCTGTTGCTTTGAGCTTTGCTTAACTACACACACTGATTCTTCTGCTTTTTGACATTTTCAACCAAGAGCACCTGAGGGCCAAATAACATAAATCTTTTCTTTACTTTCTCATAAATATTGAAGTCACTAGTAGAGGAATAGTAAAGAAATTGGGGGTAGGTCATACCAGGTAAGTCTGATTGATTTCTTCAACTGGGTGACCAGTGAAATAGATCCGGAAGGGCACTGGACATGGCCTACCTGGATATTAGCACGGCCTTCAACACTGTGCCCCACAGCAGACTGATAAAGAAGTTGAGCTGCTTAGAGGCGGAATACAAAGTTAGAACCTGCTTATTGGAGTTGGTCCAGTGGTGTTGAGGGCTGAGGCATTGTGCCTTACTTCCTGCTGTACCGATGACCCGTGTTTCGTAGTGAGCATGGGTTGCTGTGGGTTGGCTGGGAAGGGAGAGGATCGAGCATCCATAGGACAGCTTTCCTCCCCCAGGGAGGGTGGCATGGTAGTGCCAGCAAAGAACTGCCCCCAGGTGGAGGACTGAGGGTAGAATGAGTCAGGGACACAGATCAAGGGAGGGTGCTTCAGGGCTGTGCAGTGTGTGTATGCCTCCATGTGCCTGAATTGACAAGTTGTGCCCCAGCAACGGTGGAGAAGGAAGAAAACTGGAGGAAAAACAAACTAGGCAGCAGATCTGCATCATTGGCTGGGCACAATCACAGTCCTGTGGCAGAGGACAATGGTGAAGGCAATCCCTGATGAGCTGGGTGATGGGGCTGGGAGGGGTTCATTCAGATAGGTTCCTCTGAGGAGAAACCAGGAGATAAATATAATACAGAAAAAAATAAAGAAACTGGTTATTGGATATGTGACAAAGGGTGGCGCCTAACAGCTGTCACTCTAATGATGTGAAAGTGACGAGTAGACTGGTGGGGGGGCTCTGTACTGGGTCTGGTCCTCTGCAAAGTGTTCATAAGTGGCATTGCAGAATAACTAGAAGGGATGATACAACTTCATGGTGATTATACCAAAATCTGTATTAGGGTGGATGTTCAGGAGGGGGTAAAGAGACTGCACAGGGATTTGGGGAAACTCGAGGGCAGGTCAGGAGCATGGCAGTTGGAGTTCAATCTCAAAAATTTCAAAATCATGTACCTAGAGCACAGGAACACTGGAGAAGTGTATAGGAAGGCAGGGGTGCACTGACAGTCAATATGCAGGAAAAGGATATTGGGATTATCATAACTGACAACCTTAAAGTGTCATGGCAGTGTGACAAAGCAGTAGGTTGAGCTAGTGGAATGCTTGGGTGTAGAGGAAGGAGTATCTCAAGCAGGAGAAGGGAGGTGGTGTTGCCGCTGTATTGCTTGCTGCTGAGACGCCACCTGGATTTTTGTCCTTTTGGAGGCCACACCTCAGAAATGACAAAGACATGGTGGATGCAGTCTGCAGGAGGGTAATACAATTGGTGCAGGGGTTGTATGAGAAACTCTATGAAATGAGACTGAGGAATCTCAACATATACAACCTGGAAGAGAGGAGAGTAAAATGGAACATGATAAAGACCTACAAATACCTCACAGAGGTGAACAGGGTGAAGGAAGAGAGTGTCTCTTTCAAATGAAAAGAGCAGCAGGACCTGGGGGAATGCATTGAAGATGGAGGTGGAATTTATGAAGGATTTGAGGAAGTACTGCTTCACTGAAAGGGTGGTACACACTTCATACAGACTGCCAGCAAAAGTGGTGGAGGCATAAACAGTGGGGGGCTTCAAGCATGCTATGAAGTGTACATGTCCTTAAATATTCTGAACAAACAAAATGTATTCTTGACTAAGGCTGAACAGTATTCGTGAGGCCAACATTCTGAATGAGCACTCTTTGTTTTCGTGTCAAATGCATGCATTGAAAATCAAAATTCATAGTGCAGTACTTGACATGAAAATTGATTTTTCCATTAATCCTTTAACTCCTTATTGCCCATCAAAAGACCCAAAGTGCTGGGATTCAGTGCCACACTTGATTGCACAATAAACCAAGCAGTTGATCTATATTTCTACATATTTCAGTGTCTTATTCCATGACTACAGTGCAGGGTAGGCAGGGAGCAGAGCTTTGACACTACATTCTATTCTGCTGAGGAGAAGCAGAAGAAGCAGGCTAGCCAGAACACGCTGCTCTTTCTACTAGTGTGAGGTCTGGCAATCTTTCCATTTCAACTTGAGTGTCTGTTTTTGAATCTTGGTATTGCATTTCCCTGCCACTGTTTTTCTCCTCCAGGAGCCAGGAGTACTGAGATAGCCAGGTAGTCTGACCCACAGGGGATTAGCAGGGAGCCCTGTGGAGGGTTGTCAGCAGGAAAATGCATACCAATAGGAGAAATAAAAGGAAGCCACTGAATTAAGAGGAATCCTCCCACGCCAAACTATTCTTTTGCTCCTACCCCAATTGATCCTCCTTCACGTTCAGAAGGGGAGTTTTATTTTTCTCACTTGTTTTCTCATTACTTGTTTTTTTCATTTTTTCTCTAAGTTTTTATATTTTTATTCTCCTTTTTTAACAAATCATTGCTCACTGGCATTTTAATTACGTAGCTTGATTGTTTTAGCCAGATTTTACTGATCTTTTTTATCCATATTCTGCTTGTATGCTTTAAATTAGACCTGCTTCACTATTCCCTAGTTACTTTCTTTATAAGGTTATGGAATTCACCATTTGAATCTTGGTCATACATGCCATGTGACAACATTTCCTATAATAACAGTGTGGCTTAATATCCTGTATTTTCCTGCCTATCTTTCATTTTTAACCGCAATTAATAGTGTGTTGTCTCGCTTTTTGTCTTCTGCTCGTTTGCTCGTCTAAAACCTCTGAGGAAGGTGAGTGTTTAGTGCTAATATAGAAAGCTTCTGTTAAGTAATAGACACCAGCAGTAAGCTTTCCTAATTTGTTTTATTAAGGCCTATTAATGTTCTGGTGACTGCAGAGATTATAGACAGCTATTTTTATTTTGAGAAAGTTTAAGGGGGCATCTCATTTCAATATTTTTTTTAAAACTACTCTCTTTAAAGTTTATAATATTTAAACAGAGGAGAGCAAGTTTACCTAGCACTTTCTTACACATACTGCACTCTGTTTCTTGCCTTAGGGTACAACCGAGGGAACTTTTCCCTCCAACTTCACAGACCCAGACCCAATACCAGCAGTTTGAACCAGTGGCCTATACAAGATAGTTGCAGCTGCCGCAAGCCATCTTTACATCAGACAAGGGAAATCAAAGAACAAAACCTAGATTCCAAGAGTATGACTAGAGTTGGGCACAAGAAACAAGTTGTGCTTCAGAAGCTGAGCCACAGAATAAAATTGAAGGACATAGAAGGACATATAAGCCAAGGGACACAGAAGGCTTTGAAGGCCGTGAAGATGGCAAAGACTTAGAAGAAGCAGATGACTGTGGAAGACCAAGGGACTAAGGGACCTGTGTTTTAAGAAAAAACTTGCTGCTGTGCTATCTCACCACTTTCATTGACAGAACAAACTAAACCATTTCTGTATGCTTGGTCACAGAGAGCTAGAATTCCAGACATCAAAGGACTCTAAGAAACAGAGGAGCTAAACTGAGGAGAATTTTTAAATTATGAGGGGTATTTATCCTTCACATTAGCACCCAAGAGTACAACATTTGTGATATTATTCATGTTTTTTTCTAAGTGTTCTATTATGTGATATACTTATTTAAGTACCTACTCTAATTACTGATTCAATTAATGGGCTCAGATCACCAACCCACAAAGCTTATTAAATACTCTCAATCAATATAGAACAGTTGAACATAAGTATTGATTCAGATTTGATTTTAACTGTGCTATTAGCAGTAGATTACTCATCCCTATTTCCTTATTATATAAATTTCTTTTTACATTTGGGCACTTATGGTTAATTGATTAATTGATTATAACTGAGCTTCTAGGTAATTGCTCATAACTGAGCACAGCAAATGGTCTCTAAGTAACATATTAATGTAGTTACTCAGTATTACTGCAGCATTTACTGTTTTCTGCAATTACTCACTAAAAGTGACATATTTTGATATTTAGAATCATACCCTTGCTTAGAGTCCCATAAGGAATTATTGCTAATTAGTCTTAGCTATGGTCACTATGAGTGGAAATAATTGAAAAGGATACTGAAAATGAAAAATAACTGTGTTTTCATGGAAGAATTGCACATCATTTCCTCCACTTCTGTAGAGGCTACTAAACCTTCCACTTATTATTTAGTTTTTGTTGACCGGGTAAGTGCACTAGACAAATCCTGACTATTTTCAGGCACGACCCGGGGAAGGGGGATACAGATGAAAGCCAACTGACTTTGAACCAGATTAAGCTGTTGGTGGTATTGTTAGTGAATGAGGGAAATTTGGCCAGGACACCGGGGAAATTCCCTTACTCTTTTTGATAAGTGCCATGGGATCTTTAACATCCACCTGAACTACCACCAATCCAAGCAGATGGGACCTCGGTTTAACCCAAAACCCAGAAGAGAGGGATGTCAACAAATTCAATTGCAGAACTAAATTTACTAGAGAATGAGGACATGGGGAAGGCTGTGAATTCCCTGAGTGGAAAAGATGGGAAATGTTGGTATACTATCAACAAGTCTGAATCACATCCCTGTGGTATAGAGAACATAAAGGAGAGGAAGAAACCATCTAGAAATAAAAATCACAGAGAGAAAACTCAAAAAGAATACAGATAGTAAAAGGAGCTAATACATACACCAGCAAAAGTAGAGTTAGAGAGAAAAAGGAACAAGTCAAAAGAAAAAAAAACAATCAACAGAAAAGGAAATAATTGCAGATTATTTCCTTCCCACAATTGATTAGCATAAGGGTATAAATGTTAAAGGCGATTCAAAAAACTTAACACAAGATAGAGAGCATATAAAAAATCAAGAAACTGTACAAGGTACACTGATAAGGCAAGATGTTCAGCTTTTAGCATCTTGCCTTGATTATCTCTCTACATATACTATCAAAGCTTTAGCCCACCCTATCATGGCTAATAGCCTATAAATCTGTATAGTCTTCTTCTTTTCCTCTGTCTGACATTCACTCTCAGGTGTTCCTCTATGAATTTACAATCCACCAGGGGTATTAGTCTTCCAATTCCTCCTCATAAAAACAAATTTGGTTTGCGCTTATTTTCTGTTGCTAATTTGTGGAATGAATTACCACTATTGTTGCGATCTGCTACTTCTCTCTCAAGTTTCAAAGTGCACTTTAAGATATACTTGCATTCTTTGAATGTCTGCAATTGCAATTTGTAGGTTAATGTGTATGTAATTTTATTGTATGTATTATTGTATTGATGTTTTTTGTCTGGGTCGGTCCTGAAAAAGGCCTTTTTGCCCAGTGTCCTTAGCTGTTAACAAATTAAAATAAAAACAATAGTGCTCTTTTAGAAGCCATTAATGACCTCAAACACAGAAAAGAGGGCCTCACAGCCATAATAAATGAGCAATCACTTAACATTGAAAAATGATCCAGACAACAGAACCCCGTACTTTCTTCCAAACTAAAAAGACTGTTATTTTACATTATCTTAATCCCAGATTCACCCGAGCACAAGCATAAAAATAAAAGAGGGAAACAACAAAGGAAAAAAATAGAAAACAAACTGAAGAAAAAACAGAATCACCGATAAGGAAAGAAACTACATGAATTCCACAACCCCCAAAAAATAAAAAATAAATTCCAATTTCCCCTGTGACAATTATACAGAAAAAAGCTGGTCATCTGAAAAAGCCAGGAAGAGGTACAGACTAATCAACTCTTGATCCAGATACGAAATTGCACTAATGAGAGAGTAAATAATAAACCCCCTGAGGTGATTGATCCTGGAAGAACTCAATTTAAGTCAAATAGGGAAGAGGAAAGTAAACAGGAGACAACAGAAAGGTTCCTTTTACCAGCTCAAGAACTGTTTAGTAAGCAGACCCCAGAGACTATAGAGATCTCAGGACAGGATACTGTAATTAGAATTACAGGCATCTATGAGAAATCCTATGAGACTATCTCATCACTAACATGGGTAATGTACCAACTATTGGTGGCTGAATGTGAAATTCCAACAGCTAGACACTTAGTGAAAATAATATACCGAGATTATCAGGACCCTCTACTTCCAGATTATATTTTGTTCAAGGATATGGAAGCAGCTAATATAATATGGTCTAAGCAAATGAGAAAGAATCACCTTGGTTTAGAAATTGATCCCCCAGTTAGATGGGAGACAATAATGAGATACTCAAAGACTGATTTTAGTAAAAGGGGTCTTTTTAAATATATTGATTTTGCAAGGACCTTAACTAAACTTCAGTGGAATTTCAGTTTAGAACAGGACCAGGACACTGCCTTTGGAAGAACTTTCTCAATATTTGATATTGAACATTTTCCAGATGAGAATAATGGGATGATAGGGGCTAATGTAGTTTCACTCAACTTCCATTCTGGAAGCTGAGATTTCAAAGAAAGATAAGTTTTATGCACAAAGAATCTCAAGCCCAGGTAAAGGCACATAAATTGACTTTCAACTGACATCAAAATCACTTGTCCAAAAAATTTTGAACAAAGTCCACAAACTAGATAAGGCAAATATACTGGTTTAGGATATGAATGACAATGATCCAGTCATCTGGAAGATATGACTAATAAATCGGGATCTGGAAATCTCAAGTACTGTAATTTAACTTTCAGCAGTTCCAGTCGGGTACTCAGTGATACACCGCCCAAGGAAGGATCATAGGGGCAGGGGTGTAGTCATCTGTTTTAGATTGGAACTGAACCTGGTGGAGGTTCCAGTGGGGACCATCAGTTCCTTTGAATGCATCATGGGTGATGGTGTAGGGTGCAGGATACTTCTTATCTACTATCCACCAGGAGTTGGGAAAGTTTTCCTGCAGGAAGTTGTGGACTTCATTGTCGACCTGCATTGGATTTCCCCAGATGGCAGATCCTGGAGGATTTCAATGCCTGGGTTGAAGATGAACTTTCACAGTTTGGTCAAAACTTCCTCCAGCTAATGAGTTTGCTGGGCCTTACACAGGTTATTACCGCCTCAACCCATATTAGAGGGCACTCATTGGACTTGGTGTTCCTCCTGGGGATAGAGATATCCGATCTGGTGGTGGAGATAGTTGGGTGGTCTGACCATCAAACCATCGGGTTCAGTTTCATAGCTCCACTGAGTAGGCCTGCCCCTACAGAGATGGTCCAGAACCATCCTTTAAGGGGTGTTACTCCAGATGGCCTAATGAGAGTACTGGACCTATTGCGTGCACCAAGTGAATGCATGGATCCAGGGGATCTAGTACTTGCCTGTAACAAGGCAGTGGTGGCAGCCCTGGATTCCATAGCACCTGTTCATGTTCACCCCCTTACTCTCCACCCAAGGTGTCCATGGTTTGATGAGACCTTGAAGGAGCTGAGGAGAGTGGGGCAAAGGCTAGAGTGGAGCTGGTGGAATTGGGCCTGGATTGTGACAAACTTAGATTGATGGACCATTATGTGGTCTATCAATCAGCAATCACCCATAAGAAGGTAGAATTCCTGTCCAGGGAGATTACTGCTGCACAGAACTGACCAGCTCAGCTCTTCTGGACTGTGTACAGGTTGTGCAATCTAACCTGTCTCCAGTCTGGTGGAGCTTTGTCACAGGAACGGTGTGGCGAGTTTGCTCTGTTCTTTGCTGATAAGGTTGCCACAATCAGGTCCGATATTTGTCTGGCTCACTCTAGTAGAAGTTGCGATGGCCAACAGGAGTTGTCAGGCCCTCAGTTTACCTGGTCTGACTTTAGCTGACCTGCAATCACTGACATAATGATGATCATCCAGATACTGTGACCAATCAGTTGTAGTTTGGACCCAGGCCCTACACACCTCCTCGTAGGATACGTTGATGAGATCAGACCAGTCCTAGCTAAGATAGTTTGGAGGTCATTGGAGAGGGGGATCTTTGCAGATCCCCTGAAGGAAGCAGTCATTCGACCTCTCCTCAAAAAAGCCATCCCTTGACTCCAACTGCTTGGCAATCTACAGACCTGTCTCTAACCTATCCTTTGTTGGTAAGGTTACTGAGAAGGTGGTTGCATCGCAACTGGATGATCATTTGACCAGCCACAATGTCTATGATTCTCTTCAGTCAGGATTTAGGAAGAGACATAGTACCAATACGGCCCTTGTCCGGGTGCTAAATAATCTCCTAATAGCGAGAGTTTGGCAGATGTGTTCCATCTTGGTACTCCTTGATATCTCTGCAGCGTTTGACACTGTGGATCATGGAGCATTGTTGGAGCACCTGTGGCTCATCTGTGGACTGTCTGGTGCAGTCCACAGATGGTTTTGATCTTTCCTCTAGGGCATGACTCAGAAAGTGGTGTCTGGAATTTATTCCTCGGCCCTTCTTCCCTTCTCCTGTGTGGCGCCGCAGGGCTCCATCTTGTCACCCATGTTGTTTGCAATGTACATGCTGCTGTTAGGAGAGATTATTAGATGGTATAGTCTGAGTTTTCACTGCTATGCAGATGATACTCAGCTATACATGTCCTTTGCACCTGGTCAAGATGTGTTCCTCTTGGTATTTAACAACTGCATCACCGACATTCAGAACTGGATGACTGTGAGTTGGCTGCAGTTGAACCTGGCTAAAACTGAGGTGCTGGTTGTGGACCCTGATCACTGGGATGCTTGTTTGTCAGCAGGATCATCTTCGGGATTATGTCTTGAGGGTGTGTCGCTGATTACCTCAGACTGGGTGCGGAACTTGGGCATTATCATTGATGATGGCCTGAACCTTAAATCACAGGTGTCAGCTGTCATCAAGACCTCTTTCTACCATCTGCGGAATATCACCTTGATGAAACACCTTGTTCCTCCCATTGATCTTCCAATGCTGGTCCATGCCTTCATTACCTCTCGCCTTGACTACTGCAATGCCCTATGCAGAGGGTTACAGGGGGTTGATGCCCACTGCCTTCAGTTACTGCATAATGCGGCAGCCAGGCTGTTGACTGGTACATCTAGAGCCAGTCACATAATGCCTGTGCTCTGTGGACTGCACTGGCTTCCAGTGCAGTGGAGGATCACCTTCAAGGTCAGTTTGCTGACCTATAAAGCCCTACATGACCAGGGACCTAATTACTTGCAAGATCTCTTTTACCCTTACTGTCCCCTCTGCCCTCTCCAATCCACTGATGAGGGATTGTTAGAGATTCCCAGGGTCCTATTAAAGACATCTGGGGCCTGGTCTTCAGCTTTGTGGCCCTGACTATGTGAAATTCTCTACCTCAACAGATACGAGAATGCCTGACTGTCCAGGATTTTAAAACTGCACTTAAAACTTATTTATTTGAATCAGCATACTGTGGTCTTGATTGCCAGTATTTCAATTGTGAATGTTTTAAATATAGGATTTTACTGATTATTTTGAAATCATTTACTATATCTGTTGCCTTATGTACAAGCACCTTGGTTGTAGAAAGGAGATTTTTACAAATAAATTATGATGATGATGATAACATACCCCTAATATCCTGATATGAAATTTGGCTAAACATTCACAAAAATTGACAGATCCTGACTGGAAAAGTTTGTGTGCAATCATGATCTTATATTGTTACAGGAAACCTAGCTCAGCAAATATTTCATATAAACGGTTTTGCAAATGTATAATCAGCAGCAATTAAAACTAAGAAATCTGGAAGATCAAAGGGAGAATTAGTAGTTTGCATAAACATTGGGCATAATATAACACAACACTTAAGAGCTATAGAATTTGAAAACAAAATTATATAATTGTTGTAAAATGGGAAAATGTGACTCTTATTATAACAACTGTTTACATCCCACCAATGGATATAATAGAATCCCATAAAGAGATCCGGGCTTAAATAACAAATGATTTAGAAATAACCCAGAATAAGTTCCCCTTAGCTATTGTTCTGTTTGCTGGAGACTTTAATTCTCGAATCTCTAATTATGAAAACTTGGAAACTATGCAAGAATTGCTATACATGGGTAACACAGAAAAAAATAATAAGTCAAGACAAGAGTTGCAATGACAAGGGAAACATTTTATTAAATTTATTGAAAGTAACAACCTGCTCATTTTAAACAGCAGACTAGAGGGTGATAGGAGTGGCAACACCACCTTCTTCTCTCCCAATGGTCAAAGAATAATAGATTACACCTTATGTTTACCAGAAAGTTATGAATTATTTAAAGTGCTTGCTGATGCCAAAAGTGCTACATTGCATAATCTGAATAAGCACACCCTCAGTAAATCTCTTACCAAAAATTGGATTTCTGCATTACTTCATTTAAAAGTTTTTAGCCATTTTGTAACACTGTAGTAGTAGTAAAATTTTATTTATACAGAAAATTATGCCATTAGGGGTTCGAAAATCCATATTTACAAGGCATCCCTGTATTAGTACAAAATAAATAAACACAATACACAAATACACACCATAAAAATACAATTATCGTACAATTAGGTACATACTGTCATTTCATTTGTATAAACAACAAAACATCATATATTCATAGCAATCAAACTTCACCTATTACACAAACATTTAAAACGCAGCTCTTGTTTCACTGCAGTCTTATATTCTGATAATGGCAGATTTGTGTCCCTGAGGGGGGCGGGGAGCCTGTTCCAACTTTTTGAAACTTTATACTGAAAAGTCATTGTACTATATCTATTTTTAATTTTTGGAATGAGATATACTCTCACTCCAGATTTTTGTAAATTTAGTCCATGTTCTGTTTTTTTTAAATTGTACAATAGGTGATTTTGTAAATTATTCTTTTGTAAACCTTTTATTTGTGTTAACCAAAAAACCTCTGCCCTCTGTTCTAATGAGTTCCATCCCAACCTTGAATACATATCACAATGATGGGTACCAAAGTCACATTTTAACACAAATCTAGCTAGTTTATTATTTAAAACATCCAGGTTGTGTACTTGTTTTTTTGAGGTGTGTCTATAGATATGGCAACCATAATCAATCACAGGGAGAAGTAGTTGGTTTACTATACTCAGTCTCATTTCCCTTGTTAAACAATTTGATATGCGTCTCATAACCCCTAGTTTTGAGTTGTTTTTTTTTTTATAAGTTCAGTCACATGTTGTTCAAAATTCAATTCCTGGTCGATTATGACCCCCAAATATTTATAATACTGGGTTTGCTTTAATATTTTCCCATCCTGTGTCTTAATTATCAGGTTTGTGCCTGCACTATCCTTCTTCTCTGACCCAAAATACATAGTCTGGTTTTTTTTATTGTTAATCAATAATCCAAATTTTGTAAAGTATTTTTGCATGTTTAAGAAATCACCCTGCAATTTTTGTTCCAGTTCACTCACATTTTTACCAGATGCAATCAAGACAGTATCATCCATGTACAATCTAATTTGTGAATTTTTAATTACTCTTGGTAAATTATTCAAATATACTAAGAACAGGAGGGGGCCCAGGATCGACCCCTGGGGTACCCCTCTGGTGACCGTACCCAAGCTAGAGCTGTATCCATTCACCATTACAAACTGAGTTCTATCTTCTACATATGATGTAAACCAACCACATGGTTCATCATCCACTCCCAGGCATCTCAATTTCTCGATCAAGACATGGTGATTTACTAGATCAAACGCCTTTGATAGGTCCACGTATACTGCACCCACCGACCTCCCCCCGCCAGAGGGGTGGCAACTAAGTCCAAAAAATCAGTGAGTGCAGTAGCTGTGGACCTAGCCTGTCTGAAGCCTGACTGAAAAGGGGTCATTTTTTGGTGTTTCTCCAAATATGTAGTTAGTTGCCCATGGACAATCTGCTCCAACATTTTGGAGATTGTTGACAATAATGCTATTGGGCAATAATTTGAAGTGTCCAATAAGTCTCCCCCTTGTGAATTGGAATTATTTTGGTCTTCTTCCATAATATGGGAAATAATCCCTCCCTTAGGCTCCAGTTAAAAAGGTCCCTTAGTACTGGGGATATCACTTGGGCAGCTTCTTTTAATAATCTATTTTCTATTTTGTCAGGGCCACAAGCTTTATTTATGTTTAGATTTCTTATTAATTTACATACTTCAGATGTGGTCACTATTTTAAAACAAAACTTTGGGGACTGATGTTCCTTACAATTTTCAAAATCGGTTTTTTGGTCCTCAAACTGAACTTTTTCCAAGTGAGTTTCAATTCCTACGTTTAAATCTGGGAGCTCAATAAAATAATTATTTAAATGCTCTGCAACATTATCAGCTTCTAATATTTTCCCATTATGTTTTAATTTTGTTTCTACTTGATTTTTAACAGGATTTGCTAAATTTTTTATCAGTGACCAATAGTTCCTAGGATCTTTTGCTTCTTTAATTCTCTGTTTATAATAAGAGGCCTTAGAATTCCTTATTTCCTGAACCACTCTATTCCTTACCTTTTTAGAATTTTCCCATACATCGGATCTTAAAGATTTGTTTGCTTTTTTCCATAGTCGGTTTTTTGATCTAATTAATTTTCTTATGGTTACGGTCACCCAGGGTAAATGATTCTGTTTTTGATTAACTTTTTTCCATGGCACAAACATATCACATGCCTCATTAAACATAATTGTAAATTCCTGAATAGCTAAATTCAGTTCGGGAATTAAAAAAACTCTATGCCATGGTTGTCTCTGTAAATACTCACAAAACAGCTGTTTGTTATATTGAGCATAGTTTCTTTTATATTCAACAGATGTTTTAATTACTGGTACCTTTCTTAGTTCTAGATTTATTGTACTCCTTACTACGTTATGGTCCCCCAAATTTGGCTCCCCAACTCCCTTAATTGTTATTACCATTTCTGGCTAAACAAAACACAAATCCAGTATATTCCCACTACTAGTTATTTTCCCTTTCCTTGTGGGTAAGTCGATAATTTGTAACAGATTCAAACATCTCATTGAGTTTTCCAAGACCCGACCTCTTGGGCACCCCCAAGCAGCATTAAAATCACCCATTAACACAACATTTGTTTGACCTATGTGTTTCATAATAGAATGAGAAAACTTTTCAAAATGCTTAGTATTTATCTTCGGTGGTGAATATACAGCTCCCACAATCAAGTTAATCATCTGGAATTTTAATAATAAACATTCTATCCTTCTGTTTTCCCAGAGTAAATAATTTCAGAGGGACCTAAATTGTGCCTAAAATAAATTAAGACCCCCCCCATGACCCACGATCCTGTCTAAAGCAATAAAAATCATGAAGTTCGATTTCAGTTTGGGGGATTGCTTTTGTTAACCAAGTCTCAGTTAAAATTACTATATCAGGACTTTCTAATTCTACCCAGGCTCTAAGGAGGTCCATTTTTTAACTAAACTTCTAGAATTATCTGAGATAATCTTAATGGCCCCATCCCTTGGCCCTGGGTTCAGTTCTATGTCCCCACTTAGTACTAGGGATATCAAAACAGCCTGATCATAGGAGAAAAGTTTACCACAAAAAACTGGCCTAAAAGTATTTAAAATTTGCTGCCTTACCATCTTAAAATGATTTCTCCCTCTCATTAACTTATTTGTACTTAGAGTATTCTTACTTAGTTAACTACATTTCAAATATAAGCTGTTTCTATTCTCTGTATCCCTAGGTATATCTGAGCCATTGTGTGACAAAAAATATGTCACTGATTTCACTACCTGTTCAAAACTGCCTGTTTGAGTGAAAAGCTGCTGCTGATGTCATCTAGGGGCCTCACAGTCTAGTATTTCCTGTCAGAAAGCTTAGAGGACCTGTTTCTCCAAAGTTTTAAAGGTCATATGAAATAGTCATCAGAAGTAAAACAGGCAGCACCATGCACAGAACATTGCTATAAAAACTATATCTAGTTCAGGTTTTGTAACAAAGTTGAAAAAATTGTATTGTTTCATGACTATCTGGTGTGATCCATTTCCCCAGGGTTGCTGGATGCTGAGTCAGCATGCCTCCAGGCTGCTGAAGCCATTTGGAGTGCTACTCTACTGTGCCTGTTAGGAATTTGCGTTGCTGTTAGTATTGTTATATTGGTAACTTCACTGCTGTATGTCAGTGTCTGCTTTACAATATGTTTTAATAAGTGCTTATATGTGTTAATTCCTACTTGGGGAGGAAGTCTTAGCTCTGGTAAAATGATCACTGTAATTTAGAGTAGAACATACTGTAGATGAGTCTGGACATACAGTAGGTCAAAACAGCCTGATGGAGAAAAATTGTGCTAGCTAAATTAGAAACTCCTTCTGAGGTTTCCAAACAGCATTACATCTCCCATTCCCATTTACAAACAGATGGAATAATTGTTTTAAAGTGCCATTCTTAGAAATCACCTCAATTGAATGATAGGTGTGGATGATCTCAGCCTTTCACCATATCAGAAACATGTTCAGTCTGCAAACCTCACCACAGTGTGCTATGACCCAGCATCCAGCAACTCTGGAAAAAGGACTACAACAAAAAGGCACCCAAATACAATATTATCAGCTTTGTTACAAAACCTGAAACACACATAGTTTGTAAAGCAATGTTTACTGACTGGTATTGCTGTTTTACTTGTGAAAACCATTGCACATGATCTTTTCAACTTTGGAGAAACAGGTCCTATAAGCTTGCTGATGGGGCGGGGGGGGCTAGACTGTGAGTCCCCTGGATGACATCCCCAGCAGCTCTTCACTGAAACAGGCTTTTTTTGAACAGGTAGTGAAATCAGGGTTGCAAAATAGTTTATAACTTTAAAATGAAGTAATGTAGAAATCTAATTTTTGGTATGAGATTTACTGGGGGTATGCTTATTCTAATTCTGCAATATAGCACTTTTTGCCAGATGGTGTCAATTGCTCTTTAAATCACTTTACATAAACATGTGACCAGAGAGTGATCATGCCCCTCTGAGTCTTCATTACTCTCCTCAGGAAAAGGACATGATCAGTGAAGATGTGCATTGCCCCTTTAGTACCTTGAATACCCAGGGAAGGAAATAAGCTAGTTTTAACTGATAGAATATGGGGAGCCCTTGATGATTATTTTTCAGACGTGGACATAGGTTTTTGAATACAAATTGGAATGATTTATTTACACAGGACACAGAATAAGCAATCATACAATTACTGAAAGATATTAAAACAAAAACATACAATAAAAGATCATAAACCTGGCACAGCATGAACCTAGCTTGACGCTTCTTGTAAAAAAGAGAAAAAGTCATTAAGGAAATTGATAAAAAAAAAACAACAAGAAAACCCCAGTCAGAGGTAATTTCATTTTATTGAATAAAACTAGGAAACAATACAAGAAATGTTTAGAGGGAAAGAAACAAGAATTCATTGAGTCACAATGCATAAATATGTATAATGCCATTCAGACTAATGATATAAATAAATGATGGAAATGTGTTGCCACCAGCACTTGTGAAACACAAACATATTTAGCTATTTATATCCCAAAGGAAATTTGGATGCATCACTTCAAATCAATATTTAATAAGGAAGAACCTACGAGTTCAATTGACTCTTTCTCAAATAGAATGATTGCCTTAAAATATATTCTGATGACTATATCTCCACTGGAAATGGAAGAAGCAATACTAGGGTTAACAAACAACAAAGTCCCAGGTCCTGACCAAACCCCTGGAGAGATCTATAAAAAAAAATATTCTTCATTTTGGGTTCCTATTCTTGCAATGTTTTTTAATCTTTGTTTAGAAAAGAGGTTTGTTCCATCATCATTAACAAAAAATATTATTGTCCCAATACACAAGAAAGATTCCTTCTATGAACCAGATAATTTTAGACCTATAAGTCTTCTCGATATTAGTGCAACATGTTTTCCAAAGATACTATTAAACAAAATACTCTCTTGGATGAAAAGTAATTCTCCATTATCTAAATATCAGGCAGGGTTCAGGGCTAATTTTTCAACAATAGATAACATGTATTGCCTTTCTCACCTTATTGAGGAATATGTACATGTTAGAAAAACTAAATGTTTTGCCCTGTTTATTGTTTTTTCACAATCGTTTGATTTTGTAAATATAGAAACCCTGTGGAATATTCTAATAAACAGGGGACTACCAACTTATCTACTTATACCTATATTTTTGTTATATTCAGATACAACTATGGCCATCAGATACAAAAAAATGAGATATGTTATAAAATACTTCCATTCCACTAGAGGAATCAAACAGGGTTGTCTTCTTGCAACCATGCTTTTTAGTATTTACACTGAATCCTTTTTCAAACTGCCAGCCCAGCACATTTTGATCTGCCTAAGAACCAGAACACTCCACTTTACATAACGGTGTATGTGGATGATCTAGTCCTTCTTTCTTACAAGTAAGGGTCTACACAATCAGTTAAACCAAATACATCAGAAGTGTCAAAAACAGGATCTAAAAATAAACCTTAAAAAGACTAAAGTAGTTATTTTTGTAAGACAAGTAAGTACACGTTCACTCTCCTAGGACATAAAATTGAAATAGCAAAAGAATATTCATATTTAGGATTAAAATTTGCTGCTAATGATAAATGTAATTCCCATTGTAATCACCAATGCATTATAATCAGACACATTGCTAAGGCTTTAATCTGCTTTGATCACAAATTTGGATGATATACTGTTTTACCGGCTTTAAGAGCAGGTGAAGCAAAACTAAATTCACTTTTGCTCTATGGGGTGAAAGTTTGGGGCACTCACACAACCTCAAAACTGGAAATTCCACTCCTTTACTATTACAAAGCAATATTACAAGTTCCCCCATCAACCTCCTCAGCTGCTATTAGAGCAGAATTAAGTAGAATAGATATTGCTTACCTAGTTGAACTAAGAATTGTTTCTTATTGGCTTTGGTTTATTAATACATTTGACAATACTCTCCCTAAAGAATGCTTGAAGGAAAAAAAAAACAATTGGCTATCTAAAGGTATTTCTTCAATTTGGTTAAGAAAACTTCTAAACATTTTGGATAAAACAAATACAACTCATTTATGGAAAGACTATTATATGACTATAATTATAGTGCCAAAGTTCAAGGATAGACTAAAGGAAAAATTGTTGTTGAGAGCACAAAAAAATGGACAGGGAACTAATAAAAATTCAGAAACAGGTACCTTGGCTCAACAAAAACAAAGTAACACATGGTATAGAAGACTATTTATTAATCACACTAGTCCTCATAATAAAAATCTCATAACATGGACAAGATTCAGCATCACTGCATCCCAATTCATTCACTTTAACAAAAGAAAACAAATGGATAATGATACTCATAACACAGAAAGATGGCCCTATAACAGGGGATTTAGTGAAACTAATGAACTTGTTATTTCCAAGTGTCCATTGTATAACTCACCTAGAAACTTGATTTTGAATGACTTCTTTCAGAAATATGTGGATCTAAACTATGATTCAGTCTTTATTCTTTTACATCCTAAAACTGAAATCAAAGAAGAAGTAATAGCTAAATGTCTCTCAGTTGTAATAATAAGTAAAAGGAAGCAGGATATTTTGCAAGTTTCTTAATATGTAATGTACTATCATTATTTTATAAATTGATTGCTCCATATTAGCTTTAATTTATGACTATTGTGATATATAAAATTAACACATTTTTATTATGCATGTGATTGCAATGTCCTTAATGTTTTATGAATGATCAATAAAACGTTTACTTACTTACTAATTCCTTATTGGTGACAATAAGAATTATTTTTAGTCAAGGAAACGTTTGGAGAAATAGTCATGGCCAAAAACTCAAAACTCAAAGGTTTGTAATTCCGATACCTAAATAAATAAATAAATAAATAATGACAGAAGTCATGGAAATCATAGTAAACATCATGAAAAGATAGGATCCACTGTATTTTAAACAAATTACCTCTATTTTGACATATTTTTATGCAATTACTTAAAAGATTAAAAACATGTATTATTAGACAGATACAGTAGCAAATGTTACACATTATGCTTTAAACTGAAGACTGAGGTACTTGTTTAAGCCCCAGTGAATCTCTCAATGGGGCCAATTGGGGACCAAGCATATAGGAGCTGTGAGGTAGAAAGTTATGGGCATGTTACTTGCAAACACCACTATAGAGTTTTCATGGAAATCTCTAAAAATCATGGTGTTGCTGTGAAAAATAGCAAAAGTTATTGAGTTTTTATAAAACTGGGAAAATCATGAAATGCATAACTTCCATGACTTCCACGACAAGGGTACAGCCGTACTGATGTTCCATACTAACTTATAAGTAGCACTATTGTCCTTTATGAGTCTGATATTGTTTTTGTTAATGGCTTATGTGAATACTTACAGTATGACATTATTTTGATGTCATTTTTTGTCTGATTGATGACATCATATAAGAGCACTTGATAACTAAACAGATGTTGTACCACATGTACCTATAGATACTCACACTGACTGGGCCCATGCAATTCCTTATCAGATGCAGTCTGATCCCCCATCTCCATGAATTAGGGGCACAACAACCCACTCTTACAATAGCAGTCCACTGAATATACTTATGGTTTATTTTGTATAGCGCGCCCTTAACAGCCTCTGAGCACCTCACAAACGTGATTAAAAACATAACTTCCATTATAAAGTGCATCAACGTTACAAATAAACTGTAGCTAAAATCAAAACAAATAAATCCAATACAAAAACATGCACCAGATCTAAGCATGCTGTATTTAAAATATAGATGCCCACTGCCATAAACAAATCACACTTATCCCTTTCCATTTATATACCCCAAAAAGAAACTTGAAAACAACTGATTTTTTTCCAAACAGGAATGCCCCAAAAAATACTTGAATGAAGATATTCTCTATTCTCCCAAGAGTCATAGCTCTGACTGACAAGTTCTCCTGACCCAGTATGGAGAAAATCAAGCAACTCACCAATCATCTACTTGGCCAGACTCGCCCTCTGAGACTGTTCCTCTCTAGTTGATTTCATCCAAACAAGCAAATCTTAAACTACCATCAGCATTAACACTGGCAGGTAACACATTCTTTGGACTTGAAACTGTCAATAGGTTCTTTTTGCCCTACTTCAGGATGTGCAACTTCATCCAATGGTATAGCTGTTTCTTTTTCTTGTTATGCAGAGGATCATTTTCTGTTAGCTGTTGGTTCAGGTGGTAACCTGATTGACCCATGTTGCTGTAGTATTGTTTTTAAATGAGTAAACACTGTGGCAAACTTATTAAAACAGTGACCTTATACATGGTTATCTCTGTTAAGCAGGCAAGAATAAATATGCAGTGCAAAATATGAACACGTTATAAGGATTTGCCAACCCTTTCTACCACCCAGGTAATCCTGGTATTCCTCTGGTAAGCAAAAAGTTGTCCTTGTAGTCCTTAAATGCCAGTGATGTCTTCCCATCTACTGTTTCTGCTGGTAGGCTGTTCAATTGGTTCACCACTCTCTAGGAGAGGATGTGCCCACTATTATACCCCTGAATTTACCACCTCTGAGCTTCAGGGAGTGTCTCTGCATCCTGATGATGGGCACTAAAGTAAGCAGATAATATTAAAACTGGTGATGACATGGGTAGCCAACATCATCTGGTATAAAAACTCCCATTTACAATACGATGTCCATTGTCATGAAAGTTATCACAATCATAAGAAATATTTTTGGAAAGCCACATTGAAGTCCAAGTACAGAACTGGGTGCATACTCCCATTCAGTGTACATGATGATCTGCTGCAGAATAACTTTTAATGGACTGTGAGCCTCCGACTGAGAACATTGCATGACTGACTCCCCAGGGTGCTGTAACCACTAGTTTGTTGGATTTTTTTCCATCAGCTTGATAAAAACATCAGCATTTCTGATATTTATGTAGCGTAAGTCTAATGGATATAATGCTTTCCAAAAATAACTTTTAGGCATTTGTTAGGGTGGAAGCACAAAGCCACAAAAGTAGAGAAAAGTGAAATTAAGTTGTAAATTTCCATGAATCTTGGTGAATGAGTGGTGTGGTGTTCCTCAGAGTTTCAATAGTTATGTAAAGCATTGTTGCATTACCCAAACTTCAGCAGTGTAATTCAAGACACGGACATTTACTCACTCACCAATGCGTTGAGACAGGTATGAGTCTTAGAATACTGCCAATGCAGCTTCAAGCAATTATTTTAACCACTTATGAACAAATCACCGCACATTCACCAAGATGAAGTGGAATTCTTACACTAGCATATCATTTTCCTATTTTTCATTTATTTATTTTATTTATTTGTATATTCGGAAACAACCTTTGAGTATACACTCTTTTACAAAGGTTCTATGTCAGGATGTAAAACAGCAGACATAACAAAAACTTGAAAGTTAACACAAAACATAAGATTGCTATGTAATACAGAAAATAGATAAATACAACATTTGAGTATCCTAGACAACTGAAATTAAACAGCGGAGGAGATGCCCAATTAGCAATGTAGGGCTTAGCTGCCCAGGGGCCTGTCAAAATGAGTATGTCGGAAAGGGTAGGCAAAAAGAAAGGGAGAGTCTGAATGAGCTTTCCTAATTAGCAATATGCAGCATAGCTTCTCAGGGGCCTGTCAAGGTAGAGTATTGGAAAGGGTGGGAGAAAGAAGGAAGGAGAGTGCGGTAGATTAGATGAGAGGAAAGAGAGGAATGAGAGAGAGAGAGAGAGATTGGAAGAAGGAGAATATTTAGGGAGAGTGGGTGGAAAGGGGAGGTGCTGGGGGAGTATGGAGAGGAAGGAGTTGGAGGGAGCTAGAGAGGGTGGTGGCAAGGGATGGCAGGTGGGGGTTCAGGGTAGGTAAAACAGGAGGAAAGCTCAGACAGATAAGTGGAGTATCTGGGTTGAAGATATGGTCTCAGGTAAGGGAGTCAGAGGTGTTTGGGGGGGCTTCTGTGGCTTTGTGCTAATCCTAACAAATGACTAAATATGGTTTTCTAAATGTATAATTAGGATACTTTATAAAAACACATAAATTTGAATTAACAATGTTGGCCTGTCCCTAGTGACCAGTGTCTCTCCTAGCTGCCTCACTGTCCTGTACTGAACAGTTAGGATCCAGTTGCACTAATGACAAGTATTCCATGGCATCCAGAAACCTTTCCCTTACCCAGTTTCTGTTCCAAGCACTCCCTGGTATCTGGTGGGTCCCCACCATTACCCAGTCCTAGAGCCATGTACTGTAGCTCCTTGTGTGAAGTGACACTACTGTCCCTTATCTCCTTGCCATGCCAAGCAGTCCTTGGCATCCTGTGGCATCCCTTCCATTATCCTGATAACTGCTAAGCATGCTTTTACATCTGGTGACACTCTGCTCTTTCAGTGTGCTCTAAGATAAACAGTCTCTAGCTTCTAGTGGTGCACCCTTCCTCACCACCACACAGCTAAGCTTCCTTTGTGTCTTGTAGCATCCACTCAAAAGCCAAAACGTCCCTGACATCCAGTGGCACTGTGCCCTAAACATAGCATTCCATGATGTTTAGTGGCACACCTTACCCACCTCACCCTGCTCCAAGCTAAGCAATCCCTGGTGTACCATGTCTCCCTTACCATTCCTCAAGTCATGCAGTGCCTAGTGTCAGGTAGCACCCAGGGACTACTGAGACAGTGGTCAGTAAAACACCTCCACCTACCTCTCTGGCAGGCCATCACCTGAGGTGTAGTACAGTAGGTCAAGGCAGTGCTCCTGAATAATATGAGTATGTTTGTTCCTCTGTGTATGAGACTGTCTAATTTGTCAAGAATGTCTCATGCATAGGTGCCCTGTAAATGTTCAGGTCAGAAGATTTTTTTTTAATTTGAATACATCTATAATCTATCTTAATCAATAATATATTAATGCATCATAAGAGACCACTCTTAGGGTTGTAAGAGTGGTCTCACTTACATTTGTGGGGTGTAAAATCCACCTACCTGTGGTCTGTCATTGAGACACTCTAAGAATGTGTGTGAGGCCTGTCTTTGTACTGTAAGAGTTGTCATCTCAGATGTGTTATATACATTTTCACTAACTGAATGTAGTAAAAGCAACACATACTGCATCTACAAAGGAGCCAGCCACAATGCAGCACAATAACTTGCAGTACATGACATGTCACAAAATATTACATGAGAAAAGGGCGTAACTGGCATTGAACTGCACTGTTCCCTGCAACACAGCAACATTTTGTGATATACTACAGCATTACTGTGTTGCATCCTGGCTCACACCACTCTATTTCCCCTACATTGTGTTTGTGATGAAGTAATCTATGTCTGACAGCTGCCAACAGTAGAAGTAAAAAGAGGGTTTGAGCTGACCACCATCTATGGGGATTGTTACCATATTTAGGAGACTCAAATGGCAGTACTGGGGATGTGTGCCTGGTGCTAGCCTAAAGATATTGGGAAAGGGGCTCTTGGGGCTACCAAAGTGGAACTAGTAATGGATTGATAGTGCCACATTTGTTGTTGGGGAAGCAGACAGCTGCATACCACCATGAATGGCCTTCTAGTGCCACAGAGCAGAGTCAGGGGTTTGAGGAAACAGTCAATTAGCACCAGAGATGGGCTACTGGTATCATATTTGAACATTTAGGGGATGGGCAGATTCTCATACTGCTGGATATGGGCTCCATGAGTCATCAGAGAAAGTTGGAGGTGGGCCCAGTGAAGTCTGGCCACACTAGGGATGAGCTCCAATTGTCATAACAGAAAATCAGGCAGTTGGAGAGTTTAGAAGCACCATGAATGAGGTCCCTGCACAATTTTCAAACTGGGGAGGGAGTCAGAGCATTTAATTGGCACTAGTGGTGCACTCCTGGTAACATACTAAACTCTGCAAAATGGAGGGGCTCAAAACCATTGGCATTGTTGCTAGCATGGGCTATCACTTCTGGAATGTGATTATAGCCATGTGAAAAGACTATTAAATAACACAAAAAATACTCTACGCATGTGCACCTGGTGGTACATTAAATACCTATAATCCTTTTCATGTTAATTAATTTCACTTCCAAAACTACAAAACCACAACCTTTGTAACAGGTTGTAATGAACCTAAATATTTTATATTTCTAACCTTAAGCTCTTTTTTAAGGCTGCATGGGCAGAGCCTTGCTGACGTATTCCGATGGGTAGGAGAGAGAAGTTACTGTGGATGCATGTGATCGGATACCTTTCCTAAGTGCTTTCACAGTGCTGCTTTTTTTTTTGTAATGAGTGAAAAAAGTCTGCTAAAAATGAATCATTTCCACATGATGGCAACCTCTACTTTGAAACTACTTTTCAGAATTTCACTAATGTTGGAAAGTGTAGACATCCTGGGCTTGATTCACAAATATCAATGCATGCCGCGCCAATGGCAGCTTAAACTTATCACTGGTGTGCCAGGGACTCTGCACCTGATTTACAAACAGGTGGGGTCCCTGCATCAAAGCCCAGTAGCTTGCAGCAAATGTTGTCATGCATGAAATGCAAGGCACAAGGGAGAGGTTAGCTGCAAGTTGCAGGGTGATCAGGCTGCATCGGCACTCATTAATGAGGACCAGCCTGGAGGCTGACAATGTCAAGCAGGGTGGGATGGAGGTGGGAGAGGGCAGGTAGAGCCTTAATGGGTGCAGGAGAGGTGGCAACAAGTCCCCAAAGGAGACATTGCAGGATGCAGCCATGCCTGTGCCATCTGTAGGGGTGGTGGTCACCGCATGCCTTTTACCATGGGGGGAACTGCAGGCACCATACCATTACGTATGAGTTCTCCAAGTGCTATGGGGGCATGAGAAACTGCAGTAGGCAGCAGCACAGATTCCCTCCCACCCCACCAAGGCTCCAGGGGTGGTGCAAGGGCCTTTCAACCACCTGTTGGGTGGACTGAGTCCTGGCAGATCCTACTGGCTGTAGGAATCCCATTTAAGGTGATGTTGCAGTCAGCATCTGCCACAAGACCCCAAACTGCCCTGGCACATCCCAGCCTTGGTGCAAGCCTGGTGCATGGATGGAATGGCACAGGGGATCCCCTTTGTGCCACAACTGCCTTTTCAGGATCACAAACTCTGCAAGGTGTGATGCAAGCTGCCCTTTGCATCACTTTTGCTTGATGCAGGCACCTTGCATCTCAATCAGAGTTTCAAGAATCGAGCCCCCTGTCGCCAAGGGAATTCTTAGCAACTTTCAGCTCCTTAAAGAGCTAGTGGGGTCAAAACAAGCTGACAGGATAATACTATAAATTTTAAGTAGTAGTCAGTTATAACATTTTATTTCTGAAATACTTTTCTTTTTCCTTTTGCTCATCAGAAAATATTCTATGTGATAATACTGTATTGTGATAATGTAATGATAACCATGACTGGGAGATGGCCATACCTGGGTACAACATATTCAGAAGAGACTGGGCAGGCAGGAAGGGAGGAGGACTGGCACATTATGTGAAAGATGGCATAAAGGCCGCCGAGATCCAGGAGGAACAAAATGGAGGAGCGATACTATGGGTTAAGATGGAAAGGAAAATGGGGTCAGCCATCCGCATAGGGTGGTCAACAGACCATCAGCCCAGGAGGTTGAGACAGAAAGGGAGTTAATGCTAGCCATTCAAAGGATGGCAAGCAAGGGGGAGGTGGTGCTGGTTGGAGACTTCAATATTTCAGACGTGGACTGGAGCCTCCCAGCAGCAGCATCAACCAGGAGCAGATTTATCCTGGACTCCCTTCAAGGTGTCTTCCTCAGCATCTGGTCATGGAACCAACTCAGCAGAAGGCAATACTGGACCTCATGCTCACATTTGGGGACAGTATGATAGGGGTCACAGTGGGGGAGCACCTGGGGAACAGTGACCACTGCTCACTGTGGTCTGAAATCACAGAAGGAGCAGAACCAAACCACACAAAAACATGTATTCTGGATTTTAGGAGGGCAGACATTGGGAAAATGTGGACATGCTTGAAAGAGGTACTAATGGGAATGTGGAGGGAATCAGAGATGGAGGAACAGTGGGCAATATTTAAAACAGGTATTACAAGAGCAAAAGAATTATGCATTAAGTAAGTTAGCAAGGGGAAAAGGAAGAGGAGGCCATTATGGTGTTCCAAGGAGCTAGCGGAGAAAGTGAAAGCCAAAAAGATTGCATTCATGCAATACAAAAAGATGCAGGCCGAAGGGGACAGGGAGAAGAACAAGGGGAAGCAAAGGGAGGCAGGGAGGTCAGTAAGGGAAGCCAAAGTTCAGAAAGAAGAGCTCATCACAAAATTAGTGGGTAGAGGGGACAAAACCTTTTACAAGTACATAAGTGAAAAAAGAAGGGCAAAGGGAGTGATAGTGAGACTGAAGGGGGAGGATGGGGGCCACGTGGAGGATGACAACAGTAAAGCTGACATACTGAACAGATATTTCTGCTTGGTCCTTACTGAGGAACAGCAGGGTAATGGGCTTGATGGGAGTACAAGGGGTGGGAATGGTACAGAAAAGTACGCAAGTTCCTTTACACGGGAAAAGGTCCTAAAGGAACTGTAAGGAATAACCATCCATAAAGCAATGGGGCTGGATGGGGTGCACCCCTTGGGCCTAAAGGAACTAAGAGAGGTGGTGACTGAACCTCTGACAATCATGTTTAGGTGATCTCTGGAAACAGGGGAGGTACCCAAAGACTGGAGGACAGCAGATGTAGCTGCCTTATAGAAAATCGTGAACAAAGAGGAAGCAGGGAACTATAGACCAATCAGCCTGACCTCAGTAGTGGGGAAGATCATGGAAGCACTACTGAAAGAGAGATTGGTGGAACATCTGGTTGCCAATGGACTACAGGACATAAGGCAGCGTGGTTTCTCCAAGGGGAGGTCATACCAGACCAACCTCATTGAATTTTCTGTCTGGGTGACAAAGGAGGTGGATCAGGGGAGGGCAGTTTATGTGGCCTATCTGGACTTCAGCAAGGCCTTTTGACACTGTGCCACATAGAAGGCTATTAAACAAACTGGGGAATGTGGGAGTCAGCAGTACATTAGTGCGGGGGGTGAGTAATAGGCTGGGTGGCAGAACACAGAGGGTGGTGTTAAATGGCTGTCACTTCACAGAGGGAAGATTGATCGGTGGGGTACCACATGGATCAGTGCTGGGATCTGTCCTATTCAATGTCTTCATCAGTGACATTGCATAGGACCTAGAAGACAGAATCCCCCTGTTTGCTGATGACACAAAGCTCATAACAGAGTGGACACACCACAGGGTGTAGACAGAATGAGGAGGGACCTGTAGAAACTTGAAGAATGGTCAATGGTTTGGCAGTTAAAATTCAATACAAAAAAGTGCAAGATAATGTATATGGGTCACAAAAACCCTGGAAGAACATATCAGTTGGGGGATGAGGGTATAACATGCACCAAGCAAGAAAGGGGCCTTGGGATTATCATCTCTGGTCACCTCAAGGTAGGAAACAGTGCGACAAGGCAGCAGGTAAAGCAAATAGGATGCTGGGATACATAGACGGGGGCATCACCAACAGGAAAAGGGAGGTCAAAATTCCACTATGAAAGACACTAGTAAGACCCCACCTGGAGTACAGTGTACAGTTCTGGAGACCTTATCTATGTAAGGGCATAGACAGGATAGAGAAGGTACAGAGGAGGGCAACAAAGATGGTACAGGGATTGCATCACAAATCCTATGAAGACAGGCTGAAGGATTTGAATATGTACTCCCTGGGAGAGAGGGGATATGATAGAGACATACAAGTACCTTACAGGGAGGAACAGGATGTATGAATACACTATTTTCCAGCAAAAAAGATGTTCCAGGACTAAAGGGCATGGAATGAAGTTGAAGAGATGGTGATTCAGAGGAAATGTGAGGAAGAATTTCTTCACAGAAAGGGTGGTGGACAAATGGAACACCCTGCCAAAGGAAGTGGTGGGGGCTGAAATGGGTGGGATTTAAGACTGAGTGGGATAAACATAAGGGAATTCTGGAGGTCAGGAGTAAGGGGCAACATAATTCTAGAAAAGCATAAAGGGAACTTACAAGCTGAAATGGGCAGACTGGGTGGGCCATAGGCCCTTATCTGCTGACAGTGTCTATGTATCTACGTATAATATTGTGCTAAATGTGTGGAACAGCTCTTAGCCTGGCAGCTGACATATCTAGCTCTACTGCCCCACTCTACATCATCAGCTTTATGATCTCACTGACTGTGACATCACAGGTGAATGACCTGGCAGTCACCCACTTGCTGTTCCTAAGTAGCAGTGATGTCACAGTTAGCAAGTTCATAGTGTTGATGACATTGTGTGGGGCAGCAGAGCAAGACATGTCCACTGCCAGGATAAGAGCTGTTCCACATGTAACACCTACGGACATCAGGTAAACAGTCTTCTAATTAAACAAAGGGAAAATAAAAAGTACCTCAGATATAAGATAATGGCTGGTTATCTTTAAAACTCAAAATTAAATTTAGGCAGTACTCTAGCTCTTCAAGTAAATAGATGGCAGAGTTATAAGCAACTAAACATTTATTTTTCTAATCAGTACTTCACTCACCTTGCCTGCCAGCCTGCCCAATCAGGACCACTCCCCCAGCTCCATCACCTCACTTCCTCTGAGATTTACCATGCTCCATCCATCTGTTGTCACAGGACCAGGATATGCGCAATTGCCAGTGTGCAGCCTACAGGGGACCAGGCCTTCATCCCACCACAGCTGTGTTTTTTTCTCCACTTTCTCTCCAGGCTCATAGCATGTGCAATGATGACTTGTGTGAACTCCACCACCATGGAGATGCACCCCCTCATTAAGCAGGTGGGAATCCTTCCATTGCATCCTGCTGTGCTGCCACGATCCTCTAGGTGGCAGCAACCAAGCAGGATGAAGGATGTAGCTGCTGAATAGGGAGCTAGCTGCATTCACAAGCAGCCTAGATAGACCATGATGGGCTTTTGCTGCTGGCAGTTTTCATATGCTCATAACCTCCACCCCGAGTGAGATGAGCTGTCTTTTGGACATTCATTCCTTCCTCCACTGGCCAGCCCCAAGTGACTCTCATTCATCCCTGAATCTGGGACACTGGCATGGCGGAAGGTGAGGCAGCCAGTGCCTACACCCTCCATGCCACTAGGCCAGCTAAAATGTATATTTTTAACAATTATATTCTTAGTCAATCCTAACTACTACAGTGATGTGTTATACACAATCCTCTTTTCATCTAATACACTGTTTGCTACTTGCACACTGATGTTTATTTGTGCATAAACAAATTCTAACTTCTTGAATCCCCTTCTTATTTTACCCCAGGGGACCCTTTTTTAGGGATTCTGTAGTGCAAGCCCAATACCTATGCACTGATGCACACCCAAGCAAGCTTATAAATTGTGCCATGTCTCTGCCAAGTGTAAATACACACACAAGTCTGAAATGTGCGCAGAGCCTTTTGGCTGTACCACGTTCAAATGGATTTCTTGAACCATACCTGTGACTGTTCCATTTTACAACCCTGTGCTGCCATACCCCTTCTTTCTTGCCCTTGCCATTATCGGTTGTACTATACCTGGCTTCTCTCCTAATACTGGCCATTACATAATAGTACTTCTTAGAAACATAGACAATGATGGCATAAAAAGGCTAATAGCCCATCCAGGCCACCAAACTTTCCTACATAATCCTGGGGTCTACTGTCCACCCAGGGTCCTAGCCCTCACCCTCCTTCCCCATTATCATTCCCAATTCTGATGCCCTGGGTGACCACTCATATCCTTCACTCTCTCCCAACCATGCTTGAAACCAACAAATGTTTTAATGCTCACCACCTCAGCTGGTAGACTGTTCCATGGCTCCACCACCATGTAAAATAACATTTCCTCATGTCCCTTCTGAACCTCCATTTTGACAGTTTCCATACACTGCCCTGTGACCTTGAACTAGCATTCAAGCTAAAAAGCTCCTTGCAGTTTGTCTTGTTTATTCCTTTTAGGAACTCAAAGGTCTCTACAATATCTCCCCTCTCCCTTCTGGTCTCCAGCCAGTACATGTTCAGTGTCTTGAGGTGTTCCTCATAAGACCTGCCTGTCTGGCCCTAAATCACTTTTTCCTGAATCACTTTTTCACCCTGCGCTGCACTGTCTCCAGCCTGTCCATATCCTTGAGGTGAGGGCTTCAGAACTCGGCACAGTACTCCAGGTGCGGCTTCACTAAAGAGCGGTAAAGGGGTAGTACTACCTTTTTCCTCCCTCTATTAGTGCATCTCCCTATACACCCTACTTGCCTTACCAAACATCTTGCTGCACTTGTGCATATGCTTGAGGGTATCACTGATGACAACTCCTAGGTCACATTCTTCAGCTAAAGTGGTAAGTCTAACACCCATCCAGTACTCTGTCTCGGGGTTCTTATTTGATAGATGCATTACTTTGCACTTTGTGGCACTCAATTTCAACTACAAACTTCAGTCCACCCTTCCAGTTTTTGTAAGTCACCTTGCATTTCACTGAATCCTCATTGCTTTCCACCCTCCTACAGTTCTTAGTATCATCTGCAAAGTGACATAGCCTGCTGTAGATACCTTTGGCAATGTCACTGATGGACATATTGAAGAAAACTGGGTCCAGGACAGATCCCTGTGGCACATCGCTAATGACCTCCCTCTCTTCTGTTTTGACTTTGTTGACCACAACCCTTTGCTACCTACCCTTTAGCCAGTTTGCTACCCAGTTCACTATTTCCTTAGCTGCACACAGATCTTCTTCAGCAATCATCTCTAGAGCAGCAAGTTGAAAGCCTTGCTGAAGTCAAAATAAAGTAAATCCATGGCATGACCCTTGTCCAATTCTCTTTTTACCAAATCAAGGAAAACTATCAGGTTAATCTGACAGGACCTCCCTGTCATGAACCCATGCCATTTACTATTCTGGAGAACATTGTTCTTCAGTTAGTCCATGAAGTCTTCCTAAATCAGTTACACCACCAGCTTGCCTAAAATTGAGTTCAGACTAACAGTTCTGTAGTTCCCCACTTGTTCCATGCCCCCTCCCAATGGAGCAGAATTACATCTGCCACCCTACAGTCCTTTGAAGCTACCCCCCCCCCATCTGTAGTTATTGGATGAACAGTACTACAAGGGGCTCAGCCATTTCTGCTGCCAGTTCCCTGAGAATCCTCAGATGCGACCCATCTGGACTCAGGACTTTATATATCTGTAGAGCCACCAGCCCTTTCTGGACCCTGTTGCTTGTAAATATTGGCTGTCTCATCTTCAAGACCCCTTATCAACCACTTTGATGTCTCTCTCAGGCAAAAGCCTGCCTTCCTCCCTTGTGAAAACTGAGCAAAAACAATCATTAATGAGGGTGCCTTTTGTCTGTCCTTTTCTATCACCATACCCCCTCTGACAGCCTAAGAATTCCCTCTCCTTTCTTTCTTTTGCCCCTAATATATCAGGATAAATGATTTTCTATGCCCTTGACCCCCTCTGCAAAACATAGCTTTGTGTGTTTGCTTTTGCCTCCCTAACCATCTTCTTTGCCTCCTTACTTCTCAGTAATATTCTTCCCATTCTTCCCCCCTTTGCTTCTGTTTGTACTTACAGAAGGCCTTTTTCTTAGCCCTGAATGCTTCTATAACCTTTGCCAAGAATCATAATGGTTTCTTGAACTTGTTCGTTTTGGTTATCTTTATTATCCCTCAGTTCTCTTTCACCCCATCCAAATTGTGTACCCTGACTAGTTTTTTCCTGACTGGTACACGTAGCCTGCTGAAATGTGCCATCCAAAAATCAAGGACTTTAGTTTGTGATTGGGGTTTTCCAGACCCTATGGTCAGTTCAAATCAAATAGAGTTATGGTCACTGTTCCTTAGTGGCCTCCCTGCTCTCGCCACTCCTACCACCTCTGAGTTGATAAGTATCACATCGAGAATGACAGTCTGCTTGGTGGGTTCCTTAATGAGCTGTACCAGGAGACAGTCCTGGAGTGCATTCAGCATGGCTTGACTTCTGGTACTCCTGGCCACCGAAACATCCAAATGAATGTCTGGCAGATTCAGATCACCCACTATCACTACTTTGCCCTTTGCTACCCCCCTTTCCAGATCTTCTGTGAGGTTTATGACCCTGTCTTCCCTTTGCCCTGGAGGTCTATTGACATCCCCTAAGAACAGCTTCTTGCCTGAGGCTGCTGTGAGTTGTACCCACAGTGACTCTGAATCACTGTTATTATTCCTGATCCACCCATACTCCAACACCTCGATGCCTTCCCTGACATAGAGGGCTACTCGTACCCCCTAACTTTTCCTCTGTCTCTCAACAATGAGTACCCAGGAACTGTCAGGTTCCAGTCATTATTTTCTGTAGCCCAAGTTTCCATGATCACCACCAGTTCCACCTCTGTTCTTCCATCAGTGCCTGTAGCTCATCGATTGTATAACCATGGCTCTTGGCATTAAGGCATACTTCCTTTTGTATGACCCCCGACCCCATCTTGCTTTTCCCCTGACTATGACCCTTTAATTTCCCATTCCCTTGCAGCCTTTTGTTCTTCTTGTTTTTTTTTATTTTTCATGTTCCCCCTCTCTAATATCCTGTCACAAGACACAGATTATACCTCAACCTTTTTTATACCTCCTGAGCTGCTACTAACCTCCAGATGTTGGGGGGTGAGTGGGAAGGGTTGTGGGGGGTCTGGAAGTGAGGCTATTTATTTATTTGTTAGAAACATTAGGGAGTGTGCATGGTGGGTTGTGTGTGTATGTTGCAGTGTTAGATATTGTTTTTTGTTAGGGGGTGAATGAATAGTGTGTGTATGGGTTATTTATTGTAGGGGTTGGGGTAGTATTGTGTGGTTTTATTTAAGTAATCCCAGGATGTATTGCCTGCTACAGACCCCAAGGTTGTGCTAATCTCCATCCTTACTTGGATGTCTACGCCCCTTCTGTGACCCCCCCTTCTGCATGATGCGGTGCATGGAGTTAAGTCAACTTTATTTATACAGCACCCAATCCCTGGTACTCTAGGCACTTTATAGATAGGCAGCATAGGGAAAAATACAGTTAAAATCAAATTCAAGTGTAGCCACATGCATAAGATAAAACCACTCTTAAATAATTAAAACTCTGTATTAAATAAATACAATTAGTCGATGTCAAATGCCAGGTCAAAAAGATGGTCTTTCAGGCCCCGTTTGAATGCCTTTATGATAGGTGCCTCCCTAAAAGCTCTCGGTAGAGTTTCCCATTATTGGTCCAGCCATTTTAAAGGCATGGTCCCCAGAGGTTTTTAACTGTGCACTTGCGACCACCAGGAGGCCCTCCGTGGATGACCAGAGTGAGCGCACTGGGCAGAGGGGTGTCAGGAGGTCAGCCAGGCAGCCTGAACCCAAACTGTATAGGGCCTTGTAGGTGAGCAAGCCCAGCCCACCTTGAAGGAAATCCTCCATGTGACTGGCAGCCAGGGCAGTTCGTGCAAAACTGGGGTTATATGAGCTGAGCTTTGAAAGGCCCCTCAATAACCTGACTGCAGTGTTCTGCACCAGCTGCAGTCTCGGGAGTTTACCTCCACACTAAGCTGAAGTAAGGAGTGTTATAGTAATCAAGCCTGGATGTAACAAAAGCATGCACTAACTATGGTTGATCCTCCTATGGGATTAAGGGTTTGATCCGGGCAACATTTCTTAAGTGGTTAAAACCACTCCGGATGACAGCAGACACCTGATGTTCCAGTGTCAAGCTATTGTCAAAAATGATGCCCAGATTGTGTACCTTAGTGGCCACCTCTAGAGTGGTGGTACCCAGGAACAACCTTGTTCCTGCTCCAGAGGCAGTCACATCCCAACGGTGACCTGGCTCAAACATCAGAACCTCCGTCTTGTCCAGGTTGAGTCTCAGCCAGTTAGAGAACATCCAAGTAGGGATCTTGGATAGGCAGTTGTTTAACACTTCCTCAGCCTCCAATATCTTGGTGGCAAAGGACATATACAGCTGGGTATCATCTGTATAGTAGTGAAAACCCAGACTGTAATGTCTAAAGATATCCAATAGGGGTAGCATATATACTGCAAACAACATGGGCAAATAAGTTGACCCTTGAAGTACTCCACAGGTCACGGGCTTTGGGCAGGAGGAAACATTTCCCATAACCACCCATTGCTTCCTGCCTGTCAAGAAGGACTCAAACTAACCGATGACCTTGCCAGTGAGTCCACAGAGCTCTCTCAGGTGATCATGCAGCACCATGTGGTCTACAGTATCAAACGCTGAGGAGAGATTGAGGAGAATGAGAATTGACCACTGTCCTCTATCTCTTGCCCTAAGGAGATCATTCTTCACTCTAACTAGTGCTGTTTCAGTGCTATGCCTTTTCCAAAAGCCAGACTGAAGTGGCTCATAGGTGTCAAAGGCCATCAGGTGGGCCTCAAGCTGCAGTGCCACCACTTTCTCCAGTACCTTCCCCAAGAATGTAAGATTGGAGACAGGCCAGTAATTCACTAAGATGTCAGGGTGAGTGATGGTTTCTTCAGGTGGGGTCTCACCAACACCTCCTTCAAGGAGTCAGGGAAGAGCCCTTCCAAAAGCGAGCACCTGACAATCTCATTGAACACTGGACCAATGGAAACCACATACCCAAATAGGAGATGCATTGGGCCCAGGTCCAGTCCACAAGAAGTGGGCTGCAGCTTTGAAATCACCTCGATGACCTCCACCACCCCACTAGCCAAAACACTTCCCAGACAGATAGGGTGCTTCTGTCATCACCAGGCTTAACACTGAGGACAGATCTTCCTCCAATGGCAGGATCCCAGATCTAATGGAGGACACCCTGTCAGAAAAGAACTGAGTAAACTCTTCACACTGCACCACTGAAATTGTTCTTTTCAGCTGCAGATGGGCTAGATGGAGAAGCCTGTTTTCCATCCAAAAGAGCAGAACTGGTCTGTTTCTTCCTGCAGCAATCACTCTGGACAGGAACTCTCTCTTCTTATGGTTGATTGCCCCTTCATAATCATCATAGTGAGTTCTCAAGGCCATTCTGTCATCCACTGATGTGGTCCTCCTCCAGCAATGCTCCAACTTCTGACCCGTGGTCTTCATCTCCTTGAGAACACCATCAAACCATGGGGGTCTGAAGTGAGAAGACCTAGCTCATATAGAAATTGGTGCAACAGTGTTGAATGCCTTGGTAACAGCACTATTATATGCTGCCACCACATCATTCAGCCCTGTTGCACATGCAACACTAACACCAGATAAGTTTGTCACCACCAATAGTCTAGCTGGGGTCAAACCCCTCAAAAGGCAGTAACTGACCATCTCACCAGGGGCGGGACTAATGTGGGGGCTCTGAATGAGAGTCTCATGGTGCAGTGATCTGACCAAATGACTGGATCAATCTTGAGATCAGTGATTTCAAGCCCCAGTGAAAATACTAGGTCCAAGGCATGGCTATAGCAATGGATCTCAGAAACAACTGCTTGTGCGAGGCTCAGAGATATCATAGTCAGGAGGAAGTCATTTTAAAAGTGTGAGAGTTCATTGTCAAGCCAGGCATTGCAATCCCCCAGAATCAACCACCTGAGGGACTCCAACACCCATCAGCGATGAATTCCATGTCTTCCTGCAGGAAATCTTCCTCTCACTCAGGCATTCAGTAAATGAGGAGGATCCTGCAACCTGCACCCAGATTCCCACAAATGGCCACACATTTAAATGATGAAGTAGATTCCACTGGCTGCACAGGAAAATTCTGGTAGGCTCTAAAACAGATGGCCACTCCCCCACCCCTACGTTCCCTCCTTGAGCAGTGTACCAGCAGGTATTCTGGTGGAGTAGATGCATCCAGAACTGGCCCTGCATCATCCCCCAGCCAGGTCTTGGTAATGCATGCCAGGTTGACAGAGGAAATCAAGTCAGCCATAATAGCTGTCTTGTTTCTCATCGTCCTAGGCTGTGGAAGTGGAGGCTGGAAGGAGGAATAAGAGGATGAGGAGGGATGGGTTGACAGCTGATGGAGAGGCTCCTTTTAGGGTTGTGAGGACCTAGTTATGCCCTGGAATGAGAAGGGCACTGAAGAGAAGCCATACTTGTATAGTATCTTTACACAGGGAACCCAACAGACTGAATGGGCAGGCAGCTGAGGGGCCAGCTTTTTCCTTTCATCCACTTCAGGCAGTGCTGTGCAATGCCAGGTCGATGACAAATAAGTCTGCTATTATAGTGGATCTTATTTCCTTGGTCAACCTGATTTGCATCTCAGAGACCTGACTGGTAGACGATTCTGGTCCAGTACTGTAGTCACTGGTCCCGGCTGGTTTCTCGGTGGTTCACAGCTTGGGGAGGGATTGCAGTGGAAGGGAGGTGGCCATCTGTTTTAGATCTGAGCTGAACCTGGTGGTGTAGCCGGTAGGGAATACCTCATTATTTAAATGCATGGCTGTGGGTGGGGGTCCAGGTGCAGACTGCAGGATCCTCCTTGTGTACCATCCTCAAGGGCAGGAGGGAGCTTTTCTGCAGGAGATCATGGCTTCCATCGATGACAGGTTGTTGGAGTCATCTGGATAGCTTATTCTTGGTGATTTTAATGCTTAGGTCAGTGATAAAAGCTCACACTTTGCTCAGGATTTCCTCCAAAGTATGGAATCTCTGGGCTTCGCTCAAGCGATTACTTCTGGAATGTGCCACGCCTTGGACCTGGTATTCTCGCTGGGTTTTGAGATTAAATAATCTCAAGACTGATCAGGTCATTTTGTTGGATCACTGAACTACTAGGTTCTGTTTCAGGGCTCCCCCTTGTAGTGCATCCTCTGTGGAGGTTGTCCAGTTCTGCCTTTGAGATGGCTTTGGCCTGAGGGACTATCAGCAGTGCTGGACACCTCAAAAGTGTTGAAGACATGTTCTAGGGAGCAGGAGATAGCAGTAATGGCCTATAATTCAGCCATTGTGGAGGCATTTGACCTGTTATCACCGATCCGTGTACGCCCTCTGGTGTCATACCTCAGCTTGCCATTATTCGAAGGTGAGCTGAGGGTGATGAAAACTAGGTGGTGAACAGAATTGTTGGGGGAAGTTCAAGGCCCAGGATAACAAAATGGTGCTGATGTTTCATTATGATGAATATCAGAAAGTAATCACCTGACAGAAAGCAGGTTTATCTGTCAAAGGAAATTGCTGCTGGGAGAAACTGACCGGCTCAGCTCTTTCAGATGGTAGACAAGCTTTTACACCTGGTGAGTCTGGAGCCCATTAGAGCCCTTTCATTCATGAAATGTGAGGAGTTCACTGGGTCTTCTTGGACAAGGAATTCTCCATGGTATACCGCTGAAACATCGAAAACATTACAGCGAAGACCATTACAGCAACAAATTCGGCATGGTTGCTGTAATGGTCCTGCTGTACACTGACACTGCTTCACCCAGTGTTTTGCCCCCTTTTTAAATCAACTCTGACTCTGAGTTGATTATTTTAAAATGTATCTCCAGCAAAAAAAAACAATAACATTATTTTTCTGGCAGGCACAACGGCGACTGTCGATATTGTGTCTTTGCAGTAATGGATTTTGACAACTTCTCCATTAGGGCCAGGATTACCCCTAGTGGGCTGGTAAAAGCTGGCAGGGTGGAGCCTGGTAGTTGGGGTCATGTTCACTGGTCCTAGGGGGAGTTATGACCAGTGACTGTGAATAAGGTGTGAGAGGTGATCTCTGAACTACGGCCAACATTTTGTAACCCTTTATCCAGGCCCAACGCCACTACTGGTGAGCTGCATGGGGAAATTGGGCCCAGTGTTTGCTGAGATTATCTTTGTTTGAAAAAAGTGCTTTGGTGAAACCTCTTATGAAAAATCCATCTTTTGATGCAGATGTCTTAGTGAATTACCAACCTGTCTAGAACATTCTGTTTTTGGGAAAGACTAATGAGAAGGTGGTTGCACAACAGCTCGAGGTACACCTCACTACATTTATCAACTATAAGCCCCTCCAATCTAGGTTAAGGGTAATGCATAGCACAAAGACTACACTAGTTCAGGTGCACAATGACTTGCTCAGGGTGAGAGACAGGGGAGAGAGGTCAGTTCTCATTCTCCTTGATCTCTCATCAGCATTTGACACTATGGACCACTGCTAGACCAGCTCAGGGCACATGTAAGATTCACCAGCAAAGTCATCATCTGGTCTGAGTCCTATTTTAAGGACAGGATCCAGAGGGTTGTGCTGGGAGAATATTCTTCGCACCCAGTGGCTCTGTCTCTGGAGGATCCCAGGGCTCATTCTTGTCACTCAGCAGTTTACAGTGTATATGCTACCCTAGGGAGAGATCATTAGGTGATATGGGCTTGAGTTTCATTGTTATGCCAATGATACTCAGCTCCACTTATCCTTTGCACCTGGGAAATTGGGTGTAGTCAATGTTTATTTAATTTATTATAAGGGCACGGTAGCACGCATTCATTCATTGAAGTGCTCAGTTGGGCTGCCGGTCATTGAGGTGAGTGAAGAGCTGTGCCAGTGGCCCAATCTGGGTACTGGGGGGAGCAGGGTGGGCACTATCTGACTTAAGACAGGGTGTGGGGTGGGGGGATCCACTAGACACTAGGGACATGGGAGGAGATTTTTTTGTGTTTGTTTTTCAGATTGGGGGCCATGGTCATCATGGCTGGGGAGGGGAACATTTATTTATTTGAATTTTGTTGATTGGGTAAGTCCACTGAGACAAAGCTGTCCCTTTTTCAGGGGCAACCCAGGGAATATAAGCATTCCATATATAAGATAAACATTGTCATACAGTGGGGGAAACAAATTACACTTGTAAGTGCAGGAAATTAAAACATACAGGCCACGATATTCAAAGCTGTGCAACTGAGTTGCACATGGTGCAACTGAGTTGCACCGGTGCAAGTGCGGACATGCACCAAGGAGCGATATTCAGTGGGAGTCATTACGCAGCACAAATCCCATTGTGCTAATGCTCAACTATAATGAGTGCAGATGCAAGAGCAGGGGGCGTGCCCATGAATATTGTGTGCAGTGTGATATTCAACCATGAAACCATGGCGCAAGTGCAGAGCAAAACCGGGATACATCGAGCAGACTTGAGCCTATAAATACAAGGTGCAAGCACACAGACAGCACTTGTGCCAGGTGAGTGGGAGAGGCAGAGTGGCAAAACATAGCAAGACGTAAGGACAGACAGACAGAAAGACAGACCAAGAGAGACAGAGCGAGTGAGAGACAGAGAGACTGACACAAGCAGCCACAGAGGGAAAGGGACAGAGTTGGCAGTGGAGAGGGAGTCAGGGGCAGAAAGAGTGAGAGGGACAGGCAGGCACAGTGTCAGGCAGTGCACCAGGGTGGCACACAGCCCACGGCAGCTGACTGACCAGGGGGAGACAGGACATAGGGGCCATGGATAGTGCACCCTTCCTGATAGAGGCCATAATGCGGGATGTGAGGGGCAGGAGGAACAGTGATGTGGCCAAGGAAGGGCCCATCGATGGCATGCCTGGAACAGGTGGTACTGTGCCCACACCACCTTTGAGAACTACTCCAACACAGAGATTGTGGTATGTTACCATCTGAACAGGGCCATTCTGAGGCAGTTCTGTGAGCTGTGCAGTGAGGAGATGCAGGCACCCACAAGAGGGAGCCATGCAATGTCTTTGAAGACCAAAGTGACAGCTGTCATGTGCTTGCTCGCCATGGGCACCTTCCAGGCATCAACGCGCACACCACAGGCATAATCCAGTAGGCCATGTCATGCCTCCTCACACAGTTCCTCAACACTCTGCTGCCACATGCTTTGGAATACAGTGATTTCCCCAGCACACAGGCAGAGCATACAGCAACCATGCAGGACTTCCACAGGGTAGCACGTATGCTTGTCATGCTTGGGACCATTGTCTGCACCATGTGGGCATCCGCATGCCACCTGGCCTGATGGTGTGGCCTATATCAGTAGGAAGGGGTTCCCGAGCGTCAACTGCCAGGTGGTGTGCGATGCCAAGGGAAGCATCACCAATGTCTGTGCCACACACACTGGGAGTGCACGTGATGCATTCATCTGGCACAGTTCTGTGCTGTGCCACAGGTTCAAGCATGGGGACATCCACACAGGCCACCTAGTGGGTGAGTATGGGATGGGAAAGGGGTGATGGGCAGAGCAGGCCATGGGATGGGAGAGAGCAAGGTGGGCGTGCTGGTGAGGGCACCAGGGAAAGGCAAGGGGCACAACAAAGGATGCCACATTGCTAATCATATCATTATCCAGACAGGAGACAGTGCCTATCCACTGATGCCCTGGCTTCTCATCCCCTATCGGCGCCTATTGTCCCCAGCAGAGGAATGCTACAATGAGGTACACGCCTGCACACAAAACCTCTTTGTGCATATATTCAGCATGCTGAAGGCACAGTTCCATTGCCTAGACAGGTCTGGCGGTGCCCTACAGTACAGCCCCTTGAAAGCCTGTGGCCAATTCCTGGCCTGCTGCATACTACACAACATGGCCATTGACCGCAGGATAGCTGTCCAGGCTGATGAGGGTGACAGCAGTGGGGACGATGGAGGCAATGGTCCAGAGGGTGGTGGACAGCCACCCCACTGGGAAGAGGGATCCCCGGCTGCAGTGGATGGCGTGGAAGCATCGTGACACCATCACACAGGAGCACTATGGTGCAAGCAGATAGGTGGCATCAAACTCATGAAATGGCCACACACACACAGGTACAGCACACAGGCAGGGGAATGCATGGCAATGGGCATGCACACACAGAGGTGTGGTGCAGAGGTAGGGGATACAGTGGCACACAACCACACACAACCACGCACAGCATCACACAGCAACACAGACATGCACCCATGCACTGGCAAGTGGCGGGGATCAGATGCATTGCACCGGTACACAGGCATAGCTAGTGCAGAACTGCACTAATCACACCCATGCCACATGGTCCAGTGGCTGGACAGGCATGCACACAGACAGCATGTGGCACGACACACAGGTGCCACTCCAGTGCTATGCACACACACACACACACACATGCTGCTCATTTATGCAAAGGGCAGTGACTGCAGACTGTGGTCAGGGTGGCACACACATCAGGGCTGCTGCGTGGAGCCATGGCCTCTGCGGCCATGGGTCAGCCACACTGGGATCAATCGGCAGTCACAGGCTGCTCATCAGCCTCAGGGAGTGTTTGCAACAGTTCCCCAGGGGTTGAACTGTGGGACCATTACCAGGTCCATGCAGGGGTGTGTAGCTGCCCAAACAGGCCCACCCCAGGTCTGCCTGGAATGCCAACAGCAGAGCCCAGTGTCAACAGTGAGGGTGTCACCAGATGCCGGGATCGTGAGGTGGACAGTGCACTGCATGGGGTCTGTGGTGGCTGGCTACACCCTGTGGCAGCCAGCAGTGCAAGGCCATCCATGATCACATAGGCAATTTGATCCTGGGATGCAGTCGTGGCCTCCTGCATGCGCTGTATCACCACCAGGAGCTGCGCAATGCCCCTCTCATGCTGTTCGGCCACCTGGTGCACCTCCGTGTGCAGTGCACGCACCCCAGCAGCAAGCAGCACCTGTTGCTCCATGGAGGACCGCAGCAAATGGGTGTGCTCTGCCAATGGGTCAGCAGCCTCTGGTACCTGGACAGGATGCCAACCCACCTGCAGTGACCAACCATGCTGCATAGCCCCCTGCTCAGGTGGACACTGAACAGTGGGGTCCTCATGGGGTATGTCCCTAGCAGGTGCCCTGGCAGTAGACCCTGCATCTGGCTGCCCTGTGGCTCCTGCAGCCTGCTGCTGTTGTCCATCCAGCTGCTAAATGCTGCCCAGCACCTGATCTGCCCCACCACCACCACCACACAAATGCTGCCCAGAGCCTGATCGGCCACACCACCACCACCACCACCACACTGCACAGCTGTGGCAGTGTACAGAGCAGCACCTGCAGTGGCGGCAGGCAGCTGTTCAACCACTGTCAGGTCACTGGGCATGCTGCCTGTGTTGGTGCCTGGTATGGTCATCTCCCCCACAACACTGCCCATGCTGTCCAGAATTGGGGTTAGGTCATCATCAGTGTCAGACTCCACCCCGATCTGTGTCTCCATGCTGAGGATGCTGAGACTGGCATCCTGTAGAAACACATCCAGGGCCTCGTCTGACCCCATGCCCAGGACATCCGGCTGGACAGTGGTGGTATGCTGCAGCCTATCAGGCTCCCAGATGCCCATGGAGGTGAATGGCTGCTCATCCGGGGCTGGTCCTACCTCCACAGCTGCTGCTGGTGCCCCATCCTCCACATGGAGGAGTGCAGGTGCTGAAAAAGAAAACAGGTGTGTCAGTGATGCAATGACCATGAGTGTCCCCCCCCAAAACACAGCCACTACATGCTGTGCATCCCTGACATATGTACCATGCAGTGATGGGCTGCCACTCATCTGGAATCCTCCACCGGCACACCCTCCACAGTGCTGTGGTGCATGGTGACTGCCACCAACTCCTCCTGCTCAGTGAGCTGTGGCACATCAGCAGGCCCCCTTCGGTGGCACTCCAGGCCACACGGATGGCCTCAACCTTCTCCTCAATGCACTGCTTATCCGCGCTCACCTTCTTGTGGCACTCCTGCACTGACTGTTGGTGGCTGCCTTGCTAGTTCACGCATGCCACCACCTCCTCCCAGGCCCCAGCTCTGGCCTGTGGTGTGCCAGTGGCACCACTCAACAGTGGCTCCGTATCAAGGTAGGCCGCAAACAGGGCCTCTGCTTCTGCCTTTTTGAAGTTGGGCCTGCGCTTCCGAGTAGACCCACACTTCTCACCCTCCACACATTCCAACATGTTGCTTCCTGTAGACATTCGACAGCACAGTGTGTCAATGTCAGCAGCATCCTATTCCATCCCCCCGCTGTGCTGGCTTGGCTCAGTGTGCTCCAGCAGCATGAGCAACTTACCTCAAAAGGTTGCAATACCGGTCCATGGCCTGTGCCTGTCTGTGGCACTTTTATGGCACAATTCATGGAAATGAGCTTTGGTGCAACGGTAATGACATGCTAATTCCCCCAGTGCACCACGCATTGGCTGATGAGCTCATTTGCATGTGGCGGATGAATATCACATATTTGCTCCATGCACAGTGGGATTGCTCCAGAGCAAATCACAGCACAATGTACATGCATGAGTGGTGCACAGGACTGCAGTGCACATGTGCTGGATGGTGTGCTGTTGCCTATTGTGCACTGTGTGCCCACTCCGCAGTAGGGACTGTGGCGCACGGTGTACCATGCCTGCTATTGGGCATGTACACACTGTGCAGTGGCCAACCCCTGACCCCTGCTGTGTCTTCTACCCTTGGGTGATCCCTGCACCCATTACCCTGCCTAGCTATGCCCATGCTGTGCATCTCTGTGACTGTGTGATGGGTGTACACAGTGCATGTCCCCTCGGCCCATGCATCTGGCACATGCAGTGGCCACGTCCACTTCCTGCCGCCATTTTGCTCCATGGCTCACACCAGCGACATGGTGCAGCAGAGAATGGGATAGGTGGCAAACTGGATGCAGGTCAAGCTTGCCAACCTCATGGTCTGCATCCAGCCCCATGCACCCCAGCTGTTTGGGCATGTGCCACTGCAGCAGCCCTGGGTGGCTATGTGGCAGGCAGTTGCTGCCTCACTGGGCCAGAGCACAGGGGTGGCCAGGATGGGCAAGCAGTGTTACCACAGATACGGGGACCTGGTGCGGAGAGCACAGAGTGCCTCTGGAGGCTGGAGGCCCATGTCAGGTATGGGGCTGTGCCTCAGCCAGGTGAATAGGCCCATCATGCATGTGTGCCCTGGTGCTGTACTGTGGTGTTGGCTAGGCTGCCTGGCATGTCCTGCAGGGTGGAGTACTACAATTGTGCACATTGTGGGTGGCATTGCCCTCCGCCATTTGCATTACGCTGCCACTCTGTGGGACGTGTCAGGCAGGGGCTCACCCTGTGCACAGGGGTGGGGGTGGTGGGCAGCTGCTGTGGTTGGTTACTGATGTGTACCTGTTTCTGTTCCATTCCAGGACCTGAAGACAGAAGATGGGCAAAGCTGGAGTGACACCAGGCTGCAGCGGCCCAGGGTGAAGGAGCGGCTCTGGCACCAGTGGTGCCACAGAGGGCAGGTAGGCACTGACATTGTTCTGTGCACCTTCATTTGGGGGTGGCAGAGGCATGGATGCTGGCATGGCCACCTGTGCCGTGTGTCATGGCATCTGTCTGTGTCGCACTGTGCATGGTGCCCACCACTGTGGAGCATCCATTGGACATGTGTGCCAGCTGCTGGTGGGGTGGGTGTGCACACAGCTGCCATTGATGTTACTGTGGTGCTGCCGGGGCACTGTGCCATGTAACTGCCATAGCACAGTTGGATGGCCACTGTGCAGCAGGGACGACCACTGTGCGCTGATGTGATGTGCCACGTTGCTGGCAGATGTTGGCCTACAGCCCTGTGGGTGACCTGTATGGGCCCTCCATAGGTGTATTATTTCCCTGCCCGGTACATGCTGTGGTTGGGCCTGGTTCCTTGGGAAACTGCACTGATCACCTGTCCTGTCCCTTGTCTTAGGTATCCACCGATGGTGCAGGAGGACCCTCTACTTCTGCCTCCTGAGGCAGCTGATCGTAATGCAATTCTGCTTAAAGTTGGACCAGCATAACATTCTGCGGTGATTTGTATATGCAGCCCATGATGCTTTGCATTGTGGGGGCATGTGTGATTTTGTATTTTCTTGAAACTTGGCTTCCCAGCCAAATGTCCTTTGGGGTAACCCTTGCCTCAGTGTTTGCGCACAGAGGTTCTTTGTCTTTTAAGTAGTTTTTTATTTTAATGGGTTCACCACAATATATCCAAGGCACACTGCCTTAAGGGTAGCTGGTCCATTCCACTGGGGTGTCAAACAGATGAGGCATACTGATGAGTCCTGGTAGGACGAAACACGTGTCTATGTCTTCTGTTAGCACCCTTTGCAAACTGTGTGAGAGGCCTTTCAGCACCATGCAATTCTGCTTAAAGTTGGACCAGCATAACATTCTGTGGTGATTTGTATATGCAGCCCATGATGCTTTGCATTGTGGGGGCATGTGTGATTTTGTATTTGATTGTAATAATGTCTACTATGATGGAGGCAGTGTTGTAGGTCTGCAGACTGCTCCTGGCAGACTGGAGGCGGCAACGTCAGCAGGGGGTGGCAGACCATGGCAGCCACTAGTCCGGCCTTGTCTTCCCCTGTTTCCTCAGCCATACCTCCCCCTCCAGTCCCTCATCCCACTGTACAGTCCCTGTTCCCTGTCCCCTTCCCTCACTACACCTACTTACCCTTTTCCAGTCACTAGTTATTGTAAATAGTTTGTGAAAAAATATATTTTTCTGACTTACCCACCTGTGTCTGCTTCATAGGTGGTGTGAGAAGCCATGCTGCCTGGCCCAGTGCCTGTCCGTGTGGTGTACATGTGTTGGGGCGCATGTTGTGCTTCTGTGGATCACTGCTGAATGCTGCAGTGTGTACCATGGTGGTGGTGTCCCTCTCCTTGGTAGATGGCTGTGCCTTGGAGTGCCCTTGGGGTGTCTGTCAGGGTTGTGTGGTAGGTGTGTCTGCTTAGCTGCATGGTCCTGGGTGTGGCCTGCCGTTGTCTGGATATGAGGGGGGCATGACCTGCTGCCTGTGGGGGGCCCCCTTGGTGGCCCTCCATCCCCCATTGGCACCCCTGTTACCTACTGTCTGTGTTACTGTTGTGCTCTGGGGTGGGGGTCCAGGTGCCTGGGTGCGCCCTGCTCTGCCCAGCTGGTGGTGGCCTCCTGTGGTCTGTCACTCTGCTTCCCTGGCTCTGTCCCTGGCTCTCCTCTCTCTGCCATGCCCTCCTCTGTAGCTCTGTTGTTCTGCTCCCACAATTGCCCCAGGGCTTCTGCGTCTGCCCATGGTGCATCTGTAGTTGCAGCATGGTGCATCCATGGTTGTGCCATGGTGCAAATGTGCCATATTCAGCTAGATTGCGCTGGCACAGTATGGCCAGCACAACCTCTGAATATGGTTCCTGTTGCACCACGGTGCATCGAATTTGCGCCAGCGCCAGACTTGCGCCGACCTTTGGTGCATTTCTGAATATCTGGCCCATAATGTCCAGAGATATAGTGTGACTTGCGGTTATACTCAATAGATCTTACAATAAACAGTCAGGACAAGGAATGCAAAAATAGACAAGCTTAACATAATTACACAAGATTAGAGTGCTAGGTAGGTCTAGTAAAGGCAGTGTGGTATATACACATAAATATTGTCTATTGAGCATTCAATACATGTATCTAGGAGAATTTAAGAGAGAAAAAACCCATAGGTGAGGAGTTGAAATTGCTGTGCTCAGTAAGACATATGGGGTAGAGGAAGGGAGGGTGGTTGGGAGAGAGGGCAGACATAGAAAGGGAGGGAGGGAGGGTGGGAATGTAAACAAGATAGGGATTATTTACATTCACAGAATGAAGGCAGAAAGAATATTGCTTTGCATAATCGTTTAAATTGTATAAGATGCACATGTTAGTAGGTCTGGTAGGAGATTGTTCCATTTTTGAGGGGCAGCAACAGAGAAGGATCTTTCACAAATAGCTAGTCGAGTTTTGGTAGTTTTAGGATTAGATATTGAGAGGAACAAAGGGATCTGGAAAAGGGTTTCAGTGTGAGTAGGTTGGAGAGACTGGATGGGGAAGGCAGGTGGATGAGCTTAAAAGTGGCACAAAGCAAAAGGAATTCAAGATGGGCTTCACATGATGACCAGCCTATGGTATGAAGCACATCACAGTCATGGGTACGTGCAGGGACTGATGCAGTGAAATGAGCTATTCTATGTTTAGTTTGTCTTAGTCTGTTTAGGTTAGTAGTCTTAGCTAAGTGCAATAGTGAAGCACCATAGAGAAGGCCCGGAAGCAGGGTAGCGGATGCTATGGTTCTCCTGGCCTGAGGTCAAAGGTAGGGAGCAGTCCGGTATAGGAGGCCTACCTACTGATGTGTGGATTTTGTGACCTTGTCAATATGTGTCTCAAATGATAGGTGTAAGTTGAGTATTAAACTGAGGTACAGTATTTGAATGAGTTTACCCCTTCTAGAGTCTCGCCGGAAGAGGTCTTGATTACCAAAGGAGCATGGGTGGACCTATCAAAAGTGGTGTGGTGAAATAACATAGACATTTTTGTTATGTTGGGCACCAATAGGTTGGTCTTAAACCACGCCTGTAACTGCTGGAAGTTACTCTTTAGATTGATAGTCAAGGAAGAGATAGCATTAGAGGATCTGTAAAGTATGGCATCATCAGCGTAGGGCTGTATTGATGCCTCTCCACAGTTTGATGGTAGCTCATTGATAAAGACGAAGAAGAGTAGTGGGCCCAGTATAGAGCCCTGGTGAACCCCATCTGTGATGGGTGATAAGGAAAACATAGAGCCGGACAATTTGACACATTGTAACCTGTCAGTTAGATAGTTGGTGAGCCAAGAGATAGTGAGGGTATCAAGACCAATATTACTGAGCTTAATTAGTAGAAGTTGGTGACTGATGGGATCAAAGCCTTTCATTAAGTCCACAAAAGTGGCCCCAGAAAATAACTAGGGTGACTGGCAGTGCTGGCTTTACTGTTTTGGGGCCCCCAGAGAGATACAATAAATCAGGGCCCCCCCTACCCAACACACTTTAGCCATGTCTTTTAATGTGTACCATACTTACATTTTATTTTTAATACAACCCATAACTTCTTTAGTTTTTTTAAGGGGAGATACCAGTGTTGAGGCCCCACTCAATTCACTTCAGCCATGTCTTTTATTCTGTATAATGAGCATATTATACATTGATACATAGAAATTAGATGGCAGGAAAGGACCACCAGGCCCACCTAATCTCCCCACTTGCCTAGTTATCTGCTAGGACATGCCTCCCCCATCCCACCCTCAACAGTCCTTTGTGTCTGTCCCATGCTCTTTTGAACCCTTCCCCTGCTGTTTCTCCAACTGTGACATCTTTAGTTTTTTTTTTTTTTGATGGGAGGCAGCAACATTAGTCCCAGGGGCATCCATACACAATAAATCCATATCTGTTTGTCTATGTTTGAGTGTCTGTGCTATATCTCAGGGAGTAATTTTATAAGATTAAGATGTCATGGAGACGATGGGTACTATACTTTTTTCTTTAGTAACCGGGTAAGGCCCACTAGGTACAAATACCTGTTTTCAGGGGTGAGCTGGGAACTCTGGGTGGTTAAGTGACTTGTTCAGAGTCACACAGTATGCACATGGAGGCTGTGAGAATCAAACTCAGGTCTGGTTTGCTGGAGCTACCAAATTCGTTCACACCTCGTTCCTCTAACCTCTAGGCTATACTGCCAGCCCATTTTCCCATTACACCCAGAATTTGTTCCTTAGATACCCATGACATGGCCCAAACTTCATTTAAACAATATGGATTATTTGCATAAACTGTAACTAATTGATGGGGAAGCTTATTTCCTTGTATACCTGAATAAGCTCCTTGGGGAATCTACTTCAACTACAGAATTTACTTTCTTTTTAAATGGACTGCGCAGCTGTATCTGTGTTAATCTGTTATATTTATTTCATTCTATCTTATGTAATTCTTGTCCCTGTCATATTGATTTTTCTGCCAAGAAAGACTGTATGTGATATGTTCTTATTTTTCTTAAAACTGAAAATTGAAAATAAAGAAAGTTAAAAAAAAAAGATTAAGATGTGACAGAAGACAGTGCCCAGCACAGTGATACTCCTCATTGCAGTTTTAATAAAACAACAATTAAAAGAATGAAAACTGATAAGGCACACTTGCTTTGGCTGGGGGCCCCCCATGGGCAGGGGGGTCCCCAGCAACTGCAGGGTTTGCTGATGCCTGAAACTGGCTATGGTGACTGGGACAACAGGGAGTCTCAAAAACACCTGTGTCTGTCTACACCATGACTCCTGCTCCTAACCATCTCTCTTTCGGGACCTCTCTCTGCAGCTGCTAAGGTAGACACACCATTGTATCTACAATAGTGGCGAAATTGTGAAATTTCATCCATGGGTGGTGAAATATAGTCCATGAGCGGTGAATTTCGCTGTTTGGGGGCAAAATTTTGACCACTCCACAGGCAAAATTTTGTATTTTGCTCAGTGAAATATTTCAAGAAATGCACAAATTTTGTGAAATATTTCACTGGGTGAAATTTTCCAGTTTCACACAGCACTGTTATAGGAGCTAAAACCCTCGATTTCCCTGGACCACAGATTACAGTCATCCCACCAAGTTTCAGTTACAGATATGATGTTAATTTTCTCCTTGTGGGTTAAGATTTCAAGTTAAGCCTTCTTAAGTATACTTAAACTATGGGCATTAGTAAGTAAAATTTTGGGCTTAGATGTGAGATTTTTACTTTTGACAGCAGAAAAATAATTCCCTTGCCCCTTGGTGTTTAGTTTAAAGTTTTGTTAGTGTAAAGACCCATTTTTCTATTCAAATGACTACTGCCTTTTCTATTTAGGCGAAGGCCATCCCAACAGAAAAGGCTGTAGTTATTAACAAAGGATTCCCAATGGGGGGCATTTTAGTTTATTTTCAAGTGTCCATTTGTGAAACCATTCTTTTATTTCTTTTATTTTGTTATTTTCAAATTGGCCTAGTTGTGGAACTGGAGAATTTCTGAATAGCATACTTCAGCACCCTACTGTATAAGTTTTGCCTGTACGGATCTGAACTCTTTTTTTTGATTTCACCAGTACTTGATCCACGTATGTCATTTGTGTCTAAATGAATTATCGCAAAAGGGTTTTGCCCTGCTGAACATAGGACTATGTCTACCTGTTTCTTGACATCAGAAATCTTGGCCCCTCTATAACTACTGCAAGTACAGTTTGTGTTGTCCCCATTATATATGAAACTATCACAATACTTGCTAATGGAATCTCTCAGTATGAACACTTGTCTTATGTAGAGGTGGACGAAATGCTCTCACTTTGCTATGTAGAGCACATCACGTATTAACCCCCAATTTGCGTAGTGCTCCGCAATGCAAAGTGTATTACTCAGCCTTTATATCCACCTTTATAACTCTTTATAATGCCTTTATAACTTTATAACACCTTTATTACTTTATAACTCCACCTTTATTACTCCTCCTTTATAAAAAGGTGCCTTTATACGCCTTTTTATCATGAAGTGCATTGAAACAATGGACTTCATACTACTTCGCCTTGTTTTACTGCCTTTCCTTAATTTATACATGAGTGCCATTGATTTTAATGGACTTTGCTTTACTTCACCTTTATATTGCTATTTGAGATGAATGTAGCATTGACTCATGGGATGACAGGTCACATGGGCTCTATATTGTCTTGCACAGCCTCAGTTCTGTGTAGTGTGTGTAGTGGAAAGCTGGAGACAGTTTGCTCTCTTACAGCTCGAAGAATCAAATAATTGAAAAAGCTTTAAAAAAATCACTTTTGATCTAATTATTTTGGTCCACATTTAGTACATCGATTGCAGGAAACTCTCCTGTGCTTAGATAATTGATTGTTGATTGCTGTTCTTTGCATTTTGAATGTTAATTTAGAACATTCAGTCTGTATACTGACAGAGACTGTTGAAGTATATTTCGGGGAAGGGGCATATCTGGTGGAGTGAGATTCACATGAGAAAGGCAGTCTTTCTAAGTATTTTGTACTAGCAGTGTGTGTTAGTATTTGTGTGTTTGTGTACACACAGCAATACTTGAAGTAATTTTTGATAATTATTTTCTGTTTGTTGTGGTGCAGTGCATATTTCCATTCTGTTTAAAAGATTTGGTTATATAGTGTACTGAACTGTTACATTTTCTGCACATTACCTGTAGTGTGTGAGTGTGTATGCATGCCATCAGGTCAGACACATTTTATTGTGCCACACAGTAATTGCAGCACTCTGAGTTGGTTATCCATATGTGATATTTATTACTGCTTCGTTCTATCTAGATAGTGGACTGGTACTGCAGCACTCCCCCCCTCCAACCCACAAAATTTATAATTTTTCCAGTGTGGGATTTGTGTGACCACTGGTTAAGGTGGTGTTGTTGTGCCTGTGTGGCTGCTTCTTTTGAGTGTGCAATCTCCATCTGTCTGTGTGTTTGCATCTGTTTAGGGCTTAGTCTGAATCTACAAGCCACAGTTGTTTTTTGGCTTTCCATCCACCCCAAAGTTCAGAATCTAAATTTGTTGTGAATGTTCTGTGTGATCCAAAATAATGCCTGCAAAGGGACGTGGATGCAAAGATGTTTCTGGCCATGGCACTGCTGCAACTGTCAAGAGAGGCTGTGGGCATGGTAGTATGCAGCATAAGTGCACAGTTGATGCCAGTAAAGCGATTTCTCCAACTATGTTTTTCACAGTGCAATCAGTTTCTTCAATAATGGCTTGAGATGCTGTTGTCCCTGCTGGTGGTGGTAGTGAAGTTGCTGATGGTATGAGTATTGCCCCAAGTTTAACCCAAGACAATGTAACAATGTGAAGGGGGCAAAATTGGAAGATAGAGGGGGGACGGATCAGGGGCAACATCAGGAAGTATTTTTTCACTGAGAGGCTGGTAGATGCATAGACAAACAAAATCTAATGCTCCACATTATGGTGTGAGAGCAGCAGCTGGAGCATGGCCATAATTTGGAGTTGTTGATCCTCGATGCAATCCAGTCACTGCTCCAGGTTCACAACCCTGTTATTCAGGTGGTCCAATTCACTCCACATCAGACCCAAATCGGCCTATGTTGCAAGCATTCTTGAAGGGTTGCCAGCATCCTCTGCAGGTTCTGGAGCAGCCACTTTCTCCATGGCCTTACCACACTTGACCCTACATGCAGGTGGAGGCCATGCTGCCACCTGTTGCCCAGCAGGAGGGTGCATTACATCCCTGTTCAGCAATCTTGACCTCCCACTGTGCTCAATGGTGGCTTGCAAGGTGGGTGCACTGCCCACCTGTTCCCAGATGTCTCCTCTCTCACAAACGTCTTTCTCCCACACCAGGTAAGATGAAAGTGAAAGTCTTTCATTGTCTTGCCTAATTAACTTCTGCCAGAGCCACATGACCGGCAGACTGTAACACATGTGATCTGAGGGCTGTTTCAATTATGACTCACTTCGTGTTTAACAGAAACCAACGTGAAGTGAACGCAAAGTCACCTTAACATGAGGTCATAATGGGGTGAAGTCATTATAAGGTGAAGTATTGTAATTCTAAGGGGACTTCGCATAGCATTTAGTGATGTGGAATGGACAACTTTGCCCCAACATTACTTGTGGAGTTAAACTTCTCTGCATCTCTAGTCTTATGTTGGTATTGTTCTCAGAATTAGTACCTTGTGAGGTCTCAGTAGCTATAGTAGTAGGCTGAGGGACTTCCATTTGTTCATCACCTGTAGTGGCTGAGTTAGTACAGGAATCTGGAGGATTCACAGTAGTAGCTAAGTTAGTAAGCTGGAGGGGGTTCAGTTAAGTCATCACCAGTTGTGGCTAAAGTAATAAACTAAGGGGTTTCTGTTTGATCATCCCCAGTAGGAGGGATATCAGAAGGGCTAACTTCAGAACTTTTGCATTGTCCCTCTTGGACTGTGAATTAATTAACTAATTGTACAATGTTGTCATGAGCTTGATTGGGCAGGTTTTTGGCATGCCATTTCCTGGGATGGGGTTGAAATAGTGTCCATTCATTATCTGCTTCAACATATTGATCAGCACTCTTCCTTTTAGTATGTCTGGCATTGTTTATATCATGGGTGAGGGAAGATGGCTTCAATTTTTGTTCCATTTCTCTTTGTGATGTTTCCAAATTGTCTAACCTAGTGCATAAATTGTGCAATTGTTCCAGATGCAAATTTGGAAATCTTATAATAAAGTGGCTGCTTCTTCTGTAACACTAATTTATTAGCAGTATCTGTGACCAGTGAGCCATACTCCAATAAAGAAAGTACATTTGTCTGTGCCATTTTGATTCTAGTTTCAAGTGTTAAATATTTACAGATTCTATACAATAAGCCGATCCTTTGGTGAACCAGATTAGTAGTTTTTTGGATGTGAATATCAAAGAAATGAGTAGGGTCCAGGTGTACTCCAGGTTCTTAAAACAATTGACACCATTGTCTGCCTTAATAAAGGACTGTTGGGCCAATTTTTGTTAACTTTAAATTATTGCCTGACAACATTGATTGAATTTTGTGAAGATTCAAAGTCATTTTTTCTTTAACCAACTACTCTTGTAAATTTTTGATGCTTTTACCAAATTCACAGTTAATGTCATTAATGTCCTTGCTATGAGAATATAATACTGCATGATCTGCATAAAGGAGAGTATGCACAGGCTTGCACACTGCTTGCAGTCTATTACTTTAGGCACAGAACAGAAGAGGCCCCAAGATGAATCCTTGAGGAACCCCACTATGAATTAAATTAACCCTGGAAACAACGCTGTAAATTTTAACCATCTGCTTTCTGTAATTCAAGTAGTCCACAATCCAGGCAAGAGCAAGATATCCTATGCCAAGTTCAGATGGTTTATGAATTAACACATCATGGTCAACCAAATCAAAGGCCTTAGTCAAGTCCATGAACACAGCACCGGTAACCATATCCTGATCCATTGCACAGTAAATAGCTTCTGTGAACCTGAACAAGGCTGTATTAGTGCCATGATGTTTTCTAAATCCATGCTGCTCCCTGCATATCAGACCATACTGTTCAATACAACTGATCAACTGAGTATGTACAGTTTTCTCCTGTATTTTAGCTGATGTGGATACAATTGAAATTGGACAATAATTTTCATGTAACATCTTCATTCCCTTCTTATAAAGTGGAACAATTATTGCTGTTTTCCGTAAATCGGGAACAGCAGTATTCATAAATGATAAGTTGAAACTTTTGGCAATAGTGGATGCTGTCTGGTGGGGCAGTAAACCTAAGAAACTTGGGAATCAATCCACCTGAACCTGATGACTTGTCAACTTTCAAAGAAGTAGTTTGAAAACTTTACTGCACGTAATGTTCTTGAGATAAAAAGGGGTAATTTTAAGTCCCAACGTGTCATATTAGGTTTAAATTCAGATTGCCCTGTAAATCTGTATTTATCCAGATTACAGAAAAAAAATCATTAAAGACACTAACTAATTCAGAAGGCTCTGCTCAGCTGTCACCATTCAGATCTATGGTAAAAGGTGAAAAGTCAGCTTTAGTATTCAACAAAGAATTTACAGATTGCCAAAACTTTTTAGGGTTGCACAAAATTCAATGTTTGTTGAGTTTTTAAATATTGGCTTTTATCCCTATGTACCTCTTGTTTGCACTTATTTTGTAAAAATCTGTATGTGCCAAATAAGTGCTTGTCTGAGATTCAGACTTGGATGTCATTGGGCTGGCTGAGACTGAACCCTGAGAAAACTGAAATGCTAGTGGTTTAGTGAGATCAAATGGGGGGGGGAGGCCACCAAGAGGGAGACTGGATTTTAGATTGGTCCCTCTAGGCTATTGCTTCCACCAATGTGAAAAGTCTGGGAGTCATTCTGGATAACGGGCTGACACTGGAGGCTCAGGTGGTGGCTGTGGTCTGGAGTGGCCTTTAGCATCTATGGAACATCAGCCAGATTAAGTCCCTAGTCCTGCCTAATGACTTGGCCATGCTGGTACATGTGTGGTACATGTGTTCATCACTTCGAGGCTCATCTATTTCAATGCTTTATACCTTGTGGTCAAGGGAGGTGCTTTGTGACACCTGAAGCTGCTGCAGATTGCAGTGGCCTGGCTAATGATGGGCCTTTCTAAGGCCTGTCATGTATCACCAGTGCTGCATGAGCTGTACTGGTTGCCAGTGAAGTGGTATATCTCCTTTAGAGTGGGTCTGTTGACCTATAAGGCCCTACGCAGGCTGGGCCCAGGCTACCTGTTAGTGCTCCTGTATCCTCACACTCCAGGCTATGCTCTCTGTTCTGCCAAGGAAGGTCTCCTTGTAGACCCTAGTGTGAGACTAAAATCATCCAGGGACCAGGCATTTGAGGTAGCAGCCCCAAGTCCTCTGGAATTCCTTGACTAGGACTTTGATGGAGGCCCCCTTGGTGGAGGTCTTTAAACAGGGTCTGAAAACATTTCTATTTACACAGGAATTTGGTGTTTAATTGATCCTCATTATCCACATATATGCATTCTGTGATCATTTTATGTTGTCTATTTATTGTATAGAGTTTAATGTACTTCTGAATTTTAACATTTGATGTGTTTCCTTGTAATGGCACTTTGGGCCTCTTGGAAAGGGTGCCACAAACAAATAATGACTGTTATGACTACTGGTTAGGATCCTCTTTTTCTCACCTGTCACCATGGTTCCCCTTACCCAGTCTCCTCCACAGTTAGTTTAAACATGTGATACAGATGTTAATCTTGTGCCCCAGCATGCATGCCTCCTCACTTGTCATGTGGAGCCTATGACCTTTGATGATCCTCCTGTCCCAAAAGTCTCCCCAGTCCCCCACAAATTGTTACCCCTTCTCCTGACACCATCCATTAAGTCATCCGTTAAACTCCCCTATCTTATCCCTTCTAATTTTATCCTTCTTGCCCTCCCTTTCTCACACAGGAAAGACCTCAGAAATGGCCACGGAGGCCATGTGTGCTGCCAACCTGTCTGACATTCTTTGAAAGTTCTGCTTCACCATACCCACAGATTGGTTCACCAGATTATTGGTACTGAGGTGTACCAGTACTCCGAGCTCCCCCATTTCCTCTCTTCCATTCTTCCTCTTCTATCTATATGCTAGATGGATAATGCACCAGAAAGGCACCAGGCCATCCCCCTCCCTTATAATCACTCTTCCACTACCTTCTCCACCGCCTAATAATTGAGTTCTCCTCCACCAAGACTCTCCTGAAACACTTACTACTGTTCATCCCCTTGATTGCCATCGTGTTCACCTGTCTCACACCATCGACTTGCTCAATGTCCTCCCCAGTAGAGTCAGGTGCCTGAGCTTGCACTAGAGGTGCAGAACTTTGCCATCTGGATGGTGTTAGGATGGACAACCTCTTTGTGGCTAACCCTGCTTCCATTCCCCATACCCTTTCACACCATTCTACACCCTTTTGGGCAAGTGGGTCTCTGGGGAAGTGGAGGAGGTGGGGTGGTCTCAAGTTGAGTAGATGATACAGCTGCAATATTTCTACCCTTGCTGCCACCAGCTGAGCATGGAGCTCCTCTGTGGTCCTGCAGATGGGGCAGTGCCTCTCCTTCAGAGCATATCCCTAGAGAAGAGTGCCCCACAGCTTCCTCAATTAACTGACTCCCCTTGTAACCCATACCCAACACCCTAGTCAACAATTTTAGTACTGAAAAAGAGGTCTGATTGGACTTGTATTTCTCACCCAGATGGGGTGTAGCAATAGATTCAACTTTAGCACAGACTTTCAAAGTGGTAATTATCAGTAATAGCAGTAAGTGTTATTACAAAACAGACTACTAATTTAAGTATTAGTGCTCACCAAGCTAGGGCGAAGCTAGTAAGCATCAGCTTTAGCACAGATTTAAACTGAACTGGAACTAGCAGTAGCAATACATATCAGTTCAGCACACCGAGGTCACTAATTTGATTTGTACTGTTCACTCAGATAATGTGTTGCCAGGACCTAGCTTAGTCTATGGGGGGTGTTTTCAAAAACATTTTTTATATGGCTTTGGAAAAGTGCTTTTTAGAAATAAAGAACTGATAAAAAAGATTTGATTGATTGATAAAGGAAATCCGTGGCTCAACTAACAGAACCCCTCGTAGTTGAGTAGTGGCTTTCCTTTATATAAAGTGTTACTTTAACATTTAAGAATATGTGTTGGAAATGTCCCCCATGTGCCCCCATGGACTAGAATGGGGTATATCCCAGCACTGTCCCTGGTTAGATGACTTAAAACATCTGAGTGTGGGGGCAGGACCAGTATAACAAGGACCTGGAAGGGATTGGGTGCCAATTGGTTCAGTGAGAGTTATGTTCCCTTCCCTCTCTAAATGAACTAAAGCAAACATTTGATTTTATGCTGGAAAGGGCTATCACAGCCATAAGGTAATGGGCTATAGAGCCCATGATCAAAATAAATAATGTTCAAACCACTGATTCATGGTGATTAAGGTAATGAAATTCCATGAAAGACTTGACATTCCAGGAATTACATTGGTGATTATTAGTCTAATTTCTGGATTTTACTGGGATTCTATTGTCATTCTTTTAGTATGAGTATAAGTAATCAGAATAAAAGAAGACTTAATATGCAGTGCATTAACCGAACCAACTGAAAATAGTACAGAAAGCAATTACATTAATAATGCAAGTTCTGATTAACTGATCTAGTATAAAAAAGCTAAATTCCATGAAATTCTTTGTTTTTACCTGTGTGCAACCAGTCCAAATTCCACTTACCAGGTTTTCCAGTAAAAAAATGGCCATGATAATGTTGGAAATTTCCTTTAAAAACTGGGGCTTGAACTTCAAATTCAAATGCTTTACTTTTGTAGAAAATTAGAAATGTCCCTGTGCGGAAAACGGACTATGCCAACTGAATAAAGAACTGCAGAATTTCAGAACTGTTTGCACTCATGTGGTTTTATGAGTACCAGGAATGTCTAGAAATAATCCTACTTGGCCAAGAGTGATGTCGTAACTTATAAATTTCACATGGCACTGCAAACAGGAGAGGTGTGACTTTCTCTTAATTGGTGAGCTCTCCAATGGTCACTTGTGAGCCTCTTAAGAAACAGAGCACACTACATAAAATGCAAAGCCAGAGGTTGATCTTCACACAAGAAAGAGAGAAGTAGTGGAGCCTCGCTCTTATTGGCATCATAAAATATAAAGCTGAAAGATTTAGCCAGAGAGTGGTTTCCACACAAAAAAGAGAGGGTAGAAAGAAAGACTTCAGATCTTTCTGGCATGTTATAATGTAAAGTGTAATTTTATGACTAATGAGAGGGCCACCTTGCCATCGGTAGTCAGGCTGATCGTGAGTTGGCTGAATGATGAGACTGAGAACCCCAGTAAATTTTAACATGATGGAATCAAAACCAAGTAAGAAAACTGAATTGATTTGAATGAATTGCAGGCTTTTCAAGTGGATTTTGGTGGGATACAGGTACTATAAGTATTTGATTTTAATTCTGGCCACACAAAAGGTGCACCACTGTAAACATTTACAAAATTTAAGAAAGATGTCGAAGAAATGTGATAAAATATTTTGTGTACCAGACAGGGTAGAGCTTGTTAAACTTTTAACATTGACTTATAAAGTTTTCCTCAGCTTGAAAGCAACTCTCTCTCTCTCTCTCTCTCTCTCTCTCTCATTCCCTCTCTCTTCCTCAATTTGTTGCCTGAGAGAGAAACAGGGAGTCAAAAAATCAGACTTCTGTCTATTTGTGTTCCACACAGACTCAGTCAAGTTCTCTTTCATGCAACACTGCTCGCCCAAGAAGTTTTACTTTCATTTTCTCCCACACACCACAGGACTGCTTTCTTTTTTTTTATTTGTTTGTGCACCCCCATTTCCTGGGGCTTCATGGGGCTTCTTGCAGGAGCACCCACCAATCTAGTTCCCCACCTGGGGTTCCTTCATTGGTGGCAGCGTTTTTTTTTCCCCATAGCTTTGTGCCCCCCCCAGCCCATAGCACAACCACAGTTGCATGCAATGATGCCAATGGTCAAGCAGCGCATGCTTCCACATGCTGCACACTGGGCAACCACTCCACCTCCACCCCCGATGTGCAGGACCAGATTGCCAACACCCAGCCATTGCTAGGTGTCAGTCAAATGCCAGTCACAGATCCCACCCCTCCCCAGGAGAGGAGAGCTGTCCTCCAGATGCTCGATCCTCTCCCTACACAGCCGACCCCCAAGAATTCATGTTCACCACCGAACATGGGTTGCCAGTATGGCAAGAGGTAAGGCACCAGCACCTCAGCCCTCAATGCAACTGGGCCAGCCACGAGACTGCTTTCTATACATTGTCAGTCCAGAGAGACTCTTAATATGCTACTGTACATTTAACAAGTAACTAAACATCACTCCACAGAAACACTAGCAATTCAACCTTTAACATGCCCCGTAATAGAAAATTACAAAAGAATGCTATGTTTCTTCTCTGACTATCCTGGTACCGCAGTATAATATGGCTTTATATAGTATATGATAATATACTTGCATTCAGGGTATATGTGGGCATAAATACTGTAAATAGCCCTTAATTCTATGAATACATATCCTTATATAGAGTATAGAGGAAGTTTGTTCTGCATAGATTTTCATACTAAGCAGAACGCTGTTGTACCACAATGCAAAGGTCATGGAACATGATTGTACCATTCTGTGGTACAATAGCATTCTACATAGGTGAAAAAAAGATCCATGCAACCGTCTGTAACAAAAGAAGTGATAAAAAAAAATCACACTCCCAACATATACCAGAAAGCAGATCATGATAATGTGGACCTTTGCTAGTTTGCTCTGTATTTCCTCAAAATTTTCAAAAAGTAGACTTTTCTGTGGACATTAACTTAATTTAAAAAAAAACAAAGAAAAAACAGCTGTTTCTCCATATTAGCTGTCACTTCTAGTTCACAACATGAGAACAGTCAAAAATGGAACATAACAATAGCAGAACTGATGAGAATGGGACACAACAGTTTAAGTAGTTTAAAAAAATGTTATTTTTATCTCTATACACTATAAAAAATATTGGTTGGGCAAAATGATGCCCAAACAGCCTGTGCTACCACCTCAAGGTTAAGATTACAACAGCCCTCTCGAGTTTCACTCTTGAGGTCTGCTGTAATCTGAACCTATTGATGGCAGCACAGGCTGGTTGTGCATGGTTGCTCAACCAGTACGCTCTTTATTTTCTCCTGGTAAATTGACTCCTCCCCCTCACCACACTTTATTCCTTTCTGCCTTCTCATTTTAGCCGCCTATTAGACTTACTACACACATATTATTTCTTGACACTTCTTCACTTTCTTATTTTTTATAGCTAATGTCTATGGAAGATCTATTGTTGTAACAACAATTATACTCGGTACTATACTCAGTTGGCAGACAGAAGAAGGCTATAGCCCATCGAGCCTGTCTCCCGCTTTTGTGGGTCCGCTTTATTTAGTTATTATTAAGAAGGTATTTGTCAATGTTGGTTTTAAATGTGCCAATGGTGTCAGAAGACATTACTTCTTTTGGCAACAAGTTCCACAGCACAGCTGCCCCGTGTGTGAAGTATCCCATTCTGTTGCTTTTTCTTGATAATTCAATCTTTATCTGTTTGTTGTGACACCTGAGGTTTATATCCCTGGTGATAAAACAAAGCCCAAGGTTATCCATTAATTCATTGTCTCCTACAATTTTGTTCATCTGTAACATATCTCCTCTCTTTCTTCAACTCTCAAGTGTGTAAAATCTTTCTCTTGTAATCTCTCCTCATATGATTCATCTTTTAATGTTTTGATTATCTTGGTTGCTCAGTGCTGCACACATTTGATGTTGTTCATATCCCTTTTTAAGTCTGGGCTCCATAGTGTGGAACAATATTCTAGGTGTGGTCTTATGTATGCTTTGTATATAAAAAGAAGTAGACAGTTTTTGTCTCTGGATATAAAGGCCCTTTTGAATCACCTAGGTAACATATTAGGTCAAGGCACTCACAACCCCCTGAGGAGAGATGCTGGAGACAACATTTTACTCATAAAACATTTATTTGCAGCAGATGCAGACACATGTCTCTGCCTGATGTGTTTTGAACCCCCTGGTTCTTTTTCAAAGGCATGAAAGACACTGAGCTGCTCCCCACTATACATACTAAAACAATCATGTACCAATTAAGACCTCACCAAACTAATGTAATCCCATTGGTTGAAATATATACTTTTAATTAACATCATTAAAAAACACCCATCCAGTATAATGAAAGAAATAAATCAAAGAAAACCACAATTCTTATATTAAAGCACAACCTCCAAATATTTCAAAGACTCCATAAAAATACATCTTATAGTTGCCATTCAAAGATGTGCATTTTGATAAAACCAAGAACCCATGCACTCTGTTCTTGGAATAAATACCTTTTGAATCACCACAGTATTCTATTAGTTGTCTTTATTACCTTATTACAATGGCTGCCAAAAGATAAATCTTTCTTTATCAATACTCTCAGATCTTGCTCATTTTCTACTTTCATTAAATTTCTGCCATTTAGATTGTAGTTGTACCTCCTTTTATTATTTCCTAGGTGCATAACAACACACTTTTCCTGGTTAAAGCTCATGTAATTTATGTGTGCTTACAGCTGCATGGCTTCTAGGTCTTTTTCCAGCCTACAGACTTGTTCTTTGGTGCTTACAGCTTCTTCTAGCTTACTGTCATCAGCAAACTTAACAAGCCAATTATCTACGTTTGGGTATCCAGTGAAGAAGGTGACTAAAATTGGGCTCCTACAAAAACTGCTACTCAATAACGGTGCCTGTGTTCACTGCTACCAAGCAGGGGGGTGACCAGGTACCGGGGTGGGCAAAATACATTGATGGGAATTACCCGGGTATATGCGCAGGAAGGGAGGCAGGGAAGGGATCGTATGTGGGAGGGGGTGTGGTGGGCAATTGCAGAGCTGGTCCACTAGCATGGTGTAGAGGGTGGTCACCTGGGAGATGCAAGGTACAGGGTTCAGGTCTGACATGGTGCATTTTTTTTTTTTTTGCTTGTAGGCAGCTTTAATTTTTTTTTTTTATTGTTACCCTTCCCTGATATGCACCCTCCTGGAGTTGAGAATCCATATGTAGTGCATCCTCCACATTAAAGATGAGACCTGTAGGTCTCGGATGTCATTTTTGTCTGTGCTGTGAGTGTGCATTGCCAAAAATTCATTTTTGGCGATGTACACTAGCCGTAATGGCAATTGCTATTCTGTGATTGCCATTATGACATGAAACCCAACATTTGCATTCATATCTGAGATAAACAGACCAAACAATACTGACCCCAGCACTGACCCCTGAGGGGCACCCCTAGTCACCCTAACTGGATCTGACAAATTACCTCTGATTCTCACCATTTGGGTTCTGTTTTCCAACCAAATACAAATCCAGACTATCAGTTTGGTGTCAATTCCCTTCCTGTGAAGTTTAACAATTAGAGTACAGTGCGGCACTTTGTTGAATGCTTTCTTAAAATCTAAGTATATGATATACAGTGGTACATTATTATTTAGTGATTGACTGACCTGCTCATAAAAGATGAGGGTAATTGTTATACATGATCTATTTTTTTTTAAACCCATGTTGGATTCTGTCAATTAATTTATTCCTTGTTTTTTCATGTTCTAATCTTTTTTGATTATAGCCTCCATTGTCTTGCCCAGGATTGAAGTTAAACTAATTGGTCTGTAGTTGATTGGATTAGCCCTATCTCCCGTTTTTATAAATGGGCACAACTTCCACCCTCCTTCAATCATCCGGGATCTCTCCTATCTCCAAGGATAAACTGAACAGTGCCATCAATGGTTCTGTAATCTGTTCACCTATTACACTTAATAGCCTAACTACATGTTTATGTTCAGTGTGTATTTAATATTACCCTTTCTTTTTATATAGTATACTTGTCTTTGTAGAGCCTTGGCTGGTTGTGCGTAATGACTTGTTATTTTTTTTCCTTTCTTGACAGTGTACAAAGACTACTGTTTGGTAGAACTCAAGGCAAAAGTGTTTCTTGGAAAGATGGATATAATTCAAGCTCTTTCCATTTCTACATGAATGAAAGCTGTGCATGCAAGAAATATTAACACACAGGGACCGATTCTAAAAGGTGTTTGCAGGATGCAAGGGACTTGCATCAAAAAGTATGATGCAGGCAGACAAAGCAGGGGTGCAGTCCTCCTGTGGAGGAGCAGCAGAGCTTTAGGGGCCAGTATTGTGAGAGGAACACTGGTGCTATGGCACTATAACAATGTTGCATGTGGCATCTTTCCCCCGCAGGTCACTGAGCCACAACTTCATGGGCACCTTTGTGCTACTAGGATGGCCTACCAGCTGTGTCAGGCTATTGCCAACCCTCAATGCCCTGTACGTAGCTCCCCCCCTGACACACAGTCAGTCCTGATCCCCATAGCACAGTGTGAAATAAGCATCCTGGACCCAGTCCACTCTCCCTCGGTGTCTCTGACCCACTTCTGGACTGGCACCAACCTCTGGTCACCACCATGGCCAAGCCACAGAATGCAATTTCACAGCCCACATAAGTGTGCAGTATACTTACGTGGTATGTGTGATCACACTCTGTGGCAGGCTGTGGTGGTGTGAGGAGGGAAATACCAGTCCAGAAGTGTATCAGCAATGGTGGGTGGGGCAGGGGCTGCTCCACTGTCTATCGGGGTGGGGAGGGTGGGGGCACTAGATCACCAGGGATCGTGAACAGGGTTGTGTTTGTCGGGAGATGGGGAATCATGGTGGGAAACTATGCCACCACTGGACACCTGCCATATGGGGAATTGGCAGGGCTGTCGGTTGCCTGGCAGGCAAATGGAACACAATGTGGTACTGTGACTCTATCCTCTGGTGGCAACATGCCTTGTGCCATGGCTTGTGGGCACTGACTCTTTTGTGCCCTTCAATTCTGAGTTGCTTTTCCTTGGGGCACCTCTGCTGCACCCTGCCACCTTCTCCAGAGACCCATCCCGACCCTGCCCACTTCCTTCTACTACACCGTTTCCCTGGTGCAGGGCCAGATATTGTGGCTAGTCCAGAATGTTTGCTGCAAGTGGCAAACTTTCAGGAATAGCACCTTTTGCATTTTCCACAACAGTGTCAGATGCAGCCCACTTTTCTGCTGCATGTTGCATCCGACACAGGCGGCTTCCAGAATCAGCCCCATAGACTTTGTGCTGCATCTGTGTGGGCTACAATAACAACAAACATTAGATTGAATGCATGCCAAAAAAGAAACAATTAGAGTCAATATTTTGACCATAGTTGTAAATCTGGCATTATCTGCTGCATAAAACAAAAAAGTCATCCATAGGTACAGTACTCTATCAGTATAAACAAGTCCGCTTATCCAATAATATTTGATTCGGCAAGTGCACCACATCTGTGGGTCTGCATCAGCCGAATCATATCACTTAAAACCATTTTAGGGCAGGAATTCTTTATTTTTCTTAACAGGGTAGTTGTGCAGAGGAATCAGGAATAAAACCAATTTTAGATGGCTAGAGGTGGGACCAAGCAGGCAGATGATCAATTGGAGTACTACAGGAGGTGCTGTACTGTGGTGCTGCCACATCTGCAAGCACCTCTCTGGGTTGAAAGAGGAGGTCACTGGATTCCAGGCCATGTTGGCTTGGGTTCTGGTAATCTTTTCCCCCACCAAGCGGCAACCAAGTGTGCCACATTTACCTCAGAGGATGATAGGCAGGAGGAAAAGCTGGACTATGGCAGGCTCTGGAAGGGTGGGGTGGTGGGACAGAGGCACATTCCTTAACTGATAACACTATGCAATTCCTATTCTGTTCTGGAGAGGCAGGACTGCCAGAAGGCGATACCTGTGGTAGTGACCAAGGAGGATGTGGGGTCCTTCATAGTGGAGACCCTAAAAAGAGTGGCAGAGGATCTCAGAGGAGAAATCAATTCCTGGTGGGGGACTTGAGTGACAGGGGGACAGACTTAAGAATAGAAATGAAGGAAGAGTGAGAGTAGGTGCCTTTGAAGTGCCATGGCCCAGAGGGATGGGGAATGAATACTAAGGATTACTACATCAGCAGGACAGGAGGCATACCTGGATGTCATTGTCCACCTGGAGACTAATGACCTGGCTAGTGACGGGGCTGAGATAGTGGAGCTGGAGTTTAGGAAGCCAGGGATGGGTCTATGACAGGGGGAGGTGAGGGATCTCTGCACCAGGACCTTCTATCAATGGTTGAGAGAATGGTCCAGTGAGAAAGGATTCAGCTATATTGGGGACTAGAGATTCAGCTGGAGGGAATAAGAGACTTTACTGGGGTAATGGCCTCCATCCATCCAAAGAAGAATCACAGTCCTTGGTGGAGGGTTTAGATGTTACTTTGATGAGTATTTAAAGGAGCTGACGGGGGTGGTGGATGAACTCAGGAAGGTAAAAACTGCCCCCCCCCACACAGGCTGAAGTAGAGATTAGTGAAAACCTGATGGGAATGGAATCCCAAGGGTGCAAATTAATAAAGGAAGCAGGTAAATAGAAATGAAAGGGGACAGGAATGGAAGCATTAAAAAATGAGTAAGGAGGGAGGGCATAAAGGAAAGAAGGGGCAAAAAAGAGTGCTAAAAATATGGAAGGCCATGTGCACAAATCCTAGAAGTCTAGGGAATAAGATTCTGAACCTAGATGGTCCAGGTCATCATGACAGAAGCCAACCTGGATATTGTGGCCATGACCAAGTCATGGTGCACTGAAAATCATGACTGCAGCATACCAGGATATGCTCTGTTCAGGAAGGACAGGATGAGAAGGAAAGGAGAGGGACAGCTGCTTTATGTGAGAGAAGGCACAAAAGTGAAGAAGATACAGGGAATATGGAGGGCAGAGGTGCTGTGGGTCACCCTGGAGATGGTGAATGTAGCCTCTATTAACATTGACATGATCTAAAAACCTTCAGTACGGGGGAGGAGTTAGATAAGGTATTGGTGGAAGCCATTGGCAGGATGGCAGAAAAGGGGGATGTGCTGCTGGTGAGTGACTTCAGTGTGCCGGATGTTGATTGGAGTCTCCCAGATGCAGCTTCAGGTAGAAGCAGTGACATCCTGGACTCCAAGCAGGGGGCATTCCTCAAGCAACTAGTAAATGAACCAACTCATAAAGGGTCAATACTGGACCTGGTACTTACTAACAGAGAGAGCGTTGCAGATGTCAAGGTGGAAGGCAACCTGGGGACCAACAATCACTGTATATTGTGTTTCAATATAAGGACTGCTACGGAATCAAACCACACAAGAGTGAATGTCCTGGACTTCAGGTGGGCAGATTTTAAAAACATGGGTGAATGCCTCAGGGATGACTTGGGTGGGTTGGAAGAACACTTGGCAAAGCTAAAAATGTACACAGTGAAAGAAACAAATCTTTGTGTTGAGCAAGTGAGCAGAAGCAAGAGGAAACATTCTCAATAATGGTGGCAGAAAAAGTTAAAGCTAAAAGGGTAGCACTCAGATGGTATAAGGAAAGGTAGCTGTAGGAAGATGGGGAGCTGTTTCAAGTGAAACGGGGAGGAAAGGAAAGCAATAAGGAGCACAAAGTCACAAACTGAAGAGTGAATATCAAAGGCGGTAATGAAATGGAACAAGCATTTTTTAGATAAGCAAGTGAAAAGTGGAAAACAAGAAGAGGGATTTTAAGGTTAAAAAGGGAAGGGAGACTGCGCAGAGGGGAACCAGGAAAAAGCAGATATCCTGAGTAAATATTTTTGTTTAGTGTTCATAGAGGGAGGTGAAGGGGAGGGGCCAAAACAAGTTACAGGAGCATTGATGGAAAGTGAACAGTACTCCATTTTTAGAGGACAAAGTCCTGAAGGAACTCGCTAATCTGAAACTGGACAAAGCAATGGGCCCAAACAGGGTGCATCCAAGGGTATTGAGGGAGCTCTGGAAGGTACTGTCTGCACATCTGTCAATCTTGTGTACTAGCTCATTGGAAAAATGAGTGGTTACGGAGGACTGGAAAGGGTAGACAATCCAGAAATAGTTCCACTTCACAAAAGTCGTAGCAGGGAAAAGGATGGCAAAGACAGGCCACTCAGCCTGACATCAGTGATGGGGAAACATAGAAACAAAGAAGTTGACAGAAGTTAAGGACCGCAAGACCCATCCAGTCTGCCCATTTTTATGTTTGCTTGCATGCATGTGCAAGAAGCATAGTGCCATCATCCAAGTTTTCCTAGGTGTGGCACCCGTCTTCCAATGCAGTCAGTGTGTTTGCAGGTGCAGCCACAGTTCGCCAATGAATGCTGCAGCAGTCTATGACAGCAGTTGAAAATGCAGTGCCGTACAGTTGAAAGGCAGAGCTCTGCTTCAGTGAGCAGCGAGAAGCTACTGCCTGTGCATGTGCTCCCCCCCCACACACACAGACGCATGTATGCATATTGAGTGCTAATGCGCTCCCCCCACACACTGTGGCCAACCGGGTGCCCAGTCCCCGTCTGGCTCCAATGCCCCCAACAGACATCAGGAGCCACGCTGGTAGCCCACCACAGCATGGCAACAGTTCGTGATGGCTGATGGGGGTGACCAATCCGCCATCAGCTCCACTGCCCCCCACCCCAAACAGCCTTCCAGCTGCCATGCGGAGCCCACTCCAGCGTGGCAAAAGTCCCTGTGGTCCAAGAAAAAAAAAGAAACCTGAAAGAAAACCTTCCTCGCTGACTGTCCTGACCTCTGCTCCCCACCCATGCCCACCCTCATGCGCTGCTTCCCACACAACCCTCACCCCATACTTACCTCTGGAGTCTAGTGCGACGATCTTCAGTGGACTGGGAAAACATCTGCGCTTTTCAAAGCCGACTGCAAACTGAGGAAATGCCAGTAAGCTGTATAATGTAATAAATAGGGTTTTTTCAACTTTGATTCATATCTAAGGCATTTTGGGGAATTTTTTCACCAAATTTTCAACATGGGGTTTTTGGGACCCCGCCTCATGAATTCTGTCACTGTCATTTTGTTAATCAGCCTCAAAAGGTGATTTTGTGGTTGCTGTGTGGAACCACCTTTCTGGACTGATTTATGTAATGACAGTGTCACAGTTCTTGAGGTAGGCACACAAAAACCCTAAGTTGAAAATTTTGTGAAAAAAAATTGCCCAAAATGACTGTTATGAGCATGCATTACGCTGTTCCTACGCACGCTCGTAGGTTTGCAGATTTTCAATATTTTCACTCCAGATTTTCAAAATTGCCATTTTACCACACCTCCTTATGAGCAGTAAAGCTGTCATTTTTCACATTTCGCCCAAAATGGGTTTCCGTGCATGTAGCGCACAATGGCGTAGTCGGTGTACGAAATCAATGTTCGGGACAGATTAAGAAAACCACAGAGACACTGCTCATGAGCAGAAGTGTTAAAATGGCTATGTTAAAAATGCGGTGATAAAATTCCCCAAGATGACTGTTTAACGAGCATGCGTTGCACTGTTCCTACGCACACTCACAAGTTCGTGAATTTTCACTATTTTCACTCCAGATTTTCAACATTGCCATTTTAACACACCTCTTTATGAGCAGCACAGCTGTCATTTTTCACATCTCACCCAAAATGTGGTTCCACACATGTAGCGCACAATGGCGCAATTGGTGTGCGAAATCAATGTTTGGGACAGATTAAGAAAATCACAGTGACACTGTTCATGAGCAGAGGTGTTAAAATGGCTATGCTTAAAATCTGGTGAAAAAAGTCTATAAAATGACTGTGTTACGAGTGACCATTGCACAGTTTCCACGCACCCTCGTAAGTTCATGGATTTCTAATATTTTCAGTGCAGATTTTCACCACTTGCATTTTCCACACTTCCTTATGACCAGTACAGCTGTCATTTTTCACACCATGTCCAAAATGTGTTTTCGCACTTCCAGCACAGAAATGCATGGTAGCTGTGGGAAATCACTGTTTGGGACAGATTAAGAAAATCACAGTGACACTGTTCATGAGCGGAGGTTCCAAAATGCCTGTGTTGACAATCTGCTGTAAAAAAATCCCCAAACTAATTGCATTATGGGTGTGCGTTGCACAGTTTCTACACGCACTCATGACTTCACCAGTTTTTTTAATATTTTGACAGCAGATTTTCAACATTGCCATTTTTTCCACCTCCCCATGAACAGTACAGCTGTCATTTTTCACATCCTGTTCGAAATGTGTTTTTGCACCTGTGGTGCCAAATGGCATAGTCGCTGTGGAAAATCAGCTTTTGGCTAACAAACTGATATTGCCACTGTTCATAAGGTGGGTGTCACAAAAAAAAAATGTTGAAAATTTGGAGTGAAAATGCCAACAAACGCCTGAGATGTTAGGGTTTCCATCCATAATGACCCACCCTGTAGAGAATGACAGGCATCAGGGGTGTGACTTGGGATTCTCTCCTGTAATGCTCATACCATTCCACACCTTGCAGCCAGTGAGAGGCAATGAGGTGTGCGTTGGACTCTTCAGCCCCAAAGTTCACCCCATTCTCCTATACAGCACCCATCTCACCATATTTCCTGATGGAATGGGGTGAGCATAAGGGCCAAAGACCCCAAGGCACACCATGACACTTGTCGGTGTCTGCTGGGTAGGGTGTGATGAAATGGCATGGCCGTTATGTCTGATGACCCAAAGGCACACCCCAATGCCTGTCAGTCTCTGTAGGGTGGTGGCGGGTTGGCTTCAGTTCTATATTTCACTACCATTCCTATTGTGTAGCTCTCTAACTCCTACACTACCAATGCCAATGCCAGCAAGCAAACATTCAGCATTGACAAATGCTTGCTTCTACCTAATGAATGTGCCTTAGGATTTTACTCTCTCAATGGCCTATCTATTCATACTCATCTACATTGCTCCCTTATGCCTGTCCCATGCCTGTTCGATGCCCCACACTGTATTCATAGCCACCACTTCCTGAGGTAGGCTGCTCCATGCATCCACTACCCTTTCTGTGAAAAAGAACTCCCTCACATTACCCCTTAATCGGCCTCCCTCTAATCTCATGCTGTGTCCTCTTATCCTGCTATTTTTCTTATATTGAAACATGTTAGACTCTTTCACATTGTTAATGCCCATAAGATGTTTGAATGCTTCAATCATATCACCTCTCTCCCTCCATTGATCTTGGGTATACATATTGAGCTCCGTTAATCTGTCCTCATATGTTTCTGATGCAGCAGCTGCACCATTTTGGTTGCCCTTCTCTGGACTGCCTTGATTTTGTTAATGTTCTTGTGCAGGTGCGGCCTCCAGTACTGCATTCAGTACTCCAGATGGGGCCTAACCAGTTTCTTGTAAAGAGGGAATATTACCTCCCTCTTATGACTTGTGATAGCCCTACTAATACACCCCAACATCCCTTTAGCCTTACCTACTGCTTTAGTGGTCTGCTTGGATGATTTCAGGTCATCTGTGATGATGATGCCCAATTCTCTTTCTTCCATTGTGATTGCCAGCAACTCCCCTCCCAACCTATAGGTAGCTTCAGGGTTTCCCTTCCCCTATGTGCATGAACTTGCACTTCTTTGCGTTAAACCACAGTTGCCACTCTTCCGACCATTTTGCCAATTTTCCATATCTCTTCTCATTCTGCACACCCCATCTGGACCATTTAATATGTTGCAGATCTTGGTGTGATCTGTAAACAAGCAAACCTTACCCTCCATTCCTTCTGCAATGTCACTAATAAACATATTGAAGAGGAATGGCCCCAGGACTGATCCCTGAGGTATCCCACTTGTGACTTGCATCTCTTCTGACTGTATACCACCTCTCTCTGTTTTCTGCCTGTCAACCAGTTTGCCATCCAGTTGACCAACCTCTGACCCACCCCAAGCCTACCCAGCTTATTGTTCAATCTTCTATGTGGAACAGTATCAAAAGCTTTTCTGAAATCAAGGTAGGAGACATCAACTGCACCCCCTTGGTCCACCTCTCTGGTTGCCCAGTCAAAGAAATCTATGAGATTAGTTTGACAGGACCTTCCTGCTGTAAACCCATGCTGTTATGGATTCCAGGTGTTTCACTATCCTTTCCTTAAAGAGTGCTTTCATAATCTTGCTCACCACTGAAGTAAGACTGACTAGTCTGTAGTTCTCTGCCTCCTCCCTACTGCCACTCTTGTGGAGTGGGATCACATGAGCCCTTCTCCAGTCTTCTTTGACCTCTCCTGTGCTCAGAGACTCACTAAGCAGTTCTGCTAATGGCTCTGCTAGTTCCATCCCTAGCTCCTTTAGTACCCTGGGATGTATGCCATCTGGTCCCATTGCCTTGTCCACCCTGATTTTAGCAAGCTCTTGTAGGACCCTTTATTTTGTGAAGAGACTTCTGCACACTTCCCTCCCCCCTGTGTCCATGGTGCTGAGCTGTGGGCCCTGTCCTACCTTCTCCTCAGTAAATACTCAGCCAAAGTATCTATTAGGATAGATGCTTTTCCTTCATCCTTCTCCCCACACCCCCCTTATCTCCTTTGATCTTAGCAATATCCCCTCTGGACTTTCTCCTTTCACTAATGTATCTATAGAAAGTCTTGTCCCCTTCTTTTACTGTTCATTCTTTTGTTTCCTCGATTTGGGCCTGTGCCTGCCTTATGCCCCTGCTTCTCTTAGGGAAGTTTAGTATGCCTCCCCATTGTCGTCCCACTGTGTTCTCTTATATTTCCTGAAGGACAACCTTTAGGCTCTGATCTTTTCTGATACTGTTTTTGAGAGCCAAAGGGGTTTATTCCTTCTTTTGCTCTGAGGAAGTGAGGCTGACTAGCAGGGTACCTCTGGCATCAGTGCTGCTGATCAGCATCAGTGCTGGGACTGATCCTCTTCATAACTGACACTACTGAGGAATTGGAAGGGAAGATTGGCCTCTTTGTGGGTGACAACAAAATCTGCAATAGGATGGACACTCCAGTGGTGTTTGAAATAATGAGCAGTGACATGAGAACATTCAAGTTGGCAATGGTATCACATCTGGGTTTCAATGTGAAAACATGCACAATAATGCACTTTTGACTCAAAAGCCTGGGGCAGAGCAAAAAATGGGAAAAGTGGTACAGATGACCACCTAGCAGGAAAGAGACCTTAGTGTAACCATATTTGATGACTTAAAGGGTGCCAGGGAGTATGACAAGACAGTTGGGAGGGCCAGTGGGGTTCTGGGGTGCATAGGGAAGGGGTATCACCAGCAGAAAGAGGAAGGTGGTGTTTCTGCTGTATAGATCGCTGGTAAGACCCCACCTATAGTACTTTGCTATGGACACCACATCTCCGCATGGACTTGAGCAGTGTGGAAGTGGTCCAGAAAGGAGCTAACAAAATTGTGCAGCATCTGAATCAGAAGCCCTGCAGGGAGAGAATTAACAATCTAAATATGTACACCCTGGAAGAGAGGAGGGGTTGGAGTGATAAGATAGAGACCTTTAAATACCTCAATGGGGTAAATAAGGTACAGAAGGAAAGTATCTGTGACAGGAAAAAAAAGGTTCTCAAAAACAAGTGGACATGATATGAAGCTGAAGGAGGGTAGATTCAGGAGAGAAATGAGGAAGTACTTCTTCACAGAAAGAACGGTGGATTGCTTAAACAGTCTTTCAGCAGCGGTGGTGGGGTGAAAACAGTGGTGTTCAAGAATGAATATGACAGGCACATGGGAGTCTTAGGGAAAGTGACGAAGGGAGTAGAAGAATTGGCCAGAGATCAAGTAGGATCTGAGGTGATACTGTAAGCAGGGACAAGTTGGCAGACTGGGTGGGGCATGCTGTCTTTATCTGTCAGTAAAGGCTATGTTTCTGCATTTCATTTTACTATCTCAGATTCAGTGTACTTCACAAAAGCCTACATTTTGCTGGTAATATTTGGACAAAACTTAAAAACACAAAACATGTCTTCTACTAGACAGCACTGCTTAAGTCATCTAGCTTCAAGTCTTTGGTAAGAACTTCTCGACAGCTATCCTTTGTAATACTGCACATCTGCATTCATCACTTACAGAATTAGTCAAGAAACCCTCCATTTCTGATTTAAATCTGATGGACATTATCATTATTTAAAGCTAATCAATAGTTGTTAAAAATATGTTTTACAAAGGCCTCCCCAGTGGCCTAGCAGAAGCGTGTTGCACTGCCATGCTGATGACATGGGTTCAGAAGTAATACAGGAAAGTCACATCTTGAGATAGGCAATGGCCAAGACATCTGTAACTCTGCAATGCATCTCAGTTGGGAGGATCAGTGGAGGACTCTGCCAGCACAGCAGTCACTGCAGCGGGGCCAGGGAGCTTGTTCCTGCTGCATGGGGGGACAGCACCATCTGTGTGAGGCAGAATCAGGCATTGTTCCAGCCTGTGGAGGTAGGATAAGGAAAACTGAGGGGAAAATTACAAACTCAGGCTCTTTGATGGTTCACCGGCCATCCCTGAGCCCTGTCACCACCTGGACCACCGATTCATGCTGGGTTATTCTCCAGGTTGGTGTGGTTCCCTTCCTGGCCCCACTATGAGGGAAAATGTGGGGGTCTCTGGATCTGATGAATACCAGAGAGGCAGCAACTGCTTGAAGGGATAGAAGGATGGAATGGAGTTAGCCACTGGGGTTCAGCCAAGAGAGGAGAAAAGCAATGTAATATATATATATATATATATATATATATATATATATATATATATATATATATATATATATATATATGATGCTGTTGTCTCTGATTGGTTTTGTTGGCTTGGCCCTTCCCCTGCTTGCATGTGTGAATGTGTGTGTGTGGAGGGTGGTGGGGAATGCGGAATTAGGCTTTTGAACCCAAACAGCACATTTCCACACTTTTGTCACTGCACTATTAACCCTAACTGATGCATTAACAGAGTTTTTGCAATGAATACACACACACATATATATATATACAGCATATTCATGGCAAAAACTCAATTTAATGCATCAGTTAAGGATGATCCACGATGACAAAATCAAGGAAGTCGGTGTTGGGGTTGCCACCCTTGCCCACCCACCTCCGCACCAACAGGCATCTGTTCGTGCGTTGGGGTCATTGCCCTAACTCACCCCATTCCATGTGTAAACATGCTGAGGTGGTGAAGTATAGGAGAATGGGATGAGAGTTAGGACCGATGACCCCAATGCACACCCCAATGCCTGTTGGTGGGGGCAGGGTGGGCGTGGGGTGCAAGGGGTGGCAACCCTAACACTGAATTTCCTCACTTTTGCTGCTATGGAACAACCCTAACTGATGCTTTAAACAGAATTTTTTGTCATGAATTTCCCTTCTTTTTCAGAATGTGCAATATAATAAGTGAATGAAATGTGGTGGTGGGAGAGCGGAGGCCACCATGCTGCCCATGTCTGCGTAATAACTGTATCAGTAACGCTAACAGTAATGGTAACGGTGAGTGAAACACAAATGCTAATGGTAAGTGAACAGCAACAGAAACATGAATGCAAATACAAGCTCTGACTGTTATGGTTCCAGTATAATAGCTTCTTCTTTTGGTTTTTACATTGTTTCTTGTGGATTTTACTTGGTGGAAGGTTATTTATTTTCTTTCTTACTACTTCTAAGAAGCTAGCAGTGTATTGTTTTGGGGTTGTTGGAATTTTGAAACCTGTTTTGCTGGCTATAAGTGGGCTCATTTGTTTGATGTTTCACTGTGTAGCAGGCTGCATTTGTGGAGGCCTGTTTCTTCCGATTTAAAACCTATTTGGTGTGATTTAATTGGGGCAGTTTCTTTGAATTGGAGACCTATATCTTCTAAATTCAAGCCTATTTTGATGTGTTGTTGGTGAAGCTGTTTGAATTAGAGACCTGTTTCTTTTGGTAGTAAACTATTTTGGGGGCTTTGAGTAGAATTGTGATTCCTTTTTGCTGGCTTCACTAGTTGCAAAGTTTAATGCACAGTGGGGAAAGGGTGCCAATGGTCTGGCCAGGTCTCAATCAGTTATCTGGAGGTGGAGCTGAATCAGGTTTGTGGTGTCAGTTGCTTTTGGCTTCTCAGAAGTATCCAGAAGGGGAAGGGATCAGATCAGTTCCAGTATAGTAGCTTCTTCTTGCTGTTTTTACATTGTTTCTTGTGCATTTTACTTGGTAGAAGGTTGTTTCCTTTCTTTCTTTCTGCTTCTAAGAGGATAGCAGGGTATTGTTTTGGGGCTATTGGAGTTTTGAAACCTGTTTTGGTGGCTATAAGTGGGCTCATTTGTTTGATGTTTCACTGTGTAGCAGGCTGCGTTTGTGGAGGCCTATTTCTTCTGATTTAAAATCTGTTTGGTGTGATTTAATTGGGGCAGTTTCTTTGAATTGAAGACCTACATCTTCTAAATTCAAGCCTATTTTGATGTGTTGCTGGTGAAGCTGCTTGAATTGGAGACCCGTTTCTTCTGGTAGTAAACCTATTTTTGGGGCTTTGAGTAGAATTGTGATTCCTTTTTGCTGGTTTCACTAGCTGCAAAGTTTAGTGCATAGTGGGGGAAGGGTGCTAATGGACTGACCAGGGGCCTCAGCTATCTGATTGTTTCTGGAAGACTTGGTCGGGTCTCACCCTCCCAAGCCCTCACCCCACCCACTCCAGTTCCATGATTTCCTTTATACCAGGGGTTCTGACATCACTTCCTCAAATGGACAAAGGACATGCACCTGTCATAGCAGAAGCAGATATCCAAGAAAGGAACAGCAGCGATTGAAGAGGTGACTGCTATCTCAGTGGAAGGGAAGTAACTGCAAATCAAGGAGCTTTTATTGTTACTTCCTTGCATTGCTGTTTGCATTGTGGAAAGGAGGAGTAGGAGTTTGAAGAAGGTTGTGCAATAGTTACTTAAAGTCTCTTCTTGGGTGTGGATAGGAAAGTAAAAAGCAGTTGCTCAATCTATCTAAACGTGTACAACAAAGGAGGGGTAAGGGAAATTAAGAAAAGAATGTTTTGCACTGATAGAGGGGGGAGAGGGGAGACTTGGGGGAGTGTTTGGTATACTTCATCTGGAAGGGTGGGGGTCACTGGTGGGCAACGACAGCAATGAGTAGGGTGGTAGGCTACAACAACTGCGGTGCACCAATTTTTCTAAAAATTGCCTGGAATGGGGGGGATGCTTAGTGTGCAACCACATAAAGAAACTTAGAATGGAGATCGAGGGTCTGCAGGAGGAACTAAGACAGGCAAGGCAGACTGGGGGTGGGTTTAGCCCAGTTCTGGAGGGAGGGAGGAGGGGAGATGAGGGAGGGCAATTTGAGCCAACAGTGGTGAGGGGAGGGCCAGAAGAAGGGAAGCGGAGACAAAGGGACCCAGGCCAGGAAGAACGATTGCCAGGGAAACCAGATCAGGAGACAAAAGACAAATGGAAGGAGGAGATAGGGACTTGTGAGGGGGGAGAAGAAGGGCAAAAGTCATGGAGTGGAAAGGAACAGGTCACTATGAAGAAAGAGGGAGTGGGCATTTGTGAAGGGTCTTCAGAAAATAGTTTTGCACTGCTAGAGAGGAAGAAGGAGGAGGGAACTTATGAAATTGGAGTAGGGCTGCAAGTTCGGTTCACGCTATCCCAGTAAATGCTCGAACTCTCCGAGTTCGTGCTTGTCTGACGGTCGCGAACATTTGTAATAAAAATGCAAACTTTTGTTCGCAGTTCGCCAATTCAAAAAAAACACTTTTTTTTCATACCTTGCAGTTCCTCCTCTGGCGCATGCTCTGTATTTCTCCCAGAGTCCTCCCCATGTGGTACACTGAGAGGAGAGTCACAAGACAGTGAAGCTGTCTGCCTGTCATCCAGCCTTCCTCCAGTAAGAAATTCTTTGATTGCAGGAAGGAAGATTTCACACACCACCCACTCTTCAGCCAGGGAAGCAAGTAAAGTAATCATTGGTGGACCAGGTTACATAAACATGTGGTTGAGCAACACACCACGATGTCTTGGCTTAGACCTGCTCCATTTTCCCTGTCACAGTGCTGAGTGTGGTGGTGTGAGCAAGATGCTGTCAAGCTTGCTTAGCTAAATAGCTAAATTCTTTCCCAATTGTTCTTCAGAGTACTGTAGACTTAAACAAATCTCTGATCACCAGAGAAAAAGAGAATATCATTCATAGCAGTTCATTTTGTTTGCCTCTTTTAGAAAAACACACTTGATTGAGTGGATTGAGAGACTGAGTATGTCGTAGTTAGTGAGAGTGACTGAGTGTGACGATATGGACTGGAGGAGGATACCTCTTACCTCAAGGAGCACATTTTAAAATTATTTCAGTTCTCTGCTCTGGTTCAATTTCCAAGATCATATACATTTTTTATTTAAAATGTATTAAAGTCAGAGCTGAAGCAAAAGAACCCCAAAAAGTAAAGTTTGTCACCCAGCACAGTAACAGCATGTAGTACTGCTACTATTACACTTGTTTTTTCTCCCCCAGCATCCTATGATTTACTTAGTTAGCACTTAGCAGCAGTACTTAGTAATAACAATTTATATCATTCTGAATTTGTACAAGTAGTACTTGGGGGTAGGGCATGAGTCTCTGCAGTCTTCTTTATCTTTTCTAAAAAAGGTACGAGTGAGACAAAAAATTAAAAGGTAAGGTTTTATTTGGTGCAGTGCTTGCTAAATGTGAAAACAAAAGTGCTCTGCTATTTGTCTCTGATGGACTTCTCTCTCAGTCTCATCCCCTGTAGTCAGCCCAGTGTAAGTGCTTTCTAATTCTGACTGAGTCCTCCAATCAAACTTTCCTTGTGTTTTAAAACTTTTCACTGCTGTACTACTGACCAGTTTGGGAAAACTCCTGTGTTCCCAAGTACAGACAACACATCTATTTTGATTAGTACAGTGCTTTACTGACCTGTTTGGGATAATAATAATAATACCCTGTTTTTTTTCATAACTACTAGACGACGCAGCCAGCAGTGTTGTATTTACTTGTTAGGGTACAAATATCCCTGTGCCTTACTACTTAAAGTACTTTATTCAACTCAGCAAGCAGTGCTTTATTTACCTGCTAGGGAGAAAATATCCCTGTGCCTTACTGCTTAAAGCACTTGACTCAACGCAGCAAGCAGAGCTGTATTTACCTGTTAGGGAGAAAATATCCCTGTTCCTTACTACTTAAAGCACTTGACTCGACACAGCAAGCAGGGCTTTATTTACCTGTTAGGGAGAAAATATCCTTGTGCCTTACTACTTAAAGCACTTGACTCAACGCAGCAAGCAGTGCTGTATTTACCTGTTAGGGATAAATTATCCCTGTGTCTTACTAGTTAAAGTACTTGAGTTGATGCAGCCATCAGTGCTGTATTTACCTGTTAGGGAGAAATTATCCCTTTGTCTTACTAGTTAAAGTACCTGACTTGACGCAGCCAGTAGTGCTGTATTCATCTGTTAGGGGAGAAATTTTCCCTGTGCCTTACTACTTAAAGTACTTGACTCGACACAGCCAGCAGTGCTGTATTTTCCTGTTTGGGAGTAAATTTCCCTGTGTCTTACTAAAAGTACTTGACTTAATGCAGCCATGAGTGGTGAAAAAATAGCAGCACTTCTCAGGCAATCCAGCAACAGTAACAACAGTACATAAAATTCATGTAATTGCAGGAGTAACCTGTCGTGGTACTCAGAGGATGAGCGCAAGGGCCATAATAGTGCGGCAGCCAGTTTTAGTAAGCAGAGTGATGGATGATGATGAGGAGGAGGAGAAGACTGATGAGAGTGAGGGAGAAATCGGTGGAACAGATCCTGAGTTTGTAGTAGATAAGGCAGCAGTCAGTATGTCAAGTAGTAGTAGCTCTGGGGAGTGGGATGAAGAGGAGGAATACAGAGGCAGTAAAAGAACAAAAACAAGTTCTCAGAAGGATGGCTGTGGTGCTAAAAAAACATTAATGATAGTGGGGCATAGCTTGGAGAGTCAGACACCCACACATGCAGAGGAACAACAGAGGACAGAAGATAGACAGGCTTTATGAAGGGAAGAAAGAGATGCAGTTCAACCAGTCAAAGAGGTTGTGCATCTTCAAAATTATGTGCAGATGGGCATGGAAAGACCTCAAAGAGGTAGTGGAAATAGTAGTGGCTGTGGTGGTGGTGGCAGTGGTAGTAATGAACCTATCCTCCTTATAAGCAGCAGTGCAAAAAAATCTGTGAAATCCATTGTGTGGGATTTTTTCACACAAGATAAATCATCTGGCAGCCATGTGGTTTGCAAATTATGCAAAACAAAATTAAGTTGTGGTAAAGTGGGTACTCGACTGGGAACATCAACAATGATAACACATATGAACAAGTCTCACATTTATCAGTATCAAAAGCACAAAAGGAGTACACAAACATTGTTGCACTTCTGCACTCAGCTGAGGAGGATGAGGTAATGGATGTTTACCAAGACGATGAAGTAACTGATGCGGAGGTGGAGGAAGATGAAAGTCTTCCTACCAGTCAAAGCACAGCATCTTATATTTCTAATTTCTTTACCCCTCTGACTTCACCACCACAGCCCAACTGGAGTCATATACCATCCATGACCACAACATCCACCCCTCATGGTGGTAAAGGTGAAGAGAAGCAGCCCAGAAAATTAGGTGATAGCAGCAAGCATAGCGGGCATCAAATTTCTTTGAAAGACTGCTTTGAGCTGTCACAGAAATATAAGCCCAACAGGCCTGAGGCAAGGCAATTGACAAAGGCAATTGGGGAGATGATAGCCACTGACATGCTTCCATTCTCTTTTGTGGCTAACCCAGATTTTAAAGCACTCATGGAAATCGCTGTGCCAAAGTATCAGGTCCCGAGCTGTACTTATTCCTGCAGTGTTGCCAATCCAGATTTGTATGACGCTGTTCGGAAAAGCGTGTCTGATGCTCTGAAAGGTTCAGTGGACAAAAAGGTTCATGTCACAACAGATATGTGGACCAGTGGTCAGACAACTGACTATATGGCTGTGACTGGCCACTGGATAAACTTTCCTCTCTCCGCCTCCTCCTCCTCCTTCTCATCATCATCATCATGATGTGGTGGCACTGGTGACAGCAGCAGCAGCAAGAAGCAAGGGACTTTCACAGTTCAAAGGCAGGCAGCTTTATGTATTTATGGTTTTGAAAATGATCACAAAGCGTAACATCTTCTGGAGGGCCTCAAAGAAATGTTTGCTGAGTGGCTGACTCCAAAGTCCTTGCAACCAGGGTTTATAGTGTCTGACAATGCTTCAAATATTGTGAAAGCAGTAAGACTTGGTAAGTTTACACACGTACCATGCTTTGCTCACACTATTAACTTGGTGGTAAAAGAATTCATCAGTGAGGACCGAAATGTGCAGAACTTGATTGCAGCTACCCGCACTATGTGCACTCACTTTAGCCATTCTGTGAAAGCCCGAAAGTTGTTGCAGCAGATTCAGATTGAAAACAGCCTCCCTCTCCACCAGATGACACAGGAAGTTCCAACCCGGTGGAATTCCACTTACTATATGATGCAGAGAATGCTTGAACAACAGAAAGCCATCCATCAATATGCAGTCCAACATGGCATTTGGAAAGGAGATGTGAATATTAGCCCCAATTAGTGGTGTCTGATGGATAATCTTTGTTGTATCCTTAAACCCTTTGAGGAGGCTACCCAAGTGGTGGGCTCTGATGGTGCCGGACTAAGTCAGATCCAACCCTTAATTTCACTCATCAGGATGAGACTAGCGTCTCGAGTCACAATTCTTTGACAATGATGACATCAATGCTGCATCACTTGTTGGAAAAATGATACAAACCTTCCTGGCTGATGAGCAAATTGTAAATATGTGCAAAGCAGAACATTACATTTTGGCCACACTTCTGGACCCTCGGTTTAAGGATACAATTGAGACATTCTTCAAACCACATGACTTTAAAGACCTGGAACACTATCGTGAACTGTTAATTGAGTAAGTGTCAGCATGTATAGTTCAGAAAAGTAGTACATCATCAGTGCCCTTTTGGCAACATTCAAATTCTGACCAAAATCTGGTTGAGAGGGAGGGAGCACAATCTGCTGTTGCTGCTGCTGCTGCTGCCACCACTACTGATGTTTTGGCTCATCAAATGCAAACCAGAACTGCTGCTACACCACAAGAGGACAAACCACTGTGGGACATGCTGTCAGACTTTGGTCTAATAAAGACAGCTGGGAAGGCTCAGGCGGCAATAGTGGTACCAGAAGTCCCTGCTGCAAAAATGGTTAAGGATTATATGGAGGAGACCATACATCTTACTGTAGGTGATGAACCATTACTTTATTGGCAACAGAAAAAATTGATCTGGCCTTCTTTAACTGAGATCGCAATTAAATACCTCAGTTGCCCACCTGCCAGCACATATTCAGAGAGAATTTTTAGTGCTGCTGGAGCAATAGTGAATGACAAAAGAACATGTCTTTCCACAAAGAATGTAGAAAGGGTCACTTTTTTAAAAATGAACCTACCTCAGTTCAAAAACATATACTGTCCCAAATGTATGCAGGGTGACAGCACACAGATGGCAACATGCCACGCTGATGATGACGACGACGATGGTGAAGGATTCTGTTGCCACTAGTAGCCACTAGCCTTTCCAGCTGTCTTTCTTCCACTGGTGTGTCCCCCATCTCCTCCTCATCCTGTATTTCCATTAATTTCTGAAACAAACATCCACTGCTGGTTCTCATGTGCCACTAGGGCCCAATCTGACTAGCACCAGAAATTGAAGGACCACTGCATATGGCAGTTCAACTAAAATAACCAGAAATGACTGCATATTGTCACACAGCTCTGTCTTCATCCATTTGTTTTATTGGATTTTTTGTTACAACATACACACTCAATGAATACTTATTACTGGCTGTTAACAAACAAAAACATTAATAAAATAAATAAATAATAAATAACTGTTCTTCTGGCTCAATTCCAGATGGGAATTTAATTTAAAAAATGTTTTTTTTTTGCTGTAAAATGTCAACTTTACAATACATTCCAAATTTCAGTGTTGCACCCAATGACATCCAATGTTTTGATTTGAAGGAACCACTCACCACATAGAAAATGTTTTCATTATAACCTGTAAAATGAAAATAAAAAAATATAGATTTTGCAAAATGCTGTTCCCACATACTGCACTAACTGACCATCATGTCAATAAAAAAAATCACTGATCTTACCCTAGCCCCCATCTGAAACTCCAAGCCCTCCAAACCACCTGGGACATTCCCTCTTACAAATACTATTCACTCTCCATTGTTACACACCAAACCATGCACATGACCTGGCATCATAAATAAACACAATTTGCAGATGGTATACTGTTATGGGTTTTTTCAATTATTCTGAGTAAAGATGAGGAAGGGGCAGATGCTTGGGAGGGTGGGACAAATAAAGTAATACAGTATTGACATAGTTACCTATGAGAGGTATAGGGATCAGAGCAAGAGAGTGTGGTGGGTAATTTATTACTAACATCGACACTAGTTACTCAGAATAACAGAAAGCCCAAACTAATAACTACACAGACAAAATTTAAAGTACAAACATAATTTAATACACACAATCTGGTAAAGCAAAATGCCACACTGCCCCAGCACATTGGCACCATGCCTTTCTCAGGTGGGGCACTGTGGAAGGTAGCAGAAGTGCTGGGGCAGGCATTTTTGCTTTACCAATATTGTGGTGGATTAAATACATTTTGTACTGTAAACGCCTGTCCATGCACTTATTTGGTACTAAAGCAGGCTGAAGCTATAGGTACTCAGGGCACCAGTTATTTTGAACTGGGCCTCTATTAATACCTGAGTCTAACAGTGGCAGAAGATTTAAATTATTGTAACAGGTTGTAGCTCAGAGTTAACCCTTGAGCTGCCTGTAACCAGATTTAAAAGCTAAAGTTGTCAGGGATAATATACGAGTCATATATCATCTGACCTTTCACTTGTTAAATCTGTTTCAACACTAGTATGTTTAAGCATCTGCTGGGTAACCAGGTGGTTCTATAATATATAAGCAGTAAGCCCATTCCACTGGTTCTACTTAACTATTAAAAAATTCCACGTTTTATTTTGCATGTTTGGGAATATACATGTAATACTAAGATTCTAACTTTAAGAATGGTATGTTTTGCAAAGCTTTCAAGCACCGAGACAGAATCCTATGTGCCAAAGCTTTGCAATATTTAATTCTATTTATAACATTCTTAGTAATACATGTACTTTCCCAAACAAAAAAACAATACTTCTGTGAATTTCTTAATTAAGTAGAACCATGTAAATGTAAGATTTTTTTTTGCATTATATATTATAGAACGTTGTTATACCATGTAGAACCTAGTTTTACTTAGTAGAACTTTTTTTTTTACATAGTAGAACTAGTTTTATTTGGTAGAACCTGGTTCTACTTGGTAGAACCTGATTTTACTTGGTAGAACTTGATTATAAATGGTAGAACCCAGTTCTACCTGGTAGAACCTGATTCTACTGGGTTCTACCTGGTAGAACCAAGTAGAACCAGGTAGAACTTTTTTGGGTTCTACTCAGAAAGTTCGCATGGTAGAACTTTTAAGGGTTCACGTAGCTCTAAATTGGAGGAGTAATTGATAAATGCCTGGACCAAACTGGTGTGGGGCGAAGTTCTGCTGGGAGAATTGCAATGGGGCAAAAGAGGGAAATAATGTGCAGAAGGAAGAAGAGGAGCCAGAAATGAGAAATGGAGATAATGGAAGCATGCAGGGAGTAAAAGGGGTAGACTCTTAGTGCTGGGGGACTCAATATTAAGAGGAGTCAGGTGGGGTAGCAAGGGGGAGAGGCATAGTCACATTTGGGTGAAGGCCATGCCAGGAATGACAGTGGAAAGGGTGGGACAATCTGTTCTGAAATATGCTAGAAGAGGTAGGGACAAGCCTCATTTAATTATACATCTTGGGATGAACAACCTGGCTGACATGACAGCAGATATAGTTCAGAAGAGGTTTGTGGAACTAGGACAATTATGTGAGGGAGCAGGAAGATCATTACATTTTTCAGAGATACTTCTAGTGCCCAAGGCAAGCACAACAAGAAAGTTGAGAATAGAGGAATTTAACGTATGGCTAAGAACCTGGTGTTATGCAAAAAGGGTATGGGCTGTTGGGGGGTGGGGAGGGACCTGGGAGGACAGTAGTCTCTATGCCAAGGACAGACTATGCTTGAGTGAGGAGGGAAAGAAAGTGTTGAAACAGAAGATGGAGGAGTACATAGAGGAAGTTGGGAATTTAAACTAGGAGTGGGGGTGGCAAGTGGGCAAGAGACATGCAGAGACCACAGGCTGGGAAACCATATTAGCTTACCCCCATAACAGTAACAAAGGACAAATAGCAAGTACTATTGGTGATTCTAGGAATGGAGGGCAGGATGGGAGGGGTGGGAAATGGTGAAAAGTGGTTACCCTTAATGCTAGGAGCCTTGGAAGGAAAACTGCAGAGTTACAGGTACTCATAGCAGAGGGAAAGGTGGACATTGCAGCCATCACAGAAATATGGGCCACCCAGTACAATGACTGGGACCTGTCTGTACCAGAGTACAGGTTATTTTGTAGGATCAGGGTGATTGGAAAAGGAGGGGAGTTGGCACTATATGTGAAGGAAGGACTGAAGTGTGTAAGGGAGGAAGGGGAGGAGTGTAGTATGGAGTCAATTTAGATGCAAATCCAGGATTCTAAGAATAGGAGTCTCAGAATGGGAGTGGTGTACAGGCTGCCATCTCAGATGGAGGAGATAGACAATGTACTAGCGGGACAGATCAGGAGGACCTGTGAGAAGGGTAGTGTGGTGATTGTGGGGGACTTTAACATGCCAGGAGTGGACTGGAGTAACCCAACAACCAGGAACAGAAGGGAGCAGGTACTGCTGGATGCCTTCCAGGACAGCTTCCTGCTGCAAATGGTCAGTGAACCAACCAGGTTAGGGAATACCCTTAACCTTGTGCTGACAAATGGGGACTTTGTGAGAGAAGTTATGGTGGAAGAACCGCTGTCAGGGAATGACCACCACTCAGTATGGCTCACATTGGATATGGGCAAGCAAGGAGTGGAATCTGGCACAAGAGTGCTGGACTTCAGGAGGGCCGACTTTGGGAGGGTGGGGGAAGTGGTAAAAGGGTAGCTGGCCAGAATTCAACCTAGTATGGACACTAACCAGAGGTGGGAGCTCATAAAGCTGGGAATAGTGGAGGCAACCAAAATCTGCTGCAAGGCCCACAGCAAGAATGCTAGGACTAAAAAAACAAGCTGGCTGAGCAAGGAGGTCATGGAAAAGGTGAGGAGAAAAAGAGATGCCTTTAGATGGTACAAGAAAACAGGGAGGGGGAGGACAGGGAGGAGTACTTGTTGAAACTGAAGGAAGTGACTCAGTCAGTAAGGGGAGCCAAGGCATCTATGGGGCTCAGCCTGGCACAAGGCATTAAGAAGGGGGAGAAGGACTTCTTTAGGTACATCAGGGAGAAAAGGAGCTGTAAGGATCACATAGTAAGGATTAGGAAGAAGGGGGTTGGGTGGAAGCAGGGTGCTATAAGACAGAAGCACTAAATGATTACTTCTGCTCAGTATTTACTAAGGAGAAGAGGGGGTGACACCCATGGGGGGAGGAATGGAAGAAAGAGGGGGAGGGGGTGACAGACGGCTAAATCATGGAGGGCAGAGTTCTGGAGGGTTTGAAGGCACTGAAGGTGGATAAAGTGCCAGGCCCAGATGGCATCCACCCCAGGGTACTGAAGGAGCTGGCAGAGGTCCTTGTGGGACCTTTTGCAGACCTATTTAATGCCTCACTACACTTGGGGTGTGTACCTCAGGACTGGAGGATGGCTCATGTGGTGCCCCTTTACAAGAGTGGGCCCAAGGATTAACTGGGGAACTACACACCGGTGAGCCTCGCATCCATCATGGGTAAGCTAATGGAGACTACCCTGAAGGAGAGGCTAGTGGCCCTCCTAGAGGCCAAATGACTACAGGACAGCAGACAGCATGGCTTCATATGTGGCAGATCCTGCCAAACCAACCTGGTGGAGTTCTATGATGGGGTAACAAGGCAACTGGACAGGGGCCATGCAGTGGATGTCCTGTATCTGGACTTCAGTAAGGCATTCGACTCGGTACTGCATGGAAGGCTGGAAAGTAAGTTAGAAGGCACAGGGGCAGGTGCAAAGCTAGTGAGATGGGTAGGGAACTGGCTTCAGGGAAGGAAACAGAGGGTGGTGGTAGGTGGGGCGCGATCACAACCAAGGGTAGTGACGAGCAGTGTTCCACAGGGCTCGGTGTTGGGACCAGTGTTGTTTGGGATTTTCATTGCAGACATATCATTGGACATCAAGAGCAAGATCAGTCTGTTTGCTGATGATACCTAGGAAGGAGCTGTGGTGGATGACCTAGGGGGATGGCATGGGTTGCAGGATGATTTGGCAAAGCTTGAAACATGGTCAGACACCTGGCAACTGGGGTTTAATGCCAAAAAGGTCAAGGTGCTGCATTTTTAGATGAAGAACCAAAGGAGGAGTTACCAGCTAGGGGGAGTGTAGCTAGCCCAGACAGAGGAGGAGAAGGATCTGGGGGTTCTCATTACAGGGTCAATGAACAACTCAGCATAATGTAAGAAGGCAGCTGCAAAGGCCAACAAAATTATGGGTTGCATTGCAAGTGGTATATCCTTAAGGAGGAGGTAATTTTGCCACTATATAGGTCATTGGTTAGACCGCACCTGGAGTATGGCATGCAGAACTGGCACCCATATCTGAAGAGGGACATTAAGTTACTGGAGGGGGTGCAGCATAGGGTGACAGAGATGATCAAGGGGCTGAGGGATTTATCATATGACAGGAGGCTGAGGGAATTGAACATGTACTCACTGGAGGAGAGGAGGGATGGGGGACATGATTGAAACCTTTAAGTGCATGAAAGGAATAAACAAGATGGGTACAGAGGGGCTGTTCAAAGTAAGGGAGGGGAGGGACACCAGGGGCCATGATTTGGGACTGGAGGGAGGGAGGGAGGAAGGTTCAAGAGGGAGATGAGGAGACACTTTTTTACAGAGAGGGTAGTAGCTGGGTGGAATGCGTTACCTGCAGAAGTGGTATCCAGTAGAACAGTGGACTGCTTCAAAAGGGGATGGGACAGAACAATGGTGAGGGTCAATGTAGGAGAAGGGTGAAAGGGAGGGGCAGCTGCAGAATAAGGGGTGCTAGCTGCACATTCAAGCAGACTTGATAGGCCTCTAGGCCTTTATCTGCTGACAAATTTTGTATGTTCATAAACAGAAATGCAAATGCAAGTGGTAATGCAAATGGTATCACAAACACAAATGATAACGGTGACACAAATGAAAATGTGAAAGGCAATGGTAATGGTAACAGTAAATGTAACCACAAACACTAACAGTCATAGTAAAAGTGATACAAACATAAATAGAAACAGACATGGTAAAAGGAAATGGAAGCGGAAATGCAAACCATAAAGCAAAAGGTAAGGGAAATGCAAAAGTAAATGCAAACAGTAACGCAAATGGAAACGGTAACAGCAAGCTGATGTAAGGCAACAGTAGCAAAAAGTCTGTATCTCGCTTTGTTTCCAAAACGGCACAAAGGCGATGTGATCCAACAGTAGCGAAAACTCTGTATCTCCCTTAATCTTTGAGATAACGTTGCAAAGGTGATCTGAGCCAACAGTAGCGAAAAGTCTGTATCTCGCTTCATTTTTTGAGATAACGGCACAAAGGGGATGTGAGACAACAGTAGCAAAAAGTCTGTATCTTGCTTTATTTCTGAGATAACTGCACAAAGGTGATGTGATCCAACAGTAGCAAAAAGTCTGTATCTCACTTCGTTTCTGAGATAACAGCACAAAGGTGATATGAGTCAACAGTAGTGAAAAGTCTCTATCTCGCTTCATTTCCAAGATAACGGCACAAAGGCTTATGTGACCCAAACCACTGAAAGGCACCTAGATACCACTAGGGCTACCTACGCTATAAATTTCAAGCCACCAGCACCATGCATAACGCTATGCGCAAAATGATAAGTGCATCACAAAGTATCTCCCAGCAAATTATTTTCCTAACGTGCAAACAACATAATTCACATCTTCAGGACATCCACTCAACACCCTCCAAATTTCATGTGAAAAGACCAAACCATTCCAGAGATATTCAATTTTTAAGTTTCTGCACCTTCAAGAAGTCGTCCACCATAAAATGGTGGAAATCTCGGTCAAAAATGTTGTAAAATGGTAGAACTCATGACTGAAAAATCTCTCACTGCGAAGGGGGGCAACTTCAGCACTTATAACTCTGGAACAGAACAACATTTTTCACCAAACAAAAACTGGCACGTTCCGTGAAGAAAGGGCTTTCTACATGTCAAGTGTCAGACCAATCAACCAGACAGTGGCTGCACTATGCGTCGCTCAAGACAGTGCAGAAACATAGCAAAAACAGAATGTTTTGCACTGCACTATGAAAAAACGTATGTACCAGTGAAATATAAATTGGTAAATAAATAGATGCTCCATTCCACTTTATGTATACCAAATCTTATCCAAATCTCTTCAACAGTTGCAGAGCAGCACGAGAGTAAGACTTTGCATGAGTGGCAAAAAATACATTTTTGGACACTTCAATCTGCAAAAAACATATGCAGATGTCAAATGAAAATTGGTTAATGCACAGAAGTGCCATAGTAGAGCAATGCTTACAAATGTCACAGACATGCATGGAAACGCAAGTGTTAACACAAACAAAAACGGTTTCGCAGCAGGTAATGTAAACACAAGTGCAAACGTTAATGCAAACACAAATGGTTATGCAAACAGTAACAAAAATGCAAAAACAGAAACAGTAACGTAAACACAAATGGTAATGGCAATAGTGAGGTAAAAGAAAATAGTAACAGTAATGGTAATGCAAACGCAAATGATAACGCACACGGTGACGCAAATGGAAATGATAATGCAAATGGTAAGACAAATGCAAGCACAAATGTAAATGCAAACACAAATGGTAAAGCAAATGGTAACATAAATGCTAACAGCAATGGAAATGTAAACACAAATGGTAACGAAAACAGTTACGAAAATGCAAATGGCAACAGAAAATCAAACAGAAATGCAAACGGTAATGGTAACGGTGACACAGAAGGAAACAGTAACACAATCAACAATGGAAACACTACCAAAAACACAAATGCTAATGGCAACAGAAACAGAAACACAAACGGTAAAAAACATGCAAATGATAACGGTAACACAATTGGAAACGTAAACGTTAATGGTAACACCAACGATGACGCCAAAGGAAACAGTAATGCAAATGGTAAAATGCAAACGCAAGTGCAAATACAAATGCAAATGGTAATGCAACCGGAGATGCAAAAGTAAACGCTAACAAAAACGACAACGGAAGCGCAAATAGTAGCAATATTAAAATGTAGTATATACAAGCATAAAGGAGTAATGCATGGTGATGCAAATTAAAACACAAACGGTAACATAAATGCAAGCGAAACGCTTAACGGTCTCAGTATTGCAAATGCACAGACTTTTTTCCCCAAAAAGGTGCATTCAGAAGCACAGTGAATACAAAGAATGTGGCCATAATAATGGCCCTTGGAGCAGAAAATGAGCACTTGAAATACTAAACTGCGTATATGTCAGGAACCGTATGACGTGGAAAAAAAATTAAAACCTCATATTATTTATGACTTTCCAGGCTACTTTTGTATTTAGCCTCCCCAGTGGGGGACTAAGAATTTTTGTGACGAAAAGTCCATATCTCGAAGCATTTTAGAGATACGGGACCCGAAAGGCACGTCGGATGCCATAATGTTATCCTATGGGAAAAATTTTAAAATTCGGAGTGCTGTAACTTTGCAGCCCTGTAATATTTTGTCACCAAATCATCAAAAGGCATATCTGTGGGATGTTGGCTTTCTTCCCTGCAAATTTCAGCCCCAAAGACCAGACTATTGTTTTGCTGTAGGGTGCCAAACATTTCCTATTGTTTTGGCCATAGTGTCCTAAAGTACTTTCGCAAATCATGACACTTTCGCAAATAAAATCATGAAGTATTGCGTATTCGAAAGTACTTTGCTACTGTTTACAAAAATGTTAAAAACATATTTCTGGGATGTTTTACCCCCCAAAAAAGACATGGCTAGCATCCTCAGGGCTCGACTAGGTGAACACAAGAATTGTGTCCTTAGAGGTTCCCAAATTTAAACACCAAGCATTTCTCTGACCACCAATAGAAGAAAGATGGCCGAATTGCAAAAGTAAAAGGGTCATTTGCAACAGTAAAAACTGCATTTATGACACTTTCTAATATTTTAACTTTTCCCATAGACTATAATGGGGAGCAGTTTCTTTTCAGTAACTTTTGAACTGTTTAATGGTTTTTCATGAACTCTTCAAATGCACATTGGGGACCCCGGCTGCATGTTCCCTAAAGGTTTTGAACTGATTGTGCAAATCATGCGATCTGTAGGTGCGAGCAAAGAAACATGCAAAAGTCATAATTTATATATATATACACACACACACATATACACATACTGTGTGTGTGTATATATATATATATATATATATATATATATCTGGTGCTGAATATTTTACCATTACTGAGTTTACTTATTAAACTTACTATCAGATGTACTGATACAATTGTGTTGGTAAAACTTTGTTGTACAAGGTAGGTCTATGTGAGTGACAAATATTAATTTCCATGTAATACTAATAATGGGTTACTTGTTATTTTGATCTGCATTATGAATATCAGACCCTATTTAAGGTTTGCATAATCATGAATTTAAAAAAAAAATGTTAAAAATAGAAAATAAAACCTCTTATACTTATTTTATGTGTTGGTAACCAGATAAGGCCCACTAGAAACAAATGCCTGTTAGCAGAGGTGACCAGGGAGCCCCAAGAGTTTATGTGACTTGCTTAGAGTCACACAATATGTATGTGGAGACTGTGGAACTCAAACCCAGGTCTACTGGATGTACAGACTCATTCCTAGCTCACTATATTAACCTCTAATCTATACAGCCAGCCCAAAATGAGTACTATTTATGGATGTATGTATGTACAGTGAAGCCTGTCAGGATAAAGTGCAGTACCACAGGCTTTCTGCATGACAAAAAAGATTAACTCCCACTGAAATTGCATTGCTTGCTGCAGGAACTCTACTGCAGAATTCTGTAGAGTTGGACTTCATTCTGTGGGCTTCATTGTATGTATGTATTTATTTTTAGCCAAGGGAGACATACTACGTCAAGGCTTGTTTTTTTTTAGGTGCATCCTGGGAACACAGGGAAGTTAAGTGACTTACTCATGGTCACACAGTAAGCAAGTGGTGGCAGTGTGATTCAAACCCAGTTCACTAGGTATGCAGCTCAGTGCTCTTAACTACTATGCTATACTGCTTTGCTTTATAAAAGGATCAGGCTTAGTGCTTGCAACCCTTCAACCTCACCAGCTATCACCCACCAAACCCCTTCCTGGTCCATTCATATCTGGTGTCCTGTGTGAACTCCTAACCTGACACCATCTTTGTCACCACCACCTCCTGACACCCACAATCCAACTTCCCAAACCCCTAATAAATAGGAACAACTTGCATCTTTAGATTTTTCACTCTCCTCAACCCACGCCATGAAAGAGAAGAGAAGTGTGTCAGGGGACTGTGAATGAGAACCAACAGACTAGCTCTGGTGTTTTTCTCAACCTATTTTTCCTCCACATGGATCAGTGTTTGGTAGGGGCAGGATTTTGTATTAGTCTACTTTGGTACCTGGTATGGGAGGTGAGGTGGATTGTGTATTGGGTTGAGGGAAGAAGAAAGGCTGCAGAGCAATCAAATATACTATATATTCTCAAGAGGCATTTAGAAATGATCTATCTACAGTATTTGTCTTCTCATCTATCTGTCTATCTATATATCTGTCAGTCTGTCTATCGATCTGCCTGTGTCTGTCTGTCTGCCTGCCTATTTACCTACATCTATCTGTCTGTCTAGCCATTTTTTAATCCATCTGTCTATCTACTGTACTCACAAGACCCTTGTGTTCAAGAGTCCTACTTCAAAGTTGTCCAACTCAACAGGTTACAAACAACTGCAATCCATTAATGAAAACAAGCTTCACTTTTACAAGTTGCATGGGTATTGTGAAGGACATTATACATGTTATAATAATGCCACCATTTGGTACCTACACCATCATTGTTGTGGTTAGGGGTAAAGCAATAGATGGGGAGAGGTTCCTCTATTTCATGTTTTTTCCATTTCCATTTCATTTCATTTTTTTAGTATTTTCACTGATAACCAGACTAGCAAAAACTGATATTTTTCAAAGCAACCAGGAAACAAGCATAGCAAATAAACATAAAACACACACATTTACGACATTACTTCAAATATGAGCAGTCTGAATCTACAAAGAGCACATTGCACAATTGACACAGTCAATTCTTTCATATACTAACACAAATTCAGGCAGATTATTAAAAAAATAATAACCAGATTTATGCAGATTATCAAAAAATGAATAGCCTTGTATTTGAAAGTTCTTTGCCAAAGGAAAATGCAAAGAGCTGTATTGAGAAAAAATATCTGTTTTTATTTTCTGATGAAAAATGTCTTAATGCTTCTAGTAACATTTTCCATTAGAGATTGTGGCATAGATTTCCATTATGAATTATGACATTGATATTTATCCCAAGACATTTGGATAGGAAAGGGCTAGTTTGGCAAAGATGGTGTGGTGTCAGCAGGTAATAACTGGCAGGAACCTAATTTCATATTTTTGTCACAAAGAATGCATACTGAATGCAAACATAGCAAATAACATATTAAGGCTGAAAGGGACTAGCGGTCCATCATGTCTGGCTTCTCTTTGCCTCATAAAAAAGGTCAAATACATATAATAATGATTATGCTGTGTTCCTGAAAATAAACACCCACCCGAAAATATTTTCTTACCCCTAGTTCAAGATAATGAAAATATAATATAATGGATTGTTAACTCTGCCAGAGACAAATAAGAACTGTTTGAAAGTCATGTGTAGAACATTGTCAGAAAAGGAAAACTTCATGAGTAACAAGCAAATTAAGAGGGGGTTGTATTCTGAATTGCAAATGTTGAATAACTTGAGTAAACTTAAGAGATATCCCATTACAGCACTACAAAACAGGAGTTATTTTACCCCAGCTACTCATGCACAGAAACAGAAAGAAACGTGGCTGGTCACAATGACATTGAAAAAGACCTTCATGAAAGTAACACATAATTTCAGGATTGTGCTGCTGCATGGGTGGTCACCCAAAGTGATTCTCCCAGTGGAATGAATGTTTGGAAGGGAAAGACAGTGATTGATAATTGGACACAAGTACTGTAGTCTCATAAGATGGAGCAGCCATGTGCATACAGGAACCACTTTGATCCAATTGACAAAAGTTATGATTCCAGGCTAGGTCTTGTTAAAGCTTACAGTTTTTGCTGAGACCATTATTTCCTCTAAAGCCTGCTAGTGTGTGCAGTAAGTAGATTTATAGCACTGCAAAGAGGATATTGTTGACATTACTCCTGTATCTACAGTAGTAGGCATAAGTTGTGTAGAGCTTCTTACAAGCCAGTATTAGAAGAACTGCAACAAACAGTTTAGTAAGGAATTGAACCCCTCTTACATCTGTGGTTCAATTCCTTAGAAGCAGAAGTTATCTTTTGGGTCAGGCCAGGGAGTTAATGTTTGGACTGGTTCTAACTACTGAAATGGCAAACTTCAGCTTACATCCAACATTGCAAAATATAATTAAAATGTCTGTTACAGAATCTAGACACGTCTCAGTGGATTCAATATTTCTTTTTTATTTCTCTTATACTCCAATCACAGTGTTCACAATTTAAAACTGTCAGATGCTTACACAACGTTTGTTATAATATCTGAATCCCTCCTAATTAAGTATATTTCTTTTGCAATTGGACAGTTATTTAATCAAAATGATTTGCATTAATAAAAATTATGGTATATGCAGTAAATACATAATCATTTATTTGCAAATAATAGATAAGTAGATCGCAATCTAACAAACAAAATAAAAACCGCGTCACTCTAAAAAATGTCTTAATGACATTATCTAAAACTAAAGCATATTTTCTAAATGCAAATAAAGAATGTGATTAATTCTGGGACCTGCAGTATTATTTATTAGCTATAATTAGTTTCCCAGAATATAAAAAAAAATGTTTTGACAAAATCCTGTTCGTCATATAAATGTAGTATAGTTTACTAGGCATGGGTTTTTTGTTTTCTGAACCAACCAATACAGTGTAACTTTATTATGGACAAGTCGAAATGGAAGCTACCATGCCTTTATATAATGAATTTTGTGATGTCCCAAACATGACAGTAAAACAAGAAACTTGCACCTTACTATGGGTCTGATCCACAAAATAGGAAAATGACTTTGGCACTATATGTGGCTACAGATTGCCCCCTCTGAACACTTGAGCCACTTTGTGGCATTCACAGAGAAGGATGCACAATCCCTTCCACATCCAGTCTCAGTTTGCCTGCTCTTTATGTAGTGGGAAGACAGAAGAAACAAGTGTGCTGCATTTAGGACATCAAAAACAGGAAACAGGAAAGTAATGTAAAAGTATACCAAATTTCTAAAAGTCTTGAAGACTACATAGCCCTGGTGTGTATACTTTTGCATTACTTTCCTGGTTCCTGCTGTTCATTTCCTCAGAGCTGAATACTTGTTTTTAGGGCTGCAGTGGATGTAGCCCAACAGACCTCTTGCTATAAGAAAAGGACTCAGCGCATTCCTTCTAACTGAACAACATGTTCAAGATGCACCACAGACATCTCCACATCAAAAGCACTCCACTCATCTCCATTAGAAGTAACATTGCACTGTTTTTACTGTGTCGGCAGTCACAGTCAAACACAGCACACTTGGCCATGTAAAAGATGGCCACAAAACTGTATTGCATATGTGATACTACTAGCACATGGGTGTAGTACAGTGCGGTGGACATCTTGGACATGGCAGAGTGTGCAGTGTTCCACCATGACTGCTAATTTTTTTAATAAAACATAAGCTCCCCCCAACCCTCCTCTCAGCATCCAACCCCCACAGAAACATATGAGTGACACTGGGGGCGTTTAATCCCCCTAGTGTCATGATCAGGACTCCACAGTTTTTTTTTATTCATCTAACCTGACCCTCCCTCTCAGCACCCCCCCCCGAAACAAAAGTCTCTGGGGGTGCCCATCCCCCAGTGTTGTGATCTGGAATTCTTGTTTTCTTTTTAACCCTGTAAAAAGAAAAACGTCCATTGATGTCTTTTGCAGCTGTTCCTGTCCCACCAAGTAACCACCCCCGCATCCCCAAACTCTTAATTACACATTGGGGTCCAACACCATCATACACTCTGGACTGCAGATACTTCTTTACTCTTCAAAGCCAGACCGCAAACTGAAGAAACTGGTATGCGGTTCAATGTACTTCAATGGTGTTTTGAACTTAGTGGCCTAACTTGGGCATGTGTGCATATTTTGGCCCACATTTTCAACATGCCTTTTTTGGGACACTGCCTCATGAACAATTGTACTGATATTAGGCAAATCTGTCCCAAAAGGTGAGTTTGCAGTCCCTGCATGAAATCACCTTTCAGGCAGGAGTTGAGAATTTTATCTGCCCTTGTTCATGAGGTGGAGTTATAAGAAGTCTATGTTGAAAATGTGGTGTGAAAATATTAAACAACAACAATGTTATGAGCCTATGTTGAATTTTGGGAATGCAGGCTCATAACATTGGTAATTTTTAATATTTTAACCCGAAATTTACAACATAGCCATATCTTTACAGCACTTCATAAATGTGACATATGTCATTTTTCAAATCCTGGCCAAAATGTTTTTTCACATCCTGAAAGGTGATTTTATGGTCTCTGCATGAAATCACCTTTAGCCCAGGAGTTGAATATTTTCTCTATCCTTCTTCATGATCCAGGGTCATAGCAAGGCTATGTTGAAAATTTGGTATGAAAATATTGCAAAACAACAAATTTAGGAGCCTACATTATATTTTGCTAATGCAGGCTCATAACTTTGGTAATTTTTAATATTTTTAACCCAGATTCTTCAGATGCAGCCCTATCAGTTCTGGCCAGAATTTGATTTATGTCTGCTGTCTGGGCTGGCTTTGCTGCACCCCTGTTATAATCCTGTAATGCCATGCACTTGCCTCCTGTTTGAATGTTTTATGCAGTGGCTTGTTTGTGGATGGGCACAGGGTGGGGCTGATCTTCTGTTTAATCTAAAAAAAAAAAAAATCTTTTAGTGGACACTATATAGGTGGGACCCTGCAGTTGCTTTTACATATACCCTCTGCATAAATGCCCTGTCTGAGGGAATGGATGTCCCCATTATGGGCTGGCAGTATAGCCTGCAGGTTAAATGAACGAGGTGTGAATGAGCTTGATACATCCAGCAGACCAGACCTGAGTTTGATTCTCACAACCTCCACTTGCATACTGTGTGACTCTGAGCAAGTCACTTAATGACCCAGTGCTCCCAGGTCGCCCCTGAAAACAGGCATGTATGCCTAGTGGGCCTTACCCAGTTACCAAAGACTAAAAAAAAAATGTGTTGCTCGTAGCCCTCTGAGCTGGCATAGGCAGCTGGGGAAGGGGCTTGATTTCTATGTTGTAATTTCAGGTTTGTGAATGTTATATGGTATATCCTTGAAAGACTGCTATATTCCCCACTGTACCTCTAACACAGGTAAATGATTGGATGACAAGTGTCTATGCCCACTCCATCCCCTGGCACACCCTGGTCCCTTCATGCTCTTCAGTGTGCACTCTTGTAGAAAGAATCTGAGTAGAAGAAACTCTGCAAGGGAACATGTTCAAGACAGAAATAAATGGGCTCTGGAGACCAAAGGAAAAAGAAGAAACTTAGTAATACAATAAGGGAGAATGGGGCAGGGTCACAGGAAAGAAGGAAGGGCTGGGGGGGGGTAGAGAAAGATGTGAAAAGCCATGTGAGCAAATGCATGAAGTCTTGATAATAAAATACCAGACCTTGGGGCTATCATGGTGGAAGCAGACCTGGACATAGAGGCCATCACTCAGTCATGATGTACAGGAAACAATGACTGGGATATGGCTGTACCAGGATACACTCAGTTCAAAAAGGACAGGAAAGGGAGGGGCATGGCTTAACCTCAATCAAGATTACCACCTAAGTTCTTCCTGCTTCACTGCACAAGCTCTGCTGGAATCCTCAACAACTGTTAAGTGAAACCATAAAATCTGGGTACATCTGAACTCTGGATAACATGGCAATCAATTTGATATAAGTACTATGTCTCTGGTACTTACAGTTCATCTGCCTCTCCACAGTGCTCTTCAAGTCTACTCCAACCTGTGTTGTCTCCTCAGAATGGCAGCTGCCTTTCTCCCAGTCAATCAAGTGGAACAGATGCTCCAACAGCTCCTAACTGAAATAAAAAATCTCCATTTAAAGTAGGACACCAACGCTGGGGTAAACCCAAAATCTCCGACTGCTTGGCTGTCACGGACAAAAGAAGACTGTCACCTGAATTTACTGTACATGACTTCCAAGCACAGCTCTGCAACTAAACTAAAATGATTTACCAACTACAGGAGAAAGTCGATGACCTTGAGAATTGAGGCCACTGAAACGACCTTAGATTTGTGGATTTTCCTGAAGGACTTGAACTCAGAGATGTTAGAGGGTTCATCTGTCATGTTTTGCCCAGCTTGTGGAGCTGCCTGTCAATCCCCACTTTGACACTGAGTGAGTGTACTACTCATTAGTGTCGACACCTAAAAAATCAAGAAATCTATACCAATCCTCACAAAATGTCTCTCTTTCCAGATTAAGGATACCATTTTGAGAAGAACCAGGGAACTGGGGACTTAGGACTGGCAGGGATGTAAAGTGATGATTTTTTCAAGACTTTTCAGGAAAATGGACCACCAAACGAAGGGCGTTCTCAGAGGTTAAACATCTCTTGTACCAGCTTGGAGTCCCCTTCTTGTTGCGCTGTATGGCTCAGCTCCATGTCCAGCATAATGGAATGCTAGTCACCCTTAGTTCACCGGAATCAACCATAAACTATATTAAAACACACTGGCCTGTGCTGGCTTGGCCCACCCACTGCTCACTGAAGCAGCACGACCCAAGAGAAGAGGAGCACTCCATGGATACCACTCCACCAGTTCAGCAAAAACCAGCACAGAGCCCTCACACCCCACAGGCTCAGGACCCTGACATTTGGCTCCCTCCTAAGCTTAAGTGCAGGACTCCAAATAAAATCAAAGGTCATAAAGACTCCAAACCACCAGCCGTTCAGTCCCATGACAGTATTAGAAGTGAGGACTCTGTTGACAGTGAGGATGATTTCATTAACTTTGCAGCTCCTAACACATACGCATCACTAAGCCCATCATCCCTGGAGCTGGCACCATATCAGACCCCAACAATGATTAACTCCACTGCTTTGCATCCTGCAACCATAATGCCTCCACATGACACAATCACCTCACTCCTGCTGATGCCAGTGCCAATACCATGATTATTGAAGGTGTGGAAGAGCAAGTTCCATTAACTACAGTGGGTGTCTCTGGACCAGATGATAATGTCTCAAGCTCCAGTACCACCACCCAGGCATTGGCTGCTCCTTTGTGGGCAGCAATAGTAATGGATCAGGTCTCATCAAAAGCAACTGCCTTGCCAGGACAAACTATTGGCTCCACTCAACTGTTAAAACAGCATCAACCAGCAGCGCCATGCCTGCAGCAACAACAAGCCCCACCCTGAATGAAGAAATCATGAGTACTGTTTTGCTCTCACCCCCCCACTTCATAGGGCACCTGCAAACTTAAGTTGAACACACCTTAGACTTCCAAGACTCATCCATATTTGCTCTCCCTTTTATTAGACTTTTGGCCATCTTCTCTGTACTTGAACCATCCTCTGTCAATGCACTTAATCCTTCATCATCCTTCTTTGGGAAGACAACAAACAATACAGTTTGGCAGCCTGTTGGCACAGATGCATGGCTGCCATCTGTGATGCCGACGACCTGGGTTCAAGAACGGACCCAGGAGTTGGAGGGCCAGCCGGGGGAGTAGGATTTAGTGTCTGCTGGACTGATGTCCTACTCTGGGGGGAGGTGAGGTTGAGTGTCCGATGCAATGCAGACCCCTAGCAGAGGCCAGGGGTACCACAGCGATTGGCACCACCATGTATGGGGGGCTGGGTGGACGTGGGCCATCATTGCATGTCCCTGCCCCCGAGGGGAATCACAGCACCTGAAAAATGCCATCCCACAATAATGAGCTAGCTTCAGCACTGTCCTCTCTGGCCACTTAAGTCCTGCCCTGGTGGCCCCACTTGGGGGGGGCAAGCCTCAACTATGATGTGGCAGGTTGCTGGAGCCTGGCGAGCCCATTCACAGGGATAGGGGATGCCAGGCAGCAAAAGAAAACATAAAATATACAATAAAGTTTGAACTGTTCCTGAGCTTGCATCTAGAACCATTTACTAGAATACACAGGACTCTATTGTTGCCCAAAAATGCATATCCTTTTCAAACTGGTGGAAGAGTTAATTGGAATGGGGATGGGAGAGGTCTACTTACTTTAATGTGTAGGAGGATGTTTAACAATGACTGCCTTTTCTTGCAGGTACAAAAGTTAAATTATACTCCTATAGTTGTGCCCATATCCTACTGATGACACATTCTCTCTGCTACCAGATAAACTTGATTTAAGCTCTGCACATCTCCTTAGCAATATTCCTCAATACAGCAACCAGGCCAAGTGCTTCAATTAGCTATAGCTCTACTGACTACACAAACACATGAAGGGAACTCTAAACTGATGTAGTTAATTAGTGCAAATGCACATAAACCCATCAACTTTCCTCCAGTAATTGCTCTGTAATATAAACCTGCTGTCCCACACTGGCCTGCCCCTCCACTGCATATCCTGTCAAGCCGCATTCCACACTCTTACCATGGAAGAGCAACCAGCAGATACTGGGGGGGGTGCATACTACAAACTCCGAAAGAAGGTTTTCAGAGAAACACATCATAATGTAGAAATGACAGCTTTGTGTACCTTCCCCAGCACATAACCTTGTTGTGCCTAAGAGTGCCCTAGAAGGGGGGGTCGGGATAGAGCAATGTGGTCAGGGGTGGATGCAATCCCTCTTGAGGGGAGAGCCGAAAGCCCACTTGCAAGCCACCCCATGGGAGAAATAGAATGAAAACACAAAAAGAATGCCCTAGAGCACCTGCACCATTATTACTCACTTATCTGAACAAGCAGACAACCCTGGAATCAGATCTTAGTTACTCCTAAGGTCGTAACATGACCAGCACCCCATGATTATGTACCAGAAATGGCTGCCCAGCCTATACTTGCCTAATGCCATTTGATAAGCCTATAGCAAACAACATGGCCTGTGCCACTATCTGCTCTAATGCTTGATCTGCATCTCCTGAGCCTCACATTCCTACACTATCACACCCCTAGGGGGGATGACACACTGGAAAATGATAGGGAGACCAGCATCTCCTCCTCAGCTTGGCAAACCTATATCAGATGCCCTATTAAATAGTAGTAAAGGGCTTTGAGGCACTGCCCTAGCATCAGAGGTTGGGGCCCTATGCACTCTAAACAGGGTGCTAGATACAGATTAGGCTCTCCACAGAGCTGCAGAGTTGCCCAAAGTCTTACCCCTCTATTTATTACTTGGCAAAATCCCTCTATTTCTTAAAGAATTGGGGCTGGTGAGGGACTTAAGTCACATACTAGGTTCTGCAGCTTACTACTCATGCCCTATAGACATGTCCATGAGTCTTGAAGAAGCCTGTCCTACTCGACTCTAAAACAGATGTGCCTAAGGGAACTTTTTTGTAAATAGTCATTATTACTGCATGTCTTTGTTATCCTTTGCACTACTGTTACTGTGTATTTCATCTTACCAGTCTGTTGTCAAATGTCACTGAAACTGCACCAGACTCCCCAAGTGGGAGATCCAGATATGTCCTTGTTCATGCCACATCTACAAGAGCCTTTTTGCTTATCCCTGTGTGTCTGGACCAGTGCCTGTTTGAGCACTTATTGATGATGCAGACCATTATTTCTCACCCCTTTGTTGAAATATGACTGACCTACACATGCATACCTAGAATGTCTGGCATTTGAACTCACTTACGAAAATCAAACAGGTGCTATCCCAGTTAAATAGGTGCTATTTTCAAATCTTTCTGCTGTAGTAAACCAAACATTTTCAACCTAAAGCCTAGAAACTCGAGCATGAGTGGGTCAGTATTGAAATCCACAGTTCAACAACAGTTAAAAAAAGGAGGAGCTCAGTCATTGTACATAAATCCCTTAACTAGAAACGTGTACACAGTGCAACAGATAAAGAGGGTAGGTGGGTGTCATGGAATTTCAGCACCCAAAATGTCTCCCTGATAATCAGTGATCTGTATGATCCCAACTTCAACTCTCCTGACTTCTTCCACAAAGTTGCATACTAATTGTTGCAATTCAATGTTACTAATACTCCAGTGATTCTTGGGGTACATTTTAATCTCACCATAGACTCAACTCAGGACAGAGAGCTGAACCCCATATAAAGGCAATATAAGCAGTCTCACCCTGACTCACGGAACAGGGCCTCACAGATGTGTGGTGCAGGTTCCATATGAGGACATGTGACTACACTTTTTTCTCTGCAGCCCATGGCTCCTACAGCCACACTGACTAATGGGTTGCATCCTTGTGGTTTATGAACAAGATCATAGCAGCCTGCATTACTCCACTCCTTATCTCTGACTGTGCCCCTTTGCAACCAGACATGGGTTGAGGACCTGCCCCCCAGCACTTGACCACATGATGCCTGAACCCTCTACTTCATCAATACCAGAAAGCTCTTGAATGGCTCTCGCATGAAACCACTGTGCTTTCACATGTGAATGACACAGGAGAAACTAGTGTCTCCACATTATGGGAATTACACAAGGCCTCCACTAGTAGAAAAATCATTTGTTTTGCCTCACACAGACAAAAACAGAGGGAGAAACCACTAGCCGATCTAGAAACTCAGCTCCAAAATGAAGTTAGTTCAATGCTCTTCACAGAACTGTTACCAGCTCACCCCTACATCAAGCCAAGGCTTGCTATTGACACACTACTGGCCAGAAAAGCTGAACGGGCTCTGATTTGACTCAAACACAAATCCTGTGAAGGTGGGAAAGACGAGGGAAAATCCTTGCATATTGGCTCTGAAAGCAAAAGGATGTAAGACATTACAGTTCCTATCAACTCCCAAGGCAAGTTTGGAATCTCAGCTGAGCACATCATTGAAACTATATGCACCTTGTATGATACACTTTTCAGTTCCCCTTCTCCACCAGAGGTTGAAGCTATTGATAACTTTTTGCATTCCCTGTATCTTCCAACTCTAACTTCTGAGCAAGCGTGTGGAAGCTCCCCTCTCTATTGTGGAGATCGAGGCATTTCTTAAAAGCCTCAATTCTCACAAGGCACCTGGGGTGATGGGTTCTTGATGGATCTGCTGCAGGCTACCTCCCCCATGATCATCCTTATTTTAGTTAGGATATTCCAAGAATCTAGGCACAGTGGATCTTTTCAGCCTTCTATGCACATAGCCACCATCACGGTACTGTCCAAAGATAGGAAGGATTCATCATCACCAGCAAGGTACTGGCTCATCTCTCTTATCACAGCAGATAGAAAAATCTATGCTAAAGCATTGACCCTCAGACTGGAGAACCTCTTTCCTTCTTTAATACACCCCTCACAAGGTAGCTTTGTTAAAAAGCATCTCAGCTCAGACCACTTGTGCACTTTAGTAAACCTAATACATTTTGTTAAAGGTACCCCAACCCAGTAGCAGCCATTGCCATTGCCATTGCCATTGCCATTGAGAAGGCTTTTGATTCAGTGAGTGGGGGTACCTCCACAAGGTGCTAAATGAGATGTGCTTCGGACCAAGCTTTCTTAGCAATGTCCATACCCTACACATTGATCCCAGGGCCAAGGTACACACAAACCACACCCTGTCAAAGGACCTTCCATTGAAAAAAGGGACAGCACAGGGTTAGTCCCTGCCCCTTTTCTTATTTGTGTTAACAAGTGAGCCTCTATCTACAGCTATCCAACTTGATTCTGGAATTGCAGGAATTAAAATGGGACAAGACAACTACCCAGCCCTACTATATATCGATGACATGCTGGTAGTTACTCAGGAGGTCACCAATACACTGATGAGTCTCATGTCCCTTCTCAACACCATTTCTCAAGTATCTGGCCTCAAGGTAAAACACTCCAAGACAGAAGTTCCCCCTCTCAATGCGACCTGCTTAGAACATTATGCATTCAGTGAAGGCCTGTAATGAGCCACTGATCAGATTACCTACCTTGGCATTCATGCATCTCTCTTAACATGGAGAAAACATGTGCCATCAACTTCAATCCCCTGCTATAGGAACTGCATACTAAGTGCAATCACTGGAAACTTCAACAGCTGTCCATGGTGGGGAAGATTACAGCTATCAAAATGGTCACTGCCTGAAAAATATTCCTTCTTCCCATGCACATATCCTTATCCATTCCTCAAAAATGGTTAGATAAGATAGATGCACTGATTGGAAACTTCATTTAGAAAGGCAAATGTCCCACGTATTGCTGCACAAAACTTTACACACACTTGAAAAAGGGAGGATGGAACCTCCGTTGGTTCAAATGTATTATTGGGACTTCCACATGGCCCAACTCCTGCTCCGCATCCTATCTCCAGCAATTACACCCCCTGGACAGCCCTTGAGATTCAGTACCTTGACGGGGTGGGGCATCTGCACTATATACTTCACCCCAGGGCTCCCACCCCAAATAAACAACATCATGATTGACAACCCTAAAAATCTGGGCAGGAAGAGCTATGCTTAACTGGCCTGGTTAGGCATTATCTGGCATCAACACTCTGATTGATCTCCTCACAAAGGATCAATGCTCCCGTGACACCTGTCTTAATATCCAATACAAATTTGGCTTCAATCCATTTGATTTCTGGTGATACTTTCAGATTAGCAGTGCATTGTCTCCCTTGCTAGGGCAGCTCCAATAACACCCTCCACTGAGCTCCAACCAATACTTGAAGGTTTGGCTTCAGTCCCCTAAAAGTAGGGTAGGACATAACTACAAGGCAATGTGTAAACAATCCAGGACCAGTCTCTCACCAGTTGGTACAAATGGGTAACCCTACTAAATGAACCCATGCCCCAGGTGGAATGGGCCCCCTGCTGGAAAGCTGCACATATGTCTATATGGGACTCCAGAAGCAGACTACTACAGAACAAGGTACTACATATGTGGTAGCACACTCCATCCGTCTTTTACGCAGCACGTTTTCTTCCAAGTGATCACAGTTGGTGGTGTGGACAACTTGGGGAAACTTTATTTCACTTTCTGTGGCAATGTCCCAAACTACATTCCTACTGGCACAAGATCTTCAGCTTTATTACATACTGTACTACAAAATTACCTTTTCTCCAAAAGTAGGCCTCCTTGGATCCTTCACCTCAGTCCCTGCTCTTAAATCAAAAGAACATAAATGGGTTCAGGCGGTATGTCTCGAAGTCAAAAGGCTTCTTCTCCAGTCATGGAAACCTGTTGAAATCCCTTCCCAGGCTGATCTCATTGCTAACCTCTCACAGCTCACCAACGTCAAGAGGGTGAGCTACTTCACCTCTGGGACAGTAGCTACATTCTTCAGAGCATGGGCCCCCTTTCTGAGCCTCCTTGGCAGAGCTACAAATCTCCCAGGTACCCACAGTGCTGCATCCCCTATTGGTGAGGGACAAAATCAGCCTATTCTTGCAAACTCATGAATTGAGACCTGACTTCCCTGGACACAAAGAGGTTTGATAATACAGCTCTCACGGTTTAATGGTGACAATGATACAGGACATACTGTATAGGTGACAGACTTGTGTAATATATGCACTGATTTGTAAATAGGTTCTAGTTAGTTATTAGTTGGTTAGGAGCTCACCCTGTATCAGTCATTTTATGTCCTCAAATTACAGGCCCAGGTAATCTGTTTGGCAGCTAATATAATCAAATAATCTATCTTTCTAAGATGTGCTATAGCTCTCAGTTATACACACTATATCCATCCCAAAAGGAAGGTGTCTTGTTGGCACTGCATCACTATGAAATCCTTTGCATTGTACTCTACATGCCTCTGGTACTCTTTTGTGTGACATTCTCTAAGACTGTATGTATTATACATAAATAATGCATGTCTTGCATTTGTAAATTGAGAAATTTTAATAAAAATATTAACAACAAAAAGGACAGAGCAGGGAAGAATGGAAGTTGAGTTGTGTTACACATCAGGGAAGATATCAAGTCAAGTGGAAAAGGAGGGCTGGAGATACAGTGTGTCCCCCTGGAAACAGAAGCCAGAACCTCCATTCACACTGGTTTGATTTACTGATCCCAAGAACAAGGAGAGGGTGTAAACAATGAGATGGGGGAAGCCATTATCAGAATGGCATAAAAGGGGGAAGTACTGGTGGTGGGGGACTTCAGTATACCTGATATTGATTGGAGCCTACCAGCCACAGCTTTAGCTAGAAGCAGTGTAATCTTGGACTCCTTCCAGAGGGCATTCCTGGGGCAACTAGTCAAGGAACCCACTCATGATGGGGCATTACTTGACCTGGTGCTTGCTAATAGGGACAGTGTTGCAGACATCAGGTGGATGCCACCTGGGGACCAGTGATCATCAGACTGTGTGGTTCAACATTAGTACAGCAGCAGAAGCAAACCACACAAGGACAAGGGTCACAGACTTCAGGAGAGCAGATTTAAAAAAAAAAGTAGAATGCCACAGGGTTGCACTGGCAATGGGGGAGGGTATCCTGGTGGGGTGGAGGGACAGTGAACAAGATTAAAGGATTGAACAGTGAAGGTGAGAAACCTCTGCACAAAATAGGTTAGCAAAAGCAGGAGGAAAAATATACCATTATGGTTATCAAGGTAGGTAGTGCAAAGGTAAGTAAGAAAAGGGCAGTGCTCAGAAGATACAGGGAGATGCAGAGGGAAGAGGATAGAGAGATGTACCAGCAAAAGGACATAGACAGAATGGAAGCAGTCCAGAGAAGAGCAGCAAAAACGATACATGGACTGCACCACGATCCTTATGAGGAAAGACTCTAGGAACTCAACATCTATTCACTGGAAGAGAGAAGGGAGAGAGAGAGGGGATATGATATAGACTTTTAAATACCTAGAGAAATAAACAGGGTATAGGAGGGGAGCATATTTCATAAAAAAAGTGCACAAGGAGAAGCGGACATAATATGAGGCTGGAGGGAGGGAGGCTAATGGGGAATGCTAGGAAGTATTTTTTCGCAGAGAGGGTGGTGGATCCATGGAATAGCCTACCAGTAGAGGTGGTGGAAGTAAAAACAGTATGGGGATTCAAAAGTGCATGGAATAAGCGTAAATGTACCCTACTGTATAGCAGAGCAGGGGAAAGCCAGTCCAGATAAGAGTAAGGATTGCTAAATCAAGTAGGGAAATGGAAAGACTAGGTGGGCTGTATGGTTCTTATCTGCTGACAGATTCTATGTATCCATGTTTCTACATGTTTTTAAAAGCAGAGGGAAGTGGGTAAGGTGGTAAGGTGTGCTAAGAGGGTAACGAGAGACAAGACCTTTTTTAGGTATGTAAGCAAATAAAAGGACAAGGGGGAATTGTGAGGCTGAGGATAGCAGAGGAAGTCTTTCCAGAGGATTATCATGAAAAAGCAGATATCCTAGACAAATACTTCTTTTCGATCTTCATGGTGAAAGAGTAAGGGGATGGGCCACATACTGAGTACAAAACCACAGGAAGGAGGGAAGTAGAATCTAGTCCATTCTTGGAGGAAAGAGTCCTGAAAAGACTTGTGAATCTAAGAGTGGACAAGGTGATGGGGATAGATGGGGTACACTCAAGGGTTCTGAATGAGACTGAGTGGTACTTTCTGTACCTCTGGCAGAGTTATTCAGTTGCTCACTACATACAGTGGTGGTGCCAGAGGACTGCAGAAGGGCAGAAGTAGTCCCACTCCATAACAATGGCAGCAAACAAGAAACTGGCAACTACAGGACAGTTATTTTGACATCAGTAGTGGTGAAATTAAAGGAGTCACTTCTGAAGTAAAGACTTGTAGTATACCTTGCTTCAGTGAGTTACAGGACCCATGGCAACATGAGTTCATGGGAGGGACATCATGTCAGACAAACCTGATAGATTTCTTTGACTGAGTGTCTAGAAAAATAAATCAGGGGGAGCACTGGACATGGCCTAATTAGACTTCAGAAAGGCCTTTGACACCATGCCACCTAAGAGGTTCATAAAGAAGCTGAGCAGCTTGGGGGTGGGAACCAAGGTGGTACATTAGGTACATAACGGGCTGATGGATAGGTAGCAGAAGGTGGTGGTAAACTGCACTCACTGGGGGAAAGGGACAGTGAACAGCAGGGTTCCTCAGGGATCAGTACTGGGGTCAGTCTTCTTTAATGTCTTATAAGTGACATTACAGAGGAACTGGAAGGCAAGGTATGCCTCTTCACAGATGACATCAAGATCTGCAATAGGGTAGACACTCCAGAGGTGGTGGAGAGAATGAAAAGAAACCTGAGAATACTCAAGGAATGGTCAAGGGTATGGCAACTCAGTTTTAATGCAAAAAAGTGCAGAATCATGCACCTTGGGTGCAGGAACCCAGAGGAAAGTATAGACTGGGGGATGGTATTGGTGGTTACAAAACAGAAAAAGATCCTGGTGTGATTATTATGGATAACCTCAAGGTGGCAAGGCACTGCAACAAAGCAGTAGGGAAAGCCAGTGGGGATGTTTGGTGCATTGAGAGGGGTATCATCAGCAGAAAAAGGGAGGTGGTGTTGCCACTTTACTGGTCATCTGTGAGATGGCACCTGGAGTACTGTGTCCAGCTTTAGAGACTGCACCTTAGAAAGGGCATAGACAAAGCAGAGATCTCCAGTGATTGCATGTTCAGTGCCTTGAGGCATTTCTCATAGGACCTGCCCTGTTGGCTCTGAATCATTTTTCTTATCCTGTGCTGCACTATCTCAAAGCCCATCTCTATCCTACCTGAGGAGAGGACTCCAGAACTCAGTGCAGTACTCCAGGTGAGGCCTCATTAAGGATCTATAGAGGGGAAGTATTATTGCTACCCATCGACTATCAGGGTATGCTGACTGCACAGTGAAACAGCAAGAGTGAAGACCATCACAGTAACAGGATTTCAGCAAGTACCTCAGGTTCCTGTGACAGTCTCGGCAGGCACAGGGACTGCATCGCCCATTATTTGGCCCCCTTCCCCGAGACAACTCCGACTCTGAGTTGTATCCGAAATCTGGCCAATGGAAAATCATGTACACAAATGCTCACAGTCAGGGAAACAAGATCCCAGACCTGCAGGCAATAATGACAGAGGCTAAACTGGATATAGTAGCCATTTGCAAGACATGGTTTACCAGTAACTACACTTAGGAGACTTCAGTACCTGGCTATGTACTGTTCAGAAATGATTGAGGTGCAAAAAGTGGGGATGGACTGGCCCTTTATGTCAATGAAAATATTAAAGCTACAGAAATTCAGAATACACATAAGGAGCCAGAAGAATCGGTGGGTCACCCTGGAAACTGGAAATGGGACAGCCATACGAACTGGGGTTTTATACAGGCCTCCAGACCAGGGGGAGAACATATACACATTACTGTTAGAAGATATACAAAACATGACAACTAAAGGGGAGGTTCTGATAATGGGAGACTTCAACATGCCAAATACAGATTGGTCAATACCAGCAGGGACATCTGCCAGAACTAGACACATGGTGGAATCCTTGCAGGGGAAGGGCCTCAACCAACTGGTACAACAACCCACAAGAGACAAGACTATCCTAGATCTAGTACTGACTAACAGGAAAAGGATCACAGATCCCCAGATAGAAGGTCACCTGAGTGCCAGTGACCATCACATGGTATGGTTCAATTTGTCCACTAGAACAAAATCATCCCATTCCAAGGCAAAAATATGGGACTTAAGAGCAGCTGACTTTTGATAAGATGGCCAACAGAGTTAAGCTATCCCTTGCAAAAAGAAATACAGGTGAGGGGGTACAGGCAAAGTGGGCAAGCATTAAAGATGCAATACTTGAAGCAACATCCCATTATGTTAGTGAGAAAAGCATACATGTGATATCTCCCTCTTTACGCAGGAGACTCCTGTTTTTTTGACTGAACTCCCTCTCTCCCTCCCAGAAACAAAATCTCTTGCTTAAGTAAAATTATGTCCAAAATATCCATTCATGTTTGTTTTTGGCAGATAAAGACACATAAAAAGTAAATTAGTGATGAACAATGTAAGTAATAACATTATACAACTAGTTGTTGATTCATTTTAGTGCTTATTCTTGACAAAATGAAATATATTAAATGCTTTTATTCTTATTTTTTGATGCCATATAAGGACAAACTCATGACGTTACGGTATCTCCCTACTAGTAGGCCAATCTCCCTACTAATTTGACCCAAATCTCCCTCTTAAGCAAGTTGGACATATCACATGTATGGAAAAGGAAGTGCAAAAGAAGAAGGAAACCATTTTGGTTCTCAAGCACAGTAACAGAAAAGGTCAGAGCCAAAAGGCTGGCCTTCAGGAAATATAAGGGAATGTAGAAGGATGAAGATAGGGAGGCATACCAAACTTCCCTAAGGGAAGCAGGGAAGGTAGTAAGGCAGGCAAAGGCCCAAACCAAAGAAACACTAGCATGAACAGTAAAAGAAGGTGACAAGACTTTCTATAGATACATTAGCGAAAGGAAAAAGTCTAGAGTGGGTATTTCTAAGATCAAAGGAGATAAGGGGGCTTGTAAGGAGGAGGACCATGTAAAAGCATCTATCCTAAATAGATACTTCAGCTCAGTATTTACTGAAGAGAAGGTAGGGCAGGTCCCACAGCTCAGCACCATGGACACAAGGGGAAGGGAGGTGTGCACTAGTCCTTTCACAAAAGAAAGGGTACTACGAGAGCTCAATAAGCTCAGGATGGACAAGGAAATGGGACTTGATGGCATACATCCCAGGGTACTAAAGGAGCTAAGGGTGGAACTAGTAGAACCATTATCAGAACTGTTTAGTGAGTCTCTGAGCACAGGAGAGGTCCCAGATGACTGTAGAAGGGCTCATGTGATCCCGCTCCACAAAAGTGGTAGCAGGGAGGAGGCAAGGGACTACAGACCAGTCAGTCTTACCTCAGTAGTAGATTATGGAGATACTCCTTAAAGGGAAAGTAAACATTGCAGGAGTCTCTCAAATTGGGAAAGTTCATAAAAATACATTTCAAATGAGGCATGGAACTTCCTTGTAGGTGTCAAGAGTCCTGAGATATGACTATCTAAATACTCTGTAAATCAAAACAAGGCAGCAGCCATTTAATGGGATCCTGAGACAGAAAGTGATGTAACTGAGGGGCAAGTTATAATGAACAACAGGGAGCTGGCCCCTCAGTGACATCACTTCCTGTTTTAAGATTACATGAAATGGCTGCTGCTTTGTTTTCATTTACAGATAACTTGATATTCATATCTCAGGACTCCTGACACCTACAGATGAGCCTAGCAACTTGTTTGAATGGTCTTGTCTTGTGCTTTCACAATATAAGTGACCCCTGTAATGTTTACTTCCCCTTTAAGGAAAGGATAGTGCAACACCTGGAATCCATAGGAGCACAGGATCCAAAACAGCATGGGTTTACAAAAGGAAGGTCCTGTCAAAGTAATCTCATAGATTCTTTGACAGGGTAACTAGACTGGTGGACCAAGGGGAAGCAATTGATGTCACCTACCTTGACTTCAGCAAAACTTTCGATACTGCTCTACATAAAAGATTGATTAATAAGTTGGGTAGGCTCAGGGTGGGTCAGATGTTGGTCAACTGGGTGGCAAACTGGTTGATGGACAGAAAACAGAGAGTGGTGGTAAATGGTATTCAGTCAGAAGAGATGCAAGTCACAAGTGGGGTACCTCAAGGATCAGTCCTGGGGCCAGTCCTCTTCAATATCTTCGTCAGTGACATTGCAGATCGACTGGAGGGTAAGGTTTGTCTGTTTGCAGATGACACCAAAATCTGCAACAAAGTAGATGATCCAGATAGGGTGGGCAAAATGAGAAGAAATCTGGATAAACTAGCAAAATGGTCGGAGGAGTGGCAACTGGTGTTTACCGCAAAGAAGTGCAACATCATGCACATAGGAGAGAAACCCTGAAGCCACCTATAGGCTTGGAGGGGAGTTGCTGGCAATCACAAGGGAAGAAAGAGACATGGGCGCTATCATGACTGATTACCTGAAATCATCTAAGCAGACCACTAAAGCAGTAGGTAAGACTAGTGGGATGTTAGGATGTATTAGTAGGGGTATCACAAATCAGAAGAGGGAGGTAATAATCCCTCTTTACAAGACACTGGTTAGGCCCCATCTGGAGTACTGTGTGCAGTACTGGAGACCACACCTTCACAAGGACATTAACAAAATCAAGGCAGTCCAGAGAAGGGCAACCAAAATGGTGCAGGGACTGCATCAGAAAACAAATGAGGACAAATTAAAAGAGCTCAATACGTATACCCTAGAGCAAAGGAGGGAGAGAGGTGATATGATTGAAACATTCAAACACCTTAAAGGCATTAACAAGGTGAGAGAGTCTAACATGTTTCAATATAAGAATAAATAGCAGGAAAGAGAACACAGCATGAGATTAGAGGAGGCTGATTAAGGGGTAATGTGAGGAAGTTCTTTTTCACAGAAAGGGTGGCGAATGCATGGAACGGCCTTCCCCAGGAAGTAGTGGATATGAATACTGTGCAGAGATTCAAACAGGCATGGGATGGGCATAAGGGAGCAATGCAGATGAGTATGAATACATAGGCCATTGACAGAGCAAAGGCCAATGGCACATTCATAAGGTAGAAAAAGAAATGGGCAGACTGGATGGCCATGCGGTCCTTATCTGCCATCAACTTCTATGTTTCTATGTTAGAGACCGGGGGTGTGGGGGATTCAGGGATACAGCCTCACATTGGAAACACCAAGATATCCCCGACAGTGCAATGCCAACCCTTGGCATTGCGGCTGTTGCTGTCAGGGATGTTGGCTCTATAGTAAAGCTGACTATCAGTATCTCTCCCAATACATCTGAGGATCCTATTGACTTTGCTATATTCCTTGTTGCATTCTGTTGTTTGAGGGAGTCACTGATGATAACTCCAAGGACCTTGTTTCTCAGCCATAATGCTAAGTCTCACCCTACAAATCTTGAACTTGTCCTGTGCTTCTTGTTCCTAGGTGCATTATCTTACACTTTTTGGCGCTAAATTTCAGTTTTCAAACCTTAAACCATCCCTCTGGCTTTCATACATCACTCGGCATTTACCGGATTCGCTCATTACTATCTACCCTCCCAGAGAGCTTAGTGTCATCTGCAAGAATACACAGCCTGCCCCAGGTACTCTCATCAATGTTGCAAATGAACATATTAAAGAGGACAGATCCCAGAACAGATCCCTGTGGTACCCTGCTTGTGATCTCCCTCTCTGCTGATTTGACCAAGTTGACTATAACCTTCTGCTGCCTACCATTTAGCCAGTTACCTACCCAGTTTACTGTGACTTTAGCTGCACCCAGATCTTCTTCAGCAAGCATCCATGAGGTATTGAGTTGAAAAAATTGTTGATGTTGAAGTAGAGCAAATCCACAGCATGGCCCCTATTTAATTCCCTTATCACCCGGTCAAAGAAAATGAAAAGGTTATTCAGAAAAGATCCCCCTCCTATGAATCCATGATGTTTACTATTCTGGAACCCATTGCTCTCTAGGTATTCCATGAGGTACACTTTCACCAGTGGCTCCATCAATTTCCATACAGTGGAGGTAAGACTGACATGTTGGTACTTTTTTACACCTTCCTTGTCCCCCTCCACTGAGCAGAACTACATCCGCCACTCTCCAAGCCTTCCAAATTGCTGCTGTCATTAGAGAGCAGTTGAATAGATCTACTAGGCATTTAACCAGTTTTGCTTCTAGCTCCCTGACTAACCATAGATGCAACACATCTGGTCCCAGGACCTTATCTATTTTTAGTGCTACCAGCCCTTTCTGGAACCTTTCATTTGTAAGTATTGGCTGCCTCCTCTTTGGGACCCACTTAGTGTGCTCCTTAATGCCACTCTCTAGCAAGGGTCACCATTCTGCTTAGTGAAAACTGTGCTGAAGTAATCCTTAAAGATGGCAGCCTTTTGCCCATCCTCCTGTATCACCCTACCCTCCCCCCACTAACATTACAGTTCCCTCTCCTTTCTTCCTTCCCCACCCAATATATTGGAAGAACTGTTTTTCACCCCTTTTGACCCCCTCTGCAAAATGCAACTCTGTGTCTACTTTTGTCTCCCTAACTGCCCTCTTTGCCTCCCTATTTTTCAGTATATAGTCTTCTCATTCATCGTCCCACTGCTATTCTTTACATTTGTAGAATGTGTTTTCTTTGTCCTCGCAACTTCCCAGACTCTTGCCAAAAACCATAATGGTCTCTTGAACCTGTTTGTTTTGGTTTCCATTCTCATGCATAACTCAGATCCCACAAGAATGGTTCACTTAACTGCCTTCCTCTCTCTTCCACCCCCCCATGTTGTCCATCCCTACTAATTTTTCCCTGACCAGCTCCTTCACCCTGTTGAAGTCTACCCTTCTGAAATCAAGGACTTCAGTTCTCAATTGAGGTTTTCTGAACCCAAGGGCAAGTTCAAACCAAATGGAGTTATGGTCGTTTTCCAGTGGATCTCCTATTCTCAGAGCTCCAGTTGCCTCTGAGTTGATCAGCACCACATCAAGAAATTCCAGTTTGCCTGGTGGATCCTTTAACTAAGTATATCAGCAGACAGTGCTGGAAGGCATCCAACTAGGTCTGACTTCTGGTGCTCCTGGCCACTGGAATATCCCAATCAATGTCTGGCAGGTTCAGATCACGCACCATCACTACTTCCCCCTTTGCCACAACTTTTCAAGTTCTTCACTGAGCCCTCTGTCTCTCTCATCTCCTTGCAAGGTAGATCTATAGATCACCCCAAGCACAGTTTCTTGCCGAAAGCTGCCATGAGTTGCAGACACAGTGACTCAGTCTCTCTGTTATTACCTCAGATGTTCCCATCTTCTGCCACCTAGATGCCCTTCTTGACAAAAAGGGCTGTTCCTCTCTCACTAGCTATTTCTCTATTTCTGCTGAACACTGAGTACCTAGGGATCATCAGATCTCAGTCATTATTTTCCAAAGCCCGCATTTCTGTGATGGCTACTAGGTCCACCTCTGTGTCTGCCATCAGTGCCTGGAGCTCACTGATTTTGTTACCCAGGCTCCTGGAATTAAGGCATACAGTATCACTTTCCATCTGACCCCTGTGCCTCCATTGCTACTACCCTTGTGTGTTCCTTGTCCTCTCCTTTTTTTTTGTGTTTGCACACTTTGCATTACCCCTTTCTAATGTCTCCTCACTTAGTTCAGTTGAAGCCACAACCTCTTTGCAACTGCTATGTTGCTACAAGCCTCCAGATGTGGAGGAGTACTAGCAAGAAAACCCTTCCTCTCACATTCCATCATGGTTTCCCTAGTTCCAGTCTCACCCATAGTCAGTTTAAACACCTGATGTAGACATCAAACTTCTGCCCCAGTGCAAATGCCCCCTCTCTAGTCAGGTGAAGTTCATCACCCTTGAAGAGTCTTCTACCCCAGGAGTCCCCCCAATTCCCAGCAAAGAGGTACCCCTTCTCCTGACACCATCCCTTAAGCCCACCAATTAAACTCTGCAATTGCATTACTCCTTATTCCATACTGCTTCCCCTTCCTGCCCCTAACAGGGAGGCCTTCAGAAAGGCTAGGGAGGCTAAGCATGCCACCAATCTGTCCCCCAGTCGATGGTAGTTCTGCCTCACCATCTTTATTGACTGATTCAACAGATCACTGGTACCCAGGGGTCAAAGCACCCTCAGTTCCTCCTACTCCCTCTCCACCATCCTCCCTATCCTGTTTAAATCCCTGATGAAAGATACACCAGGAAGTCACCAGACCAAATACCTCCCATCCAGTTGCCAATCCACCACCCGCTCTATTGCGCTAATCATCAAGTCCTGGACCACCAAGACTCTCCTGGAAGACTTGCTCCCCCTGGGTGCTAGCTCAGTGTCCTGCCCTTTCCCAATTGGCAGACTTGGAGTCTCCACCAGTGGAGTCAGGTGCCTGAGCCTCCTCCAGTGGTGTGAAGTGATTCACTGACTGGGTGGTGTTGAGCTGGCCTACCTCCTTATGGCTATCTTAGCCCCTCCCTCTCCTGTTCCCCACCACTCTTCATACCCCAGGACAAGCCACTTATCATTCATCTTCATCATCCATTGTCCACTGGATCACTGTTGCTTTAGAGACTGTACTTTGCAAAATAAAATAACTGTTTTAACCCAAGAAGTTAATGTACCTTTTGGAATGGTAAATGTGATGTTTTGGTAATACTCATTTAATACTATTACCCAGCCATGACATTTCTAAACCTCTGTCACTCAATGAGCATGTACTGTATACAGTATTCACTTATTGACAGCTCAGTCAGTGGCTGGCCATGGTGGAGAGTGAAGGGCTGTGCCAGTTGCTCGCTTACATTCAGGATGGGGTGAAGTAAGGTGGTGGAGTACTACCTGCCAGAGTTGGGTGGGGGTCTGCTACATGCCAGGAAAGGAAAGATGTTTTCATATTTTAAAAGGTATCAGGGACAGGGAGAGGGGTCCACTAGATGCCAGGGAATGGGTTACATTTCTTTTACAGGGGATCGGGAGGGGGTGGGACCACTGGACACCAGGGAAATAGTATTCATGTATCGAGTGGGTGATCTGGTGGGGGAGGGACCTCTGGACACCAGGGACACTGTATTGTTCATTTCAGGCCAGTGATCAGGCCAGCGATCAATGATCATGGGGTGGGGAACTACTAGCAATAGGGAATATTCATTTTTCAACTCAGGCTGGCATTCAATGCAGGGAGGGAAGTTTTATATTTTCCACTGTGCCAGTGATCAAAGGGGGGAGGAACAATTGTACAAAGGTGCATGACTTCTGTGGACTCCGGCCAGTGATAATGGGAGGGGGGTGGACACTGGCACCAGGGAGAGAGGTCTGTCTGTGGGGCAGGGGCTTGGGGTGGAGTGCACTACACCCTTGATCAGCCCATGTAAATGGCCCCATAAGGAGCATGCAAATTACCACATAGCGTCTTGCATGCCTAATGGGCTTATTTACATGGCTGCTACCGTGAATTACAGATAGTGCACCTACACTATTTATTGCATGGTCATACTCCTGGCTGCATGTCAGGTGTCGCTAGTGTGGTTGGTGGTGGCAGTACTGGGGTGAGCACTGACTTGTCCTGGGACTATTCACAATTGGATAGTGCAAGTGTGTTATCTGACTAGAATAGCAACCTTAGACACCTGGGCAATCGCAAAGTGCAATGCAAACTTTTACATTGTGCTTTGCAATTTTTTGAGAATCTAGCCCCTGGTATCATCAGCCACAGTTGATTGCTTATCACCTCTTAAAGAACTAAAACTAAAAACTAAAACTAAAAAAATCACAAATTACTGGAACTGCCAGGACTTGAAGATTATCTCTGATTCACATTATTCCCAATGGTTTAGTAAAAATAATTTTTACTTTGGGTTTAAGCCTTATCTGGATTTTACGACTTATATGAAACTTAGAAATATCTTTTTAAGATATAAATTTGAGCAGTTCCCGAGCAATGTCTTACTACATAGTTTCAACAAAGAGACTGTATTTCTGAAAACTGTTACTGTTCAGCAGGAGGTCTTGAATACTTAATGAATATCATGTGGAGCTGTACCTGGTACAGAAAAGAGAGGCTACTCTATATTGGCTAGACCCATTTATTAATTCTATTTATCAAGTTGGAAATGATGTACTAACAATTATATTATTACATACTGGAAGTCCATGGACAATAGAGCGAATAGCAAAATTCTTTATGGCAATCAATAAGGTTAAAAATAGACTTATACAAAAATTAAAATCCTCATCAAATATTTTCTAGATTAAGTGGCAATGTGCAATATTATACCTTGTATGTTGGGGCCTTTACTCTATCAAAAATCCACTTATGTTTTTAGAAATGTGTATTTATTTTTGTACTTTTATTTCTTTTTGTCTGTTGTATTGATTGTAATGGCTATCTAGCCAAACAATAAACTTGATTGACTGATTATCACCTCTTAAAATGGAAGAATCATGTACAGTAGACTTCTTGCCTTTCAATTTCTGTGACATCTCAGAAGACACATCTCATATGACTACTTCATTCAACAGTGGATTCAGAGACAAGTTGGACTGATAAAAAGTGCACAGACAATTGTAATTTATGATGCACTTTTTCTCAGCACAAATTTTATGTGCAACATTGATAATGTACAATATTGCTAGAATTCTGATGTATGACAAAGCAACATAGCTCACACTATCGTTGGAGATAGCATTCTCTATGTCGATCATTGCAGCATCTACACTCAAATCTTGCAACTTTTGAATGGACCCTGCGTTCACAACAGAGTGAGAACTGTTTCTGTGTTACATAAATATTTTACAAAAGCTGAAGTTTTAACGAGCATCAGTTGATGCCTTGTGGGTAATCAAGGTTTATTTATTTAGCTTTTGTTAACCAGGTAAGTACACTAGACAAGTTATATGCTTATTTTCAGGAACGACCCGGGAGAGTACAACAGGTATTACAGGAACATCAGTACAACATAATAGGTGAACAAGTACATTTACATTTTGTGGTAAGGTACATTGAGTCAACAAAACAGCAGGCAATATACAGTACAAGTAGTGCAGCATTGAGCAGCAATGGCTATCTGAACAAAAGAAGTGCATTTAATTTTGTTAAACAGGGAAGAGCACTGTACTGAGAGTCCTTTTTCAGGCTCAACCTAGGCATAACAACACAGTAAAATTATACAAAAAACAAACAATAAACAATATAAATACACTATAATTACTATGATACAATTAACACACATTACAAACATGTTGATTATGCACATATTGTAAAGAAACCTGTTTTTAAATACCTGAAGTGAACAAGATTGCCATAATGAGTCTGGAAAGCCATTCCAATTGTACAGGGTAGTTACAGAAAAAGCAAGGAAGATTACCTTAGTTTTAAATAATTTTTCAGTGAGTGCAACCCCTTTTGCTAATCTAAAACTAAACAGCATATTCCTTTTAAAAGCAAATGTGAGAAGGCAGTCAGGAGAGAGAAAACACATTTTTGAAAACTAGGCAACCAAAAAAATATTCGATATGTAAAGCTGGAACAAACTAGCCAAACTGGGAATATAAAACCAGTGAGGAGTATGGTGAGGAACTATCAAAATGAAATGACAGCTATTATTGTAGGCAACTAAAAAGTTATGATACTGTTTATCTCCTAACAAATAAAAAAGACTTAAAACATTATCAAAATGTGGTAAAAGGTAACCAGTAGCAATGGCTTTACAAGTGTGAAAAGAACATAGAAACAGAGAATCTGTCAGCAGATAAGGACAATACGGCCCGCCGAGTCTGCCAATTTCACTAATCACTGCTGTTGCCCCAGATCCTATTTGATCTGTGGCTCTCCTGCTCTGCACGTCTCCAGGGTACCCTTATGTCTATCCCATGCACTGTTGAACCCCCATATTGTTTTCACCCCCACCACTTCTGCTGGAAGGCTGTTCCATGGCTCCACCACCCTTTCAGTGAAAAAGTACTTCCTAACATTACCCCTGAGCCTTCCACCCCTCAGCCTCATATCATGCTCCCTTGTTCTTGTGCAGAGCTTTCTCTGAAATATGCTTTCCACCTGTACCCTATTTATTCCTCAAGGTACTTGAAAGTCTCTATCATATTTTCCCACTCCCTTATTCCCTCCAGTGAATAGATATTAAGGTCCTTAAGTCTTTCCTCATAGGGCTTCTGGTGCAGTCCATGTACCATCTTCATTGTCCTTCTCTGGACTGCCTCTATTTTGTCAATGTCCTCCCGGAGATGTGGTCTCCAGAACTGGACACAGTACTCCAGCTGAGACCTCACCAATGATCTCTACAGTGGCATCACCACCTCTTTCCTCTTGCTTGTTATGCCTCTCCCTATGCACTTCAACATTCTGTTTACTATCCCCACCGCCTTTTCGCACTGTTTGGTTACCTTCAGGTTGTCAGATATGATAACCCCCAGGTCTCTCTCCTGACTTGTGGCCAGAATTTCCCCCACCCATCCTGTATTCCTTCCTTGGATTCCTGTGATCCAGGTGCATAATCTTGCAATTTTTGGCATTGAAACTCAACTGCCAGACACCAGACCATTCCTGTAATAGGCTTAGGTCCTTTCTCATTTTTTCCACCCCCTTCCGGTGTGTCCACTCCATTGCAGATCTTGGTGTCATCTGTGAAGAGGCACACCTTTACCTCCAGACACTCTGCAATGTCACTAATGAAGACATTGAATAGTACTGGGTCTAGCACCAACCCCTGTGGCACCCTACTGGTTGCCTCCATCTCCTCAGATTTCATGCCATTTACCACCAGCCTCTGAGTCCTGTCCCTTAGCCAGTTCCCAACACACTTTACCACCATAGAGGTCAGTGTTGAAGGCCTTGCTGAAATCCAGGTAGGCCACATCCACTGCCCCTCCCTGATCTACCACCTTGGTTACCAAGTCAAAGAAATCTATAAAATTCATCTGACAGGACCTTCCCGTTGAGAATCCATGCTGCCTTGTATCTTGTGTCCCAATATCCTCCAGAAACTTCACAATCCTCTCCGTAAGTAAGGGCTCCATTAGTTTCCCCACTACTGAGGTCAGGCTTACATGCCTGTAATTGCCTGCCTCCACTCTGCTTCCAGTCTTGTGGAGATGGACCACATCTGCTCTCTTCCAGTCCTCTGGTACCTCCCCATGTCTCTAATGAAGCATTGAAAAGGGCAGCCAATGGTTCCGCTGGCACTTCCCTGAGTTACTTTACTACTGTGGGGTGGATCCCATCTGGTCTCATTGCCTTGTCTGTTTTTATTTTCCCAAGTTATTCTAGAACTCTTTGCACTGTGAATGGGCTGGTGTCTACCTCCCTCCCATGAACATCCCTCTTAATGAGTCTCGGTTCCTTACCCTCCCCTTCCCTGGTGAATACAGAGCAAAAGTACTTGTTCAGTATCTTAACCTTTTCTAGGTCATCCTCCACCCTTTCTCTTCCTTCCTTCTTCAGCCTAACAATCCCACTTCTGGTCTTTTTCCTCTCACTAATGTATCTGAAGAAGGTATTGTCACATTTTTAATAGCCTGGGCTATACCTTCCTCTCTCTTTGCTTTCTAGTTATTTTCACAGATTCCCTCTGCTTCTCCAGATATTGTTCTTTGTCCTCATCCTTTTGTGTTTCCTTGCATCTTCTGAAGGCTCTTTTCTTTTTCCCTAATTTCTCGGCCGCTACCATCGAGAACCATAATGGCCTTTTCTTTCTTTTATCTCTTGCTATGTATTTTGCACAGTGACCTGTTACTTCTGTTATGACTATCTTGAGTCTAGACCACTGTTTTTCCACATCTCCCCATGTACCGTCCACTGCTAGTGCTCTTTTGAGATTTCTAGCCATCTCCTTAAAGTTAGCCTTCCTGAAATCTAATACCTGTATCCTTGTATGGCTGGTCTCCTCCACTGTGGTTACCTTTAACCATACTGTCCTGTGGTTTCTGGTAACAAGGGGACTGCCCACCTCCACATCTGTGATCCTGTCCCCATTGGTCAGGACCAAATCCAGTAAATCCCTCCTTGCAGGTTGGTTGTGCTACAAGCTGTCTTAATTTTACCCCATTCAGGACAGTCATGAAGTCCTTGCACCTTATTGTACTCACAGTCTGAGTGCTCCAGTCTACCTCAGTCAGACTGAAATCACCCATTAGTAGCAGTTCTCCTTTGGCTGGCATTTTGTGGATGGTTTCCAGAAGAGCTTCATCTGATTCCTCCCTCTTTGCTGGAGACTTGCAGGTCACTACATTGTGAATGGCTATCCTTTTTCCCACCTCCAGGGTGACCCACAGTACCTCTGCTCCTTTTTTTAACCCTTGAGACTCTGTTGCTTTAATCCCCTCCTTCACATACATAGCTACCCCCCTCCCCTTCTCCCTTCCCTATCCTTCCCAAAAAGTGAGTATCCTGGTATGGCTACATCCCAGTCATGGTTTTCTGTGTACCATGTTTCTGTAATAGCTTCTATGTCCAGACTTTCATCTTCCATTAATGCCATTAGATCTGAGATTTTGTTTCCCCAGACTCTGGGCATTTATGCACATTACCTTCTAACTTGTGCGCCCATCCTTCTTTTCCCTTTTTTTGGCCCTGTGATGTTTTTGGATTCCATCTTCTGTCCTCCCCACAACTATATATAATTTATTTATTTGGTTTGATACTGCCCTTGTACTAATTGGATTCATTATGTTATGTGGGGGCTACCTTTATCCCCTTGATTGCTTTTTCTTCCCCCTTGGCTAGTTTAAATGCTTGTAGAGGAGGCATTTGAAGTTTTTAGCCACCACTCATTCCTAGCACTGCTATTGCAGTGACAGGCCAATCCTCTGTCCTTGGCACAACCACCGCTGTGTTACCCCATGACCCTACCACCAGCATGGCCATCTTTCTGCCACCCCAGGCCACTCCCCCAGTTCCAACAACTGGTGTGCAACACCAGGACGCTTCCACTGGCACAGCCATCACCCTTCCCTCCATGCCAATCCCAGCAGACTAGCCATTGGTGTGCCACCCCAGCCACAACAACACAGAGCCCCGACCTTGGTGCAAACCCAGATTACACAACAGAAAATGGTACAGCCAGACCCTGTCCCAATGGACAGTCCATGGAGACCGAAGGAGGCAGCAACCAACTGGCACATGCTGCAGTCATTCATAGGGGCACAGAAGAGAGTGTAGGAGGAAATTATACACATACACCACATGCTGTTTAACAACATAAAGCATGCCAAGTAGCATGCAAATGGATGCCATGCAGAGCACATGGTGACCACTCATGAACTATGGCAGGACATGTCTGCCAGCATGGATCAACTGTGTGCCACTGTGTGGGAGGCTGTGGCCATGGCAGCAGCCACTGTTGGGGAAGGCCAGGGCCCCAGCCACTCAAGTGGCAGGAGTGTCACCCATGGTGGACATCTAGGTATACCAACACACCACATAGTGCTGGCACCCACATGTCCAGGATGCCCATCACACTCAGGATGCCCAGGACTGTATGCACCCCTGGCCATGGCATGCTCTTCGGCAGGTCAGTGGCCCATGAGGCTGTAGCTGTGGGTGGTTAACACCATCCCTATTCTTGTCCCCCATTCCATGGATGAGGACCCTCCCCTATTTTCCCAGTATAGCACATGGATGCTGTCCATATCATGGAAGGTGGCAGAGAATGAACCTAGGGTGCATATTGTTTCCACTGCTGTACCTCTCATGTACCACCTCAGGCCCCCTCCACGTTACCCATGTTTGACCACCTTCTGCCTGCTGGCTTAAAGTTTCAATTCTCCTGCCCTTATGTTGAAAAACAACTTACTTATTTTCATCCCACTTTGAACCATCCCATACCGGGGTAGCATGTTATTTGTTTTCATCCTCCTTTTACACCCCCTTGTTGTGGTGGTGACTTATTTTCTACCCCTCTTAAAGCCCCCCTTGCTGGAATGGCAACTTATTTATTTTCATTCTCCTTTGAACTCCCTTTGCTGAGATGAAAATATATTTATTTTCACCCCCTTTGAAACCCCCATCTCCCTCTTGCCAACTTATTTATTTCATCCCTCCTTGAATGCCCTCCTTGTTCAGATACCATGTTACAGTATTTATTTTCATCCCCTTTGAACCCCCCTCCCGCTAGGATGGCACCTTATTTGTTTTCATCCCCCTTTGAACACCCCATGGCTGGGACAGCATCTTACTTATTTTCATACCAATTTGAAACCCCCTTACAAGGATGGCATGGTATTTCTTTTCAGCCTCCATAACCCCCTACCCCAACACCTGTATGACCTTATATTTGTTTGATGAACATTATTATTTATAGGATACATTTTCAAAATACTCTGCAGTCTGCTGTGTTGTCTGTACTCACCTTCTGGGTCTGAAGAGGTCTGTGATGAGATGGCTCTTGTACTCCTGGGACCTCCTGGCCTCCTGGTGCCATACCTGTCAAGCTGCTGCTGCATCCCCTAGTTCTCTGGTTCGGCCATCTGCTACAGGGTGTTCCTTAAGCATATGCCACAGTTGAGTGTCATTTTGTGTAGTATGCAAAGGGCAAGGAATATGCCACAGGCCTTATTATGAATGTACTGTAGGACATACTGGAATGATCAAGGCATCTGAACCACATCTTGAGCATTACAATAGGCAGGATTTGTCTAGTGCACTTACCCGGTCAACAAAAAAACAAATTAAAAATAAAATAAAAGAACCAATGACACATTTAGTGATGTTGCATATAGTGAATTGTACCACATTGTAACTATCCTCTGCTATGGATGCTGGTCATAAGACATGTGTGAGGAGCCAGGGACACAGGGGATATGCACTGTCCCCTGTGTATGAAAGGGCATGGGTTAGTGTCATCATCTGCAAAATAGGGAGAGGCCTTTGAAGTATACTAACTAATGAGACACCCACTAGGGATGTTCCCACCTTTGAACCTCTGGCACAGGATGGCGTTATGCCAGATGAAGGCATCATGGGCACTGCTGGGGAAATATGCCAAGACACTGATGATGCACCCTGTTTCATCACACACCATTTTCCAGTTTATGGAGTGTTACCCCTTCCTATACACATAGGACTCCACTCCATCTCTAGTGGTTGCCCAGATGGCAACATGGGTGTAGTCAATGACACCAAGTATGGGTGGTTGTGAAAACTGCTGCATGGTTGTTGTTTGTTCTGCTGATGTGGTGAGGAATATGAAAAACTCCCCAGCATGGGCTAGAAGGCATCTAGGAACTGGCCCATCAGCAATGAGGTTGCAGACTGCAAGATACTGGTTGTATCCCCCACCTTTTATCTGGAAAGTTCTGGTGGCCAGGAAGCACAGTGCTGCTGCTGCCTTGAGCTCAATGGACGTTGCATGGCTGTGCTGGGTGTCTGTCCAGAGCTTGTCATGTAGCAACTCACACAGCTGCATGGTGATGGGCATGTTTTGCCTGTACCAGCTACAATTTGTTCATCACTGAGGATGTTACATATGACTCGAAGACCGTACTGTCTGTTTACAGCATCCCTGGGGCCTGTGCCTGGGCCTGGGTGGGCATTGGCCCTCTTCTTATCCTACATGACCAGCTGCATCAGGTACACAATATGGGCCATTTGTTTTCAGCTGTGTGTGTGTCTGTTCTGCTTTGCCTCTCCCCTACTCTGGGGTTTGCCCCAAGTTAAGACCTCCTTTTTATGACTATGGGCAGAGCTTAGAGGAGTATTGCATGTACAACAGGAGTGATGTCATGTTTTCTGTCTGTGGAACTGACTGAAGGTGTAAATAGTCTCCTCCACCTTACCCTGCTCCAAGAAATGTTTTCCGCCCCCCAAATAAATAAGCTTTCATGTTAGTCAATAGTTGCAGGGTACTATTTTCTTTCTTAAATGGGTGGTACAAGCACTGGAACCTAAGTAGTGGGAGGCAGCATTGTTTCTTGGTCGGAGTAAGATCCACCCCTCCTCCACCCAAGAAGCGCCAAAAGGTCCATCCCACCTCTTTTTTTTATTCATGTGGGAGGGGCATGAGATGGATCTATCATCCTGAAAGAAGACTCACATGATTGGGCTGTGGTCCAAGGAACAGAACAACAAATCTGGAGTCCCTGTATTTTGTTAAGGACTAGAACAGAAGATACTTAAAATGACTTCAAACTGACTTGGAACAAATGATTATCAGAGTCACCTGGTGTCTCAAAAGGAAAGACTAAGAAGTGTCTAAAAACTAAGGAAAATAGACAGATTTCAGGTATTTCTTAAACATTTATATACTAAAAATAAAGTTCAGCTTTTGGGATTAACAGTATGTGTTTACCATATTCTGCCTATCTATCTATCTATCTATCTATCTATCTATATATATATATATATATATATATATATATATATATATATATATAGATATATAGATATATATATAGTATGTCTTTTAGTAGTTTCAAAATCTTTAAAGCTGATTACTGCTACTGATACATTTAGAAATACATTTTTTTAATTGTCTTTACAGATAACCTTGAAAGCAACTGTTGTTATTAAAGCATTTAGAAATACACTTTTTAATTGTCTTTACAGATAAATCATGCATGTTCATGTGAGGTCACATTTTGTGATGAAGTGTATTTATCTTTTTAAATGAGCAGTCCACCCAGAATGTGCAAAAAACATATGTTATGTAGAGTGTTTTGATATGTATGTTAAATCCTAGTGTGTCATTTACTTTGTCTGCTATTAGGAGTTTTTCCTAAGTTAGCTTGCTAGCTGTATAGTAGTTTTAGTACCCCTGGGGATCTCCATAACAAACAGTTTTATTGGCTTTCTTTCTCCTATGATGCCCTCTGTCTCATGTGATAGTGATGTAGCCATGCCCTTAGATTTAGCATGTGTACTTCTTTAAAATTAGTTTAGCAACAGCAGAGCCTTGTAACTGTCCATATCCAGGGAGCACAAATGTCAACAGTTAGTTTAGCAGATACCTGAGAGCAAGCTAACTGGGGTTTCTGTAAGACAACAGCTACTAAATAGCTCTAATTCACTATTTGTGTTTTCTCTGTGCATCAGGTCTAGCTAGCAGGAGTGTTTTAACATCAAACACACAAATAATGAATTAGAGCTATTTAGCAGCTGTTTTCTTACAGAAACCCCAGTTAGATAGCTTTATATATGTATTACTACCAGTTTTGAGTTCTCACTTCAATCCAGTGTTTTGTTTCTGCCTAGGCTATTAGAGGAGTTTTTCTAGTTTTCCCTGGGTGTCTTATGATGTCTGGGGGCTGTCATTCAAGTTTGTTTTATTGCATCTTCTCTAAGTTAGTCTTCACAGCATACCCTTTGGTTTGATGTCTAATAGCCCCTACAGCAGGCAAGTGTCTTGTTACAGTATCTTGCTTAGCCACAGCACAGAAAAAGACATTGCAGCCAGGATTCACAGTGTTATACAATATACTATAGAACGTTACATGTTTAAAAAAACACACACACACACACCAAGCAGAACACAGCTGGATTAGGTACCAGTTTTTAGGAAACTTGTCATCACTAAGCCATATGCTGTGTGGTATGAGTAAAACCCAAATCACCAGACCAGGACCAGTGCTGTAAAATCTGCACTGAGCACAGCTTGTGCAAATATTGCTGATCCAGTGGATCAAATAAATATGTACAAATAAATAAATAAATACTCAGCTTCACCTCGTGCTTCAACCCACCCCAGGAGTGACATTATTACATGATAACACACACCCTGTTATGCCTTACTGCTTAAATATGCCCTTTCTCAATGTTCTATACTTTGATTCAGTTAGTGCAACAGCCTTCATGCAAACACTCTGGGCTTCTCTTTGACTCCTGATGTCTATTTGCTTTAGATAGTGTCTATTGTTTGAACTGCTTTGGTCTTCTTGATGTGGTGCCTGTGTGCCTAAACTATATAATATGTTTATCTACTGCTACCCATGTATCTCCAGTGAATGACTGTTATAACTGTCTGCTCTCCGAGCCTTTGTTTTTGGACTTGTTAACTGTGCTGTCTTTGCATTAGTATTGACGAGGTGCCTTTGTAAATGAGTCTCTGACTCAAAGGTTTGTAAATCTGATATTTTTTAAATAAATAAATAAATGTTTATTTCTAAGCCCATGAAACACTCTTATCTAGTTAATACATTCACAGTCGTAGTGGCTCTGCCAGAGTTTGTTATATGGTAGTATTTGTGCAGCATGATTGTGCTGCACTATTACATTAGTGCAGCACTATATCTTTGCAGACCACACTATGCATAATATGCAGGTCACTATCCCCTGCCCTGGTTTCATCACTGCATAAACTGTATTAACTTTGTGCTAGAGTGCCAGTGCAAATTACATGTGCAGCACTGTCCTTTCAATATTGGAAACAGACACAAAGATGTGCAGTACAAAGGCAACCACTTTACACCAAGCACAAAGTTTTGAATATCTGGCCCATTTTTCCTTTAGTTGAAAGGTTAAAAGTGTTGTATTTTGGACTCAAGGTAGCAGATTTAATTCCCATCAGTAGATGTAAATACAATACCTCTCTCCAAGTAAAAGCAACAATTGTACAGAAGTGATAATTTAGGATGTTTACAACTTAAAAAGAGGACGTAGATACATGACTGCTCAATAAGAGTGAAGACACATACTATATAATTACCAGAGTATGTGATTCAATTCTTAATTAAGCTTAAGCTGGCAACCCGGGTTTGTGCTCCGAGCCTGGGTACCAGGACCAGAGGCTGGCAGGGATGGGATTCAGAGTGTCCATTGGACATTTCCCTCCCAGGGGTGTGGGTCAGGTGTGGGCACCTGTGGATGGATTGGGTGACATGCAAGGGCATCTCAACATGCTCCCCACATATCCCTGCCCAGGGTTGCTGTGCTGACACAAGGCTGAAAACTGCTGTGGGTAAGGTCAAAAATGGAAAAGGAGCTCCCCGCCAAACCAGATCATAAGTGATGGCCCCTGCTAGCACAAAGCACCAGAAACAGCCTGGCCCAACTCTGCACCACCCAGGATACTCTGTTGGCCAGTAAGGCACTTTCCCTCAGAGGAGAGGGACCCACCAGATTAAGGGATACATCGGGTTGCCTGGGGTAGGCTGCAATATTGGTTGTTGGTTGGCTGTAGGGGTCAGGTGAGCAGGTGAGCTCCAGAGACCTAGACACTCTGCAGCAGTGGCCAGACGGGGGTGCTGAGTGAGTGGTGCACAAACAGAAAATACAAAAAAAAAATATGCATCAAATAATTAACACAGAAACATAAAAATTCATAGCAGATAAGGACTGCTTCACCCACCCAGTCCACCCATTTTCCATATTTACTCTAATACCGCAGACCCTACTTGAGCTTGGGCTTAATCCATCCTTCCCTAACCAGTAAGATTTCCTGATGCCTATCCCATGCATTCTTGAATCCTGTTACAGTTTTTGCCCCCACCACTTCCACTGGGAGGTTGTTCCAGACATCCACCACTCCTTCTGTGAAGAAGTACTTCCTTATATTTTCACTGAGTTTACCCCCCTACGGCATCATAGCATGACTCCTTGTTCTTGAGCAACTTTTTTTTTCTGAAAAATGCTTCCCTCTTGTACCTGATTTACACCAGTGAGCTTTTGGAAGTATCATGTCCTCCCCATCTCTCTTTCTCTCTCCTTTCCTCCAGGGTGTACATATTGAGGTCCTTTAGTGTCTCCTTAAAGGATTTCTGGTGCAAACCCTGCATCATTTTAGTTGCCGTCCTCTGGACCACCTCTACTCTGTCTATGTCCTTCCAGAGATGTAGTTTCCATAATTGGACAAAATACTCTAGATGAGGTCTCACCAATGATTTATACTTTGGTATCCCTACCTTGCTCTGTCTGTTGGTGATACCCCTCCCTATGCACCCTAGCATCCCACCGACTCTCTCCACTGCCTTCTCACACTGTTTGAGCACCTTTAGGTCATCAGATATGATTAGCCTCAGGTCTCTTTTCTTTTTTGGTGGTCATCAGTAGCACTCCCCTCATCTTGTACTCCACCCCTGGATTTCTGTGCCCCAAGTGCATGATTTTGCACTTCTTCACATTGAAACGTAATTGCTGCACTCTTGACCACTCCTGAAGCATCCCCCCACTGAAGTATCTACTCTATTGCAAATCTTTGTGTCATCTGCAAAAAGGCATACCTTCCCTTCTAGCCCCTCTGCAATGTCACTGATAAAGGCATTAAAGAGGTCCAGTCCAGTACTGATCCTTGTGGCACCCCACTGATCACCCTTTCTTTCTCAGGGTTAACTCTGTTTACCACCACTCTCTGTCACCCATCCCACAACCAATTCCTTACCCAGTTTTCCCACCCTTGGACCCACTCCCAGGCTGCCCAACTCTTTTTAAAGTCTCCTTTGTGGAATGGTGTTCAAGGCCTTACTGAAATCTTGGTAGACCACATCTACTGTGCCACCCTGATCTACTTCTCTGGTCACCCAGTCAAAGAAATCTATTAGATTTGTTTGACATGACCTCCTTACAGTGAATCCATGATGCTTCAGATCCTGTAAGACAGTTGATTCAAGATATTCCACAGTCCTTTCTTTCAGTAGTGACTCCATTACCCTTACAGAAATAATTATATGAAATGTTTTCATGCTGCACACATAAAACTACCCAAGTGATATGCGTGCAGCAAGTATAATTTAAATGTTAAATGGGAACTGATTCCATGCATATGGCATGCATGCAGCAAGCAAGCACAGAAACCATGATTTTTATGTTAAATTGGGAAAGACTGAATGCATGTGGCATGTGTGAAAAAATCAGGTGGTCACTGATAACTGCACATGTAAAAGTTAAGTGACTTGCTCAGGATCACACCATTGTCAAGTTGGGGTTGATGAGATTCAAATCCAGGTCTTCATGCCTTTAACTCATCTGGCTTGCAGTTCAGTGCCTTTAACCACTAAGCCATACTGTCTGCACACATATGGCTCACTTGTACTTCAATACATATTGTATCTAACTACATCTGCATGCATGCGGCATGCTTGTAGCCACTGTTATTCTTTTCAGTTTCCTTTTTCTTCTCTTACACATCTCAGTTTCATAGTTGAACTATAGCCCACATACCAATGGAAACACATGTAGTTTTTCCCACCCCAGTACACAACTTACCCACAAAACCACTTAATTACTTCTATCTGGCCTGTACTCCTACTATCTACTATTTTTTCTCCATAGTTTTGAATGCTTCCACACAAACAGACTTTAAGGTGCAAACACAAAAGTAGCAATAACTTGACACACACCCACACAGCCAATCCCTCCCTCCATGCACACACACTGTAGCGGGTATGGTCATGCTGCTACAGACAACCCAAGTATATATATATAAGTTAAAAGTCTCTTACTTGAGTACTAGGCCAGAGGCAGGAGTCTTTAAGAGATGATGTCCATAGATCAGAGTGCTGAGGTATACCCCCTTGAAATGAATGGAGTTATTTTTTATTACTATTTTATATGTTATGATGGTGAGTTGGAGAATAATGAAGGCCACTGTTCTACTAAAAAGGCCCTTGTTAGTTGAGCAGTGGCTTTCAGTAATCTCCAACTCTCCATCAATAATATAAAAAATAGTAACAAAAAATACCCCAATTAATTTCAATGGTGCACACCCCTGCAATCTCCTTTGCCCTTTGTTATAATGTGCCTGAGTGTGGGGATGTGGAGGTCAGCTTCACTGGGGAGCATAAGCCTGACTATAGTGGGACTGAAATAGTCTGTGCATGCCATACTGCTCAACTGTCCATGAATGAAAGGAACAACCCTAGAATGTCTGTGACATCTCTAAAAGGTACAGCTTATTTGTTTTGACTGAAAGATGAAATGTAAATCAGGAAAATTTCAAATGTATAAGATTCATCTATATATAACCCAGAGCAGTGCATGAGATATGGGCTTAAACCCATCCAGTTACTCATCAATGTTTTTCCTGGCTGAAGTTCTGCCCCCCCAAAAAAAAAAACTTTGTCCCAATTTTTATCTCCAACTCCATTCCATTCAATACTCATCCCCTTGTGTCATGAAGCTGCCCAAAGGTGAAGCAATGTGAAAAACACATAAATTTGTCAGTCCTTCCTCCTTCCCCATTCCCCTTGTAAAAAAAAAATATTTACTTTTACTTACCCTGACATGTGGCCAAACCTGCAGCCTGGCACAGTGTGCCACCAGCCCAGTTTTCATTCTGCTCCCCCTCTCTCCTTCTGCCAGAAGTTGGATGCTAGAACCAACCATCACAGATCCCCAACATGTTCCTCGACCAAGTCACCTCACCAACTGAATCCACCCAACCTGGGTTGCTTGCTTGCTTCCTGCTTGTTTGCTGCTGTTGCTGCTGCTGCCAGACTGCACTGATCAAGGCCTATACAGGCCTCCCACACTGCTGTAACCACTGCTGCTAAGCCTAGCTTGCTGCCGTGGTGGTTGGTCTGTGCAGTTTTTTTTGTATGGCGAGCCTAGTAGAGTAAGTAGGTAGCCTAGCCTTGTGTTAGATTGTAGCTCACCTTCCGCCCCTTCAGCCACCTGGGGAGATGGAGACTCACTAAGAGTAGACCAACAAAAATATGCTGCCACAACACTGCTATTGCGAGTTCAGTGCTTAACAACTCCTCCAAACTGTAGCATGCAGTCTGTCTACTCTGTGGTGGGAAAGACAGTGTCGCACTTGCAAGACTCATGTGCTCTTACTTGGCTGGAGCTCATCCACATAACATGTGACTGAGCTGCCACTAATAGGTGGAGAGAGTGGAGAACACAATACAGACACAGTAGAGTCTGGAGAGTACCTTCAGTGTGAGCACACACAGGCCAGGTGGGCATTTATTGTGCAAAAGATTAAATCCAAATTTAACACCATTATTGCCACACCATAAGAACAACCTTGGCACAAATATGGGGGTGGGCGGTGGGGACAACTGCTTTTGCCCTACCTAAATGGCAAAACTGCTTAATGGTAGAAATGTATTCTCAAGTGCTAATGCAATGGTTTCTACTGTGTACTGAGGTTCTGTATCTCCATCTTTCTTGATGTGTCCTGATCATCATGTGGGTTGGTATCCCTCATTGTCCCTCATTTCAGTGACAAAATGTGAGATATGGTGCATACTTACAAGACCCTACTCAGCACAAAGAGTGCTGAGCATGGCCATAGTGTATATATTCACTACAGAATGACAGAAGGAAAGTAAGTGATATGAAACAGTCATTGAGAAACACATTTGTAGCACTAAATATGCATAAGGGATATGCATGGTCAAAACCAAAAAGGATAGGCTTCACAACACAAAGTCCCCTCTTTGTACATCTGGAATGGGGGATGTTGACTGGTTATATCCTGGACATTTAATGCAGTAAGCAAACAATACTTCACAAATTAATGGTAATTTAATGACAAAAATCAAAACCCATTAAACAGCTTGCAAAAAGGATCAGAATTAGTGAGATTACCTGATTTTTATAAGAATCCAAATAAAAATGTATTTTTTTTGTATTTAGTTATTTAACCAGGAGTAGCACACTAAGCTGAAAGCTTTCTTACAGATGTGACCTGGGAGCACAGGGAAGTTAAGTGACTTGCTCAGGGTCATGCAGTATGCAAGTGGAAGTTGTGGGATTCAAACCCAGGTTTGGTCTGCTGGATGTCATCAGATTTGCAGCTCAGAGCCTTAAACCACTGCACTATACTGCGTCCCTAATGCTTTTGATGACCAATTGCTAGCAATAATATAAGAAATAGAAACTGATGTGTTTTTTAGATTAAATTTGTACCAGCTTAGCTGCTGCACACATGGCAAGCGTGCAGCATGTGAAACTGATGTGAAGTTTAAATTATGTTTACACCAGCTTAACTGCTGCACTCACATCAAGCGCAAAACATGCAAAACTGATGCAATTTCTAGAAGATGTTCACACCAGCTTACCTGTTGTGCACATGTCAGGCATGTAGCATGCAAACCTAATTTCTATTTTAGACCTGGTTTGCTTAGGCTAACTTTGTGTATGTGAGCTGCATGCAAACACTACACAATTAAGTATGTACACAACACACCTAAATTTCTGTAAGGGTAATTTCCCCACCACCAAAATCAAGCTTGACTGGCCTGTAATTGCCTGCCTCCTCCCTACTACCACTTTTGTGAATTGGAACTGCATCTACCCTACTCCAGTCCTCTGGAACTACTCCCATCTCCAGTGAATGGTTGAACAGGACTGTCAGAGATGTAGCCAGCACCCCTCTGAGCTTCTTCAATATCATTGGATGTATCCCATCTGGCCCCATTGCATTGTCCACATTCAGATTTTTGAGTTCCTTCAGGACTCCCTCTTCTGTAAATGGACAAGTGTACACCTCCCTTCCTTAGATGCTCCTACCACTTATCTGTGGTTCCTCACCTTCTCCTTTGTCTGTGAACACTGAACAAAAATATTTTTCTCCTTTCATTTACATACCTGTACAGTATAACAGTACTTTTAAAATAGATAACAGTAAAGAAAATTTATGAAGACAGTACACTCATTCTTAAACCAATGAATCACCCTATCAAACACTATATAATTCCAAATGTAAATCAAAACACTTTGTATCATTCTCTGTTTTATATTTTCTTGGATTCAATAACAAGGTAAGAAGAAACAAATAGAAAACCCTGAGGTAACTGCTCCAAAATTGTTAAATATTCCCTGACTCAAAGCACCTGATAGTTTTCTAGTGATTTATATATACATTTTTGCATCATTCCACTTTTGTGTAGATCCATAGTGTATACGACTTCCTAAGATGCTGTCTCATAGTTTATGGCATGGTTACAAGAGCTGCCAAATCTCATTCATTTTTGTTCTGATGGGGTGGGCAGAATGAGAAGAAATCTGGATAAACTAGCAAAATGGTTGCAAGAGTGGCAACTGGGGTTTAACGCAAAGAAGTGTAAGATCATGCACATAGGGAAGAGAAACCCTGAAGCCACCTATAGGCTTGGAGGGGAGTTGCTAGCTGTCACAAGGGAAGAAAGAGACTTGGGCATTATCATCACCGATGACCTGAAATCATCCAAGCAGACCACTAAAATAGTAAGTAAGACTAGTGGGATGTTGGGGTGTATTAGTAGGGGTATCACAAGTCAGAAGAGGAAGGTAATAATCCCTCTTTACAAGATACTGATTAGGCCCCATATGGAGTACTGCATGCAGTAATGGAGGCCACACCTTCACGAGGACATTAACCAAATTGAGGCAGTCCAGAGAAGAGCAACCAAAGTGGTGCAGGGACTGCATCATAAAACATATGAGGACAGATTAACTGAGCTCAATATGTATACCCTAGAGCAAAGGAGGGAGAGAGGTGATATGATCGAAACATTCAAACACGTTAAGGGCATTAATAAGGTGAAAGAGTCTAACATGTTTCAATATAAGAAAAATATCAGGACAAGAGGACACAGCATGAGATTAGAGGGAGGCTGATTAAGGGGCAATGTGAGGAAGTTATTTTTCACAGAAAGGGTGGTGGATGCATGGAACGGCCTACCTCAGGAAATGGTGGATATGAATACAGTGTAGGGCTTCAAACAGGCATGGGATAGGCATAAGGGTGCAATACAGATGAGTATGAAGAGATAGGCCATTGACAGATCAAAGGCCAATGGCACATTCATAAGGTAGAAAAACAAATGGGCAGACTGGATGGGCCTTGCAGTCCTTATCAGCTGTCAAGTTCTATGTTTCTATGTTCTATAACAGAGCTGTTTCACTTAAAAAAAACTAGAACATTAAAGTAACAAATTCATATTATTTTCAACTGTCATGTCACTAACTGACAGTTAGGGTTTCATAGCCATAGGAATCCACTAGAAATGATCTCTACCATGCAGTGCCACTATCCCAGGGATGCACTCTGTATTTGGACAGTTTGTGAAAGCTCAGCTGGGAGGGTTCTGTGATTTGATTGTACTGTCTCATACAAAAGTCTTTGGGTACCAAAATGGGTGACATCAGCTTCATAAAAACAATCTTCAGGACGCAAGTAAGGTTTCAGATTGTACTAGAGTATGTTTCACAAACCTATTAGTATTGTTTACAATCCTCCTTTCATTCCATCAGCAGCTATTTCTTCTCCATTACTGATACTAATCACTGCAGCTGTTGGTCAAGGATTCTCCAGTTTCTTCCAAATTCAGCAGGAAAGTCTCCCATCTGCTCAGTTTTCATCAGCTTCCATGTCCTATTTCAGCTCGCTTCTGAAAGTTGGGTCAGTTGCATAATTGCTAAACAGTGTGGAAAGTGATTGAAAATATCACTGCACCAATACTAAGATTGTAAACCCATCAAGCCATCCTCAGTGGGATCACAATATACAGAATAGTGCTTGAAAAATGATTTGCAAGCACCCAGGAATAGAAGAAGGAACTTCAATGCTAATGGCTTGTAAAGCCATTCACATAGCACTGTGGCCATCCCAGCCAGATTACAGACTTCTAAATTTACATTAAGTTACTGATTTATTTATTTATTGCTGTATGTATGCATGTATGCATATATGTATTTATTTATTTCATAAGTTTTACCCCTAAAGACATACTGAGCTGGCATCCTGGGGGAAAGGAAAGCAGGGAGTAACAGTGAATAAGGCAACAAAGCAATGCCAGGTGCAAGTAAAGGCAATTTACATATACTGAAAAAGAACTGTACTTAGAGTGCAGACTAATCACAGTTAGCATAATTAAAAATACATCAGTTGCAGAATAAATGCAATACATGTACAAGGAAAATACAAAAGGTGCACAGTAATTACAATGACCACTATGCATTAAGGGCCAGGTTGCCTACTTGCTGCGGATCCACGACTCATAGGCAACCCTACATCTAAATGCCATAATACAGGGTTCCCATGGATCCTGTCATGCATTCACAGAAGGGACACATGTCCCTTCTGCATAGGATCCCCTGGCCAGTTGCACAGCTATGTGTGTGCATGGTCAGGGGTCATGTCTGTGGGTGTGCCCACAGTCCATGCTTTTCATGAAAGTATGGCATGCCTGGCATTGGAGGCCCAGGATATGGGAGCAGAAACCCTGCTGTATTTTTTGTGAGCCTCTCAGTTTACACCCGCTGACTGCAGTGGGACAAGGGACCCCCACCATGCTGCCTCAGCCCTCAGGGATGACTGGGAATGGTGGGGACAGACATTCAGGTACTTGCCCATCTTTTAAAAAAAACAGATGTCCTGTGCCTTCCAGAATCCTTCATTCCATGTGGTGTAGGGGCTTCAATATGGGGCCAGGCTGGGCATCTGAATGGATCAGACCCTGCACAGCAGCATGCCGGGTGTGGTACTGCAGACAGGCACCATGCAGTGCTTATTGTTTTATCCTTTTGTATGTTTTATATTGCTATGTATAATTTTTCCATACCTATACAGTGCCCAGAACTTCTGGGATGGGTCACTATATAAATAAACTTTATTTACTTACTTACTCTTTCAAATTCCTCAGAGTTCTCTGTCACTTTCCTGCCCTTGCCCTGGAGACCTATAGATCATCCCTAGACGTATTCATCTCCCAGTCATTATTATCTGTGGCCCATGTTTCCATGATCACCACAAGTCCACCTCAGTGTCTGCCATCAGTACCTGGAGCTTGCTGAGTTTGTTATCTAGGCTGCTGGAATTAAGGCATACCCCCTTCCATCTGACCCCTTCTCTAACTTTGCTACTGTCCTTCTGTTTTCCATGTTTTCTCCTAACCATTTTGGTGCTTTTCCCTTTTGTTTTCTGCCTCACTACAACCCATTCCCTTGGTCTTGTAAATGCTACTAATCTCTTTGTACCCTCTTTGCTGATACAGTCCCACAGAGGTGGGGGAGTACAATCTAGGATCCCCTTGTGCTCACCATCCACCATGGTTCTCCTAGACCCAGACTCCCCCGCAGTCACTTTAAATATCTGCTATAGAAGTCAAACTTCTGACCCAGTGCTCAGGTCCCCTCTCTCATTAGGTGAAGTCCATCACCCTAGAAGAGTATCCTGTCCCAAAAGTCCCCCAATTCCTATACAAAATGGTACCCTATGTTTAGATACCAACCCTTAAGCCAACACTTAATCACTTCTATTTCAGCACTCCTTGCTCTACCCTGCCTCCCCTCTCTGCCCCACACAGGGAGGACTCCAGAAAAGGCCAGGGAGGCTGAATGTGCTGCCAATCTGTCCCCCAGTCTATGGAAGTTCTGCCTCACCATCTCCACTGACTGATGTGCCAGACCATTGGTACCCAGGTGTACCAGAACCCCTAGCTCCCTTTACTGCCACTCCACCATCCTCCCTATTTTGTCTAAATCCTGGGTGGCTGACACTCCAGGAAGGTATCGTACCACTCTCTCTGATTCACCCATATCAGCACCACAGTCATTTTGTCAATGCCAATATGGGTGAAGGTAATATGCCACCTTCATTAGGACACCAGGCACTGTGGCTCCTGGGAGGTGTAGTGCCAAAGTGATGTCCAGGGAAACCATCCTATTTTAATAATAATAATACATTTTATTTACTATAGTGCCTTTCATAAATCAAAGCACTGCACAATCACATAATACAAACAATAAAAACAGATAAAATCACAGAAGTTCGGGGAACGCTTTACCCCACAGAAAGGTCCTCAGTGCCTGCTTAAAGCACCCCACTGTTCTGCACTCACGTAGCTGACAGGGCATAGAATTCCAGAGGGTAGGGGCAACAAACCCAAAGGCAAGAGCACCAGATGACTTTAAACAGACCCTCAGGATCTCCAGCAACCCCTTGTCAGCCGAGCGGAGCTGTCGCAAAGGGGTGTAAGGAACCAGGAACTCTTTCAGGTAGTTAGGACCCTGACCGTGTAAGGCTTTGTAAGTTAATAAACCTACCTTAAAGGTGATCCACCTCTGAACAGGCAGCCAGTGCAGATCGCGCAGCACTGGGGTAATATGTGTTCTCCCTGATACCCCAGTCAATAAACGTGCTGCAGCATTATGCACTAGCTGCAAGTGGCAGATATCAACCCCAGGAAGCCCTAAGTAAAGGGAGTTGCAGTAGTCAATTCGCGATGTCACAAAGGCATGGACCGAAACAGGCAGATCGCTGGATGGAACAAGGTGCTTGATCCTGGCAATGTTCCTAAGGTGGTAAAAGGCCAGCCTGATGACTGCCGACACCTGATGTTGAAGGGTCAGACCATCATCAAGCACCACTCCCAGGTCACGCACCCACTCAGAGGTATGAATCTGGGTCCCCTCAGGACTAAACCAGAGGGGAGATCAGTCCTCAACTCCTCTGTCCTACGACCAGGGTCCACAACCAAAACCTCAGTCTTTCCTGGGTTCAACTTTAAACTGCTGGAACTCATCCAATCTTGGATTTCTACAAGGCAGTTGTTCAATACTGAGATAGCACTGACCTGATCAGGGGTAAAAGACAGGCAGAGCTTGGTATCATCAGTATAGCAGTGAAACCTCAGCACATACCATCTTACAATGTCTCCAAGGGGCAGCATATATACTGCAAACAACATGGGCGACAGCACCAAGCCCTGAGGTACCCTGCAAGACAGACAGAACGACTCGGAAGAAAATATTCCCGAGATGACACTCTCTGAGATCTACCAGCGAGGAAAGAGGTGAACCATCTGAGAACTGTCCCCGACAGCCCACAGATGAACCTCAAATGCTCGAGCAGAACCTCATGATCTACAGTATCAAAAGCTGATGACAAATCAAGAAGTACCAAGATGGAGCGGTTTCTCTGATCTCTTGCCTTCAGGAGATCATTGAGCACCTGAACCAGAGCAGTCTCAGTACTATGCCTCTTACAAAAACCTGATTGGAGAGGTTCATATAAATTATGGATGGTTAAATGGTCTTCCAGTTGAGCTGCCACAACTTTCTCAATAACCTTTCCCACAAAAGGAAGGTTAGAGATATGCCTATAGTTCACTAGGTTCTCCGGGTCTAAAGAAGCCTTCTTCAGGAGGGGTGTCACCACTGCCTCCTTCAGGGAGCTGGGAAACTCACCCGAAACCAAAGAGCACTGGACAATCCGAGCTAAGACTGGGCCGATGATATCACTACAACCCAAAATCAGGGAAGTAGGGCTCAGATCTAAACTACAGCAAGTGGGATGCAACCCCTGGACAAGCCTCATAATGTCCATGAACTCTGGCAGATCAAAGATATTCCAGGAGCTCCAGACTCTGTGATCAAGCGCCGACCAACAGTGTCCCCCATAGAGTGAAGCTGACGGCACTCCTGCCTGATGTTGGCCACCTTATTCACAAAGAAATGAGCAATCGCATCACACTCACTTTGTGAAAAAGCTCGACGGAACTGCTGACAGGCTGGTCTGCACAGCCTGTCAACAGTTCGGAAGAGTTGAGCCAGTCGATTCCGTGCAACAGCTATTTCCCTGGACAGAAATTCTGCCATCTTATGGGAAATTTCTGTTTGATAGAATTTAAAATGCTCTAACAAAATAAGGTGGTCCGCATCCAAGGCAGTCCTCCACCAGCGATGCTGTAACCTATGCCCCTGGGGAGAAACCATGGAGCCCTGGGGAGAAGCGGAAGGGGGCAAACACGAACAGGAGCAATCAGATTGAGAGCTGAAGAAACAGGCCTATCATAGGCCAAGACTAATAGCTCAAGATCCATGCTGAACTCGACAATCAATGAGAGGTCAATCACTGCCACCAGGTCTTCAGGGACCACATCCCACAAAGGGTGGTAACTGACCATCTCCACAGGGGCTGACCTACCCAGAGGGGCTGAAAAATTGAACCCAACAGTGTAGTGATCAGACCAACTGAGAGGTTCCACCACCAAGTAGGAGGCCTCGAACTCCAGGAGGAAGACCACATCAAGAGAGTGACCACCTTTGTGAGTAACTGAGGAAAAAACCTGTGTGAAGCACAGGGATGTCATCACCTGGAGGAAGTGTTGTCCAAAAAGTGAGGATTTGTCATCGACCCAGGCATTGAAGTCACCCAGAACCATCAGTCTGGGTGACTCCAATGCCATGTCAGCGGTGAAGTCTGCTACTTCCTGCAGGAACAGCTTCTCATCACCTGGTGGACGGTGAATGAAAGTTATCTTGCACCCCACACCAATTACCACCATACACTCAAATGAGATGGTCTCCTCAACAGGCCCAATTCGGTCTTGAAACAGATCGCAATCCCCCCCTCCCCCGCAGTCTAATCTCGGGCGATGTAAAACCGAGTACTCGGAAGGGATAGCTGCCTCCAAAATGGGGGCAGTATTCCCATCTAACCAGGTCTTGGTAATGCAAACCAGATCTGCTGTACCAACAAAATCTGCAATAAGAGCAGTCTTGTTGCAAACAGATCTGGCATTGCATAACAGCGCCTGAGTTGGACGGTGTTGGCGAGTCGTCCCAACTACTTGCCCTCCCAAAGAAGAGGTACTCTTGGGTATGGGGACCAGAATAGAATCACCATGTTCCAGGCACCATTTCACCCCAGGACATCTTCTGGTCCTAACCACCCCAATGGGAGAGCGCCACTCATTCGGTGTCCGCAAACCCCTACCCACCCCCATCTCTGCCTCCGGTGAGCAAGCCCCAGCACTTGAAAGCATGATATATATAAACAGACACGGGGGGAAGTGAACAGGTGGAGGGTGCAGAGGGCAGAGGCCGAATAGCGCAGGACAGGGAAGGCAAGCAGGCACATTCCACCAGTTTATTACAATAACCAGTGGGGAAAACACACAAAACTCCAACTTTTTAACTCCAAAATAAAGCTGCAAAAATTTAAATTCCTAAAAAACCTCAAAAACACAATAATAAACTAAAATAATAATACCCCACCCATTAGAATAAACATAACAACTACCCTACTCCCAATGATGGATGAATTCAAACCTCAGAAAAAATAATAAACACATTCGCCTCTCACAGGATATAGAACACAAAAACAAATAAAAATTCACCCTTCCCCCAGCCCTCTCACAGACAAGGAAAAGGGGAAATTCTAGGCAATCTTACTGACCAGAATAAACAAATTAATCAAACATAAACATAACATAATATAAAGTAAACAAATAAAATAAAATGTGGACACCCTGGTCCTCTCACCACCAGGAGGCCTAAACAAATGCAATATAAACAAGGCAAGAAGTCATCCAAGTATAGGAGAGGCACTAGAATAATCCAATTCAACAGTAAGGTCCAATGATCCCAAAGTAGTCAAGACCGCTGATTCAGTTCCATTCAATGCAGATACAGCAAGTAAAATCCAGTAGCAAACATGAATATTAAGTCCAAATGTCTCAAGACAGGAAGAGTTCAGCAACGATAAATCCAGGAGGTAAAGACTATAGACTATGGAGCCAACAACGCACAATGACAATAAGAATGGAACCCATAAAAGTAGGAACTGTAGTCTTCGGGCCAGCAGTACTCCTCAAACTAAGGACCCCCAGCCAGAAATCTTCAACTGTACCACTACGGTACCTGGGGCAAACCAAACAAATAGCTGGTCCCAGGGATCTAGGGGCTCTCAAGATCATCAGCCAGCTACCTGACTAATGATCTCCCCATGCCCCCATGAGACAGTAGACTCTGGCTAAGAGACCCCAGCAGAGTCACGATAAATCCAGAGGCACTAGTCCCAGGCCCCTCAACATAATCCAAGGCCCAATACACAGATCAAACATCTAGAACGCTGTTACTTTGTAGCTAAAACAAACTTCAGGACAAATGTTGACAGTCTTACAATGCAGCAAATCCTCAGGCAATTTTTCCTCCTCAGCACACACTTCAGTAAGGCAGTAAAAACCACAGTATTCAATCCCAACACTCCTCTTAACTGCACCCAGTCACGTAATTGACAATCCCTGCACTCCTCTCAACTGCACCCAGTTACGTAATTGAAATATCAAAGGGGTTGCATCCAAAATCGACTACTCAAAACGACACTGTCTCCAAAGATTTCTGTGCAGTTTCAGTGTTATTTCAGTGCAATGCTTTCCAGTGAAAGCAATGGCGGAGTCCAAAGGTGCTACAGTGGACCAACTAACCGGGCAGATGAAACAAAACAAACATCTTACACCCGGCTTTAACGTACATAACAGAAAATCAAATAAAATATAATACAAACGAACACATTAAAATGTTAAAATGAAGCCTCACTAACAACAGGCTTCTAACTTGTAGTTATCTCACAGCTCCCCACTCACAGCACACCCAGCTTGGCGGCCATTTTATTCCTTCTCCACCTGCACCCCCAGAAAATGAATATAATATTCTATGGGGCAGGTATGCCGCAGAGAGGTTAGAAACAGTGTAGGCACAAAGGTGGCATCAGTGAGAGGTGATCTAAAATCAAGATTGCACCTGTCACTGTCACCCTTGTTGCTGCACCCTAATTGTGGCACCAATTTTAAGTTACAGTTCTAACAATATACCTTCCCCTCCCATATGACCTGTCATCTATCACCCCCTCTATCACCCTAATCATTGAGTCCCCAACAACCAGGACCTTCCGGGCAGCTGCCATCACATTGTCTTGCCCTTTCCCTTCAGCTGTTCCAGAGTCCCTCCTGTCAGAATCAGGTGCCTGAACCTTCCAGGGGTGCAAAGGGATTCAACATCTGGATGGTACTGGGCTGGACAACCTCCTTATTGCTACCCCTCCCACATCCCACCTCTCTCCATCCCTCTGAACAAGTGGGTCTCTGGTGGAGGGGTGGGGTGGGGTGAGAGCTCCTGCTGAGCTGCGTGCACAGCTTAGGTATTTCTGCCTTTGCTGCTACCAGCTGAGCATGGAGTTCTGCTATGGTCCGGCATATATGGCAGTGCCCCCTCCACCAGAGCACATCCCTGGAGAAGAGTGCCCCACAGTTCCTACAACTAACCACCTGCCGTCTGAACCCCATTGTTAAAAGAACTGTATTAGTGAGAGAGAAACTTAACTTAAAATTAGTTTAGATCATAATGTACATCCAGATACTGTGTATTTGCTATCAACCAGCTTTTGCACAGAAAATGAGCATGGAAGTTTTCCTATAGTGCACATCCAGATACGGTTACAGTGCATGATTCAAGTAAACTCATATACAACCCTGGAACTATCAGATACCCCTAGCTACACCACAGATGCAGGTATGAAAAAACATTAAATATTATATTTGTTTTCTCCCCCCCCCCTTAACAAAACAAAACAAGGTAGGGCTGAAAGAAATAACTTCCCACCACAATGCAATCTCAAAACTATAAATCAAAACTTTGCAAACCCAGATTTACCAGTTGCATTAAACTCAAAGTTAGTAATCTGAGAAAAAAAAAGCAGTGAACATGGTACAAAACTAGGCACCCAGTTTGTAGCTTACTTTGTTTTCAGGACTGAGAAGGTTTTAGCTATTTGAAAGAAAAAAAAACAGATAGCTTTCTGGATGCAAAATTAGTACTGCAAGTTTGAAAAAAAAAAATATGGTAGCTGTGTCAGTCCAGTCAAAGATGCAGAAAACACATAAATATGATGCAAGTGATACCTTTTATGGAACTAACACAATTTTTTAAACCAGCTTTTAAGAGTTACACTTTCTTCATAAGGCCAATTTCAAAGGTAGTCTGCAAAACAAGCCTCTAATTTTTCTCTTGTGGTATTTTATACTTTTTTCAGCTTTAGTGATAACGTAGTTGTGTCCCATATACTAGTTGAGACAATCCCATTGATAATGTCCAAGCTTGTTTTACCTGAATAACCTCTTGCCTGTTGCTTATTGGCCTTTTCTGAATGTTCTTTAACCACTGTGGTTGACCCAACAATCTCCTTATCATCATGTTCTTGTTCGGCAGTAGAGATTTTATGAAGTTAAAATTTGCCTACGAATTTTGTGGGAAGCGTGAAAACGTCATGCTTTGCAGAATTGATTGAGTTCTGGGTGGCTGCTCAGAATTCGCACTGTGTGATTTGCATGAAATGTGTGGCAAAAGTCACTGCTTTTTACCATGAAGTATGAAATTTGTAGCCAAAATTTCACGCTTTTGGCAAAATTCGTACAATCTGCATCTGTGAATTGCACAAAATCGCAAATTTCTCGGACTTCGCACATCTCTACTTAGCAGCAACCTTTCCCCAATTGACTGTAGCTGTTGCACAAACGCCAGCGCAGTCTATAATAAATGATGTATTTCCCTTTTTTTATGCATTTGATTTCCATGGTCTGAACCCTTCGGGAACACCACCACATCTGATCTCTGTCTTTAAAGTTAACAGAGTTACAAGCCTCCAAACATTTGTGAACTTTAAAATTACATTTTGCAGTTATATAAACTGCAGAATCTCAAGCCCCTGTAACTTTAAAACTAGAGAATGGAATATCACCAATTTTGTTAGGTTCCTTGACCCTAAACATTAGGCTTTCAGGCAATCCCCATTGCCCAACAGCAGAGTGTTTGTGCTGCCATGCCGATGACCCAAGGTCAGAAGCGAGCCCAGGAAGTCACCGCAGGAGGCAGGCAATGGCTGAAACAGCTGCCACTTGGCAGTACATCTCAATTAGGGAGGGCTGGCAGCAGGTTCCACTAACACAGTGACCCCTGTGGCTGGCAAGGGAGCTTTCTCCTGCCACTGAGACAGCTATGGCTATGTGAAGCTAACAGAGGCACCACCTCCACCAGGGGAGATGTGAAGGAAAAAAAAGGTTGGAAAAAAACATGGTAGCCAACTGAATGATGACTTTGTTCAGCCTCATTGGGATATATCCCTATGAACAGGGTATGTCCCTGAGAGACGAGTTGCCAGCTGTGAGACAAAACAGTATGGGAAAAAAAAGAGTCTGTGTGTGCCAACTGTCAAATTTCTTGCTTAAAGTTTGGTCAAGTTAGAAGCAGCCAAATATTCCAAAATAACATTAGTAATTAAAGTTGAGTTTTATGAGCTTTTGTGAAATTGCAGAATGTTGTGATACTTTTGTTGAAGCTGTGTCCATACATTTTGCCCAGTCATACACATGAGTTGCCATTGCAGAGAAAGCAAAATGCTGGATAAAGTGGCTATAAGGTAGCATTGATAGGAGGCTACATCATAAAAGCATAGTTCTGCCAAATGTCATGTCACTATCTTGAGTGATGCACCATGAAGAATAGTTATGGACATCACTGTGCACTATCTTGAATTCTTCCAGTATACCAGATAACCACTAGAGCTCACTGATCTAATGATTTGTTGAAGCACATGCATGCGTAGCATTGTTTCTGTACAGTGCAATCTGCTGACACTTTAACAACTCTGTAGATAAGAGAATACATGATGGGACATTATGTAATAGCTGATATATCCGCACGAGTGGCAAGTGAGCTCAGGGTTATCACCAGTGGCTCCACATACTGTAGTGGAGCCATGGGTGACTGAACCCCGAGCTCACTTGCCATGAGTGTTGATATATCAGCTATCACATAACTTCCCAGCATGTATCTATTTTATACAATAAGGGTTTTCCTTGTTTGCAACTTTTGGTGTGTTATTTTTTGATTGATTTGTTTTTTAGTTGTGGTATGTAGTGTTCTGTTGTGCTTTGGTATTCTTCCACAGTTTTGCAAGTGTTTGTGTGAATTGGGAGGGCATAGTAATTGTTTATTGGTTGGTTTTATGAATCGAGTTTTTTTGTGGCATTTGATTGGCAGAGGTATGTTATAATAAGGTATGATATTGTGTGTGATTGGCTGCTGAGTGTGATAATCTGATTGATTGAATGGTTGTGTGCTGCTTTTTCATTGGATGTCCTGTGCTAGTGTGTCCTGATTGGTAGTTGATGTGACTGGGTGGAGTTTGTTTTTGGGATATCGGTGTGGAGTACCTGGGGGGGTTTGGTTTTATTTTTTTAAATGTGAAATTTTGTATTTGTTTTATTCTTGCCATTCTCAGATTTATGTGGAGCTCTGTTTATTACTGTTCTCCTTACATTTGTGGATTTGTATGGTTATCATGTTTGGACTTTGGGACTGGTAATAAGGTACGTGTGAATGCTGATTTTTTTTTAGACAGGTATTTTTTATTTGGTGGTCCTTCATTTTAATTTGTTTGGATATAGAGTAATTTTGTGCTTTAATTGTTCCATTCTATGCCACATATATGTAGTGCTTTCTTTATAGGGGTATATGTATAGTATTTTGTATGGTATACCACTGTAGTTTTATATAGTTTTGAATACCATTGCAAACTGAAACGTAAAACATGACATTCATAGTACTCCAGTTGTTTTCACTGGACTTGTAGATTTGTGGCATCTTCAATTTTTTATGTTATACAGTAGCTAAAACAAAATGAGAAGTTTACAGGCAAAGTGTTTTTTTTATGTTAACAAATGTAGTTCGGCAGGTTAGCATTATGACGTGTACTCAGTACTGATATTTTTCAGTGACGTGTAGACCGTACAGATAACTGTGGCTTAGTTTCACTGTGTACACGTCACATTTCTGATATCATTTTGGGGTTGTGATATTGAATTTTATTTGAAGGCATATCACTTCACCCCATTGTATAACAATGTATAGTGTTACTATTTAAAAATAGTGGTACTAAGTAATGCCAAGTCTTACAACGAGTTGTGACTTAAGCTATTGTGACACAAGTATCTAGACATCTTTTTTTAATTAAATATACATTATTGTTTTAAAAAGTAACACAATCAACAAACAGTAACAGCAATAAAATAGAAAAAAAAATCAGCAAAACAAGACTACACAAAACTATAATGTAATCCCACCATCCCCTCCTTCCCACTCTCTCAGAGCACAACAAACCCAACAGAAAGAAAAAGTAAAGATATGAAGGAAAATGGCAAGGGCGAAGCAAGATATCGAGATTCTAGGTAGTCCATTCGAGGATTAATTCCCCACCAGAATCGAAGATAAAAAAGCTTTTCTGATTCCCATCTCTCACAAAAAAGCTGAGGGTGTCAGCACAAAGAAGCAATTTGTTTCTCCATAGTCAGGGCCTGAAGTATTTCTTGATGCCATTCACTGTATGAAGGAATTGCATCATCCATCCAGTGATGTAAGATAATTACATCATTGGATGGTGTAAGATAATTACATCCATTCTTCTGCCCACTTGAAAGCATTCCTGACAGAGAGGAATGCTGCCAAGTGGGCAGGAGAACGGACAGAGCAGAGGGAAGATAAGTAAACTTGTACTAGCATACTGTGAAACCTGTGTGGATTTTGGGTGATGTGTGGTGGACTGTGAATGTTGGGGCTGTTTTACAGGGGCTGGGGGTGGGAAGATGCTGAGAGAAGAAGGGTGAGGGAGGGACTTTTGGAAGAGGAAAACAGTGATCATGTGACTTGGCAGGGTCAATCAGGAGGCCAGAGTCACAGAAATATAAGGGGAGTGCCATTTTGGCATTCCTTCACATAGAGAAATGCTGCAGAGTGGGTGGGAGAATTGACATAGCAGAGCGAAGCTAAGTCAATTTGTACTAGCATACTGTGCACCCAGTGTGGATTTTGGGTGATGTGGGGTGGATTCTGAATGGTGGGGTTGTTTTGCAGGGATTGGGTGGTGAAGGATGCCGAGAGAAGGAATGGGAGGAAGGGACCTTTGGAAGAGGAAGACAGTGATCACATGACTCAGCAGGGAGAATTGAGTGGCCAGAGTCACTATATATTTCCCAAGGGGCCAAGCAACCCCTCACACGAGTGCCCCAATGCAGGAGTGTAACATCTTGAGTAGCATCTGCTGGACATTAGCAGGGAGGACAACAGGCAGCAGGCCATGCTGGAGAGGAGTGAGGAGGATCTAAAGAGTAGGCCAACAAGTTACAGCATGGACATGGAGGGGAGCCCAAGGTGGAGGGGGACTGGGACAGGAAGCAGGCAAGGGAGGGAGGGTGATTGTGAGCAGTTAACCAGGATGGGAGGTGGTATGGGTTGTATGTTGCAGTGGGTGCAGGACAGCCATATTCCTGAAGATTGCATGAAGGGTAGGGGGCTCTATGGTGTGTAGACAGGTGTGACAGCTAAGGGAGGAGATTGGATGGTTGAGAAAGAAGCTGGGTAGATGGGGAGGACAGGGTTGGGAGGAATACCAATGGAAGGGAGACCTGAGGAGACTTTTATAAGAGTATGCAGCAGGAAAACAAAAGGGTATTCAAGGCAAGGGAACAAGAGGCACAGACAATCAGAAACAGCTGGGAGCAAGGACCGAGGACTGCAGGGTGGTCAAGCACTGGGGAAGACTAGAACATGGGCAGGGCAGGGATATAAGTCACAGGAAGGGGTGCCTGGGGTATCCTAGAATATGGAGATTGCCAATGCGAATAGATTTTCCATTTTGTCTAGCATGAAAAAGCAGGAAGAGGCAGAGAGGGAAGCTAAAGAGAAGGAAATGGAGGAGGACATTATGAAGGGCGAAGGATACAATGGTGATTCAGAAGGAACAAAAGGTAGCCCAGGATGCAGCAGTGGAAGTGGAGGGCAGAAGGATGGAGGTAGAACATCTGGAACTGGAGAGTGGAGGAAGGAGCAGGTAGAAAAGGGGAAGAGAGAAGCAGAAGGCAGCCCTGGAAAGGAAAGCACAGGGGGAGGAGGAGAAGCAAAGAAGGGGAGGAGCATAGTTCAGTGGGGACACAGGGAGGCAGTGGTGAGGTAGGTGTTATGGTGGGGGTGGGGAGCAGGGCCAGGAAAAGGGGAGGTAGAGCAAATAAGGAATGGTTTAAAAGTGGAATTGGATAGTCTGGCCATAATTTTCAGGGGAGAGAGTACAAGAAAAACAACAGGAAAGGCACAGGGGTAAAGAAGCAAGGGGGATGGAGGGAGGGACTAAGATAGAGGGCAGGGGATTAGCAGACAATGTGTGGGTGAACTAGATAAGGGAGGGAGGGTCTTCATTCTGGGGGACTCAATACCTAATGGTGTAAGAAGGGGGAAGGGGTGCCAGAAAAAGCAGCATTTGGGTGGAGTGCATGCCAAGCATGACAACAGGAAGAGAGGGTCAACATATTAACAGATGTGTGGAGAAGGTAAGGGGACAACCGCACATTGTGGTGCACCTTGACATGAATGGCCTGGAGGGGAGAAGGATAGAGGAGGTGCAGGGCAGTTCCAGGGAACTGGGGATTCTATGTAGTAAAGAAGGAAGGTTGGTAGCTTTCTCAGAAGTCCTACCAGTACCAAGAGTGAGTACAGCCACGAAGCAGAGAATCAAGGACTTCAATAATTGGCTGAGGGAATGGTGTGGGTCCATGAGGTATGGATTGATGTGGGAGTGGGGCAACAAGTGGGTTGACATAGACCTGTATGTAAAGGATAGGCTGCACTTTAGTAAGGAAAGTTTGCAGGTATAGAAGCTGAAACTGGCAAATTTATCAAAGAGAAGTACTGTATAATTTAAACTATATTAGGGGGGTGCAAAGGAGGGGCAAGTCACCAGGAGAGGGGTCCTTTGGACATCCCCCCACAGCAAGACAGGAGCCAAACTTAAGCAGGGAAGAGGATGAAGGAAAGGGTAAAGGTGCAGAGCAGGTAAGATCGGTGTGGAGGGTGGTATTACTGAATGATATGAGCCTGGGGAACAAGATGGCATAGTAGCAGGCATTGATGGTGGAGGGGGAGGTGGATGTAGCTACCATTACTGAAACATGGGCAACCCAATACCATGACTAGGACCTAGCCATCCCAGGTTTCAACTTATACCAGAGGGACAGTGGAAAAAGAAAGGGGGGGTGGCAATTTAAGTTAGGGAAGGGATCAGGTGTAACAGAGGAGGGGAGGAAGACAGGTCAGAAGCCATATGGCTACAACTACACAGCTCAAGGGTTAGTAAGGTCAGGTTGGGGGTTGTATACAGGCCTCCAACCCAGAAGAAGGAGATTAATAGGGGGCTGGGGGAGCAGATAAGGAGGCTTAGTGGCAACGGGAGCATGGTGGTGGTAGGAGACTTTAATCTACCATGGGTGGGTTGGAGCATCCAGGCTGCTTCATGTGCCAGGGAGCAGATCCTCCTGGAAGCCTTCCAGGATGGCTTTCTGACACAGAGGGTAACAGAGCCAATGAGGGAGGGGAATATTCTATACCTGGTGCTGGAGGATGGGGAGCAAGTTGGGATGTTGTGGTGGAGGAACCTCTGGTGAGGAGTCAACACCACACAGTGTAGTTCTCGATCAATCTAGGTAAAGAGATAGCCAATACAAAGAGTAAGGTCCTGGACTTCAAAATGGCAGACATTGACAAGATGGGTAGTATACTGGAAAGACACATAGCTAACATCTGCCTGGACATGGAGACCGAGCAAAAATTGGCAGCCATCAAGCTAAGACTGACTGAGACCACTAGCATATGTGTCAAGAGCCAGAACAAGAAGTCCAGGACCAAGAACATAGGATATAGTAGCTATTATTTATTTATTTTTTATTTATTTCAATTCTAGGATTACAATTACCCTTGAACCCAGGGCTCTTTTACAAAGGTTCCACATCAAGACGTTGGTATCACATAACAATAGACAACATTGTTACACAAATAAGGGTAAAGGATATCAAATTAATTTTGAACAGACAGGGAGAGGGTAAAGTGGAAAGGAAGAGGACAAGAAGGGAAGGGGTGGTAGAAAGAAATGGGAGGGGCAAAGGTGGGAGGTAAGAAAATGAGAAGAGAGGAGAGGTGGGGGTAGGTAAGGATATGGGGGGGTGGGGTGAAGCTACCAGGAAGGTGGCATTGTCAGGTGCTGGAGAGTGGATGGGGCAGAGGCCAAACTAGGGCAAGTGCGTTATGTAAGGAGCTAGATATAGGAGAGCGGTAGCGGAGCGGTGTTGCACAGACATTATCCATGACAGTCGCAGATGCTGGAAGTGACCAGGGTGTTTAGGAGCCTGGATTTGAAAGCCCCATAGCCCAGTGGTATTGATAGCATCATTGGCAAGACTGTTAAACCAAGTGGGTTCCCTGTAGGCGAATGAACGCTGGCCAATGGTCAGCGGCAGCGAGGGATATGGAAAAGTTGTGGCTTTGATCCCTAGTAATTCTGGAGTTGGTTTTCATTTGAAGGAGGAACAGACCCCGAGGAGCAGTTCCCAACTGTATTTTCTTAGCAACCACGCAGGTTTGGTACTGAATTCTATTATCAAGTTGAAGCCAGTTAGCTTGTGAGTAGAGGTCACAGGTGTGTGTGAGCCGTTCAGCCCCAGTGATGAGTCGACAGGCCTTGTTTATGGTGGTAGTAATCCTTCTGAGTGCAGTGGTAGTGGCAGTGCCATAGATGACAAGACCATAGTCAATATGGGAGATGATGGAGCTTTGAACTGTGGCAAAGAGGGCCTCTTTAGTCAGTTGCAGACGAAGCCGGTAGAGTAAGCCCAGTCTAGTATTCATAGTTTTAGCGACATTGGCTATATGGGTTCCAAAAGACAGGTGTGGATCTAAGGTGATTCCTAGGTATCTGAAGGAGTCAACCTGCTCCAGGGAGTCCCCAAGGCAGGTGTTTAAGGAGAGTTGATAGTGTTTGCGCTTGTTTTGGTGGCTGGTGAAAATCATGGTCAGCTTTCAACAGAGGTGAAGCGTGTTGAAGGGTTTGTTGCAGGTGGCTTGGGTCATGACGAGAGGCAAGAATCACCGCGTCATCTGCATAGAGTATGACTTGCTGAGAGGTGAAGTCGGGGAGGGAGTTGAGGAACAGGCTGAACAGCAATGGGCCCAGGATGGAGCCTTGGGGACCACTGGAGCGAACCTGTTTAGTGTTGGAGACCACGCCTGATATTTTTACACAGTGGAACCTGTTGACAAGATAGCTATTGAACCATTTCACTGATTCTGCAGAGAGGCCAATGTTCAGTAGCTGATGAAGCAGGAGGCAGTGGTGGACAGTGTCAAAAGCCTTTGACAGGTCGATGAATGTAGCTCCGGTTAGGTGACCCTGATCAAGGGAGTTGTGTATGGCTCCCGTAAACTCAAGAAGTGCCATGGTAGTGCTGTATCCTTTTCTAAATCTGTGTTGCTGCCGGCAAAGGATGTTGTACTTGTCCAGATGATCAGTGAGCTGGTCTGCTACTGTCCGTTCCAGGGCCTTAGAAAGGGGTGGCAGGATAGAGATGGTCGGTAGTTCACATGGGAGGTCCGGTCACCACCTTTATGGATAGGTGTGACAGTTACTGTCTTCCATTTGTCAGGGAATTGGCTGAGAGACAGGAAAAGATTAAAGATCCTGGTGAGAGGCCCCAGAACCTCATCTAGAGTGAGGGACAGAAGTTTGAGGTCCAGTGTGTCAGCACTTGCTCTAGTGTTTTTGATGCCTTTGGAAATGTATTTCCTGACGGTATTTTTGTTTACTGCTCTGAAGTAGAAAGGGGGACAATTTTTAGGTGATGACTGATGGGTGGGAAGAGGGGGTCACTGTCATTGGAAAAGTCAGGGGGGAGGATGCTGCTGAGATCGGTGAAGGCATCATTAAAGGTGTTGGCTATGACTTTTAGGTTCAAGATAGTATTCCTGTTTATTGTGATAGCAGAAGGGGGTGATTTGGACTCCTTCCCGGTAACATCTTTAATGTTATTCCAGAATGCTCTTGCATTTCCCCATGTGTCAGCGACTGCATTCTTTTAGTTTTCAGATTTCTGTTTTCGTATGGATTTGGTGCAATCATTTCTAGCTCTTTTGAAATTTTAGATGCCCGCCTGTTTTCCTGTTTCTCTGGCTAGTTCCCAGAGGTGGTCCCTGTGTTTCAGCTTCTTTAAGAGGGAACCCGTGAGCCAAGGATTGCAGAGGGGTTTAATTTTTTGCTTTTTTGGTGGGGCAAAGATGTTACAAGCTTCATTGAAAATGCGTATGAATTGATCAAGGGCTGTATTTGCATCAGGGACCAGGTTGATGGGGGACCAGTCTTGATTTAGCAAGTGTGATTTTAGGTGGGTTAGCTTCCCACGGGGTAGGACTCTGCTGAGGATGACCTTTGGTGGAGATTTCCCGAATTTGTTTGACCAAGTGCGCTGACGGGAGAATGGTCGCTGAGAGAGTCAGGCAGTACGGCGAAGCTAGTGATCCGTGTGGGGTGAGTAGTCAGGATCCAGTCCAGTAAAGTGCTGGTGCCAGTTTTGTAGATCATTCTAGGTGTGGAGTCCAATCTCTGTGTGAGGTTTGCTGATGTGACCATGTCCCTGGTGTCGCCAGCATCAGGTCCCAACCAGTTTGTGTTGAAGTCACCAAGTGTGATGTCTTCGGAGTCGGGTGGGAGTGATTTGATGTACTCCTGTACTGCATGGAGGCCCAGTCCCTGTTCTTTCGGGGGGATATAAATGATGATGACCAAGAGGGCTTTGTGCTGAGTTCCAAGCAGGATTTTGATATGCAATAGCTGGGCATTTGGTGTTGGTAGGTCAGCGTGGGCAGTGTGCCCCATCAGGTTGTCTTTTAGGTAAAGGGTGCAGCCCCCTCCTCATTTTGATTTTCGGTCAAGCCAAAAGATAGTGTAGCCAGGGATGGAGATTGTATGATTAGGAACCAAGGGGGTGAGCCAAGTTTCTGCTACAGCCAGGATATCGGGCTGGTGGGCATTTGCGAAGGCTTGTAGTTGATCAAATTTAGATAATAAGCTGTAGATGTTCAGGCAGATAATGGAAAGAGCACCAAGGCCCTTGGTTTGGGTGGCGTTCATGGCAGCCCAAGGGCCAGGGTTGAGGTGAATGTTTCCAGATAATAGCAGGAGTAGGAGAAGGAATTTCAGGGTGGCCAGGCGCGAGTTCCTGCAGGAGAACTTGAGTGCTTGATTGAGGAGGTTTGTTTGCAGAAGTTTTGTGCGTGCAAAACAGGAGCGTAGTGAGCTGTGGTGGTAGCGGGGCACACTGCACCCTGGTATGAAGGTGTGGGTACAGTGTGGTGTGCTGAGCCCTAGGGGTGAGAAAGTTGTCAGGTAGCGTGGTGCAAGTGTGGCTATAGCAGAGATTATGCTTATAGCTATGCGGGGGGATGGAAAGCAGGATGGAGGGAGCTGGAGCAATGGAGTGAGGGCAAAAAGGAGGAGAGGGAGGCAGGGGATAGTAGGGAAGGAAGGCATAGTTTGTGGAGGGGAAGAGAGAAAGGAGCTGCGAGGAAGGCTGAGGTGGATGTACCACAACATGAAGGCAGAAGAAGCAAGAGAAAAAAAGAGGGGGGCGTGGCAGGAGAGAGGAGGAGAGAGGCAGGGACCAATGGGAGTATGAAAGGGGGAGTGGACTGTACCAGGGGCGTGGCAAACATTCTGTTTAATAAACGGTGGGGGGGGTGGGTGAAAAACTGTGGCAGAGCGCAATGCTAGTCTATGGGCACAGCAGCCCTGAGCTCGGCCACGGAGTCAGTGGTCGTTGCAGCCAATCAGAACCAGACAGAGAGGGCAAGGACCAATCGGGTAGAGCTCTGAGCATGCTGGGCCAATGGTGGCACACATGGCTTTCCCAGACTGAGGTAGGCTTCCTTACCCGTCGTCGTGGATTAGGGAGGCAGCCAGTTTGCAGGAGCGGGCGGCAGGTTCCGGGAGCAGCGCCCATGCCAATGGGGCTGTTGTAGTCCGAGTGCAGGGCTCTGGATCTGGGAGGGAGAGAGGAGAAGAGCAGAGTTTTAGAGAGGGGGATGAGGGAGCAGACAATAGGCAGTGACGCAGTGCAAAGCACTGAAATCAGTGGGCGTGTAGCAAGGGGGGGCAGCCTGGCAAGTGTTACAGGGTACTTGGTTTGGCGCTGGTGAGGCTGGGGGTGGGGGTGTTGCGTTGAGACAATGGGGATTTAGGCAGTTAGGCGAGCGAGTGGGGGGTCAGTTCAGGCCCCGAGAGCACGGGACAGAGAGAGTTACAGGAGGGCAGTAGAATTAGGCAGGAAATATAACTCAGCAAAAATGCAGTCCTCAGATTCGGCAGTGCACAGCAGAAGTAAAATACAGATAGAACAGTCTTCAGATTCGGCAGTAAACAGTGTACACTATCAGCAGATAAACAAATTGTTTTGTTTTTTTTTTAGCAACCACCGGGCAGCTACGCTAGGGACAGAAAATAACAGTCCAGCCACCCAGTCTGGAGGAGACCAGGAGATAGTGAGGTCGGTGCCGTGACAAAAACTGTGGCAGAGCGCAATGCTAGTCTATGGGCACAGCAGCCCTGAATTATAGCTTCACCTGAGCTCTTTCCTTCCAAGACTGCTTGAAAGGCAGAGTAGAGAACCTTACCAGAGCAAGGGAAAAGGATTAAGACTTCTTTTGGCTAAGCAGATTTACTGTGTGGTGTTGTTTTTATTTTTTACTCACAGGGATTGCTACTGTTTGTTGCTAACATTTCATTTCTTTATTTTTCTCTGTAGCAAAGTGTTTCTTACAGCGTATATCTTCTCTGAAATTATTACAGGTGGTGCTTTACAGGTTTTACAGTTTTATCTAACATTAGGATAAGCTTTCAGGGTTACTGCATTTGTTGTTGACTGATTGTTTCTGCTCTTTCATCTTTGTTCTTTCATCCATGGTTCTTCTTTTTCAGCAGGGGAAGGGCCCAGCCACCCACCCCATCCCCAACCACCCCACACTACACTCCTTTTATAGAGTACCACAGTTGTGACATTTCCTGTGGCAGAGCAGGAAGGGGCAGATCAGTGGGGCATCCACAAGGTGAGCTCATTTACAGGGGCACTAGTAATTTAACTTGTTATAACAAGTTAAACAAAAACAAAACACAATCAAACCAATACTTGCTTTTTTTCCCTCTAATTACTCTGACTAGGTTATAAACCTAGCAACTTATCTGGAATGGATATCATTAACTGCAGGTACTGTGGAACAATTTTCAGAAGGACAGTCTTACAGGATTTAGGACACTGTCCTACATGCTGGGCCATTGGAGATCTTAGGGCTCAGCTCTGGGCAGCATGGGCAGAGATTGCACACCTCAAATTTCATATTCAAGAGGAATACATTAAAGAACCACCTGCCATTTCCCAGCATCCAACAGGAAAAACCTCGACCACAGAGGGTAGTTGGACCAGGAGGTTGGCAGGTGGTTAGGAGAGCAAATCGGTGCCCCATCACTCTGCTCTCCAAATATATTACCTCAAAAACCATATAAACACTACAAACAGGTATCTGCCTCTATCTCTGAAATCAAACAAAGAGGCAGAAGACACTGCAGAGCAGGACACTGCGGCACAGGAGCTAGCACAACAAAACTCACCCAAATCAGGAACCGAAACAAAAAAAGCAAAAAGGAAATCCAAAAAACTTCTGATCATAGGAGACTGCATGATTCGGGAATTTGATACCCATCTCCAGCCAGGGGTAATGGTCAGATGTCTCCCAGGTACATCAGCATGGAGAGACACTGACCGCATTGCTAAAATTGTTCACAATGCAGGAGAAAACATTGATGTCCTAGTACACATAAGGGACTAATGATCTCACCAGCCGTCAGTTGTGGAGACCAAGGAACACCTGACCAGGCTGGGTGACAACTATCATCCATTTCGTCTGGCATCTCCTTCTCTGAGATCCTGCCAGTCTGGGAGAGGGGAGCAGATGGACAGAAGGTCAGAGAAGGGGAGATAGGGGAGCTAAACACGTGACTCAAGGGCTGGTGCCAGGAAAAAGGACACAGATTTGTAGGGAACTGGCAACAGTTCTGGGAGCGAAAGTTCTTTAAATTTGATGGACTGCATCTGACTAAGGAGGGAGTCAGTGCATTGGGGCAAGGTTTGATGTCTTTGCAGAATATTTAACCAGCAAATGGGGAGAGGTGGAGCACCCCATATGTCGAATGGGAAGAACACCCCTCCCCTCAACTAGTGGTCAAACAGGGATTCAGCATGTTTGCAGTTCATTTGCATCACCAGGTAAGAAAAAAGGTTTGTCTCCCCATATGATGCACAGGGGTAATGCCAAACCTCACCCAACAACTAACACACCGAAATCTGTCCAATGGAAAATCATGTACACAAATGCTCACGGCCTGGGAAATAAGATCCCAGACCTGCAGGCAATAATGTCAGAGGCTAAACTGGACATACTAGCAATTAGTGAGATGTGGTTTACCAGTAACCACACTTGGGAGACTTCAGTACCTGGCTATGTATTGTTCAGAAGAGACCGAAGTGCAAAAAGGGGGGGAGGATTGGCCCTGTATGTCAATGAAAATATCAAAGCTACAGAAATTCAGAATACACATAAGGAGCCAGAAGAACTGTGGGTCACCCTGGAAACAGGAAATGGGACAGCCATAAGAACTGGGGTTGTCTACAGGCCCCCAGACCAGGTGAAGGACAAAGACACATTACTGTTAGAGGATATACAAAACATGACAGCTAAAGGGGAGGTTCTGATAATGGGAGACTTCAACATGCCAGATACAGATTGGTCAATAGCAGCAGGAACATCTGCCAGAACTAGACACATAGTGGATTCCCTGCAGGGGGAGGGCCTCAAACAACTGGTACAACAAACCACAAGAAACAGGGCTATCCTAGATCTAATACTGACTAACATGGAAAGGATCACAGATCTCCAGGTAGAAGGTCACCTGGGGGCCAGTGACCATCACATGGTATGGCTCAATTTGGCTACTACATCTAAATCATCCCATTCCAAGGCAAAAATATGGGACTTCAGAGGAGCTGACTTTGATAAGATGGCCAACAGAGTTAAGCTAGCCCTGGCACAAAGAAACACAGGTAAGGGGGTACAGGCAAAGTGGGCAAGCATTAAGGATGCTATACTTGAAGCAACATCCCATTGTGTTAGACAGAAAAGGAAGTGCAAAAGAAGAAGGAAACCACTTTGGTTCTCAAATACAGTAGCAGAAAAGGTCAGAGCCAAAAGGCTGGCCTTCAGGAAATATAAGGGAACACAGCGGGATGAAGATAGGGAGCATACCAAACTGCCCTAAGGGAAGCAGGGAAGGCAGTAAGACAGGCAAAGTCCCAAACTAAGGAAACACTAGCACGAACAGTAAAAGAAGGTGACAAGACTTTCTATAGATACATTAGTGAAAGGAGAAAGTCCAGAGGGGGTATTGATAAGCTTAATGGAGAAAAGGGAGCATGCGAGGAGGAGGACCATGTAAAAGCATCTATCCTAAATAGATACTTTTGCTCAGTATTTACTGAAGAGAAGGTAGCTCAGCACCATGGACACAGGGGGGAGGGAGGTGAGCACTACTCCCTTCACAAAAGAAAGGGTCCTACAAGAGCTTGCTAGGCTCAGGGTGGATAAGGCAATGGGACCTGATGGCATACATCCCAGGGTACTTAAGGAGCTAAAGGTGGAACTAGCAGATCCATTAGCAGAATTGTTTAGTGAGTCTCTGAGCACAGGAGAGGTCCCAGAAGACTGGAGAAGGGCTCATGTGATCCCGCTCCACAAGAGTGGTAGCAGGGAGGAGGCAGGGAACTACAGACCAGTCAGTCTTACCTCAGTAGTGGGCAAGATTATGGAGGCACTTCTTAAGGAAAGGATAGTGCAACACCTGGAATCCATAGGGGCACAGGATCCAAGACAGCATGGGTTTACAAAGGAAGGTCTGTCAAACTAATCTCATAGATTTCTTTGACTGGGTAACCAGAGTGGTGGACCAAGGGGGGAGTAAGATGTCGCCTACCTTGACTTGAGCAAAGCTTTTGACACTGTTCCACATAGAAGATTGATAAATAAGCTGGGTGGGCTTGGGGTGGGTCAGAAGTTGGTCAACTGGGTGGCAAACTGGTTGACAGGCAGAAAAACAGTGGTGGTAAATGGTATACAGTCAGAAGAGATGCAAGTCACAAGTGGGTACCTCGGGATCAGTCCTGGGGCCAGTCCTCTTCAACATCTTCATTAGTGACCTTGCAGATGGACTAGAGGTAAGGCTTGTCTGTTTGTAGGTGACACCAAGATCTGCAACAGAGTAGATGATCCAGATGGGGTGGGCAGAATGAGAAGAGATCTGGATAAACTAGCAAAATGGTCAGAAGAGTGGCAACTGGGATTTAATGCAAAGAAGTGCAAGATCTTGCACATAGGGAAGAGAAACCCTGAAGCCACCTATAGGCTGGGAGGGGAGTTGCTAGCAGTCACATAGGAAGAAAGAGACTTGGGCATCATCATCACTGATGACCTGAAATCATCCAAGCAGACCTCTAAAGCAGTAGGTAAGGCTAGGTGGTGTTAGGGTATATTAGTAGGGGTATCAAGTCGTAAGAGGAGGTAATAATCCCTCTTTACAAGACACTGGTTAGCCCCCATTCAAGTACTGTGCAGTATTGGAGGCCATACCTTCACAAGGACATTAACCAAATTGAGGCAGTCCAGAGAAGGGCAACCAAAATTGGCAGGGACTGCATCAGAAGACATATGAGGACAGATTAACAGAGCTCAATATGTATACCCTTGAGCAAAGGAGGGAGGGAGGTGATATGATCTAGGCATTCAAACACCTTAAGGGCATTAACAAGGTGAAAGAGTCTAACATGTTTAAATATAAGAAAAATAGCAGGACAAGAGGACACAGCATGAGATTAGAGGGGGGCCGATTAAGGGGGAATGTGAGGAAATTCTTTTTCACAGAAAGGGTGGTGGATGCATGGAATGGCCTACTTCAAGAAGTGGTAGCTATGAATACAGTGCAGGGCTTCAAACAGGCATGGGATAGGCATAAGGGAGCAATACAGATGAGTATGAATAGATAGGCCACTGACAGAGCAAAGGCTGATGGCACATTTATAAGGTAGAAAAAGAAATGGGCAGACTGGATGGGTCATGCGGTCCTTATCTGCCGTCAACTTCTATGTTTCTATGTTTCTATGTAAATATAGTTCACATGGCACAATGACTGGGATATAACCTACCAGGATACACACTTTTTAGGAAGGATAGGGAAGAGAGAAGAGGAATGGGGGTTGCTATTTATGTGAAGGAGGGGATTAAAGCAACAGAGGCTCAAGGGTCACAAGAAAGAGCAGAGGCACTGTGGGTTACCCTAGAGGTGGGAAAAAGGTCAGCCATTCACACTGGAGTGATTTACAGGCCTTCAGCGGAGGGAGTGTAAACAGATGAAGCTCTTGTGGAAACCATCCAGAAAATGTCAGCCAAAGGAGAACTGCTACTAATGGGTGACTTCAACCTGTCTGAGGTAGATTGGAGCACTCAGACCGTTAGTACAAGGGGCATGGACTTCATGACTGTTCTGAATGGAGCAAACTTAAGACAGCTTGTAGCAGAACCAATCCACAAGGAGACTAGACTGGATTTGGTCCTGACCAATGGGGACAGGATCATAGATGTGGAGGTGGGCAGTCCCCTTGGTACCAGCAACCACAGCACAGTGTGGTTTAAGGTAACCACAATGGAGGAGGCAAGCCATACAAGGATAAAGGTCCTAGATTTCAGGAAGGCTAACTTTGGGGAGATGAATAGAAATCTCAAAAGAGCCCTAGCAGTGGAAGGTACAGGGTGAGATGTGGAAAAACAGTGGTCTAGACTCAAGAGAGTCATGACAGAAGTAACAGGTCACTGTGTCAAAGTGCATAGCAAGAGTAAAAGAAAGAAAAGGCCATTTTGGTTCTCAAAGGTAATGGCAGAGAAATTAAGGAAAAAGAAAAGAGCCTTCAGAAGATACAAGGAAACACAAAAGGATAAGGACAGAGAACAATATCTGGAGAAGCAGAGGGAATCTGTGAAAATAATTAGAAGGGCTAAAGCACAGACAGAGGAAGGTATTTCCCAGGCTATTAAGAAAGGTGATAAGACCTTCTTTAGATACATTTGCAGGGGGAAAAAAACAGAAGTGTGATTATTAGGTTGAAGAAGGAAGGAGGAGAAAGGGTGAAAACATAGAAACACAGAATTTGACGGCAGATAAGGACCGCTTGGCCCACCCAGTCTGCCCATTTCCCTACCTAATGGATAAGCTGCAGATTCTAGTTAACCAGCAGCCTACTTCTCTCTACCCCAACCCCTTAGAATTGCCTTATGGCTGTCCCATGCATGCTTGAATTCAACCACTGTTTTTGACTCCACAACCAGGCTGTTCCATGCATCCACAACCCTCTCTGTGAAAAAATACTTCCTTACATTACCTCTGAGCCACCTCCCTCTATCTTCAAATTGTGCCCCCTTGTTCTTGCACACCTCTTTTTTTGAAAGATGTTACCCTCTTGGACGTTGTTGATTCCCTTGAGGTACTTGAAAGTTTCTATCATGTCCCCCCTCTCCCTCCTTTCCTCGAGGCTATACATATTAAGCTCCTTTAGTCTCTCTTCATATGTCTTCTGGTGCAGACTCTGCACGATTTTAGTTGCCCTCCTCTGGACAGCTTCCATCTTGTCTATGTCCTTGTGGAGATTGGGTCTCCAGAACTGCACACAGTACTCCAGATGGGGTCTCACCAGCTGTCTGTACAGAGGGATAACAACTTCCTGTTTTGTGCTGGTGATGCCTTTCCCTATGCATCCCAGTATCCCCCCAGCCCTCCTTACTGCCCTCTCACATTGCTTGCCCACCTTTAAGTCATCTGATATGACTACCCCCAGGTCCCTTTCCATTTTTGTTGCTGTTAGTATCTCACCCCCCATTGTGTACTCTTCCCCTGGGTTTTTGTTTCCCAGGTGCATTACCTTGCACTTCTTAGCATTAAATCTAAGCTGCCATACATTTGACCATTCATCTAACCTTGCCAAGTCCCTTCTCATCCTTTCCACCCCACCTTGTGCATCAACTCTGTTGCAGATCTTTGTGTCATCTGCAAAGAGACATACTTTTCCTTCCAGTCCCTCTGCAATGTCACTTACAAAGACATTGAAGAGGACCGGTCCTAATACTGAACCCTGCGGCACCCCACTAGTAACCCCCCTTTCTTCAGAGTGGACTCCATTTACTATTACTCTCTGTGTCCTATTCTCCAGCCAATTCTTTACCCAGGCTATCATCTTGGGACTCACTCCCAGGCTGGCTAACTTGTATATTAATCTTTTGTGTGGGACTGAGTCAAATGCCTTGTTAAAGTCTAGGTAGGCCATGTTCACAGCCCGTCCCTGATCTACTACTTTGGTCACCCAGTCAAAGAAATCTATTAGATTCGTCTGGCTTGACCTTCCTGCTGTGAATCCATGCTGCCTTGGGTCCTGTGCCCCTCTGGCCTCTAGGTACTCGACAATTCTTTCCTTCAGAAGTGATTCCATCATTTTCCTTATCACTGAGGTTAAACTAACAGGTCTGTAGTTTCCTGCTTTCGCCCTGCTCCCACCCTTGTGAAGGGGAACCACATCTGCCCTCCTCCAGTCCTCAGGTACCACCCCATCCTCCCATGATTTGTTAAAGAAGGTAGTCAGTGGTGTCACTAGTTCTACACTTAGTTCTTTTAGAATTCTGGGATGAATCCCATCAGGCCCCATTGCTTTGTCCACCTTCAGTTTTAAGAGTTCTTTCAGAACCCTTTCTTCTGTAAATGGGCTGGTATCAACTTCTGTATCCAGAGTGTTTCTATTGTTTGCTTTAGGTACCTCCCCTTCTTCATTTGTAAATACTGAGCAAAAATATTTGATTAGTATCTCTTCCTTTTCACAGTCACCCTCTGCCCACTCCGTCCCCTTTATTAAGCCTCACTATCCCTCTCTTAGTCTTCCTTCGCTCCCTGAAGTACCTAAAAAAGGTTGTAACCCCTTTCTTAACTGAGTTGACTATCTTTTCTTCAGTTCAGGTCTTTGCTGTTCTGACTGCCTTCCCGGCTTCCTTTTGCTTTAACTGATACAATTCTCTGCCCTGCTCCTTCTGTGATTCCTTATACTTTCTGAATGCTTTCTTTTTCTCTTGAACCGTCACTGCCACCTCCTTTGAGAACCATAGTGGTTTCTTACATCGTTTTGTTTTATTTGCTTCACACAAATGCTTGTTACCTCTGTGATGGCAGTTTTTATTATTCCCCATTGTTCTTCCACCCCTCCTTCCTGCTCATTTGCTAGTGCATTCCTTAGGCACTCACCCATTTTGGCAAACTCAGCCCTCCTGAAGTCCAGTACTTTTGCCTTTGTATGGCTTGACTCTGTTGCTGTGTTTATTGTGAACCATACTGTTTGATGGTCGTTAGTTCCCAGATGGCTACCCACTTCTACATCTGTGATCCTCTCTCCATCTCCATTTGAGAGGACCAGGTCTAAGATTTTTCCCTCTCAAGTGGGTTCCAATACTAGTTGTCTAAGGCATGTCCCCTGTAGGGCATCTAGAATAACCCTACTCTTAGAAGTGGCTGCTGCAACTGCACTCCAGTTAACATCTGGAATATTCAGATCACCCATCAGCAATATCTCCCTTTTATCTGCCATTCTAAGTATACTTTCTATCATTTCCTTGTCCATTTCCTCCTCCTGAGGGGGTCTGTATACAACCCCTGTGCGGATTGTGGTGCCATTGCCTGCCTCCAAATTGACCCACAGTGCTTCTTCTCCTCCCTAGTTACCCTTTTGTTCTGTTACTTTGATTCCTTCTCTTATGTAGAGAGCTACTCCTCCTCCTCTTTTACCCTCCCTGTTCCTCCTGTAGATAGTGTATCCTGGTATGTTTACGTTCCAGTCATGGTTCTGTGTGTACCATGTTTCTGTGACTGCCACAATATCCAGATGTTCCTCCTTCATCAAGGCCACTAATTCATGAAGCTTGTTACCCAGACTACAGGCATTGGTACTCATTGCTCTCCATTTTTTGATGGCTTTAACTTCTGTAGCAGCATCCCCCACTGACCTTTTTACCTTGGTCTTTTTCTCATTTAGTACCCTGTTTTGTATGGGGAGGCTGGGATTTTCCTGCTGCTTATCAGTGCCTCCCCCTTAACTAGTTTAAAAGCTTTTGCCAATGAAGCATTTAAACCAATTGCCCAAAAGACTTGTTCCCTTCCTGGACAGATGCAGACCATCCTGCCAGTATAGGCTGATGTCCCTCCAGGTGGAACCCCAGTCCCCAGTGAAGCCAAACCCCTATGCTCCACACCATTTTTTCAACCATTCATCAAACTGCATGGTGCAAAGTACCCTCATCTCACCCATGCCACTGACAGGCAGCACCTCTGAGAAGGATACTGGAGGATGACCTAGAAAAGGCTGAGATACTGAACAAGTACTTTTGCTCAGTATCCAGCAGGGGAAGGGGAGAGTGAGGGACTGAGACTCTATAAGAGAGGTATGCAGGGGAAGGAGGTAGACACCAGCCCATTCATGGTGGAAAAAGTCCTAGAAGAACTATGGAAAATAAAAGTAGATGTGGCAATGGAGCCAGATGGGATCCACCCAGAGTACTAAAGGAACTCAGGGAAGTGCAGGTGGAACCACTGGTTGCCTTTTTCCAATGCATCACTAGATACAGGAGCGGTACCTGAGAACTGGAGGAGGGCAGATTTGGTCCCTCTCCACTAGAGTGGAAGCAGAGAGGAGGCAGGCAATTACAGGCCTGTAAGCCTGACCTCAGTAATGGGGAAACTATTGCAGTCCTTACTTAAGGAGATGACTGTAAAATTTCTGGAGGATAGCTGGGTAAAGGATCCAAGGTAGCATGGATTGTTAGTGGGAGGTCCTGTCAGGCAAATCTTACAGATCTATTTGACTGGGTAACCAGGTTGGTAGATCAAGGAGGGGTGGTGAATGTAGCCTACCTGGATTTCAGCAAGGCCTTTGACACCGTACTGCACAGGAGATTGCTAAATAAATTAGGGAGCCTAGGAGTTAGTACTATGGTAGTAAAGTGGGTTGGGAACTGACTAAGGAACAGGACTCAGAGGCAGGTGGTAAATGGCATGAAATTTGAAAAGAGAGAGAGGTGACCAGCGGGGTGCCACAGGGGTTGGTGCTGGGGTCAGCCCTATTCAATGTCATCATTAGTGACATTGCAGAGCATCTGGAGGGAAAGGTGTGATTCTTTGCAGATGACACCAAGATCTGCAACAGAGTGGACACACTTTAGAAGGTGGAATAAATAAGAAAGGACCTAAGCCTATTAGAGGAGAGGTCAGGTGTCTGGCAGTTGAGTTTTAAGGCTAAAAAGTGCAAGATCATGCACCTGACTCACAGGAAACCAAGGAAGGAGTACAGGATGGTTGGGGAAATTCTGACCACCACAAGTCAGGAGAGAGACCTGGGGGTTATCACATCTGATGAACTGAAAGTGACCAAACAGCATGAAAAATCTGTGGGGAGAGCAAACAGAAAGCTGGGGTGCACAGACAGGGAAAGGGGAACATCTAGCTCAGCCACTTCAGAGTAAAGCTATGTACTAATTAAGGAGTAGCCACCATTCAATCAAGGCAAAACTAACAACAGAATAGTAGATTGGAACAAATGGGCCAACTCACCAAAATAGATAAATGATAATATGTTTTTATTCTTTTGTGAGGGCAAAACTGTTGTGCATAAAAGTCCTACTTTTCAGAGTAAGCACTCCTTCTTCAGGGAATGCACAATTTAGTTCTGAAATAATGCAGTAGAATTAAGAAAATGTTATGTAATTTCATATCTGTATACAAATTTAAATTTTCTAAATCTCAGTTATTATTTATACTCACACTTGACATTATTTCATTATTCCTGTACTGTTGTTCATAAGTAGAACCAAGTTTTTATACTTTCACCTATAAGGTTAATATAATAACTGGGTATCATTTTTTCCCTAAAGGAACCCCAGTTATAATTCATTATTATAACCCATGGGCTATAACTGTGAACACACGCTGCATTTCCATTGCAGTGCACATGCTATAGCAGCAGCCCTTCCTTCCCTCCACACCAGCTGCAAGTCATTAGCACTGAATCTGCAACTCGGCGGTAAGTTTATTTAAAAAAAATACATAAATAAGCACTTCAGGCAACAAAAAGAATAATTTTTTTAAATAAATACTTTTGGGACACCTTTCCCTTCATCCGCTTTCCTTTACAACAGCATGGAATAAAATCACTGAAACCAGACTGGACAGTAGGTGGATTTTTTTTTTTTTATATAATTGCTGTGGTGAAAAAACGATCCCCAGCAATTATATAAAATAAAACATGGGGTGATGTGTTTAACTCAAAATTTTACACATACCCCTCAGTGTTAAATGCTTAAATAGACCCCTCGAGCTTTGCTTTTTGGGTTTATGTGGCATCCAACACCTCGAGTCGAGTGTAAAATCTTGTTAAACACACCACCCCATGCATTAGTCTATATATAATAACTGGTCAGGAATTTCTCTCAATGTACTGACCAGGTTGATATTTTCCATAACAACTGGCTGGTTGTTATGACATTTACCAGCCATGCCAATCAAGCTATGCTGCTGCCTCATTGGCCAACATTCCTTGTGTGGGCCGGCCAAACAGTCTCACAAACATGGCGGCTCCATCTCTCGCTTATGGAGCTGCAACCACAATGACCTCACACTCGCATTTGTTTTCATTTATTTTACTTATTTAGCACTACTTGATTGATCCTGCCAATTGTTTTTCCATTTCAAACTCTATCTGGCTGATCCCACCCTTCGTTCGCTTCAGAATGGCAATGCGCCGTCACACAGCACCAGCCCAATCAGGACAGCTGTCTTCAAATGTAAGTGGAAATAAGAAAACAAAGGACAAAATGTTTTAAATAAATAATGAGAGGTACAGCGTGTGTGTGTGTGTGTGTGTGTGTGTCACCCACTGACTCTGATGGTTACAGAAACTGGGCTACAGAAAAATTTCTGGCTCATTATTATAAAAAATAAAAGATGGGGAGGGTGTGCATATGAGAATTTAATGCACACCCTCATTGTGGGATGCTTTGATAAACCTCTGGGACTTCACCCTTGGGGTTTATGTAGCATCCCACAATTCGGGTGTGCATTAAATTCTTATATCACATCTTTTCCCATCCATTATTCTCTATATAATCCATTAGTCATTATACATATTTCAACATGTTTCCATGAGGCAAACAGCAGTAAACATTAGATGCTTACTCATATACATTCTTGTGTTTCAGCCATGGAAAGCAGTTTAGTTACATTTGTCTTTATACCTATTTCTGTACTCTGTAAATAAAAAGTACATTTATTGCAAGTTATAAATGTTCATTTATGAATTTCAGTGCACATACATATTAATTATTAGGCGTTTACCTTTGTTTATGTTTCTATTATTTGAATCCCTTTGTAACTGCAAAAATATGAAATACATTTTTTGTACATATTTACATCACTATTTGCTGTTGTCCTTGATACTCCATTTTATTATTTTATCAGTTACCCAAATATACAGTCCTGTCTAGATACAGAGGTGTTTTAATTCATTTATAAAATACTTTGAACAGTATTCTGGTTATGCTGTAGCAACCAGCTTCTATTGCTAGCATGTTTTTCTTGTGCTTAAACACTCTACACGTTCCTGCTACAATATATATTCAACTTTACTTGTTGCTTTAATAGTGTAATTACTTTAACAGCATTAGTTTTTTTTAAACAGATAACGTAGCCATGTACTTATTTTTTTTTTTTAAGACAAAATCTTTTGTTTAGTTCCATGGACCATAGCATCAGAGTGACTGTCTTCCTGAGGGAAGATATTCCCACTTTGCTGCCTTTATTTACTAATGCTCAGAAAGGGGAAATTGGGTGTGCACTCAGGCAAGAGAGCACATGACTGGGGTATCATGCGTTCAATGCTGCATGTGCTGGGGGCCCGACCTGCTAATTAGCAGCTCCTAGTTGCTAAGTAGCAATTACCAGGTGCTCCGCAGTGTCTTAAAGGGTAACTGTGTTTTGAAGGTTGAATGTTTACATTTTTAGGTCCCTTTTTGAACTTGGTTCCTATGCATGTGCCTTTGTTTTTAGAACCTTAAAATGTTTTAGCCCTTTAAATTAATGTCATGCATCAAATATGTTAGGGAGAACATGGGTTCCAATAAGGGATTGAGGTTTCTCTGATTTAGAAGGAGAGAAATTATTTTGTCAAGTCACAGAATTGGGGGGGGGGGGGATATTTTTAACAAACAAACTTGTTTATGGCATTGTAGGCTAACATTTATTGGCTAAACTAAGGGAGATTTGCAAACAGAGAAGAAGAGCTCGCATTATGCAGCATATTACATGAAGTGACTTATATTTTAGAAAGGTTCTTAGATTCTAGGATGTAATTCAGTACTGTCATTCAGTTCACAACATGAATCAGTGGCTTTAAATCTGTCTATATAGTAGGTTTCTCTGGAATGAAGTTCTTTCCTAAAGTCTCCCTCTCTTGGTTTGGGTTCCAATTTTTCCAGTCCAGAAAATCTCAAATATGGTAACTGGTAGTTCTGCTCTAGAAAATGACTTGCTACTGGTGATGTCATGTCACATCACATCTACTTATGTTGCTTTTAAGCTCTCCAACTCTTGTTTTGAGCATTCTTTGAGTCATAACTATATACACCTGGTCACATGGACATTTCAAAATATAAATTAAGCCTGTCAACTGGCAGTTAATAAACTGTTTTATTTCTATGTTCTCATCCCTGGATGTGTTCCTAACCTTTTTAAGTTAATATTTATTGTCACAGTGGGTGCAGTACCCACACTGGTAATTGCCCCTAAAGTCCTGACTGGACAAGAAGTGTGCAGGTCTTTTTTCTGATATTCTGTGTTCTGTACTGTATGTGTAATTTTGTCTCCTATTGTTTTGTTTCTTTTGGCAACAACCACGGGTCCATCCCAAAATATTTGTAGACCCATATTGGTTGTCTGCAACACATCCCAGTGTTTATGTATTATTTTCTTGATTTTAAAGAACAAATCAGTTTATTAAGTAGAAAATTGCACTTTGTTGTCTTTTTTATCTATTTGTGCTGTATTGCTGCTCTAAAGGAGTGCTGTCCTATCCTTCTCGTCTTCTGTTCTTTGTTTTGCTAGTTCTAACTTGCCATAGTCATAGCCCCTTTCCACAAACTTGTTAGAAAAGGTAAGCGAAGTGGCCAAAATCCACTCAGTGAAGCAATTAATGAATTAAGGTGGAATCTGCGAAGTAATCTACAACACGGAGTGGAGTACTTCATGTCATAATGAGGAACTCAAAGTCCATGAGGAACAATGACTTTGCATTACTCCATCTTCCCCCAACTACTTCTGCACCAATTTTAATGCAAAGTACATAGAAATCAATGTACTTTGCATCACTTTGCCATGTTGGTGAGCTCCAAGGCTAATTTTGCAGTGTTTCATGGGATTGCAGGTCACATGGGCTTTAGATTGTTCTGCACAGCATCAGTTCTGTGTAGCGTGTGTAATGGAAGCTGAAGACAGTTTGCTCTCAGAGCTCTGAGATTCAAACCCTCTAAAAGCCGTTCAAAAAGCCTTCTTGAGCCTTATTTTTTTTTGCTCAAAATTTAGTACATCGATTTTAGGAAACCCTCCTGTGCTTATATCATCGAGTGTTTATTGTTTTTGTGTGGATTTTCAATGTTAATTTGGAACATTCAGTCTGTGTAGTGACAGACACTTGAAGTGTGCTTGGGGAAGGGGCATATTTGTGATGGAGGGAGGTACTGTAAATAAATCGGAAGAAAGGCAGTCTTTCTGTTTTGGTTATATTTTTCTTGTATAACTGTGTTAATGTACACACAGTAATATTTTCTGTAATTTTTGACATTTTTTTGCTGATTGTATGGTGCAGCAGCGCATAATTTCAGTTTGTTTAAAATATGTGGTTATATTACTGAAGTTTTCAATTTGCTGCACATTACCTCACCTGTAGTGTGTGTGTGTGTGAGTGATGGTGTGACATGTGCCATTAAATCAGACACATTGTATTGTGCCACACAGTAATTGCAGCACTATGAACCTGCTATCCATCTGCGTTATTTTGTACTGCTTTGTGGTATCTTGGTAGTGGACTGTTACTGCAGTTCGCTGCCCCCTCCAACTGGCAAGATGTATTATTTTCCAGATTTGGATTTGTGACTTGTGAGCACTTGTTAAGGTGTCGTGCCTTTGCATCTGCATCTCCTGAGTGTACAGCACAATCTTAATCTGTCTGTGTGTTTGCATCTCTTTAGAGTCCAATCTCCATCTGTAACTCAAGTCACAGTTGTTTGGCTTCTCTTCAGAGTACTGGTGTTGCATACCTCGTGGTGAATACTGTACTCATTAATGTGCATTTTTAAGTCAGGGTGATCATCACGAGTCAGTCATTATACAAATCGCACTCTTCATCTTTACGGTCACGATTCACGAATTACAAAACTTTAAGTTTTTGGGTTGTAAGTTGCATGTAAGCCTGATTTGAGTATCTTGGCTTGAGCACTGTAGTCAGACTCATTGATATGAGTTTTCAAGTCAGGAAGTTTGGAGTGGTACAGGTCAGGGAAGTACAGCTGTAGGTATCTGCGTACAGTTTATTAGTCATGTCACACCAGTCACTCATCATGACTCCAAAACAAATCACGTTCTTCATCTTCACGGTTACGATTCATGAATCACAAATTACAAAACTTTACGATTTTGTGTTATAAGTTGCATGTAAACCTGTTTTATAGTATCTCGGCTTGACCATTGTAGTCAGACCCACTGATATGAGTTTTCAAGTCAGGGAGTTTGGGGTGGTACAGGTCAAGGAAGTACAGCCATAGGTATTTATTAGTCATGTTACACCAGTCACTCATCATGAGACAAATCATGTTCTTCACAAATTACAGCAGTTGATTTTTTTTCAGTTCTGATGATACACTGAAGACCTGTAAAGATGACCAAAACATTAATGAATCTTTTTAAACTTTATTTTAAATAATGCCCAGCCACCCGAAAAACAACTTACCTTCACTGGCTTGACAGTATTCCAATGAAAAATTCCTTATCAAGCCAAGCAATGAGCACCCCAAGTTTGACTATATGGCCTGATATGCAAAAAAAATCAATGATTACAAGTATACATATATATAGATATATATATATATATAAACATTTAAGGTCAGGTTCTGTGGAAAACCATGATAGTGCCAGGTATATTAGGAGAAGGGGAACATTGTTTAACCAGTAGTACCACACTAAGCCAAAGCTTGTTTCCAGATGTGACCTGGGAGCACTAGGAAGTTAAGTGACTTGCTTAGGATCACACAGTATCTACCTAGGCAGCTGTGGAATTCAAACCCAGGTCTCCAGATCTGTAACTCAGAGCCCTAACCCACTGCGCTATACTGCCTCTAACTTAACTTAACTTAACTTAACTTAACTTAACTTAACTTAACTTACCAACGGTAGTATTAGTGTACACACAGAGGGCATCCTTTCTGTTGTGGTCAGTGCAGCAGACTTTGGGTAACCAACAGCATTATCACATAATCATGGACAGTTAACTCAATGGTCGGGTCATCCTTCTAGCACATCATTTGGCAAGACACTATGCATCAGCCCAGTCAGGTCAAGAAGCATTACATGAAATTCCAACAGCAGCAGGTGACATAGTTCTTATTGGAGCGTGTGCATGAATGATGGAGTGTGGCATGAATTAATAAAGACTTTTCATTCCATTTTATGCTCTTATTTCTATTCATCTGGAGTTTTCTGGGCATAAGACAGCAGCATTTTGTGGGTGCACATTAATTCTGTGGACTGGGTGGGTGCACTACATGCATGACTGAGTGTGGCATGAATTAATGGAGACTTTTCATTCCATTTTAGGCTCTCATTTCTATTCATCTGGAGTCGGGAATTTTCTGGACAAAAGACAGCAACATTTTAGGGGTGCATATTAATTCTGGGGATTGGGTGGGTGCATTGCACGCATGACTGAGTGCATCATGAATTAATGGAGACTTTTCATTCCATTTTATGCTCTCATTTCTATTCATCTGGAATCATGAATTTTCTGTACAAAAGATTGCAGCATTTTGGGGGTGCACATTAATTCTGGTGCCTGAGTGGGTGCACTGCACACATGACTGACTGTGGCATGACTTAATGGAGACTTTTGATTCCATTTTATGCTCTCATTTCTCTTCGTCTGGAGTCTGGCATTTTCTGGACATAAAACAGTATCCCAAGATTTTTACTAACATTGGTGAAAATCATTCTACATAAAATAAGCTAAACAAATGGTGTTCTTCCCTTTCTTGTTACATTCCAACTTAATAATCTCTGTTTCCAAAAATACATTATTTTAGTGGTCTCAGTAATGATTTATTTCTATCTTGATGTGTGCATGTGTGGAAAAGCAGGAGTGAGCAGTGTAATAATCTGCCAAACAGCTTGTGTGCAGTGCACTGTCAGTTGCACACACTGCCCAGCACCCTGAATACATATATGATAGCTGACTTGTTCCACTGTTGATGGTATAACAAATAAAGAATATATATCATATGTTTTATTTGCATCATCATGAACAGCAGACCAAGTCATATAATATGTTTTTAGGGGGCTCGGTGGACAGTGTGCACCTGATAGTACACACATGCTGTTTAGCAGATCATTGCACTGCTCACTCCTGCTTTTCAACAAACAAACCACAACAAAAATGAACCATTGCTCAGGCACCAAAAATATTTCATAATAAACAGACATTATTAAGTAGGAATATAACAGGTCCAGTAGCATGCTGTGCTAACACTGGGGCTGGGTGCTGGTGGAGAGCAGCTAGCTGCAAAAGTGCCAGACTAATCCAGAAACCCACCACTCCAGATGAATAAATGCAAAGAAAAAATGTTCACTGCTACTGCAAATTTATTTGTTTTATTTTTTTTTGTTTATACCTTCTTGCCTTCTGTCATACCTGGTCTGCTCCCATATTCTGGTAACCTTCCTCAGGAATCATACCACTGTCCAAACATCTGCACTCCATTGGGATCACGCCTCAGTCCCCTGTGGCTTACCCACCACACTTCCTACTGAGCCCCCTGAAAACATATTATATGACTTGGTCTGCTGTTCATGATGATAGAAATAAAATATACATTATATATTCTTTATACTATCAACAGTGGAACAAGTCAGCTACATATATGTTTTCAGGGGGCTGGGCAATGTGTGCACCTAACAGTGCATTGTACACATGCTGTTTAGCAGATTACTGCACTGCTCACTCCTGCTTTTCAACAAGCAAACCACCATGACAGAAAGAAAACATTACTGAGGCACCAAAAACATTTCATGATAAACAGACATTATGAAGTAGGAATATAACAGGGCTGCCAGAAGCAAGCTGCACTAACACTGTGGACGGGTGTTGGTACAGAGTAGCTAACTCCAAAAGTGCAAGTCAAACCCAGAAACCCAGCACTCTAGATGAATACATGCCAAGAAAAAATTTTCAATGCTAGTGCAAATTTATTGATGGCAAAACAAGCCACACACAAATGATCCCTGTGCTTTGGTGCTTAGGCATACATTAGGGGGCACACTAATGAAGGCTTTGTTACATGAGGTCCCTGCACCCTTATTGGTACCCTCAGAGGTACACTGTAGACAGCTAGCACTTAGGTGTATGTTATACTAACATATAGGGCATAGAGCAGCTACTGTATAAGAGTAGATGTCAGGATATGTATGCATATTATTACTATACACTTTGCTTTCTAATACATATATGTATTTCTTGCTTATAAGATGTTAGGACAACTGTGTCCTTGTAATGATGATGACATATAAGTCAGCATTGCCATCTTTTGGTGATTTGTACTATTACACTGATATATGTACAACTAAGCCTCCTTTGTCTTTACAAAGTGATGACTACTGCAAAATTGTATAATGTTATCTTGGACTCTGAAGCCACCTCTAATTTAGCCAATAGGGCTCATCTCTGTAACTAGAAATGTCTCTATCTTATGGTAACCATAGTAATTATCATAGGTATATAATGTAAGACATTACATCTTCTACCTCGGAGACCCCAAGAGACACAGAGAATCCTTGAGGTATAGGGAAGGCTTAGCATTGGCTCCCAGTTCGTATTTGGTAAGAACTACTTAGGGCAACTGTGATTTATCCTTTTAGTGGTACTAAACAAGTTTATTACTCTTATTCAATGTGTCTGTGATTTCTTGCATTCCCATTATTGCCAAGAACCTGAGAGTGAGGTTTAGACCTCCTGACAAATGGTGGCCACGTGCAGGCAATATTTAGTGTTTGCAAAGTTTCACTTGTTGCTTCAAACTATTCCTTTCCCAATGGGGACTGTAGGTGTGCAATCCTGCATCACCTCTCTCGTTCTATGACCACTTTGTAACAACTGCAAAGTCTGGCTGCTTTCTGGGTGTGATCAAAGCCGACTTGACCCACTCCACAGCAGTTTTGAATTGCAAGCTTAGAAGTGCACAGTAGCCTGACTGTGAATTAAGTGCTCCTGTTGTGGATTGATACACAGCATGGCACCTTTTTCACAGTTTGATTTTTCATTCCCTCCCACACAATGGCCACTGTATCAAAAATCTGTGCAGAACTGAGACTCAATGTCTCAAACTTTCTTGCCTCTCATGGAGGATGGGCTGACTCCACGTGGGATGCAAGTTAATCTGAAAACCCTGTACTGGGGATTTCAACTCAGTACTCAGAGATGAGACAAACAGCCAAAAAAGCGAGAATCTAAAGGGCTGTTGGTTGCGGTTCTCTATGCTGCTCTGGATGCCTCCAAAATGAGGTTTTGAACCCTTGAACTGCAAATCTCTTCTCTTAAGCAGGAGGTGGGTTTTCAGAAAACAGAATGTGTGAGACGTGAGCAGGATTTGGAATCTGAACTCTGAACTTTGTGAAATGAACAGGATTCCCTTTTGCATCATTCCACCCAGGCAGGAGTGCAAGAGCTTTGCATGTTGAAGCAGGAGTGTGAAAGTTTGAGATGAGATAAGAGTCAGACTTTGCAAATGAATGACTTATTACGTAGAATGAATGAGCAATTGAATGAGGAATTGGGAGAGGTACAGGACAAGATAAACCAGGAACATAATAACTTAGAAGTGGCTACTAGGGACAGTTGTGAATTGAGCGCTGCATATAGAGGGTTGCAAAAACAGGTGCTGGATGAAGTAGACACGAATGTTGCAAATGTGAATCATGCTGAATGTGAATCCAAAATGGTGAAATTGCGCCATCAACGAGAGGTTCTGTCTGGACATGTTAAGGTGATGGAAGGTGTAGCCCCTGCAATAACCATGTCATCTTAAGGGGAGATGACTGATGATGATATCTCACAATACAATGCCCAGTCACACCCCTACTATGGCCCAGAGTCCCCGCCCCGCCATCCACAACATGGCAGACACCAGTCACATCCAACCCATATCATGTGTCACTGACGTCATGACGCACATCAGGGTGATGCCAACATGGTGACCCCCATGATGGGGGGAAGTAGGCCAAAGCCTAGTCCTGAAAGCTCTACCAGTGGCCATTATTAATGCGGAAGACAGGCAGGAGATAGAAACGATGATTGAACATGCGATAGGCAATGTACCTATCTCTGAGAGAAACAAACGGGTCCTTAAAACCCAAATTAGGCAGCTTCTGCATGAAAATGGCACTCAGGAGGGCACGGTTCATACCGCAGCTGAGGCCGCAGCTCAGGCAGCCTCGGATGGTACCCAGGGCAACCTACATCTGCCTGATCAGCCCAATAATCCCCTACAAATAGCCTACTCTGTACAGCAAATAGCTGACAGTATTAGTTGGATAAGCCCATCCGACAACCTCAGCTGTCACTTGGAAAAGGTGCGTACTAAATGTGAAATGCTTAGTCACGCCGTAGACTACCAGATCCAGATCCTATGCCAGACCATTGATCCTGGACTGTGGGCTAAACTCCCTGATGCTGTCCGCCAAGATGGCCATGCCACCTTTGACAAGGTTGCAGCTTAACTCATTTCTGCACACAGCCCAGGTGTGGTAGGAGTGATGCTTGCTTATCCTGTGGAACAGAATGCAAAAGAAAGTCCAGTGACTTATCACCAGAGACTCTGGATGGCCTACTGAGCAGGGAAGCACCTTGTACAGGAAGCTGTAGCTGTAGACCTTTTTGACTATAAGACCCTGTTCCTTAGGAACATGATCCCTGCAGTGAGAGGAAAGGTAGAGCCAACCACCTATCCCACCAAGAAGAGGTTTGCCAACATTCTTCAGAAAGCAGAGAGAGTTTATCAGCTCTACATCTGTGATCTGGGCTCTGGTTCCAAAAAGGTAGCTGACGTGGCGACTACCCCGGAGACCACGACGCACTGCATGGTGGAAGAGCAGGCCCACGAGAAACTGCCCCTCCCCGCAAACAACTAACACCCCTAGCAGGCTCAACAACCACAACAGCAGCATCAACAACAGCAATGGGTTGGGAACTGGAATTACCATAAGAATAAGAAGTACCATAAGAAAAACAAGGGTAAACAACAAAGACCAGGCCCTTCATATAGGGAGATAGCTGAAGAGAATCAGAATTTCTGAGAACTTCTGGGGCAGGTGCACTCCGTAGCGGATGCTGTTCCCACTCAGGCCCTTGCAACCATACAACCAGGAGCACAGGCCTCAACAGGCCATGGAGATACTGGAAGTACAGGCCCTCAGACCCATGCAGGACTGAACCCAGAAGTGGCTCCCTATATAGCATCAGTGCAGCATGGTGAGGTGGTTCAAAGGAGCCAGGCCCAATCCCTCCTTGCTTCTGTGGGTACAGATTGACAATTACAGGCTCCAGTCCATATTGTAAACAAGCTGGTCTTGGATGCAAACTTAAGGTCCTGTACTGAGGCAGAGGTCAGGGGCTGCCTATTGACAGTACTACTGGATACAGGTGCGGCTGTGTCTGTATTACAAGGTGAACACCCAGAGACTTCCCTATGGTCCACCAGATGGAGGACCAACATGTCAGGAGTAAATGGAACTAGGTTGCCTGCATACCGTTCTCTTCCACTACCTGTAGAGTTGGGACACTTGAAGGCCTATCACACCTTCCAGCTAATGGTATTGCATGACCATCCTAGCATAATCAGAATTGACTTTCTAGCACCATATGGCTGTGTGGTGGATCTAGCCAACATTTTATTTTATTTTTTATTTTATTGAAATCTAGGATTACAAATACCTTTGAGTAGGAACTGCTCATTTACAAAGGTTCCAAGTCGAAGGAATGGGGGGTATACATACATACAAAGTTTGACATAATAATACATATTTACACAATAAAAAGGAGAAAGAGACTGAGGCTTAGGAAATTCTAGTAGTTCAAAATGTGCCAAATGTTAGGTAGCATGACATACCAGCCAAGGGCAATCTTAGAAATAAGCACTGCAGGTGGGGGAGTATGCAGGCAGGAAGGCCGTTGTCAGAGGGTAGAGGGTGAGGGTAAGAGCTCTAAAGAGGAAGGAAGGGAGGGATAAAAGTCAGGAAATGCCTGGGGGGAGGAAAGGGAGAGGGGCAAGGGGGTGGACAGGTGAGGAAGGTAGAAGGGGAGCAAGGTGGGGAGAGGTTGCTGTCAAGACTGAAGTGGAGGGCTATGAACGGTGGGCCCCTGATTAGGTGAGGCAGTCACAATGACTAGTTGAAATGCCATGAAGTCGGTGTTGTCTCTTAAAAGGGCCAAAAGCAGCAGCAGTAAGAGTTTTTTTTTGGAGAGTATTGTACCAATGTGGTGCTCTGTGGGCAAAGGCCCTCTGGCTCATGGTAGTCCGGCATCTGGGGACAAGGAAGGTTAGTTGTTGTGAACTTCTAGTTCACTAGGTGCTGTGGTGGTCAATGAGGAGCTTTTCAATGACCGGGGGCATGACCCCGAGGAGGATTTTTTTGGCTAAAAGGCAGGTTTGGTACTGTATCTGGCTGATACAGATTCAGGGTCAATATACCATCATGATTCCTGATTCACATGTGGTGGCAACCATATCTGTCAATAATAAAACAGTACAACGTCATAGATCTGTTCAAGAACCATGAGCTTTTCCCAAAGCTCCTCCCTGGTCTACAAAGGCATTTGGAGGCATTTGCCACCAATAAGCATGACTGTGGCAGAATGCACACTGCCATAGAAGTGACAGGCCCAGCACATGAGAGGCAAAGGCAATATCCTTTTCCACCAGAGGCCTTGCCCTCTCTTAGGGAAACAATAAAATCACTCCTCAAACAAGGTGTAATCAGGACATGTGTCTCTACCACCAACTCCCCAGTGTGGCCTGTGGAAAAACCCACAGGTGCCTGGAGACTTACTATTGATTACAGGAGGCTGAATCAGGTCACCCCCAGTTGTGCTCCAACTGTGGCATCAGCACCTGATGTGCTGCGAATCTTGACCCCTGACCATAAATGGTTCAGTGCGTTGGACATCTCCAATGGTTTCTGGTCATTGCCATTGGCCCCCAAAAGTTATATAAGTTTGCTTTCACCTTTGAAAGTAGACAGTATTCATGGACCTGCTTACCACAGGGATTCCATAACAGCCCATCCCTGTTCTATCTACACATGATGGACATCCTTGAGGGTTTCTCTACTCCCCAGTGTCTCTTGCAGTATGTGGATGACCTGTTGTTGGCAACAGCCATGCAGGAACAACACTTGGATCTCTTGGATGAACTATTGACCCTCATTCAGAGAGCAGGCCTCATATGTAACCCAGCAAAAGCACAACTATGTCAGAAAGAGGTACTCTTTCTGGGCCTGAGAATAACTGATCAAGGCCAAAGCCCTACCTGGAAGAAGATGCAAGGACTACAAGATCTGCCATTACCCACCAGTGTGGCCACTCTTAGGAGATTTCTAGGTATGGTAAACTATTCCAGAGATTTTATTTGTGATTTTGCCCAGAAGGCTGCTTCTCTGTATGAATTACTGAAAAAGGACATTCTCTGGAATTGGGGTCCCATTCACACCCAGGCTGTGATGTCACTGAAACAGGCCTTGGCCTGAGCTCCAGCTCTAGTCAACCCAAATCCAGCCTTGCCATTCCATCTGGAATGCGCCACCTCTGACATAGCTATGTCAGCAGTGTTGGCCCAGAAGGTTCATGGCACTTTGAGACCCATTGCATATGCATCATAACTCTTGACCCCAGTGGAACAGAAGTACAGCCTTTGTGAAAGGAACCTTCTAGCTACCAACTGTGCTGTCAAGCACTTCTTGTATATCATTGGGTACTCTCCATTGAGTATCAACACAAACCACATCCCAACTACCTTTCTGCTATCAGACAGAGTGAAGGATGGGTCAGTCTCTAATACCAGGCTGACACACTGGTCACTCCTTCTCTGAGACAGAGATGTCCAGGTCCACCCAACCAAAATACCATCCATGCTGGTGCATGGTCTCCTTTTCCAAGGAGAACGCCATGACTGTACATTGCAACCACCTGATCTTCCAGATCCAGGTCCTTTCCTCCCTGCCATACCACAAATACTTGACAGCACCTCGTTGTGTCATATCTTTACAGATGGCTCAACTTCCTATTACCAGGGAGAAAAAATTGCAGGGGTGGGTATTCTGGTGACTTATTCTTATGGTAACACTGTTAAAATTTCTAAGCATTGCAGTGTGGCATCATCGCAATATGCTGAGATGGCAGCAGTGGCCTGTGCCCTCGAGTTCATTCAGCATGGGACCGAGGATACCATCATCTTTACAGACTATAATTGGGTTTGTTGTTCTCTTACAGAATTTCTCCCTTTCTGGCAGAACTCCTTTCTCTCCTATGATGGCAGTCCAGTGAAACACAAAGAACTCGTAATATACATACATTCAGTGGCACAGAGGTTTGCACACAAACTCTATGTACACAAGGTTAAAGCTCACTCCATACATAACCCCTATCATGCCTTCAATGACACTGTGGACACCCTTGCCAAGGAAGAGGCCTGAGGGAGGGACACCTGGATGATGAATCATCCAGAATCCAAGGTGGCTATATACATTGCAGCAGTTAAAAAGAAGCCCAAACTCTTTTCCCCCCTTGGACCTGTCAGCCACCCAGTATGCCGACTATGAACTCAAAGATGTGTTCAGATTCCTAGACAAGAGCACCGAACAAAATTTACCTACCCACAACCCATACCAGAAGCATGAAGGTAAGTTACACTTGTCCCCAAATGACAAGCTCATCTGGTATCAGCCAGATGATACCCCCACCAAATTGTGGGTGGTTCCCAGACACCTCAGGTCCATATTTTTGCACCAAGTGCATGACATCCCTACTGGTGGACACCAGGGAGTAGAAAACACCCTCCAAAGACTCAAAACCACCTCCTGGTGGCCTGGTGTCACCAAGGATGTCAGACAGTACATAGATAATTGCCTTGTTTATGTGTAAAACAATCATATCCCCACCAAACCAAATGCCAAACTATTACCACAAAGGCACTCTGGCTCTTGGCATGCCATACAGATTGATTTTATTGGCCCATTGACCAATACCAGTAGGAATAATAAGTATGCCCTTGTGGTAACTGATCTTTTCTCTAAGTGGGTGGAAGCTTTCCCCACTAAGACAAGTACTGCTAAAACCACTCCCAAAATCCTGGTGGAACAGATCTTTTCCAGGTGGGTCCTACCTATCAAGGTAAACTCTGATAAAGGAACCAGTTTTACTGCTGAGTTGATGAAAGAAGCACTTGAACTCCTTGGAGTTCACCAGAAATCCCACATACCTTACCACCCACGAACTTCAGGTGAAGTAGAAAAAGCCAACAGATGGATTAAGCAAATGCTTTCCGAATTCATTGGGGACAATCCCAAGACATGGGATTCCCTATTACTGTTACTCCTTATGGCAATCAGGGGCACACCCTCAGCCACCACCCATTTGACACCATTTGAGGTGATGACTGGCAGACAGATGAGATTACCTGAACACTTGTTGTTTTACCTGCATACCCCCACAGCAGACCGTGTGTCTGCAGACCAATATGTGGAAAAACTCAGACAAGACCTCATACTAACTGAATGGGCAAGGCTCAGCAACAGTCCAAAATACAGTTTGATAAACATGCACAAGAAGTGGATTGGCAAGTTGGAGATCAGGTAATGGTTCTAAGATTTGCACATCCCACACACTCCTTCTTCAGTAAGTGAGAAGGCCCCTACCCCATTGTCAACAAGCTCAGTCCAACAGTCTGTCAGGTTAGACTAATGCACAAAAACAAACTGACTGACAAATGGTTGCATGCAAACCAGCTGAAACTGTATAAAGGAGTACAATTACTTTTCCTCACCCCATTGGGCAGAATAGTACTAACCTACTAATATTTGGTTTTCCATTTCAGGTACTCTGAAAAGATGGCTATCTTGTTCCACTTTCTTCTCATCTCAGGAGTCATCTCCTGCATCCAAGGCATGGTAAAGCACCTCCTTCCTCATCTTGATCCTCCAACATCTGCCCCAGAGGAAGTTTCTATCCATATACCCAACAATTTTATTACTGTCCAGGAAGGTTCTGATGTCTACCTCACTGCCTCAGTTCTTGTTCCTGATAAATCTACCCTACAAATTGAGTGGCAAACCATGTTGCAAGGACAAATTCTCCTTGTGGCCAAGCTGTCCAAGGGAACTTTCCATGGCTGGCCCAATGCAAAATTAGCCCCTAATGGTTCACCGTCCTTGTTCCAAACTGCTCTCAGACATTCTGGTTTATACAGTATCACCACCTTGATTGATCCCTCATATTGTAGTACCTTGTCTAAAGTCTGTGCCAGGAAATTCTGTGCTGTACACAACATGGCCTCTGCTGCTATGTTTCTTTCTGTGTTACCCCCGACTGATAAACAGCTTTTGGAGTGTCCAAAACATACCCCTGGTCCCTGTACTGGCCTAACAGCTACTGCCTTACCTGGTACACTTATTAATAACTTACAATTTATGCATATACCTGTTTTGTTCAATTTAACTTGCTGGAATATGAAAGAATTTGGTATGTGTCATACTACTAACACTTCATCATTTCACAATACTTTATTGCTTGATAGTTTAGCAGTTTTTCAGATTCATACTCAAGACCCTATTGCTGGGGTACACACCACTGAGCATAGAGGCAATTTCAGGAGGAAATCTAATCCTGATGATCAAAGTCATAAACATAATACCCGTGAGGTTGACAGCTCTGATATCACAGGTGCCACAGGCACCATCACAGGTCTCTTTGGTACAGCTATGTCTATTTGGAATAAGGCTGACATTGCTGCTATCAAATCACATTCGGCAAAATTCCAAACTGGTTTGGTAAATAATATAATATCCCCATTATTGCATGGTGTGGATGGCCTTAATCAGGAAGAAATATACACTGTATACGATATGCATGACATTGTTAAGGCATTTAAAGATTCTAAAGATAAGATTAACACTCTAATTGCACAAAATAACAAAGAAGCAGATAGACAATACATTGTCCGTGAAATCTTGTGCTCAGCCTATGGCTCATATATTATCACTACCATACATTGTCAGTGAAATCTTGTGCTCAGCCTATGGCTCATATATTATCACTACCATCAATAATCTTTTCTGTGATCTAGAATCTAGAAAGATCCCTGATATCATTCATGATAGACGTATCTTTAAATGGTATTGTCCATGGTGTAAAACTCCTACCTGTATTGCAATGTGTATGCAAACAACTGTAACCATTCCACTTTCCACAGCTAGGAACTTGGGTTTTGTGACCAGGCACCCTAACACTGGTCCATGTTTTACTTCTAAGAAATGTTCTATTAAGCATACAATGTTTGTTTCTTTTACTGTCTCTTTACCATGTTTTGATCCCACTACAGCTCTATTTGACAAACTTGTAACCGTACATTCAGTTGGACACCTCAATGAATATATCTACAGAGAACTCCTCTAATTGCCTCCTCTACTGGTCTTCCATCCTTTCCTGGATGCCTGGGTCACCCCGCACACAGATTGCTGTGCGAAGAAGCACTACATTTACTTGTGTCGATGTGATGTATTTGATGTTATTAAATCTGTATGTGGTTATTCTCCCTCCTTTCCTATGGACAATGACATCAGCACTAATGGCACAGACCTTTTGGACTCAACATTGGCTCCAGACAAGCTTTACCAATCTTATCGAGAGGAGGCTCATCGTCTGTCAACACGGATTTTGAAGACTACCTAAACCTGTCCGGTACAGTTGCAAAAGTGGGGACTTCCCACTGTTAAAATGCAATATAATTCTGATAGGGAGTACTGTGTTGTGACTAATATAAAATCTTATGTATATGGAACTCAAATGTGTTACTGATAACCCTAATTTTTGCTTTGTCCCTCATCAAAAAGCAGTTATTGGACATACTGTTATAACACCAGTCCCTCTTATGGACGCTGATATCATTGATGGTAACCCTGATTATTTGCTCACCCTATCTGAGTATTTACTGTATTTTAATGTACACATTGACCCTCTTACTCTGACATTAAAATCACTTTTACAGAGGAAAGATACTCATTTCATCCACATCAGCAATAATATCACTAAAGCTAACGAATCTGTCCTTGCACTTATTAATGATGGTGACCTGAACAGAGCATTAACTAGCAGTTGATTAGAAATTACATTTAAAGGTTTTGTTTTTATACAAGCATTTTTGATATTCTTTCTTATTATTATGCTTTGCTGCCTAGGGCACACACTGCGTCAACTCTGTGAGCAGCTGGAGTTCCTTTACAAGGCTCGCACGTCGGGTTTATAAATGACACCTGCTTTCTCTCTACATCCCTCCTTCTGCTGTGTTGCCCTGAGAGGCAACATGGAGGGGAATGTTACACAAGGTCCCTGCAACCTTATTGGTACACCGTAGACAGCTAGCACTTAGGTATATGTTATACTAAGATATAGGGCATTGGGCATCCAGCGTATAAGAGTGGATGTCAGGATATGTATGCATACTATTGTTATACACTTTGGTTTCTAATACGTATATGTATTTCTTGCTTATAAGATGTTAGGACAACTGTATCCTTGTAATGATGATGATATATAACTCGGCATTGCCATATTTTGATGATTTGTACTATTACACTGATATATGTACAACTAAGCCTCCTTTGTCTTTACAAAGTGATGACTACTACAAAATTGTATAATGTCATCTTGGACTGTGGAGTCACCTCTAATTTAGCCAATAGGGCTCATTTCTGTAACTAGAAATATTTATATCTTATGGTAACCATAGTAATTATCATAAGTATATAACGTAAGACATTACGCCTTCTACCTTGGAGACCCCAAGAGACATGGAGAATCCTCAAGGTATAGAGAATGCTTAGCATTGGCTCCCAATTCGTATTTGGTAATAACTACTTAGGGCAACTGTGATTTATCCTTTTGGTAGTAATAAACAAGTTTATTACTCTTATGCAATGTGTCTGTGATTCCTTACATTCCCATTATTGACAAGAACCTGAGAGTGAGGTTTAGACCTCCTGACAGCTTAACCACCAAAGTGCAAGGGTCATTAGTGTGCCTTGTTTTGCCAAAAATACATTTGCACTAGCAGTGAACATATTTTATTGCCATTTATAAGTCTGAAGTGATGGCTTTCTGGTTTTATTAAGTAGGACTATAATGAGGGCAAGGACACCACTTTTTTACTTTATTTTATTTCAGCTGTTTTGGGGCATGGTTCTCACCCTTTTTGGTAGGTAAACAAGGTTGTAAAAGAAAGACGGAACACACACTTAACATTATTATACACATACCGGTGCACAATGGAGGATGGAGACTAACAACAACAAAAATGGATAGTGACCTGTGTTAGATGACCTAAAGGTATGCAAGAGAAATGCAAGAAGGAAGTAAGGAGGGCCGGGGGACAGGGTATACTGGGATGCATTGGGAGCCATCACATTAAAATGAAGTAAAAAAATGGCTGTACAAAGGAGGGGAACTAAAATGTTGAAGGGTCTGCACCAGAATGAAGCCAGACGAAGATACCCTAAAGGACATTACATATAAACACAGGGAAAGGGGGGCATGATAGAAACTATCAAGTACTGAAAAGTAATCATCAAGAGGGTAGCCTCATCCAGAACAAAAGATGTGCACGAAGGGACCATAATTTGAAGGCAGAGGTGGGACAGATCAGAAGCAACATCGGGAACTACTTTTTTCACACAGAGAGTGGTGGTGGGTGCAAGGACAAACTAAAACTAATAATCAGTGTTGTAATGGGACAGCAGCAATTGAAGTATCCCCATGATCTGTCTTTGATGCCCCTCAATGCAATCCAATTGCTGCTCAGCATTGTCCAGCCAGTGGTTTGCAGCATCCATCTCACTCCACAGCAGGCCCAAATCGGCCTGTGTGGCAGGCAGTTGTAGAGGGTCGCCACCATCATCAGGAAGTGCTGCAAGTTGTGGTGGTGGAGCAGCCCATTCTACTATGGCCCTCTCCCACTTCACACCACTCGCAGGTGGATACCATTCTGCCCCTCTTCCCAAGCAGGGCTAGCATGTGCATTATCTCCATGTTCTGCGATCTTGGCCTGCCACACTAGGTGGTGGTGGTTATACATGTGTATGCACTGACCCCCTGTATGAAGGTGATTTCCTCTGGGGCCACTGTGCACCTGAACACTGTACAAATTACACTTTACTACCCTGCTGTCCCCAGGCAGTGTAGTAAAAATCTCCCACACTAATGAGGTGTGGGGAGGACCAGGAAAAGGCAGGAGGGGCCCAGGTGTTGTTGGAGCTAGGGGCTGCGGCTGTACAGTTAGAGCCAGGGGTTGAGAAACCTGCTGCTGCAACTGCTGTGGCTCCTCCTCCTCCCTGACTTCCTGCTGCTGCTAAGCCACTGGCACAGGGACCATAAGAGGTGGTGCTTCCCAGGCACCAACTCCACTATCTCTTGCTTTGAGGGGGACACTCAGGATGGTGCTTCGGACCAGACGCTGCTGGCCAGCACATGTGCGCACACCCACTCAATCTCCGCCACATCTACGAAAACCACCTAGTCTCTCCCCCTCCATCCTTGGCTCTCTCTCTCTCACTCTCACAAGACACACACACAGACAGACAAAAACAATTAACAATAAACAAATACTAAACTGAATTACTGTGCAAACACAAATCCAGACAACAAATATGCAAACATAAGCACCTAATTAACAAAAAAATTAAAAGGTTTACTGTAGTTTTCCAAAAGATTTTACTCTCTGTCTAAGCAGCGCACACCCTCTTTCTCCTACTATAAGGTGAAAGTGAAACTCTCTTTCAAGAATGAATCACTTACTGCCCGCCTACCTGAAGCATGTGACCTACACTGTGTAAGCTATGTGATGCGTGTGGGCTGCCTGCGACTTCTCACTCCACCTTAAAGCAAAGCAAGGTGGAGTGAGCAATGCAAAGTCATAATTACAATGCAAAGTGGCAAACTGAGGGTTAAAAATGGGCACTTCGCACAGCGGAATGGTAATGCGAAGCGGGCACTACACGTCCACTTTGTAGGCAGAATTTAACTTTGCTGCATCTCTATTTGTTAGTCATTTTTTTCCATTTCTTTCTCACATTCATGACTTTCTGAACAGTTTTGTTTTACCCTGAGGTATCGTCCATATGGTACTGAATTAATGAGCTGTTTTAGGTGGAAGTTATCTGCTCTCAGTAGGGAGTTCTTATCAGTCGGTTTTCTACACAGTTTTGCCTGTAATTTACCTTCCTTCTTGTAGATTGTAAAATCTAAGGCTATTTCTGTTCCAGTAAAATTTCTTGTAAAGACAAGATGGTCTCTTTGATTATTTAGAAAAGTGTGAAATTCATCTAATTGTTCAATATTCCCATTCCAGACTACTATTATATCATCTACTGTATAAAGAGTTTCCATAAATTTATATGTTCTCCATAAATATTGTTCTCATTAAAGACAAATTCCCTTGGAAACCAATCCATATACAGATTTGCATATGAAGGTGCCATGGAAGAACCCATGGCAGTACTTTGTATTTGCAAATAGTATTGTGTTTCGAATTTAAACTAGTTCTGTGATATACAATGCCTGCCATTTTTAGTCAACGATCATTAGGAGATTTGTCATCCTGTCTATCCCTGTCTAATGTCTGCTTCAGTACTTTACACCCATTTATGTGGGGAATTGATGTATAAAGATCTTTAAGGTCTCAAGTGACCAACAGTGTATTTTTGAGGTCTGAGTTAGCATCATTAAGTTTTTCCAATTTATTTATAATGTCCATAGAATCTTTTATGTGAGCCTCTGTTTGCTCTACCAATGATCTTATTTGGTGGTCCACATACACTGACAGCAGTTCTAGAATTGAGTTTATTCCTGAGACTATCAGTCTTCCAGGAGGTTTTAATAGATTTTTATGTATTTTAGGGAGACCACATTTCCAGAAGGACATTGAAAAAACAGAGGCAGGTCAGAGAAAGGCAGCAAAGATGGTACATGGACTGCATCAGAAGCCCTATGAGGAAAGACTTAAGGACCTTATTATATATTCACTGGGGGAAAGAAGGTAGAGGGGAGATATGATACAGACATTCAAGTACCTTAGGGGAATAAAAAGGGTACAGGTGGAAAGCATATTTAAGAAAAAACTCTGCACAAGAACAAGGGGCATGATATGAGGCTGAAGGGTGGAAGGCTCAGGGTTAATATTAAGAAGTACTTTTTCACTGAAAGGGTGGTAGAGCAGTGGAACAGCCTTCAGCAGAAGTGGTGGGGGGTGAAAACAATATGGGGGTTCAAGAGTGCATGGTACAGACATAAGGATACCCTGGAGATGTGCAGAGCAGGAGAGCCGCAGATCAAATAAGATCTGAGGCTGCAGCAGTGAATAGTGAAATCTGCAGACTAGGTGGGCTGTATGTTCCTTATCTGCCCACAGAGTCTGTGTTATTTGTCCCTTTTACCCTCTGTTTCTATCTCCCACTCTGTCGCCACCAGTTTGCACCACTTCACACACTTCTCTCCTCCACTCTGCTTAGCAGCATTCCTTCAGTACTTCTTTCAACTTTGTTAGCACTTAGTTTTGACAAAGTTCCATTTATTGTATTGCACTCTTGTCTGTTGATTCATTGTATAATTTGTTCCTTGTAGCAACTGTAACATTTCTGTACACTACAATGCTGTATTTTTTGTTGATACTTCCCCAGTGTTGTTTTGATCCTCCTGTGTTTACATTGTATGTCCCTTTGACATGGAACCTTTGTAAAAGAACTCCTAGTTCAAAGGTATTTGTAATCCTAGTTGTGAATTAAATAAATTAATAAATAATCCAAGCTGGATAAATAGGGAGGTAAGGGAGAGTGTGAGGGAAAAAAGGCTGCATTTAGAACCTATAAAAGATCCAACAGAGAAGAGGAAAGGGAAGAATATGTAAGGAAATCCAGGGAAGTGTGTAGAACAGCAAGGGCAGCAAAGGTATCAGGAGAACTGAGGCTAGAACTGGGGATCAGAGAAGGTGAAAAGGATGTCTTCTGATATGTAAGAGAGAAGAGGAAGAGTAAGGATCAGATTGTTAAGATTAAGAAAGTCGGTGGTTGAGTAGAGAAGGGGATGAGCAAGCAGAAGTACTCAAAGAGTACTACTGTTCAGTATTCACCAGAGAGAGATATGAGTCCATACTATACAGGAAGAGTGGGGTAGGAGTTGGGGGGAGGAGACCATAGATTAGGAAAACACAGAGGGAAGGTTGTTGAAGAGCCTTAATGCCCTAAGGGTACATAAGGCACCTGGGCCAGATGGGGTCCATCCTACAGTGTTGAGAAAGTTGGCAGAAGTATTCACGGGGCCATTGGAGGACCTGTTCAACACCTCTCTGGAAACAGGGTGCATGTCCAGGGATTGGAGGATGATGCATGTGGTGCATTTCCATAAGAGTGGCTCCAAGGATGAATCAGGGAACTATAGACCAGTGAGCCTAACCACAATTGTGGGGAAGCTGATGGAGGCTATCCTCAAGGAGGGGCTGGAAAAATTTCTGGAGGATAATGGTCTCCAGGAAGCAAACAGCAAGAGTTTTTGTTAGGTAGATCCTGCCAGATGAACCTGGTTGACTTTTTCAACCCGGTGATATGGGCACTGGATAAGGGTCACACTGTGGAGGCCTTTGATTTGGTGCCTTGCAGAAGGCTGATCAGCAAGTTGAGCAGTCTGGGAGTAAACTGGTTAGATGGGTAGGGAACTGGTTACAGGATAGACAGCAGAAAGTAGTAGTGGGAGATGAGGTATCGTAGCCCACGGCAGTAACATGCGGGGTCCTACAGGGCTCAGTGCTGGGACCAGTGCTGTTTAATATTTTCATTGCTGACATCACAGTAGGGATAAGGAGTATGATCAGTCTCTTTGCAGATGACACCAATATCTATGTGGAGGTGGATCAAGGGGATGGCAGTAAAGTACTGCAGGAGGATATGGCAAAACTGGAAGAAAAGTCACACGCATGGCAGCTTGGATTCAACACCAAGAAGTGCAAAGTGATGGACTTGGCAGCCATGAACCCTGCACAAAGTTACTGGTTTGGTGGGTGCATTTATCCATGTCAACAGAGGAGAAGGATCTGTGTGTACTGGTAACTGGGGAAATGAACCACTCAACCCAGTGCAGGAAGGCAGCAGAGAAGGCCAACAGGATGTTGGGGTGCATCACAAAGGGAATTACATCTAGGTGAGGAAAAGTCATCCTGCCCTTGTACAGGTCCCTGGTGAGGCCGCACTTGGAGTACTGTGTGCAATACTGGTGCTTCTACTTAAAAAGAGACATCAAGCTACTGGAGGGGGTGCAGTGCAGGGCAACAAAAATGATCCTAGGGTTGGGAAATAAACCCTCTGAGAAGAGACTGAGTGAGCTCAATATGTATTCCCTGGAAGACAGAAGGGAGAGAGGGGATAAGATTGAGACCTTCAAGAACCCGAAGGATATGGACAGAGTAAGCACTGGGAGTATATTCAGACTAAAAGTTTGGAAGAGGAACCAGAGGACACAGTTTGAAGGAGGAAGGAGGCAGATTCAGGAATGAAATGAGGAGACACTATTTCACTGAAAGGGTGGTTGCAGGGTGGAATGCACTGCCAGAGGAGTTGGTATCATTGTGGACAGCGGGGAGCTTCAAGAGGGGTGGGACAGGTTCAAAGGAGGTTCAAACTGTGAGGGGTGGGGTGGGTCTGAAGGAAGTGCAGAGTGGAAACAGTGGGGTGGGGGGGCAGCTACAGTCTAAAAGACTGAAATGCTGTACACTCAAGCAGACTAGATAAACCGTAAGGCCTGTATCTGCTTGAAATTTCGTATGTTCGTATGTTCATAAATAATTTAGCTGTAATCGATATCAAAGAAATGTGAGCATTATGCGAACCATAAAGCTATGAAGGATAAAAGCCAACCAAACAAAAATCTGGAGTAAAATAATCCTCTAGATGCAAAAAAGGGTCTAGCTAGTCATTAACAATACTATAGAAGGGAATCATTTTAATGCAACCTCATAATATATGTTTAAGATGACCCTTGGCAAGGCCACACTGGCAGCATAAAGGAGAAGTGATTTTGCCCATTTTATACAACCTTTGGGGGGTATAATATAAATTGTGAAGGACTTTATATTGAATCAGTCTATATCTATTATGTTTTATATACCTATATAAATGTTTCCTTATCTTGGAATGCCACTGGAGACACAAGGCCTGCTGCCAGTAATAGCACACCCCAGAATGACTGACAGGATCCATAGATTGAAAAAGACTATAAAGTTTCTGTAGATATAAAAGTCTCATAATATGGAGTCCCTACCTTGTAGCCATGGTGCAGGGCCCGGATAGGAAGAAATGGCCTGAGTTAGCTGAAGAAATTTAAAACCACAAGACAGGGACAGGTGAAAACACTCCTGAAAAGTGGTAAGAACCTCCATGCAAACCTAAATATATTTTGTAACTTAATGTCTTTCCTCTGCATCAAAACATGTATTGTTATCCTGGGTCGCCCGGAAAAAAGGACCTTCGGGGCTCAGTGGGCCAACCCGGGCACCAAAAATTAATAAATAAATAAATAAATAAATAAATGTTACAAACTTATCCCCCTCTAAAAGGGAACCGTTAGTGGTGTCTTGCAACTTGGGGCAAAAAGTAAGATGGACAGGGCGGCGGGCTATCTGAAGATTTTCATCGCCTAGGATAGGTTGTGTAGGGTCTTTAGTCCAGACCAGAAATCTGATAATGGAGTTTCTTTAGATGATCACTGGATAAATGCCCATTTATAAAGCCTACTTGTGTTGGCCCAATTAGTCCATCCCAAACCTGGATAAGCCAGTTAGCAAGTACTTTAGCCAAGATTGGACAGTAACTACTCGGTAATAAGTCATCTTTTTATGGCTTTTGTATCAAAGTAATCCAGGTGTTGGTTAAAATTTGATCGGAAAAACTGGACAAAACAAGTAGTTAAAAAACTAGATCAAGAAAGGAGACAGTTCAGCTGAACATGCCATATAAAAGTTATTAATAAAAACCATCGGCCTGTGGACTTTGTCAGAAGGGAGTTGTTAAATGGTCTGGAGGACCTCTGATACCATATGGGACGTTTAAGCTTCTCTTGTTGTTGCAGGGTAAGAGCAGGGAGGGAAAAGCGATCAAGATAAGAAGCCATTTTATCTATGAGGTATGGGTGAAGTATCTAGACATCTATAGTCATGATGGAGCATGATGCTGGGCATAACTGTTTCAGAAGTGTTGGAGGGGTATTGCAAAGCCTTGATGTTAGTGCAGGTAAGGAGGTTCAGTGGTGAAAAGTGCTTTGTGAAAGTGAAAGTTAAATTCCACAAATGGAATTCTAGTGGTATTACCTATTATGTGTCCATGAAATTGTTGAGCCAGTTTAGCCAACTAGTAACTTCTTTTTTTGAAATTCGAACTTTTATTATGAAATGCCAAACATCCAAAGTCAAGCACATGACAAGAAACATTTTACACCTTCATAACAATTGAATTAATGACTGAAACAGGTATACTATATCTACTGTCTCCCCTATTCCCCACCCTCCACCCTTCCCTCCTATCAACTAACCCACCCCAAAAAAAAAACAAAAAAAACCAAGACCCTCCTCCACTCCCTTCCAAATCCCTGGAAGGAAGATCTGCTCACCCACGGTCCATACCTAAACTACCTTACCGATTACAGCTATCTGGGGAAGGTATAACGTGTAAAACGGCTCCATATCTTCTCTGTAGATGAAGCCGGTTTGCCCTTCCCGCCTCAAGTTTCCATATTCAAATTAAACAACATTTCTTGTAACCATTCCAGATAAGTGATCGAGGTGTCTGTCATCCAATGTCTCAAAACTACCTTTTTAAGCAAGCATGAAATTAGGGCCATATAATATCTACGGTCCTTAAATTTAATTTCAGAATAATCCCCTATCAAGCAGATTTCCGGGGTAAAAAACTGGTCAATACCCAATAATGGATCCACTCTCTGCTTGATTTGCAACCACAACTGCTTTATGATGGGCATTCCCAAAAAATATGATATAAATCTCCAACTGCCTTATGGCACCGGAAACAGCTTTGGTCAGGCCTACGACCTACTTTATATAACTTGGAGGGGGTCCAAAACATGTTATTCAGGAAGTGAAATTGCATCACTCTCAACCTATCTTGCTTGACATATCTGTACGTATGACTCCAGATATGAACCCACTCTCTCTCTTGATCCCCCATACAACCAGTCCAATATCTAGGTATATGTTCAATACCAACAAGAGTTTGGTCAAGTAATAAATTATATATTCTGGAAACCGCATGTGGTTCCCATACCACCTGATCTAACAACTCGAACCAGCTGCCATTTATATCCTCAACCCTAAGTTTAGTCCTCACCTAGCGCAACAAGTGGGTTATCTGAAATAACTTAAACACTTGCTTACGGTCTATATTATGCCTATCTAAAATCTCTTCTATTGGCAGGACCCGATCCTCCTCGATGAAATCCTCTATCCGTAATCCCTTGAGCTGTAGGAGCCAATCTACAAGTATGATTTTCCTCCAATCTTCAAGTTAGGGTTATGACAAATCGGTTGATGCTTATCTCTGTCCGGAAAACCCACTTTTGCACATAGTTGCCAATGAATACAGAAATTTTACTATTGGGGTGACAAGCAACTTAGAAGGCACTGTCTTAGGAGTAGAATAAAGCAGTGCTACCGGATCTATTCCACTCTCCTAATTACCTCTATTTCCATCCTAACCCATGAGGGAACATAGGGCAAGGAATCAAGCTTAGTTATGGGTGTTAACCATCTTAAGTACTTAGCTTAAATTACTAGCCCAATAATATAAGCCAAAATGTGGAAGTCTCAGCCCTGCTCTCTCCTAGGGCAGCCAACTTGCAATAAGCCCTACGGGCATTTCCCATTCCAAATAAAGTCTGAGATAGACAAATGCAAGTCTTTAAACCATTTTAAAGGCAACATTACATTGAGCATGTTAAGTGGATAAAAAATCCTGGGGAGGATGTTCATTTTAACTATGTTAATCCTACCCCAGAGAGAGAGCGGCAGCCTAGCCCACCTATTTAAATCCTGCTTAATGGTATTCCTAGTGGCATCCAAATTGAGCTTCACTAATTTCGAGTCGGATCTAGCCAAGTAAATACCCAAATATTTCAAAGAGTACGGGGTCCATTGCATACCCATTTCCGACACGTCTGACTTGTGCATTTGCAAAGTTAAGCGGGAAAATTTGAGTTTTCCCCACATTAATCTTGTAATTAGATAGTCTGCCATACTCCTCAATGATATCCAGTACGGCCGGAAATGAATAACGAGGTTGGGTCACATGTAGCAAAATATCATCAGCATATGCTGAAAGTTTTAGGTCCTGTGACCCAACTCTGACACCCGTAACCCTGGGATCCAATTTAATTTTAGTAAGGAGTGGCTCTAAATACAAATTAAATAAAAGGGGCGATAGGGGACAACCTTGTCTAGTCCCAGAATAGAGGGAAAAACAGGCTGAGAAAACCCCGTTACAATATATTGTGGCTCTGGGATCCAACTAGTAATTTCTAAAGTAACAACAATAAATTTTTTAACTTACTAAACCACATTTATCCAGTGTAATTAGATTCAAGGACATAAATACTTAGGAATGCATGCCAAATCTTGAGCGTATACCTGAAATAGCAGTGGAGCTATAAATATCCAATATTTTGAACACTGTCACACGTTAAACTGTGAAATGTTGAATGCCTGTAACTTACAATTTGCATAACTTATTACATCTCTATGTAGCAGTTTTCATGACTCTTCCAAGGAAGTATGCAAATACATTTTCAATTGTCTAGCTCCAAAGGTGGCTAAGTTGTAAGCACAAAAATATTTTTCAAAATTTCACAAGAATAATAAATTGCTAGACTTTGAAGCCATATACAGTATCTTCCCCTCATGCCAATATCATAAAACTTGGCATTTGTTTAGGACCTCTTCCAAACAATATGCAGGCCAATATTGAGATCTCTAACTATAATACTGATCAAAACTTAGAAACATAGAATCTGTTGGCAGATAAGGACCTAATGGCTCACCTAGTCTCTTGTCCATTTTCCCTACTTATAGTGTCGCCTCAGACCCTACCCAGTCTCCAGTCTTCCCTCTCCCCACTGCTAAAATCCCTCTGTGTCTATCCCATTTGTTCTTGAACCCTGTCACCATTTCTGCCCCCACCACCTCCACTGGTAAGGTGTTCCATGAGTCCATCACTCTCTCTAAGAAAAAGTACTTCCTCACATTTCCTGTGACCACCCCCACTTTAAACTTCATAGCATGACCCTTTGTCCTTGAGCATCTTTTTCTGTGGAAAATGTTTCCCTTCTGTACCTTGTTTTTGACTGTGAGGTATTTGAATGTCTCTGTTATATCCCCCTTTCCCTCCTTTCCCTCCTTTCTTCCAGGGAGTACATGTTAAGTTCCTTGAGCCTTTCCCCATAGGGCTTTTGATGCAGGCCATGCTCCATTTTGGTTGTACTCCCTTGTACTGCCTCACTCTATGTCTTTACGAAGGTGGGGCCTCCAGAACTGTACACAGTACTCAAGGTGTGGCCTAACCACTGATCTTTATTGGGTTATAGAAAGATAGAATCTGTCTGCAGATAAGGACCTGATGGCTCACCTAGTCTGCCTAGTCGAGTTACAACCAATTAAAGAATGTTAAAAATGTTATGACATTTTATACAATTTTGTGAAAATTCAGCAAATTCAGACTTTGCTAATTTTGCACAGCACTAAATACACCCTTAATTATATCCCACATATGCGTGAAGCCCTCCACTGTTTGTGCCTCCACCACTTTTGTGGGGAATTTGTTTCAGGAATCTCTCTCTCTTGAAGACAACTAGTTCTAGTACTGGAGGACTGTGGCCCCCCACTTGTCACTCCTCCATCATTCGAGTGAGTGCTGTATACCACCATCCTGTCTCATATTTGTTAAGCAGTTTCCAAACCAGTTCCCCAATTTGGATCCCACCTCCAGGCTGCTAAGCTTCTTTACCGACCTGAATTGTGGCACAGTGTTGAAGACCTTGCTGAAGTCAATAGGCCACATCCACTGCCTTCCCCTGATCTATTTTCCTGGTTGCAGATTCAAGAAATCCATCAGATTCTTTTGGCATGACTCCATGAATCCATGTTGCCTGTGGTCTTGCAGCCCATTGGACTGAAAATATTCATCCTGTTTCCATTAATTTCTCCACCACTGATGTAAGACTAAGTGTCCTATACAGTAGTTGCTAGTCTTCTCCCTGCTGCGGGTGTTGCTGTATGTAATATCAACTCTGCTCCAGTCCTCTGGAGCCACACCTGTTTCCAATGAGATATTGAACAAGGCTATCAGTGTGGCAGCTAGCACCTCCCTGAGTTCCTTTAGAACCCTTGGATGAATCCTGTCCAGTCTCATAGCTTTGTCCACCTTCAGAGCTGTAAGTCCATTTTGGACTGTTTATACTGAAAATGGTCTTATGTCCACTCCCCCAATTTGTGCTGCTCTATTGAGGTGTCTTCTCCCCCAGCTGTGATGACTGAGCAGAAGTTATCTGTTCAGGGTGTCTAATTTTTCTTGGTCCTCTTCTGCGCAGCCACCCCTCCCATCTAATCCTCAGTATCCCTTCAATTGCTTTCCTCTTCTCACTTAAGCATCTGAAGAAAGTCTCATCTCTCTTTGTGACCCTTTTGGTGATTCTTTCCTCTGTCTGTGCCTTTCTTCCTCTCACCACCTTGTCTGCTTCCATTTGCTTTACTAGATTTACCTGCATGTCCTCATCCCTCTGTTTCCTTATACCTCCTAAAAGCCATCACTTTTTCATTTACCACCTTTGCTACTTTTTTAGAGAACAATAAGTTTACTTTTCCTGTTGCTTTTCATCTCTTATTTTTCCCCACTGTGCAGCTACCACTCCCTGGCAATCTTCCTCTTTGAGGTAGTTTCTGAGGCAGTACCAATGTCTCTAAAATCTGCCCTCCTAAAGTCCAGGACCCTCATCTTCAAGTGGGTAGCCTCTGTTCCTGTGTTATTGTCAAACCACATTTTATGGTGATCACGGATACCTAGGGGACTGCCCACTCTGTTATCTGCAATGATGTCCCTGTTGGTAAGAACCAGGTCCAGTACTGCCCCATTCCTAGTGGGTTCTTTGACTAGCTGCCAGAGAAAAGATCCTTGCAGGGAGTCATGGATGGCGCTGTTCCATGCATAAGCTGCAGTTGGAAGGCTCCACTCTACATCCAGCAGATTGAATTTGCCAGCTAGCAACACCTCTCCCTTTCTCAACATTCTGATAATGGTTTCTCCAAGTGCCGTATTCAACTCCTCTCCCTGTGCTGGAGACCTATACACTAACCTGGTGTGAGTAGTGGTCCCAGAGCCTGTCTCCAAGATGACTCATAGCTCCTCCAGTCCTTTCTTCCCCTCATGGTGCCCCTTGTACCTCTGTGGCCATGATTCCGTTCCTCAGATATAAAACAACCACTCTACTCCCTACCCTGTTTCTCCTGAATGTAGATTAGAGTAGTATAACCATGTCCCAGTCATGGTGCTCAGTGCACCAGAACAACATAATGGCCGCTAAATACAGAGTGTCCTCCACCATGGCCTCCAGGTCTGAAATCTTGTTTCCAAGACTCCTTGCATTGGTGCACATGTGTCTGCACAACTTCTCCTGCTCACCCACTTCCCTGCTTCCTCCTCCTATTCCTGACTGTGTTATCCATGAAGCTTCCCCTGACTTTCTTCCTACCTTTTTAATTTCTTCATTCATTGTCTACTTCAATCCTTTACCCTGTGTTACTTGACTTTTGCTCCCTTTTCTTCTGCCTTGTTCAAATCCTTGCATTCTGCACCCCTGGCCAATTGAAGTTTTCTCCCCCAGACCATCTTTTCCTGCTGCAGTCTTTGCTTCCCTTTGTTTTACTGCCCCCCCAGGTAGTTTAAATGCTTATCAAGGGAGTATTTAAACCTCCCACCAAGGACTGTGCTCCTCTTCCCAGAAGGATGCAGGCCATCTGCCTTATAGAGGCCCATATTTTCTCAGGATGGCTCCCTAGTCCATGTTGTAGCTGAAGCCCTCCTTCATGCACCATTCCTTTAAACAGTGGTTAAATTCAGGAGTACACTTCAAGTGTACAAGTACAGAGTACACTTTCATCTCCATGGCTGGACACATGTAACACTTCAGAAAAAAAGCCACTGTGTGTGCTACCTACTTATGGTCCCTCCTCAACTCCCTGAAATTACCCGGCTCTAACCCTATCTTGTCCCTTACCAGGTTGACAATAATGTCTAGCTCTCTCCCATATCCTGTTGCCCTAGCAAACCTCTGGATATGATCTCCATCCCTCCATACTGAAACACCTTTCAGGTACTTAACCTCCCTTTTTATTTATTTTATTTTATTGAAATGTTTCACCAGAAATGGCACACTGACTAACAAGTTACTTGTCTCACAGTGCATCCTGGAGGAGAGGGTACAGGGAGTACATTGCATACAAACAATGAACAGAACATTCAAAACCCAGTGCTAAATTAGAGGTGAACAAGTGTTTGCAGACATGGTGCTAAGACTTAATAGTACAGGATAAGTGCTGTCATGAAATTCAGTGATTTCCAACTTGCAGAATCGAAGAGTGCAGAAATTTAAGTAAAACTACATCAGTAAAGAGACTGGCAGAAGGATATCATTCTGTGGGGTAGGGGAATGAAGGAGCTTAATTGCAGTTACAATTTGATGAAAGGAAGTTCTGTAGGACCGGGTTAATTGAATAGGGGGATGAAGAATGGTGAATTTGTGGGGGGAGTTCCAAAGTTCCCTCTCCCTTCTTCCCTCTACTCCAGAGTGTATCCCCCTAACCACAGAGTCACCAAGAGGGGCTGCTTCCTCTTTAGCTGGAGGCCTCTTCCTCCCTCCTCATGGCCTTCACTTCTGAGGAATCCCCACTTCCTCCACTCCACTCTTACAGGTGCCTCCTCTCAGCTGCCCCTTCCCACCAGTAAGGTGATGCAATTCTGCAGTGGTATAGGCTGGGGAGCATGCACCCTTCCCATGAGCCCCACCTTCCTAAAGCTCACCAAGTTTCATCTACTCTGTCTTTGTCTAGACATCCTCTGTGGGAGTGGTGACAGACTTGGTGGCCTCTGATTGGGGCAGAAGGTCCTCTGTAACCTTGCCACTTCAGCCCAGAGTCTAGTAACCTCTGGCCACAGTCCACAGAGGTGAGTATAAATGAAGCAGAGCATCAGCTTCCAGAAGATGTTCCAAAAGACTGCAGCCCCACACCCTGTACTGCACCACTCCCATGATCTGTCCTTCCTTTGTCTAATATTTATACAAACTTCCCTGTACCCTTCTTCCTCCTTCCTACTCCTGTTAATAGTACTGTATATTAATATATATTAATATAGTATTTTAATGCTATAGTATATGTAATAGATAACTCACTGTATGGTCGGCGGTCACACTCTGCTATATACACGTTTTGGTGTGTGTGTTGTGATGCACTAGGCCGCATGCCAAGTGCCTTCAGCCAGCCAAGGTGTGCATATAACAGAGCATGACTGCACACCCTAGAGTGGGTTACCTATCTTATGAAAATAGCCATAAATATTTGGGGAGTTGGCAAAAAAATAACATAAAAACATAGAGACATAAACTATGATGGCAGAAAAAGATCAGAGGTCCATCCAGTCTGACCAAGTTCCCTATAATCCCTGGAACCTACTGTTCCTTCATGATACTAACCTTCCCCCCATCCTCTCTCTAGTCTCCTGCCTGGTCCTGTCACCCCTGGTAACCACTACTCCCTTCATTATGTCCCATCCCTTCTTGAATACCCTGACTGTTGTTGCACCCACAACTTCAGCCAGCAAACTGCTCAAACATTCCACCACCCTTTCCAATAAAGTAGAACTTCCTCACATGTCTCCTGAACCTACCTCCTGTTAATTTCCATTCATGTCCACATTACCGTGAACTGGCATTCAGGCTTAATAGTTACTGCAGTTCACTTTGTTAATTCCTTTAAGAAACTTGAAGTTCTGTATTAGAAGGCAGTATGGTGCAGTGGTTTAAGGCTCTGAGCTGTAAATCTGGAGACCTGGGTTTGAATCCCACAGCCCCCACTTGCACACTGTGTGACCCTGAGCAAGTCACTTAACTTCCTTGTGCTCCCAGGTTGCACCTGCAAACAAGCTTTAAGCTTAGTGTGTCTCACCTGGTAAAATAATTGGTAAAAAAAAATATATATATCTCCCCTCTCGCTTCTGGTCTCTAGTGAGTACATATTTAGGGCATTGAGGCACTCCTCATTAGATCTGCCCTACTGGCCCTAAATAATTTTTTTTACTCTGTGCTGCATTGTCTCTAACCTATCCTTATCCTTTCTGAGGTGAGGACTCTAGAACTGGGCATAGTACTCTATGTGAGGCCTCACCAGGGATCTGTAGAGGGAAAGTATTACCTCTTTTCTTCTGTTATCAATACCCCTCCTGATACATCCCAGCATTACATAGAAACATAGAAACATAGACTTTGACAGCAGATAAGGACCGCTTGGCCCATCTAGTCTGCCCATTTCCCTACCTACAAGATAGGCCACAGATCCTAGTTAACCAACAGCCTATTTCTTCATACCCCCCACAAAAATTGCCTTATGTCTGTCCCATGCATTCTTGAATTCTTCCACAGTTTTAGACACCACAACCTCCTCAGGAAGGCTGTTCCATGCATCCACTACCCTCTCTGTGAAATAATACTTCCTCACATTGCCCCTGAACCGCCCCTCTATCTTTAAATTGTGTCCCCTTGTTCTTGCACGTCTCTTTTTCTGAAAGATGCTACCCTCTTGAACTTTGCTGATTCCACTGAGGCACTTAAAAGTTTCTATCATGTCCCCTCTCCCTTCTTTCCTCAAGGGTATACATGTTAAGCTCCTTTAGTCTCTCCTCATACGGCTTCTCTTGCAGACCCTGCACCATTTTAGTTGCCCTCCTCTGGACTGCCTCTATCCTGTCTATGTCCTTGCGGAGATGGGGTCTCCAGAACTGGACACAGTACTCCAGATGGGGTCTCACCAACTGTCTGTACAAAGGGATAACAACTTCCTGTTTTCTGCTGTGATGCCTCTCCTATGCATCCCAGAATACTCCAGCCCTCTCTACTGCCTTCTCACATTGCTTGCTAACCTTAAGGTCATCTGATATGATTACCCCCAGGTCCTTTCCTTTTTTGTTGTTGTTACTACCTCCGCCATTGTGTATTCTTCCCCTGGGTTCTTGTTTCCCAGGTGCATTATTTGCACTTCTTTGCATTGAACTAGCTGCCATACTTCTGACCATTCCTACAACCTTGCCAAGTCCCTTCTCATCCTTTCCACGCCTTCTTGTGTATCAACCCTGTTGCAGATCTTTGTGTCATCTGCAGAGGGCATATTTTTCCTTCCAGTCCCTCTGCAATGTCACTTATGAAGACATTAAAGGACTGGACCCAATACTGAACCCTCGGTACCCACTAGTAACCCCTCTTTCTTCAGAGTGGACTCCATTTACAATAACCTTCTGTGTCCTGTTGTTCAGCCAATGTTTTGCAGGGCTGCCACCCTGGGACCCACTCCCAGGCTGGTTGAATTTGACTATTAATCTTTTGTGTGGGACTGTGTCAAATGCCTTGCTAAAGTCTGGAGTAGGCCATGTCCACAGCCTCTCCTGGTCTACTATTGGTCACCCAGTCAAGAAATCTATTAGATCTGGTCTGACATGACCTTCCCTCTGTGAACCCATGCTGCCTCGGGCCCCAGTGCCCACTGGCCTCTAGGTACTCAACTATTCTTTCCTTCAAGTGACTCCATCACTTTCCCTACAGAGGTCAGACTGACAGGTCTGTAGTTTCCTGCCTCTGTCTTGGTCCCACTTTTGTGAAGGGGAATCACATCCGCCTTTCTCCAGTCCTCGGGTAACACACCATCCTCTCATGATTTATTAAAAAGAGTTGCCAGTGGTTTCACTAGTTCCCCCTTAATTCTTTTAGAATTCTGGGTGAATTCCATCAGGCCCCATTGCTTTGTCCCCCTTCAGTTTTAGGAATTCTTGCAGAACCCTTTCTTCTGTGAAAGGACTGGGATCGACTCCCCTATCAAGAGTGCTTCTGTTAATTGAATTAGGCACTTCCCCCTCCTCTTTTGTGAATACTGAGCATAAATATTCATTCAGTATCCCTGCTTTTTCACTGTCCCCCTCTGCCCACCCACCATTCATTCTATTCAGCCTCACTATCCATCCCTTTGTCTTTCTACGCTCGCTGATGTACCTATAAAAGGTTTTATCCCCCTTCTTAACTGAGTTGGCTATCTTTTCCTCAGTTTGGGCCTTTGCTATTCTGACTTCCCTCCCTGCTTCCTTCTGCCTTAACTGGTACAGCACTCTGTCCTGCTCTTTCTGTGTTTCCTTATACTTCCGGAATGCTATTTCTTTCTTCCTGACTTTCACAGCCACCTCTTTTGAGAACCATAGTGGCTTTTTCTTTCATTTTGATTTGTTTATTTGCTTCACACAAAGGCTTGTTGCCTCTGTGATGGCAGTTTGATGATTCCATTGTTGCTCCACACCTCCTTCTAGCCTGTTAAGCTGGTGGCACTAGGCACTCTCCCATCTTGCCAAAGTCAGCCCTCCTGAAGTCCAGTACCCTCACTTTTGTATGGCTTGACTCTGTAGCTGAGTTTAATGTGAACCACACTGTTTGATGGTCACTTGTTCCCAGATGGTAACCCACTTCTAAATCTGAGATCCTCTCACTGCCCCCGTTAGAGAGTATGAGGTCTAAGATTGCTCCCTCATGAGTGGGTTCCGAAACTAACTGTCTGAGGCCTGCAACCTGTTGGGCATCAAGAATGGCCCTGCTCTTGGATGTGGCTGCAGCAAATGTGCTCCAGTTAACATCTGGCATATTCAGATCTCCCATCAACAGTATCTCCCCTTTCTCTGCCATTCTAAGAATGCCTTCTATCATATCCTTGTCCATTCCTTCCCCCTGACATGGGGTTCTGTACACAACCCCTGTGCGGATTGTGGTGCCCTTTCCAGTCTCCAAGGTGACCCACAGTGCCTCCTCTCCTCCATTTACTCTTTTGTTCAGTTGCTTTTATCCATTTCCTTTACATAGAGAGCTAGTCCTCCCCTTCTCCCTGCCTGTCTCTCCTGTAGGTTATGTACCCTGGTATGTTAACATCCCAGTCATGGTTCTCTGTGTACCATGTTTCTGTGACTGCTACTGATATCCAGGCATCCCTCTTCCATCAAGGCCACCAGCTCAGGGAGCTTGTTGCCCAGACTACGGACATTGGTACTCATTACCCTCCATTTCCTGATGGCCTTACTCCTTTTTGCCCCATCCCTGTCCTTCTTGCCTTTGTCACTTTCTCCGTTTACCCCTTCCCTTCTCCCTATTGACACTTCTATGTTGGTGTTTACCTCACTTACTACCATGATTTTTTTGGGGGGGCTAGGATTTTCCTGCTCCTTTCCAGTGTCTCCCCCCCTTGGCTAGTTTAAATGCTTGCCAATGAAGCATGTAAACCTATCACCTAGGATCCTGGTTCCCCTCCTGGACAGATACAACCCATCATGCCAGTATTGGCTTGCATCACTCAAGGTGGACCCCCAGTCCCCAATGAAGCCAAATCCCTGAGCTCCACACCAGTTTTTCAACCACTGATTGAATCCCATGGTGCAGAACATCCTAGCCTCTCCTACACCATAGATGGGCAGCACCTCCCAGAAGGTTACCATGCATGCTACTTGTCTAAGGCCCTTCCCCAATTCCACAAACTCTTCCTGCACTTCTCTAATCCCTTTCTTAGCCAGGTCATTTGTCCCTAGGTGGACAATGACATCCAGCTCCCTCCCCTGTGCAGCTGCTCCTGAGGATTTTCTCCCTGTCCCTCAAAGCCATGGTGCCAAGCAGGCACCTTACCTCCCTCTCCCCTTCCTCCCCCAGGTCTACCTTCCTAACAATGGAGTCCCTCACCAGGAGTTGTTTCCTTCCCCTGCGGGGTCCCCTGCCACCCTCCTGTGGGTCTACTTTGTGGAGGTTCCCAGCATCCTCCTTGGTCTCCACTGCGGGTGCCTCCATAGAGGAACCACACTTTGCCAGAATGGCATAGGAATTGCAGAGAGGTACAGCTGGAGGGATGCACCTCTGTTCCACCACCCTCACCCTCCCTGAGCCCACTGTGGTCCAACTGCTCCTCTTTCTTGGCAACCTCTGAGGCAACGGTAGTGGCACTGGTGGTCCCTGGATGGAAGAGGAGGTCCCACAAATCCTGGCCAACTCAGCCTGGAGATGAGCAATCTCCTCCCTCAGCCCAAAGAGGTGCATGCAGATGAGACAACATCACATCCTCCAGAACATCTCCCGGAAGACTGCTGCTCCACAGCCACTGCACTGCACCACTCTCATCATGTCTTATTTCTGGCCCCTTAACTGTTTGCAATCCTTACTCTTTCCTCTGTTTTTTTTCTCTCTCTCTCTCTTACTTTCTGCCTGTGTGCCCTTTAAGCTCCTGATTGTCCTGTTCTGAGACAAGAATATCCTATATTTCTCAGTAGACCCCTTACTTGCTCAGAGGCAGACCTCCAGCAGCTAGAGGGGCCCGGAGAGCTACTCTTGCCCTTCTAGGATGGTGGGTCTTTGGTGGCTCTGTGATCACTTACTTCCTGCTCCCAAACAGGAAGTTCCTGTTGTCAGTCAAATTATGTGCCTATAAAAGTAGAACTAGCTTTGGGTGGGAGGGTGGAGGACAATATAGTCCCAGTAGAGAAGTCCAGTCACACAGCAGTCCTTTTTTCTATTAGCCTTGCTATAGTAGTAAGCAGTTCCTGGTTGACACAAATAAGTGTTTCATTAATAGATGATCTGGTTGTTACTGCCATAATTGGGATATGTTTAAATTGTAGGTAATAGTTATCTGGTTGATCCTGCCATACGTTTTCACTAAAATGTAGTTTAAATGTCTTATCTGGTTGATCCTGCCCTTTTTACAGTGTCTCAGCCTACAAGATCCAGAAGCAAATGATTTGATACCTTTTATTGGACCAACATAGATGTAACAAAAAGAACAAAGTGCTTTAGCTTTCGGACCAACCAAGTCCTTCCTCGGAAGCTTGGAAGGACTTGTACAGCAAAAATTAAATCTCTAAGTCAGCATTCAAGGACTTTCACTGTTACCGCTGTAATGTAGCCTGACCGAGCACTGTCAGTATTGATAAATGACTTGCTGGCAGAAGTTTAAAACAAGTCTCTCTCTGGTGAAGAAATAAAAAAAAAAGCTTTTGTTTTTGTGTTTAATTTCTTTAGTTTTGTGAGAATAAAAAGCAACCCTTTGTACAGGAAGGTGAGTGAGGGTGGAGCACTTTCACTTTCATTACTGAAATGTAGCATGTCCAATCGTGGTCAATAAGGATAAGTGACATAAATCCAGAAAGTTAAAGTAAGTACCTCTCTGTTGAAAACCAAAGTAAAGTGTGTGCTTTAAGTTATCTTTATTTCAGTTTCTCTCAGAGAAGCCACAAACTGAAGCAAGAGGAGAAGGAGCACAGAGCGAGGGAGTTAGCGGCTTGAGAAAGGTAGACGTAAGGCAGAGCAACCGTTACTATAGCAACACTTGCTCTGCCAAATGGTGGCTTCTTTCTCACAAAACTAAACGAAATAAATAGAAAACCAAAAACATTTTTAACTTGTTCAACAGAGTGATGCTTATTTTAAAATTCTGCCAGCAAGTCATTTGCCAGTACTGACAGCGCCCGGTCACATTACATTAAAGCAGAATCAATGAATGTCTCTGTACACTAAGACACTGTGAAAATGGCAGGATAAAGCAGATACGAGTTTTAAAATTACCTTTTGTGTAAAAAGTATGTCAGGATCAATCAAATTGTGTGTACATTGGGGGACTAGTATGTTAATTTAGTTGTGCCTGTGGGTAGCAGTCTGAGTGTACCAGCTGTATGTGTGTAGCTGCCTATCTGTGCCAGGTGTTTATTGATCTCACTACTGATGAGAAGGTTTTTAAGGGCTGGAATGTAGTTCAGGCATGTGGTCGTACTGGAAGAAGAAGAAGAAGAAGAAGAAGAAAAATAATTATTTATATAACACGTTTCATAAACAGTGTGTCCCAAAGCGCTTTACAAGGAATGCTAGACTGGTAGTGAAGTGACTGAATGTGTAGTGGTGGCCATATCATACATCAACACTTACACACAGCCTGGACAATTGAATGAATTGGTTTATGGGAAGGGGAATGTTGGCCAGGACACCGGGGATGTCCCCTACTCTTTGCAAAGAGTGCCCTGGATTCTTTTATTTCCACCTGGACACCCACCAGAACAGCACCATAATGGGTAGAAGGGACCTCAGTTTAATGTCTCATCCAAAGGACAGCATAGCCCAGCAGTACAGAAGCCCCCTAATACTGAACTTGGATGCCAGCATTTAAGGTGCATTTAAGGTGCAAGTCCAATCCTGGTGTAGGATGACAACCCACGACCTTCTGGTCCAGAGGCCTATGTGCTACCAACTGAGACACACTGACACCAGTTGTTGTGGAACAATGCAGTGTCCTGTGACATGATAAATCCAATCAGCATACTGGATTTCCAGTGATTGTTCCTACCCATTTTATAATAATATATCAAGTGAAGCCAGCCAGGATGCAACACAGTGTCTTGAAATTGCCTTGTTTACTGCAGCAACTCTGCTGCAGCATTGTGATGCATCCTAGCCAGCAATACTGTATCAATACTTCACAGGCCTTTTCACCAAATTCTTAATTCAAGTAGAAAACAAACTATTCTGGCAAAGGACATGCAAGTTCTCTAGTGGTTTCAAAGAGCTCATTAGGAATACAGCCAGCTTGTCACTGGACTCACCTTCCCCACTCTCAGTCAGTTTTAAAACTTCAAATGTTCTCTGTGTTGCAAGCTCAATAGCATCAGCACTCACCCACAGTCCAAAATTCCAAAATGAAAAGCATGTGATCTTGGTTTTAAATATTTATGTTACCTGAAGAGTTGAGGTTGAGGGCAACCTATGTCCTGCACTTGCACTAACAATTGGTTAGAGGCAAATCGTTGAGTGATGAAAGAGAAAAGTCAGACTATAGGAAAAATTAACAGAAGCAGGGTGCTTAGAAGAAATCAAAAAAGTAGCTGCATTAATGGCTTGGGGTGATTTAGCCTTATTAAAAACAATTCTCATGTAGGACATTCATCACTGCCACAACATTGAAATCATGATTAAAAAAAAATACTGTAGTGGCTACAATTCCTGAAGGCTGCACTAAATGTCTTCAATTAGCTGAAGGCTCACGCAATTCTCCTTTCAAAGCTCAATACTGCTATGATAACTGGCTGGCCAATGGTGAGAGAGCATACTGCAGCTGGCAACTCACATGCTCCTTCTTACCAAAATAGTTGAAGTGAGTGAAGGAATCCTGGGATGCGGTCACAAAGGAAAATATTGTGAAATCCTTACAGGTCTGTGAGATCAGTAGCACAGACATCAGTTTGATACACTGTACCTATGAGAAGGATATTATTGCCAGGGTTGAATGCAATTAAGTGGCAAGAAGGCTGTCTGCCTTAAAATACAAAATCCCCAACCATTCAGGTACTGATTAATTGCTTCCTAGTGAGAGCAGATCAGATGAAGAGTCTGATGCTAGTGATTAGCTTCACTAACACGTCCTACAATGTACTGGTACCTGCAACTATTAACATCATATGTTAAGTTTGAGAACTGAATGTTTGTGTTTTATGCAAAGTGTGTTTGCACCTGAGACCATGTTTTAATCTACTGGTAATAAAGCTGAATTGCATTTGCTTGTCCAGTTTTGCTACAATAACAACAATGGATTGATTTCTTATGTGACATATATGGTGTTTGACACAGTGTTTGTTGTCCATTTTTTTTTTTCAAACAAAAAAAAGACATTTTTTTTTTCACACAACATTCTCATTCTTGAGTTTGGTTTGTGGCATTCCTTGTCAAGTATGGCAAAGCTATCAAATGTGAAAATGCTAAATGCAGCTTCATTTTCGGTGCTGCTGTTATTAGCATTTCAGTGTGGCTTCAGTTTTAGGATGGCTAAAAATTAAGGGCAACCTTACTGGCTAAACAGACTACTGGTGGCTCTTACTAGCTGCACTAAGATGGGTCCTTTCAAAACCTCACTCAACGACCTTCTTGCCCAGAACTCCATGTACCACTGCAACTAGTATATTCACTTTTACCAACCCTGCTATCCTCTCTCCCCCACCTCCCTTACTCCTTGTATATTGTATTACCTGATATTTATAAAATGCTACTAATCTCCCTTCACTGCTGTAATGCCACCTTGGGCACTTTTTCACTGCATTTTTAATAATGTCTTTGGTGCTTGTATGCTTAATTTCCATACTTTGTTTTGCGCTCAACACCAGGCTCTCTCTGCCCTATATGTGTAATATTACTCTGTTATCTTGAATGATTGCGATGCTCCTTTATTGTTATCCATTGTTTATTGTTTGTATTTCTTGTGCTATTGTTGGCACTCCTTGTTAATTGAGGAAGAGCCTTTGCAAAAGAGTCTACGATTCAAAGGGTTGTAATTCTGATGTCTCAATAAATAAATAAATATATAATGCAGCATGTTTGGAAATGGAAAATGCACTGAAAACAGTTCAGGCTGTGTAGAAAATATCATTATGCTGCCGGCAGAGAGCACACCCAGCAATATACCAGATTTATTAATTCATATCTATCTATATATATATATATATATATATATATATATAAAGCTATATAAATGTAATAAGCCCTACAGTCCTGGTGCACTGCCAATATGTTTGCTGTGCATGCATGCAAACAAAACCAAAACAAGCATTTGTCAATGCCAAATGTTGTCTTGCTGGCATTGGCATTGGTAGTGCAGGAGTTAGAGAGATGCATAATAGGAATGGCAGTGAAGTATTGAACTGATGCCAATCCCACCCCCACCCTGCAGAAACTGACAGGCATTGGGGTGTGCCTTTGGGACATCGGTCATAACGCTCATGCCATTTCACCTCACCCTACCCTACAGACACTGACAAGTGTTGCTGTGTGCCTTGGGGTCTTTGGGCCTTATGCTCACTCCATTCCATAAGGAAACATGCTGAGATGGGTGCAGTATAGGGTGAACTTTGGGGCCAAAGAGTTCAAGGCACACCTGGATGCCTGTCACTGTCTGCAGGGTGGAGGTGGGGTGGAATGGCTTGAGCATTACAGCCAAAAATCCCAAGTCACATCCCTGACACCTGTCATTCTCAACCGGGTAGGGTGTTACAGTTGGAAATCCTAACACCCTGTGCATTTGTTGGTATTTTCATTCCAAATTTTCAACATGGACTTTTTCTGACCCCCACCTCATGAACAGCGGCACTATCAGTTTGTTGGTCGAAAATGATTTTGCAATAGCGATCATGTACCATTTGTTGCCAGGTGTGAAAACACATTTTGGGCAGGATGGGAAAAATGGCAGCTGTACTGTTCATGAGGAGGTGTAAAAAAATGGCGATGTTAAAAATCTGGAGTGAAAATATGAAAAATTGGTGAAGTCACGAGTGTGAGTAGAAACTGCACAATGCACACCCATAACGCAATTATTTAGGGAATTTTTTTAACCAAATTTTCAACATAGGCATTTTGGGACCTCAGCTCATTAACAGTGGCACTGTGATTTTGTTAATCTGTTCCAAAAGTTGATTTCCCACAGCGACTGTGCCATTGTGCACCAGATGTGCAAAAACACATTTCATGCCAGATGTGAAAAATGACAGCTATACAATTCATAAGGAGGTGTGAAAAAATGGCAATGTTGAAAATCTGGAGTGAAAATATTAAAAATTGTCAAAGTTACAAGCGTGCATGGAAACTGTGCAATGCAAGCTCATAACAGTCATTTTTTAAAATGTTTTCACCAAATTTGCAACATAGGCTTTTTGGGACTCCACCTCATGAACAGTGGCACTGTCATTTCATTAATCAGTCCCAAAAGGTGATTCCATGCAGTGACCATGAAATGACCTTTTGGAACCGAATAACGAGATGACAGTGCATGTCTTCATAAGGTGGGTTCCCAAGAACCCCATGTTGAAATTTTGGAGCCAAAATTCAAAAAAATGTCTGATATATCCCCTAAGTTGAACCCCTCCCCCATTGATGCCATTATACAGCTTACTGGCAATTCTTCATTTTGCAGTTCGGCTTTGAAGAGTCCAGGCATATTCCCACTCCACCGAAGATCACAGTGCTGGACCGCCAGAGCTAAGTATGTGGTGAAGAGGGGTGTGGGGAGGTGTGGTGCATGGAGGGTAGGTGCGGATTGGGGCAGGGGGGTGCTGTGGACAATGAGGGACCATTTTCTGTTTTTCAGGTAGAGAAAAAAAACGAACATTGCGGATTGTTTTCTTTCTTTACAGGCGAAATAAAAAAAATGTTGGGCACACTGGTGTGGGCCCCCAGTGTGCCATGACTTTTGGGATATTGGACACAGGGTGGTCTCCCAGTTTGTCACACAATGGGCGTGGTGGGGACCTGCTGACACAGTCAGCTTTATGAAAGCGTCAGCACACTGGGGTGGGCTCCCAGTGTGCCACACAATATGGGGGGTGAGGGACATGCCGACTCAGGGATTGCATTCCTGATGTCAGCTTTGTTTGGGAGCCACCACCATGTTTACTGAAATGTTTAAACAGGAAAGGCACATATGGGAGGCGTGTCATCTCTGCCGCTGTATGACTAGCTGTCTCCGAATGCAGCGGCACATTTCTTTCAAGTTGGTGGCACTTCACATAATTCTTGCATCACTGCTAACATGCTGGCTAATTCGGGGAATGAAGGACACACCTACTAAAACGTGTCCTGCATTTGCCAACACTGACACACCTCTGCCTTTCTGCTACTACCACAAGATGTTGCTTGCACACGCAGAAGACAACATAAAAAAGTACTGAGGGGTACCAGTCAAAAAGAGATAATAATACATGCAGTAGTTGCCTGACTTGAGTTCCTTGAAATACTGTATAATGTCTAGGTGACACATGAACTATTTGAAATCTGCAATGTGCAGGCAGTTCTCCAGTTGGGGTAACAGAGAAACTCACTCAGATTTAAAATACTTTAGTGATTCCTACTTTCAAGATGCTGCATACAGTAAGTGAATACTCTGCTGCATTTGATGTCTCTGTGCTCAAGTTTAACTTTCACACTATTTTTTTTCCTACAGGTAATATTGTAACTTCATGTATACTAAGAACACTTTAGATTGTATTTCTTGTTTTTTTATATAGGTTCACCAGGATGTTGTTTATTGAAAGAGTTCTGTCGAGTTTATCACAAGGGGATTTAATGTTTTAGACTTGGCAAAAGAAGTGCACCCTTATCAGATGTTTACTGAAATTGTATAATATTGCCATTGTTGCATACATTAGGGGAAACCATTTCAGCATTCACTCTTTTGGTTAAATAAAATTGCATATTTTTAAGATAGCAAAGGACTTTCCTACTAGAGGAAAGAAAGCTGAGTTAAACTAGATGATGAAAGATTATAAGAAATTCCATTCATTACAAAAATCATTGCATCAAAGATTACTGTGAGAACAAATGTTTAAATGTTATAAATAGGGACACTTAAAAGGCTTTTGGGGAACTTGTTGTGAAGAACACTAAAAAATATAAGAGTAACGTGAATGTCCATATCAGTCCAGATAGGTGGCTAAATTATTTTAAAATAATTTTTATAAACTTCCTTATTATCTAAGAATGGTCTTCTGAGAGTTGGGCAGAATCAGACTTGATTCTTTCATCTGAAGTTTAAATGGCAATTCAGTTATTTAGGGTGAACAAAGCTCCAGAACCAGACAGGACACCTATTAAATTAATTTAAGTGTGAACTATTGAATTGGCCTCATATATTTGCATCTAGAAACATAGAATTTCTAAGCAGATGACAGGCCCACTGGTGCAGCGGTAAGGCATCCACTTGCAGCATCGACATTCCAGGTTTGGGGATGGGCTCAGGAGTCAGAGGGCCTGCCAGGGGGAGAAGGATTAAGCATCACAGGGACTGCTTTCCTTCTCCGGAGGGAGGGGGGAAGAGTGTCTGGTGCTATGCAGACCTCTGGCAGAGTCTGGGGGAACTGCCTCGGCCAGTGCCACATGCTATGGTGGCAGGGTGGATTCTGGTGTCATTGCACATCCCAGCCAGCAGGGAAAGAAACAGCAAAAACTACATGCTAGCAACTAATGATGGCCCCCTCTTCCATCGCTGCTCCCACTGCAGACAAAAGGTCCACCGGCAGGTCCTGATCCCATGACCCTGCCCTGGGGGGCAAGCAAGGGCTTAGTGACCCATGTTTTCTGAGGAGGGGTACCCCGCCCAGTGGCTCCACCCAGGGGGTAAGCGTGGGGTGGAAGAGGCAGCTAACGGAGCTGGGACTAGAACCTCCAGCAGAGGGACAGAGCCAATGGGGCGGAAAAAAAGAATTTGTCAGCAGATAAGGACAGCTTATCCCACCCAGTCTGTACATGTTTGCCTGCCTATACTGTCAATGTAAACCCTTCCATATCTCCGTCTCCCATCCTGCCGCCCCCACATCACTACCAAGATTCCTTTGTGCTATCTCATGCATGCTTGAATCCCACCACTGTTCCCCCTGCCCCTCTCTGCTGGAAGACTGTTTCAGGCATCCACCTCTCTTTCAGTGAAAAAGTACTTCATCACATCCCTCATAATTTCCCCCTTTCCAGCTTTATCACATGCCCCTTAGTTATTGCACCCATTCTCCTCTGACAAATTTATTTTATTTATTTAGTTTTTGTTGAACGGGTAAGTGCACTAGGCAAATCCTGCCTATTTTCAGGCATGACCCAGGGAAGGGGGATACAGATGAATGCCAACTGACCTTGAACCAGATTAAGCTGTTGGGGGTATGTTTAGTGAATGAGGGAAATTTGGCCATGATACCGGGTAAATTCCCCTACTCTTTTCGAGAAGTGCCATGGGATCTTTAACATCCACCTGAACTACCACCAATCCAGGCAGATGGGACCTCAGTTTAACGTCTCATCCGAAAGACGGCACCTCAGAAGTACAGCACCCCTCTCATGCTGCACTACAGTGTCAGTACTGGGATATTAACCCAAGTGCCAGATTTGGGAACTGAACCCACAGCCCTCTGATCTCCCGGCCTCAGAGGCGAGTGTGCTACCTACTGAGCCACTGACACTGCAAATACTCCCCTCCTATACATTATTCAACCCTGTGAGGTATTTATAGGTCTCTGTCCTGCCCCCCTTCCTCCTCTCTTCCTGGGTGTACAAATTGAGACACCTCAGTCTCTCTTCATAGGGTTTCTGATGCAGTCCCTGAACAATTTTAGTTGCTCTCCTCTGGACACCCTCTACCCTCTTTATATCCTTCCTGAGATGTGATCTTCAGAACTGGACAAAGTACTCCAGGTGGGGTCTCACTAATGATCTATACAATGGTAAAACCAACTCTCTCTTTCTGCTGGTGATACCACTCCCTGTACACCCAAGACATTAAATAGGACTGGTCCCAGTACTGAACCCTGCAGTACCGCAATGATTACTTTCCCCTCCCCCAAGTAAGTGCCACTTACCACTATTCTCTGTCACCTGTCTTATCAACTAATTTTGTACCCAGTTTACCAACTTGGGACCCACCACCCAAACTGCCCACTTTTGTTATGAGACTCCTGTGTGGCACAATGTTGAAGACCTTACTGAAGTCTTAGTAGGCCATGTCCCCTGCCTCACACTAATCTACTTCCCTGGTCACCCAGTCAAAAAAATCAATCAGGTTCATCTGACCCTCCTCATCACCCTCCTCACTCCCATGAATCCATGCTGTTTTGGTCTTGTAACCAGCTGGATTCAGGATGCTCCACTAGTCTTTCTTTTGAAGCATCTCTATTGACTTCCCCACCACTGGCATCAAACTGACCAGTCTATAATTGCCAGCCTCTGCTGTGCTGCTCCTTTCATGAAGTAGGACGATATCTGCCCACCTTCAGTCTTCTGGAACCACTCCTGTTTCCAGTGAGTTGTTGAATAGTGCTTTCAGGGGCTCAATCAATACAACCCAGCAGCTCCCTCAGCACCCTTGTGTGTACCCCTCTGGTCCCATATATTTATCCACTTTCAGAAATACAAGTTCTTTCAGGACTCTTTCCTTTGTGAATGGACTTACGTCTACCTTTCTCTATCCAGTGTTCCTGCTGCTTTCATGCAGTCCATCCCCCTTCCTTTCCACTGTGAACACTGAACAGAAGTATCTATTCAGGATAGCAGTTTTTCCTGATTCTCCTCTACACAGTCCCCCCTTCCCCCACCCTTCTTAAATTCAATCCTTCCCCTTGTCTTCCTCTTATCAGACATTTACCAAAATAAAAGGTCTTGTTCCCATTAGTTACCCTTTTGGCTATCCTGTCCTCAGTCTGTCTTAGTGCCCCTCACATCCTTCCTTGCTTCTTTCTCCTTTATCTGGTACACTTCCCTGTTGCCTTTCCTCTGCATCTCTTTATACATTCTGCATGCTACCCTTTTAGCTTTCAACTTTACATCCACCTCCCTTGAGAACCTTATGTTCTTGCTCACTTCTTTTTCACAGATGTTTGTTGCCTTTGCTGTGCCATCCCTTCATTTGGCCCACTGTTCCTCCAGTCTACCCATGCAATCCCTCTATTAGGATGCCTGTGAGGCATTCACCCATTTGTTTTTTTAAATCTGCCTTCCTGAAGTACAGGGCCCTCATCCTTCTGTGATTTGCCTCTGCTGCCACCCTTATGTTAAACTACACTGTGTGGTGATTACTTGTCCACAGGTGGCCTCCCACCTTGACGTCTGCATTACTGTCACTTTTTGTGAGCACCAGGTCCAGAATTGTCCCATCAAGAGTGAGAACCTTAATTAGTTGCCAGAGAAATGCCCCTGCAGGGATTCTAGAATGTACTTGCTTCTAACTGAGGTTGCACTTGGGACACTCCAACCTATACCCTGCAGATTAAAGACCCCTACCAGGAGCACCTCCCCTTTTCTGCGATTGTGTTGATAGCTTCCCCATTGCCGTATAGAGTTCCTCCTCCAATGCTGAATGTTTTTATAACACCCCACTGCAAATGGTGACTCCAGCTCCTGCCTCCAGAGTGGTCCACTGTAACTCCAGACCTTTAATTCCCCACCGGTTCCCTTGAGTCATGGCCCCTAGAATTTTGTAGCTGCAAAACCTTATATAGAACTTGCAACCTATCGCAGAATTTCTGCAGTGAAACAGAATTCACTGTTTTTGGAGATTCTTTTTTTTCAGTTCTCTTTCTGCACCCTCTGAGATGGCTGGTGGGGATACCCGCTGCTCAGCTCCATTTCCTCCAGTCCTGGCATCCCCCACCAGGTCCTTAGTGAGGCCAGAAATGCCCACAGTTTTGCACCCAGCAGTGGGGGCCCCATGGAGGGCTACAGAGGAGAGAGACTGAGGTCTGCAATCCCCAGCCAAAGGTGGCCTGGGGTATCATTCGTTGGAGGTCAGGCCTTACAGTGCTCATCCCAGAAGGGGGTTTCTCGTGAGTTCCTCCCCAGAGGCACAGACATGCAATGATGTCTAGCACAAGACAGGCATGCTCCCACACCAGTCCCAAGGATATCCACCATTGCCTAAACCCCTTCCCTAGTGGTTCCTGCTGTTGTTCCACCCATTCTCCCCTGGGAGTCACTGACAGCAGGAAATCCATATCCAGCCCACCCTAAGAGAGGAGATCAGTCCTCTGCATGCTCGATCCTCTCTCCCATGGCCAAGCCCCGGCAACCCGAGCTTGCTCCTGACCCCGGGTCGCCAGCATGGTATGAGGCGAGGTATCTGGCTCCTCAACCCTCAGCACCACCGGACCAGCTTTCTTGGTGATTCTTTATTAATATTTACAGTATTTCCATAGCAACTGGTTCCCTTCCCCTCTTTTCATATCCAAAACTCCTCAATGCTCAGCATGTGATGTTATAAAAGACATGACATGACATGACATGACATCACACATTATCTAATGACAGGGCTGCATTATGCCACAGGAATGAATAGTCATTTAAATACTTCTCCCACTCCCTGAGGAAGTGGCACAGCACATCAGGTACTGTGATATTTGCTCAGTCTGCACTACAGCCTAATAAAATTTCGATCTTAAATTATTACACTAAGGCCAACTTGAAAATAGCATAGATAAGTTAACTGAATACCTTACTTTGTACATATTTATTTGTGCCTTTAAGGTATGGGGAATCACTCTGAAATGAATAACAGCATTTGCAGTGGACTTGGCATCAAGATGGCAAGCTGATGCTGTAACGTGGCAATGAACTTCCACAGAAATTATAAATCACCACCGCAGAAGTTATGTGGTAATGGTAATCCTGCACAGAACTTGGTCCCAAAGTGCAGCAGAAGAATCGGGGCCTTGCCTTCAGTTTACATCACATTGATACCTATTTTACATACAGCACAATCCCTCCTCCCTCCCTTCCTCCCCTCCCTATCCTTTCTGAACTGAGTGTATCCTGGTATAACCATGTTCTAGCCATGACTTACTGTGCACCATGATTAAGTAATGGCCACAGTACCCAAGTCTGCCTCTGCTATGATGGCCTCCAGGTCTGGTACTGTATTTGAAAGACTCCTTGCATTTGCACACAGGGCCTTCCACATCTTATCCCCACTCTACCTGCAACCCTTTTTTCCTCCGCTTGTGCACTACCTCATTTCACCTCTTTTTTTTGCAACTTTTGTTTCCATCCCCCAATGTCCTCTTCTGCTCTGCTGTTCCCATTAACCTTCTTTGGAATGTTCAGCCCCTTAGGTCCTGCATTCCTACTGCTTCAGTGTGTGGGGTGCACTTTATGCCTCCCTTTGCCTTTCTGTCATCCCCTTCTGCTAGTTTAAATATTCATGAAAGTATCATTTAAACAAATCAACTAAGGATAATGGTTCCACTGCCAGATGGATGCAGTACATCGCCTCTGTATAGGCTTTCATCCCTCCAGTTTGGTCTCCAGTCCCTAATGTAGCCAAATCCCTCTTCTCTGCACCATTCCTTCATCTACAAGTTGAAGCTCCTGGTGTGGATTACTCTATCCTTCCCTTGGTTGTAGACAGGCGGTATTTTGGGGAAAGCCACCAGGGGTGCTACTTGCTTTAGGCCCCTTCTGAGTTCACTGAACTCCTGCACAATGCCAGCCCTGCCCTTTGCTAGGTCATTAGTCCCCAGATGGACAGTCACATCTCGCTGACTCCTGCCCTGTCACTCTAGCGATCATTAGGATCTGCTACCCATTTTTCAGAGCCATGGTGTCAGGTAGGCACCTTAACTCCCTCTCAGCCCACCATCCCATTCTCAGATCTTCCCCCTTAACAACTGAGTCCCTCACCAAAGGCTGCTTCCTTGTATTCTGGGGTCCTCAACCTCTTACCTTGGGGTCAAACATCCTCCCTTGTCACTACTTTGGAGGCCTACTCCTGGCAGTCCTGTTCCACTAGAATGGTGAAAGAATCATGTAGTGGTACAGGCTGAAGAATGTGTCTCTGACCTACCACCCCACCCTCCCAGAACTACACACAGTCCAGCTGGCACTCATTCTCCTAGGTAACCTTTGGGGCAACAGTGGTAGACTTGGTGGCCCCTGGGTGGGGAAAGAAGTCCTATGGATCCTAGCCAGCTTGGCCGAGAGAACAGAGACCTTCTTCCTCAACCCATAGAGGTGTGTGTAGTTGAGGCAGCACCTCAGTCTCCAGAATTTCTACCAGAAAACTGCGGCTTCACATCCATTGCACTGCACCACTCCCATCATAGACTTTATGTCTTGTTACCTACTGCTATCAACTGTATCTTGCCCCTTTGCCCCATTCCTGTGTTTGTTTCCCATCTACACATTCTATCAATATTTACTTTTTCACATTACCTGAGATAGGGTGTTTCTTTCCTTTACCTTTTCCCCTTGCTTTCTCCTTTACTTGTTTGGCCATATAACACCTGTTCCTCTCTGCCTCTTTACCGCTTCATTTTCAATTACCCCTTCCCTTTATGCCCTTCATGAACAGTTTCTGCACCCTACCCTATTAGGGTGTCTCTCTCCTATTCCCACCTATAGCAGCTACCTGTTTGTTACTTTTCCCCACAGATACTTCCTACCCCACAACCAGCAGTTCCCTATACTGGTAACAGTAAGCAAACAAGTATTTGACCTTATCATGTCAGTCCAGCACAGTCCGCTGCTTACCTACAGTTTGCTGTGGATGCCTACTGATGCCTGAGACACCAGTAGTATCCTGTTCTATTCTTGCTCTTTTCAATTCACGTTCTAGGATACAAATGTGATGGAATATGCTGGAGGGGGTCAATTTATCTAGAGCTGCCAGAATCAAAGTTGTAACTGGGAAATCCTGACACTGCTTTTGCAGCGGTCACAGGCCCCTCACCCTTACCTGCCTCAGGTGCAAAGTGAAAGGGGAGGAGGAGGATCTTTAGCTGATGCTACCCCTTTGCTCACCTTAATTCACTGCTGCTGAAGGCAGAATACAAACAAAGTGGGTGAAATACTGACACTGCTTCCACATGTCACAGGTCCCGCCCCTTTAACTGCCTCAGGTGTAAATAGAGTAAAGTAAAAGGGAGGTTGGGGAGCTTTAGCTGGCTCTATCCCTCTGTTTTCCATAATTCACTACTGCTTAAAGCAAAGTCAACATGGGACTGGGGAAAATCTGGCTCTGCTTTCAGAGGTCACAGTTCCCTCCCCTTTACCTGCTAAAGTAAGTAACATGAAAGAGGGAGGGGAGCTTTAGCTTACTCTACCCCTCTGCTTTCCCTAATTCACTGCTGCTGAAAGCAGAATCAAAATGGAGCTTCGGAAATCCTAACACTGCATTCACAGATCACAGGCCCCTCCCCATTAACTGCCTCAGGTGTAAAAAAAGTAAAGTGAAAGAGGGTAGGTTGAGTTTTAGCTGGGTCAGGCTTACTGCTCTCCCTAATGTACTGCTGCTGAAAGCAGAATAAAACGGGAAATCCTGACACTGCCTTCACAGGTTGTGGATCCCTCCCTTTTAGGTACCTCAGATGTAAAGAAAGTAACATGAAAGGGGGAGTGGATCTTTTGCTGTCTCTACCCCTCCTCTCTCTGTAATTCGCTGCTGATGAAAACAGAATCAAAACGCGGCTGGAGAAATATGGGCACCACTGGGAGACACTGCTTTCACAGGTCACAGTTCTTTCCTTTTCTTTCTGTAATGCTTACATTAATTACAAGTATGTTCCACTTAGCTGGAGAGCTAGTACTATAGTACATGTCCATAAAAGCGGTAGTAGAATTGTGCAAAGGAAAGTATTGCCTGATTAAATTAATGAACTATATAGTCAAACTTTTCTCAAAAATACTGTTAAATCGACTAGCAGCTCATACTCTTAACTATAAAGATTTTTATTAGCGCAAGCAGGATTTAGAAGTGGATATTCAGTATCAGACTATTGTTTAACTCTTTATCATCTGTCGAAAAATATATAACATTTAAGAAATCAAAACATTATGTGGCGTAATTCAGTCTGAAGACAGTTTTTGATGCTCTTGCGAGAAATGTGATGATTGATTGTTTAACAGAGCTCTATTTAGAATTATGGACAACTGATGTCATTATGTCACTCCATGGCAATACATGTTCACAAATTAGATAGTCTTTCTGGACAATGTACCAGCTTTTTTGAAGCAAATGTGGGTAGCAAGCAAAAGTGCCACATGGCACTTACATTATTTAAAAGTGAATTGCACTAAACCTGAAAACCTATTTTCCAATGGGACCTGTTTTTTTAAGCACTGGTTCACATTCTGTTATTGCTCCATCTGTACAGGTCTTTTATTAATCTCAATGAGTGTTTATGCATTACAGTCTGGGGATCAGTATAATTTTAAAACTGTATGATGTAGTTCATTTCCTTAACAGCCACAGAGTTTTGTACTGGAATATGGATCACTGCTGCAGGACTGTTAGAAGGGTATTGCAGGGCCATGATGTTAGTGCAGGTATGGTGATTCAGTGATGATAAGGACTTCATGAATGTTAAATTCCACAAGTTGAATTTCCATTGTACGTCTGTGACAAAATTCCCCTCACCAGGGACTTCTAGTTCACTGTCACCATTATGTTTTTACAAGAACAGGGAACAGGAAAAATCTGCTTTTAACCTCCTCCTTACACAAGGTCAGGAAGGTCAACACAATAACTGTTGGTAGAGTATCCTTCAGAGACCCCTGATGAAGATGTCCTTGTGGCCTTGAAGCACTGGGCTATTTGCACTTCATTGGTATGTGAACCACAATAATTTGTATTGCAACATGTAATTTGTTTGTTACTTTTTTGCTTCTTTTAAAATATATAAAAGAATTGTTTAAAAGCTAGCCTGGAGTGCAGTGTATTTTTTGTTAATTGAGGTATCCTTCAGAGATGCACTGCAAACAGAGTCCAACAGAAATAGTAATTACCTTATCAAATAAACACAAGCAGTTACTGATTCTATAAAAATGGATTCTTTATTAGCGACTACAAGTATTTACAAGCAGAATGTATTTACAGGAAAACAAAAGGTTTGCACATTTGCTAAGAAACAAAAAATAAAGCAAGTTAAACAGACAGTGTACAGCACATTTCTGAGCTATCCTTACCTAAAATATTTCACCTGCCTTTGCTACAGAAAGCATTGTCTCTCACTATGCTATCTTACCAGTCAGCTAGTCTTGTATGGCATGGCTCTGGTCTTCAAATGTTCCAAGTCCAAGAGAAAGAAATGTGGGATGTGGTTTTGCCACTTTGAGTGAGACTTTCCCCCTGTCCCCCCTCCCCAGATGGGCGTGCATATGGAGGGATGACATCATCTAGGCCAGCTGGTTTAATTCACACCCAGAAATCCTCAGTCCAATTTTAGGATTCTGTTTTGCAGCATGTCCAAGGTGTGGAACCCCATGCCTCTACCTTTCAGGATGACTGAAGCCTTCAAAATGGCACTCTCTCATCTGCCTTTCAGGATCTGTGGCTAAATGTTCCCAAGGGAACATTCCCCTGTAACTGAGTTGGCTGATATTTCCCATGAGGCCTGCTTGGACATGTGACTTTGGAAGCCACGTTTTTGTCCACTTTGCAAATAGCAGAACTTATAACAGAAGCATAATTACATTAAAAAAAGAAATTAAAAAATAAATTAATATATCAGTTTGGTCGCATGTCCATCACAGTATCCATGAATTTTTAAGCAAATTTTGCCAATTAGTAATTTCTAAAGTATCCACAATAAATTTTAAACTACTAAACCATATTTATGAAAAACAAACAAACCAGCACCGATTTCAGTTCGACAATGCTTTATTTAATGAACCAAGCAAAAATATGATGTGCAAATGTGCATAATGTGCATAAAAATCTAAAACAAGGCACACTCACCACCATAACTGAGGCAGCACAAAGGGAAAACAAGGAAGGAACCCCTGTCCTGGCATTCTACCTCCATGAAATCTAGATTTTATGTGTTGTTAATCTGTTTTCTCTCTTTTTCAGGGTGTACATATTGAGATCCATCTGTCTCTGCTCATAGAGCTTTTAATGCAGAAACATAAAGTCTGGCAGCAGATAAGGGCCACTTTGCCACCCAGTCTCCCCATGTGTTCCTACATAAATTCTCACCACAGACCCTATTTGAAAAGTTCAAGGTAATGTACATGGGGCACAAAAACCCAAAGCAGCATACCACCTGAGAAGGGAAGAAATAGCATGCTCAAAGCAGGAAATAGACCTGGGGTGGTCATCTCTGATGACCGCAAGGTAGCTAAGCAGTGTGACAGGGCAGCAGGAAAGGTTAGCAGGATACTGGGATGCATAGGCAGGAGAATTACCAGCAGAAGAAGGGAGGTAATAATTCCGTTATATAGATCACCAGTGAGGCTACATCTCAAGTACTGTGTACAGTTTTGGAGGCCACATCTCTGAAAAGACAAAGACAGGATGGAGGTGGTTCAAAGGAGAGCTACCAAAATGGTGCGGGGCCCACATCACAAACCCCATGAGGATAGGCTTAAGGAATTAAAATATGTACTCCTTGGAAGAAAGGAGGGAAAGCAGAGATATGATTGAAACATTTAAGTACATCACAGGGAAGAGCAAGGTACTGGAGAGTACCATTTTTTTAAAGAAAAAGGTGCTCAAAGATGAGAGAGCACAAGATGAAATTGAATGGGGGAGGTTCAGAGAAAATGTGATGAAGTACTTCTTCACAGAGAGGGTGGTGGACAAATGGCACAGCCTGCTGGTGGAGATGGTGGAGGCAGAAACGGTTACTGGATTCAAGAATGCTTAGGACAGATACACAGGGATCTTGGAAGTTGTGCAGTGGGGGGACCTAATGACGATTAGGGCATGCAGAGTCACTGTAGGTAGAAATAATAGGGCAGACTAGATGGGCCGGGGGGCCTTTACTTGCTGACAACTTCTATGTTTCTATGACCCTACTTGATCTACAGGTCTTTCTCTCTTCCCTTCAGCTATGATTCCTTTGTGCCAATCCCATGAATTCTTGACCCCATCTCTATTTTGGCCCCCACCACCTCTGCTGTAAGGCTGTTCCAGGAATCCACCACTCTATCTGTGAAGAAGAACTTCCTCTCCTCTCTCCTGAATCTACCTCCTTTCAGTTCCATAGCATGTCTCCTTGTTTTTGAACATTTTTTTCATTAAAAATGCTTCCCTCCTGTACCTTATTTACCCCATGAGGTATTTAAAGGTCTCTGTCACATAGCTCAAAAATGTTATAAAAAAGTAAAATATAATCCAAAGTCCATCAAAACTCATATATTTATTAAACTCTTTTTCTTCACACCCATATACATGAGGCAACAGTTTCGTGGCTTAACGTTACTTCCTCAGGCCAATCGTATATGAACAGTGTTGACACTAAATTAGAAACAAAATAAATCCATTCAGATACTCAGTTTTTAAATTTCTACTCATTTTACATTAATATGTCACATTGGTATATACTGCCAATAGTTCTTTATAATAACATATTGAATTAAGTTAAATTTTCAATTAAAATTTTATTTAGAAACTAATTATAAAACATCTTCTCTTTCTTAATTAAATCCCAATCCATTTTATATTATTGTCCCCATATTAAAGTCAAATTTTAGTTCAATGTAGTATAAACTTTGTATTATTTTCAAATATGTAAAAAATACCTTAATTTTCATTTATTTGAACTCCACTGATCTGGAAGTTCTGATATATTACTCTCAAAACAAGCACCATGCCGCCCTGTTCCTATTACCATCTATTAGAAAAAAACATATTTATTTCAAATGTTAATATCTTTAAATCTTGTATACTTATTATTTAAATATCATATTACCAGTCACCTAGTCACACTCTAAAATGGGCCAGTTCACTTCTCAAAATTTTCATCGACTTAATAGTAATCTTGCTAGGAAAACCACATCTAATGTATCTTTGGCAATTGTCCTCATGAATTGAAAGCAGCTATGAGGAAGGAAACAAACATAAAAATTAATTTCTAACACTGTTTTTTACTCAATTTAATACTATTACATTTGTCACATAGTCCCTCTCCCTCTTCTCTTCCAGGGTGTACATATTGAGGTATTTTAGTCTTTACTGAATGGGCTTTTGATGCAGACCCTGCACCATTTTAGTTGCTCTCCTCTGAACCACCTCCACTCTGTCTGTGTCATTCCAGAGATGTAGTCTGCAGAACTGGTCACAGTATTCTAGCTGAGGTCTAACTAGTAGTCAAACAAAATGAAAAAAACACCTGGAACTGAAGGTCAGGGGGCTCAACTTGTTTGTTTATACAGGAGAGTGCACTGAAATACCTCAAAGCCGAAATTCCATAGAAAAAGAGAAGCCAGCAAAAGAATTTTGTTGAACCTTGAGGTCAGCACTCAAAGAGCAGGAAGAAAACTCTGGGTAGAAAAAATCCTTTAATGTCAATAGCATATAATGATGTTATAAAAACCATGTACTATAGATAAATGTGTCAAAACAGTACAGCTCACCACCTCTGAAAACAGGTATAAGTGTGGAAAAACTACTACGCAAATGATGCACTTACAGCCTCAGCTCAGTTCAAAGAAGCTGGCGTCTCGTGGTGCCATATAAACAAATTGCTCAGAAAGCGGCCGATAAAACAACCAACCTCTCCCTGGAGGGAGAAAGGCAAAAAGTACTGGCAACAACACTACAAAGAAGCAGAAAACAAACCCACTGGTGAAAGCCATGGAAACCAGCTAGAACTCAGTACTTCTGGTGGAACGCTTCCATATCAACCTGTACTACATAGAAACATAGAAACATAGACTTTGATGACAGATAAGGACCACTTGGCCCACCCAATCTGCCCGTTTCCCTACCTACTGGATAAGCTTCAGATTCTAGTTCACCAACAGCCTACTTCCTGCCAACCCCCACTACAATTGCCTTATGTCTGTCCCATGCATATTTGAATTCCCCCACTGTTTTAGACCCAACAACCTCCCCAGGAAGATGGTTCCATGCATCCACCACTCTCTCCGTGAAAAAATACTTCCTCACAATACCCCTGAGCCGTCCCCCCTCTATCTTTAAATTGTGCCCCCTTGTTCTTACACATCTCTTTTTCTGAAAGATCCTACCCTCCTGGACTTTGTTGATTCCCTTCAGGTACTTGAACATTTCTATCATGTCCCCCTCCCTCCTTTCATCAAGGGTATACATATTAAGCTCTCTCAGTCTCTCTTCATATGGTTTCTGATGCAGACCCTGCACCATTTTAGTTGCCCTCCTCTGGACTGCTTCCATACTGTCTATGTCCTTGCATAGATGAGGTCTCCAAAATTTCACACAGTACTCCAGATGGGGTCTCACCAACTGTCTGTACAGAGGGATAACCACTTCCCTTTTTCTACTTGTGGTGCCCCTTCCTATGCATCCCAGTATCCCTCTGGCTCTCCTTACTGACTTCTCACATTGCTTACCAACCTTTAGATCATCTGATATGACTACCCCTAGGTCCCTTTCCATTTTTGTTGTTGTTAGTATCTCCCCTGCTATTGTGTACTCTTCTCCTGGGTTTTTGTTTCCCAGGTGCATTACTTTGCACTTCTTTGCATTGAATCTAAGTTGCCATATGTCTGACCATTCCTCCAATCTTGCCAAGTCCCTTCTCATCTTTTCTACTCCCCCCTTGTGTATCAGCTGTGTTACAGATCTTGTGCCATCTGCAAAGAGGCATACCTTTTCCTCCAGACCCTCTGCAATGCCACCTATAAAGATGCTAAAGAGGACTGGACCCAGTACTGAGCCCTGAGGTACTCCACTAGTGACCCCCCTTTCTTCAGAATGTGTTCCATTCACTATTACCTTCTGTGTCCTGTTTTGCAGCCAGTTTGCTACCCAGGCTACCACCCTGGGACCCACTCCCAGACTGGCTAACTTGATTATTAATCTTTTGTGCGGGAATGTGTCAAATGCCTTGCTAAAGTCCTGGTAGGCCATATTCACAGCCCCTCTCTTGTCTATTACTTTGGTCACCCAGTCAAAGAAATCTATTAGATTCATCTGACATGACCTTCCTGCTGTAAATCCATGCTGCTTTCGGTCCTGTGCCCCACTGGCCTCTAGGTACTCAACAATTCTTTCTTTCAGAAGTGATTCCATCATTTTACCTACCACTGAGGTCAAACTTACAGGTCTGTAGTTTCCTGCTTCTGCCTTGCTCCCACTTTTGTGAAGGGGAATCGCATCTGCCCTCCTCCAGTCCTCAGGTACCACCCCATCCTCCCATGATTTGTTAAAAAGTGTGGTCAGTGGTGTCACTAGGTCCTCCCTTAGTTCTTTTAGGATTCTGTGGTGAATCCCATCAGGCCCCATTGATTTGTCCACCTTGAGTTTTAGGAGTTCTTTCAGGATTCTTTCTTCAGTAAATGGACTGGTGTCAACCCCACTACCCAGAGTGCTTCTATTGTCTAGTTTAGGTAACTCCTCCTTATCTTCTTTTGTGAATACTGAGCAAAAGTATTCATTCAGTATCTCTGCCTTTTCACTGTCTCCCTCTGCCCACCTCCCGTCTCCCTTATTAATCTTCACTATTCCTCCCTTAACCTTTCTATGCTCCCTAATGTACCTATAAAAGGTTTTATCCCCCTTCTTAACTGAATTGGCTATTTTATCCTCAGTTTGGGCTTTTGCTATTCTGACTGCCTTCCCCACTTCTTTCTGCTTTAATTGATACAGTTCCCTGTCGTGCTCCTTCTGTGATTCCTTATACTTTTTGAATGCAGCCTTTTTCTCCTTAACCTTCCCTGCCACCTCTTTTGAAAACCATAGTGGTTTTTTACTCCACTTTGTTTTCTTTATCTGTTTCACACAAAGGCTTGTTGCCTCTATGATGGCAGTTTTGATTTTTTTCCATTGTTCTTCCACCCATCTTTTTTGGCAATTTGCTAGTGTATTCCTCAGGTATCCACCCATTTTGCCAAAGTCAGCCCTTCTAAAGTCCAGTATGATTGTTTTTGTATGGCTCGTCTCCGTGGTTGTGCTTATTGTGAAGCACACTGTGCAGTGGTCACTTGTTCCCAGATGTCTACTGACTTCTAAATTTGTGATCCTCTCTCCATTTGAGAGTACCAGGTCTAGTATTGCTCCCTCCCGAGTGGGTTCCAACACTAGCTGTATAAGGCCTGCCCCCTGCAGGGCATCGAGAATGACCCTGCTCTTGGATGTGGCTGCAGTACATGCCATCCAGTTAACATCTGACATATTCAGGTCCCCCATCATGAGTATCTCCCCTTTTTCAGCCATTTTGAGAATGTCCTCTATCATTTTCTTGTCCATTTCCTCCCCTTGAGACAGGGGTCTGTATACAACCCCTGTGCAGATTGTGATGCCATTCCCTGTCTCCAAGGTGACCCAGAGTACCTCTTGTCCTCCCCCTTTACTTTTTAGTTATGTAGCTTTGGTCCCTTCCCTTATGTATAGAGCTACTCTACCTCCTCTTTTCCCCTCCCTGTCTCTTCTGTAGACTGTGTACCCCAGTATGTTGACATCTCAGTCCAGGTTCTCCATGTACCATGTTTCCGTGACTGCCACAATATCCAATTGTTCATCTTCCATCAAGGCTACTAGCTCAGGAAGCTTGTTTCCCAGACTAGTGGCACTGGTACTCATTGCCCTCCATTTAATGTTGGCTTTATCCTTTTTCCCCCATGCCTGCTCTTTTGGCCCTTGTCTTTTTTTTGATTTACCCCTGTCCTGCCCTCTTTTGAGCACTGTACCTCAGTGTTTACCTTACTACCTTGCATGTTTTGTGGGGGGGGAGGCTTGAAATTTCCTGCCTCTTATTAGCACTTACTAGGTCATCATCAGAGCATACTACCAACCAGGGAGGGGCTGTATATTAGGTGCTATTCTTAAAGTGCCCATACCACATTCCTAAATAGCAGTTCTTCAACAGATTTCATGCTTAACATACAAACATCAAAAAACATACAACAAATAAGCTCTCAATCTAAATAAATATGCACACTGAAAAACAATAATTACATCATAGCAGTAATAACATATGAAATTTTCATAGCTAATTAATCAGAGCTAAACAAACACTTGGGAAAGAAGGGGAAAAGAGAACAGAGGGGGTAGGTGAAAAGGGAAAGGGGAGGGGAAGGAAAAAGGGGGGAAGGAAAGGGGGAAAGAAAGGGAATAAAAACACACAGCGCTTGTCAGCATAAAGGGAGACAGAGCTGGCAAGTCATAATCTCCCTAGGAGACAGATCGTCAAGTGTGATCTCCTTATGTAGCATACAATGACATTCATCCATAGGAAACAGAGCAGGAAAGTCATATCTCCTGAGAGACAGAGCTGGCAAGTCTAGTCTCTCCATTTTGGCATGTCAGTCAGATTTTAAAAGTTTGGAACAAAGCCAGCATTATCTTCCAATATAACTGTGCAGAGGAAGATCTTCATTAAGCCCCTTAGGGGCCAAACTCTCCAACACATGAATCCAGTAAGACTCATGTTGTAGCAGAAGGAGACTTAAATCTCCACCTCCTAATCCTGTTTTCACTTTTTCAATCACAACAAACCTCAACGATGCTGGAGAACCATGTTGTGCAGATTCATAGTGTTTAGCCACAGCATAATCACAATTGGAATTCCTAATAGCACCTTTATGTTCTCCTATTCGATTTTTTAATGCTCTCTTAGTCTGTTCAACATAACTCATAACGGAAGGACATAGGAGTAAATAAATCACTACTAATGTACTGCAGTTAATGAAATCATTGATCTGATATTTTTTTCCTGATCTTGGGTGGCAGAAACTTCTTGCATCGAAAGTATAAGAGCAATGAGTGCAGTGTCCACACCTATAATTACCTTTAGGTATAGGTGGTAACTACATTCTTGGTTGTTCTTTCTGTACAGCTATATAGGCCTGCACTAACATGTCTCTAAGATTTTCTCCTCTTTTACAGGTCACCCTAGGAGGAAATTCAGTGAGTACTGCAAGATTCATATCAGATTGGATTATAGTCCAATGTTTCCTAATGATCTTTCCTATTTTAGGAGCCATAGGATTATATTCAGTAATGAAAGAGAACACTGCATCATTTGTAACTTTTCTTTTCGGTTCAGGAAGTGTTTCTCTATCTATCTCATCCACTTCCACAATAGAACTCAATAAAAGGTCTGGCTCAAAAATCATTCAGTAAGGTCCCATTTAGCAGTTTTAAACTGAGTTTCAGATGAGCATATCCTCCGTACCCTCACATATTGTCACTTCGATATATTTTTTATCATGTTGTCAGAATGGCAGCCATCCCATTTTAACAATGTATTTCTTGACAGGGTCTTTCTTTAAAGTCCAGTTGGTAGACTATTCTCTACTTTCACAATCTGAATATCTGAAAATGACAATGTCACTAATCTTTTCTCATAGGTGAATTTCAGATTTCATTGGTGTGTTTCAAATGATGAATAAAAAGGTCTAATTCTTTTCCATTTCCAGACCAAATCAACCAATAATCATCAATGTATCTCTTGCATATTTTAATTTTTTGAAAACAATGGATTATTCTGTTGATAATAGATATGTTCTTCTTCCACTACACCCATATAGAGATTTGCAAAACTCGGGGCAAATGTAGTCCCCATTTCAGTCCCTTTGTGCTGAGCATAAAACAATCCATCAATCCAAAAATAGTTGTTTTCAAGCACAAATCTTGCCACTGCCAGGATATTCTGAGTAGATGGCTTAGTCTTGTCTCTTTTTGTAGACTCTTCTCCAAAGCAGCTAGATCTCCCTCATGGGGTATATTGGAGTATTGGCTTTTGACATCTATACTTACCAACCGATCTGTTTTTTCTGCCTTAACATCTTTTAGGATTTTTAGGGTTTCTTTTGTATCCTTAAGATATGACTCTAGGGAAGGCACCATCTTCTGTATGAAGAAATCTACAAACAGACATTTTTTCTGTCACTGACCCTATAGCTTATAAAATGGGTCTACCTGATACTGGTCTCATTTCCTTATGTATTTTTGGTAGTAAATACAAAACTGGTATCCTCGAGTGTGAGGCACACAAAAAATCCACTTCCTTTTTAGTAATTTGACCACTTTGTTCACCTTCCATTATTAGTTCATCTGCGTTCTTTCTTATACCTTCTGTTGGATCGTTTTGTAGTTTTTGATAGAAACTACAATTGCTGACTTGTCTATGCATTTCAGTCAAATAGTAATTCATACCCCATACTACTACTGCTCCTCCATTTTCTGCCTGGTTTAGGACAATTCCAGGCAAAGACTGTAGTTCTTGCAGTGCTTCCTTTTCTTTTTTGGTTATATTATGTGTCTGCCAGTTGTATTTATTTTTATTAATAAGTTTATTCTCATCTTGTCTTACCAGACCACAATAAATATTTATAACTGGATTATTTTGTGGAGGTGCAAAAGTAGATGCAGGTCTAAAAGGAGTAATTTCTCTATTTAGATCTTGTATAGTTGTGGGTGCCGGGGGAATCTTCTGAAATAAATCTTTTAAATGGAGTTTTCTAATGAAACAGTGTAGATCTACTTCCATCTTAGAAGCATTCAACTGGTTGGTTGGAACAAAACTGAGGCCTTTTTCTGATCACTTCAATATGCATATCAGTTAATATTATATCTGTGAGGTTGATGACATCCAATTCTTGGTGTAAGACCTCGGTGATCTCCTCACCCCCTCACCCCCAGTCCTGCCTTCCTCTGGTTTCAATCTCCCTCTGTTGCCTCTCATACCTCTCCCTCTTCCTCCTCCCCAGCCCCATCTTGTTATTCTCTTTCTCTTAAATCGTGTACCTCTAAATTCTGAGCTTGTCCTAAGAAACATATGTTTTCTTGGTTTTGTTTACTCTGTTCTTCCATATCAGAGTCTGAGCCTGATGAAATATTAAGCCCATCATCCTGTACCATAGAAGGTTTTTTAATGGAACCTTGCTTTTTTTGCCCCTTGCCACATATATACTTCCAATTTTATAATAATTTTCATCTCTAGTATATTTCTTTTGTTTGTACATAATCAACTCAGTCTGAAATGTATTTATGGTATTATCCATTTTTAATTGCAAATTATCTTATTTAATTGGGGAATATTTCTCTTTTATTTTCACATCTAAGACTTCAATTTCTTTGCTCGCTTTGTCCACTTCTTTTTTAGCTTTTCTAATAGTTAATAAAATTTGGTCTTAGCTGCATTTATTCAGAATCTTTTCCCAGTCTTGCATATATTCAATAACTTCCATCCTAACGGAAGGAGACTTTTGCATACGCATCCCTTGTGGGATACGTTTATCCCTCTAATACTGGGATAATGAAGCAGCATGTAAATTAAACCTAATATATTTCTTCTTTAAATTCCCAAGATTTTTTAAATCAATCCCATCCCTTTGGGACTATAGTCCTGTCCAAGAAAGGACAGCCTGAATCTGTTCCATCTATAAAATTATATCTTGGCCTTCCTCTTCAGAAAAAGACAGGCTCTCAACAGTGGGAGCAGCAGTCACCATATTGCTAGAAAAATAAACCCTAGAGCTCACCCCAAGCAAAATCAGCTCCTTATTTTGCAATTTCAGACAAATAAAACCAAAAAAACTCCTGGAATTGGAGGTTGGGGCCTCAACTTGTTTGTTTATACAGGGGAGTGCACTGAAATACCTCAAAGCTGAAATTAAATACAAAAAGAGAAGCCAGCAAAATAATTTTGTTGGACCTTGAGGTCAGCAGTCAAAAAGTAGGAAGAAAACAACGGGTAGAAAAAAACCTTTAATGTCAATAGCAAATAATGTTGTTATAAAAACCACCTACTATAGAAAAATGTATCAAAACAGTACATCTCACCACCTCTGAAAGCAGGTATAAGTGTGGAATAACTACCATGGCGAATGATGCACTTACAGCCTCAGCTCAGTTCAAAGAAACCAGTGTCTCATGGTGCCATATAAACAAATTGTTCAGAAAGCAGCCGATAAAACAACCTACCTCTCCCTGGAGGGAGAAAGGCAAAAAGTACCTGCAACAACACTATAAAGAAAGCTGAAAATGAACCTACTGGTGCATGCCATGGTAACCTGCTAGAGCTCAATACTTCCTGTTAGAACGCTTATGTATCAACCTGTATTAGGTCATCATCAGAGCATACTACTAACCAGGGAAGAGCTGTATATATAAGGTGCTATTCATAAAGTGCCCATACAACATTCCTAAATAGCAGCTTTTAAACAGATTCCATGGCATGCGGTTCTAGCAGGATACCATGGTGTACACCAGCAGGTTCATTTTCAGCTTTCTTTTTAGTGTTGTTGCCAGTACTTTTTGACTTTCTCCCTTCAGGGAGAGGTAGGTTATTTTATCGGCTGCTTTCTGATCAATTTGTTTATATGGCACCATGAGATGCCAGTTTCTTTGAACTAAGCTGAGGCTGTAAGTGCATCATTCACTATGGTAGTTTTTTCACACTTATACCTGCTTTCAGAGGTGGTGAGCTGTACTGTTTTGATACATTTATCTATAGTATGTGGTTTTTATAACATCATTATTTGCTATTGATATTAAAGGTTTTTTTTCTACCCGGTGTTTTCTTCCTGCTTTTTGAGTGTTGACCTCAAGGTCCAAAAAATTATTTTGCTGGCCTCTCTTTTTCTATTGAATTTCAGCTTCGAGGTATTTCAGTGTACTCCCCTGTATAAACAAATAAGTTGATCCCCCTAACCTCCAATTGCAGGAGTTCTTTTTGGTTTTGTTTGTCTGAAATTGCAAAATAAAGAGCTGATTTTGCTTGGGGTAAGCTCCAGGGTTTATTTCTCTAGCAATATGGTGACTGCTGCTCCCATTGTTGAGAGCCTATCTTTTTCTGAAGAGGCAAGCCAAGATACAATTTTACCGATGGAACAGATTCAGGCTGTCCTTTCTTGAACAGGACTATAGTCCCAAAGGGATGGGATTGATTTTAAAAATCTTGGGAATTTAAAGAAAAAATATATTAGGTTTAAATTACATGCTGCTTCATTATCCCAGTATTAGAGGGATGGAAGATATTGAATATTTGCAAGACTTGGAAAATATTCTGAATAACTGCAGCTACAACCTGATTTTATTAACTATTAAAAAAGCTAAAAAAGAAGTGGACAAAGTGAGCAAAGAAATTGAAGTCTTGGATTTGAAACTAAAAGACAAATATTCCCCAATTGAATATGATAATTTAGCATTAAAAATGGATAATACCATAAAATAATTTCAGACTGAGTTGATTATGTACAAACAAAAGAAATATACTGGAGATGAAAATGATTATAAAATTGGAAAAGTATATATGTGGCAAGGGCAAAAAGGCAAGGTTCCATTAATAAACCTTAGATGGTACAGGATAATGGGTTTAATATTTCATCAGCCTCGGACTCTGATATGGAAGAACCGAGTAGACAAAACCGAGAAAACAGATTTTTTTTAGGACAAGCTCAGAATTTAGAGGTACAAGATTTAAGAGAAAGAGAAGAACAAGAAGAGACTGGGGAAGAAGAAGAGGAAGAGGGAGAGGCATGAGAGGCAACAGAGGGAGATCGAATTCCAGAGGAAGGCAGAACTGGGGGGGGGGGAGGTGAGGAGATCACCGAGGTCATACACCAAGAATTGGAGGAAATTAATCTCACAGATATAATATTAACTGATATGCAGATTGAAGTGCTTAGAAAAGGCCTCAGTTTTGTGCCAACCAACCAGTTGAATGCTTTTAAGATAGAAGTAGATCTACACTGCTTCTTTGGAAAATTCCATTGAAAAGATTTATTTCAGAAGATTCCCCTTGCACCCACAACTGTACAAGATCTAAAAAGAGAAATTACTACTTTTAGACCTGCATCTGCTTTTGCACCTCCACAAAATAATCCAGTTATAAATACTTATTGTTGTCTGGTAAGAGAAGCTGTGAATCAGCTTAGTAATAAAAATAAATACACCAGGCAGACACATAATATAACCAAAAAAGAAAAGGAAGCATTGAAAGAACTACAGTCTTTTTCTGGAATTGTCCTAAAACAGGTGGATAAAGGAGGAGCAGTAGCAGTATGGGGTATGAATAACTATTTGACTGAGATGCACAGACAAGTCAGCAATAGTAGTTTCTATTGAAAACATCAAAATGATCCAACAGAAGGTATAAGAAAGAAAGCAGATGAACTAATAATGGAAGGTGAATAAAGTGGTCAAATTACTAAAAAGGAAGCAGAGTTTTTTGCATGTCTCACACGTGAGGATACCAGTTTTGTATTTACTACCAAAAATACATAAGGAAACAAAACCATTACCAGGTTGACCCATTGTGTCAGCTGTAGGGTCAGTGACAGAAAAAATGTCTAAGTTTGTAGATTTCTTCATACAGAAGATGGTGTCTTCCCTAGAGTCGTATCTTAAGGATACAAAAGAAACCCTAAAAATCCTAAAAGATAGTAAAGTAGAAAAAAACAGATTAGTTGGTTACAATATATGCCGAAAGCCTATATTACTATATACCACATTAGGGAGAGCTAGCTGCCTTGGAAAAGAGTCTACAAAAAAGAGACAAGACTAAGCCATCTACTGAGTACATCCTGGCCATTACAAGATTTGTGCTTGAAAACAACTATTTTTGGTTTAACGGATCGTTTTATGCTCATCACAAAGAGACTGCAGTGGGGACTACTTTTGCCATTAGTTTTGCAAATCTATATGTGGGTGTATGGGAAGAAGAACATATTTATTATCAACAGAATAATTTGTTTTTTCAAAAAATAAAAGTATGGAAGAGATACATTGATGATTGTTGGTTGATTTGGTCTGGAAATGGAAAAGAATTAGATCTTTTTATTCATCATTTGAACCACACCAATGAAAATCTGAAATTCACCTATGAGAAAAGTTTACTGACATTGCTGTTTTTAGATATTCAGATTGTGAAAGTAGAAAATAGTCTACCAACTGGTCTTTAAAGAAAGACCCTGTCAAGAAATACATTGTTAAAATGGGATGGTTGCCATTCTAACAACGTGTTACAAAATATACCTAAGTGACAATATGTGAGGGCACGGAGGATATGTTCATCTGAAACTCAGTTTAAAACTGCTAAATGGGACCTTACTGAACAATTTTTGCAAAAGGATTATGAGCCAGACCTGTTATTGAGTTCTATTGTGGAATTGGATAAGACTGATAGGGAAACACTTCTTAAACCGAAAAGAAAAGTTACAAACGATGCAGTGTTCTCTTTCATTACTGAATATAATCCTATGGCTCCTAAAATAGGAAAGATCATTAGGAAAGATTGGCCTATAATCCAATCCAATATGAATCTTGCAGAACTCACTGAATTTCCTCCTAGGGTGACTGATAAAAGAGGAAAAAATCTTAGAGACATGTTAGTGCAGGCCTATACTGTATACCTGTACAGAAAGAACAACCAAGAATGTGGTTATCACCCATACCTAAAGGTAATTATAGGTGTGGGCACTGCACTCACTGCTCTAATACTTTCGATACAAGAAGTTTCTGCCACCCAAGATTAGGGAAAAAATATCAGATCAATGCTTTAATTAACTGCAGTACATTAGGAGTGATTTATTTACTCCTATGTCCTTGCGGTATGAGCTATTTTGGACAGACTAAGAGGGCATTAAAAAATTGAATAGGAGATCTTAAAGGTGCTATTAGGAATACCAGTTGTGACTATGCTATGGCTGAACACTATGAATCTGCACAACATGGTTCTCTAGCATCGTTGAGGTTTGTTGGGATTGAAAAAGTGGAAACAGGATTACGAGGTGGAGATTTAAGTCTCCTTCTGCTACAACGTGAGGCTTATTGGATTCATGAGCTGGAGAGTTTGGCCCCTAAGTGGCTCAATGAAGATCTTCCTTAATGAAGATAATGCTGGCTTTGTTCCAAACTTTTAAAATCTGACTGACATAGCAAATGGGGAGATTAGGCTTGCCGGCTCTGTCTCCCAGGAGATATGACTTTCCGTCTCTGTCTCCTATGGATGAATGTCATTGTACTGTATGCCACATAAGGAGATCAGACTGAAGGCTCTGTCTCCTAGGGAAATTATGACTTGCATGCTCTGTCTCCCATTATGCTGACAAGCACTTTGTGTTTTTATTCCCTTTGTTTCCCCCCTTTCCTACCCCCCCTTTTTCCTTCCCCTCCTCTTTCCTTTTTGCCTCCCTGTTGTCTTTTTTCCTTCTTTCCTAAGTGTTTGTTTTGCACTGATTAATTAGCTATGAATATTTCATATGTATTTACTGCTACGATGTAATTATTATTTTTCCGCGTACATATATATTTAGATTGAGAGCTTATTTGTTGTATGTTTTTTGATGGTTGTATATTAAACATGAAATCTGTTGAACAGCTGCTATTTAGGAATGTGGTATGGGCACTTTATGAATGGCATCCTATATATACAGCTCTTCCCTGGTTGGTAGTACACTCTGATGATGACAGCTCGAATTTGAAGCCGGCGTCTGCTGCAGCCAGTGGTTGCGAGGGCACCCGAGAGTTCTGTCCTCCCCCAGCTCGAATTTAAAGCCGGTGTCTGCTGCAGGTACAAAAATATTCACAGCCAAAAAGGCCAGGAGACTGTTTCACAGCTGAAAAAGGCCAGGAGACTGTTTGGTGAACGCTTTGTGGGGTTAGCTGAACACTGCTGCCGCATGTGTGTACACAATGGACTTCATGCTTCTTGGCGCTTTTTTCAAACATTATTGGTCAGCAGAGCAGTGGAGATAGTTTCTTTGCTGCAGCACCTCGTAAAGGAAGCAGCTCTTTTTTCTGCATCTCACAGTGCTACCTTAAGGGGCTATCCCGAGTGGAGCTGCATTTCACCTAGCCTCTGTGGTTACTTTAAATCGTTACTTTAAATCACAATTACTAGTACTCAATACAACTGACAATTGTTCATAGAGTCATTTATGCAACCGAGTGAAATATTGTATTAGAGTCACTAGCATTGAAATCAACTTGATAGCAAAAGTGCAGTTTACAGCTCGCAATTACTAGTACTCAATATAGCTGACAATTGTTCATAGAGGCATTTATGCAACTGAATGAAATACTGTATAGAGTCTCTAGCATTGAAATCACTTGATAGCAATAGTAGTTTACAGCTTGTTGAAAGTACAGCTTGTTGAAATCAATTGAGATAGTAAAAGTGCAGCTTGTGTCGTAGTAAGCTTAAAGCCAGCCCCCCGCCCTGTCGTTGTCGAGTAACCTGAGCTTTACAGCAGCAGCCCCTCCTTGTCCTACCTGTTATAAATGTGCCCGTTTTGTCTCCTCTCCACAGCCGGTGGTTGCGAGGAGCACCGAGAGTCTATCCTCCCCAGCTCAATTTGAGGCGGCGTCTGCTGCGGAGTGCAATATTCACAGCCGAAAGGCCAGGAGACTGTTTCACAGCCGAAAAGGCCAGGAGACTGTTTGGTGAACTGCCGCTTGGGTTACTTGAACGCTGCTGCCCCGTGGCCCCGGCGCCTGCGCCTGCACCCCACCACCTCCGCCACCACCCTTGGTGAGTGAATTAACCTATCAGATCACTCCCTCATTAGCAGGTTATACCAAATCACCGCTAGTGGCCGCTCGATCTATCCCCCAGCTTCCAAAACCCATTCGTCTCATCATGCTGCCTCTGCAACTCACCTTGCTAAGCCTACTCTTCCCCCTAACCTCCCTCCCACCAGCCATCTACCTGGATTCTCCTGCCTCCCCCACTAAAGGCTACACATGGGCTCCCCCATATCACACTACACTCAACCCTGGCCCATCCACACATTCCACTCTAATCAAATGGAATATAGGCACCACCCTCCTGCCTCCTTCTTTCCACCCTGGGCTGTCAGTCCTACACCCATCACTTCCTAAATACTGCCCACCAGCCACCCATCAGCTACTGACCCCCCCCGCCCGGAAGGCGAGAAATGTGACGCTTATAGTAAAACACCTAATAACAATACTACTGCTACTAGCAGGTGACGTTGAATCAAATCCAGGGCCACCTACCCCCCCAAACAACCTCATCCCCCCTCCTATCCAATTACCTTGGGGGCTTAAAATTATGCATCTTAACATATGCAGCCTCCTGAACAAAATCACCCCCCTCCAACCGTACATCCTCTCCCTATCACCTGATATCCTTATTATCTCTGAAACTTGGCTGAAACCCCATAACTTGGATGCCGAAGTAGCAATCCCTGGCTACTCCCTCACTCGTTATGACCATCCGGGCAAAAAGAAGGGAGGGGGCATTGCCATGTTCATCTCTTCCCAAGCTACAATTTGCACCAGTCCAACTCCCAAACCCAACGCACGCCATAGACTCCCTCCTACTCAGAATCTCACTACCTCATTCCACCCCCTTATATATAGCAGGGTCCTACTGCTCCCCAAACACCCCTCCGAACACCATCATTGAACATCTAAGCACCCTAAAAACACTTGCTGAAGGGGGTGAACTATACATACTTGGGGATTTCAATATCAACTGGCTATCGAAAACTAATTCTAAGCTCAAAAACCAGGTGACTGCACTTAATCTCTCCCATCATATCACCGAACCCACCCGCTAAAACCATAAATCTCTTAACCACTCTCTCTTCGACTGGGCCCTTACCACACATCCCCATAGGGTGCTACAAGCTGGTACTCTGCCCGACTCCCTCAGCGACCACCACATGACTTACATAGTACAGAAAATTTTCAAACCCCAGGCACCACCCCCTCGAATACTGCTCACTAGGGCTTACAAATCACTAGACCGTGCTGCACTGCTAAGAGACCTATCTAACACGGATTGGTCTTTTATCCAACATGCTTCCTCCATTGACTCAGCCCTGGAATTTTTCAGATCAAATTTCCTCGCCATCGGGGACTACTACGCCCCTCTCAGAAGAGCCCGCATTAGGGGCGCCCATCTACCTTGGGTACATGCCCATATCACTGACCAACTCCATGCCAGGGACATGGCCTGGAAATCTTACAAGGCATCAGGGTCTCAGGCAGTCCTCCAACACTACTGCACACTCCGGAACGCAAGCACCAGGCTAATTCGCCAGGCAAAAGCAAACTACTTTAAGGCCTCTTTCAATGCAAACCACAACCACCAAGCAAAATTCTGGAAGTCCTTGAAATCCCTGCTTTCTCCCCATCTCAGCCACCCACCCCTGCCCTAAAGGTAAATGGCTCCTTGCTAATGGACCATGGTGAGGTGGCCTCTGCTTTCAACTCATTCTTTACTAACTGTGCCTCCTCCCTTTTCCCCACAAACATGCATCCCCCTACGATACCACATCCACCCTCTCAACCCCCACCCAGATCCCACCACTTCTCATTTTGCCTGGTCTCCCCAGCCGAAGTCCTAGCTGCCCTATGCACACTCAACCCTAACAAAGGCAAATGCCCCTCCAGCCTTGATTCCAAGATGCTATACCTATCTGCCCCTACCATCGCCACCCCACTGGCCTCCCTCTACAACCTCCCCTTCTCTCTCGCCAAGATCCCAGCTGCCTGTAAACATGCCGCAGTTATCCCTCTCCCTAAAGGCGGTGACCCCTCCTCGCCGGGCAGTTACCACCCTATGTCCCTCCTCCCAAATCTAGCCAAGCTCCAGGAAAAACTTGTTCTCTCCCAATTGTCCGCCTTCCTTGACAACTCCTCATTCCTGTCTCCCTATCAGGCCGGTTTCAGGAAATCGCACTCCACAATCACCTCCTTGCTCAGGTTAACAAACAACATCCTCACTGGCATGGATAATGGGCAAATCACCTCCGACATCTTCATTGACCTAGCTAAAGCTTTTGCCACAGTGTCCCATTCACTACTGTTATCTAAACTCACCCTAGCAGACCTCTCGGGAGAGGCCACCAGCTGGTTCCACTCTTACCTAGAAGGGAGGCAACAAGCAGCTAGAATTGGCTCACTCACCTCTGACCCACTACCTGTCACAATAGGTGTGCCACAAGGCTCGGTCCTTGGCCCGATACTCTTCTCTATCTTTCTAAATGACCTGCCCTCCATGTGCCCCCTTTCGTCCATTCACATGTATGCTGATGACACCATAATATACACTACAGGTCCCTCCCCCGCTGTAGTGTCATCCAAACTCCAGGAGGATTTTAATACAATCCAACTCTGGTTCCGCTCTCACCAACTATTTCTCAACCCAAAGAAAACCGTCTCTCTAACCTTTGGGACCAGGCAAAGGCTCTCCAGGGCCCACCTATCCACTGCCTTCCACACCTTAGATGGGACCCTCTTGGAGACCTGCACCTCGTTCAGATACCTTGGGGTCTGGCTCAACCAGCACCTAGACTTCTCAGCCCACATTGACTCTATCCACAAAAAACTGCACCTGAAACTGGGAGCCCTTTACCGGAACAGAGGCTGCCTGCCCCTGCCAACCCGAAAAGAAATTGTTCAGAAAATGATACTCCCACTCCTTGATTATGGCGACATAGTTTATAGCTCGACCCCCAAATCCACCCTCACCAGGCTAGACCCTCTCTTCCATTTCTTCTGCCGTTTTGCCCTGGACTGCCCGCCTACAACTCACCACTGTGATCTCTACAGATCCTTAGACCTTCCTTCCTTACATGACCGGAGGATGGCACATTGTGCAAGAATAACAGCAAAATACTGGTCCCAGTACCTCCCCCCATACCTTGCTAATACCCTAACTGCCCAAACCCCTTCATGCTACACCCTCCATAATCTCGACTCTAGGCTCCTCACCCTCCCACGCATGTCCTCCTCCAACGGTCAACGTGCATTCAAGTACCGAATGCCTTACCTGTGGAACGCCCTCCCAGCAGTAATTAGACACTCCTTCCCCTCTCTGCAGCTCAACCTCCTCCTCAAACAGCATTTTGCCACCACCTGCTCGTGCAGCTAGCCTCTCAAGGTATTTCCAAAGGTTCAAATACACGATTGTAAGTGTGTTTGCTAGCTACATGTTACAATGCGATTCTACTGCACTTAAGCCTCACTGTGTGCCCTAGCTGGACAAGTTTCTTCCCCTGCCAAGAGGCAGGTGTATTTTGTTGTACAATGTGTTTCTCTCGACCTTGCATTGCGCTTTGGCGCTCATTTGTATGTTGCTCTGTATACTGCCTACCCTAAATCTCCCTCCCCCAAGGACGCATCTGGAATCGAGCACTACACCGCTCAGTATGCCTTCCTGGTAAAACGCTTAAATAAATAAATAAATAAATAAATAAATAATGCAAGTCAATGTGTAAACGTTCTAATAGGAAGTACTGAGTTCTAGCAGGTTAACACGGCATGCACTAGCAGGTTCACTTTTGGCTTTCTTTATAGTGTTGTTGCCGATACTTTTTGCCTTTCTCCCTCCAGGGAGAGGTATATCGCATTATTGGCTGCTTTCTGAGCAATTTGTTTATACAGCACCACGAGAGGCCGGCTTCTTTGAACTGAGCTAAGGCTGTAACTGCATCATTTGCCATGGTAGTTTTTCCACACTTATATCTGTTTTCAGAGGTGGTGAGCTGTACTGTTTTGATACATTTATCTATAGTATGTGGTTTTTATAACATCATTATTTGCTATTGACATGAAAGGGTTTTTTTCTACCAATATTTGCTTCCTGCTTTTTGAGTGCTGACCTCAAGGTCCAACAGAATCCTTTTGCTGGCTTCTCTTTGTCTAACTAGTAGTCTATACAGAGGCAACACCACCTCCCTCTTTCTGCTAGTCATACCCCCTCCTGTGCACCTTCGTACCCCACTGGCCCTACCAGTTGACTTGTCGTACTGCCTGGCCACCTTTAGGTTATCCGCAGGGCTTCAGTTAAGTCCATTTTGGGAGTATTTGACTCCAAAATATAAGGAAAAAACTTCCAAAATAAAGGCAGAGGAAGTCAGTGACTTCCAGATATAAAAAAACAGAATCTGACAGCTCCCACAATTGAAGACACAGAAGCTAAGAAATGATGGATTTGTCTAAAAGAAATTGTATTTTACCACTAATATTTGTATGAACATCCATAAAATGATCCTTCCTAGAACACTGGCTTTCAAATTGTGGGATCTGTGAAGTATTTTGACTTCCAAGAAATTAGAATGACTTCCAGAGTTTGACTCATGGAAGTATTTGACTCCCACTAAAAATGAATTAATTGAACCCCTGGTTATCCATTATGATTACCCCTAGGTCTCTTTCCTGCTTGGTTGTTGTCAATACCACTTCACCAATTTTGTGCTTTATGCAAAGTGTCTGTGCTCTAAGTGCATTATTTTGCACTTTTCTGCATTGAAACCTAGTTGCCCCCCTTAACCATGTCTCATTTCTCTCAGGTCTTTGCTCATCCTTTCCATTCCACCTGGAATGTCCATAGTGTTGCAGACATTGGTGTCATCCACAAAGAGACAGACCTTCCCTTCCAGCTCCTCTGCAATGTCACTTAAAGACATTAAAGAAGGCCAGTCTCAGCACTGATCCCTGAGGTACCCCACTGGTTACCCTCCCTTCCTTGGAGTGAGCTCTGTTTACCACCACCCTCTGTCGCCTATCCCCTAACTAGTTTCTTACCCAGTTTATCACTTTTGTACCTACCCCTAAGTTACCAAGTTTGCTTACTAGTTTTCTGTGTGGAACAGTGTTGAAAGCCTAACTGAAATCTAGGTAGGTCACCACCACCACTCCTCCCTGATCTAATCTTTGGTCATCCAGGTCCAAGAAATATATCAGATTTTTTTAACATGACCTCCTCCCTGTGAATCAGTGCTGCTTTAGGTCATGTATCCTGTTGAATTCAAGAACCCCCACAATCCTTTTTCAACAGTGTTTCTATGAACTTTCCCACCACTGATGTCAGGCTGACTTGGATATAATTGCCAGCCTCCTCCCTGCTACCACTTTTAAGTAGTGGAACTACATCCAACCCCTTCCAGTCCTCCAAAATCACTCCTGTTTCCAGTGAGCTGTTAAATGGAACTGTCAGAGGTGCAGGCAGTATTTCCCTGAGCTCCACCAATACCCTTAGATGCATCCCATCTGGCTCCATCGCTTTGTCCACCTTCAGATTAGCAAGTCCTTTCAGGACTCTCGCCTCCAAAAAAGGACTAGTGTCCACCTCCCTCCTTCTAAAGCTTTTGTTACTTTTTTGTGACCCTCCCTTTCTCCTTCCTTTATGAACACTGAACATAAGTATTTGTTCAAGATATCTGTCCTTTTCTAGCCCCCTCCGTACAGTCCATCCCCTTCCATTTTTAATGTTAAAATCCCAGCCTCTTCCCTGCTACCTCTTTTGTGAAGTGGGACAAAATCTGCCCTCCTTCAGTCCTACAGAATCACTCTGGTTTCCAGTGATCTGTTCAATAGGACTGCCAGAGGTGCAGTCTGTACCTCCCTGAGCTGTCTCAACACCCTTGGATGCACCCCATCTGGTCCCATTATTTTGTCCACTTTCAGATTTTCGAGGGCCTTTAGGACTCTTTGCTTTGAAAAACATAGAAACACAGAAACATAGAATTTATCAGCATATAAGGGCCTCCAACCCCACTTAGTCTGCCTATTATCCCTACTTACAATAACACTGCAGGCCCTAATTGGCCTTAGTTCTCCCATTAATTTCCAAGATCCCTTTTTGTATATATCCAGTGTGTTCTTGAATCATGTAACTGTTTCAGCCCCAACTACTGCCACCATTAGGCTGTTCCACTTGTCCACTGCCCTCTCAGTGAAGAAGTACTTCCTCACATTTCCTCTGAACCTCCCTCCCTCCCTCCAATTTCATTTTGTTCCCCCTTGTTCTTGAGAACCAAGTTCTTTGGAAAATGGTTCCTTCCTGTACCTTAAGCTTCCTGAGTGGTATTTAAATGTTTCAATCATATCCACGTTTCCCTCTTCTCCTCTCCTCCAAGGAGTACATATTTAATTCCTTAAAGTGACACTGTCAACCTGTTTTTCATCATATTATTTCTAGCTAAAAACCTACCTTTTATGACTGCTAACCTTCACTAAAATTCATTGATGTTGCTGTTTGTTTTGTCTGTCTCCTTGTTTAGTAGAACTGAAATGCATGCTAATGTATATTGATAAACAATCTTGTTTTGTTTGCAATTCTAGATCTTTTCTTACTGCATACTTCCTGAACATTAGAAGCACCCCCAAGCAGTGCAGTCACTCATGAGGCAGTAGCCTCCTAAACTCCCACTACATCATGAGGGGCTAGACTGTGTTGTGGGTGTTCCCAAGTCCAGGAAAGATGCAGTTGGAGCTGATCAAGGAATGTAAACACACCTGTGCTTGTATGGTAACACCAGTATTGTAGGCAGTCTGTTTTTCACTTTTTTTAAAAAAATAAAGAGTCAGATTCAAACTATCAGCTACATCAGAAATATTTACAGAATGTTGTCACTCATAAATGTGTGTTTTTTTTTTTAACTAGGGACACTTTGAGACCTAAGGGGGTTGACAGTGTCCCTTTAAGCCTTTCCTCATATTGTTTTTGATGCAGCCCCTCACCATTTTGGTTGCCCTCCTCTGAACACTCTCCACCTTGTTAATATCATTCTGAAGACTGGGCCTCCAAAACTGGACACAGTACTCAAGGTGTGGTCTCACAACGATCTGTGTTCTTCTGCTGGTGATTCCCCTACCTATGCACCCCAGCATCCTGCAAGCCTTCCCTGCTGCCTTGCCACACTACTTAGCTACCTTCTGGTCATCAGAGGTGACTACTTCGAGGTCTCTTTCCTGTTCTGAACATGTCATATCCTCCCCTCCTAGGTGGCATGTTGCCCCTGGGTTTCTGTGCCCCATGTGCATTATTTTGCACTTATTATCACTGAAACCCAACTGCCAATCCCTTGATCAATCTTCTAGCATTTTTAGATCTCTCCTCATACTATCCACCCCACTTGGTGTGTCCACCCTATTGCAAAGCTTTGTGTCATCTGCAAACAGGCATTCTTTCCCTTTAATACCCTTTGCAATGTCACTGATGAAGACATTGAATAGGATGGGATCTAATACTAATCCTTGTGGCACACCACTGGCCACTCTGCTTACTCCAGAGTGTATGCCATTTACCACCACCCTCTGCGTCCTGTTGTCTAGCCAATTTTCCACCCATTTCACTACTTTAGCAACTACTCCTTGGTTCCCCAGCTTGTTTAACAGCCTTCTATGTGGAACGGTCTCAAAGGCCTTAATAAAATCTAGGTAGGACACATCCACTACCCCCCAAACCACTTCCCTGGTTAGCCAGTCTAAGAACTCTATGAGGTTTAACTGACATGGCCTCCCCCTTGTGAAATCATGCTGCCCTGGCTAACAGGTATTCCATTCTTCTTCTTTCAGTAGTGTTTTCATTAGCTTGCCCACAATGGAGGTCAGGTTGACAGGCCTGTAGTTCCTTCCTCCTTCCTATTTCCACGTTTGTATAGAAGTACTACCTCTGCCCTCATTCCAATCCCCCAGTACTACCCGTTTCCATTGACTGATTGAACAAGGCTACTGGTGGTGGAGCCATCACCTTCTTTAGTTCCCTCAGTATCTTGGGGTGCACCCCATCTGGTCCTACTGCCTTATCAACTTTTAGCACTGTTAGTTTCCCAAGGACCCTTTCCTCCAAAAAATCACTTGTGTTCACCTCCCTACCCTTAATGCCTTTTCTCTTATCATTGGCCCCTTTCCCACCCCTTACTCCATGAATACTGAACAGAAGTATCTGCTTAGTATGTTTGCTTTTTGGTGGTCTTCCTCCACACACACACTCCCCCTTGCCTTCCTCTTTTCACGTATGTACCTATAAAAGGTTTTATCCCCTCTTCAATGTGTTTGCAATGTGTTCCTCTGTTTTTGCTCTAGCACTCCTACCTGCCTTCCCTGCCTCTCTTTGCTTTTCCTGGTATCTCTCCCTATCCCCACCTCCTGTGTTTGTTTGTAATTTTTAAATGCTATCTTCTTTGCTTTTACTTTTTCTGCTTCCTCCTTAGACAGCCATAGTGGACTTTTCTTCCTCTTTCCCTTGCTGACTTTTTTGATACAGAGTTGTGTTGCTACTCCAGTTCTGTCTTTGATAGTTGTCCACTGTTCCTCTACTCCACCCATCTCCTCTATTCCTGTTACAGCGTAACTCAGGCATTCTCAAATCTTCATGAAGTCAGCCCTTCTAAAGTCCAGGATCCTTGTCCTCGTAAGATTTGATTCTGCCCCAGTCCTGGTTGTCCTTGCACCTGGTCTTCATGATGACTACCATGTCCAGGTCTGCTTCCACCATGGTAGCCTCCTGGTCCCCTATCTTATTGCTCAGTCTCTGAGCCTTTGTACACATGGATCTTCAGGAGGTGTTTCCATTCCCCTGCTTTTTTCCTTTTTGCCCATCCCTACTTTGTTCAATCTCCTTTTCAGTAGTGATTGTTAATTCCTCCCCATTCCTTCAAGTTCATTCATGTACTTTGTTGGCCTTTCTACCTCTGGACTGTGCCCCCCCCCCAAAAAAAAAGCTCCTGTTACTTTTTTACTATCCTTCACCTTTCCCTTCCTCTGTGAACACTGAGCAGAAATATTTGTTCAAAATGTCCATCTTTTCCTGGTCCTCTTCTGTCCCTCCCTTCCCTTTTTAATCTTTCAATCCCTCCCTTGACATTCAGCATTTCACTTACACACCTAAAAAATGTTTTGTCTCCTTTTGATACTGCTTGAGCTATTCTCTCTTCAGTTTATGCCTTTGCACTCCTTACTGCTTTCCCTGCTTTCCTCTGTTTCCCCTGATACACCTCCCTATCCTCCTTCTTCTGCATCTTCTTGTACCTTCTGAATGCAAACCATTTAGCCTTTATCTTTTCTGCCACCTCTTTTGAGAACCACAGTGATCTTCGTTTCCACTTGCTTTTGCTCACTTGCAGAGTTTTGTTGCCTTCACTATGCCCCCTTATAGCTTGGCCCACTGTTCCTCCACCCCCCCAGGTCTCCCCCTGCCATGTCATCATGAGGCCTTCACTCATCTTTTTTAAATCTGCCCTTCTGAAGTCCAAGCCTACCCATCTGTTGTTTGATTGTATATTGTACCACACTGTACTGTGATCACTGGTCCCCAGGTGGCCTCCCACATTGACATATGAAACTCTCTACCTGTTTGAGACAACAAGGTCCAGTATTGCCCCATCACAAGTGGGCTCACTGACTAGTTACCTGAGGAACACTCCATGTGTTTGGGGTGTCCCTGCTTTTGCTTGAAGCCACAGTTGATAGGCTGCAATCAACATCTGGCAGATTGAAGACCGCCACCAGCAACACCTCACCATTTTCTGCCATTTTACCAATGGCTTCCAATAGTACTGTACCTTACCCCTCCCTCTTTGCTGAAAGTCTGTAGATCATAACAGTGTGAACAGTAGCTCCATTCTCTGATTCCAGGGTTGACCTATGGTAATTCTACCCAAACAAATTCCATGTATTTCTGTTGCTTTTATGTGTTCCTTTGCATTAATAACACAACATCCCCTCCTTTTCATTTTACCCTGTCCTTCCAGAACTGAGTGTAGCCTGGTATGGCTATATTCCAGTCATGTTTTTCAGTGCACCATGACACATTAATGGCCACTGTATCCAGCCCAGCCTCTGCCATGATGGCCTCTAGATGTGTAATCTTATTTCCTAGACTTCTAGCATTGATACACATGGCCTTCCAGATTTTGTTTGAACTCTGCTTGTTACCTCCCCATTTTTCTTTTTGCCCTCTGTCCTCCCCCTCTCTCTTTTTAATGTTTCTGTTTCCCTCTCTGTTTCTATCACCCTGTTTCCTTAATTAATTTGCAATGGTTCCTGTCTTCTCAGGATCTCCCTAATCTCTACTTCAGCCTCCCTGAATCCTTCTGTCACCTCCCTCAGTGAGTTTAAATGTTCATTGAAGTAACATTTATACCTCCTGTGGACTGTAGTTTCCATCCTGGATGGCTGCAGGCCATCACCCCTGTATATCCCCTCATCCTCATAGGTGAGTCCCCAGTTCTCAGTGTAGCCAAAACTCTATTCTCTGCACCATGTTGTCAGCCATGATTTGAAGGCATTGGTGTGAATAACCCTCCCCCCCATCGTAGACAGGCAGCACCCCAATGAAAGCTACTGGGCATGCCACCTGTCTAAGACCACTCCCCAGCTTCCAAAACTTCACCTTCACTATTCCAGCCCCATCCCTAGCCAGGTCAATTGCACAAGGTGGACAATGACATCTAGCTCCCCTTTCTTTCCTGCTGCCCTAGCAATACCTAGGATATGTTTCCCATCCCTCCAGGCCATGGCACCACATAGACACCTGACCTCACACTCAGCCACCTTCTTGTAACCAAACCTCTTCCTTTGACTGTTGAGTCCCCCACCAGACATTGCTTCTTCCTCCTCTGAGGTTCTCTCCCACCATCTTTGGGGTCTCCACTATAGAGATCCCACATATCCTCCCTGGCCACTACCTCGGGTGCCTCTTCAAGGCAGTCCTATCCCACAAGAGAGATGTAGGAACTTTATACTGGTACCAGCTGAGGAATGTGCCTTCAACCACCACCAGATCCCACCACTCCAACCCTTCCCAAGCCCACTATAGTCCAGGAGCTCCTCCCTGGCATTCTCTGTGGTAATGGTGTTTGACCTGGTGACCCCTCGGTGAAGGACAAGGTACCCTGAATCCTAGCTAACTCAGTCTGGAGTCTAGTGACCCCCTCCTTCAACCCAGAGTGGTGCATACAGATGGGTCAGCACCTCAGTCTCCAGATGGCCTCTCTGAGAACCTCTGCCCCATGGCCACTGCACTGCACAATTACCAGCATTCCCACTTCCCACTCTCCCTGTGTTACTTGAAAATCTCTTCCACTTATGTTGTTTGTTATGCCCCTTTGTACACTTACTGTAGACAGGGTATTGCTCCTCTTCCCAGTTTATACCTATCTTTTATGTTCTACTCTTCCCAGCAGTGAATGCAACAACAGGAATTAACAGATGCTTTACCTTGGTTGACTGGCGGAATCCCCCCACTTTCCTTCTTACTCCTGCTGGTGCCTGCTGAGGCCTACGATGTCAGTCTTACTCTTCTTCCGCTCCTGTGCTGTTAAACTCACATGCTGGGACACAAACGGGTATGGGGCATGTTAGAAAAACTTTTTTTTATCCTCCCTGAGGGACCTCCTCCAGCCTGGACTTCCTGCTTAAGCTCTGATTGGTCCATGTGTCATGTGACCCCTCTCTCCCTTTCTTTGTTCTCCTCCAGGCATCCTGGAGCTCTAAACATGCTGGATAAAATACCCTTAAAAAACAGGTTAGTTGGTTCTTTGTCTTGAAAATACTCCAAACACAATAGTTGTTTTGCTGCCTAATACTCCTCCCATTTGAACTACTCCCCTCCTGCAATCAGTCTATTAGGTTGGTATCTGTACTATAAATAGAATAGTAGAAAGGAGACTCTGTATTATGAGGCTAAAGTACCATTGAGAGGTTCCCATGTCCCCAGAACCTCTAGATGGTATTATAACCAAGCAATGCCAGTCACCTATCTCTTATTTTTTTTTGTAATATATGGATCCAAGAAAGGATTGAACATGTTTTTGTTTTGGCCAGATGTTTTGGTAGATGTGTTTATGTCAGTGTGGTGATGAGCAGCTTTTATTGTACACAACAGTTACTGTAAAAGCTGGCTCTCAGACAGCTGTTTAGAATGTGGATGGAGCTTTCAGAACCAGTATTCTTATGCTGCCATGTGGGGAGATACATTGATAGTATTATGGGATTTCGTAATACTATCGATGAAGACAGAAAGATAGTATTTTGGGATCTCGTAATACTATTGATGGATTGTATCAGTGGTATTATGGTGTAAAAACTGTATGGTTTCCGATAGTATTGTTAGAGATATCCATATATCACAAAGACCCCAGCAGCTGTGTGTTACCTTTTGTGTTACATTTTAGTTTACTTAGATTCAGTTACAGTCAATTTCCCATTTTATTTAGCTTATTTTGAAGCTGTTTCAGCCAATTCCCTGAGTGTCTCCTCTCCTGTGCTGCACTTCTAGTGCTGGCACCTGTTTGATTCACTAGCACCCTGCACCATTTTAGTTGCCCCTCAATGGAAAAGCCTCAACCCTGTCTATGTCTTTCCTGAGATGTTGTCTCTGGAATAGGGCACAGTACTCTAGGTGCGGTCTTACCAATCATACATACAGTGGTAGCACCACTTCTGTCCTTCTGCTGGTGTTCTCTTACCAAAATAGAATATATTGCAATATATTGAAAAATGTGTGTTAATGTATGTCAGTACATTGTCCCAATGTAATATATTATATAATATATTATGAAATGTATTTTTAAATATACTGACATACTATATTTCTAACCCATAGTATGCAAAAATATATGTCACTATATTGAGAAATACATTGACTCAGTGAAATATAATACATAGCGTATTTCAGCATATAATGAAACCACATATTCTGCGACATGCATTGCTTGAAAGCATTTCAATCTATTTAGTAATACATTGTCTGAAATATATTATTAGTATACAGTATTTCAAAATATATAATGTATTCTTTGTATGTTACAGATATTTGTATATATGTTACAAATTCTTTATACATGTTACATATAGTTTGCACATGTTACATATATATATTTTTATATATTTTAAATGTATTTTTGTAAATGCTTAATTTCGTCCCATGTGTACATTTGCATACCTACTTTGCATATTTCAAAAACATAGTTTATCAGCCAAAATCATGATAATTTCTAATTTTACAATTTACAACACTAGCTTACAGACTGAAAAGAAAGGTGCAGGTTATAAAGCAAGTACATGTAGGATTTCACCCTGACCTGACCTAAAAGTGAAACAAAATGGGGTAGTATAAATATCAATCTGAGCCTTTAACAAGTATGCGTTATTGAGGCAAGTCTTATGTGTGAGTATAAATGTACAAAATGTATGTCTGAGTTAAAGCTGCACTATAAAATGATAATTCAATTTAAATATCTCCATGACTAATAACAAGATGAACTCCAGTTGTACAGATAGAGATATGTGTAAATTGTTTTTGTCTGGGTAAGTTAATGGTTATATTAATATCTATTACATGTGATTATTATACATATATGAAAACATAGGATACAATGTTTGAAATGTAAAACAAAATACATTATACATATACTGGCAATATACCAATAACATATATTTGCCATTCTTATTTCAATATATTTAGAATTTTATCAATGTATTTTGCAGTATAAGGAATATACTAAAGAGGCCATAATGTACATATTTATAGCATATTGCAATATATTTGCAAATTTTAAAATATATTGAAATATATTGATTTCCCAATACATTACAATATATTATAAAACAAGTAGATTGGGATATATTGCACTATATGTAAATATATTGTTAATGATATATTTTAAAATATATTTCATTTTTGTAATGGTTATCCCTCCCTATATATTTATGATTTATTTATCAAGTCCCTCCCTATGCACCACAGCATCCCACTGGCCTGACCTACTGCCTCGTCACATTATCTCTCTACCTTAAGGTTATCTGATATGATTATCCAAAGCTCCATTCCTGTCTAGTGACTGTTAATACCTTCCCCCCATTTCGTACTCTGCTTCTCAGTTTCCAAGCCCTAGGTGCCTGATTTTGCACTTTTCTACACTGAAATCCAGTTGCCATACCCTCAATCATGCCTGCAGTTTTCTCAGGTCACTACACATTTTCTCTTATCTCTCCATTGAGTCTACCCTATTGCAGATTTTGATGTCATCTGCAAAGAGGCATACCTTTCCTTTCAGGTCTTCAGCAATGTCTCTTATAAAGACATTTAAGAGGACTATTCTAAGTGCTAACTCTAAGGTATCCCGCTGGTCACTCTCCCTTACCCAGAGAGAGTGCCCATCACCTCAAAGCCTGTTTTTAGGGCAATATCATTCAAATTTGCTGCATGTCTTTGGGAACTGGTAGTTCAGTGTTCCTCAGCTTACACCCTAGTTCCAGGCATCCATTGGAATCCCCATCCCAAGTGCTGTTCTTCTGGGACAACCAATTATGTTCTTGTCTCACAAAGACCTCCATTCCCTAAAAGCTCTTCACTGTCCTGATACTGAGTTTTCACACCCAGACCACATGTCCATAACTGTTTTAAGGATGGGGGTTTTACACTGCTCAGGGTTTGGCATTGTGACAGAAGTACAACCAAGAAAACTATTTCCATGTCTGACTGTGCCAATGCTATGACCATAACAACAAGCATTTGTCAATGCCAAATGTTGTCTTGCTGGCATTGGCATTGGTAGTGCCAGAGTTAGAGATGCATAATAGGAATGTCAGTGAAGTATTGAAGTGACACCAACCCCACCCCCACCCTGCAGACACTGAAAGGCATTGGGGTGTGCCTTTGGGTCATCAGCTATAACACTCATGCCATTTTACCTCACCCTACCTTGTTGACACTGACAAGTGTTGTGGTGTGCTTTGGGGTCTTTGGGCATTATACTTACCCCATTCCATAAGGAAATACACTGAGGTGGGTGCAGTATAGGAGAATGGGGTGAACTTTGTGGCCAAACACTGCAAGGCACACCACAATGTGTGTCACTGGCTGCAGGGTAGGGGTGGGTGTGGAATAGGGAGCATTGCAGCTGATGATCCCAAGTCACACCCCTGACGCTTGTCAGTCTGCACAAGGTGGAGTGTTACAGTTGGAAACCCTAATGCCATAGATGTGTGTTGGTATTTTCACTCCAAATCTTCAACATGGGCTTTTTGTGATCCCACCTCATGAAGAGTGGCACTATCAGTTTGTTAGCTGAAAGGTGGTTTGGCACAGAGGCTATGCCAATAGAGGACACAGGTCTGAATACACATTTTGGGCAGTATGTAAAATAGGAGAACTGTATTGTTCATGAGGAGTCATAAAAAAATGGCAACGTTGAAAATCTGGAGTGAAAATATTAAAAATTGGTGAAGTCATGAGCATGCATAGAAGCTCTGCAACAAATGTCAATAACCCAATTATATTTGGGAGTTTTTTAACCACATTTTCAACTTAGGCATTTTGGGATCTCCCCTCTTGAACAGTGGCACTGTGATTTTGATACTTTGTCCCAAAAGTTGATTTCCCACAGCAACCGTGCCATTGTGAGCCACAGGTGCAAAAACACATTTTTGGCAGTATGTGAAAAATGACAGCTTTACTGTTCATAAGGAGGTGTGAAAAAATTCCAGTGTTGAAAATGTGGCATGAAAATATTGCAAATTTGCGAAGTTGCAAGGGTGTATGGGAACTGCATAATGCACGCTTGTAACACAGTCATTTTATAGACTTCCATCACTAAATTTTCAACATAGCATTTTAGGACCTCTGTTCATGAGTAGTGTCATGTCATTTCCTCAAACTGTCCCAAAACTGATTTCACGCGGTGACCGCGGCTATTTTAGCAGCACATGTAAAACACATTTGGCCAGGATGTGTAAATGACATCTGTACTGTTCATAAGGATGTGTGAAAAATGCCAATTTTGAAAATCTGGACTGAAAATATTACAAATTCATCGGTTACGAGTGTATGGAAACTGTGCAACACTCTCGCAAAACAGCCATTTTTTTGATTTTTTCCACCAAATTTGCAACATAGTCTTTTTGAGAGCCCCCATGAACAGTGGCCCTGTCATTTTGTTAATCAGTCACCATGACAGTGACTAAATTCATGAGGAGGGGTCCCAATTACCCCATGTCGAAACTTTGGTGTCAAAATTCCCCAAAATGCCCAAGATATGCACCAAAGTTGAAAAAACCCTATTTATGCCATTATACAGCTTACTGGCATTTCTTCAGTTCACGGTTGGCTTTGAAGAGTGCAGACATGTTCCCGTCCACCAAGATCATGACGCCAGACTCCGGAGATAAGTATGGGGTGAGAGGGTGTGGGGAGGCAGGGGTGCAGAGGGTGGGCGCGGGTTGGGAAGGGGTAGGGAGACCATGATGGACCATTTTTGTTTTACTGGTAAAAAAAAAGAACATCGCTGGACTTGTTTTTCAGGGACATTTGGCATGCTGAGGTGGGTTCCAGCCTGCCACCTGATTGTTTCGAGGAGGGACTGTTGCCAATGGGGGATTGGGCACCCCCATCAGCACATATGAAACGGGGGGCAAGAGCTGAGGGGGATTGGGCATCCCCCTTAGCACACAGCAGATGGGAGGAGACATTATGTCGACATGAAGTGGGCTCCCATTGGCAAAATAAACAAGGAAGGGGATTGTAGCCGATGGGGACTGAGCCCTCATCGGCAAAGAAAGACTGCTGGGGAGCGCGTGATGCGAGGGATTGGGCACCCCAGTGCCACAGTTGGGTCATTTTGCCGATGGGGAGTGGGCTCCCCTGTCGGCAAATGAAGTTGGTTGGGGCATGCGACAGCAGGATCGGGCACCCCAGAAGTCAGGCAGTGGCAGTAAGTGCCGCCATGTTTACGTCGGGAGGAGTGTTATTGTGTTGCTGCAAAAAGAAGCTTGCTTCTCATTGCAGTGGACCTTTTCTTACATCTGGTGGCCACATTCCAAATTGCTAGTGTGGTGCCTGCATGCTGGCTGATTGGGGAATGAGTGATGCACCAACTGATGCATCCCCTGCATTTCCATACAGTGACCACACCTCCAAATCTGCTACTACTGCAATATGTTGACCGTGCACATGCAATAAGCAACATAAAACAAAGAAAGCAGATCACACTAGTTCAATAGTAATAAAAGTTTATTATCACAGTTTGGAGTAGATAAAAACTTTTAAACAATGCCACGCAGATAACAAATGTTCTGACACCACTAGAGCCTTAGTCGTATCAGCACATTTATTATCTCCGTGGAATTGTTCAAAAGTTTTCATCTACTCCCAAACTGTGAGTAATAAACTTTTTTATTAGCATTTGAATCTGGTGGCTGGTGCAGTCCTTTCTTCTTTTTTTTATTGTGACAGAAGTACCTTTCCTTCTAGGGTGAGTCTTTGTGGGTTTGGACCCCCCCCCCTTCTAAAAGACTGTTGCACAACAGCCTCAAGGCCTGACACTCTTTTTCATCTGTTTTCTACCTTTCACTTTCTTGTCCAGTGCAGTAAAATGGCCACCCATTGCTCCTTTTTCTTGCTCTGTCTGTCTTCTCCTTTTTCTTTATTACATGTTCTAAACCCTGTTGTTGTTTAAAGAACTCACCTAGCTGGAAATGAGTCTCTGTAAGTACCACATCATAATAAGCTGAAAAATGTACATAGCATTATGGAATGTCTGGTAAACTGTTCATCCAAAAGTTGTTTAGTTTTTTTAATATATATTTATCTGCATATATATATATATATATTATATATATATATATATATATATATATATATATATATATATATTTCTAATTAACCCCTTTTTTCCCAATATGGCCCAATAAGCTGACCCAAAATGACAGCAAGTATAAAGCTTGTACGGCTATTTCTCAGGCAGGTGGTGTTTGTTTTTACTGTAGGAAATTGCTCAGTTGGGTCAGGTTTACCTGTTAATTCAAGGAATAGGCGGCAGCTCACTCCTTCTCAAGTGTCTGAGGAAGGTGAGCCGCACTGGATGCTCTGTGAAAAGAATTATAGTTGTTTTTTCCATACAACATGGCTGGGGATATAATTCAGTCCAAAACTGCTCCAGCTAAAGGTTCTTGGCAGTACACTTGCCTGCCATCCGCTAGCCTAAACAGGAGTGGTGCTTTGTAAGATATTTAACTGAAACGATTTAAATAATAGTATTCTTGCCAAAACAGCTAACTTTAAACATTACTGAAAGGACCACACATTTAGGAATACAATGACATACCTGAAAATAAACTCTGTTTGCTGTGCTTCGCGCTAAACTTGGAGCCGTATGCTATCTGCCCAAATGTGTCTTCCAGGTCCCAGTCAAAGTCCTACTCATAACAGGGTGCAGGTTCCTATGGGGGTCAGTGGTACCTTATCTCCTCCTTATCTATGGTGGACAATGGTCCATCAAATGAAATAGGGGTGGAACTAAGCTTTAATGCAGCCAACTTGCATACAAAGTAGGATGTTTTGTATGGAAAAACACTACATTTGTATTATTTGTATCATGGAGGACTGATTATTCTGTAATCCCTATATGCTTTTAAAAATGTATATGAAATGTGATGTATGGTGACAGAAATAATAAACCAAATAAAGAAAATAAAAGCAGAGCCTAGATTTTGAGGAGGAGTTATCTAGTCATAAAAATAAGACCATAGAACCCAGAGGTCAGATTCAGTTTGGGAGTAAACCTGAGAGGATCACCAAGAATAGATCTCCAAAGGGGAGGTCAGGCACTGAGAATTTTAAGGAGATAGCAACCAATTCTGTCTGAGCTGAGCTTATTTCTGAATTTCTTTTCTGACTTGAAAGTATTGAAGTTATTATTTTATTATTAAGGTTTTTTTGTTTATTTTTAATAAAAATCATGCCTGTTAGGTCAGGGGCATAGCCAAGCATTTCAGATTTGTATACCAACCTGCACACTGCTACCCCCTTCCCCACTGTTGTCCATACCTGCCTCCCCCATGACTCTAGTCCAAGGTTCCTGGCACCAATCAGATGATTCCCACACTAGACCTGCTGTCTGCCTGCGCTGCTGTTGTGGTGCTCGCTGCCCACTCGTAAATGCTACTGACTGCATCACAAGTCCAAGACCATGGCAGAAATTTCTTCTCTCTCCACTGCAGGTAGGCAGATTTGCTTCACTTTCAATTCCACATGGAGTCTTCATTCTTTTAGCTGGCTCTGAGTTTGTTCTTCCATCTGCTGCTCCTCAATTCTTTTACTGCTTCTCTCTCTCCCAGTACAATGGAACTAATAGTATGGCTTCTAACTTTGCTGGGGTATTTAAACTCACTGCCCAAGACTTACCACCACCCCACCAGGTGCCACAGGCAATTGCTATGCAGGCAGACCATGTGGACTTAATTGAGACCTTCAGCTTCAGCATCCGCAGGCCACTCTGCCACCCCCCAAAACAAAGCTGAAAGAGAAAAGAAAAAGCCTGCAAAGCCAAACAAAGGAATTTAAATGTGATGGACTAAAGAGGGAAGAGCAATGCTGGCCAGCTTGTTTGCTACCCCTCCTACTAAAGTTGGTACGCCATGGCTTACTTGGAGTATCAGTAACTACACCCTTGCTTTAGGTGTGTTGTACTTGATTGCTGGTTGTCTGTGTAATCTTTTTCAATCTTACCCACGATATGCATTATGAGGATAAACATGCTATGTGTATGGCTGTGCATGCCATTAGCATGATAATCCCCTGCTCTCTTCTGTATACATTACTAAGTGTGTCAGCAACTGTTTTAGAAAGGCTAGTGACAGTTATAGCACTATGGGCTCACTCAGTCACAGCCATCTCTAAGTGGTCATCCCACCTCTTAACATAAGTCCTCAGTGTTGCAGAACTGAGCTTAGATATTATTATCAGTATACAGTGCTATGCTGGCTCGGTGATGCTGAGGGTTGAGATGCTGGATGCCACAGCTCACACCATGCCAGAAAATCAGGTTCAGCTTGAGCTCAGGGTGCCTGGGGTTGGCTGGGGGAGGACAAGTTGCTGATTGAGCTGCCAGCTGCCAGCTCTCCTCCTCAGGAAGAATCAGAGGATCTCCTCTGCACTTGGTCCCCTCCAGGTGGAGGCTGAGTGGTGGTGGTGCCACACATGAGGAGCCCTGATGCTAGACTGGGTAGTGCTTAAGGGGCTGTCACTGGAGCCATGGTGCACATGCACACCTCCACGCACTTGTGCTACTGTGTGCTGGGACCTTGGGGTAATGGGGACAAAATGTGGGAACACTGGGGCTGCGGCAGGATGAAACCTCTGGGCCAGCTCTTGGGGGTTTGCCAGGACACGCAGAGCATTACAATATCCCAAATGACACCTGGAGCCTGGCAGGTTGGTCGATGCAAGGCAGCAGCCCACTGAGAAGGATAAAAATCAAGATGGAAAAAAAAAACAGTATACAGTGTTGCCTGCCAGGATGAAGTGCAGAATCACAATTTCAGATATTGATATCTTGCTGGACACTTCAGGAACCAGTTTTATCATGACATCTATTTATAGAGCACTTCATTCTGAAGAGACTTGCTATATAGCATTCCTGGCACCTTTATTTTTATACACAATTATGTCATACTTTCTGGATGTTGGGACCTATTATAAGTTTTTCCTCAAAATGTTCTCATCTACTCTTAAAAGTTTGAAAAAAAGAAAAAAAGATTAATGATCACATTACCATATGCAAGCATAAGAAATAAAGTAGATGTGGTTATTTACTTTATTGTGGTATGTTGTAAGCAAATATTTTTAAAGCATCTGCTAAGACTACGTTTTATTTCATGGCACTAATGCTTGTAGTAACTGGGCTCCATTTTTCCCATAGAGAAACCCAATTTTAAATTTTCATTATAATTAGTTGGTTATTTTTCCCATAAACCAAGCTGGTTATAAATTGTCCTTGTAACCAGCTGGTTATAATGGCAAACACACATGGGTTTCTCTGTGAGAAAGCCACAAGCCATTGTGCAGATCCTTATTAGCATCTGTTCCCAGAAGTAGGAACTGCCATAACCTGGCTCTTGAAAACAAAATTCTCACGGGAAACATGTTGTTCTTTTTTTACCAGATGACAAGTGCAATCTAACCAGCATGTTCAACTTGGTCATATGATCTTAAGCATTGTTAAAGTATATCTACTTCTCTTTTAAAAGTGCAAATATTTTACTTTTGAAATCATATATAGCTCACTTTATTAAATATTGCAATTGTTGTGGTTAAAAATGAACCCCAGCAATTACTGTATCTAAAACAAGCATTTGTGAATGCCAAATGTTTTCTTGCATCGGGCAGGGATCGGGAGAGCGCCTTTGCTGACGGCACTCCCTCCGAACCAGGCCACAGCAGAGAAGATGCCAGCAGCTGACTGCTGCACCAGAGAGGCTCCAACATCAGTAGGACTAGACTAAGCCTGCTATATGGGATGGGGAGGCATGGGAGCACTACCTTCTGCCTTCATTTTCATTCTGTGCCTCTGAGTGTACACAACAGCAGCCCACTTCTTATCACCTGCCTCCCAAACCAACAATCTGTCTCTTTGCTCTCATCTATTAAAACACTGCCCTCAAAAACACGTTATCACATAGACAGACACCCTCCTTCAGTTCTCACAGGCTGTGTCTCAAGCTTATCTGCCATATCCCCAAGATTGCATATACAGAAAAACTCAAGCATCACGAAGAGTCATTCTTGATCAGGCACCAGTTCTTTCTTAACACTGAAATAACCACTGATGTAAATCCTCTGTGTTCCAAACCACTCATTAAACAACGCTGCTGTTACCCCTTGAAAACTTATTCCACTTGCTTCCTCTACCATCTAGCTGCCACATCGCTGGATCTCCACATCATCCTGATAGTGCATCCGTAGCAAGATCTAAGGCAACCAGGAGAGAAAAAGGCACAAAGGCACTAGAAAAAAATAAACCCTCAAGCTTGCCTTCAAGTATTCAGTGAAGTGCCTAACATACTCTGAAATATCTGTGGTACTTGAAGAGAGAGGCACTGCTGTTGCCTTTTCTAAAGGCAACTGACTACTGCCACAAAGTGTGAATGCACTTTGATGTATGATTGACAACTTCAAAGAAGACGGAGGCAGAGTGTAACATTATAATTAGGCAATTGAAGACTCATTGCTGCCTTGTGGTAGCAATCATGGTCAGTGAATCAGATGGTGGCCGGGCCAAAATTTTGAGTATCTGTGCTAATTTAAAACCCTGAATAAAAGTAAAGAGAACACAGATCAGAGACAGAAAGACATCAGGGTACAGAGGAATACGATTGTAACTAACTGACATGTTTTAAGGTAAATCTTTGAACGAGCACTGCTGCTTTAAAAAGACCCTCAAAAATGGAATGCTGGTTCAGTGGAGGAATGGAAGGTGTGGTGTGGACAGCACGCAGTGTGAGGGAGCAGGAGAGCTTATATTGAATGTCAGTTAGGTGGGGGAATGGAGGGTGCAGGGTGGACAGCATGCATTGGGAGGGAGCGGGAAAGCTTATATTGAATGCCGTCTCGGTGGGGGAAAGGAGGGTGTGGGGCAGGCAGCATGCAGTGGGAGGGAGTGGGGAGGCTTAAATGACTGTACTATGAAAATGAAGGAAATGCACTCTCATTGGAGTGTTTCATTTCATTCAAGTGTGGTCTCTTCCCCGCTGTGAAATTCAGATCACTGTCACTCTCTGCTTGTGTGATCATAGGTCTTTCAGGGTCAAGTCCACTGTATGCATTGGACTCGTCCCTGACACACCTCTGAAATGTCATTCTACCACAAGATGTTTCTTGCACTTACGAAAGGAAACATAAAAAGAATTGAACACTTATTTTCATTAAAAAAGTTTTGACAGTCGACCACCACCCAACTACCCAATCAGCTATCACTTCCTGCCTGGATCATGTAAAGAGAAGTATACAGAACATACCTGGGCTCAAACTTCTGAAGGAAGCCTGAAATAAAACAAATAAGCAATTAATACAACAGGCTCAGTACTATAGTCAAATTACAAAAATGTGCACATGCATATTGCTTTTTATGTTTAAAAGGGCCCACCGGTGAATACCCCCTTGAAATTTACCAAGTAAGACAGCTTTGCAAAACCAGTTACTTCTAGTCTCATTCTCATACCTTTAAAACTTAAACGAAGACCAGTTAACTCTGTATAAACAGTTTTCTTCTGAGCTATGGTGTTGTCTGAATTAAAATGCAACAGAATAAAAAAATATAAGGACAGAGAACCACAACCCACAACTCTGCCCACTCGCTGTGCTCGAACCCGCCTTCCTAGCACTGGAAGTGAACTCGCACTAGCCAAGTCTATTGGCTGCATGGAGCCTGTTCACTAGATCCAGCCGACTAAGATGGGGAAAAAAACTCTTGGAATGCCAAGGCACTGAGGATGATGCTTTGGGCTGCTAGGCTTGAAACTTAAATGCCACTCCTTCCCCACTGCTGGGCTCCTGACCATCCTTCTCTATACAACGTGTTGCTCTTGCCACCATCCCTTCCTCCAAACCCACCAACTCAGCTCTCTGTTTGGGGATAGGGATGCCACAGCCTGATCCCGCAATATCCCAGTCCACAATCACATCACTACCAGTGCACACCTGGCCCAGCACTGTCAACACATAAGGCTTTAATGAACAGCTCTCAGGGCCCTCAGGCTGGCTCCCCGAGACAGGGGCCCAACTGATTCCATCCTGAATTGCCCCTCTTCTCCCTGGTTTTCCTCCTTACCTCTGCCATATAGGTACATTTAGGCTAATGAGCTGCACTGTGTCTAGTCCCTGGATGGGTCCACCCAGCCAATCAACAGTGCCATTGCCGGCCAGCCAAGAAGCGACGGTGGGCATGGAGAGAGGTCAGCTGGGGATGCTGCCAATGGGGAACTGCACTCATCCTGTCAAGTGCTTTTTAGCTACAAATCCACATTTTTAAAGAAAACCGAGAGAGTTAGACTTGTAAAACCGGGGGTTCCAGGAACAGCCACTCCCATACAACCGTGTAAAAATCCATGCACTCCATCCAGCTGTTTACGATGTGTTGCAGCAGTGGTCATGACACATAATTTTACCTTACCTCATTTCTAGACGCCCATCATTATAACAATATCTATCACATCTGTCACCAAGCCAAAATGAAACCCTAACCCTATGCAGTAATTATCCATTAGTCTGTAGGCTACAGATGCCTATTCCTAACTGTGTGCAAATGCATGCAAGTTGATCATGTTCAGTGAATCAGATGGGTGGACAGCATGCAGTGGGAGGAAGTGGGGGGGGCTTAAATGACAGCACTATGCAAATGAAAGAAATGAAGTGCTCTCATTGTAGTGCTTCATTTCTTTCAAGTGCAGCCACTTTCCCATTGTGAAATTCTGACCACTGTCACTCTCTGCTTGTGTGGTCATTGGCCTGTCAGGGTTGAGCCCACTGTATAGTGCTGTGCATTGGACTCATCCCTGACAAACCTCCAAAATGTCATTCTACTGCAAGATGTTTCTTGTGCACTTGCAAGGAAACATAAAAAGGCACAGGGGACTATCTAAACCTCAAATATATTTTCTGGTTAGTGCCAATAATCAATCGCTGGTGCAACCTCACAAACTCCGCTATTCACATGTGTGAATAACAGGGTTCCAGAAACCACCTTTCTAAAAATAGCTTTAACTGCACCTGAGAACCTGTACAACAGTCTGTCCTCACACTCGCTGTCTGCTTGTGCTCCCTCAGAAAAACCTCCAGTGCAATGGACTGACTTCTCATCAAGCAAAGCTGTACTCCATATGGCAGCTTTCTCCCTTCTGAACCTCTGTAGAAAATGTGCCTACAGTCTCAGTCATGGGGCCAAATTCTCCTCTTTAATTTTGCCTCCCCCCACAGCACAGTCTCTTCTTGATCTGGGTTTGTAAGTGAAGACAAAGGCTTCTGAGAGCAGGAGTTCAGCGATCCCTTGAGCAGGAGATTAGCATGGCAAGAACACTGACTCTGGCTGAAATCATTTAAGCATGCAGAAGCCCAATTGATAAAATAATACATTTTCAGGTGCAATCCAAGTCCACTGTCAGTCGATCAGCTTGTCATGTGCAGGGATTTCTCATCTAAACTCAGGAGAAGGGAGGGGAGGGGAGGTTGGTGGCAGTTTGTCATGGTGCTGTATGTATCAGGGCTGCAGCAGTACAGGTAGCACAGATTGACTTGTACTAACACTGATTTAAGGGAGCCATGGCTGGGACTGAGGATGGGGAGGTGGGAGTATCTGACAATGTTTAAAATGTTAAAAATCTGTTTCAAAATGTAAAATAAAATATTTTTAAAAAAGTACAGTTAAAACTAATCAATAGAAAGATTCTCATTCTGTTCCTTGTATTCAAATAAGCTTAGGATACAGTTCAATATGGTTGCCTCACTAATTATTTCATGCAACAGAATACAAAATGCATGAGTCAAAGAACCAATAAATACAAAAATAAAACATGAAGTAGTGTTTAAACTCAGATTTTATGCACACTCTCAGCATGTGATGCACTGATAAACCCCTCAGGCTTTGCCCTTGGGGTTTATTGAGCATTGCACACGTCTGGTGAACATAAAATCCTCATTAACCACACTTCCCCATGCATTATTCTGTATTTTATATGCACCCTCAGTGTGAGACGTTATTATACCCTTTCAGGCTTCACTCTTGGTGTTTATATAGCATTTCACAACTCAGGTGTGTATACAATTCTCTATCCACAGTCCTCCTTACCTTTTTCTATATTTATGTGTTCTTTAAAAGTACTATAAGCTGGGGTCAAAGATGGTTTCACGGTATTCATAGTGATTTGTATTTACAGTACTATCACATTGCACTCACACTATCTAAAATGCAATTAATTAAGCAATACAGACTCTACAGGGTGTGTCTTCTCATAGGATAGCATCAGAATGTTGGTGGGTTGAAAGGCATGAAGCACAGTCAAGGGTTTTCAACCACCCAAAAATGTGGTGTTATCCAAAATGATAACACACCTTCTTGAATTTATTTTTGCTATTATCAAATGGATTGTAAGTATGTAAGGGACCAGTTGGCAAGAGCATTCTCTAAGCTGTGGTGTGTTAACACAAGACAGCCCCATAGCTTGGAATAGTTCTTAGCCAATCATATTTCAGTAATTCTTATGTCCTTTGATAATGTTTGTAAATTTAAAGAACATTATTTTGCTTGTAGCAAATTGAATCACATGCTTTTATTACATTTAATATAAATTTGATGCATGCATGTTTCATCTGTAGTTCATATTTGTCTGTATATGTATCACAGATGCATATATTTTACCACTAGTCTAAATATTCAAAATGGAGCAGAATGGGACTTTTATGTACAGTATATTGAAAATTTGTTTTGGCCATATATGTAAAATACATATTTTTTTCTGTACTGAGGCATTTCCTGGTAAAAAATAGTTTAATATATGGATGGAGAAAATGAGGTAGCTACATATGACTTGAAACCGTCTTGAATCCATTTTGGAGAATCAATCCTCTAATGTTGATCTTTGTTCCATAATGTTCTGAAAACATTCACAATCTGATATTTTTATATACGGACACAATGTGGTGAATAAGCATAACTCATTGTGAAACTGCAGACAGTAGAGCTCCTGTGAATACAGACGAGTTGAGTGAATTGGGGCCATAGCTGTTTAAAGCAGCTTTTACAACTAACTGTTTTAATACCTCAGCTGAAAGCAGATAATACCTCTCTGTGGCTGACTGTTGGCTTTGCAGGTGTCCTGCTATCTACACACTGTGAGAACAGAATATGGTTTCTTTGATGGAAGGTAATGGAAAATGACAGGTTGTTTGAAGATACTCGTGTCCCCAAGCCATGAATAATTCAGAAGGGTAGCAGGTATAATCAGCACAGTTTAATAGTCTGCAATCTCCAGAGAGAAAACAGCAACATGCAGAGGAATTAGTCCAATACTCCAAATTTCGTACTGGTGTTCCCCAAATTTCAAGCTCAGTTATCACCAATATAGCCCTTATTAAGTATTCAAAACAATGTATTATAAAAATGAAAATGAAAAGAAAGCAAAAGCAATTTGTACTTGTTTACATTATTTTAAAATATATTGACTATTTTAATAAATATAATAGTCATTGAATAATGTGCAAGCAGTACTGATACCACTGAACATACTCTATACAACAGTTAAAGACCTAGTATAAAGTTTAGATCATCAGAGTGATCTTAAATAAAGTCAACAGTTCTTGAAACTTCACCAGGAAGGAATGTTAAATGCAAGTTACTTAATTAGCATTTGGTGGTCAATAAGCAAAATAATGCCCAAAAGGCATGAAGAAAATAAATGTCTCATTTTCACTTCTATGTGTGAAGTGTTTCTGTTGCTGCAAAGAGAATTTGATTAACACATGTAACATTCCAAAAATTGGAATTTGTTGGAACAGCATCAGATTTGCCTGCATTACATAAACATCCACACTTTTGCTTAATAACATCTGAACCATAAAAAAAGTCTGTGATTGACAGAATTTGTTTAGTTTATTTCATATCAATACAGCATGTTTAATTTTTCAAAAATGAAAGAAGTGCATGTTGTAATTTGGAAGCTGTACTGCTGAGGGTCAGTGGCTCAGTAGGTAGCACATATGCCTCTGGGGCCAGAAGATCAGAAGGTTGTGGGGTCTAGTCCCACACCACTTACTTGGGGGATAATTCCAGTAGCTGATATTGTAGTCCAGTACAACTAAGGTGCTGCACTACTAATGTGCCATCCTTCAGGTAAGACTTTAAATCAAGGTAATTTTCTGTCATCTCTATTCACTGTCTGGGTGGATGTTACTGATCCCATTTCACTTGCTGAAGAATAGTAGGGTAATTTTTATCATTAGAAAAAACAATCATATGGGCAAAAAAAAATCAGACATTATGAATATCATAAATTAAAAAAAAAGATATATCAAAAGATTACACATTCTTCCCAAAAAATCATAAATAAATCTTAATGAAAAAGCTGTGTAATGATGAAAAAAGAAAGAAAATGCACATTTTAGTTCTATCCTAATTCTTCTATTCTAAGCTATATCACTAATCACAGTTACATTTTAGTTTCTTTTTTCAACAGTTACTAAAGAAACAAAAGAAAAGGGAGAAGGGAAATTTGGAAAGACCACATTCTTTTTTGTTTAAAAAAATGTATATGACACCAGGGGCCTGATTCACAAAACTGTGCCCTGGGTTAAACCCAGTTTGCCTGGGGTAAGCAGGATTTTGCCCAGAGTTGGTATTCACAAAGCTCAGTTTACCCAGGCAAACTATATTTGTGCCTGGGCAAAGTTGGGGCAATGCAAATGAAAGGCAGGGGACCTGCCTATCTCTGTAGTACTATTCACAAAGTTTGGGGCTCAATGCAGGGCCATTTATGAAGGCCCTTGCATTGAGAAATTACTGCCAACAAAAACCTGGTGGTAATGTGCACATCCCTAGTGTTTGGCAAGGGTACTGCAGCCCACCACCCCCTCCCTGGTCCCCAATCGCCCACCCAATATTTTAAAATAAGTTTCCATAATGTAGTGGTCCCTCCCCAGTTCCCGATCTCCCACCTGATATGGTAAAATAATTGTTCATAGTGTAGTGGACTCTGCACCCTCCCCAGTCAAAGATTGCCATCCCCAAATATCAAAAACCCCATTCCTTGATAGTCTAGGGTCCCACACTATCCAATGTGACCCATCACCTTGCTCCCCCATCCCAATCAGTGACTTGACAATGAGCACAGCCCTCCTCACACCACTATAGCTGGCTACCAACTGAGTCCTCAGGGAACGTATGGGGCATGGGCTTGTGGGGGGCACATTAAACCACCTGCAGGCCATGCAAATGGGCCTATTATGGGCATGCTGATGGCTAATAGCCCCTTGCATCCCCAATGGGCTCCATTTGCATTTATGCTATAGTGAATATAGACTTAGCATCTGTGTGCTATTGCAGCCGGCCCATTCTCCTGGCTGGCTGTGGGGACAGCACTAGTGGTGTTCCTGGTACTTTTCCTGGGTTAGCGCTGCCCTGCCTGCCCCTATTCCCAGTCAGTGCAAATGTAAATATCCTGATTACCCATCAGTGCAACTACAAGGTGCAACGCACATGTTTGTGTGGCACTTTGTAGGTTTTTTCTGTGAATCCTGGCCCAGATAATTAATTTGTAGTAAGACAGAAAGTAAAGTGAATAATTCAGTTGTGTCTAGTAAAATACACACTTTATATGTTTCAATCAAATTTTTACTCCAGTAAGTGAAAGGACACTGCATGCCATTTTATATACTGAATGTCCTAGATACCTTGGTCTGTCATCTCTGTCATAGCCTGTGTACCAATTTCCTGCTATTGAAATACCAAATGACATAACACTTGCTAGAGCAAGAATTTAATACATGTAAACATCTTTGTTAAGCAGTTTCATTTTATTTGGTGATCATTTTTAGTGCATCGACTAGAGATGCTGTGAAGTTTACTTTCACCAGCGAATGTGCAAAATTCACCTTCAAGAATAACTTTGCAAATTTCTTCACTTAATCACTTTGTCACTTTTCATTAAGTTTTCCTTAGGAAATTACATTTTTCAGGCAAAGGCAGGCAAAGATATGGTTAAGTTCTAACTTCACCAGTGAATTTGCATAACTTCTGAAAAAGTGCATCTTCACCTGCCAGCAACTTTGCAAAGTCGTCACTTTACTCTTCGTGAATTTGGCACACTTCGTAAATTATTTTGGGAAGTGAAGTTTGCCAGCTTTGCACATCTCTAGCCATAGAAACATAAACTTTGACAGCAAATAAGAACTGCTTGGCCCACCTAGTCTGCCCATTTCCCTACCTACTGGATAAGCTGCAGATCATAGTTAACCAACAGCCTATTTCTTCCTATCCCCCACAAATATTGCCTTATGTCTGTCCCATGCATTCTTGAATTCTCCCACAGTTTTAGACCCCACAATCTCCTCAGGAAGGTTGTTCCAAGCATCCACCACCCTCACTATGAAAAAATACTTCCTCACATTGCCCCTGAGCCGTCCCCCCTCTATCTTCAAATTGTGTCCCCTTATTCTTGCACATTTCTTTTTCTGAAAGATGCTACCCTCTTGGACCTTGTTGATTCCACTGAGGTACTTAAAAGTTTCTATCATGTCCCCCCTCTCCCTCCTTTCCTCAAGGGTATACATATTAGGCTCCTTTAATCTCTCCTCATATGGCTTCTCTTGCAGACTCTGCACCATTTTAGTTGCCCTCCTCTGGACTGCCTCCATCCTGTCTATGTCCTTGCAGAGATGGGGTCACCAGAACTGGACACAATACTCCAGATGGGGTCTCACCAACTCTCTGTACAGGGGTATAACAACTTCTTGTTTCCAGCTGGTGATGCCTCACCCTATATATCCCAGTATCCCCCCAACCCTCCCTACTGCCTTCTCACATTGCTTGCTAACCTTAAGGTCATCTGATATGATGACCTTCAGGTCCCTTTCCATTGTTGTTTTTACTACCTCCCCCCCCTTGTGTAATCTTCCCCTGGGTTTTTGTTTCCCAGGTGAATTATTTTGCACTTCTTTGCATTGAATCTAAGCTGCCATATTTCTGACCATTTCTCCAACCTTTCCAAGCCCCTTCTCATCCTTTCCATGCCTCTTTGTGTATCAACCCTGTTACAGATCTTTGTGTCATCTGCAAAGAGGCATACTTTTCCTTCCAGTCCTTCTGCAATGTCACTTATAAAGACATTAAAAAGGACTGGACCCAGTACTGAACCCTGAGGTACCCCACTAGCAACCCCTCTTTCTTCAGAGTGGACTCCATTTACAATTACCTTCTATGTCCTGTTGTCCAGCCAATGTTTTACTCTGGCTACCACCCTGGGACCCACTCTCAGGCTGGTTAATTTGATTATTAATCTTTTGTGTGGGACTGTGTCAAATGCCTTGCTAAAGTCTAGGTAGGCCATGCCCACAGCCCCTCCCTGGTCTACTACTTTGGTCACCCAGTCAAAGAAATCAATTAGATTCATCTGACATGATCTTCTCACTGTGAACCCATGCTGCCTTGGGTTCTGTGTTGCACTGACCTCTAGGTACTCAACAATTCTTTCCATCTGAAGTGATTCCATTACTTTCCCTACCACAGAGGTCAGACTGACAGGTCGGTAGTTTCCTTCCTCTGTCTTGCTCCCACTTTTTTGAAGGGGAATCACATCTGCCTTCCTCCAGTCCTCAGGTACCACACCATCCTCCCATGATTTGTTAAAAAGGGTAGTCAGTGGTGTCACTAGTTCTCCCCTTAATTCTTTTAGAATTCTGGGGTGAATCCCATCAGGCCCAATTGCTTTGTCCACCTTGAGTTTTAGGAGTTCTTTCAGAACCCTTTCTTCTGTGAAAGGACTGGAATCAACCCCCCTATCCAAAGTGCTTCTCTTAATTGGATTAGGCACCTTCCCCTGCTCCTCTTTTGTGAATACTGAGCAGAAGTATTAATTTAGTATCCCTGCTTTTTCACTGTCCCTCTCTGCCCACCCACCGTCCATTCTATTCAGCCTCACTATCCCTCCCTTTGTCTTTCTATGCTCCCTGATGCACCCATAAAAGGTTTTATCCCCCTTCTTAACTAAGTTGGCTGACTTTTCCTCAGTCTGTGATTTTGCTATACTGACTTCCCTCCCTCCTCGTTCTGCCTTAACTGGTACTGTGCTCTGTCCTGCTCCTTCTGTGCTTCCTTATACTTCCTAAATGCTATCTTTTGCTCCCTAACCTTCCCCATCACCTCTTTTGAGAACCATAGTGTCTTTTTCTTTCATTTTGATTTATTTGCTTCACACAAAGGCTTGTTGCCTCTGTGATGGCAGTTTTAATGCTTCCCCATCGTTGCTGCACCCTCCTTCTAGCCTGTTTGCTAACGCTTTTCTAAGACACTCTCTCATCATGCCAAAGTCAGCCCTCATGAAGTCCAGTACCCTCAGTTTTGTATCGCTTGACTCTGTAACTGAGTTTATCGTGAACCACACTGGGTGGTGGTCACTTGTTCCCAGATGCCTACCCACTCCTAAATCTGAGATCCTCTCACTGTCCCCATTTGAGAGTATGAGGTCTAAGATTGCTCCCTCATGAGTGGGTTCCAAAACTAGCTATCTGAGGCATGCCACCTGTAGGGCATCGAGAATGGACCTGCTCTTGGATGTGGCTGCAGCAAAGGTGCTCCAGTTAACATCTGCAATATTCAGGTCCCCCATCAACAGTATCTTCTCTTTCTCTGCAATCCTAAGGATGCCTTCTATCATATCCTTGTCCATTCCTTCCCCCTGACATGGGGGTCTGCATACAACCCCTGTGTGGATTGTAGTGCTATTTCTAGTCTCTAAGATGACCCACAGTGCCTCCTCTCCTCCCTGTTTACTCTGTTTTTCCATTGCTTTTATTCCTTCCCTTACATAGAGAACTACTCCTCCCCCTTTTCTACCCTCCCTGTCTCTCCTGTAGGTTGTGTACCCTGGTATGTTTTTCTGTGTACCATGTTTCTGTGACTGCTATGGTATCCAGGCATCCCTCTTCCATCAAGGCCACCAGTTCAGGGAGCTTGTTGCCCAGACTACGGGCATTGGCACTCATTACCCTCCATTTCTTGATGATCTTACCCCTTTTTGCCCAATACCTGTCCTTATTGCCTTTGTCATTTTTTCCATTTACCCGTGCCCTTCTCTCTATCAAAGTCTCTATCTTGGTGTTTACCTCACTTACTACCCTGATTTTTTGGGGGGTTGTCTAGGATTTCCCTGCTCCTTTCCAGTGCCTCCCTTTTTAGCTAGTTTAAATGCTTGCCATAACTATGTTTTTTATAGAGCTGAGGGGATTCCAGTTGTCATTGTCAACATCCCCTCATTATTAAAACAGGTTCATGTAATCCACCCCCAGGATGCACATGGGAGCAAGTTATCATAGCTTTGTCTTAGTGGGCCACATTATTTCTTCCTCCACCTCAACTGACTTGAAACATCCAGTATACTGTGTCTGGTTGACAAATGGCCACAGCCATGTGTTTATTAAAACAAATGTAACCCAAATTAAAATGGACTTAGCATGACATTTACAGTAAGTAAGTCATAACAAGGCTTATATATATCAAATCAAAATAATAAGTTGGTCATCCCATTACCCAAAGGGGATTTGACAGAGTGAGTACTACCTCATGAAGGACTCCAGCCTCTGAGGCATGAGGGATGGGACTGAGCCATGTGCTGATGCATCCCCCAGTAAAAGGGCATTGGACTCATGGGTCTTGCCCAAAAAAGCTCTCACTCTGATTGCTTCCCATGGGGGAAACACCAGCCATCTGGGCTTTTACTACTTGCCAGCCTCAGGGAAAACTGCTTGCAAGGATGTGTGATTCCCTGTTAACCCCTCTGCACAGACCTTGCAAGATGACCATGCTGTCACATATTACAGGACTGTGACATCCTAGTGTAACCCCCATGTTACTCGTGGTTACTAGAATCCCAGTAAGACCTAGCGGTAGGCAGGGAAGGCAGCTTGTGAAACTCCAGTTAAATGGATTTCACACTGTCTCACTCTGTTCTCAGTCTCAGCTGAGACTGAGGGATGTCATCATTTTAGAACTGTCACAGATGAATAAGCCACACTGGAATGTTGCAGTTGGAGGTTAGAGTAGAACGTTGGGGAATTTGAAGTGAGATCTCTGGCAGTCTGTAGTAGAGGTGCTCTGCTGTAGGCAGGCCCTCAGAGCTCTAAGCTCTGTCAAAGAGCTATTTTTTTGGTATAGGTGTGTGTTCTCACCTGAAGAGGAACACAGGAAGAGCACATTGAAGTGGTAGAGACCTCTTTCAGTGTTTCAGGGCCACATCCCTGCGGGGATGGGGGGGAAGGAATCAGCCTGCTTCCAAGGGCAACCCCACCTGGTCTAGCTAGGGAAAAAAGAAGCTGCCTGATTTAAGTTTGTGCTGAGGCACCAGAAGTTCTGGACAAGATTTTCTTTGAGGAGAAAATGCCTGTGGGGCACCTGCAACCAAGGGGTGAGTTTGCTCTGCTAAAGGGCCATGTGTTTTCACCTGAAACAAAATGAAACTAAAGTGACTGTTACTGTGGGGTCAGGAAGAGAGAGCCAAGTACAGTTTGGAAGATGTGGGGACTGGATTTCTTAACTCTGTCGGGGGTCTAGAGTAATGGACACAGCCACTTAATTAAGTACGTTCAAGTTCAGCACTAATGGGATATAAAGACAGTAGATTGAATGTGAATACTATTTAAAAAGAATCTACACAGCAAAGTGTTTTAAAGGATGAGGTGTTACAGTCCAGAGAAATGGCCGGGTATGAATTATGGGAGCAAGAGGTGGGAGACCCCCCATCAATAGTAACCAAATTCACCTCTACGGGTTTACTTTGGGACACCTGTTGCTTTCTCTCAGGTACTTGGCCAGTGCCTGAGGAAAGTACCCAGATGTGGGATTAATGAGAAAGATTCCTTGATGGAGCCAGAAGTGCTCATAAGTAGTTTAGAGAACCACCAGTAAATGTTTCCAGGCTATATGGAAAGTGTCCAAAGGGCTGGCAAGGGAGCCGAGCCAGGGAAAACCCAGAGCAGCATAGAAGTTCAGGCTGTGTGCCCAGTGTGTTTCAGAGCCTGAGGGCTAAAGTGAATGAGGATGTGTTCTGATCTCCATAAATCTGCATTACCAGGAGTGTAGCCCCATGGGGGTCCATCTATGCTTTGTTTATTCTGTTGGATGTGAATAAAAGACACACTTCAGAATCCCACTTCTGGTATTGGACATTACAGTTATTGCTTCCTTTGTCTGGAGTTACTTGGGTGTCCCTGTTGCAGAGTAGCCAAACCTAGCCAATGTGCTGAGTGACATATTCCTCCCCGAACCCAGCCCACCAGGTAGAGCTGTCAGATAGAAACGGCATACCTGGTTGGGGGTTACAAAAATGGAGGCACCGCTGAGGATTTGGGTTTGGAATTTAGGGAGGAATGTAAGAAAGGTCGCTCGGACAAAGGCTAGCTTTTTGGTTATCTGGCAGTGGGTAGCCCAAAACAACTGAAGCAATGTTTAACTAATGTGCCACTGTGTGCTGTTACCTATGTGCTGCTATTAAAATGCCAACTGTTTACCAAGGAGCAGTAAAGCCTGAGAGTATATGCCCTTGTCCAGCATCAAATTACAGCGTTTGCCAGCTTTTAAAAGTGTTTGTGACAAAGAAAAGTGTGGAAAACTGTTGGTAGCAAAAGGAAAATTGTGTCCTAGACATTGGAAATGCTTTCTGTGTGAACTGAGAGACTTGTTGTGCTTAATGGCCATGAAAAATGGTTGAAATAGGCTCCTGCCATGAAGCATCAGTTGAAAAAAAAAGTGTGGTATGCAGTTTAAATTTGCCTGCTCAACGATCGCTTTGAGGAGAAGAGCACAAGAGGAAAAATGCACATTTGCATGGCATCGAGTGATTGGTGAGAGTGCAATCAGTCCTGCCCCAAGCCAGCTCTAGAGCGACTGCACAACATTCGAGAGGGAGAGTGATTGGAGTGTGTGAACTGGCTTACCAGGAGGAGCATCGTGGTGACTGAAAGTTCGATAAAAAGTGTAAAAAACTGACTTTTCTGTTTAAATTGGGGCTCAACCCACACCTTGATCGACTGGACTGTGAGTGTGGTGTTCAGAGTGACAATCAGCAGGACTGCCAACCCACTTCTTTCCAGAGGCCTCCAAGACTGGCTGCAGGCCATTTTTTCATCACAGCAAACAGCTACTGATAACAGTGAGTACCAACAGAAATAATTGCTCAAACTAAGTTATTTTGCCAAAAGCCAGCCAAATCTGTATGTAGCAGTGTAATCGTTTTGCAAAGAAGGACTGTGTTAAGTTTTACCAGCAAAAGCAAGAATTGTAAGCAATCGACTGTGAGCATAATTATAGGTTCAGCTTCAGTATAATTTTCAAAGCCATGTGAGAGACTGTGAGTTGTATCAGATAAGCAGCAAGAAATACAGGCAATCCTGTGCTATGAAATACTGAGGCTTTAAGGGACTGTAAACTAGAGCAATGTCTTCAGCAAGTGAAAAGTCCATGGTAATTCATATAAATGTGCTAGAATAAAGAACAGTGCAAGTTTGTGCAGTTTGAGCAAAGTTATCAGTAGAGTACGTAAATCGGATGTGCAGTGGTTTGACCCAATTACAGAATGTTGATGCATAGGAGTGCTGCTGCCGCCATTACAGGGTGGGGTAGTAATGTAAACACAGCAGCAGAGGAGCCATTTTGAAAGAGAAAGAAAGTTTTCAGTGATGTGGGACTTGAAATAACAGTGAGCATTGTTTTGTTTTTCTCTGCAGTCATGGCTTCAGGACCAGCCCGTTACCCGGATCATGCCTGGGCTGTGATAGCAGTAGAAGTTAACAAGTTAAGGGACATTGAGAGATGTTACTATGGGGGATGCCTGCCTCCTCATGTGGCGATTTCTGGATATCCAGTGTGAGTATGTGTGATGTGCTTAAACGCTGGAAGGGATGTCTTCATGGTACTTCACTGTTCTGGGTGCCTAGAGAAATATGTTTTTTTTTAAAGTGCCCAAGATTTGTTTGGCTTCCACATGGACAAAAGTTCAAGAATCTGCAGTTCGCAGAACACAGCACCAGGTGGAGCCTGATGGAGAAGGCCCCTCAGAGTGTGGCACAAAGCTAGAGGGTGTAGATTTACAGACAGAACAATGTACTGATGTTTCAGAGTCTGAGTTGCAGAAAGACATTTCAGGGAGAGCATCAGTAGACCCTTGGAGAGAGGGGCCTAGCCCAAGTCTCATAGGTGAAGATGAGATGAGGGAGGCCTTTGAATGGGAGGTTTCGACCTCCACGCCCAGTGAAGAGTGGACAGTCTCAGTAGTGAGAACGACTGCTCACTCCTGGGCACAGATTCTCAGTGAGGAAGAAGAAGAGGGGGAACATATGTGGTCTTGTGAAAAAGGAACTGATACACAGCCTCAAGCTCTTGCCTCAGAGGAACGCATGGAAGAGAGTGGTGATTCCAGTGCCCTGGCTGTGCAAGAAGGAGCCATGGATCCATTTTTTGTATCGTTAAGAATGCGTAGCTGGCAGAACCAGGACTGGCCACCCTCAAGCCAGGCCAGCGGTCTCAAGTTGACCAAAGCTAGTAAAGAGGAAAGACTGGTTTGTAGGAAAGAGAATTAAATCTATGAGATGTCCTTTCCTACCTTTCCTCAGAGAGTCTGGGAGGAGATTGAAAAAAGCAGGAAATCCTGGATTTGGGAAGAAGCAATTAAATGTGTGCATCCTGGTGCAAACAAGCATGTCAAGAACAGAATGTTTCAAGAAAAATACAGCCAGTGGAAAAGAAGCAGAACACTGTTTATGGACACTGTTTGAACTGTGGATGTGTGTTTCAGAGCCTGAGGGCTAAAGTGAATGAGGATGTGTTCTGATCTCCATAAATCTGCATTACCAGGAGTGTAGCCCCATGGGGGTCCATCTATGCTTTGTTTATTCATTGGATGTGAATAAAAGTCACACTTTAGAATCCCACTTCTGGTATTGGACATTACAGTTATTTCTTCCTTTGTTTGGAGTTACCTGGGTGCCCCTGTTGCAGAGTAGCCAAACCTAGCCAATATGCCGAGTGACATATTCCTCCCCAAACCCAGCCCACCAGGTCGAGCTGTCAGATAGAAATGGCATACCCGGGTGGGGGTTACCCTACTACTAGCCTACCCTAAACCAAAACTCTGTTTACCTTGCTGGAGGAGGTAACAACTGGAAAACAACTTGGGGGAAAAATGGGAAAATACCTTCTTGACCTCTAAGGTGATCCACCATAGTTGGACAGTGAGTTCCCTACTCCCTATTGTTCCACTCTCCTGCTTTTACAAGGATGGGTTTCAATGGGATTCCAGCTGGAGCGGAGGAGCAAAGATGAAGCTACCTTCTGTGCTTCTCATTATATAGATCTTTGCTCCTCCCCTCCTACCAGATGCTCCCCCCACGTGAACTCCTACCTGCCTGTCTGACCCTGCATCTCACTGGTGTCACCCTACCTAAGTCTACCTTCCAGATCAGGTGTCAGGAGGTGCACTGACTTCAGACAAAATGCCACCTGCAAGAATTCTTTGCAAGCTGTCTAATCATATTAGTAGACCACATCACCACTCCCCCAACCTTAACACACTGAGACATACCCTGTGCATTGGAGAAAAATGACCACAGCCATGTTTATTTGTTTATTTGAAATTTTGGTAACAGGGAAAGGCGCACTTAGCCAAGCCTCATTTCCAGGGTAACCTAGGGGAGGGGGAGTACAGACATGAAGGAAACTTACAAAACATTGCAAGTGTTCTATAAAATACATTGGCAGTAAAGGCAAGTTGACCATAAGTGTGGATATCCCACTTAACCTAGCAACAGTGTTATATTTAGCTTTGGAAAACAAAACAGTACATAGGTTCATGATATGGTTGCAGTAATCAAAGCATACAGGAGTGCATACGAATATGTACCTTTTAAGTTAGGATGCATATTAGGGGCCAATAGCACAGATGTTTCAGTTATGGGAGAGAAAAAGAAGTGAGAGGGGAGGTAAGCGGAAGCATGGAGGGGTGAGGCAGTAGGTTCAAGATGGGGAAGAATAATTATGGGGGAAGAGGAGTATGCCTTAGTATGCATCTTAAGGTATGGACAGAGGGGACGAGCCAAAGGAAGAAGAGGAGTAGATTTCAAAGGGAGGGGAGACAGTAGGAGAAGGCAACTTGCCCATCACATAAGTAAAGATGGGGAATGGTGAAGGTATGAGAGTCTCTGGACCATAGAGAGTAGGAGAAAGAGGGGGCAGGGGAGATGAGTGAGGAGAAGTAGGAGGGAAGGAATTCAAACTAGCATTTAGCGATGAAGGAGGTACAATGGGGCTGGTGACATAGAGGTAGAGGAAGGATGGAGAGAAATGAATAGAGAGCTCAGTGATGAGTGCCCAGTAGACTGTTGGTGGTGAAGCAACATAATGCATTGCAGAGGGTGTCCAATATGGCAAGGGAAGAGGAGGGAGCAGTGCCATAGATCACATCACCATAGTCAAAGATGGGGGGGGTGGTCATTTTGATTACCAGTTTCCAGTAAACCTGGAGGGAGAGACAGTTCTTATTATGGTATAAAGCACCACACTTTGGGCAAAGTTTGGTATGGCTAGCATATATATTGGAGAAAAGTCAAGCTTATGATCAAGCCAAACATTACATGATGATGACATCCTACCACTAGCTCACCCTAAATCAAAACTCTGTTTACCTCACAGGAGAAGGCAAAAACTGGAAAACCACTTGAGAAACAAAATGGGAAAATTCCTTTTTGATCCCTATGGTGATCCCCTCAAATGGGATAATTAGTTCACCACTCCCTGTTGTTCCACTCCCTGCTTTTACAAGGGTGGGTGTGAGTGGGATTCCAGCCAGAGTGGAGGAACAAAGAGGAAGCTACCTTGTGTTTTTCTCAATATATAGATCTTTGCTCCTCTCTTCCAACAAGAAGCTCCCTGCCATCCAGGAACTCCTACCTACCTGCCTGTCTGCCCATGCCCCTAGTGAGTGTCTACCTGCTTAAGGATACCTTCCAGCTCAAGTGTCAGGAGGGGCAGTGGCCTCAGACAAAAGCTTACCTGTAGGAATTCTTTGTAGGCTCTCTAATTTTCTTAGTAGGCCACATTACCACTCTGTCCACCTAAACAGCCTGAAACATACACTGTACTTTGAAAAAAAATGGCCACAGCCATGTGCTTATTAAAACAAATGTTACCCAAGTTACAGTCAACTCAGTGTGACATACACAGCAAGGAAGCCATAGCAATCTATCAAACCATAATACTAGTTTGGCCATCCTCTTACCCCAAGGGGGTCCATCAGCATGAGTGCAATGTGTTGAGGAACACCAGACTCTAAGGCACAAGGAATGGCTCTAGGCTATGTGCTGCTGTGCCATCCCCTGTCAGAGGATGCTGCACCCTTAGGTCATGCCCAAAGATGATATCCCCCAGACTGCTCCAAGTAGGGAACTACAGCCATCTGACACCTCACCTCTTGCCAGGCTTAGGGTAACCTGCTTGCAAAAATGAGTGATTCCCTCTTACCCCCTCTATGCAGACCTTGTGAACATCTGGGCCCTCACCTCTTGCCAACCTCAGGATAAACTGCTTTCAAAGATGAGTGATTACCTCTTACCTCCTCTGTGCAAACCTTGTGAAACTATTGTGCTGCCACCAGATCAGCATTGCTCCTTATACTCATCCCCCCACAATGCACCTCATGCTAGTGATTGCTACACAGCACTTTGTAGATATCTTATAAACATCTTAACCTAAGTCAGACAAAGTACTCTATCTTGGGCTAAAAATTGGGGTACTTTAGTATTTAATTAAACAATGGTAAGAACATTTCTTGCATTCTGATTGGTCAGTGTTTGCCTAGAATGTTGATGTTATCTAAGCATAACGTCACTGTATCAAGTACAGACACATATATGACCTTGTCACATGTACGGCTGGAAACATATTACTCCCTCGCCACACAACGTCCCTCTCAAGCTGCTATCATGTCATATAGCACCATTCCCTCAAATAAGCACAAATTCCCTTCTACTGTTGTATTTCCTACATATCTTATGTTATACTGTATATCCTACACATCTAATATTATATATCCTACATAGGTCGGTCTCAAATAGGAGTACAGCATCCACAATGAATTGCTGATTGGTGTGATAGGTGGATATTGGGGGGGGGATTCAACTAGGCAATATCATGTACTAGTAGTGTTCAGCTGGGAAGGGGAGCAGGCAGGACATAGTGTGTGGAAGGCTGACGAGGAATAGATGATGTAGGAATTACAGGGAAAGACAAGAGTGAACATGACCAACGTAGATGAGAGGAGGCTAGCATGGTGGAAGGGTTGGGACAGGAGAGGGTCCAATGAATGGGAAGGAAGGAAGAGGATTGGCAGCCAGCAAGGGCTAGGGAGGGTAGTTTGTTGCCAAGGATGTGGAGCAGCCATGTTCCTGGAAGTGGCATGGAGGGCTGGGGGATGCTTGGCGTGCTGGCAGATGGGGCAAATGAGGGAAGAAATTGGGTGGCTGAGGAGGGAGCTGCAGACACAGGGATGCCGAGGTAGACAAGATTGGGGTCATAAGGGGAACCTGTTGGGACACATAATACAGCCACCAGCAGGCCAGCACAAGAAAATTCCAGAGGAAGCAGGATGTAGGCTGTAAAATCCAATGCAGTCACATGCAAGATGTGGAGACAGGGGTTGGACTAGTTGAGGAGACAAGACTACAGCAGGCCCATCACAAGGTCATAAGCCTCAGGAAAGAGGGGCTAGGAAAAAACAGGGAAAGGGGATCATCAGAGCATATCAGGTCAATGGTATGGCTAACTGGGAGAAGCAGGAGGGGGAAGACAGTGCAATCACTGAGAAGGTTAAAGGGGAGTCACTACCAGGGAAAAAGGATACATCACAGAAGTGTCAGGTGCTACATCCTTAGTCCCTACTCTATAAACCCACCCCCTCTCTGTTGTCTCTATGGGTGTGGGGGTCTACTCCACCTGGTGCACTTCCTCTCAGTTCTTCCTCCTATCTCTTACTCCACCATCCTCTATTTTTCCCCTTCCCTCTCCTGCATAATCATAATTACTCACCTCTCTTCAAACCCCATATCTCTCATTGTCTATACCACTGACACTGCCACCTCCCCACTCCTCTTGCCTCTCTCTCTAGCTCCACTTCATCCAGTTCTGCCAAACTGGTATCACTCCTTAGCACTTTCAATTATCTTTTTTTTTAATTTCTGTATTGCCTTAAATTGCCTAATTTATTGCCTTTTGTAACCTAAATACTGTATCATGTTGTTTTTTTGGTTTTTGCTTCCTAAATTCCTTTGTCTAAATTTCCATTGTTATGCACAAATATCTTCACGTAACTTGTTTTGTATTCATGATTGTTCTCATGAAGTTTGTCTCTGTACTTTCCAGGGTCATGCCTGAAAAGAATCTTCCTGGCTAGTGTACTTAGCCGGAAAACAAAAACTAAATAAAATAAATAGAGACAAGGGGCAGCAGAAAGGTGGTGAGGAAGCAAAACCAGGGACAATGGAGCAGGGAGGTACAGTGAAGCTAGAAGCAGGAGGCAGCAAATATAAGGATGGAACAAGGCTGAGGAAGGAACCTTGGGGAAGGGGCACACGCTACTCAAGGAAAACACAGGAAAACCATAGTGGGGAGGGCAGAAGGATGGGGAGCAGAGGAAATGGCATGGGGAAGGTAAGGGGGCACAAGGGAATGGTCTGGTAAGTGAAGTCGATGCACCACCTATAGTTGGTAAGGGAGAGAAGTCTGGACACAGAATGGAGGAGGCAGGAGGGGAATAGCTGGGGATAGGAGAAAGGAGCATTTTGGGGAAGAAAAGAGCCCACAAAAAGAGAGGGAGCACATAAAAGAGTCTGTCTTAATTCTGGGGGACTCCATAGTTAAGGGGGTCAGATGGGTGGGAGAAGAGGTGGACAGGAAAAGTAGCATCTGGATAGAGTGCATGCCTGGCATGACAGCAGGTATGGTGCAGCAGCACATTGGTAGGTGTGTACAGAAGGTGGGGGGAACCACACATCATCTGGGAACAAATGATCTGGAAGGAAGGCAGATAGAGGAGGTTCAGGACAGCTTCAGAGAAGTGGGAAAGCTATGCAGATAGTACAGAAGCACAGTGACATTCTTAGAAGTTCTGCCAGTATCAAGGGCAAGTACGGACAGAAAAAGCAGAATCATGGACTTCAAAAAGTGACTGAGAGAATGGTGTGAGTCCATGGGGTATGGCTGGGTGGGAGAGTGGGGCAACACATGGGAGAACCCAGATCAATATGCAGGGGATAGGCTATATCTAAGTAAGGAGGGTTTGGGGGTGTTAAAGCAAAGACAGAGGGAATTTATCACCACAAAGTATATTTTAAACTTGCTGTGTGGGGGGGCTGGGGACATGGAGTGAATCAGGAGAGGCGGTCCAGAGGACCTCCCCACATAGCAATGGTAGGGCCTACTTTGTCTATGATGGGGGGAGAGAATAAGGAGGCAGCTAGGAGAGAGAGTCAGGGTGGAGGATGGTGACACTAAATGCTAGGAGCCTGGGGAATAAGATGGCAGAGCTGTAGGCACTACTGGCAGAAGGAGAAGTGGACATAGCAGCCATCACTGAGATTTGGCAACCCAAAACCATGACTGGGACTTGGTCATCCCAGGTTTTAAATTATTCAGGGTGGACAGAGTGAAAGGTAAGGAAGGATTAGTCATTTACATAAGGGAAGGGATTGGATGCATCTGGGAGTAGGGGAATGATGTAGGTCAGAAGTCATTTGGATACAACTCCACGCTCCAAAGTGGGCTAGGATCTGATTGAGGGTTGTTTATAGGCCCCAACCCAGAAAGAGGACCTGGACAGGGAGCTAGGGGAGCAGCTAAGGAGACTCTGTGGCAAAGGGAGCACTGTGGTTGTGGGAAACTTCAATTTATCAGGGGTGGATTGGAGACTCCCTGCCACCACATGCGCCAGTGAGCAGATCCTTCTGGAAGTAATCCAGGATGGCTTCCTGACCCAAAGGGTGGCAGTGCCAACAAGGGAAGAAAATATTCTAGACCTGGTGCTGGAGGATGGAAAACAGGTCACAGATGTAAGGGTGGAGGAACCACTGGCTGGTAGTGATCAGCACACAGTGTGGTTCTTTATCGGTTTGGGTAGAGAGATCCACAATACAAAAACAAAGGTCCTGGAATTCAGAAAGGCAGACTTTGGCAGGATTGGACAATTAATGAAAACACGCATAGATGGTATCCACCCTGACATGGGCACAGAGCAGAAATAGGCGATCATAAAACTAGGGCTGATTGAATCCACTAAAGCTTGTGTCAAGAGCCAGCAAAAGAAATCAAGGACCAAGCATCCAAGCTTGATGACCAGAGAGGTAACGGAGAAGGTGAGGGATAAGAAAAGGGCCTTCCGAACATACAAGAGAACCAACAGGGTAGAGGATAGGGAGAACTATGTGAGGAAATCCAGGGAAGTGAGCAGAGTAGTCAGGACTGCAAAGGCAGCCAGGGAAAGAAAATTTGCATAGGGGATTAAGGAAGAAGAAAAATATTTCTTCAGGTATATCAGGGAAAAGAGGAAGTGCAAGGATCAAATAGTTAGGATCAGGAAAGACAGTGGGTAGGTAGGCAAGGGGACAGAGAAGGCAGAAGTACTTAATGAGTACTTCTGTTCAGTGTTCACATGGGAGAGGGATGGGACCGTTCCTGCAGGGAAAGGGGGCACAGGCATGAGGAGTGAGAAAACCACAGATGGGGTCATCATGGTGGAAATGTTGCTGCAGGACCTTATGTCTCTGAGGGTAGACAAGGCACCTGAGCCAGATGGGGTACATCCCAGGGTGCTGAGGAAGCTGGCAGAGGTCCTGGCAGAGCCAGTGGTGGATCTGTTCAACACCTCACTAAATATGGATGTGTGCCCAGAGATTGGAGGGAGGCACACGTGGTACCTCTCCACAAAAGTGGGCCCAAGGATGAACCAGGGAACTACAGACCATTGACCCTCACCACAATTGTGGGGAAACTGATTGAATCTATCCTCAAAGAAAGGCTGGTGCAGTTTCTTGTGGATAATGATCTGGAAGAAGAGAGACAGCACGGGTTCATTGCTGGCAGGTCCTATCAGACAAACTTGGTTGATTTTTTTGACTGGGTCATGAGGGCACTGGGCGAGGGCCATGCAGTAGATGTGGTCTACCTGGATTTTGGCAAGTCCTTCAATTCAGTGCCACATGGAAGGTTGACCTGCAAATTGAGGAGTCTTGGTATTGGTCGGAAGCTAGCCCAATGGGTAGAAAACTGGATGAGGGACAGGCAACAGAGGGTAGTTGTGGGGGGAGAAGCATCGGAGCCCAGGGCAGTGACAAGTGGTGTCCCACAGGGATCAGTGCTGGGACCAGTCCTGTTTAACCTTTTCATTGCAGACATAGCGGTTGGGATCAAGAACAAGATCAGCCTCTTTGCTGATGACACCAAGATCTGTGCTATGGTGGATGGGGAGGAGGGTGGCAAATTACTGCAGGAGGACTTGGCAAGACTCGAGGAGTGGTCGCACACCTAGCAGCTTGGGTTCAACACCAATTAGTGCAAGGTGATGCATTTTAGAGCCAAAAATCCAGGATACAGCTACTGGATTGATGGTATCAAATTGTCCACATCCAACGAGGAGAAGGATCAGGGGATGCTGGTGACCGGGGAATTAAACCACTCGACCCAGTGTAGGAAGGCAGCAGCTAAGGCTAACAGGATGCTAGGGTGCATAGCAAGGGGGATTACATCCAGATGTAGTGAAGTCATATTGCCCCTGTACAGGTCCCTAGTGAGGCCACACTTGGTTGGAATACTGCATGCAGTGCTGGTGCCCATACTTGAAATTGGATTGTCATACTACTGGAGGCAGTGCAGTGAAGAGCAACAAAGATGATCCAGGGGTTGGGGGATAGAACTTATGAGGAAAGACTAAAAGAGCTCAACATGTATACCCTGGAGGATAGAAGGAGAGAGGGGACATGATAGAGACCTTCAAGTCCCTGAAGGGGATGAACAGAGTCGGCTTCCAGGGTAGGTTCACTCTCCAGAACAGAAATGATAACAGAGAGCACTCCCTGAAGTTTAAGGGGGGGGGCAGATTCAGGAGGGAAAGGAGGAGGCACTACTTCACTGAAAGTGTGGTAACAGGGTGGAATGTACTGCCCGCAGCCTGAGCAACTCGTATCCGTGCAGACTGTAGGGTGCTTCTAGAGGGGGTGGGACAAATTCAAGGAGAAATTACATACCGGTGGGGGGTAGTTGAGGGAGGGAAGAGTTAATGGGAGGGGGGCAGCTGCAATCTAATGGGCTGAAGTGCTGCACACTTGAGCAGACTAGATTGACCATATGGCCTGTACCTGCTGGCCATTTTGTATGTTCATATGTTTGTATACCTATATATCTTATGCTATATATCCTACATATCTAAGCAGCCCACCTATGTGTATTAGTTCATGATACTGTATATATGGATGAGGCACCTTTGTATTCCTAATGTCAGGCGCTAGTTAATGTGTTATGCCTCCTGTGCTAGTGCTGTGTACACTGCAGATGCCTGACTATGCATCATTAAATATTTTGTATACTTGTATCATGAAATGTATATTTATCCCTTGTTCCCCCTCCCCCAGGTCACATCTAGAAATGAGCCTCGGCTCGGTGTGCTTTTCTCAGTCATCAAATGTTTAAATAAATAAATAAGTATTTGGAAACCACTGCCAAGTCAAAACTGCTAGCAAACCAAACTGCACTTTTTTTTTAAAACTGCTGCAATGAGCAGCTTCAGATTGCCTCTGTGTATTCACTGCATGCATGTTTTCCTCACAGTACACCACAATGAGTGGCTTCCATTTTCCCAATCCCAGGGCAGGCTCATTTCTTTTTAAAAACTGCCTTCAGGAGTGGCTTTCTAACTTACTGTTTCCTATTCTATAATTGAAATGGGTAACTTACCCGATTGCTTCCCAAGAACTGGAAGTTTTGGCACTGGTTTTTGCTCTTTTTCTAATATTATGGCTTAAATTTAAACTCACTTCTCACATGGGGTTTAAAGGAAAGGCCCATGATATATAATCAGGCTTTTTTAATCTTGCAGCCCATTACTTCATGGTGCCAAAAGTCTTTTGAGCTATTAATCAAAATGTTGAAAGTTTTCCTGTTTGGAAGGGAAGGGATCATAAATTGAACTGAACAGACAGTCAGCTGATCGCTTCCACTTCCCGATCTGCCATTTCTGCCCCTGCATACAGACTTTTTGTGACATCTAAGCAGGGAGGGTGCAGGGATGTGCCCCATTGAAGTATATGGGGCCGATTTGTAAAAGAACTTTATGTATGTTTAAAGCAGTCTTTGATATACTGTAAATGAAACCCAGCACTTAACAAACAGTGACCCTATTAGTTAAGCGCTGACTTTCATTTATATCAAAGACTGCTTAAACACATAATATTCTTAGACTTCAATGGGGCACGTCCCTGCACTCTTCCTGGTTAGACATTACAAACCGTCTGAGCACGTGGGCAGGGACAGCAGATCGGGAAGAGGGACGGGATTGGCTGACATTCTGTTTGGTTCAATTTATGATCCCTTGCCTTACGAACAGAACTACCTTTAAAACTTTGATTAATGGCTCAGAAGACTTTCAGCACTATAAAGTAATGGGCTATGGTACTAAAAAGCCAGCTCTGAAATCTCACCATATATGTTGGACACTCTTTAAACAAATTAAATGGGGAGCGGTTTGAGTTACCATGCAAAACACACTACCTAAACAGGAAGAACAGCTTTTCCAGGGAAAGGGAGTGAGAGAGACATGCAAAGGTAACCCATTAAGCAAAACACTCAGTGAGAACAGCTCCACCTTGTGAACAAACAGTAAAATGAACTCTTTTCCACAGAAAAATATTAAAAAAATATGTATTTAAACAGTAGTTATTATATTTTGTATTCTCTATTTAAATGAGCCATTGTATAATAGCAGTATTGCACTCCAGCATGTGTGTCATGCTGGGAAAATGTTACTTCTCTTATTTTGAAGATTCTTGACCTGCGGCCTTATGCTTCAACCTTCAGAGGTGTGATATTACCCCAGCATGACACATACCCTGTCATGCAATATAATTTAACTGTATCATGCCTCAGGAAAAAAACCACAACTGCGTCCATAAACTCTGCATGTCCATGTTGGTTATCTTGTGGGATCTCTTATTTACACTGAGTTTCCATGTATGGTGCCAATGCCTCGGTTGGATGATGTGCATCCAGATTATGCGCACCTGAGATGAGGCCTCTCCGAAACAAAACTAAGTCCTCCTTCATCTGGCACAACAATTTTAGTGACATTACAACCCTCAGGTCATTGCCTCTCAAATTTAAGATCAAGATGCTGTGTGGACCCTTCCTTCGAGCTTCAGCCATGATCCAAAGGAACAGGTCACCCCATCTCATTTCCCGACATCCCATCCAGCATACTTGTTTCTGTTGGGGGTCCAGAAAAAGATTTTCACATCCTTGGAGTTCACCTCATTCTAATAGATACCCAATAGATTAAGGGGTGCTCAGAGATCCACACTTGGTTTTCTTGGGAAACACCACCTGCTAAAACAAAACAAAATCAGAGGTTAAGTTGTACTTTCATTATGATAGTAATAATATTACCTTATTTACTAGATGGACCAAATGGGATTCATATTTGGAGCAACTTTTTTCTGGTGGTGCCACCTTAGCCTCTGCCACACAGTCTTCACAGGCTTGATCTCTCCTCTTTTTTTATAATGTAATTTTGATAGCTTTATAGTGACCTTGTCTACCTCTTACCCACTGTGCCTTGTTATGTTTGAATTGTTTTTTTTTTCTGATTAGCTTGTTGTCTTTCTGGTTACGCTTTGCATGTTTGCTAGTTGTATTATGTTTTTTCTGCGTTGTATTTTGCATATTGTGCAATAAAATATGTGTTAAAAAAACAAAGGTTCAAGCAAATGTGGCTGCACATATAATTCAAAAGTGAGTGACCTCCATCAGCGGGGGGTCTGAATCTGGTCATCTATCAGCCTTCTGTCCTATGATATGTGGCAACCCCAATGCAGAAGGAATGGGTGTTAAAATCCTTCGAGTTTACCCCTCACTCAAATCATGGCCTTCTCTAGAACTTAGCAAAACTGGAACACTGTCATGGGGGGTCCCATCTTCATGCAGAAAGAATGTAACCCCACTCCAGCCTATGGCCTACATACTACTGCACCCAGATGCAGATGTCCAACTTGACCCCAGGGAGTGACCTCGGTCTGCACTAACAACCCCAGGCCAACCTGTCTCTCTTGCTTTTTCACAGCTGGACAAACATCTCCTTCTGGATCACTGACACATCATCATCGCCCAAGACCACAGGCTGTACCTGGGCCTTGTCTGGCTGGACCAATTTGGATACCCAAAAGGCCCCGCAAAAGGCCACCAAAATTGCTGTACAGAACAAAACTACCTCCAATAATGACAAACACACCCCCAGATGCTTGCCTCACATCTACTCAAGCAGAGGTGAACTAATCAGCTAATGCCTATCTGGTAGTGTTCCTCAGATAGTATCCTAGAAATTAGGATACCTACAGATACCTTCCATTTGGCCAGAGTGTTGTTGTGGTAAGATAGTAGTGCTATCTGACCATGGATCCTACCTTCTAGGATCCAGTGCATGGATCCTACAAACACTGTGGATCCTATGGATCCTAGCAACAGATCCAGTTTGGATCCTACCTATCTGACCTAGGATCCCTGGATCTTAACTAGGATCTGTTGCTATCTGACCCTGGATCCTACCTATCTAACCTATGATACCCGGATCCTAACTAAGATCCCTGGATTCTAACTAGGATACCTGGATGCTAACTAGGATCCATCGCTATGTGTCCCTGGATCCTACATCTGTCTCTGCTAGGATTTCTAGTAGGAGCCTAGGTAGGATACCAACACTATCTGACAGATAGTGGAAGGATCCACAAAAGCACTATCTGAGCAACAATACTATCTGGCTATTTAGGAGCCTCACAAGCCCATCCCTGCTGCATTTTCCAGAGGCAAAATGCCCATGTATTATCCTGCAGGCCAACAACCTTGAAGAAACATGAATTTCCTGCAAGATGCTGACCCACCAATACTGGCATCCAGCTTTCCCATTTCAATGGACTGCATAATTGCATAGCTGGTCCACTGGGATGGACCATGCATTCTGCCACTCCCTAGGCCTTTTGTACTCTCTGAAAGTTTTTCACACCCCTCCAGTATGCCACCCATATGCTCTGTACTTAAGAATTTTTGAGTGATTCTCAACCTTTTGAATCATCACTTCTCAGAGGTAGACTGGGACTTTCCTTGGATGCACTTCCATTTTTGGACCCAAATCCTGGAATCTCTGCCATTGCAAATGAGAAAGAGCATCAGCAGTACTGTTATCCACACCTGGCACACTCACAGCTCTTAACTGTATTTCGTGCACCAGACATTTCAACATAGACACTCATTAGATTACCCAAGGAGTCCTTGGCTTCTAAATGCCTATTGATGGTATAGACTACCCCAGGGTTGTGTGTCCTGAAAGTCACTTTTTTGTCCCTAAACTGCTCTTCCCATAACACCAAGGCCACCACAATGGAGAAAAACTCCAAGTGAGTGATCTGCCTAAGTAAGCATTCTGCTCCCAAGTCCAAGGACCAGTGCCCGGCACAACTTTCAGCTCAAAAATGGGCTTGAAATCCAAAGCCACCAGATGCATCCATGAAGAGCTTATGTTCTTGACTGGTGGTTGCCTCTGGCCAAATTGACAATCTATAAGGGGAAGCTGTACAGAGCACGAGACATGGTGGATGCACTTTAGCTTATCTCTGTTTCACAGACAGCATAAAAGTTATATTTGGCAGTACCTAGCATCCTGAACATCTTAAAAATTGGTCCAGAGGACAGAGCCAGCAGCCAGGAAGCATGATGGGACACACGAAGGACCAGAAATAGCCTGCCAACAGTTTAGATGCCTTTTTAAACTCGACTGCCTCCACAAAGCATACATTCCCAAACTAGCCTGCTCTAACCTTTGCATTGTTCACTATATTCAATTCACATTTCTGCTGAGGGCGCTGCTGGTTTGTGACATGTAACAAACCAATAAACAGAATCCGGTGCACACACCTCCATGGCAAATCTAAGAAGTAAAACATTGGAAGTGCCTCAATTGGCTATTTTCTTACTTTTAACTCCATGAAAAGGGGGTTCTCTTGGTTTTCAGACTGGAATTCCAATGTGAGCAAGCCAAACCACCAAACCCCTCTCAGATTTTCAATGGGAGACTTGTGCATCGGATTCTGTTTGTTTGTTTGTTACATGCCACAAACCAGCAGCACTTCTTAGCAGAAATGTGAATTGAATTTTGTGAACAATGCAAAGGTTAGAGCATCATAGGTATCATAGGTATTTACAAGCCAGATAGACATTCATCCTTAATGTTTGCTGGCTAAAGATTAAATAGGCACATTTTTGTTGTTGAGAAACCTATCAAGCCTCTTTTTGAAAGTATCCATTGTCTCACTAGTCACTACTTCTAATGGGTAGCTGTTCCACAAGGGTACCACTCTCTGACTGAACCAGTGCTTCCTTCTCAATAGATTCCATTTATCCCTGGTTACTTGTAGCGGGTGCCCTCTTGGTTCATACTTGCAATATTTTAGGGACAGCCCTAGTTCTTCTTACAATGAATTGTCTTGTACAGCCCTGTATAACATACACATCTCCTCTTGTTCTTCTATACTGCAGGGTGTAAAGATCTAGTCTGTTTAGTCTCTCTGCAGATATAACTTCATTAAGCCCGTTCACTGATCTTGTGGCCCTTCTCTGAATATTTTCTATTTTTTGCATATCATCTTTTTGTAAGGTGACCATACCTGTGCACAATATTCCAGATTTGGTCTCACCAGGGATCCATACAATGGCATTATAACTCTGATGTCTCTACTGCCTATATGTCTTAGGATACAATTTAATATTTGGTTTACCTTTTTTACCATTTTATCATAATGTGAACTGAACTGCATATCAGCATCAACTGTGACCCCCAAATCTCTTTCCTCAGATGTTTCAGATAGCCCTTGATTACCCACTTTATAGTTGACTTTCCTATTTTGCTTCCCCATATGCATGATTGTACATTTCCCCATGGTAAGTTCTAATTTATTTTTGACTGTCCAACTGTGGCTATTTTCCAGGGCCTCTTGCAGTATTATACCATCATTTGTGTTGTTTATGATAGCCCCTAACCTACAATCATCTGCAAATTGTGTTTCATATATATATAAATATTTTGATGGTCTCTTTTAAGTGAGGTTATATGTATCTTGAAAAGACAGGACCCCAGTACAGATCCCTGGGGAACCCACTGGTCACCTGAGCCCAGTCAGATAACACACCATTTACTGTGACCCTATGTCTTCTCTTACCCAACCATGCATCTATCCAGTTCACTATATTTTTATCCAATTTTATATCCCAAAGTGTATTTAGCAGTTCTACATGTGGCAGTTTGTCAAAGGCCTTTGAAAAGTCCAAAAAGACTACATCAGCTGAGTTTCCCTCATCCAGTACCTTACTTGCATTTTCATAAAACAAAAGCAGATTGCTTTGACATGACCTAGGTTTTTTGAATCCATGTAGTGCTGGATCTTTTAAGTTATTAGTTTACAGATGTGATAGTATGTTTTCTTTTAGTATACCCTCCAGGATTTTACCCATGTCAGACGTACTGGTCTAAAATTTTCAGGTTTAGTTTTTGGACCTTTTTTTCAAAAGGGGCACCACAGTAGCTTCCCTCCACCCCAGTGCCACCTCCCCTCTATCCAGTGAGGCCTGAAATATGTGTGTGAGTGGAGGAGCTAGATGTTCTACAAGCTCCTGGAGCACCCTGGGATGTATTTCATCCGGCCCTGGTGACTTATTTATGTTGCCTTTTTTTAGCCTATCTAATACATCATCTAGGTTTGTTTTTATCTGTCCAGGTTTCAATTATTTGTCCCCCCTTTTAGTTTCTGTGATGTTCCTATTAAAGACTGAACAAAAATAATTGTTTTGGATATCTGCTATTTCTTTACTATCTATTGTATTTCCCTCTTTGTTAGTAAAGGGACCCATTGTATTTGTACCTTTTTTGTTATTAATATAAGTGTAAAAGGTTTTGTAATTGTCTTTTACTTTTGAAGCTAAAGGATCTCATACTCATAGCCTTTTTTATTTCCTTTTTCCTTTTTAACATTTTTGATCATGTCTCTGTAGATTATGTTGTCTTCCTGATCATGCCTGCCTTTAATTTCCTTATAAAATGTATTCTTTTTTCTTATCTATCTCTTTATATTTGAGTTCACTGACTCTGGCACTCTTTTATTCTTGCTGTATTTCATTTTCCTAGGTATATGTTTTAATACTTCTTTCTTTATTTTTTCTAGCATAATCTCCCACATTCCATTTACTGACTTGTTTTCAAAGTCTTTTGTCCACTCCCATAAGGAGATACTGGATTTGATAGAAATGAAATCAGCCCTACTGAAGTTTAGTACACTTGTTGTACCATCTTTCACTTTATTTTACACCTCTTGGATTTTAAAGTTCACTATTTGGTGGTCACTATTCTCAAGTAGACTGTCCACTATCACCCCTTTAACTGTGTCCCCCATATTTGTTATTATGCTGTCCAAGGTATTGCTGCTTCTATTTTTTTCCTGCACTTTCTGCTCTAAGCCAATTTGGTCAAAAACTTCCAGAAATGATTTTTTGATTGTTGATGTATCCCTTAGCTCCTGCCAGTCAATTCTGGTCAGATTAAAGTCCCCCATCAGTACTGTTCTTTCGGATGAGTCTAAGTTTCCTATGTGGTTTAGTAACAATGTGTTACTCTCCATTGGAATTGAGAGGGCCTATACAGTAGTCTTAGCTTTATTTTAGTTGCTGCATGAGGTAATAATTGTAGCCATAATAACTCTAAATTGTCCTGATCTACTAGAATCTCTCACATTTTAGCGATTCATCTATGTGTATGGCTATACCCCCCCTCTCCTATATAACCTAGATTTAAAGAATAAGTTGTATCCCTTGATGTTCTTTTCCCAACTATCATCTTTCTCCCACCAGGTTTCTGTTATTAGTGCAATTTGTATATCCTGGGTATAAAGAAGCTGTTGAAATTCCTCAAATTTATTTACCATGCTCCTAGCATTTAGTATGATGCCTCTCCATCCTTCCATACAGGTACTGCTTGATTCTTTAGTTTTTGTGTCCTTCATTTTTAACAGACCCTCCCCCCTTTTGCCAGTTTAAATAAAAAGCAATGACTTCATTCATTTTCTTGCCCAGTATTCTTGCACCAATTCTATTTAAGTGCAGTCCATTCTGCTTGTACACAGCTTTATTTCCAAAGGTGGTAGAATTATCCATGAAACCAATAGTATTTAATTTATAGAAAGAGCATAACTAGATGTTTATTTTGTCTATGGCACAATTTGTATACCCATAATGCCCATACATTGTGAGGATGCCGGAAATTATTACTTCCCCCTCCCTTGATTGTACCCCATTTACTGTCCTGTTATAATCTTCTTGGATGGATTCCTCCTTATTTCTCCCCACATCATTTGTTCACACATGCAGTATAACTAGTGTTTTTTTTTTTTTTTGTGCCCTCCATTAATCCATCCAACAGTTTATCTATATTAGCTAACTGGACCCCTGGGAGTGTTCTCACTGTTGTGTGCATTTTTATCCCCTTACATAATATGATATCTATACCTCTTATGGTTGAATCCCTTATTGCAAGGGTATCTCTGTCCTGTTGTACCAGATTTTGTTTTTGATGGTGAACATTATTTACTAATGTCTCTTGATTAGATAAGTGGGCCACTCCATCCTTCCCTTGTTTATAGATTTCTGACAGCCCTTTGTCTATACTGCCTTTATTCGTTTTCCAATTTCTTGTATGTCATTGCTGCTAGCAATTTTATTTTCCTCATTTTCCAAAGCCATTTTATCTGAAATAGGATTTAATATATCAAATCTATTTTGCATTTCAATAGGTGCACTTTTGTACAACTGCCCTCCCTGCATTTTCTGTTTTGTTTTTGAACTAAAGCCTACTCCTCTACCTCTGCATTTCCAGACAAACACAATGTTGTGAGCTGTTTTTCAAATGGCTTGCTTGGTTTGACTTCCTGCTCCTACACAGCAATATCTTCTGATATAGTATCTAGAAATGTTTCCAACACACCTATCTCTTTTTGAACCTCCAAACTCTTGAGTAATTGTTTGATTTCCTTTTGTAAAGTTGTTATTAACAAGCATTTGTCACATATGAAGTCATGACTTTTTATATCCTCAGTGTACACTTTACATTGTGTTCATAGATTTAGATTTTTTTTCCATTTTCCTTTGCCTTGTGCCATTTTAAGCCTATAACTAGCATCGGATACCCCACTTGCCTATTTAATGTATTTATCTCTGAATTAGTCAGTTCTGTATGGCAGCCTGATATGTCCTGGTCCCTGGCACAGGCAATATATTATTTATACAGTGGAAAGAAGTTGCTACTTATGTAGATTCACAGTGACATGTGCATAATAGTCACTAGTATGTTGTTATGCTTAATCGCTTACCTTCCAGTGAGTTAAATCAGTATTTTCTCCTGTGTCCCCTGATGACACTGCAGACATGTGCAGCCATGCTGCATGTGTCTTAGCACACGTCTTCATGCATGGTGCATGTGCACTTTTCGTATGCTCACTCTTCTCACACAGAGCGAACTTTAAATAACCCCGTGACCCAGAAATTAGATGTGGCATGTGACACCTGCGCTCGAGCAAGTGCTCATACTAGCAGTAAAAATATAATAGAAACACAAGTTATGCTGCTAATACTACTAGGATGCTATGCCCCAAGTCTGAGAAACAACTTAAATGAATATTACCATAAGGGCTGCCAGCACACAAAACACTGCCTCCCTATTACATGAAGTGCAGTAGTTCTTTTAACATCAAGAACTACACTTCCCAGCTACCTGTGTTTGCCCTAGTCAATATGAAACAACAGATGAATAGATTTGCATATATATTTATATACAAACACTCCCAGGCTCCTGCCAGACCTATCTCACCACCACTAGGATGGTCACACAGTATGTGGACTAAGCAGTATGTCAGCCGCTCGTACAGAGTGAACTTTAAACAACCCCATGATCCAGAAATTAGATGGCTCACATGACACCTGCCCTTGAGCAAGAGCTCACAATAGCAGTAAAAATACAATAAAAACACAAGTTATACTGCTAATCCTACTAGGATGCTATGCCCCAAGTCTGAGAAATAACTCAATCAAATGTTGCCATAAGGGCTGACAGCACACAAAACACTGCCTCCCTATTACAAGCAGTGCAGTAGTTCTTTTAACATTAAGAACTATACTTCCCAGCTACCTGTGTTTGCCCTAGTCAATATGAAACAGCAGATAGATAGATTTGCATATATATTTATATAAAAACACTCCCAGGCTCCTGCCAGACCTGTCTCACCAACACTAGGATGGTCACACAGTATGTAGACTAAGCAGTATGCTAGTTTTGGAATGTGTTAAGAGTTTAGGAGCTTGTGGTACTCATTGTAGCATGTGCCCTTTAATCACCTGTGAAATTACCTGGGTCAAAGCACTTTATTTTAAAGGACCCAATTTATGCAATGCACTCTATTTAAGAGTAGCCACTGCAGGCATTTCATAGTTAAGACTAAAATATGGAGTTCCATCTTGGCGTTTTGTGGTTTAACATGCTCACATTGGAATTCCAATCTGAAAACTAAGACAATGCCTTTTTCATGGAGTTAAAAGTAAGAAAATAGCCAAATCAGGCAGTTTAAATGTTTTACTTCTCAGATTTGCCATGGGTGGCAGGTTGTGCACTGGTTTCTGTTTGTTACATGCCACAAACCAGTAGCACCCCTAAGCAGAAATGTGAATTGAATTTTCTGAACAATGTAAATGTTAAAGCATGCTAGTTGTGGAATGTGTTAGGAGTTTAGGAGCTTGTGTTACTCATTTTAGCATGCACCCTTTAGTGGGTGTTTACTCACCTGGTAAAGGTAATTGTGTTAGTTGATATCCATGGCACTACAGACATTACACCATGGGTTATAGTCCACCTGATAGGCTAGTGATGCACATGTGACCCAGGATCAAATTTCACAGTATACCTTGGTCCCAGGAGTCCCTGTCCCTCAGTTCAATTTTTCCAAAGCTGAAACAAGGTTAGTTACACAAACATACAATATTGAACCACAGCAGAGAGAGAGAGAGAGAGAGAGAGAGAGAGAGAGAGAGAAGATGAGGGAGAATGGCAAAAATTCCTCTACAGTTTATTTTCTATTAATACAATTCTAGATCTCAGCCACTCAACGTGGCTGCCGTAGCAGCTAACTTCTAACTACAGTCACCAAAAGTGACTTAAGCAGCTGATCTAATCAAATCTAACGAGATTACTGATGTAAGTTAGACACACATGAAGAACCCCGAGCTTAAATATGCAGCCTTCAGTCCTGTATGACTAATATCAATTGTCCCCAGAGCTCATCTGTAGTGACCAGTCTTGCCACTCTGATCACTCTGAAGGGAGGGCCACGGAGTGCCATGGATATCAACTAACACAATCACCTTTACCAAGTGAGTAAACACCCATTGTGTTGTACTGAATATCCATGGCACTCCAGACAATACATCGTGGGTGATTAAATAGCAGTACCATTCCCGTCAGGGTGGGACAGAGTGATTGAAGAGTGGGTCGGGTTACTGACTGCAGAAAGGACTTTGTTTGCAAAGGAGACCCTTTGCTTATACAAATGCTTTGCAAAGATATGAATGGATGTCTAAGTTGCTGCCTGGCAGATATCTTCAGTTGAGGCATTAGCTCTCTGACCAGGATGTAGCCACCGCCCTTGCTGAATGGGCCTTGATATGATCTGGTGGTGTAAGGTTTTTCATCTTGTATGCCTCTTGAATAGTCTTTTTCAGCCAGCTGTCAATAGTCATTTTTGATGCAGCCATGCCCTTTCTATGTCCCTTTGCAATGATGAAAAGTTTTTGGTTTTGCATACTGGTTGGGTTCTGGTGATATAGGTGGCTAGGGTGGCTCTCACATCCAGGTGATGTGGGGTGCAAGTGTCTCCTGGTTCTCCCTACTCATACAGCATTGGGAGTTCAATCATCTGTTCCCTGTGAAACAGAGAGGCCACCTTAGGTATGAAGGCAAGTACTGTCTTTATGGATACTCTGTTGGGATAAAAAAATCATGTAGGGCTGTTTAGAAGATAGTGCACTTAATTTGCTTATTCTCTGGGCTGAACAAATGGCTAAAAGAAAACTGGCCTTTAGGCCAGTCCAGTAAAATTGAGACTCTAGGATTGGCTTGAATGGATGAACGTTCAGGGCATCGAAAACCAATGTTAGGTCCCAAGGGGCAACAGATGGTCTGGTTTGAGGTCTGATAACCTCGACTGCTTTCTGAATCTGATAGCATCTGGATGGGAGCCTGGGCTGTACTGTCCAATGGGACCCAGTGCCGCCCCTATGGCAGAAAGCTGCACTCGAAGAGAGGAGTGAGACAGCCCTTTATCCATGCCCTGCTGTAGGTACAATCAAATGGTTAACATGTCGGCTTTCTCTGTTTCTATGCACCGTTTTGTAGCACCATGTTGAAAAGATGCTCCACTGGTGGCCATACATAAATGTGGTGGAAGACCTTCTAGATTGTATTATGGTGGAGATGACAGTGGTGTGGTAGTGCACCTTTAACAATCTCTGCCTCTCAGGAGCCAGGCTGACAACTTGAGTGTCTCTGGGGCCAGATGGGTCATTGAAACCTGCAGTAAGAGGTCGGTTCTGTAAGGCAGCCTCCATCTGTCAAATGTCATGATCACTGCTGTTAAGAACCATGATCTCTGAGGCTAATAGGGAGCTACTAGGATGATGAGTCACTGGGATTGCCTGATTTTGGATAGTACTTGTGGAATTAGAGGTATGGGGGAAGACATATGCTCGGTCCAGTGTCCAATTTTGGGACAAAGCATCAGTCTCTTTGGAGTGTCATTTCCTGTACCTTGAGAAGAATTTGTTTGCTTGACAGTTCACTCCAGTGGCCATGAGATACATGGGCCCCCATCTGTTCTGAATCATTTGGAATACATCTGGGTGCAGTTGCCACTTTCCTGGATGAACCTGCTGATGGCTTTGCCAGTCTATCCTAATGTTTAACCTGCCTGCTAGGTGGACGGCCCCTATGTGAACTAGGTGGACCTGAGCCAGGATACCATCTTTGTTACCTCACCTAGCATGGCCTGGCTTCTCATTCCTCCTCCTTGTTTGGAGAGATATGCCATGGTGACCTGATTGTCAGATTGAATGAGCACTATCCATCCTGTAATGGTTTCCTTGAATTCTTTTAGAGCATGGGACACCACCCTCATCCCCAATACATTGATGGAGAGTTTGGATTCCAGGAGTGTCCAATGGCCTTAGGCTGTTTGGAAGTTTACACATGCCCCCACCTCATGAGGCTTGTGTCCATCTCTAACATGACTTTGTATGTCAGATGCTGGAGGACACTTCATAGAAGGTTGCGTTTGAAAGTCCACCAAGTTAGGGATTGTCTCACTTCACATGGCAGGTCTATTCTGACTCCCAGGTTCTCCATGGATGGAGTGCCCTAAGTTAATAGGCAGGTCTGGAGAGGTCTCATGTTCCATCTGGCCCATGGGACCAGATCAATGCATGAGGCCATGCATCTTAGAACTTGTGCTATCCACCCAGTTGTTGACCGACTGTTGGCCCTTAAGATCCATACTAGATTGACCATGTTCTCCACAACATAACTTGGGAAAACAGTAAGTTTGCATTTCCACTTATATCTCCTCACATACACAGTATTGGCAAAAAGATTGACAAGTAATTTAAAATTCAATGTTGAAACATGGGGTTGCTGTGCAGTGTCTATTTACCACTTGGCTGTAAAATAGACATAAAAGTAAAACCTATATATTTGCTTTTATTTTATTTATTTATCTTTATTTAGTTTTTGTTTAATGGGTAAGCATATGAGCCAACAGTCCTTTTTATGTTTGCTTGCACATGCGCAAGAAACATTATGTGACAGCTTAGGAGAGAAGGGGTTGTGGAGTTGCGGTACTGTTACAGCCAAGGGAGGAACTGCATTTGGGGGCTTGGCACTGGTGGACCAATGGAGGCACAGTGTGCCAATGACACTGGTTTTCCAAAAGTACACCAAGTTGTAAAGTTTTCACCGCTGCAATCAGGGGCCACCTCATCATTGCAGTGTCAGTGATTCTGCTGCAATGAGGGAGCGACCTGTCAATGCAGGGATGAACATTAGCTAGCCTAATACTGTTTGTGAACATGGCGGGCAGCTTGCCGCTTCATTCACAAACAGTATTAGGCAGCCAGCCCCCTTGCCAAGGGGGTGCCCAATCCCCCTCAGCAGTGTGTGCCCCGCAAACAGTTTTTGTTTGCCAGCAGGGGCCACAATCACCACTGGCTGCAGTGACCCATGTATTTTGCTGATGGGAGAGCCCACTCCCCGTCGGCATGATGTAACCCCCCACCATTTTCCTTGTCTGCCGATGGGGTGCCCAATCCCCGTCAGCATAAGTTTCCCCCTCTTTTGCTGTGTGCTGATGGGGGTGCCCAATCCCCATTGGTATAATGGCCCCCGCTTTAGTTGTGTGCCAATAGGGGTGCCCAATCCCCGTCGGCATGATGTCGCCCCCCCTTTTTGTTGTGTGGCAACAGGGTGCCCCATCTCCCATCGGCTACAGTTGGCTCCCCAACAAAAGACTCCCTTGGCATGCTGGGAGCCCACCCCAGTGTGAAAAATGCCCCTGTGAAGTTAAAAACTGTCCCGTGTTGCCTTTTTTTTTCTGTAAAAAAAAAAGTCCCTCATGGTCTCCCAGACCCCTCCATAGCACCCGCACCCACCCACTGTGAACCCTGCCTCCCCCCCCACCCTCCCAATTCTATACTTACCTCCGAGTCCGGCGCAATGATCTTCTGTGACTCAAACACGCTCTGCACTCTTCAAAGCTCGAATCGCGAACTGAGGAAATGCCGATAAACTGTATAATGGAATAAATAGGGTTTTTTCAACTTTGCTGCATATCTCAGCCATTTTTGGGAATTTTGGCACCAAATTTTCAACATGGGGTTTTTGGAACCCCTCCTCATGAATTCTGTCACTGTCATGGCATTAGTCGGGCCAGAAGGGTGATTTCACTGTCACTGCATGAAATCACCTTTTGGGGCTGATTAACAAAATGACAGTGCCAGTGTTCATAGGTGGGCTCTCAAAAAGCTTACGTTACAAATTTGGTGAAAAAATCTTAACAATGACTGTTTTACGAGCTACATATGTAGTTCCTACAATAATTAGTAAGTTCACTAATTTGTAACACTTCAGCATCCAGATTTTCAACATTGCCATTTTATCACACCTACTTATGAGCAGTACAGCTGACATTTTTCACATCTCGCCCAAAATATGTTTCCGTGCATGTAGCGCACAATGGCGCAGTCGGTGTGCAAAATCAATGTTTGAGACAGATTAAGAAAATCACAGTGACACTGTTCATGAGCAGAGGTCTTAAAATGGCTATGTTGAAAAATTGGTGGAAAACTTCCTAAAAATGACTGTGTTATGAGCGTGCATTGCGCAGTTTCTATGCACACTTGTACCTTTGTACATTTGCATTACTTTCACTCCAGATTGTCTACACTGCCATTTGTCCACACTTCCTTATGAACACTGCAGCTGTCATTTTTCACATCCTGGCTGAAATGTGATTCTGCACTTCCATCTCAGAATAGCGCTGTTGCTGTGGGAAATCCATGTTCGGGACACATTACAAAAATTACACTGACACTGTTCAGTAGCAGAGGTCCTAAAATGCCTATGTTGAAAATTTATTTATTTTATTTCTATTTATTTAGGGATTCGGATCATACCTTTGAGCTCAGAGCTCTTTTACAAAGGTTCCATGTCAAACAGTGACAATGACAGCAATAACAAACAGTTTACATACAATACTCGAATAGTTGGTAGCTAGTATACAATAAGGTTACAATGTCATTCATAGTACCAATGGTGATAGGACAGCGTCAAGAGCATTCAACTAGGGTAAAGGACAGTGTTTATATGTAGTGAAGGCGATAAAGAGGTGTGACACCTAGTGTGAGATTCCAAGGAGGAGTCAAGGTGAGGGAGAGAGGAGATGGGAGGGGGGGAGTGGGCGGCCAAAAGAAGTGACTTTGTCTTGGAGGTTGGGAGGTAGTGGTAGTAGGTTGGTTTTAATGTTGATCCAGTGGGAGAAAAGGCACAGGGGGGAGAGGAAGACAGAGGGATAGGGCAAGAGGGAAGAGTGGGGGTTAAAGGAAGGGGAAGGAGAATATGGATGAGTGGGCATTATGGGTGTTAGAGTCCTAGTGGCAGTCACAAACTGTCCTAGTAAGAAGGTGTTGCCTTAAGCCATTTTTGAATTGCGAGATGCATTGGGAGTTTAGAATGTGCACTGGGATTCCATTGAGCCATTGGGGGGCCCTATAGCTGAAAGTACGCTATCCCTGCACAGTTCGATGGAAAGGTGTTGATAGGGCCCCCCTCATCCTGCCTCTGGTGGTATAGCTGGTAGCACTTGGTGTTAGGATGCTAGAAATGCATGGGGTGGTTTTACCCATTAGTGCATTTTTTCCAAGAAGACATGTTTGGAATATAATCCTGTTCTTTAGTGGCAGCCAATTGGTCTCTTCGTATAAGGAGCAGGTGTGGGTATTTCGATCTGCAGCCATTGTCAGCCTACATGCCTTGTTGAGGGCAATGTGAATCCTGTTTAGTGCAGTGTCTGTTGCTGCACCATAGACCACCAATCCATAGTCAATGGTAGAAAGGATGGAGCTGGAAACTGAGAGACGCAGTGCCTCTGAATTGAGATACTTTTTATGCCTATATAGTACACCCAGCTTGGTGTTCACTGCCTTTACCACTGTGTCGATGTGTTGCGTGAAGGTGAGGCAGTCATCAACGGTGACCCCCAGGTACTCGAAGGTCTGAACTTGTTCCAGCGGCTCACTGACTTTACTGGAGATGGTGAGGGGAGGGAGCTTCTTTTTGTGCTGTGTTGTGCAAAATTTGGTGAGAAAAGTCCATGAAATTACTGTGTTACAAGCGTGCGTTGTTCAGGTTCCATGTACGTTCATGCTTTCACACATTAACAATATTTACACTCCACATTTTCAACACTGCCATTTGTCTGCACATCCTTATGAACAGTACAGCTGTCATTTTTCACATCCCAGCCCAAATGTCTTTTTGCAGTTCGGGCGCAAAATAGCATAGTTGTTGTGGGAAATCCATGTTCGGGACACATTAGCAAAATCATATTGACACTGTTTAATAGCAGAGGTCCTAAAATGGCTATGTTGAAAATTTGGTGACAAAAGTCCATAAATTGACTGTGTTATGAGCGTGCATTGTGCATTTTCCACGCACGCTCGTAACTTTGCATATTTGCAATATATTCACGCCATATTTTCAACATTGCCATTTTTCCACACCTCCTTATGAACAGTACAGCTGTCATTTTTCATATCCTGGCCAAAATGTGTTTTCGCCCTTCCAAGGCAGAATAGCACAGTCGCTGTGGGAAATCACTGTTCGGGACACATTACAAAAATGACAGTGACACTGTTCATTAGCAGAGGTGTTAAAATGCCTAAGTTGAAAATTTGGTGATGAAAGTCCATAAAATGACTGTGTTATGAGTGTGAATTGTGCAGTTTCCATGCATGCTTAGAACTTTGCACATTTGTAATATTTTCACTTCAGATTTTCAACATTGCCTTTTTTCTGCATCTCCTTATGAACAATGCAGCTGTCATTTTTCACATCCTGGTCAACATGTGTTTTTGCCCTTCCAGCGCAGAATACCGTGGTTGCTATGGGAAATCAGTGTTCAGGACACATTAACAAAATCGCAGTGACACTGTTCATGAGCAAAGGTCGTACATGCCTGTGTTGAAAATCTGGTGATGAAACTCCATAAAATGACTGTGTTATGTGCATGCGTTGTGCGGTTTTCACATATGCTCAGAACTGCGAGCATTTTTAATATTCCCACTACACATTTTAAACATTGCCATCTCTTCCTAGCTCCCTATGGATGGTACAGCTGTCATTATTCACATCCTGCCTGATCTTTTTTTTTTTTACATGTGGCACAGAATGGCACTGTCACTGTTTGAAGTCAGTTTTCGGGACACATTGACAAAATCACACTGTCACTGTTCATGACAAGAGGTCTCAAATGCTTTCATGAGGTGGGGTCACAAAAAGGCCATGTTAACAATTTGTACTGTAAATACCAACAAACGCCCAAGGCATTTCGGTTTCTAACCATAACGTACTACCCCGTACAGACACACAGGCATCGGGATGTGCCTTTGAATTGCCGTCTGTACTTCTCATGCCATCCCCCCCACCCCCCACTGACAGGCATCGATCTGTACCTTGGACTCTTCGGCCCAAAACTTCACCCCATTCTCCTATGCTGCACCCATTTCACCATATGTCCTTATGGAATGGGGTGACTGTAAAGCCAAACACCCTAACGCACAGCTCAACACGTGTTGGTATCTGCAGAATAGGGTGAAGTGACATGGCTTGACTGTCATGGGCGATGACCAAAACACTTACCCCAAATCCTGTCCATCTCTACAGAATGGAGGTAGACTTCATGTGAACTTCAATACTTCACTGCCATTCCTATTCTGTATCTGTCTAACTCCTGCATTTCTAATGCTCATACCAGCAAGCAAACAAACATTCGGCATTGACAAATGCTTGTTCATATGTGACCCAAGACCATTTCAAATGAATAGTCAAGAATGTAATAATGTTACAAAATTAGATGCAAAAAAATACATGTAACAGACATTAAACATTATGCAAAAACAGTTATTACAATTGATATTCGATTAAAAGAATAACAGCATTGCACCTGACTAAAAAGATGCCTCTTTAGCTTACTTTTAAAAAGATCATGATTTTGCATCTGCCTTTGCCAGAAACTTGATCAGACAAATTACTTCAGCAGCCATGGACAGATATGAAGAAGGGAGAATATAAATTATTTCATGTTACTGGGACTATTAAATCCAGTCCATTGTTTTAGCCATGGGAGTTTGGAGGCCTTTTATATCTGTTGCCTTAATCATTTTACACTGTGTAAAATGTGATGAATATTATTAGCATCATCTGTGCCATGTTTACTGTTCCTTTTATTGTAAAATGTGTGGTTAATACCCTGTAAAACTCAGAGGTAAGATGGTTGTCTGTTACAGTGTGAGAGCTCACACTGCTGAATTTCTGAACTATCTATGATTTTAATGTTACTGTCTCCCTATTATATAGGATTTTTCTACCATGGAGTACTTAGCAGAAAACAGCTTAATTGAGCCTGGGATTTCCACAAAAATTGGGTTTACTCTCCAAGTTGTTCAGCCCTCCAAATGAAGTTTAAGTCTTGTGATGGTCTTGAAATGCTGGTGAATTCACTTTCATGCCTCCAACTAGGTGAGAGTGATGTCTCCTACAATATTAACATGCTGGACTTCTGTCTTGTATTTCATACATTTCTGGCTATCTCTTAAACTAGTAGAGGCATTCTATGTACTGTATTTATGTTGCTTCACTACCTGTACATTCAGGACTGGGGTCTGCATACCAGGCTTATTTTTTTGTGATATGTTGTATGCTGAATGACATCAAGATTATAAATAAAATAAAAAAAAAGAACATTCTATTGAAGCAGCTCAGGAAAACCAACCACACACCCTGGTCTTCCCTCATGCGCTCTGGGTACCCCGTCAGTTGAGTGCTACCAGAATAGCTCTGCACTATATGGTCCTAGTCTGGTAAGTGCTCACATGGACAGCAAGGGGAGATTTACAGAACTTGCTGCAAGTGCTCCCCTGGTCACTGTCCATGCAGGGAACAGGAGGCTAGTTGAGCTGCTCCAGTGGTGTGGAGGGCTGGGGCATGGAACAGCTCATCCAGTGGCAATGAAGACCAGGGTTCTAATCCTGGTCTCCAAAATGTTTTACTACATTGGGACTTTGTTTCATTTGTATGGGGCCATGGAAATAGTAATCCATGGCCCCACAAATTCAACTTTCCCTGGGATCTTCTCCCCCTTGGAGTGTGAATCCTAAAGATGGGGGTGCAGCAGGCAGAGACCCTGGCAAAAAACATAAAAGGCACAGTTTTTACTGTATGCACCATGCCAATGCTATTATTGTTGGCACTGTTTGGACCCAGTGCTGCCCTCTGACACCCAGATCCTGTGGTGGGGGGTGAAACATCCTGTGTCAAACTTTGCTAAAAGGCAAATGGCTGTCCTGTCCATTGGCATGACTTTGCTGTCAAAGCTGAGATGGCCAAGCTACTGCTGCAGGTCATGCAAGGTAATCTTACATGGGTTTGTCACTCTTTCGTGGGTTTCCTTAGTACCACCGCCATGTTGCGGGGTGAGAAAAACTCTGGGATTATGTTGTCTATTTCTATGTCCAAGAAAGATAACTTGGTGTGACCTGATGTCTTTTCCCGGACCAAGGGCTCCCACAGGTCAGTGCATACTGTCTGGAAGGACACCATTAAATGGCCAAAATCTCTAGTACCTGCTCAAATCATGAACAGGAAATTGTCCAGGTAGTGTACTACCTCAAAGCAAACTGCCCTGCTTGTGGTAGCCCAATGTAGGAATGTGCTGAACTGTATGAAGATCCAACCTGCCACCACACACCCCATTGGCATGCAGTTGTTGACATAGTACTGGTCCTTAAACTTCCTGTCTAGCTAATCTTCATCTTTAAGGTACATGAAAAATGAAAACTGTCTGTTTGCCTTATTTAACAGGACCCCCTGCTCTGCTGCCTGAACCAACTCAATTTCCCTGTGAAAAAGTGCAAAGTACACTGCCATGTGGGGCAGATTAATGCGGTGGTTGAAAAAATTCCCCTCTGGGTATGGCAAGTGATTAATCAACCTTAATTCTCTCAGTGCCTTCTAGGAGTGCAGCACAATTGGTGACACACTGAGGTGGGGCTGGGGTGGTGCTATAAAAAGGCCGCTAATCTTACCTGCTGCCACCTCCTTTGCCAACTCAGCGCAGATGACCTCAGGTCATTCCCTGGCAGACTTTAGGTTCTCTGTCTCATATGACTTATGCGTAGCTTCTTATAGTATCCCAAAACCATCCCTAAAGTCAGCTGGCAGGACACAAGAGGTCACTCTGTACAGGTAGTTGGCCAGTCATGCCTCAGTACAATCCACCTTTACTGGAACTGGGAGGCCTGTTTTGCCATTTCTGAAAAGACTGTGGCTTGGAGGCTTTTCTCTTGCACTGGCTGAATGGGTGCAGGTGCCACATGCCATACAAACCATATTGTACTTAAATATGAACATACAAAATTGGCAGCAGAAAAAGGCCCACAGGTCTATCAAGTATGCCAGATTGTGCAGCTTTTAGTTTCATATTACTACAGTTGCCCCAGCCCCACCCAAACCCCTCCTTCCTCCCTTTCCTGGTCTTCCCACTTTGTGTTCTTGTCTGTACTAATCCTGCCCTTGACTCTGTCCCAACCCTGCTTAAAGCTATCCACTGTCCTCAGTTTGATTAACTCCTCTGGCAGTGTGTTCCATCTTGCCACCACTCTCTCTGTAAAGTAGTGCCTCCTCATCACCCTCTTGAACTTTCCGCCTTCCAACTTCAGACTGTGCCTCCTAGTGATCATCTCCCCCCCCTTAAGCAGAACAGCCCTCCCTCTCTCACTTTGTTTATGCCTTTCAAGTACTTAAAGGTCTCTATTATGTCCCCTCTTTCCCTTCTCTCTTCCAGAGAATACATGTTGAGCTCCCTCAGTCTTTCCTCATATGGCAACTCCCTCAGTCCCATGATCTTTTTCATAACCCTGCGCTGTACCTCCTACAGTAATCTTACATCCTTTTTGAGGTATGGGAACCAGTACTGCACACAGTACTCTAAGTGTGGCCTCACCAGTGATCTATACAGTGATCTGCTTTGCATGCTCCTTGATTGTAATTGCAGCAATTCCTCCACTGGCCCCTTCACACTACTGCCCTGTTCCCCTCATTTTGGTGACTGCATTTGTCTTGCTAGAAAATCACTATCAGAATTCTGGACACCCCAGCCAAGGTCGATGGCCCACGACAATGATAGGTCCTGCATGTCCCATGTCCTGATTGGTTCATTCTGCTTCCTTCAGCAAAAATCTGTGTCATACTCCAGCCACCCATCCTTTGGGTTTGCTGGTACTATATGCATTGCCATCACCTGACTATAATAGGTCCACACTCTGCCTGCCCAAGTCTGATTGACTTGAATCAGTGTACCTGCAAATAAATGGCAAAACCAACTAACCAGAATTCCCAAGTATGGAAAATCTGAACTTTCTTTTTTACTTTTACCTTTCACCCTTTTCTTTTTTATTCTTTTCCTCCTCAGGATCCTTGAGTCTGTTCAGCAGCATGAATACATTCATATATTCACTGTTTCCTATCTACTGCTGCACTTGCTTTGGGACACCCCCCTGCAGGGACCCCATGCCATGACGCAAACCCGGCATTGTCCCCATCTGCTGACAGTCTACTTGCCTATGTTCCTGGGCCTCTATAAATGCCAATACTTTGTCAATATTTTGCTGAAATACAGTTCTACCTGATGGGGCACAACAGGCTGGAGGATGGCAGGAGCACTGGAGACAGACCACTGGGCTGTGGGGGTTTCTCCAGGGAAGGGATCAGTGGTACTGGTATTATAGATGGGATCGGAGCCTGGGGCAGCACCACTGGTTGGGGTAATATAGCTGGTGGCCTTGGAGAAGTGGGAACCTCCAGCCCTGCTGGAGCAGCATCCACTCTTCGGGTCCTATTCAGATGTTTTTTGCTCTGGGTCATCCTGTAGGAAATGAGCCTCAAATGTAAGCCTCAAAAGATGCCTCAGTTACTTGTCACACATATCTTCTAACTCAGACCTACATTCTGGAGGATTTCCCAGTTAGAAGACACTTGTTGGGTTTTTTGTGTCCTCCCTTTTTCAACAGAGCTGCAGATGTAGGATTCTCTGGTGCTGCTGGTGTCTCTGGTTGAGACTGCAAGGCCAGTCAGGCTGGGACTCCTGATGGGTGAGTGCTATCCAGGTTTTGGAACACTGTCTCTCAACATGTCTTCCCATTCACTCTCTTGAAATCAGCACCAAACATCTTCCCCTTATTAGACATTCCCAGTCACCAAGAGTTGTGAAAATAGCAACAGAAAAAAAATCACTGGATGTAAAACAGGATACGAAAAACCCATCTGCGGTATTTTCTACCATAGCTACAGTACCACAGGGTTGGACTGAGAGAAAAATATGTGTTAGTCTCATATAATGCATGTATATTCCTATCATTCTGTTTTTTATTTTTAATGAAACTGGTCTCATGGTGGATGGCTTTTCTGTGGCAGCCTGGCTTCCCACCAATGATCCGCCACAGTGTAAGGCTAATGCCATATAAGTTGGGAATGTATGCAAATGCTCTGCACTCAACTAGTATCAGTGACAATGCCACTGGCTCAGCAGGTAGCACACTCATCTCTGAGGCCAGAAGATCAGAAGGATGTGGGTTTTATCCCCACACCAGGCACTTGGGTTAAATCCCAATACTGACACTGTAGTGCAGCATGAGGGGGTGCTGCACTCCTGAGGAACCATCTTTCAGATGAGATGTTAAACCAATGTCTGATCTGGTGGTAGTTCAGGTGGATGTTAAAGATCCCATGGCACTTCTCGAAAAGAATAGAGGAATTTTTTATTATAACTTCAAGAAACAAATATTTAACAGTGTTGATTCACACAAATAATAATATACAAAACAGATACTATAAGAAATCAAGTATTTCAGTCATACCCCCTTTAGGTTGTTTTCAAATAAATATTCAACCCCAACAAAAAATAAATTTTGGAACTAAAATTAACCCCCCCCCCCCACTAAAAGAGTAGGGAAAATTTCTATCACACCTCAAATCAAATAATAACAAGTAATGGTGATTCTCAAGTAATTCATAAAGAAAAGAAGAACAAATAAGGTATTGCAGTCATACTATATAAACAGAAACAAAATACACAAAATATTTCAATAAGGAAAGGAAAAAAATACATAAATGCAAAATAACTTATTACTGCATACTTGTCCTTTTTCATAATATCTTTATAACCTGTTACTTTAAAACTAAGGAAGAAAAGGACAAAAACTAAAATTTATTAATTCCAAAACTACATTTGGTAAACCCCCCCCCCCAAAGGAGTAGGGGAAATTTCCACTAAATCATCAAAATCAAGAAAACATGTTTATATAATAGCAATCATGGAAAGCGAAACAAAAACAAAACCAAAAAAGAAAAAAAATCCCATGAGTGTTTCAGTCATACTTCTTAGGTCATATATGTGTTTTTTTTAACCTGTATCTAGTCATGTCATATTTCTCCACCATAGTTTATATAAATCTGGAGGGTGTAAGGCACGTTCTTTATGTTGCAGTCTAAAAACCTCCTAGATAACAGCATACACAACTTTGCCTACTGACTTATGTTGTTGCCATAGGGTTAAAGCACATGTAGCATGCCATATTTGATATTTAATACATAATAATATTAGTTGCATTGTATTGGTATCATATTTCTTCCAACCCAGGGGATAAATACCTAGATTAAGCATTTCTGGTGTTGTATACTGAAAAGCCCTAGAATCCATATTTTCCTTAGGTAAGACCAGAAGGAAACTGCATAAGGGCATTCCAAAAAAAGTGGTACATTGTTTCCAAAGTTCCTGCATATGTTTCCCTTCTTGGTCATTCTCATTCATTGTTTTCCTTATGCTTCATGTTATTCTTCACATATAACTTATTGTGTATACAAAGTCACATAAAATCCCACATGTAATTTGGGGTTCTTGAACTGGTTAACATTCTAGAAACTATTGTTTGCTCTTTCAATGTTTTTTTTTTGGCATACCAAGGAAGTTCCAAGTAATTTGTGTTCAGGACTTCTTATATAGTTATTTCCTCATATTTGTCAGTAGATCTTCTTTTGTTAATTTCCATATTTTTATTTTACCCACCACATCTATAAAATAGCTTAAAAGTTATGCTAGGTGTTTTTGTTTCATGATTGGTGACAGTCCCAACTACTTAAGAGAGGTCCAGTACTGTCTAGAACCCAAAGACCCCAAACTTTTCCTAAAGAAGTTATCATAGGCACTGTATTGTGGTACAAAAATGTGCAGTTTAGAAATATTATGGGGTTAATCATGGCTAAATCACACTGCACTATTTCTAAATATGTGGTGCCACTTTTTATTGGGTTAAATCAACTTACCCATAGACATTGAAAAAATATGCTATATATGGTAGTTTCCAGGGTTTTAGGAGGGGGAAAAGTTATGCTTAAATATAGGAAAACTGGTTGTAGGAAGGTTTTAATTATGTATATTATTTGTTTCTTTGACATTCACCACAGGTTCCACTGCATTATTTTTTACAGGCTTCTTTTATTTTTAATTCCCATTGATAAATGTGTGCATTTTCTTGCCCAAAATAAACTCATAGAATTGTATGATATCCTTCAGTTATTGGTATACCTAGGGCATCTGTTGTTGTGGTATCTCTTTGCCCAATAGGAATACATTTACTTTTTCCTAAGTTTATTTCTGACCCTGTAGTGGTGGAAAATTCTGTCAGTATGTGGCCTGCTGCTTTGGCTGAGTTTTCATCTGCTAATGTACTGTATTGCTCAAATCATCTGCATAGACAATGGTACAGATGGGGTTGCCCTCACTGCTCACTGATAGACCATCAAATAGGGTTGCCATAAAAAGGCAACCAGAATTGTCAGATGGCATCCCTGAGGAGATGGGATTTAGCTAGGAGAGAGATATAGAGAGCTGGGAGGAGGGAGGGAACAAGAGGAAGGGGGAGTGGCTTAGATAGGGCAAGTAGAGGAGCACAGTTTAGTGAGGTAAGAGCTGACAGACAGGTGGAGGAGGGGAGGGCACAGTGAGGTCATGACTGACAGGCAGTGCTTGAATTTCAGGGGGGCCTGAGGGAGATGGGCCCCCTAACTTTTTTGGAGTGCTTCCTTAGTTCTGTGTAATTGAAAAGTGCTGGGGGGCACATGTTTTGAACCCCTTACTTCCCACTGCTGAAGCTGCTAATCTCCATTCAGTCAGGAACACAAATTGCCGCTGCCTTGCCTGAGTGAAAAATGATAATTACCACCATGTGTTCCCTTTTAACAGCCATCCAGGAAAACAATTGCCTCCACCAACCCATAGCCACACAACCAGCATCAAAGTGAGTTCAGTGATACTTGAGACAGATATTTATATAAAGCCGTGTTGACATGGCTGCAGTGCTCTTGCATTTGCTTTTCTCCCTTCCTGCTGTGCTGGCTGCTTCTCCATCAGTTTAGTGTTTACACAGCCCACCCTCACAGGGCTGCAGGTTGCTCAGAGGAGGGGTTGTAAATTCAGTGGAGGATGCTGGGGGACACTGGGACAGAAGGCTTCCCATCGGAGTGAGCACATCATAGTTTTTATGTCAGTTAATGCACTTGCTCCAATACGGGTACCCACAATTGAGCTGCAGCAGAAAGGGGATCCAAAGTGCACTTACAGCACTCCAGAAAGTGTCTACAAAGCAGACTTTGCAGCGCATAATCCTGTGCACTTGGGCTGATGCACTACAAAGTCGAGGTGTAAACAAACCTCAAGTGATAGCATGCCGTTGCTTCTTTGATGGCCACCTTCCTGCAAAAGAAATAAACAAAAGCCTCCCACTGTTAAAAGTAATATCCACAGCTGGCACCAAAGTTAGTCCTTCACAGATACTTTAAAAAGATGATAGTCCAAATCCTTATCTTTATCCTTATTTATTGTAAAAACAAAAGGCAGTTGTGCTTGCCTTCTTTGATGTCCAGTGTGACTCGTCCTTGAACAAGCACAGTTGGGGGTATTCATGTCAGTTCAAATTATAGATGAGTTAAACCAGAGGTAAAAGTAGTATCCAGTAGCCCCTGCATTGAGCCCTGGGAACAACTTATGTGTTCACTGTCGCTGAGTTGTGAGTGAGAGAGGGAGGAAGGAGGAGAGAGAGAGAGAGAGAGAGAGAGAGAGAAAACAAGCACAGTTTCACAATTTCAGGAGCCCAGAGCAATAGTGTGGCACCTCTGCTGTAGTGCCTGTTGAAAACAGATTACAGCTGACTGTTCTGCTGGAGGAGTCTTGTTATTTTAGACAAGATAGGAAAATCAGAAGCACACAAGTGCAGATGGTATGTAAATTTTTTTTTTTGTATAAAGGCAGGGGGATAGGCAGGAATTAGGATGAGTAAGTCAGGACTCAGAGGAACTTGCAGCGGGCATGCAGTGCTAGCTGGTTGGGACTGGAGTGTGGGGTAAGGCCAGATGCGGAGCTGTACAAGATCCTAGACCATCTATCAGTGTCAACACAAGTCATCACCATAGAGAGAGCTAAGAAACAGAGAAAGAGAGAAACCCTCAATGGGCCAGGGCAACACTCTTTTGGCCTCTTCAGCCTGGCCTCTCATGGGGAAGGGGATACTTTAGTCTCCAGATCCCATGTGCAGTAAGGAAAGCTTGGGGAGGTGGTGCTTATCTCCAGTGCCAATATAGAGTAAGGTAAGGAGCCTAGAGAGAGGGTTGTTTTTTGTCTCAAGAGTTCATTTAAAGTAAGGCAAGGTTGGTTGGGTGGTGGGTTATATTTGGGCCCCATGTGAAGTAAGGCTAGGTTGGGGGGGCATTTGTCTCCAGAGCCCATGTGAAGTAAGGCAAGAGCAGTGGTGAGTGTTGTGCATCTTCGGAGCCCATGTGAAGTATGGCAAGGCTAGGGGGTGCTTTGTGTGTCCAGAATCCATGTAAAATAAGGCAAGGCGGGTGGGATCTGTGTGTCTCTGGAACCCATGGCAAGTAAGGCAAGGCTGTGGATTCCATGTGTCTCCAGAGTCCATGTGATGCAAGACTATGAGGGGGTGCTTTGTGTCTCTGGGGCCCAGATGAAATATTTATATTATAGAAAATAGACAGTATGTTGCTTTCTCCTACTTCAGTAATGCATCCTGAGTGATTTGCATAGTACAGCTGAGGCATATCTGCAGCATTCTCAGATTTGTGACCAGTACATCAAGGAGAGCTAGCCTGTATGTGTATAACATGACAGAAGTTCAGTGCTAGATCCAGTAAAAAGAGAAGATCCTATGAATTATAAATATTTTGGATAGTCGTGTGATTGTGTGAAATGTGTGTGTGGGGGGGGGGTTAAAATATGGGGACTCATGAAAATAGGGAGACCTGGAAGGAAATATTGCATGTGCTAGGGAAGACACAGGTTTGTTTATTTAGTTGTCTTTGGTAACCAGGTAAGTGCACTGATCCGGGGCACCATTTTCAGGCACGACCCATGCCACACAGATAGTAGTTACAGAGATTGTGAAAAGTTATACAATGAGTACAAGCAATGTGGATATATAGATATCATTGGTGAACAAAGTGGATATACAGACATCATTAGTGAACAAAAAAGTAACATAGGAAAGTGAAATTAATGAGAGGCTGAAAAAACAAGCAGTATATCATGATAAGCAACAATTATTATATAATTATTTACAAAGGATATGTTAATCTCACTGACTCCTAAACCTTCCAGCAGTGACCTCAGAGAAGGTGGGATGACATGCCATCAGCCAGGAGCTTCATTTAATTATTTGATGGGGGTCTATTTGAGTCCTAATAGTGAAAAATGTAGGTAACTGAGTTTTGCAGGCATGGAAGTCAAACAATGGTGTGATATTTTCTGAATGAATGGGGGGGCAGTACATTTTCTGTAATGTGTATTTCACAAAAACTGCCTCTGACAACATTATATTGGCTTCCAAAGTTGTAACCTGGGAAGTATTTTGACTTCTCCAACACTGGAATGACTTTCATGTTTTGACCACTGACGTTTTTAACATCAATCGTCCAAAATTAACTGAACCTTAGAGACAATAATGTATAGCTATCTTATTTAAGAAATAAAGTGGGTGGCGTGTGGGGAGGGAAGGGGGGCATTGTTAACTGATGCAGGATTCATCCACAGGTAACATTTTTTTGTAATACTTTGCCTATCAACATAATGCACAAATTACTCCTTGGTTGTCCCTTAACAGCAGTGGACTGGGTTCCCTCCCCTCTGTTTTCATTGCCTGCTGCTCTCATGCTCTGCTGCTGTGCCTCTTATTTTTCTTGTGCTCCAATCAGAATTGCAGATAATATGATAATAATCCTTTACATAAGTTGCCTTGCTTGTCCACTTCTTGCAATTGGGGTATGGTGAGTAACTTGCAGTCAGTGGGCTGGCAAAAAATCCTGGGAATTGTTGTGTGTTGGAAGAAAGGGGTAATTAACAAAGGGGGTAAGTGTGATCTGTGAGATCTGTTTCAGAGTGTGATAGAAATGGGGAGGAAGAGCAATCCACTTTAGAAATGAAAAAAATGCAATTTCATAAACAGTTTAATTTTTAAAACATTCTTGCAGGGAATAATGTTTAATCCTGGAGGGCTTTAACATACCTTACTAAGCTCTAAAATGCAAGAAAAAACACCATTTACAGCTATGTTTTAAAACATTTCCAGGGGGAGTACACCCCCAGACTCCCCAGCTTTGTGAGAATTTTTGCACCCTTGCACCCCCTTTTCACTGACTGCGCACACCTCTGAATATGAGCCATTAGGCCCCTCTACTTTTTTCATCATAATTCGAGTTCTGTTGGCAGGGTGCAGGGGAATGATTCATACACCTGGAAGGGACGCAGGATTGGCCAGGGGGAGTGGCCTGGAGGGGTTCTTAGCAGGGGTTCTTAAGGGGTGTATAAGGTCAGGTTTGGGAGCTCTCTCCCTCTTTCTGCTAGGATTTTTTGCTGAGTGGATCTCAACACTGCATCAGGCAATTTCTCCTGATTTGTTTGCACCACTAGGTAAAGTGTCTACAACTTTGGCGCCTGGGTCAACAGGCCCTGGGATTCCTTTTGTTTGCTTGAATGAAATCATTTGAATGTTTGCAGAATATTGGGGAGTATTGTAATTTGGCAGAGGTTCCTGCTCTCTCATGAGGTATAATGCTGGTTTCTTTGATGAGTTAGTTGGTATGGTCTGGGTTTTTAGTGGGGGTCTGTTGCCACATGGTGGCCCTCTTTGAGCTAGACCTAGGAACAATGTCATCAGTGTTTGGGTTTGATTTTATCCAACTGGGCCTGGAGTTTGGGGGCCTTGTTACCACATGACAGTCCGTGCCTCTCTTGGCCTGGGGTATTTGCTAGTGGGAGATGAATAGATTTCAAGCCGTTGGTTGCCACACCTCTATGGCTGGAGATAGTGCCAGCATGTTTTTAGTCTGGGAATTTTGGTTGCTGACGGGTTGGGATGATCACTTTGCTCCGGAGGTTTTTACACAGGAACGGTCACTTAATTAGAAGCGAGGGCAGCATTTCTGATGGCACACTTTGGGTCACAGAAAGCTGGGGCCAGGTGGCATTTTGCTTGTGGCCCAGCAATGGGTGAATTCTGTGTTTTGGGATATGGAGGTGCGAGTCTTGCGGTGGGGAGATTGGGGGTGTTTTTCCTGATAGAAAAGAAGCGGGTACTACCTGAATCGGTTGGCAGTGGCCTGACTGCTGGTCAGGGGTGCAGTGTGGCTGGGGCGGTAGCCAATCCAGGTGAGGGAGATGGGCTGCATTAAGAAAGTGGTTGTGGCATAAGAGAGAGAAATTCACTTGGAGCTAGCTGGGATGCATGGCAATGGAAAGCCAAAAAGAAAGAGAATGGGCTGCAGGAGGGGGGTAGTAGATGGAATTCAACATATGAGAGGCCCAAAATGCAAAGCCACACAGTGGTGTCTGATATCATCGCCACATGGCCTGCCTTGCTGAATGCATACAGATGCAGGAGGCGAAGGAGGTGCAGGACTACATGCAGCAAAGGGTGGGGGGTGCCACCATGTCTTTAATTTAGCTTGATATTTTTATTTAGTTTTACAAAATGGGAAGGGAATGGATGCAAGGGAAGGAAAGGGGGTCTGTGTTGGCGGGCTACACGGATGACAGGGATGGGGACAAATAGGCTTGGGGCAGGAGGCCCATCCAGAAAACAAAGGGGAGGCTTTTGTTGGTTTATACATGACAGGGGCCACTGGAAGAATGTTTTTGGAAACAAGCAGAGAAAAATGGGAAGAAAGGAAGCAGGTTGCTCACTGGGTGAACATTCAGCTGGGGGACCTTTTCTGGCAGTTCACAGTAGTGACAGGTGGAGGGAGGCGGCAGGGCCTATGATGAAGAATGGTGCCACATTTGACCAACAACAAGCTGGTGTCTAATAAGAGCAGCAGGCCATTGTGGTTTTCTACGGGCAGGGAATGACTGGGTCAGGTCATTTGGGATGGGGCTAGTTCCCTGGGTCACAGGAGAAAGTGTATGATTCTACAAGGATAGGTGGGTTTCTGGTTCAATGAAGAGGCATATGGATGTGGGGGCACTCTTGCGTCACACGGCAGGTGGGGGGGAGCAGCCAGGTTCAGCTTGGACAGCACCATAAAATGGGCTGGGTGAAAAGACAATGACTGAGGGATTATGGTTGAGGTCCACTACATGTTTTCATTTTCCCTTCTTCAATTTCATAGTGTTTTGCAGGAATGGCACCCAGGAAGCAGCCATCACTATGCTCCAGCGAACAGCTACGTATGGAGGTGGCAGCACTGATGGGCAAAATGACTGAAGTTCTGGACAAGGTGCAGAACAGGGAAGAGGAAGAAGCAGTGGAGAGAAAAAGGAAGCATCTTGCGGGCTCTCGGGCCAAAAGGGCAGGAGGGAAATGCCAGAGGGGGCCGGCCCCAGACTTAGACAACCCCTCCCGGAACCCTCACTGGCACTGCGCGACCCCAGATACTGGAGCGGGTAAGGGAATAGGTGAACCCTCAGGAAAGGGTAGCCTCAAGGATTATGTAGCAGGTCTGTTGGAAGGGATGGGGGATAAAGGATTGGACTCATTGTAAAAAATCCTAGATCAGTTCAAGACTGAGAAAGGGAAGATAGAAAAGTCTGTGATGGGCGGGGCCTGGCGAGGGTGGAGTGGGGAAGTTCTACGAAGCACCTCCAGGTTTTTCATTGGGAGATCTTGTGCCCGCTTCCATCAAGGACAAAATCTGGAAAGGGGAATATGTTGACATTTTTGGCCTATTGCACAAAAAATGGCCAAAAAGTAAGAGCAGAAAGAAATAGTAGGAAAATCATAAATGGTGGTGGCACTGGTGGTGCTTGGCCACAAGGAAGAGGAAGCTACCTATAAGGGTAAAAACCTGGATGCATGGCAGGCAGGGTTTCTGATATACAGTGCCATATTGTTGGAAAAGCAACCAGAGTTGGCCAATCCACTGTTGACCTATAAGGCCATCATTAGGGATGCCTACAAGGCCCAGAGGGGATACGGTTGGTTAGAATATGATGAGTCTTTTATCAATCAATCAAACTTTATTTATAAAAGGTGCCTTTCCAAAACCAAGGCGCCTGTACATAACATAATAAAATCAATATAATTAAGAGAATATTAAAATTAATCCAATTCTGCAACATTTAAAAATCATTATATGCAAGGCTAAAAAGATGCATTTTTAATGCCCCCTTAAAGCTTTGGACAGTCGGGCAATCTCGTATCTGACTAGGTAGAGAATTCCACATGGTTGGAGCCATAAAGCTAAAAGATCTGGCCCCAGAGATCTTCAAATGAACTCTGGGAATCTCTAGCAATCCCTCAACAGTGGATCGGAGAGAGTGGGAGGGACAGTAGGGACAAAGGAGATCTTTCAGGTAGCCAGGTCCCTGATCATGTAGGGCCTTATAGGTCAACAAACAGGGACAGTGTGATGGGGGTAACAGTGGGGGAGCACCTGGGTAACAGTGACCACCAGTCATTGTGGTTTGAAATCACAGAAAGAGCAGAACCAAACCACACAAAAACACGTATCCTGGATTTTAGGGGGGCAGACTTTGGGAAAATGGGGAGATACTTGAAAGAGGCATTAAGAGGAATGGGACAGGAATCAGGGGTTGAGGAACAGTGGGCAGTATTTAAAATGGGGATTATAAGAACAACAGAATTATGCATTAAGCAGGTTAGCAAGAGGAAAAGGAAGAGGAGACCATTATGGTTTTCCAAAGGTAGCAAAGAAAGTGAAAGCCAAAAGTTGCATTCAGGCAATACAAAAAGACACAGGCAGAAGGGATAGGGAGAAGTACTAGGGAAACAAAGGGAGGCAGGGAAGTTAGTAAGGGAAGCCAAAGCTCAGACAGAAGAACGCATTGCAAAATCAGTGGGTAAAGGGGACAAAACCTTTTACAGGTACATAAGTGAAAAAAGAAAGACAAAGGGAGGGATAGTGAGACCGAAGGGGGAGGATGAGAGCCGCGTGGAGGATGACAACAGTAAAGCTGGCATATTGAACAGGTATTTCTGCTCAGTCTTTACTAAGGAAGAGGGGGGTAATGGGTCTGAAGGGAGTGCAAGGGGTGAGAATGGTGCAGAAATGGACACAAGTCCTTTACGAGAAAGGGTCCTGAAGGAACTGGAAGTAATAAGAGCTGATAAAGCAATGGGGCCAGATGGGTGCACCCCAGGGTCCTTAAAGAACTAAGAGAGGGTGGCTGAACCTCTGGCTATCCTGTTCAGCCAATCACTGGAAACAGGGAAGTACCCAAAGACTGGAGGACAGCAGATGTAGTCCCCTTATACAAAAGTGGGAACAAGAGAAGCAGGAACTACAGACCAGTCAGCCTCACCTCGGTAGTGGGAAAGATCATGGAAGCACTACTGAAGGAGAGATTGGTGGAACATCTGGTTGTCAATGGACTACAGGACCCAAGGCAGCATGGTTTCACCAGGGGAGGTCATGTCAGACCAACCTCATTGAATTTTTGACTGGGTGACTAGGGAGGTGGATCAGGGAGGCAGTGGACATGGCCTATCTGGACTTCGACAGAGCCTTTGACACTGTGCCACATAAAGACTATTACACAAACTGGGGAATATGGGTGTGGGCAGGACAGTAGTGTGGTGGGTAGGTAACTGGCTGGGTGGCAGGACACAGAGGGTGGTGGTAAATGGCTGTCACTCCACAGAGGGAAGAGTGACCAGTGGGGTACCACAGGGATCAGTGCTGGGACGGTCCTATTCAACATCTTCATCAGTGACATTGCACAGGATCTAGAAGGCAGAATTTCACTGTTCGCTGATGACACAAAGCTCTGTAACAGAGTAGACACACCAGAGGGTGTAGTCTGAATGAGAAGGGACCTGCAGAAACTTGAAGAATGGTCAAGGGTTTGGCAGTTGAAATTCAATGCAAAGAAGTGCAAGATAATGCATATGGGGCACAAAAACCCTGGCACAATATATCAGTTGGGTGGTGAGGATATAGCATGCACCAAGCAGGAAAGGGATCTTGGGGTTGTCATCTCTGATGACCTCAAGGTAGGGAAACAGTGTGACAAGGCATCAGATAAAGCAAATAGGATGCTGGGATGTATAGGCAGGGGCATCACCAGCAGGAAAAGGGAGGTCATAATTCCGCTATACAAGACACTAGTGAGGCCCCACCTGGAGTACAATGTACAGTTCTGGAGACCATACCTACGTAAGGACATAGACAGGGTAGAGAAGGTTCAGAGGAGGGCAACAAAGATGGTGCATGGGTTGCATCACAAGTCCTATGAAGACAGGTTGAAGGAACTGAACATGTACTCCCTGGAGGAGAGGAGGGAGAGAGGATATGATAGAGACATACAAGTATCTTACAGGGAGGAACAGGGTGCATGAAACACTTTTTTAAGTGAAAAAGATGTTTCAGGACTAGAGGGCATGGGATGAAGTTGGAGGGAGGACGATTCAGAGGAAACATGAGGAAGAATTTCTTCACAGAACGGGTGGTGGACAAGTGGAACACCCTGCCAGAGGAAGTGGTGGGGGCAGAAACAATCACGGGATTTAAGAATGCATGGGATAGACATAAAGGAATTCTAGAGGTAAGGGCTAAGGGGAAATAGACTTCTAGGAAAACAAACTGAAGTTACAAGCTCAAATGGGCAGACTAGGTGGGCCATAGGCCCTTATCTGCCTACACTGTCTATGTATCTATGTATCTATGTATCTATGTATTCGCCAGCATATTGGCAGCCAATGCAGTCCGTGGATCACAGGCGTTATATGACTGGACCTAGAGGAACCAGTCAATAGCCTGGCTGCCGCATTCTGCACCAGCTGCAAGCGGTGAATATCAACCCCCGGTAGCCCAAGATAAAGGGCATTGCAGTAGTCAAGGCGGTAGGTAATGAAGGCGTGGACCAGAGTAGGAAGATTGTCAGGAAGAACCACTTGCTTCACCCGGGCAATGTTCCTCAGATGGTAAAAAGAGGCTTTGACAACTGCTGACACCTGGGATTTAAGTGTCAAACAGTTATCAAACATGACGCCGAGGTTCTGCACCCGGTCTGAGGTTGTTAGCTGAACACCGCCAAGCCATAAGCCTGAGGGAGATCCTGCCAACAAACCTGCCTCCCGGTGACCTGGGTCCACAACCAACACCTCAGTTTTTTCTGGATTCAACCGCAGCCAGCTCACATTCATCCAGTCCTGGATTTCGGCCAGACAGTTGTTAAAGACCGAAAAGCAACATCTTGGCCAGGCACAAAGAACATGTACAGTTGAGTATCATCTGCATAGCAGTGAAAACTCAACCCATACCATCTAATGATCGCTCCCAATGGTAGCATGTACATCGCAAACAACATGGGCACCAAAATGGAGCCCTGCGGCACCCCACAGGATAGGGGGAATGATGCCGAGGAAAAAATCCCAGACACAACCCTCTGAGTCCTACCCTCGAGGAAAGATCAAAACCAACTGAGGACTGTACCAGACAGCCCACAGATAAACTGCAGGTGCTCCAGTAGCACACCATGGTCCACGGTGTCAAATGCTGCAGAGAGATCAAGAAGGACCAAGATGGAACAAATCCTTCGATCTCTCACTATTAGGAGGTCATTTAGTTCCTGGACAAGAGCTGTCTTGGTACTATGTCTCTTCCTAAATCTGGACTGGAGAGAATCATAAACATTGTGGCTGGTCAAATGATCATCCAGCTGCGAAGTGACCACCTTCTCAATAACCTTACCCAAAAAGGGCAGATTAGAGACAGGCCTGTAGTTAGCCAGACAATCCGGGTCCAAGGAGGGTTTCTTAAGAAGGGGCTGAACCACAGTCTTCTTCAGAGGATTTGGAAAATTCCCCCTCTCCAAAGACCCCCAGACTATCTCAGCAAGGAACGGGCTGATTTTATCCACACAGCCCACTAGGAGACGTGTGGGGCCCAGGTCCAAACCACAGTTGGTTCGATGCAATGATTGGATAACCATCACAATGTTATTGATTGTGGGAAGGCTGAAGTCAGACCATACAAACCAGGTGTCCAACATCTCCTGCCGACCATCACAACTCCCATTTGGGAGGGTCAAGTGGATATCAGACCTGATTGTGGCAACCTTATCTGAAAAGTATTGAGCAAATTCCTCACACCATTCTTGAGAAAAGGCTCTTCTGAGCTGAAGACAGATCGGATTGCACAATCTGTCCACAGTCCAGAAAAGCTGAGCTGGTCTATTCTGTGCAGCAGCAATCTCTCTGGACAGGAATTCTGCCTTCTTACGACAGATTGCTGATTGATAGACCACATAATGGTCCATCAAACTAAGTTTGTCACAATCCAGGCCCGATTTCCGCCAGCACCATTCTAATCTTCGTCCAACTCTCCTCAACTCCCTTAAAGTCTCATCAAACCAAGGAGATCTAGGGTGAAGAGTGAGGGGACGAGCACGAATTGGAGCAATGGAATCCAGGGCCTCTGCTACCACCTTATTATAGGCAAGTACCAAGTCCCCTGGGTCCATGCAATCACTCGGTAAACCCGATAGGTCCAGCACTGTCATCAGACCATCTGGGGGAAACACCCCTCAAAGGGTGGTACCAGACCATCTCCATAGGGGCTGGCCTACTAGGGGTGGCCTCAAAACTGAACCCAATGGAGTGATGGTCAGACCACCCGACTGGTTCCACCACCAAATCCGATATCTCCATCCTCAGTAAGAACACCAAAATCCAATGAATGACCACCAATATGGGTCGAGGAGGAAATAACCTGTGTGAAGCCCAGTGAAATCATTAACTGGTGGAAGTCTTTAGACAGCAGATGGCAACAAGGTGGGACCTGAGGTGGGATTGTACACACTCCGAGTTATGGGTCAGAACCCTATCTAACCAAACAGGACTAGGAGGGGGTTCAGAAGTGCCTAAGAAGTCTGGGGCAGGTGGGGGCTAAGTCTTGCTGGGTGTTCAATAGAGCAGCTTGCATTTGGATGAATTGAAATTTAAATATGTTTGCTCAAAGTGTGGGGGACAGTACCCTGTGGTAAAGTGCGGGGGGGAAATGAGTGAGCGGGGGATCAGAATGGCCAGTATCAGTCCTTTTGTGGGACCCAAGGGGGAGAGGAGTGGGTATGGTAGCAGCCTTGGGTGCAGGCGGCAGGGATCAGGGAACAGAGGTGGATACAATCCCAACTATGGGTGGAATTGAGAAGCCAGGGAACTGGGCCTAAGATGTTTTTTTTTCATTGGCCAACACCCTGATTAGGTCTGAAATGGTAGTGGCATGGACAGCAGAGTATCCAGATCAGAAACAATGGGCTATGCTGAGGGAGGGTTTTGCTTGGGGTTTTGCCTTAGCTTTCCAGGGGGTCAGGTCAGGAACAAGGGCTAAGAATTTGGCCTCAGTCAGAGGTAAGGAGGACACTGTCCAGAAGAAAATACTTAAAGAAAAAAGCACAGGCAGGGTGGAGGTTTTTTCCCCAGATCCACCCTGTAGTCATTTTCACATCTCCCCTTTAGAAATGGTCCCCAAAAAGAACCAGGAGAATACAGGCTTATTCACCATTTGTCTTACCCGGAGGAGTCATCTGTGAATGATGGCATAGCAGAAGAACATAGTGCAGTATCTTATGCATCATTAGACTCAGCGGTTCTACTGGTGAGGGTGGTGCAGGGAGCTTGATTGGCTAAGACAGACGTAGTGTCCGTGTTCTGGCTGCTGCCTGTGTGGCCCAAGGATTGGGACCTCATCGGGTTCCATTTCAACGGGGGGATTTATTTTGACAAAGCTATGCCAATTGGTTGCTTGGTAGCCTGCTCCAATTTTGAGGCATTCAGTATCTTCGTCTAGTGGGTCTTTGGGAAGCAATGTGGCCACAAGCGGGTAGTGCACTACCTAGATTATTTTTTGCTGATTGGAGAAGCCAAGGAGGAAGTGCAGGTCATGTTTCGGGACTTTCAGGTCATGTGTAAAGAAATTGGCATCCCACTAGCACAGGACAAAATGGAAGGACCAGTCTGAGTGCTGTAATTTTTTTGGATTGAAGTAGATACCATCAGGAGATGTTTTGGCTTTCCTCAAGAGAAAGTGCAGCAGCTCAAAGAGCTACTGGGACAAATGGTGGGCAGAAGAAGGGTGTCTTTAGTGGTAGTGCAGCAGTTGTTGGGGCATCTAAACTTAGCCTGTAAGGCCATCTGCTCAGGTAAGGTGTTCTCACATTGGTTGGGGCACGCCACAGTGAAGGCAAAGCAACCACATCATTGGGTGGACTTTAACAATGGGGTGGAGGACCTGAAAGTATGGGATACTTTCTAATGTAAGTATAATGGGGTTATTTTTTGGCAGAACAACTGGGTGGACAGCGACACCATACAGTTATATACAGATGCCTCCAGAGCTCTGAGCATGGGGTCTATTACGGGGGTAGGTGGATATCCAAGGCTTGGCCTGACAGCTGGCTGGAGAGAGGCCTACTTACAGATATCACATTGTTGGAGATTTTTCCCATCTGGGTAGCCATGGTGATATAGGAAGGTTTTCTGTAGAACGTGAAGGTGCTTTTCTGGTGTGACAACAAGGGCGTGGTGGAGGTTATCAACAGGAGGAAAGGTTCCATCGATAGGGTAACTAGAATTTTGAGACAGCTGGTTCTACTGGGTCTGCATTTGAGCCTCACATTCAGAGCCAAGCATGTAGAGGGGGTCAGGAACTATATTGCTGACAGCCTCTCATGTTTGCAGTTGGGCAGGTTGAGAAGCCTGGTCCCTCAAGAGGAAGCGGGGAGAACACCAGTACCAGGACAGCTGTGGGAGATTGGGTAGCAAGAGTCTGAATGTGAGCTCGTGGTTTGCCAACACGCTGAAGGCATATGAAGGTACATGGGAAGCCTTCCAAGGGTTTGTGTCACAGCAGGGCATGGTGGTAAGCTTACCCATCATGAAGGAACAGGTAATGAGGTTCATGGTAGATAAATGGGAGAAAGGTCTGGCACACTCAACCATGGTGGTGCTCTTGGCCTGGATAGGGTTGCCTGCATGACCAGGGGATGGCCAGAGCCCAGCAGCAGTAGAAGGGTGAGGCGCATGCTTTTAGGTTGGCAGAAGCGGCAGGAACCATACCAGTAGACCCATCACCCCTGACAGCCTGGTCACTGTTTTGGAGGCCCTGGAGGTCATCTGCCATTCAACCAATGAAGCCTGCCTGTTCTGGGCAGTGTTTACCTTGATGTACAACTGGGCATTCAGGGTAGAGAAAGTGGTTGCTGAAAGCAAAGGGGATATGGAAGTGGGGCTGCAGAGGGGAGATGTAACATTTACCAGAGCGGGACTGTCCATTTGGTTGAGGTGGTCGAAGACAGATTAAATGAGACATGGGGCCCAGGTGCAGATCAGGTGAACCAGGGGAGGCCAAGGGTGTGCAGTGCAGGCCATGGAGAGCTACAGGGCTATCCAGTCCTCACTGCCAGGGGCCTGGTTTGTACCAGGTAATGGGGGGGTGACTAGCTACCAAGTAGGGGGGGTACTAAAAAAGGCTTTGGAATTCATAGGGGAGGACCCGGTGCAGTTTTCCACCCACTCTTTCAGAATAGGTGCGGCCTCAACTTTGGCCTGGGAGGGAGGTTCAGCAGAAGAGATAAAGAAGCTTGGTAGATGGCAGTCCACATTTTACAGGCGATATATCAGATCTGAAATAACTTTGTTTTTATTTTGTCTCCTTATACCAGCAGGTGGATATGTGAGGAAGACCATGTGGATCTTGGGGCACTCATTCATATACTGGGCAGAGAGACACATGGCACTAACTCAGGGGGACAAGGAATTTATGAAAGGACTCAGAGGCCCACAGATCTGCTGGAAAGGGGTCTGAGGAATGCATTGGGCCCAATTGCTTCCTTTCATGGAGGAGCTCAGGCTAGTTTGGAAAAGGCTGGAGGTCATCTTTATTCACCTCACAGGTAATGACTTGGGGGTCATGCCATGGGAAGCCTTGGTACAGGCAATTAAGGTGGACCTGAGGACCATTCAGAGGTGGTGGTCGGGAGTGGAGATAGTATGATCAGAGATCATATCCAGGTAGGTGTGGTGGCTCATTGCAAACATGAGGGCAATTGAAAGGTCCAGAAAAAAGGCCCAACAGAAGGGCGGCAGGCTTTATGGCTGTGATGGGGGGGAGTTATATTTTGCATAAGGCATTGTCATATGACAAACAGGGTTTGTATAGGGGGGATGGGGTCCATCTATCAGATAATGATATGACTGTCATTTTGCAACCATTCTGACAGCTGGCAGAGTTCAGGTTTAGAAGTGCCTAGACCCTGTAAAAGGGGAAGCCCCACCATCCAATGCAAGCTGGAGGTGGGGGCTGGTAGAAAGGGAATTCTTGGAAAGGGGGAAGGGGAATAGAGGGTCTTAGAGGAGTCAGTTGGTGCATGGGGGTAGGTTGTAAAGGCTGGGGGCAATGCACCTGGATGTGAGTAGAAGGGGGGGATGAGGTGGTTAGGGTCAGGTTTTTGTGTTGTAGCATCCGGGCCTAGCAAGTAGGAAGTGTAGGGAGTAATGTTTGATGGTGGTGGGGTTGGGGGGTCAGGTGATGCATGCAGACCCCTAGAAGGAAGGACGAGATAAGGTGAAGAAGAATCAGACCTACAGCGGAATTCAATGAAAGACTGAATTGGAAAATGATATGGACAATGAAATAAAACTGTTATGTTTGATGCTTTTGATTGAATTATATGTATTATGGTATAGTGGTGTAAATAAATTCTATTGCCTTTCGTGCCCCCAGATAACTGGTCTGGACATTGGGTCATTTCTGAGGGGATGAGCAGAAGACAAATAGGGTTGCCATTAAAAGGCAACCAGAATTGTCAGATGGCATCCCTGAGGATTAGGGATTTAACTAGGAGAAAGAGAGAGAGCTGGGGGGTGGAGAGAAAAAGAGCAAGGGGGAGTGGCTTAGATATGGCAGGTAGAGGGGTTGGGATTTAGTGAGGTAAGTGCTGACAGACAGGTGGAGGACAGGACAATACAGGTGAGGTCATGATTGACAGGTTGCCGGAGAATGATGCATACACAGGAAAGGAATGCAGGATTGGCCAGGAGGAGTGGCCTGGAGGAGTCCTTAAAGGGTTTATAAGGCCAGGTTTGGGAGCTCTCTCCCTCTTTCTGTTGGGATTTTTTTGTTTTCCCACCCACCAACCCCAATACATCATGGTTAGGGTTGATGAAAGGAGGTGAGGGAAGTCTTAGGGTAAAAGGGTTTTTGGTTGGACTGCGGGTCCTGGGGAAGGTGGATAGTTCCTGCCATATGGAAAGGTGGCTGAAAGGGCAAGGTGCAATGAAAGAAATTCATGGTGATGGAAGGAAAGGGAATTCTTGGGAAGGGGGGATAGAGGGCTAAAAGGGAGGGAGGGCAGTTGGGGGCAGGGGATAGGTTGCATGGGCTGGGAGCAATATACCTGGGCATGAGTAGAAGGGGGGATGAGGGGGCTAGGGGTTGGGTTTTTGTGTTGTGGTATCCGAGCCTAGCAAGTAGGAAGTGTAGGGAGTACTATATGATGGTGGTGGGTGGTCAGGTGATGCATCTGGACCCCAAGAAGGAAGGAGCTGATAAGGTGAAGAAGAATGGAACCTTCAGTGGAATTCAGTGAAAGATTGAATTGGAAAATGATATGGACAATGAAAGAAAACTGTTATGTTTGATGCTTTTGATTGAATTATATGTATTATGGTATAGTGGTGTAAATATATTGTATTGCCTTTTGTGCATCCAGATAACTGGTCTGGACATTGGGTCATTTTCGAAGGGATAGTCAGAAGACAATCATACTAGTTTCATTTATTTTATGTAGTAAGGGGTCTATAGTTTAAATGTATAAAAGTGGGCTTAAGGGGCATCCTTCCCTTACTCCCCTTTTGACCTGAATTTTATTTCCCACCCACTCATTTATACTAGGTATAATACAAGCATGCTTATAGCAGGTTTTATCCAGGATAGACATTTTTTGGGGAAACCGTATGCTTCCAAAACTGCCCAAAGATACTAATATTCTATTCGGTAGAAAGCTTTTGCCTGGTCTGAACTTATTAAATACCTCATAATGTCTCCTTCTTCCCCTTTATTCATAGTCTTTCTTAAGAGAATTAAAGCATCATGTATTTTCTTAGATGGCACCTCACTAAACTGTGTGGGATGGATAATTGTATCTAGAACTGCTGTCACTCTGTTGCACAGAATTTCCATTAAAATTTTGCAGTCAGTATTTAATAAGGATATCGGCCTCCAATTTTTTAGATTCCCTCTTTCTCCTGTTTTAAATAATAGTAATCGGACACCATCATACATACTCTTAGGTAGTACAGTTTGTGTTAATGCTTCATTATACAGGATGACCATTTCATCTCCTAATGCTTCAAAAATAATTTTATAGATTTCATGAGGCAGGCCATGCACCCCAGGTGTTGTCCCTGAACGTAGGGACCCTAATACATTTTTTAATTCCAACTTACTGATCAGTGAGCTAAGCAATAAATGTAAGTCTTGTGGAGGGGTAGGGAGACCGCATGTATTTAATCATTCTCTCATCCCTTCTATCAGAAGGTGTTGGCTAGAAAACATTTTTGTAAAAAATCTCTCCATCTCCCGTAAAGTGTCTGATATTTTTATGACTTTTTTCCCCTACTGTTATTTCTAAGTATGTTATAATTTTTTGGTCCCTTATCATTTTACAATTATCCAAGGGGCATGTTTCCCCTTTTTTCATTCCATTTTATATTGTTGTTGGCATTCTAATTTCTGCATTTTCTCTAGTTGTATTAAATTATTTTTTTTCCTTTATTTCCTTTATTTGTGAGAAAATGTCCCCACTTCCTTAATTCTGTAAATTAAAAAAAATACCTTAGTTGCTCCCTTAGATTTTTATAGGCATCTGTTGATTGTTTTGCATTCAGTCTCTCCATTGTTTTAGAGCATGATATAATCTCTATTTTGGTTTCTTACTACCTTATATATTTATTGTCATACAAAAAATATACTGATTTTCATGCTTCTAATGTGTATTGGAAACCCTGTTTAATAATTTGTGTATTCAAGAGATGAAGGTTCAGTTTCCATAACCCAAAACCTCTCCTTTGCTCTGGATAATTCCCTATTGTTATGTCCAGTAGACCATGATCTGATGTGGCAACAGGCTTAACTTGGGCAGTTTGTTATTGTAGGTGTTCAGAAACAAAAAATAATCTATTCTTGTGGCGCACCTGCTGCAAAAATATGTGCGGGTGCTATCTGGTACAGTACTGCAAACACATCCATAAGACCCATTTCTGTAATAATGCTCTGAAGACAGTTTGAGTCACAAAACATCTTCCTTGTTTGTAAACCTCTATCTGATAACTATAAACTACAGTTGATATCCCCCCATAATTATATTTTTAGAAGAAAATAAATAACGTTTTAGTTTCTGAAAAAGTCCCACCCTGTCATATTTTAATTGGGGAGCATACACATTTATGATTCTAAAATCCATCCTTTTTAAGTTTTTGCATGCACATCAAACTTCTTGAGATGAGTGACTTTTGAGAGGTGTGACACTGTTTGTCCAATACAGAGTGCTCTGCAAGGGGCTCAACATTATCTTGCCAATCATCAGCCAGGCTGATTGTGATGCTGTTTTGCCTGAAATTGCCTCCACTTGAAAAGAAAAACTGCACCAGTCATGTGGTGTTTTTTCCCTTTCATCTGTAGGTCACCACCCAGGAAGCAGCTGTTTGCATCCCAGTCCGACTGGCTAACATCTCCACCCCCCATCGCCATCCTACCAGTCCCTTCCCTCTCCAGCCCCTTGCACCCCTGGCTGACACCTTAAGCCCCATACGGCATAAATAAATTCACAATAGTTTCACCAGAGTGGCGATCCTGGAAAGTGGGAGGAGGTGCTTTACTCCCCTGCCTCCTCCACTTCCCACTGACTTCTTTTGCTCCTTTTTCTTCCGCCTGTGCAGAGTAGGCCACAGCCTAAGCTCCATATGAGCTGGGATTTTACAGTGCTCGAAGGCACTTCCACTTAAGCCTGATCATGCTAGTGGATCCCCCATTGACATTGGGGTGCTCAATCCCTGTGTCAGCATGTATATTCCCTTCCCCCATTAATGTGGCACACTGGTAGTCCACCACAGTGTGCCAAAAAACTAACTCTTTGATGTTTCTGACACCGGGTTGCCAACTCCTAGTGTCAGATGCACTGCACCCCCCCTGCCCATATGCTCTCAGCCAACCTCTGGGTTCCAAATCACTGGGTCAGCATTGATCCTCCCCAGTACTCTGGGATGCTGGGAGCCCACCCCAGTGTGATGAAATCCATAATATTTCACCTGTAAAAAGAAAACAGTCCCACAAGGTCTTTTTTTTTTAAACCTGAAAAAGAAAAAAAAATGTTCCCTTGTCTTTTTTGCTGCCCCCCCACAACCCGCACCCACCCACTGTGCACACCATTTCCCCACACCCCCCTCACCCATACTTACCTCCAAATGTCAGGAACAGCAATCTTCTGTGAACTGGGAACACATCTACACTCTTCAAAGACCAATCGGGAACTGAAGAAATGATGGTAAGCCCTACAATGCCAGTCGGGTTGGGGGGAGTTTCAACTTAGGTTGCTATCTCAGCCAATTTTTGGAATTTTGGTCCCAAATTTTCAACAAGTGGTTCTTGGGACCCCACATCATGAACACTGTCACTGTCATTTTGTTTCATGCTCCTGAAAGGTGATTTTTCGGTCGCTGCATGGAATCACCTTTCGGAATCAATTAACGAAATGACAGTACCACTGTTCATAAGGTGGGGTCCCAAAAATTCCTTGTTGCACATTTGGTGAAAAAACTCCAAAACATGACTGCTTTATGAACATCCATTGTGCAGTTTCTATGCACGCTCGTAACTTCTTCAATGTTTAATTTAGTAAGCTTTATTAATACATTTTTATAAAGATAACCATGTAACCATCCAAACAATGTGGTGACATAAGTAAACTAAAGTAAGGGAAATACCAAGTAAAGAACATGTGCATATACATTAACATCTGTCATTAACTGTGGAAGTTTTGAGATGTACAGTATAACAATGCCGGCCCCCTCCACACCTACCCCTCCCTCATCTCCCCCACCCTTCCTGCGATCCATTCTCAGTAAAACGCATTAATAGGATGGTTGCAAGTCCTCCTTATTGAAAGATAGAGGTAGCAAGCCATCAGAAAAGTGGGATTTTGTAAGAGACTAGGTACCCTATAAGGATAATAATGTGTGAAGCAGCTCATATGCAGTACAGAAGGACTACAATCTTTTACACATGGAGACTATGTGTTTTTCCAGTTGGAGGTGGAGTAGGATTTCTCGATGCCACTCCAGGAAAGAGGAAGGGATAGTATCTTTCCAGTGTCGAAGGATGATTAGTTTAGCAGCTGCCATAACTAGAGAGAGGTGGGTATTCTGGATTTGCAGAGTACCAGGAGGGAAAATACCTAAGAGACACAGGAGTGAAAAGATCATCCAAACCCAGCATGGTGTCTAGAGCCTGCTTAAGGTAATTCCGAAGAGGCCAAATTTAGGACACTCTCAGATGAGGAGAACTAGGGATCCTGGGGTTTCCTGACATCTACTACATTCAGGAGAGGAAAGTCTGTCGACTCTATAAAGTTTTGAAGGGGTATAATATAAATTGTGCATAAAATTAAACTGCATTAAGCACAAACGATCCTGTTTAATATACTTATAAAGATTAACCCAGATTGGCCCCCCCCAAAAAGCTTTGTTAGCTGGCAGGTGCAATGTTTGGACCCAGTAATAACATATTCCGGTGGGCAGATGGGGATCTATAGCTTGAAAGTGTTTGTATAGTGCAGAGACTGCATGGAGCTGCCATGCTAGACTTAGGAGGGGTTCAACCCCTCCCGCTTGTGGTAGGTGCCAGGGTCGCAGTCCTAGGAAATCAGTTATTACACTTTTAAGTTTAAGAAATTTGAAAAAGTCAGGGCTCTTTACTTGGTGCTGGGATTGGGCAACACAGAAGGGGACAAATTCTTCCTCTCAAAACAAGTCAGACAAGGTTCACTTGCTCAGTTGGGGACAAAAAGATGACAGGATGGGACGATGGTCAATTTGAAAGTGAGGATTGTGAAACAGGGGTTGAGAAGGTATCACAGACCACGAGAAGTTTAAGTATGATTGCAACTGACTCCAGGCTTTGAGAGACCATTCAATAGGGGTTGAGCGCAGGGCTCGAGGGGGCTGGGAGGGTTACAATTAAAGCCAACTAGCCAATGAACATCCTGTCCTACTCACCATCTCCCTCTCAATTTGTAGCCATTTTGGGGTATAATCATGGAGAGCCACCAAACCCAGTGTGTTTTCCCAATTAAGTAGTTTACTGGCATGTTGAGCTCCATAATACAGGAAAATGGATGGTAGGGCTAGGCCACCCCTCTGCTTGGGTTGATCAGTTTTATGTAGGCTCTATGAATAGTTGTTGCTTTCCAAAGGAAAACATTAAGTATTCACTGTAATCGGGAAAACCAGACTTTAGGGAGGTAGAACCCCAAAATCACTACGAGGTATAATATGCTAGGCAGGACATTCATTTTAAGAATGTTCACCTTCCCCATAAGGATAACAGCAGTGCAGCCCATCTGTCTAAGTCTAGTTTGAACACATCTATGAGTTCACACAAATTCTCCTTAACCATGGAAGAAAAAGACCAGGTAATTTTTATCCCTAGATAAGTTAAGGTTTATGATTCCCAAGAGAGTCCAAAACTCTGGATGTCCTCGCAACAAACCAAATTATTGAGAGGAAATACTTCAGAGATTTAGTTTCTAGAGGGATACATGAGAGAACGCCGATATTTCCCGAAGCAAAATCAGAATGGAGGTGCAAGGGTTCTCTAGATGCAACAGTAAATCATCAGCATAGGCTTATAGGATATAGCATTTGCCCTCTACGGGGATTCCTTGTAAAGTGTTCAGATGGCATAATTTTAGAATTAGGGGTTCTAGGTAGAAGTTGAATAGATGGTGAGACAAAGGGCAACCCTGTTAGGTGCTCTGCTGTAAAGGAAAGGGGGTTGAGATACAACCATTGGAAAGGATGAGAGCTGATGGAACAGAGTATAAGATCTGAACCCATTTTATGAAGTCCGGAGGCATGCCAAATTTTCACAGAGCTGCAAACAAAAAATTCTGAGCCACCCTATCAAAAACTTTTTCCACGTCCAGGGAGACCAGGGCCATGGGGGACCTGCTGTCCCTGGAAGTGGAGTTTATGTGCAGTAGTTTCCTGAGGTGGTCACCAGAAAAATGACCAGGCATAAAGCCCACTTGCTCAAATCCATTAAGTGGTCCCATGACAGGAGTTAAATGGAAAATTTTAGAGAGAATCTTTACATCTTAATTTAAAAAGGAGATAGGACAGTAATTCTCAGCAAGCAGAAGGTCTCTCATGGGCTTTAGTATTAGGATAATTAAAGCCTCGAGGAAGATTGGGTCACACACGCCATGCTCGAACCAGTAATTAAATACTTCTGTCAGTAGCAAGGATGTTAGGTGGCACAGGCTAAACAGACATTATTAGTGAGTCCATCTGGGCCTAGTACCTTGGCATGTGGGAGAAATTTTCAACTTCAGCCACTGTGATGGGAGCACCTAGAGGCTCTGCTATCAATGGGGCCAGGGTGGAATTGTCCACTAAATCTAGATAGCTTGTGATATCTCCTGAAGAGTGGTTAGAACCTGAGACAATGGTGTATAGCATGTGAAAGTAAGAGCTGAAGGCTGTAGCCATCTGCCTAGCATCAGTGATCACTCTGGAGGCTGGATGAGGGCGAAGGCCTAGAATAAATTTGGCCATTTCTATCTGGCTCAGCCGGAAGGCAAGGAGTGTCCCCGCCTTTTCCCCAGCCTCCAAATATTTCAATTTGGTGTGGTGTTGACCTAATTCAGCCTTCTGAATCAGGAGATCTGTATATTGAGCACACAGAGAGTGCAGCTTAGCCCAATTTTTTCTGGTGAGGAGCACGATAAGAAGTGTTCAAACCCTTGAATAGCACTTAGAAACTCCTCAATCCAAAGTTTACCTCTGTGGACTCTCACTGCAGAAAGGTGGATGAATTCCCCCTGGAGGATGCACTTCAGGGTGCTCCACAGGGTGCAACCCTTTCCAAGCCCCTATTGAATTTCAGAAAGTTGGTGATAAACTGGTGAATATGGAACAATAACTCAGGGGATTACAATAACTGTGCATTAAAGCACCACAGTGTGTCCCTTCATGTCCCCTTACCCACCAAATAGGAGACCCCAACTGGGGAATGGTCAGAAAGGACCATCGGGTGAATGTCTAAGGAAAGAATTCCTGACAGGCAGCAGGAACTCATGAGAAAATAATCAGTTCTGGAGAAAGTTTTATGGGGCAGGGAATAAAATGATTATTGCCTGTCTGAAGGATTAAGCTCCTGCCAGACATCTATTAATCCAAGTTCATCCATTAGATCCCAGAGTGCCCTCTGGGCTGGTGATAGACCAGACACTTTGGCATCTGACCTGTCAAGATTAGACTGAGGGACAAGATTCAAATCTCTCCCCAATAAGATAGTGAAAAGTGGGGTGAAGGTTAAAAGGGGGAGAAACTGAGTAAAGAACTGTGGGGAATCCACATTGGAACCATCAACTGAGCCAATCACAATAGGCTGTGCACCCAGGGTACCTTTCAATATGATATATCACCCTACCGGGTCCCATAATTCTTGGGTAAGCTAGAAAAGAATCCACTTGGCCATTAGTATGATGACCCACTCACATTTAGAAGAGACTCCCAACCAATTGGCTTGACCCACCCACTCCCTACAAAATAAGGAGACATCGTTCCAACAGAGATGTGTCTCCTGTAAACAAGCTACTCCAGCTCAAAGAAGCTTCAAGTGTCACAGTATAACAAAATGCTTGCATCTATCCCAAGCACCTTTGACATCCCAACTTATAAAATTATATGGCCATTCATGATCTGTTGGTACCTTGGAGCATTATGACTGAGACAAGGCTATTGTTAGAGAGCTAGTGAGGAAGTCCTGGTAGGTGAGCCCCCAATAACCACAGTAAAAGACCAGACTGAATCGCAGGCAACAAAACTATAACCACCCCTCCCCCACCCTGTACCACTCCCCAACATACAAAAACCAGAGAACAACATATGGAGACAACAACAAGAACTATTGTCCCTGGTCCTAATGACCGAGCTCCATAAAGAACAACTGCCATGATGTTAAGCATATTAACCGACTACCCAGACAATCTCCCTTCCTCCCCCCACCATCTTCACCCCCAAACACGGTTTGATGAGAAAGTAATAAATGTTCAAGAATGCAAAACATTACACTAACCACGTATACCACGATAATACCCCAAATAAAGGGGGCAAAATATATAATATGAAACATTAAAGCATCCTCCCCAAAATAGCATTAAATCAATAAGCAGTAGTACATTCAAAATGAAAAGATTGCAGCAAGGGAGTGATAATCAATAAGTGTACAGAAATTAAATGCAGCCAATTAGAATGTTGTATTATAAAGGGAGGTACAATATAGTAAGGGGAGGTGAATCAAGCTGGCATTTAAGAAGAAAATGTGAAAAACCTCCCCTAGAGAGTGTGAATTGAATTGAATAAGTCTATGCAGAACAGGCACTTGCAGCGAGCAACAAAAATAGAGGCTGCAAAATGACTTATTTTAAACAGCAAGGTGTCCACAATATGATGAGGAAAGGGTGCTCTTCTGGTATGGTTCTCCTGGATCTTAAGGAATCAACAAATGATGAAAGTAAAATATCGTGTACCACATTCTGCCATCCAGCTTAGGCATCTGTGACTGGAGAAAAAGTCTATACCCCAAACTGCAGGGTTTAAACCTGGATTAGGAGAAACAGAGCTATTTTTCTTTAAAAGTGAAAACAGATATTAAACATAGCTCCTAATGTGGAACAAGGCTGTTCAAATTGGGCCCCCAGTCCACAGGAGGCCTTCTCCTGGCCCCTTAATGACTCCCATAATTCAGGAAAAGTATCACATTATACAATGGGAACTCCCCGAAGTAATAGTCTCAAAATCCAGGTTTAGCTCCATTGCTCAATGGCTATATCAATATTCCAAAAAGGGGTGTCCTTACTTAAGTGGTGGATAAGAAGCCAAAGATTACTTACATCTGTATTTTTGGAATATGCAGCATTGAAGTCCAGTCCTCACGGATTGCTCATTTGAATAGGTCCGGGTATAACTTGCAGAGATCCAGTGCAGCTTGTTCTGGTGAGTCCATGGAGAGCCAAGAACCTTCATGCTTCACTTGGAGAGTTATTGGATATCACACTCTAAAAGGTATACCGGCAGCAATTAATTTAGAGACTGCTGGGTGTAATGTGGTGTGCTTAGCTCTGACAGAGGGTGGTAAATCCTGTGCAATCCTGCATAAGACCTCCTTAGTGTCATTTAATTTGTTAAGGATGTGCTGCTTATCAAGGAAATTAAGCAGCCTAAATATGATGGGTCTAGGAGGAGAGCCCTGAGGTGACAGGGGGCACAGAGACAAGTGGATCCTCCTATCACATATGAGGGACCATTCGGAGAAGGGCCTGCCATCTTCTTGCACAATTTTTGAAAAAATAGAATTGGATTCACTCCCTCCTCCTGTTCTGGAAGCCTGAAGATGATGAGGTTATTGTGGTGGCTGCGTCCTTCAAGGTCCTCCATCTTATCCTTGAACTTGCACAGCTGTTGCCTGAGAAAGACCACCTCTGCATCTGATTTGCTCTTCCATGCCTCAATAGAAGTGATACGAGCCTCAGAGTTGGAGACCCAAACAGCAACAGAATCCATGGAGGATCGTAACCTTTGCAGTTCCTCTGTTAACAAGGTTAGAGATTTTATTTTAGCCAAAAACATGATTGAGTGGTCTTGCTGCTCTTGGTTGCCTTTATGACATTCCTAGTGGGGTTTCCTGTACAGGATTTTGCTTAGAAGCTGTTTTAATGTAAAAATCCTGTACTCCAAAATCAGCATTTTCATTATTTTTGGATGCCCCAGGGCGGTCATTAAAGTTATGGCCCATTTCTTTACAGAGATTACAAAGAGAGTCTTTAAAGCAGTGTGCGCTTGGGTGCCCCATTTCCTCACAGTGGGTGCATTTTAAGATTTCACAATTGGTACTAATGTGCCTTCTTGATCCACATTTAAAGTGGGTCCAGTGTTGCCCTGGGTCAAACGAAAACCCTTTGTCCCAACCAATGTAAAAACAATTTGGAAGGTGGACAATGTCATTCATGTTCTGTTGGAGTTTGACTTTTATTTTCCAGCCCCCATTCCAAAAGCACTTATTGTCCAATATAGGGGCTGGGTTACCTTGTATTGTACACCTTTTCTCCAACCAATACAACACATCTGTAATATTAACCCCTTCATTCCTGAATAATAGTTATTACTCAAAATGGTTGTTTCATTAAGAGTATGACTACAAAGGGCATCCACAATGGATTTGTTTTTAAATTAGTATACTTGCACTAGAATCTCTCCAGTATCTCAGGGGTTCTAAAATTTATGTCAAAAGTGTATTTGCCTTGCGCATGGATTCGTGCATACACTTCTGATGGTGTGAAACCCAGTGATTGTTTTAGAAGAGTTTTGCCAACAAAAAACCTATCAGGAACTGTCTCTGCTATCAGTATAGTGAAGTCTTATCACATTTCACCTTTTTGCTAATTCAACCGGCTTGTGAAATAAACTGGCAAAAGTTGGGTTTGGGTCTGTAATGTATTCTTGATCTAAAACTTGAGGGCCTTCAGTTGTATTATCTACAGGCCTATTCTGTTCAGAGTTAGAGTTATTTTGAAGCAAAGGATTGTCATTTATAACATTATCAGCAGTACCTGTAGTATCCCCAGTGCTGTGTTCTTCTGCAGAAACATCAGGTAGTATTTCTCCATTTCCAGTGCTTTTATCAGAAATTCCAGGAATAGGTATGCTTGGGTCCGGTATCCATATCCCAAAATTAGATTCTACCCATCCAGCTTTGTTCAGTGCCACTTTTGGTGACCAAGGAGCTTGGTCTGTGGTGTTACCTTTTGATGTTTGGGGCATAGTCTGTACTGGAGGATCCGCGCATTCAGTCATAAACTGCTGATTAGCTTCCAGTTTCTCTGGGTGTGGTGGTAAGTTTATTGAGCATTTCCTTTTTTGTCTTCCTTCATTTGTTCTTTTGCTTATTTTAACTGTTTTCTGACCTTTTTTAATTTTGCCTACAGGCATTTTGTTTTTGTTGGAGTGTCAGTTTTACAGTCGGGAGTTCCTTCTCATCACTGTCACACATGGTAAACTCCTCAATTTCTTCATTGCCTGAATGCATTTCTGCTGCCATGGTCAAGACATTTTGCTGGCCACCAATTGGGTGCATTCCAGCCATCACTTTGCTAGCCACGGAAGCTTGCATATTTCCTCCTCCTTCCATTCTAAATCCTGAAGTTGTGGCCTTTGAAGTTAAGCCCTGATTTTTTGCCAACTCACTGCATTCACCTCCTCCTCCTCTGTCCGGCTCCCAACTGGGATCCTCCATCCCTGCTCACAGGAAGAAGAGCCCCCCTGGTGCAAGAGCAGGGGAATTTCCCCAGTGTCTTGGCCAAATTTCCCCCATTCACTAAAAATACCACCAACAGCTTAACCTGGTTCAAGGTCAGTTGGCATTCATCTGTATCCCCCTTCCCCAGGTCGTGCCTGAAAATAGGCAGAATTTGTCTAGTGCACTTACCCAGACAACAAAAACTAAATAATAATAATAATAATAAAAAAACTACCCCCACCTCTTTACTTGATTACACATATGTCCATAGTGCTTTTTTCTATTTTCCAGCATAAGGACTTAATCTCCCTACCCCAGAAACCTTTTTTTAATATATGTTGACCACCAGTCTCTTCACTGCCTCCCCATGTTCTCTCACTAATCCCCATTACTTTATCTGGTGTCTCTAGTGGCACCCCCCAACCCACTGGCTCCTTAATATATTTTTCCCTGGTGTCTAGTGGCATCCCATCATCAGCACACTAACCTCTAATATTTTCTAGATTCTAGTGGCACCCAAGAGCCTTGATATTATTTTTCACCAGCAGCCATCAGCTTTTAAATGTCATAGACTTTCATATTTCAAATAATATACCATAGTGTATCCGTGGGTGCAAGCAGCAGCTGCTTGGCTTTTGGAGGTGGTTGCCTAACAATGGCTTGTTAGTGTGCCTGATGACATTGTTAATGTCAACATGCCATTTGCACTGCAGGTATCTGAGGGCTAACCACACAGGGGCTTGGTGCAGTCAGTCTCCACCATGTTGAGGTATAGAGCAGAGCACACCATGTAAGAGAATGACTTTTCTTATAACGACAAACACACAGGGGTCATTGTGGTTTGAACCACTTACAAAAAAGTTTAAAGTGTGCAGCTTAGAGAGACACAAAAAATTTTCAGAGGCAAGAACTTAAACATTAGAGACAATAGTACATATAGAAGGTGCATTTATAGAAGCAGGTACATAAGCCTAAACTGACTGTAATTATTACGGGGGCGAGCATGCTCCAATGTATGACAGAAGCAATGGTTCACAGGATGATTTTATTGCAAATTCAAACTTTCACATTCTGTGGATTAATATGTGGTAAATGTATCTGAAAATATGAACTGCAGCAGTATGGTTTAAGTTTCTTAGCATTTAACATAAGCTACTATGTATTTCAATGTCCTTAAAATATATATTATATATATTTTTTTTTATTTTATTCTTTTGGTAACCGGCCAAGGCCCACTAGGCACAAGTGCCTATTTTCAGGGGCGACCTGGGAGCACTGGGCAGTTAAGTGACTTGCTCAGAGTCACACAGTATGCAAGTGGAGGGTATGAGAATCAAACTCAGGTCTGGTCTGCTGGATGTATCAAGCTCATTCACACCTCGTTCCTCTAACCTTTAGGGCTATACTGCCAGCCCATAATAATAAGGGCTGTACATTGAGATCATGCTTTAAATGCTTACAAAAGAAAGTTTATAATGTCTGTTCTGGTTTTCAGTTCCTACTACATTACTTCCTACTCATAACTAACTTCCTAAGTAAAGTGCAGAGCAAGTGTGATAGAGAGCTGAATGACTGTTTTTCATGACTGCAGTGGACATTGCCCTGCAGACATGTTGCAATCACAGTAGAGAAAGAGAGTTTACCAGATACCAAATGGACTTTTTCAAATGAAGGTAATGAGCAATACCTGCACATCCACTGCACTACTTTAATATTTCTCTGGCGTCTACTGGCACCCCCAAACTCCGATCGTATGCCCCAGATTTGCTTCTTTATGTTCTTAAGTGAAAAGTGTCAGTCCCTGTCAGAATTATGGCTGCGCTTGCTCCTCCTATTATAGATGTTTACACTGCATGTGGCTGTAATTCTGACAGGGGTTGGCATTTTTCACTTGAGAACACAAAGAAGCAAATGCAGGGTCAGCAATCTGAGGTTGGGGGTTGCAACTAGACACCAGTGCATTAAAATGTTATGGGGCTGGTGACTGGAGGGTGGAGGGTGCCACTAGACATCAGTCAAATACTAGATGTTAGTGTGCGGTGATCAGAGGGTTGGGGTTGCCACTAGACATACAAGATCTCTTGGCAGTATTTGGACACATGCACTTAAAATGTAAGAACATACCTAAAATGAAGTCATTTACAGTAGCTCTGTATTACATTTGCTCTACACACTTTATGCATATAGCTGGTTATTAAATGTGGTAACATACATAAAAAGCTGTCATATCGCTCTGTATCACATTTGCTCTGCACTTCACTTAGGCAGTTAATTGAATAGGAAGTAATGTAGTAGGAACTGGAACCCAGAACAGACAATATTAAATTCTCTTTTGTAAGCATTTAAAGCTCACCTTCCGTTTAGAGCCCTTATTAAAGGCAACACCTTAGGACATTAAAATGCGTAGTAATTTATGTTAAACACTAAGAAACATAGACCATATTGGTGCAGTTCATGTTTCCAGATACATGTACTGCAAATTAATGCACAGAATGAACTTTGAATTTGAAAAAAAAAATCATCCTTTGTACCATTGCTCCTATCATACGTTGGAGCATGCTTTCAACTTAAAAACTACAGTAAATTTAAACATATATACCTGCTTCTAAAAATACACCTTCTATGTTTACTATCGTCTTTGGAGTTGAAGCGCTTGCCTCTGAAAACTTCTTGTGTCTCTCTAAGCTGCACACTTTGAACTTTCCTGCAAGTGCTGTTAACCACAATGACTGGAGGGTGGGGGTGCCTCTTGACACCAGGGAAATACAAAATGTTATGTGGTAGTGATCAGAGGGTGTGGTGCCACTATGCAGCAGGGATTATTGCTAACTAATACAATACTCTCTGTAATATAATACTCTCTCCTCCTTACCTACCTATGCTACCTGGCACAACTGGCAGTGACTCAATTTTCTCCACTCCACCTCTCCCTTAGACGTGCCCTTCCAGCAGCTTTATTTCATGTAAATATTGTTTCTGTGACTCACCACTATTAAATGTATGTTTGGTTGTTTGTCCTACTGTTAATTACAATACCTGTAGTTCTTAGACCATGTATACCATGCATTGAATTATGTATTCAAATTGCTTGCCTGCTAATCCCACCCAAATTGTACTTCTACTCTTTGTATATTGATGTGGAATCCTTGTTTTGAATTTTGTTTTCCAACTGCTTGCTGCTAATCTCACCCAAATTGTACTTCTATTCTTTGTTAAATGACGTGGAACATTTGCAAAAGAGCCTTTAACTCAAAGGCATTTGTCCAAAATTCTAAAAAATAAATAATGTAGGGGGCCAGTGATGTATATTAAATTAATTAATACATTCATTCTGCAGTTCAGTAACTCACTGAACTGCAGAATGAATGTAGAAATTGCAGATTAATGTATTAAACTGCAGAAGAAATTCCACAAACCTGATCTTACAATGATCAGTTCTGCAGAATTTTGTTCTGCATTTTAAGTTATTAATCCACAGTTCATACATTTATTCCACTGTTATAAGCCAGCATTTCCTCAAAAGTTTCAAAAATGATTTCCGAACTTTCACAGAAGCAAAATTCTGACTTTTGTGAAAATTCCACTAGAGGAATTTTTTTTTTCTACACAGCTCTGGCCATTTCAACTTATCAGAAATATCTTCATTCATTGTCTTTGACCCCTTTGACAACTCACTCATGGCTTCACCACTCCTTAGGTCACAGGGGTTAAAGACAACTCATAAAGATATTTCTGATATGTTGAAATGGCCCATCTCATGTCCCTAGAGACAGAGATAGAGATAGAGATACAGACAGATATAATTTCTGGCCCACTACATTGTTTATAATGCTAACTAATTGACTCCCATGAGCACAAGGTCCAAATGGTCAGACCACGTTTCCAATGCCAGTGTTCCCAGGCCAAAAATCTCCCAACCCCTAAGATTCCCACTTGAACCTGACACCAAAACATATGTTGCCTACTTAGTAGGTGTTGGCAATTATGGAGTTCAAATGAATCAGAATCTCTGAAAGCAGTATCTCAATTAGACTTCATAACATTTTACTAGAGTCATCTAGTGTATGTCAAACATAAATTGCTAGAAAGTTTTTTTTTTTTAGAAAAAAGGAAAACATATCTCAGCTTTTTAATGTCTGTATATGAAGCAGCCATAAACATGGATTATCAGTTCGCTAAGATACAATGGGTGATGGGGGAGTTTTGCTTGATCGCCAGGTGGTGTGCATGCCCCCACCAAATTATTTTTACTTTGGTTTACCACAACTGATTATCTCTAGAACTATAGTTGAAACTGAAGAAACCCACTATTTTAATATCCCTCGTATTCTGTTTGGCTGAGGAGGCACATTCACGCTAAGCAACTGTACCCAACCCATCCAATATAAAGCACAACCTAACCACTACAAGTCTAAAAAAGAAGTCATTCACTGCATGGGAAGCTCCACATACTTCTGATTTTCACCTCAACCAAAAATGTGATCCTACTCATCCCGTCAGGTCTTAAAAAGAATTTCAAAAGGAATGGCAGCGTTCTCTTAGCCCTTGAGAGGAAGCACTTTGCAAAAGCTTGGGTTTCATAAAGTTTCACATGGAGAGTCTATAGAAACAATATATTGCATTTATTAAGCAGCAAGGTGGGTCCAAATGTTTCAAACTTTTACACTCCATTCTCCCAAGATAGCCCACAGTGTTTCTTACTTTCCTGTGGAAGACAATAAAGCCCAAGAACCAGCAGATCATCACAAGACAATTGCTAAGAAGGTAGGTTGGCAGATCAATTGTAGAAACAGGACTTTCAGGAGATTCCAGAGACTTTGGACTCATAACCATGGCCTTACACTTGTGTGACTAGGTGAGGTATCATTTAGAATCGGTAAGACATCATTGTCAGACTGAATTTTTTTTGTTGAAACAGCACTGACTTGTTTGTTTGTTTGTTGAATTTTGTTGACCCGGTAAGCCCACTGGGCCTACAAGTCCCTTTTTCAGGGGCGACCGGGGGGGGGGATACAGATGGTAAACAACTGAAATTGAATCAGATTAAGCTGTTGGTGGTATTTTTAGTGAATGAGGGAAATTTGGCCAGGACACTGGGGAAACTTCCCTATTGCTTTGCTGGCGGTAGGGGGAGCTGTTGCCGTTGGGCTGTGTCTGGTCAGTGTGCTTCACATCAGCAATGGAGAAGGATGCTGTTTTGTGCTCTCCTGAGCACAGTATGGAAATAGAAGATGTTGGTGAGATTGCCTTACCAGAGGTCTCGAATGAACGACGGAGTGTTCCGATTATTCAGGCTGTGTGTCAGTCTGTACCGGAGTGTGCTGGTATGAAGCCAGTATTGGAGATCACAACCTTTGCTCTCCCTAATGTGGTGATTGGTTCTACGGAACCTTTGTTGCAGCAGCCAGTTGCTGGTTGTGGTGAAACAATCGGCCCGCTGTTGGACTGCGAGGTAGGGGAGGAGAGGAATGAACTTCTGGGTTCATGACAACATGGACTACAGGACAGAGTGGCTATAGATGTTTTTCTGGTCGATAGTGCTTCACAGATGGTACAGAGGCAGTTTGGCTTACCTCAGACTTCAACAAGTTTTCCTGCTACAGATTGGTCAGTGCAGGATGCTCTTTGTGATTCCGGATGGCTGCGGACTTCAACAAGGCAATGGATTCCTGATCCAGACTGGAAAGAAGTCTCCATGGAGAATGGAACTTCCACAAAGCATGCCAACGGTGTTAAAATCCTGGGCTCAGGTACAGACTTGAATGGGGGTTTGGGAGGTCATGGAAAAGCTGCACAGCTTTCAGATGAACGTACTTCGGCCTTGTCTAGGCCAAGTACGTCCTCAACAGGGGAAGGTCCTTATTCTTCTCAGCAGGCAGGATTTAGTCAGGATAAGCCTGATAGTGGGGCAAGTCAGCACAAACCTAGGGTGCCTATGTCTGATCTTTTTAAAAATAAGTTAGAACAAGCCCCATGAAGGAATGCGGTTAGATTACGTTATAGAGGAGGGTTATCTGAATATCCAGACAGATATTACATTGCTAATATTTTATTGAAGGGTTCTCTGAATTTCTTGCCTGCAGACATTTTTGCTTTAATTCATATTTCTGGAGAGGATTCTTTTGATATTAGTTTTAAAACCACACAAAGTCTAGAGAAATTTTGGGACAAATATTCTACTTTAAAATCCACTCCACTTTGGACCCCCTTTTATGCAATTCCACTTACTAAACCCCAGATTAGATATATCACCATTATGTTCTGGAATGAAGGGGTTAGCGTCAGTAACATCTATCATTGGGTACAGAACCGTTGTGATATTTTGGGTCCCCCTGAAGCTATTTTAGATTTGGAAGGCATATGGACAGGAAGTTAGAGGTTTAAGGTGAAATTATTTCAGGTAAATAGTGATATCATGCATCTTCCTAACAGTTTTTTTTTGGGGGAAAGACAGAGGAGTTTGTTTTTATGGGGGCCAGCCATGGGCCTGTTATAAATGCGGGGCAAAAACTCATATAGGCAGCTGCTGTGACTTATTGAAATGTTCCTTATGTGGTGGATATGGGCATTCGATGGATAGATGTGAGAATATATTTCAGTGTAATTTGTCTGATGAAAAAGGGCATGCTTTTCACCAATGCCCTTGGGCTAAGCATAACAGGACAGGAGGTTGGGATCAGGAGGACTTAGTGAATAAACTCAGGAAAAAAGAGGGGATCATACTCCTTCCACCCCTACTCACGATCCTGAGCTGGGAGTAGTTCAGGAATGAGAGGTAGGTTTGAACCCTGTTGGAGCAGATGTGTCTTCTTTAGTTACTGACCCTGTGCCTACTGTTCAACAGGTTTCTGATTCCCCTGCTATTATGGTTACGACTCAGACACAGAGGCCTACCCTTTCCTCTATGCCTCCTCCTTTTGAAGCTGTTAAAAATAGATGGTTTACCAGGGCATCTCTTAAACAAACAGTAGTTAGCTCTATTCCAGTAAAGAATTTTTTTTCTCTCTTACAGATTGAAGGGGGAGACTCAGATTTCGAATCTGATACCTCACATCGCTCTGAGTTAGTCTCTGAGGATGAGGAAAGCAGGGCTACTGAACGGGCTAAAGAAAAAAAGGGAAAAAAGGAAAAAAAAGAAAGGCCAGTTTTAGTCAAAAGGGTGGGCTTTGACACTAATTTTTCTTTTCATGGCTACCTTAAAAATAGTTTCCTACAACATGTGTAGTCTTAAAAATTTAAAGAAAAGGCTTTCTCTCGTTTCCTTTTTCAGCACCCTGCAGGCTGATATTATCCTCCTTCAGGAAACTAGATTATCTTCTCTTGCCGAAATTGATCAGGCAAAAAAAAGATGGGTCTGGGGGCCTTCCTTTTGGACATTTGGCCCTGACTTGGCAGATGGGATAGGGATTTTGTTGAAGTCCACCTTATTCAGAATCTCAAAATTAGTAGATATTAGTCCTGGTCGTGCTTTACTTTTGGATTGTTGTCTTCAAGATTTTGACTTTTGTATTGTTAACATTTATGCTCCACAAGTCAAAACTGCTCGAATAGAGTTATTTGAGGACATTAAACCTTTCCTCTATACTAGGAAACATATAATTTGGGGGGGGGGGGATTTCAATTGTGACATTGATTCAAAATTTATAGGAGAGGTTCAGAGGAAAACGTATTATGATTCACAGGCTTTAAAACAGATTGTTACAGATGCAGGCCTCTCTGATGCTAATAGGGCCTTACATAGTAAAGGGGGTGCTACTTATCGTAGACATATTTTTTCCACTCGTATAGATTTAATTTTTGTTTCCAAATATTTGAAGCCTTATTGGGGTATAGTAAAACCAACTGAATTTTCAGCTCACCAGATCTTAATTTATCATCTTAGTTTAGCAGGGGTTCCACCTAAGGTATTTTCAACCTGTCCAAGATGGAGGCTGAATTTGTCTCTTTTGGAGTCCTTTGATTGTGTACATGGCTTAGAGGTAATATTTGAAGCTCGGCATTCTACTATCTGTCTCTATGAGAATTTATATAATTGGTGGAAGGATACTAAAACTGAGATTAGGTCCTTTCTGCTCACAATGGGGAGACAAAAAGCTAATTCTCAGTATTTAAAATATTTACAATATTGGAATCAGTTGTATAAATTAATGTCTTTCCCTCCTCGGGATAAAATACTATATAAATCACAAATTTCTGAAATTAAGAAACAAATGTCCCTTTATCAATGTGATAGAGCAAAATCTTTGCATATGGAGTTTAGATATGGGTTACAATCACAGCCTGCTTCTGATCCATACAAAGCTTGTAAACAATGATTGGATAAAACCTTATGACTGGGTTAATGTCCACCACTGGTAAAATTGTGTCCACTGATTTGGAGATGTTAGCTGTGGTGCAGAGTTTTGTCTCTGATCTTTTTAGTAAGGATTCAGGGCCTACTGAAGTGTTGCCAGCTGAATTTACGGCCTCACTTCCTTTAGTGGATAAAACAATTAGAAAACTTTTAATGGTGCCTATTTCCTCTCAAGAAGTGGACGGAGTGATAAATGATTTAAATAGTAAAACATCTCCAGGTTTAGATGGTATACCAAATAAGTTTTATAAAAAGTTCCTTCCCTATATGAGTTATTTTTTGCCACTAGTTTTTAATTTCATGTTGACATCAGATTTAGGATTTCCAGACTTCAGTACTTCATTACTGAAATTTATTCATAAAAAAGATGACCCATCCTTATTGACAAATTGGAGACTCATTAGCCTACTCAATAGTGATTATAAAATTCTTTCTAAAATTATCACAAGCAGACTATTGCAGGTTTCAGATTTTCTTATTCATCCGGCCCAGACTTGTGCAATTCCTACGCGTAAGATTCAGCATAATCTTTATCTTTTGTGGGAATTATTTGAAAGTAGTAATTTAGGACATGGCTCTGGTTTTATAGTTGCACTGGATCAAGTGAAAGCCTTTGATCGAGTTAGACATCATTATCTGTTTGATTTATTACTTTGTTATGGTATCCCACATCCATTTGTGAAATGGATTGCTATGCTATATTCTGACTCCAAAGTACTTCCAATGGTGAATGGCCTATTGGGGTCTGAGATTCAGTTTGCTAAAGGCATAAAACAGGGATGTCCTTTAAGTCCCTATTATACAGCTATGTTTTAGATCCAGTAATTAGATATATCCATGGGAATCACTGTCTTATAGGGCTTGCCCCCATCCTTCTTTACCGTCAGAGAAAATTGCAGCATATGCTGATGATGTTAATTTATTAATGAAAGATGAGAATTCACTTATAACTGCTTTATATAGTTTTAACACATGGGGTCGATATTCTGGGGTGCAGATAAATATGGCTAAGAGATTTATTTTTTCCTTGGATCCTGACCATGTTGTCTATTTGGAGGTTATGGGTATTCCTCTGGTCTCCCCACCTCAAAAAATTTTGGGTGTATGGTTTGGGCCAGGTGACTTGACTAGCTTTAATTGGGAACAGCAGTTAAAAATAGGAGAAGGTAAAGTTAACATGTGGAAACAATGGAAATTTGGGAAGAAAAAACATATTTTCATTATTAAAAAGTTTTTGTTGCCTGTTTTTTTGTATTTAAGTTATCTTTATCCACCCCCAGTTAGTTTAGAAACTAGGTTATACAGTGTTTTTTTCAAATGTTATGGGGTAACAGACTGAATCTAGTACGAAGGGAGATTACTTATTTGCCATTGAAGCAGGGTGGCTTAGCTATGATAAATCTGATTGTATTTTATCATTCAATTTTTTTGTTTAATTCCTTTAGTTATTTATGGGGGATGGTTACTTTACCATGGCAAGTTTGGTCGCATTTTGCTTGGGTTCATTTTTTTTCAAAAATGGAAATTTTTGCCCCCTAAAATTTTAGTTCAGGATCATTTACCAGCTTATGGGATTTCAGCTCTGAAAAAATGTCACCAGTGTAAGTTATTATTTCAAAATTGTATGTCTCATACTAGAAAGTCCTTGTATGCATATATGGTTTTTGAATTGCAGAGCATTGTGTTACTTTTTCCAGAATGTGTCCCGACTAAAATGACCTTTGCTCTTCATAAATTAACTGACTTTAGACTTCCTGCCTTTGTGTGGGACATAGTGTGGATGTCAGCTCAGGGACGGTTAGGGGTTTGAGGAAATCTTAAATATAAGCCTTTAAAAGGTAGATATTGTCCAAGGCTTTTGTGTACTAATGAGGAGGAGAGTTTATTACACTTTTTTATTACTTGTTCTTTTAGTAAAATTTTCTAGAATGAGGCAGCCATTCATTCGAATATGCCCTTACTCTCACGTATTACTTATAATGCATTCATTTTAAGGGATTGTTCTGGTGCCTGGAGTGTTTATCATAGTAGCACATTGAATGTTTTTTTTTTTTTGCTTTTCTTCAGTTTTATTTATGGCAAGCACGTTGTCAGTTTATTTTTCAACAACAACAAGTATTAAATTCTACTATAATGTCTCAAGTAGAAGATGGATTGTTGAATGTTAAAAGTAAAGATAGTCAGAGATTTCCACAACTCAAGTTTTGTTCTCTTTGGAAGCATTTTTTTTAATATTTTGCTTATATGAAATCTTTTGTTTTGTACATGTATAGAATCTCTGTTATTAATACTATGCTGTATGATATCTGCAGTTACTATGGTGATGTCATGTTTTTTTGTTCAATAAACTTCCCCTACTCTTTTCGATAAGTGCCATGGGATCTTTAACATCCACCTGAACTACAACCAATCCAGGCAGATGGGACCTCGGTTTAACGTCTCATCTGAAAGACAGCATCTCAGAAGTGGAGCACCCCTCTCATGCTGCACTACAGTGTCAGTATTGGGATATTAACCCAAGTGTCAGATGTGGGAACTGAACCCACAGCCCTCTGATCTCCCAGCCTCAGAGGTGAGTGTGCTACCTACTGAGCCACTGACACTGACAGAAGTTACTTACAGAAGTTACTTTTAAAACAGCTTTTTTTAACTTTCAGCTGACCTATAGCTTAGAGTTAATCAGTTGATGGTGGAGAACTGAATATGCAGGGACAGGATAGGGATGCTGATGAAAGCAAATGGTATCTGGACAGGCTCTGAACCTCCCCTCCCTTATGAGGGTTGATCTGAAGAAAGTGCCTGGGAAGAGCAGCTCAACAACTGGGGTATACAAAGTGAACTTCTGAAGAGAAAACACTATTGTAGGCTTTATCTTTTAGAAAGCAAACCGCTATATGCTGCATCCCTACTGTTTGGTGTTCCTACAGATCCTGCATGTTTTGTGGCAGTGTGGCTCTATGCCTTGCTGTAATATATGTATTGGCATAGCAATCCTGAAGTACTGTTTCCATTTAGTGTTGCAAGCTTTCTTATACAATCTAACTTTTTAAAGGAAATGACAGGAAGCTACTTTCTTGGGACAGATAAAAAATTCAGATAAGTGAGACATTTTTAGATAAACTCTGCTCCTGGTGATAGGTGGGAGTTTAGGATTGAGTTTTTCCTTTCTTAAGCAAAGCCCCAAAAGCTGAAGGTTTTTCTCTTTTAATTTTATTACTACTAAAGGTCTGAGGCTTATTTTAATATTAGACCATGTCCCTGCCTACTTTGAAGACAAATTCTTAGCAACATGGAACACATATCCCCCATTCAAACAAACTGGGGTTTGCAGCCATCTTTTCCCCTGGATCACCTCTGAACTACTGGCCTGCCTCAGGGTGCATGACAATGACTGGAAAAAGCACAAGGCCTCCCAGCTCCCCACAGATTACACAAAGTACCGCAGACTATGAAACGCTTGCACTAAAGCTACTAGACTAGCTAAATCTGAATATTTTAGAACTGTCTTCCTCAATAATATCAACACACTCTCTAAATTCTGTAAGTTGGTCCAAGCACTCTTCTCCCCCCCATGCTAAATATTAACAACTTACTGGTCTCTGACCCCTGCCTTGTAGCCAAGAAATTTAACTCCTATTACACGACATACGCCTGTGATCTTCTAAAGTCCCTCCACCCCTTCTCCCTCATGTTACATCCCTTCCCCCTCCCACTCAATCTCCCCCTGCCACCCTCCCCTTCTCCTTAGCAGCAGTCTTCCCTGCTGAAACTCAAACTGCCTTGCTCTCACCAAACCCTTCTAAAGGCTCCTCACCTGATGACATCGAGCCCAAGCTCTTGAACCTCTCAGCCCTAGCTATTGCCTTTCTGCTAGCACTTATCCTCAACCTCTCTTTCTCGTCCTCTACCATCCGTTCCTCTTGGAAGCATGCAGTGGTCCTCCCCTTCCCCAAAAGTGGTGACCCAACTTCTCCAGACAACTTTCACCCTATCTCTCTCCTCCTAACCCTCGCTAAGCTTCAAGAACATGTGGTCCTCTCTCAGCTTACTGCATTCCTAACAGTCTCTTCCTATTTCACCTCATTCCAATCTGGCTTTCAGAAAAATCACTCCACCACCACCTCCCTTCTCAGGCTTACTGACACCATCCTTACAGGGATGGACAATTGCCTCATCACCTCAGCCATCTTTGTTGACCTTGCCAAGGCTTTCGACACTGTCTACCATGCACTCCTTAAAGATTCCCTTACAGCAGCTGGCCTGTACACCCATGCTACAAACTGATTAAGGGCCTACCTCACAGGTAGAACCCAATCTGCCAAGGTCCAAGATTCCATCTCCCTTCCTCTCTCTATCACCACTGGCATTGCTCAGGGCTCAGTGCTTGATCCCATTCTATTCTCCATTTTCCTAAATGACCTCCCATTAGTCTGTTCCCCTTCTTCCTCCATTCACACGTATGTCAATGATACTGTCTTACACCTCCGGCAAATGCCCAGCTGATGTAGCAACCACTCTGCAGCATGACTTCCACCAGGTTCAGCTCTGGTTTGCCTCACATCAGCTCTTTCTCAATGCCAAGAAGATAGTATCCATGACCTTTGGCACAAGGTAGAGACTTTCAAGGCTGCCTAGTCTACCCTCCTTCCTTGCCCTGGATGGGACTACTTTAGAGGACACTCCCTCATTCAGACATCTTGGGGTATGGCTGGACCAACACTTCAATTTCTCTGGACATGTTGGTGACATTCTGAAAAAATTGCACCCCAAGCTTGAATCCTTTTACAGGAACTGTAATTGCAGCCCTCCTATGGCCAGGCAAGAACTAGTCCAGAAGATGATACTCCTGATATTCGACTACTGTGATATAGTTTAAGGTGCCTCCCCCAAGTCCTCCTTGGCCAGACTGGACACACTCTTTAACTCCTTCTGCAGTTTCACTCTTGATGCTCCCTCTCAGACCCATCATGGTGAGCTATATCATGCCTTGTTCTTTTCCCCTCTTGCTAACAGATGCCTCTCTCACTGTGCCAAATTCACCTCTATTTACTGGTTGGGTGAACTCCCTCCTTACTTCCTCACCTCTCTCTCTACCCCACCCCTACCTCTACACTCACTCAGATCTTCAGATTCTTGTATCCTGGAGTTCCCCCACCAGTCTACACTTATCGGTCAGTCTGCCTTTTCCTATCAGTTCCCTAAAGTCTGGAACTCTCTCCCCCCACAAGTACGTCACTCCTCCTCCTTCTACTCCCTCAGAGCAGCCCTACACAACTACCTTTTCTCTAACTGCTCCAGCTATAATCCACCTTAATATCCTCTCCCTACCCCACCCTTTACTCAACTTCTATCTCCACTACCACTGCCTCTACAACCTTTATTCTCACCCCTCTCCACTACCAATTTTCTTCTCTCCTTACCAAACCCTCTCTTTCCTACCAACTCCCTCCCTCATCCTCCCTCCAGCCCACTCTGCCTCCTATCTGCTACCCTTCTGATGTGCTTTACCTCTGCCTTGTGTGGTTCTCGCATCTTGGAGGGAACAGGCCCTGGCAGACCTCTCCCCTCCCCCATCTTTCTTCCCCTTCCCCTTCCACCATTACCTGTTCTGAACTCTGTGTGGGTTCTCAGCTATCTACAAGGTTTTTATTGCCTGAAAGCCCTTACCTCCCTCCCTCCTTCTCTTCTATCCACTCCACCTCCTTCCTAGCTCCCTCCCTCCCTACTTGGTCTAAAGCCACTTGATCCTTGACTTGCTTCATCCCCTGGCAGGGTTCTCTGCATCCTGAAGGGTCTGTCCCATCTAAACCACTCACCTCCCCAAACAACTTTCATCCACCACCTCTCTCCCTCCCTCTCTCCTTCCCCCCATCTCCGCACCTTGCACTCATCACCACCATCTTCCCTATCTTTGTACCTAATCAACCACTGGCAGGGTTCTCAGCTCCTTGAATGGCTGGAAACTGGATTGACTCTCACTTCCATTTCCTCCCCATCCCCCCCATTTCAGCCTCTTTCCCTCTTCCCCCATCCATAACTTAGCCCCTTACATGGCTAGCCCTAAATTCCTCTATAGCACTTGCAGACTATTAACACTTCTGGAGTAACTTAGCTAACTTACACTGGCTGAGCTTCTCCTCACTAGCTTACATAGAAACATAGAATTTGATGGCAGATAAGGACTGCTTGGCCCACCTAGTCTGCCCATTTTCCTACCTAACAGATAAGCTGCAGATCCTAGTTAACCAACAGCTTACTTCCTCCTACCACCCACTAGGACTGCCTTATGTCCGTCCCATGCATTCTTGAATTCAACCACTGTTCTTGACTCCATGACCTCCTCAGGGAGGCTGTTCCATGCATCCACAACCCTGTCTGTGAAAAAATACTTCCTCACACTACCTCTGAGCCATCCCCCCTCTATTTTCAAATTGTGCCCCCTTTTTCTTGCACATCTCTTTTTCTGAAAGATGCTACCCTCTTGGACTTTGTTGATTCCCTTGAGGTACTTGAAAGTTTCTATCATGTCCCCTCTCTCCCTTCTTTCCTCAAGGGTATACATATTAAGCTCCTTTAGCCTTTCTTCATATGTCTTCTGGTGCAGACCCTGCACCATTTTGGTTACCCTCCTCTGGACAGCCTCCACTCTGTCTATGTCTTTGTGGAGATGGAGTCTCCAGAACTGCACACAGTACTCCAGATGGGGGCTCACCAACTGTCTGTACAGAGGGATAACAACTTCCCATTTTCTATTATTGATGCCTCTCCCTATGCATCCCAGTATCCCCCCAGCCTTCCTTACTGCCTTCTTACATTGCTTTCTCACCTTTAGGTCATCTAATATAATTACCCCCAGGTCCCTTTCCATTTTTACTGTTGTCAGTACCTCACCCCCCATTGTGTACTCTTCCCCTGGGTTTTTGTTTCCCAGGTGCATTACCTTGCACTTCTTTGCATTGAATCTGAGCTGCTATACATTTGACCATTCCTCCAACCTTGCCAAGTCCCTTCTCATCCTTTCCACTGTACCTTGTGTATCAACCCTGTTGCAGATCTTTGTGTTGTCTGCAAAGAGACATACTTTTCCTTCCAGTTCCTCTGCAATGTCACTTATAAAGACATTAAAAAGGTCTAGTCCCAGTACTGAACCCTGCAGTACCCCACTAGTAACCCTCTTTTCTTCACTGTGGACTCCGTTTACTATTACCCTTTGCGTCCTGTTGTCTAGCCAATTTTTTATCCAGGCTACCACCTTGGGACCCACTCCAAGACTGGCTAACTTGTGTATTAATCTTTTGTGTGGGACTGTATTAAATGCCTTGCTAAAATCTAGGTAGGTCATGTCCACAGTCCCTCCCTGGTCAACTACTTTGGTCATCCTGTCAAAGAAATCTATTAGATTCATCTGACATGACCTTCCCATCGTGAATCCATGCTGTCTTGGGTCCTGTGCCACACTGGCCTCTAGGTACTCAACAATTCTTTCCTTCAGAAGTGATTCCATCATTTTCCCTACCACTGAAGCCAAACTAACTGGTCTGTAGTTTCCTGCCTCTGTCCTGCTCCCAATTTCACATCTGCCCTCCTCTAGCCCTCAGGTACCACCCCATCCTCCCATGATTTGTTAAAGAGAGTAGTCAGTGGTATCAGTAGTTCTACCCGTAGTTCATTTAGAATTCTTTGGTGAATCCCATCAGTCCCCATTGCTTTGTCCACCTTCAATTTTATTAGTTCTTTCAGAATCCTTTCTTTTGTAAATGGACTGTTATCAACCCCCGTCTTCAGTGTGTTTCTCTTGTTTGGTTTAGGTACCTCCACCTGCTCTTCCTTTGTGAATACTGAGCAGAAATATTCTTTCAGTATCCCTGCTTTTTCACTGTCACCCTCTGCCCACATTCCCTCCCCTTTATTAAACCGCAATATCTCTCCTTTGGTCTTTCTTCACTCCCTAATGTACCTATAAAAGGTCTTATCCCCCTTCTTAACAGAATTGGCTATCCTTTCCTTGGGTTGGGATTTTGCTATTCTGACTGCCTTCCCAGCCTCTTTCTGCTTTAACTGATAAAGTTCACTGTCCTTCTCCTTCTGTGTTCCCTTATATTTTCTGAATGCTTTCCTTTTCTCCTTAACCTTCCCTGCCACCTCTTTTGAGAACCATAGCATTTTTTTCCTTCGCTGTGTTTTGTTTATTTGCTTTACACAAAGGCTTGTTGCCCCTGTGATAGCTGTTTTGATTACTCCCCATTGTTCCTCCACCCCCTCCTTCTTGCCTGTTTGCTAGTGCTTTTCTGAGGCACTTTCTCATTTTCCCAAAGTCAGCCCTCCTAAAGTCCAATACTCTTGCTTTTGTATGGCTTGATTGCATGGCTGTGTTTATCGTGAACCACACTGTTTGGTGGTCGCTTGTTCCCAACTGGCTACCCACTTCTAAATCTGAGATTCTTTCTCCATCCCCATTTGAGAGTACCAGGTCTAAGATTGCTCCCTCCTGAGTGGGTTCCAATACTAGCTGTCTGAGGCATACCCCTTGTAGGGCATCAAGAATGACACTGATCTTGGATGTGCCTGCAGCAAAGGTGCTCCAGTTAACATCTGGCATATTCTGGTCCCCCATCAACAATATCTCCCCTTTTTCTGCCATTCTAAGGATGATTCTATCATTTTCTTGTCCAGTCCCTCCCCCTGAGATGGGGGTCTGTACACAACCCCCATGCAGATTGTGGTGCCATTTCCTGCCTCCAGGGTGACCCAGAGTGCCTCATTTGCTCCCTGTTTACTCTTTAGTTCTGTTACTTTGATCTCTTCCTTTACATAGAGCTACTCCTCCTCCTCTTTACCCTCCCTGTCCCTCCTGTTGATTGTGTATCCTGGTAAGTTGACATCCCAGTCATGGTTCTCTGTGTACCATGTTTCTGTGACTGCCACAATATTCAGGCAACCCTATTCCATCAAGGCCACCAGTTCAGGGAGCTTGTTACACAGACTACAGGCATTGGTATTCATCACCCTCCACTTTTTGATGGCCTTACCCCTTTTAGCCCCATCCCTGTTCTTACTGCCTTTGCCTTTTTTTACATTTACCTCTGTCCTGCTCCCTACTGACTTCTCTACCTTGCTGTTTACCTCACTAATTACCGTGTTTTGTTGGGGGAGGCTGGGATTTCCCTGCTGCTTTTCAGTGCCTCTCCCCTTGACTAGTTTAAATGCTTGCCAATGAAGCATTTAAACCTCTCACCTAGGATCCTTTTTCCGCCCCTGGACAGATGAAGACCATTATGCCAGTATAGGTCTGCATCCCTCCAGGTGGCTCCCCAGTCCCCAGTGAAGCCAAAACCCTGAGCTCCACACCAGTTTTTCAACCATTCATTGAATTCCCTGGTGAGAAGTACCCTAACATCACTGTTGCCATAGACAGGCAGCACCTCTGAGAAAGTTACCGTATGCGCTACTTGTCTAAGGCCCCTTCCCAACTCTACAAACTCCTCTTACACTGCTCTGATCCCATTCCTAGCCAGGTCATTTGTTCCCAGGTGGACAATGACATCCAGCTCCCTCCCTCATGCAGCTGCTCCCACAATCCTGAGGATTAGCTTCCTGTCCCTCAAGCCATGGTGCCAGGCAGGCCCTACCTCCCTCTCCCCTTCCTCCCCCACTTCTACCCTCCTAATGATTGAATCCCCCACCATGAGTTGTTTTCTTCCCCTGTGGGTCCCATGCCACCCTCCTGTGTGTCTCCTTTGTGAAGGTCCCCAGCATCCTCCTTGGTCTCCACTGCAGGTGCCTCTATAGAGGAAACACTATCCAGAAGAAGAGTGTATGAATTGTGGAGAGGTACAGCTGGAGGGATGAAACTCTGTTCCACCACCATCTCCTTCCCTGAGCCCACCCTGGTCCAGCCTCTTCTCTTTCTTGGCAACCTCTGAGGTAGTGGCATTGGCCCTGGTGGTCCCTGGGTGGGGGAGAAGGTTTCATGAATCCTATCCAGGTCAGGCTAGAGACGGGCAACCTCCTCCCTCAGACCAGAGAGGTGCCTGCAAATAGGGCAGCATCGCAGCCTCCAGAATGTCTCCTGGAACACTGCCGCCCCACCGCCATTGCACTGCACCACTCCTATCATGTCTTATTTTGTGTATCCTCTCCTGTTTCTCTGTATGTTTACTCTCTTCTCTCCTTACAACTCTCACCCTTCCTGTTCTGGGACAGCAGCTTCCTATGTTCTTCAGTAGCCTTCTTCTTCCTTGCTCATTGTCAGACCACCAGCAGCTGGGGGGGGGTGAGCTACTTTTTTCCTTTAGGGTTAACAAAACTAATGTTTCTCTATGATCCTTCCTTCCTACTGCCAAACAGGAAGTTCATGTTGGCAGTCAAATATAGTGGCTATAAAAGTAGAACTGGCTTAGGGTGGGTGGGATGGAAGGCAATTAGTAAGAAAAAAGGCAAGCAATAGGAAGTTGTAATTTGAGTCACCTGCTTTTATATTGTTTAAGCCACATCCCCAATTAAGCTTTCTCTCCTCCGACTGGTTTAGCAAAGTAAGTTGATACAGTAAACTTCCCAGCACAGAACAGACATTGACTTTCTTTTCTTTTTCTTTGAAGCCTAAATAAGACCCCTTCTACTTCTAATAAAGTATCTGTCTGCTTAATCTCAACAGACCCTGACTCCTGCTGAGATAGAAGTGTTAAATTAGAAGAAAATGGTAGTTTTTTTAGTTAGCTGCTTTCTGCTCTACAAGCTATCAACACAAAATTGTAATTTGAGTCACCTGCTTTTATATTGTCTAAGCTACACCCCCAATTAAGCTCTCTCTCTCTCTCCTCCTACTAGTTAAGCAAAGTAAACAGATACATAGATACATAGACAGTGTCGGCAAATAAGGGCCTATGGCCCACCTAGTCTGCCCGTTTGAGCTTGTAAATTCAGTTTATGTTTTCCCAGAAGTCTGTTGCCCCTTAAACCTGACCTCCAGAATTCCTTTATGTCTAGCCCATGCATTCTTAAATCCCGTGATTGTTTCAACCCCCACCACTTCCTCTGGCAGGGTGTTCCAGTTGTCCACCACCCGTTCTGTGAAGAAATTCTTCCTCACGTTTCCTCTGAATCGTCCTCCCTCCAACTTCATCCCATGCCCTCTAGTTCTGGAACATCTTTTTTGCTTAAAAATGGTGTATTCCTCCACCCTGTTCCTCCTGTAAGATACTTGTAGCCATCTATCATTATCCCTCTCTCCTCCTCTCCTCCAGGAGTACATGTTCAGTTCCTTCAACCTGTCCTCATAGGACTTGTGATGCAATCCATGCACCATCTTTGTTGCCCTCCTCTGAACCTTCTCTACCCTGTCTATGTCCTCATGTAGGTAAGGTCTCCAGAACTGTACACTGCACTCCAGGTGGGGACTCACTAGTGTCTTGTATAGTGGAATTATGACCTCCCTTTTCCTGATGGTGATGCCCCTGCCTATGCATCCCAGCATTCTCTTTGCTTTACCTCCTGCCTTGTCACACTGTTTTCCTACCTTGAGGTCATCAGAGATGATAACCCCAAGATCCCTTTCCTGCTTGGTGCATGCTATATCCTCACCCCCAACTGATATATTGTGCCAGGTTTTTGTACCATATGATTTATCTTGCACTTCTTTGCATTGAATTTCAACTGCCAAGACCATTCTTCAAGTTTCTGCAGGTCCCTTCTTATTCTGTCTACACCCTATGGTGTGTCTACTCTATTACAGAGCTTTGTGTCATCAGCGAACAGTGAAATTCTGCCTTCTAGATCTGAGACAATGTCACTGATAGAAGATGTTGAATAGGACCTGTCCCAGCACTGATCCCTGTGGCACCCCATTGGTCCTCTTCCCTCTGTGGAGTGACAGTCATTCTACCACCCTCTGTGTCCTGCTGCCCAGCCAGTTACCTACCCATCACACTGTACTGCCCACACCCATATTCCCCAGTTTGTGTAATAGTCTTCTATGTGGCATAGTGTCAAAGACCTTGCTGAAGTCCAGATAGGCCATGTCCACTGCCCTCCCGATCCACCTCTAGTCACCCAGTCAAAAATTCAATGAGGTTGGTCTGACATGACCCCCACCCGGTGAAACCATGCTGCCTTGGGTCCTGTACTCCATTGACAACCAGATGTTCCACCAATCTCTCCTTCAGTAGTGCTTCCATGATCTTCCCCACTACTGAGGTGAGGCTGACTGGTCTGTAGTGCCCCACTTCCTCTTTGTTCCCACTTTTATATAAGGAGACTACATCTGCTGTCCTCCAGTCGATGGGTACCTCCCCTGTTTCCAGTGATCTGCTAAACAGGATAGCAAGAGGTTCAGCCACCACCTCTCTTAGTTCTTTAAGGACCCTGGGGTGCACCCCATCTGGCCCCATTGCTTTATCAACTCTTATTACTTCCAGTTCCTTCAGGACCCATTCTCGTGTAATGGGACTTGTGTCCATTTCTGCACCATTCTCACCCCTTGCACTCCCTTCAGACCCATTACCCTCCTCTTCCTCAGTAACGACTGAGCAGAAATACCTGTTCAACATGTCAGCCTTACTGTTGTCATCCTCCATGCGGCCCCCATCCTCCCACTTCAGTCTCACTATCCCTCCCTTTGCCTTTCTTTTTCCTTATGTACCTGTAAAAGGTTTTGTCCCCTCTACCCACTGATTTTGCAATGTGTTCTTCTGTCTGAGCTTTGGCTTCCCTTACTGACCTCCCTGCCTCCCTTTGCTTCTCCTGGTACTTCTCCCTATCCCCTTCTGCCTGTGTCTTTTTGTATTGCCTGAATTCAATCTTTTTTTGGCTTTCACTTTCTTTGCTACCTCTTTGGAAAACCATAATGGTCTCCTCTTCCTTTTCCTCTTGCTAACATAATTCTGTTGCTCTTGTCATCCCCATTTTAAATACTGCCCACTGTTCCTCAACCACTGATTCCTGCCCCATTCCCCTTAATGCCTCTTTCAAGTATCTCCCCATTTTCCCAAAGTCTGCCCCCCTAAAATCCAGGATACATGTTTTTGTGTGGTTTGGTTCTGCTCTTTCTGTGATTTCAAACCACAATGACTGGTGGTCACTGTTCCCCAGGTGCTCCCCCACTGTTACCCCCATCACACTGTCCCTGTTTGTGAGCACAAGGTCCAGTATTGCCTTCTGCTGAGTTGGTTCCGTCACCAGTTGCTGGAGGAAGGCACCCTGAAGGGAGTCCAGGATAAATCTGCTCCTAGTTGAAGCTGCTGCTGGGATGCTCCAGTCCACATATGGAATATTGAAGTCTCCAACCAGTACTACCTCACCCTTGTCTGCCATCCTATGGATGGCTAGCATCAGCTCCCTATCTGTTTCTTCCTCCTGTACTGGTGGTCTATAGACCACACCTGTGCGGATGGCTGGCCCAATTTTTCTTTCCAGCTTAACCCACAGTATCTCTCCCTCATTTTGTTCCTCCTGGATCTCTGTGGCCCTTATGTCATTTTTCACATACAGTGCCACTCCTCCTCCCTTCCTGCCTGCCCTGTCTCTTCTGAATATGTTGTAGCCAGGTATGGCCATCTCCCAGTCATGGGTATCATTACACCAGGTTTCAGTGATGACCACAATGTCCAGGTTTGACTGCACCATGACAGCCTCCAGATCTTCTATCTTGTTGCTAAGGCTCCTGGCATTTGCACACATGGCTTTCCATGATTTGACCTCCCTAGACTGTTTCTCTGTTCTACTCCAGCCCCTTCCTTGGTTGTCCTTTATCCCTGGTTCTCCTTGCTGTCTGCCCTTCTGCTGAATTTTGACCCTTTTCTGCCTATCCACCTCTTGGGTGCTAATCTCCATCTTTGGCACACTGCTTTGTAGAGATAGCCACTCCTCTGGTTCACTGGTTCCACTGCTAGCTGTGGGGGGTGAGCAAGTAGGTACCCTCCTTGCTGGCCTGACACCCCCCTTTGCTAGTTTAAATGCTTGTCAATGTAGCATTTAAACTTATCATTAAGTGCTTGGATTCCCCTCCAGGATGGACGCAGGCCATCAGGCTTGAACAAACCTCCATCCCTCTAGGTGGGTCCCCAGTCACCAATGAATCCAAACCCTTCCTCACTGCACCAGTTGCTCAACCATGAGTTAAAGTCCCTGATGCATGCACCCCTATGCTCTCCCTTGCCTCTCACAGGTAGTACTTCTAAGAAAGTGACAGAAGTAGCTATTTGCTTGACACCCCACCCCAATTTCCTAAACTCTTCCTGAACTTCCTTTGGCTCCCCATTTGCCAGGTCATTAGTACCTAGGTGGATAATGACATCCAGCTCACCCTCCCATCTTGCCTTCCCAGAAAGTTGATACAATAAACTTCCCAGCACAGAACACACACTGGCTTTCTTTCTTTTCTTTTTTTTAAGCCTAAATAAGACCCCTTCCACTTCTAGCAAATTATCTTTCTGCTTAAGCTCAACAGACCCTGACTCCTGCTGAGATAGAAGTGTTAAATTAGAAGAAATGGTAGTTTATTTTAGTTAGCTGCTTTCTGCTCTACAAGCTAGCAACCTAAATCAAATCTACAAGAACACCACTCAGCCATTTCCACCAACACAGCCATGAACCACGTAGTACTTGCCTCAAATGTCAATTTTGTATCATTGTATCAACCTCAGTTGAATATCACCCAGCCCTCTAGTTCAGTACTGTCAGTTCCCACTCTCTCATTACTTACTGTACAGCCTACTTGCTCTTTAATTGTATGTATTCAAATGAATATCTTAGTTATTGTACCAAACCTCTGTATTCAATCCTCATGTTCCCCAACCCCTGATCATACCAGGAGATGAGCAACTTGTTGTACAGTATGCCTACCTGGTGAAACATTTCAATACATAAATACAAATTTAGATGGACAAAATAAAACACATGTAGAACTTCTCAATTTAACTACTCAAGCAGTATCATATATACCAGAAACTAAACTAGAATTATCAGTTCATTAAATTTAACTGACAAATCTTATAATCCATAAATCAAGTCTCTAGTAATAGATCCAACAGAACCAGTGAAGGCAATAGACCTAGTAAACTCACCACATAAGGTTTTTGATCAGGTGGACAAGGAAACAGAATGAATAGAATTGGAACCTGAAGTAATTGACCAGTGCCCCAGTAATTTAACAAAATATACAGTAAGTTAAAGGCTATTGCATGTCCTCTTATGACAAATGCAGTACTGTTAGAAACTCTTATTGACAGAAGCAGCAGATTTTATAATTTTAGAAAAGAAGTTAAAGAATAAAGTAATATATGCAAACAAAACTTATATTCAGTTTATGTTGACTTTAGCTCAGCTTTTGACATGATATCTTGCAGAATGTTATGGAGACTGATGCTGGAATGTGGAATATCCTCTGATCTAGTTGCTATAATCAGAACGCTATATACAACTACCTGGGCACAAATAACACTGGGAACTAATGGTCAACATTCTGTTAAGTTTCCTACAAACAAAGTGGTAAGGTAGGGGTCTGTCCTTACCCCTCTACTGTTCTGTATTTATATTAATAAACTATTATTACAGTTAGATGTTTCTCATACTGATTCACCAAAAATGTTATCCACAAAATGCACTGTTTTGGAATACGCTGATGACTTAGTACTACTTTTATTATGGTATGATAAACCCAGGAAAAAGTGGCTGACACCACTTTGGATCAGTATAGAGATGATGGACCAAAACCAACAATATCAAAGCTACAGATATTCAGAATACACATAAGGAGCCAGAAGAACTGTGGGTCACCCTGGAAACAGGAAATGGGACAGCCATATGAACTGGGGTTGTCTACAGGCCTCCAGACCAGGGGAAGGACAGAGACACATTACTGTTCGAAGATATACAAAACATGACAGCTAAAGGGGAGGTTCTGATAATGGGAGACATCAACATGCCAGATACAGATTGGACAATACCAGCAGGAACATCTGCCAGAATTAGACATATGGTGGATTCCCTGCAGGGGGAGGGCCTCAAATAACTGGTACAACAACCCACAAGAGACAGGGCTATCCTAGATCTAATACTAACAGGGAAAGGATCACAGATCTCCAGGCAGAAGGTCACCTGGGTGCCAGTGACCATCACATAACATGGTTCAGTTTGGCCACTAGAACTCAATCATCCCATTCCAAGGCAAAAATATGGGACTTCAGAGGAGCTGATTTAGATAAGATGGCCAACAGAGTTAAGCTAGCCCTGGCAAAAAGAAATACAGGTGAGGGGGTACAGGAAAAGTTGGCAAGCATTAAGGATGCAATACTTGAAGCAACATCCCATTGTGTTAGAGAGAAAAGGAAGTGCAAAATAAGGAGGAAACTACTTTGGTTCTCAAAAAGAGTAGCAGAAAAGGTCAGTGCCAAAAGGCTGGCCTTTAGGAAATATTAGGGAACACAGCAGAATGAAGATAGGGAGGCATACCAAACTTCCCTATGGGAAGCAGGGAAGGCAGTATGGCAGGCAAAGGCCCAAACTGAGGAAACACTAGCACAAACAGTAAAAGAAGGTGACAAAACTTTCTATAGATACATTAGTGAAAGAAGAAAGTCCAGAGGGGGTATTGCTAAGATCAAAGGGGATAAGGGGGCATGTGAGGAGGAGGACCATGTAAAAGCATCTATACTAAATAGATACTTCTGCTCAATATTTACTGAAGAAAAGGTAGGGCAAGGCTCACAGCTCAGCACCATGGACAAAGGGAGGAGGGAGGTGTGCACTAGTCCCTTCACAAAAGAAAGTGTCCTACAAGAGCTCGATAAGCTCAAGGTGGACAAGGCAATGGGACCTGATGGCACACATCCCAGGGTACTAAAGGAGCTATGTGTGGAACTAGCAGAACCATTATCAGAACTGTTTAATGAGTCTCTGAGCACAGGAGAGATCCCAGAAGACTGGAGAAGGAGTCAAAAATAAGAGGAAAGGGATAGATAAAGGAATGAAAGAAAGGGGAAGAAAGAGAAAGAAAAAGACAGAAAAGATAAATTTATGTAACTGGAGAACTACAGAATAATCAGTTAATTAGTAATGCATCCGTCCCTTCTGAAGCAAGCCAAAGACAGAAAAACAGAACTGATAGTAAGAAAAATCTCAAAAGACATTGACAGAGAGAGAATATAACTATATCATAAGCATGAGCAAGCAGATGACATTGAACTGTGCCTATTTTAGGGGGATCATATTTTATGTCCTCATCAAAAAATAGCAGAGCATCTATATACATATTAAAAAGTGTGGGTGCCAACAAACATCCCTGCTTTACTCCTCCATTAGTAGTGAAGGGCTCTGTGAAACTTCCTCTATTGTCATATCTGATTATTATATTAGTGTCTGAGTATAACTGATATATGGGAATGAGAAATGAATAATCTGTTCCTCTCGGAATCAAAATTTCCCAGAATGAATCTCTACTGATGGAGTCAAAAGCTGCAGAAAATTCTATAAACATGGCATTTAGATAAATTTTTTCTTGGTGGAAATATTTTTCCAGTAAGTGTGACAAACAAAATGCATTATCAGTTGTAGAAAATCCAGCTATAAAGCCCACCTGAAATTCAAATAAAGGGCTGCTGTTATCAATCCACTTAGTTCACATGTTTAGTAATATTTTATAGAATATCTTGGATATAATGTCTACTAATGTCTAATAAACAAATAGGTTGGAACCTGTTAGGGTTATATACAGTACTTTTTTATGTACTGGTGCAATTATATTTGTCTTCAATGAACAAGGTATATATTTCAGTTTAAGACAAACATTAAAGAATTTTGTGAGAAATTGAATCCAAAAATTCACATTCTCCCTATGGTATGTATCTCACCAGGGATAGAATCTTACCTGGGTGCTTTGTTATTGGCCATGTTAGATATAGCCTCCTGCATGCCAGAAAATCAGAAAACCAAAGAAAAAGTGGTGGAGTCTGAAAGAAAAGTACAGTTTTTTATTATGTTTATCTAAAGATTTGTAAGTCTTGTAAAAAATGCTTTGTAGTGTGTGACCCATGTCTTTTTCGCTATATAAACGGATAAAGAAGATTGAAATGCATTTGTCCCCTTGGCTTCCATGATTCAGACACTTTTATGATCTTTATTTTCAATTATCTCATACATCTCAGTTCACTGTTCTTTCTGGAAATCTATTCACTTGTTTCCTTGCCATATTTAAATAATTAACATTAGCTCTAGAGGGATGTTTCTTACTCCGTCAAAGTAAGGTCATGCATTTATTTTTTTGCTTGTTTACAAGAATCATCAAACCAAGAGTTATTTCTAATCTTATTATTGTCTTAAGAAATGTATATTTTTCTGTGTATTAATCCAAATAAAGATTACAGACTGTTGTCCATTGTTGCTGCTTGTGTTGTTTCATTGCTATTATCTATAATTTCTCTTACTTTAGGTCCATATTGAATATTGTTAACAGAGTCCATCACTTAGCCTGTAATACACAATCTTTGTTTCTCAGTCATGACAATTGGGAAAGGGAGATTTGTCATATTTTCAGAAAATGCATTATTTTCTTTGAGTGGTAACTTTCAAAGAAAGAGGTGCATGATCACCTTAGGCTCTCACAGTCATCTTTAAAAATTCATATTTATATTATCTTTCAGGATTACAGATTATATAATTAATAGTCCCCTGTCCATCTGGGCCAAAATAAGTGGTATTTCTAATCTCATCACCTCTCAACCCACCATTTGATATAAGCAAAGCATTATCTTTTATAAAATCGTGTCATTTTTTTCAATTCTCATTTATACATTTGTCAGTAGTTTTACATTTTCCAATATCCCCCATGTCCATGTATGTTTCTAAGAGTTTAACATTGTCAGTGTTTGCTTTCCTATCATTAAGATCACCAGCAATGAATAAGTTTGCATTTGGGAATCTATAAGAGATAGTGTCCATATCAGTGCCATGGTTGGTCCAAATGTCATCCGTATATTGTGACCTATTTTGGGAGGAATGTAAACACTTAAAATAATGAAATATCAATCATCTATTTCACTACTGCTATAATACATTTTTTTTTACTTTAAAGGGGTTAATTACCAGTATCCACTTTTTTATTTCTATACAAATAGCGAATCCACCTGTTCCCCTCCCAATTTTTTTAAGATTCGTCACTGGTGATCTAATAACTTCATAACCATTTCTATTAACCACTTCATTGTCCTAAATTTCATGAAAGGTTATTACAGTAAATGTAGTGAAGAAAGTATAACATTCTTTATCAAATAATTTACAAATGCATTCAGCCACATCCTATGAAAAACAAGCTTTGGTCAGAGCTGATACGGCTGTGCAGAGCTTTTACCTTTGGTGGCAGTTTGACCTGTGGTGGGGCATTGCTACTGGAGTGGCAGTGGCAGTTTCATAGTGGAAGGCAGAGTTTTCAGAGCTGCAGTGCTTTGCCATTTAAAAGATGTCTACAATGATGAAACCACACATGAGCATTGGTTGTGCAAGTGCAGTTATCCTGGGAGTGCCACTGTGAAGTAATGCACCTATGGTGAGGGGTGACCATGCTGCGAATGGGAGCTCTGTCCATGGACAGCACCAGTGTAGTCAGTTCTGTACAGATGTTGCCACATCACTGTAGGGGAACACAGGGTCACGTTCTGGTCACAGCCCCATTGTTCTCCTACAGTGATCACAAAATGTATGTGGAGCTCTGCCCATGCAGTCATAAAAATTAGCATGTCAGCAACCATTTCCATAGCATCACTGAATGCACAACTAGCATCTAAACCTTCAGATAGTCAAAAGCTCGGGGGGGGGCAAGATCAGAGTTAGTCCCTAAATTATTAATGTCTACTATAAGAATATTAGGATGTTCTAATCTATTTGCCTTTTCTAATATCCAATTGCTGAATCAGCACATTTGAGTGTGGTCAGTCTGTATTAAGAGAATAGATACAGCACCATTTTCTGAATGAGTATCAGGGTTTTATTTAACTCTAAAAATTGATTAGCGTTTTGCTCATAAAAGTTCTAAAACATTGTGAAAATGAATAGCACTTGCCTCAGTGTGTTTAACAAACATAACACTTCTAGAAAACCTATATAAATACTTTCTGTACTGTTAGTATTGTCCCAAGAAAAAACTGCTAATCAATTATTTAAAACCCTGAGTATACATACACATGCTAGAGAAACCCAAATCCTTTGAATAAAGAGTAAAAAACAGTAGAAAACTCTGATGGAGAGTAGGGAGAAGAATGCTAGCTATAGAAAGGAATTGGGGGGTGCCACTAAATACCAGGGAAACAATGAAGGAAGAGATCATATGGTATACTAGACACCAGGAAATCTACGTGAATGGTGATCAGAGGGTGGGGGTGCCACTAGGCACTGAGGGAGATAATTTCCCTTCTCTAAAAAGGATCCTTTTATGGTGATTCATGATATGAAAAAGAATCTTTTTTTTGTATCATGAGTCACAAAAAGATTTATAATCTGAAAAAAAAATCAATGGCATTTCTTCAACAAATAAGTTCAGAATCCAGCTGAGGGTGTCCCAATAAATAAGCTACATGTCTTGGTTTCAACTCAAAACATAACTGTTTTGAATTACTTGATTTTGTTTCCCTTGCTAACTGTAAAACCTGTAAAACAAAACGGCAGCAGCACAAAAAAAGATTTCCTATTTGAGATGCAGGATGACCAATTTGCAGAAAAGGATTAGTCATTTGCAACAATGGATCCTTTTTCGGAGCTCACATCTAACTTGAGAATGAAATTATCATAGGAAATAATAGGACAAATTAAAATGTAATAACTTTGAAAAATATTTATATTTTTCCACCTAGTCTTCAAAAGGCACATCTGTGATCCTCAACCTTTCTACCCTAACAATTTCAGACCAAAATTCCACACCTTTTTTGTGCCAGCAGCGTGATAAAACATTTGACAAAAAACGATAATTTTCACAGTTTTGGACACTCCATACTGCTGTATCAACACATCTGACCGGAATGAAACTTGTCACATCAAGAGACCCTTGGTACCTGATAGAAGATGCAAAATTTCTTGTGAATCACTTGAACAGTATGAAGTTATTAAAGTGCAACATTTCAAGTTAAACATGGAAGTGAAGCTTGAACCCTAACTATAGTGACCCCAGCCCAATAACATATACACATATGTATCTTTATATCTATCTGTCTGTCTGTCTGTCTATCTATTTTATGGTGGTGCAGTCACTCCACTATATTTCACTGACCTATGCAGCCAGTATAGTGTTATGCTTGTGCAACTGTGTTAGTTTGGTTTTGGCCATTCGCACTCTCTATTCCAGAGGAATTACCATCCTGTAGGGGTACAATGGCAAGGAACTCTCAGAGAGGGTTCCACCCCTAGAGGTGCCATGGGACATTTCCCATGGCTAAAGGTACCTTAGGAATCACCCTAAGGAGAGAGTGCTGCCGCTGGAGGAGGAGGGGAGGATGGTGGGGCAAAGAAAAAATGCTTCACAGAGAGGCTTAGAAGAACTGCTGCTAATATAGCTCAGGAAGTGGGAGTGGCTGGTTGCTTGGCTACTGAACTTTAGGCATAGCCTTACATTTCACTGACCTATGCAGCCAGTATAGTGTTATGCTTGTGCAACTGTGTTAGTTTGGTTTTGGCCATTCGCACTCTCTATTCCAGAGGAATTACCACCCTGTATGGGTATGATGGCAAGGAACTCTCAGAGAGGGTTCTGCCCCTAGAGGTGCCACGGGACATTTCCCATGGCTAAAGGTACCTAAGGAATTCCCCCCCCAAAAATGTAGTATCATTCCCAAAAAGGAGGCAACACGAAGCATAATGCAAGCAGTAACAGTGACGTGGAAGCAGTAAACTGTAACGTAGTAATTGAGAAGCTTAGGCAGTTTGATAGTTCAATGACATGCTCAGTTGTTGTAGTAACAGCCCAGGTTTGTGTAGGATGATACTGATGGATTGCATTGAGAGACGGGGATCCCCTAAGGAGAGAGGGAATGGCAGGACATCCTCCACCATTTCATCCAACAATGGAACCTGCCTAAAGAGACCAGGGAAAACAACTATGCTAACTAAGAGTTATGTCCTGAGGCAATGGAGGAGAGAAAAAAACCCTATGAGGAGGAAATCTCTGGTGATCCAAGGCCTATGTCACCTTCCCTCCAGGCTTGGGAAAATTTATTCAGTGACAGCTCTGCAGCTGTAATCTGGAAAACCCAATTAAAGGGAGGTGGAAAATATTCCAATTTGGATGGAGAGGCTCTCACTCAAACCTTCTAACGGGAACATCGTGGAAGGTTGCAAAAAAACTCTGCAACAATACATGCATCCAAGGTGCTGGAGGAGAGCAACAGCTGCTGAGGCACTCACCTGGCCCACCTGCCCTAAATCAAACCATGTGAACCAGAAGCAGTCATGAGGAGAATGTGGTGAAGGTGCCTTGCTAGGGGAAACCACTAAAGTCAATGGGCAACTGTTATAGTGGAACACTAGAGCCAAAGGAGATCGTCGTAACCACTCTTCACTGCTAGTCTTAAATTCTACACCAGGAGCTGCTATCACGTAGCAGGCAGCTAAAGCCAAGCCCGGGGCAAGGACATTCCCAGTTATGGGCCAGGTGAGAAGGATCCTGTCTCAAGTTGGACACGCTCGATGATACGGACTAAATGCAGAGCGAGACCGTCGGCTACAGGAACACTGCGCCAGAATAGAATGGCTGGTATGCCCTAGAATTGATTGAGAGCTGAAAGTAGGTGAGCCAAATGAGCACAGCATGCTGAGATTGTAATGAGCATTAAGTGCTGAGACCTTGGAAGGTCAAATGCATATCGAGAACAGTAGAATCCCAGGCCAAAGCTGAGGGGATGGCAGTAGGATTGAAGCAATGGTTTGCGTAAGCAAGGAGCAACAGTTGTGTAAGCAAGTGTGGACCTGACAGGTCAGCAAGCAGTAGTAGTAATAGGTGGACGTGCATAACAACTGTATAGAAAGTAAACAGCACTGAATTAGGGGCAAGCCAGCCAGACATGAACAGCCAAATCAAGGTGACAAACTCTGAGGATTTTCGGCGGTGAAGACAGGATTTAGAACAGAATTAATTAACCACATAGGCCACAACCCCCAAAACACCTCCCAGTCCCTGCCGTAGGACAAACAATGAAGCTATGAAAGGCTGAGAACCACATGCAGATATAAAAGCTAATTTAATAGCCTCAGCAGAAGCTTCAGCTAATTTCAGAGTAAACAAGGTGCAATAGGAATGGGTGTAAACAATGCAGCAGCCGAAAGCAAGTAGGCCTGCACAGCAGTAGTAAACAAATGAGTACACTGAGTTGTAAGTTCAAATAAAGGAGCAGCTATGGTTGAGCTGAAATACACAGGTAATGAATGCAGTTGCATTGCAGTAGTTTGAGTGTGGTGAGCACAGTGTTAAAACACAGGCACTGGGTACAATAGTAATTAAAGTAAACAGCAGAGGCTGCATTTGTAGGTAACTGAAGGCAGTAGCATGAGCTCTGAGTAGGTTCGCAGTAGCAGTACAAGTAATTTGAGAGTTGCAACTGAAGGCCAGCAGTATGAGCTCTGTAGTAGCAGTATGCTAGGAGTTTAGAAAATAAAAGCCCCCAAAAAGACTAAACCAAAACACAGCAGAACAGGGAAAGGCCACCCCAAAAAAGAAGCAAAACACATGGAAGCACACAGCCAAAGGAATACAAACCAGAAGCAAGAAAACAAACACCAAAGTCCAGAAGAGATACACATAAACAGCAGGCAGTGGGGGGTAGGCCCCAGCCAGCTCAGAGGACAAACCAACATAGCCTCCGGCTGAAAAGAAAAAAATGCTTCACAGAGAGGCTTAAAGGAACTGCTGCTTATATAGCTCAGGAAGTGGGAGTGGCTGGCTGCTTGGCCACTGAACTTAAGGCATAGCCTTACATTTAGGATTGAGTATGGTGTTTGAAGTTCAACCCCAGTTTTTGCACTGGGATTAGGCAGAAGTCAGGCTCAAACTGTAGCAGAGGCAAGGTTAATGAGATTAGGCTAAGAAGCAGTTAGAAGAGGGAAAAGCAGAATGGGGGTAACACAGATGAACAAAAAAACAGCAATAGGGCAGAAGATTCAAAATTAGCTAGAACAGAGCAAGAACAGATACATTGAAAAAAGTGATTCATTTAATTTGTGTTTTTAAACAATTAAACAAAAAACGCTAAGCTGATGTATGACCTAATTGAAGGGAACTACATCAAACAACACATTTCATCATGCATATATAAACTATTAAACATTAACGACTGCTAAGCTGAAAACACACAATCAGTTCATTGGTAACCTGTGGAACTTTATACATGTTTAGGATATAAATATAGCCAGCAGCTAGGAAACAGCTTAGCAATACACTAAATGCAGGTACTTAACTAATGAATTAGCCAGAAAAAAGCCAGGCAAAGTGGGAAACATGCTAGAAAACTACACAACATTTAGATGTAAAATACCCCTAGAACGATGTCGGGGGAGAGACGAACTGAGCAGTCTGCCAATCTAAATTCAAATTAAAGTCTCAGCCTCCCTAAACCTTCAATACCTGTCCACAGATGAGCAGCAGTAGCTACTGTAGGTGCATTTCAAAAATGGTGCCAGACGCCAAACTCATGTGCAGCAGTAGTACCTTGGGGGGTCTCTGATATCCATGGGGTGGTAGGGAGGGCAGTGACTGTGAGCCCTAATGACTCTAGCATTGCAGGAGTCTGAATTGGGTGATGCTTGGGGGTCTCTGATGTCTGTGGGGTAATAGAAACATAGAAACATAGAATATGATGGCAGATAAGGACTGCTTGGCCCACCCAGTCTGCCCATTTCCCTACCTAATGGATAAACTGCAGATCCTAGTTAACCAGCAGCCTACTTCTTTCTACCCCCACCCCTTAGAATTGCCTTATGACTGTCCCATGCATGCTTGAATTTAATCACTGTTTTTGACTCCACAACCTCCTCTGGAAGGCCATTCCATGTATCCACAACCATCTCTGTGAAAAAATACTTCCTTACATTACCTTTGAGCAACCCCCCATCTTCAAATTGTGCCCCCTTGTTCTTGCACACTTCTTTTTTTGAAAGATGCTACCCTCTTGGACTTTGGCGGAGGGCAGTGGCTGTGAGCCCTCACGACCATAGTGTTGCAGGAATCTGAATGGGCCAGTGCTTGGGAGGTATTCAACTTCCATATGGCAATGAGGGAGGGCTGTGGCTGTATAGTACTCACTATAAAAGATGCCTCTAAATACACAAATAACAAATGTGTGCCTTATATATTATTGCAATACCCCCCATTGTTTCAATTATATCTGTTGCATAAGGATATTTGTAGTGTGGGGTTGGGGGCTAGCACAACATCGCAGCAAGTAAATAAAAAAATGCAAATGTATTGCTTCAATATGGGATAAATTCCCACATAAAAATCTGGACATATAGTCATGTTGCCTGCATTTCTTTTGAGAGTCTTATATGCTGTGCACCTTTTTGTTACATGTTAGTATTTGATCCACCCTTCTTCACATCATTCAACTGACTGATCATATAATAGTGATTACTTTGTAAGAATAACATACATTTTAAAAGCTACAGAAAATCCACAGGTGTGCCTACTTAAAATGTAAGTGTAACACTTATTGTACATCCACACATATACAAGCCAGCCTTCAATCCACACTGAATATAATTTTTCTTTAGTGATCATTGTCTGTCACAATACAGTGCCAGTGAACTGAAAACTGCAAAAAATTGATAACTTGCACGTTAGACTAAATAAAATACTGTGAAACTGCTAGCTCTCATAATGATTAGTTGATCCTAGCACAAAATGGTCATTGTCTTCTGTAGAAGTTGATTCAGAGGATGACTCATCTTGAACAGTATTGCGAGAGAGAGGTTGAGTGCAGGTGTAAGCGTGTTTGGGTGGTATGGGGTGGTGGGTGCTGAGAGGTGGGTCAGAGTGGGGTGGGTGGGGATGCTGGGGGGCAGATCATTGATGGACTGTGTTCCTTTTTCCAGTTATATATATATACAAAAAAATGATGCAGTGGGGGATGGTTTTCTTTATTGTACGAGGACAGAAGCAAACAATGGGGACTGGGCACCCCAGTGTTGGGATATTTGGAGTATAAGGTGAACAGAAGGCACTATTCCATGGTGTCCATCTCCTGCACCACCAGGTCAATTAATCCTATACTATGTTAAAAGATGTTTGTCCAACCTATATTTAAACATAGAAAAGGAATTTGTCTCTACTATTTCTCTCAGTAGGCTGTTCCATAATGGACTGGTTCTATACTTGGAGTATAAGATGAACAGAAGGGATGACCTTCCACAGCACCGGGGGTGGGCACTTTGTTACCACCACATACAGTAAAAGGGAAGCAGGCAGCCTGAATGAGGGGGGCAAAGAAGCGGTAATGGGGTAGGGCACCTGGGTCAGCTTCTACTACATAACTATTAAACAAGTGAAAAGTGGGGTGGGTGACCTTGAAGGAAGGGAGGATAAAGACACAAACTGGGGGGTGGGCACACCAGTCCATTTAACAAACGTAAAAACTAGATTGATAGACAGATAGATTAATTTATTTATTTTGATTATTTTTATTTATGACTTTGGTAAACAGGCGAGTGTGCTGATCCCAGGGACCATTTTCAAGCATGACCCCGGACACCATATAGTGGCACAGAGTTACAAACAGTAATGCATAAGACTGTTGACAGCTGGAAAATAAAACATGATTACATATACTGTAAAGTTTACAATAAACAGGTAACAATGGTACACTAGAATACAGGATAGCTTGAGGGCACAGTTCCGCAAAGGTACAAGGTTTGTAATACATAGATCTACTAAGCTTATACCTGTACCAGTAGAAAAAAATATCATAAATATTTCCATGCTATATACAACACTATGTAAATAGATAAATACTTACAGACATACATGCATACATACATAGACAGACAGATATATAGACAGAGAGATAGACAGACAGATAGACACAGACAGACAGACAGATAGATAGACAGACAGACAGATGGCTAGAGACAGACAGACAGACAGATGGATAGGTTAGATACATAAGTAGAAGGGAGATTAGACATATATACTGCAGATAGGTAGACAGACACTCTAGATACTGTAGATAGCTAGACAGACTGAGAGACACATAGACAGATTGAGAGACAGATAGATAGATAGATAGATAGATAGATAGAGTGAGTGAGTGAGTGAGTCAGTGAGTGAGTGAGTGAGTGAGTGAGAGAGAGAGAGAGAGACAGAGAGAGAGAGAGAGACAGAGAAAGGTCTGGGGATTGATGGCTCACTGCTATATTTAAAACTGTCAGCATGACTCCAGCTGTAGCTTCACATTTCAAGAAAGTTACATAGTTCTCATATGGAGAATGTGGGTAAAGGCTCTGAGGGACATTATCCAGTGAGTGATGGTGTGAAAGCATGTTTGGGGGGTGGGTGCTGAGTGGGAGGTGGTGGAGTGTATGTGAGTTCTGGAGGCAGATTTCCAATGGACCATTTTCTTTTTTGCAATATATAAAACAAGATGTACATGGTATGTTTTTCTTTATTACAGGGTCACAGAAGCTAGCACTGGGGATTGGGCACCCCAGAGTTGGTATGATCTTTGGCGCACCCTGGTGTCTCCACATATATTAAACAAAGGGGAAGGGGTGAGATGGGTGGGAGGAAAGCAAGAGAAGCAGTACTGGGGTGGATACCTCTGCACAATTATAATATAATATATTACTATTAAACAAGGGTAAGGGGGGAGGTGACCTGGAGAGGAAAGGGGAGATAGAAGTGGTATCAGAGGTGTACACCCTTCTACCATTAAGAAATATAAAAGAAAAATAGATAGATAGATAGATAGACAGACAGACAGATAACAAGACAGACAGAGAGATAGATAGATAGATAGATAGATAGATAGATAGATAGATAGATAGATAGATAGATAGATAGACAGACATACAGGCAAGCTGACAGACAGATATATTAACCGATAGAAAGATAGCTAGATAGACAGTTAGATAGATAGCTAGATACATAGACAGACAGACACACAGATAGATAGATAGATAGATAGTTAGATAGATAGATAGATAGAAAGAAAGAAAGAAAGAAAGAAAGAAAGAAAGAAAGAAAGAAAGAAAGAAAGAAAGAAAGAAAGATATTTACATTCATTCATATATCTATATAGAATTAATAATGGATAAGGATGGTGTACAAGGATGTATACCCATCGAGGGTGCTATTTAGGGCCATAATGCAATGTGCACCAAGGGCGAGTGGCTTTATTGCCCTAATTAGTCCCCAAGATGAGTATGCATCCAAGTGTTCCACCCTTACCATTTGTTTGTAGACTATAATACATTAGGATAGTTATTGTTATGGCTCCTGAAGATCTCTTGCAGCAAGGAGGAAATGATTTGCAGTGAATGCAGGTAGAGGTTTGCAGGATTTCTGCATTTTTGAGGGTTTTGTCCATCTTTTTTTCCAGGATCTTTTGCAGCTTGTTAATTAGTTTGGCTATCTTCCTAATGCTGTGTTAAATGTGTTAGTGATATCCCATAGGGTTTAATACAGTGCAGGTGTGCACTTCTAATTAGTGCAGGTATATATTTTTAATTGTTTGATTAGTGAACAGATTGAAAAACAAAAGGTGTCAGCACTGCAGGCTGGCCAGGCCAGAATTGTAGCCAATCAGTGCCGCATTTTGCAGCTCCTCAAAAAATTTTCAGACAGGGAGAGACCACAACAGAGGCCAGCTGCTGGCCACCAGTGAGTGCTGGTTTGGAGCACTTACTGTGTCCAAAATAATTGTATATACTGTAGTTATGTTTTTGTTGTTTGTTATGTAAATATGTTTTTCTGTTTGTTTATAGTTCTTTCTGCTGTTGTGGCTTGTTGATTTCTTACCATAAACATTTCCCTGTTTACACAAGACTGTCTTTTCATGGGTCTCTTTTCTGGGTGTGAAGGTTGACAAAAGTCCATTGAACATATTGTGTGACTGTTGTTGGATTCAGCTTCAGTTTCCTTTTACATTCACTCTTTCAAACTTTATTGTGGATCAGATGCAGAACATGACATGACCCACCTGACCAGATGCTGATTTTGACAGCAGGGTGATGATGAGTACGACTGGACTGACTGAGTCAGAAATATCCTTGTTGGGTGGGGTGGAGGCATGGAGGGACCTTGGTGGCGAAGTACAGGTGGACATGATTAGACTGCTGGGGACCTCTGGGATGAGTTTTGGATGGAAATTAAAAGTGTGCTGTATTGAGAGTTGCACAACAGCTTTCATGATATGGAAGTAGATAAGAGAGGCAGAGACCAGCAGTGGCAAATACATCCTTTTTTATTGAGGTCCAAGAGGGATTATTCATAATGGGAAATAATGTGCTAAAGGCAAACAATTGTTTTTTCACTTATTGACATTGGTCACTGTACAGAGTATTGCTTTACTGAGATCTGCCGGATTCAAAAATTATGCAAATGAGAACATCACATACTGCTACTTGTGATGCATGAGTCACCATAACTGAAAGGCCCTTATTATTACAAATTCCAGTAGGCTAAACTTCACATTGTTTGAGCTGTCATATAGACATACTGTATATACATAATCAATGCATGTTTTGTGAGGTTTGCTGTCCAACAGTACAAAAATAGAGCCCCACACATCTGTCATTGCAAGTAGTGTAGCAAACAGTGGAGGAGAACTGTACTTCAAATTCTCTAACAGTTTACTATGGACACAGTCCTGTGCAAAGTCATATTCTTCTTTGGTTCATGGCTGCAGCAACACCACATGGTCTGAGGAGAAGGAACAGAGGCATGGAACTTCAGCATCAGCAACAGTATATTGAACTTCCATGGTTTGGTTCTTTGGTTGTGCAAATTTACACTCCATGGATCTGGACTTAGAGGAACAGGACACTGGATGGCCTTCAGCAAAATCAGAATATGCTTTGTAAACAGCAGACCTGCCCTGTGGCGATAGGACATAACAAGAATTATTTTAATAACATGAAAGCACTATGCATAAACATACACACCTCTGTGGTCACTAATGCTATAATGATATATACTACCCATGACAGAGTGGTAGATGGAATTTATGTCAGCAGAAGAATGGATAAAGCTCTGTTCCCTTTTTAGAAATGCTGAAGTGGTTAAACACAGAAAGCTCTGGAAGCATCCAGGTAGGGAGCTAATCAAACACAGAAAGTTCTGGAAACATCTAGGTAGGGAGATAATCAAACACTGCTGCAGTCAATGTTGATTAAGGGCAGTGTATAAAACCTGCATAGTTAACACAGGAGAGAGAAAGAAATGGAGAGAAAGAGAGAGAGTCCTGGGGAAAGCTAGAAGCTGTGCTGCCAACGGTGAGTTCAACTGACAGAGACTTTTGGAAAGGACTGTGGAGTATGAATGTGGACTTTATGATACTACCTGGAAATTGGAAACCAGAGTAGCTGGTAACCAGAGGTAGTGAGAGTTTATTTTGTTTACATAGAACTCCAGACAGGAATAGGATTTTATTGATGTTTGTTAAAGGGGCTGCAGCCCTAGTCATTTGGAGACAAGCTGTCTTAAAGAAACTGCACTGTTATTTTATCTTGGATTGTGTATATTCTCCTTGGACAAACCTACACTATCTCACCCCTGGGATACAAAGGAGGTCACTCTTCCACATACTGTAGTGAAAGACACATAGCTGAGCTACTAAAACCAGTGCTTAAATAAGGTTAATCATAAATTATGATTGACCATATTGCTTATCTTGGCACTTGTGATGGACACACCATGAAGCCACAGGACTGGCAGACTACCTCAGGATCTTAGCAGCAGCAGCAGCATGCCTAGAGCCATACAGACAGACCTGAAAAGAAAATCATACAGATGGTTCCATAAATGCACAAGTGAAATTTGGAATCAGAATTTCATGGTGACCTGGACATGCAGCCAAAACATTACATGATTTGATACAGTCATTTGTGAGTATCATGATCATTCCCTAAAGATGAGATAAAACCAAACTACATTTACGTTCACCCTCCTAACCAAAGCTCTGAAGCAAAACTGTGTCAGCGCTACCCCATACAACCCTTCCTCACATCGGTTTCATGCCACAAGATCGCGTCCGCCACCATCCTGCCCTTCCTTACGTATGCTACTTACAACTAACACAACCATCCTATCTCACCCTAAACAGGCTTATCATAGGGTGGGAAGGTTTGCATTAGGGGTCAGTGCCTGTCACCACCACTGCTACATCCTCTTCTCCCTGAGCTGGTTAATGTATGAATCCCAATTCCAGTGTGCCATGCTGAGTCTAGTGCACAAACTGGTCCACCGTTACACCTCTCCTTGCCTTACTGAACTTATTCAGCTCTGGTAAACTCCACATGCTCTTAGACCCACCTCCTTCACTCTTCTCATACTGCCCAAACCTCAGTTAGCAGTGGCCTGGAGATCTTTTGTCTTCTTGGTAGTATCTAGCTGGAACTTACTACCACACTCTACCTTATTCAGCACCTCCCTTACTATGTTCCAGTCCTCTCTATTGCACCACTTCAATGCCTCATCATTTTGCTCCTGCTTCAGTTGACTCTTGGTCACCTTCCATAATGCTATGCATAAATGTTCCCCGCTCACTGATCATCATATGAATAAGAATCCCCACTCCCTGACCACTTCTGTTTATGTAAATATCTGGTATAAGTATATCTGTAAATGGTGCATTTGGGAAATCTATGAACAATGTAAATATAACCACTGTAACTGCCATGTCTTTGTAATCTGTAAAATGTTTAATCTGTGAATGTTTCTATAACTGATGAATTTTTGTAAATCAGTAAATTATGTAAATGCATCCACTGCTACTCCCATGTCATTGTCTATGTTCTGCACTTTTTGTGTTGCCCCTGAAAAGGGACTGTAATGTCTCAGCGGTCTCACCCAGTTGCCAAAATTAAAATCAAAATTAAAATAAAATAAATAAATTACACAAAACCTGTGTGCACATGCAGAGGACAGCTTTCCAACAAATGAACACGATACTTTCCTGAACATGGGTCTACCGTAGACTAACCAGTGCTGACCAATAAATGATTGCAGCACTAATGGGGTGCGGGGGCACATTGGGCAGAATAATGACAGTCAGCATCACATTGAACTGAGTGTTGCATGAAGCATACATATAAACGTGTGTACTTATTGAAAAATTCACAACAGGTAAAGGCACACTGAGCTGTGGTTCATGTCTAGGTGGAAAACATTGACAGAAGGAAGCAGGAATATACTTTTGTTGGTGTTCTCTCAAGGCAGCCAGGGGCTCAAGAGGAAGAGAAAGTTAGAGGCAGAAGGAAGAGGGAAGCAGGTCAGAGAGGGAATAGAGGAGGCAGGAAAGGAGCTAACCAAGCACTGCAGCACCGGCAGTGGAGAGATGGTGGTGACTTGGGGAATGGATAGGATACCAATAATGTAAAAAGAATGTGTGGTGTCATCATACAGTACTAATAATGAAAGTCAAAAATCATCAGTAGACCCCCCAAAAATTATTTCTACTAACCTGTGTGACAGAGAAAAGAAATGTGATGCATTGAAGAGGATACCATCCCAGTCAGAGTACCATAGCAGTACAGTAAATCATCTCTGTTGTATGGTGCTGCATTCCATCCAAACCCATAGGCTATAGCTAAGCAGTACAATTAGTTGTCCTTTGTCATTCTTGCATGAATTAGTACTACATATATCACATTATTAAAGTCATGCAGTATCTTGATGTGATGACATCTGGTGAGGCCACATGGCAGATTTTTCTGTTTCATGGTGTAGCACTTGTTGTTGTTCCACACAAATTTTATTTCAATTGAATTTCTAGTGTACACAAATTTGTAACAAGGATTACTACAGTAGCATTTTTCCATAGTACTATCACTGTTAGCTACACTGTGAATACATATTTTAAGTCCATAAGAGAGGACATTAAAAAATCAAAATGGGAAACAGAATTCCAAAATAAAAAATGTCAGTGTCAGTGGCTCAGTAGGTAGCACACTCACCTCTGAGTCCAGGAGATCAGAGGGCTGTGAGTTCACTTCCCACATCTGGCACTTGGGTTAATCTCCCAGTACTGACACTGTAGTGCAGCATGAGAGGAGTGCTGCACTTCTGAGGTGCTGTCTTTTGAATGAGAAGTTAAACCAAGGTCCCATCTGCCTGGATTGGTAGTAGTTCAGGTGGATGTTGAAGATCCCATGGCACTTATCGAAAAGAGTAGGGGAATTTTCCCAATGTCCTGGCCAAATTTCCCTCATTCACTAAAAATACCACCAACAGCTTAATCTGATTCAAGGTCAGTTGGCATTCATCTGTATCCCCCTCCCCCGGGTTGTGCTGAAAATAGGCAGGATTTGTCTAGTGGACTTACCCGGTCAACAAAAACGAAATAAATAAATAAAAGAATTATTGAACATATTATCAAATAAAATTCAAAAGGTAACAACTTTACACATACCCAAGAAGAAAAGGACTGGTAATAAAAAGATCATGCTGGGATGGTTAAACAAGAATATTAAAAGAATGATACTGGAAAAAAAAAAAAAGAATAGAAGGAATTCAAATATAATCCAAATCAGGAAACTAATAAATGTTATAAGGAAATGGTAGCTAAGGTAAAAAAGGAAATGTAAAGGGCTAAAGTAAACTATGAGGTGATACTAGCATCTAAGGTAACAAACAATTATATATCTTTTATAGATATATAAATAGTAAAATAAGTTACACGTAAAATTGGACCATTTATTAATAAAGTTGGAGAGTTGGCAAATAATAAGGAAACAGCAGACCTACAAAACAAGTATTTCATCCCAGTATATAATAAAGATGAAGGGGTCAAGGTAATAGAAATTATAGAAACCACTCTGGGGCAAATAAAAATCTGTCCAAATGAAGTCCAAGAAAGATTACAGCAATTGGATATTAATAAATCAACAGACCCCGATAATATTCATGCAAGGGTTCTCAAGGAACTGGTTATGGACATAGCGTCACCACTAGCTTACATTTACCAAAAATCACTGGATAATGGTGAGGTGCCACAGAGTTGGAGAGAAGCAACAGTGGATCCACTGTACAAAAAAGGAGCCAAGTCAAGACTGGAGAATTTTAGGTCTGTGAGTCTGACTTCAGTGATGGGGAAGGTTCTGGAAGGGATTTTAAAGAGTAATATAATAATACATTTAGAAAACCACAATCTTATAGATCCAGTACAACACGGATTCAATAATCATGATTATGTCAAACAAATATGCTTACTTTCTATGAGAAAGTGAGCAGGGCATTAGATGGTGGGAGTGCAGTGGACGTGGTGTGCTCAGACTTCTCTAAGGCATTTGATAAACTTCCCCACAGAGAATTAGTAAGAACGCTTACAGAGTTCAAATTAAATAATAACATAGTAAGGTGGATTGAAGAGTGGTTTTGGGGTAGGAGACAGAGGGTGACAGTGAATGGTCTGATGTTGGATTGGGCAAAGGTAGCTAGTGGGGTTCCACAGGGCTCAGTGCTGGGCCCCTGTCTTTTTAATATATACATATAATCACTGAAAACCAGTTGTACTAATGTATGGATGTCCAAATTTGCAGATGACTGCAGAATAGGGCAGTAATTAATAGCCTTACTGATATACAAAATTTACAATATACATTGGACTATATATTCATATGGACTACAATAAATAAATTAGAATTAAATTTAGAAAAATGTATGGCACTACATAAGGGTAAAAAAAAATGAACATCTCCATTACAATTTAGGGGGTTTCAAAATGAAAGATTCTCTTGAGGAGAGAGACTTGGGAGTCACAATAACAGCCAATTTGAAATTTGATGTTCACTGTCAGAAGATAGTTAAAAAGCAAATCAGATTCTAAATTGCATTCTAAGGCACATCACTAGTACAGAAAGCGTGGTTATCATGCCATTGTGTATGTCACTGGTGAGGCCACACCTTGAGTACTGTGCCCAGGTTTGGTCACCATATAAAAAAGAGGACATTATTAAAATAGAAAGAATTCAAAAAAGGGCAACTAAAGCAGTTAAATCACTCCAGAACACAACATATGAAAAGAGCCTAAGACATATTGGGCTGTAATACATTGCAATACAGAAGGGTAAGGGGGGACATGTGAATGCTCTACAAGGCCCTACATGATAATACCCTATGGGGAGAACTGGGGTTAGTATTAAAAAATAATGTACATAATTCAAGAGGTCATTCACTGAAGCTTAGATTGGGGAAGTGGAATAATCAGAAAAGGAAGCATTGGTTCAGCCAGAGGGTGGTGAATTCATGGACTGAACTGCCAGAGGAAGTGGTGATAAGCAAAAAAAATGGAAATGTTTTAAATAATATTGGATAACTGTTGTAAAAACAAAACTACAGTGATTTAAGGGAACTTGGCAAGCACTATGGATGAATGTCTACTATAGCTTGTAACTATGTATATAAATAGTGTATTGAGTTTGTTTCAGTCAAAAGCACCACACCAGGTACACCACACAAGGCCCCAGTGTCAGTGACACTGTTATTCTGACATTTTGGGAGATGAAGTGATCTTGACAGACTGTTAATGCCTCAATAGTTGCTGTTTGCCATGTTACCTTTGTCAGTCCAAGTGAGACAATATCATGTCTATATATTTATGCAGTGTAAGTCACCGATCATGCACTCAGTGCAGAAAAATGTTTGCTTGAAATGTAGGAAGAAGTTGATGCTGCCTGATGTTGTGGATGCCTCTGTGGTTATTGTTTGCTGCAGTGGATTGATCAATCTTGTAACAGGCAATGACTACATAGGTCACTGGTTTTACTCTGAACCAGAGTCATGTGGTCAGCTAATCATTTTTATTACCATGTCAGTTTGGGAAGTGAATGATGCTTGTTTTGGTGTGTGTGTGTGTGTGTGTGTGTGTGGCAAACAATGGCCATCCAACTATGGAGTTTACAGCAAGTTATGTTTTTTTAACACAACGCAGTGGCAACAAGAAAGAGAAAAGATGAATGTCATGAAACAATATCAGATTAAATGTTTGCAGGGGGTTTCTTATGTCTTTTGGGACATGAAGCCTCAGCCCACACATTGTAGAACTGAAAAGACTTATACCACATGGTGTTTCTTTTAAACCAACAGTAGCAGAGCAGATGGATAAGGGACAAGTAAAAATTGCTGACCCAATTTAATGTGGGGGTTCCTTTTCTTGTTTTGTGGAGGGGGCTAAACAGGAGGCAAGCGTTGAATGTACAGTAATGCAAATGCTGTTTTTTTTAAAGAAAAAAGTAGTTGCAAGAAGAATGAACTGTAAAGGACACATAACAATGTCCACACAATGTTTTTTGGGGGAGGGGTGTTTGTCTCTTTTTCTTTTTGGGGATGGGGTGGCCTAAACAACGGCCAATGGGGACACCTAGAAATAGTGCTTTTTTTTTTCTTTCAGGAAACGACTTGCAAAAACAGAGATGCAGAAACAGTAGAGGACAAATAACACTGTCCACACAATTTTGTTATTGCCTTTTTTCTTTTTTGGGAGGGGGGCCTAAACAGCAGCCAACTGGGGCATCTAGAAATAGTGCTATGTTTTTCGGGAAACAAGTTGCAGAAACAGAGGTGCAGAAACAGTAAATGACAAACATCCATGTTTACACCTTTTATTTTGTTGTTTGTCTTTTTTGGGGGGCAGCAGCAGCCAACTGGGAAATTTAGAAATACTGCTGTGTTCAGACAAAAGAAGTTTTGGTAATCTAAGGGTACATATTCTGAATTAGGATGGAATCAGGAACTGACACATTTCTTCAACTTTTGTTTTAACATGCAAATCACCAGTTCACAATGAATCTGACACACTGACTCTTGGTGACATGCACCTTTGTTCTGCTAACAGCAGACACATATACGTAACTATTATTTTCCATCACCACACAAATCGGGTACACACCAGACAATAAGAGTAGCACACCACATGTTATGTCTCCTCAGGAGAACTCAAACCCCTAAGTTGTGACTTCATCAGTAGATGGCATGGGCAGACTCTCCTCTTCATCTGAAGATTCCTGCTTCACATCACCTTCTTCTGCAGGATGGTTCACTGTACACCTCAAAGCTTCTTATTCCTGATCCAGGTCTACGGTACTCTGTTTTGAAGAGGCAAACTTAGTCAAGATGAGGGAGTTCACCCATAAGAGGCTAGAAATAATCAAGCAATACTCCGATGTCAATGAACTTTGGCTGGAAATCAAGCAAGCAATCACAGAAGTCATAATGACCTATGTGAAGACATCGGCCAAAAAGTACAAATGAAAAAATCCTATATGGTTCAACACCCAAGTCAGGACAGCTGTCAGAAATGAATGCAGCGCCTTTCTCGAACACAAGAAAACACCCAATCAAAAACGTGTGGGAAGAACATATAGAAAAAGCAAAGTGACTTAAAAAAATGATCAGAAAAGCCAAGGCAGGCACAGAGCTCAGCATAACTAACAATGTCAAATCAGGTAACAAGCATTTTTTTCAGTATATCCAGGAGGAGAGGAAGAAATTGGAAAGGGTGGTTAACTTAAGGATGGTGATTCAATAGTACAAGACGACAGGCAAAAGGTGGAGGTACTGAACAAATTCTTTTGCTCAGTCTTTACTAGAGAATGGGAGGGACCCATGCTGGTAAGAGGTATTAGACATCTTCCACAAAAGTCTCAAGTTATGGCTCCTCCTCCTTTTACCAGTAAAAGAGTCCTGGAATCCTTTGAGAGACTAAAGCAAGATAAATCACTTGGACCTGATGGCACGCACCCTAGGATCCTGAATGAATTAGCCAAGAAACTAGCGAAACACTTGTCCATGCTATTCAACCTCTCACTCCCGATTGGGGTGGTGCCTGATGACTGGAAAACCATGGATACAATCCCCCTGCATAATAGTGGGAGCAAAGAAGAGGCTGGAAACCACAGGCCCATTAATCTGACATTGGTGGTGTGTAAGCTGATGGAGACACAAATAAAATAGGACATAGTGGAATACCAGGACTAGAACAATCTCCTGGATACCAGACAGCATGTCGTCAGGGCAGGTAGATTGTGCCTGATAAATGTCATTAAGCTTCTGAGGAAGGACTGGGTTTGTCATAAAGCTGAAGCACTTTGTTCTTTTAGTTACATCTATGTTGGTCCAATAAAAGGTATCAAATAATTTGCTTCTGGATCTGATAAATGTCATTTCATTCTTTGGTAGGGTTACCACAGAAATAAACAGGAGGCCAGTGGACCTGCTGTATTTCGACTTTAGTAAAGCCTTCGACTCGGTTCCAGGCAATCACCTGCTAACTAACCTTAAACATACAGTGCAGAAGTCTGAGGGTAGTTTTCAATGGAGTCGGATCCAAGAAGGGAGAAGTCTTCTGTGGGGTTCCTCAAGGCTCCATCCTCAGTCCTGTATTATTTAACATCTTTATCAGTGACATCGGGGAGGATATAAATGGTAGATTAGCACCCTTTACAGATGATACAAAATTGGGAGGCAGAGTGGATACTGAAGAGTCTATCATCAGCCTCCAGGCTGACCTAAAAAAGCTTGAAACATGGTCTGGCGAATGGCAACTGAACATTAATTCAAAGAAAGGTAAGCTGATGCATTTGGGAAGAAATAATCCCAAGACTAAACATTGGTTAAATGGAGTCAAACTCATCACCTCATCTGAAGAAAAGGACCTAGAGTGTTAATATCAGAAACCCTTAAAGTATCCAATAAGTGAAGCTCTGCATACAGCAAGGCCTGCAGTATGTTGGAGTGCATCAGCAAAAAGCTTCAACATCAGGAACAGGAACATCCTGCCTCTTTATAGATCCTTGGTGAGACCTCATCTGGAGTACTATGTCCAGTTTTGGAGCATATACCTTAGGAAGGACATCAAAAAATGATACAGTCCAGAGTAGGGCCACAAAGATGATAACAGGAATACACAATCTGTCATACGATGAACGCCTGAAGGAGCTGAATTTTTTTGTCGCTTGAGTCTAGAAGGGTGGGGGGGGGGCATGATCGAGAAATTCAAGTACCTAAAAGGCATCAACAAAGTTCCCTACTCTGAACTGTCTACTAGGTCCAATAACACTAATATGAGAGGTCACAACTGGAAGCTCAAGGAGGGGAATTTAAAGCGTAATATCAGAAAACACTTTTTCTCAGAGCGAGTGATAGCACCTTGGAATGGTATGCCCCCTGAATTAGTGGAGGCCAAAATGGTCACTTCCTTCAAACTAGAATGTGACAGGGCAGACATGCAACATATGGTTGGGGGAGGGGCTTTGCCAAAAACATTAACTCTAAGTGATAGTCTCTAGGGCCCAATAGGAGTCCCTGCAAATCAACAGGTAGACTAGATAGGCTGTTGGTCTCCTTCTGCCATCACCATTCTATGTTTATATAGAAACATAGAAGTTGATGGCAGATAAGGACCTCAAAGCCCATCCAGTCTGCCCATTTATTTTTCTACCTTATGAATGTGCCATTGGCCTTTGCTCTGTCAATGGCCTATCTATTCATACTCATCTGTATTGCTCCCTTATACCTATCCCATGCCTGTTTGAAGCCCTGCACTATATTCATAGCCACCACTTCCTGAGGTAGGCCATTCCATGCATCCACCACCCTTTCTGTGAAAAAGAACTTTCTCACATTACCCCTTAATCGGCCTCCCTCTAATCTCATGCTGTGTCCTCTTGTACTGCTATTTTTCTTATATTGAAACATGTTAGACTCTTTTACCTTGTTAACACCCTTAAGGTGTTTGAATGTTTCAATCATATCACTTCTCTCCCTCCTTTGCTCTAGGGTCTACATATTGAGCTCAGTTAATCTGTCCTCATATGTTTTCTGATGCTTTCCCTGCACCATTTTGGTTGCCCTTCTCTCGACTGCCTCAATTCGGTTAATGTCCTTGTGAAGGTGTGGCCTCCCATACTGCATGCAGTACTCCAGATGGGGCCTAACCAGTGTCTTGTAAAGAGGGATTATTACCTCCCTCTTCCGACTTGAGATACCCCTACCAATACACCCCAACATCTCACTAGCCTTACCTACTGCTTTAGTGGTCTGCTTGGATGATTTCAGGTCATCAGTGATGATGATGGCCAAGTCTCTTTCTTCCCTTGTGACTGCCAGCAATTCCCCTTCCAGCCTATAGGTGGCTTCAGGGTTTTTCTTCCCTTTGTGCATGATCTTGCACTTCTTTTCATTAAACCCCAGTTGCCACTCTTCTGACCATTTTGCTAGTTTATCCAGATCTCTTCTCCTTCTGCCACCCCATTTGGATCAGCTACTCTGTTGCAGATCTTGGTGTCATCTGCAAACAGACAAACCTTACCCTCCAGTCCATCTGCAATGTCACTAATGAAGATATTGAAGAGGACTGGCCCCAGGACTGATCCCTGAGGTACTCTAGTTGTGACTTGCATCTCTTCTGACTGTATACCGTTTACCACCACTCTCTGTTTTCTGCCCGTCAACCAGTTTGCCACCCAGTTGACCAACTTCTGACCCACCCCGAGCCTACCCAGCTTATTAATCAATCTTCTATGTGGAACAGTATTGAAAGCTTTGCTGAAGTCAAGGTAGGCGACACCAACTGCTCCCCTTTGGCCAACCACTCTGGTTACCCAGTCAAAGAAATCTATTAGATTAGTTTGACAGGACCTTCCTTTTGTAAACCCATGCTGTCTTGGATCCTGTGCTTCTATGGATTCCAGGTGTTGCATTATCCTTTCCTTAAGGAGTGTTTCCATAATCTTGCCCACTATTGAGATAAGACTGACTGGTTGGTAGTTCTCTGCCTCCTCCCTGTTAACACTCTTGTGGAGCGGGATCACATGAGCCCTTCTCCAGTCTTCTGGGACCTCTCCTGTGTTCAGAGACTCGTTAAACAGTTCTGATAATGGCTGTGCTAGTTCCACCCTTAGCTCCTTTAGTACCCTGTGATGTATGCCATCAGGTCCCATTGCCTTGTCCACCCTGAGCTTATCGAGCTCTTGTAGGACCCTTTCTTTTGTGAAAGGACTAGTGCACACCTCCCTCCCTCATGTCCATGGTGCTGAGCTGTGGGCCCTGTCCTACATTCTCTTCAGTAAACACTGAGCAGAAGTATCTATTTAGGATAGATGCTTTTACATGGTCCTCCTCCTCACACACACCCTCATCCCCTTTGATCTTAGCAATACCTCCTCTGGACTTTCTCCTTTCACTAATGTATCTATAGAAAGTCTTGTCACCTTCTATTACTGTTCGTGCCAGTGTTTCCTTGGTTTGGGTCTTTGCCTGCCTTACTACCTTCCCAGCTTCCGTTAAGGAAGTTTGGTATACCTCCCTATCTTCATCCTGCTGTGTTTCCTTATATTTCCTGAAGGCCAGCCTTTTGGCTTTGACCTTTTATGCTACTCAGTTTTGAGAACCAAAGTGGTTTCCTTCTTCTTTTGCACTTCCTTTTCTCACTAACACAATGTGATATTGCTTCAAGTATTGCGTCTTTAATGCTTTCCCACTTTGCCTGTACCCTCTCACCTGTATTTCTTTTTGCCAGGGCTAGCTTAACTCTGTTGGCCATCTTGTCAAAGTCAGCTCCTCGGAAGTCCCATATTTTTGCCTTGGAATGAGATGATTTTGTTCTACTGGCCAAACTGAACCATACCAAGTGATGGTCACTGACACCCAGGTGACCTTCTACTTCGAGATCTGCGATCCTTTCCATGTTAGTCAGTACTAGATCTAGGATAGCCCTGTCTCTTGTGGGTTGTTGTACCAGTTGTTTGAGGCCTTCCTCCTGCAGGTAATCCACCATGTGTCTAGTTCTGGCAGACGTCCCTGCTGATGTTGATCAATCTGTTTCTGGCATGTTGAATTCTCCCATTATCAGAACCTCTCCTTTAGCTGTCATGTTTTGTATATCTTCTAACAGTAGCATGTCTATGTCCTCCCCCTGGTCTGGAGGCCTGTACACAACCCCAGTTCGTATGGCTTTCCCATTTCCTTTTCAGGGTAACCCACAGTTCTTCTGGTTCCTTATGTGTATTCTGAATTTCTGTAACCTCGATATTTTCATTGACATAAAGGGCCAACCCCCTTTGCACCTCGGTCTCTTCTGAACAGTACTTAGCCAGGTACTGAAGTCTGGTTACTGGTAAACCATGTCTCGCTAATGGCTACTATGTCCAGTTTAGCCTCTGTCATTACTGCTTGCAGGTCTGGGATCTTTTTTCCCCAGACTGGGAGCATTTGTGTAAATGACTTTTCATTGGTCAGATTCAGTGTATTAGTTGTTGGGTGAGGTCCAGCATTTCCCCTGTGTGTATTATGGGGAGCCAGACCTTTTTCTTTACCTGGTGAGGCAAATGAACTACAAACATGCTGAACTCCTGTTTGACCACTAGCTGAGGGGGGAGGGGTGTTCTTCCCATTCAACGTATGGGATGCTGCACCCCCCTCCCCATTTGATAGTTTAACTGTTCTGCAAAGATGTCAAACTTCTGCCCCAATGCACTGACTCCCTCCTTAGTCAGATGCAGTCCATCAAATTTAATGAACTTTCACTCCTAAAACTGTGGCAAGTTTCCTAGAAATGTGTGTCCTTTTTTCTGGTACCAGCCTTTGAGCCACATGTTTAGCTCTCCTATTTCCCCTTCTCTGACCTTCCTTCCATCTGCTCCCCTCTCCCAGACTGGCAGGATCTCAGAGAAGGAGATGCCAGATGAAATGGATGATAGTTTGTCACCCAGCCTGGTCAGGTGATTCTTGATCCACAGCTGACCAGCTGGTGAGATCGTTAGTCCCTATGTGTATCAGGACATCAATGTTTTCTCCTGATTCCTGAACAGTTTTAGCAATGTGGTCAGTGTCTTTCCATGCTGATGTACCTGGGAGACACCTGACCATTACCACTGGCTGGAGATATGTATAAACTCCCTGAATCATGGGTTTTGGGTGAGTTTTGTTGTGCTGCAGTGTCCTGCTCTGAAGTGTCCTCTGCCCCTTTGTTTGATTTTGGAGGTAGAGGCAGATACCTGTTTGTAGTTTTTATAAAGTTTGTGGAGGTGATATGTTGGAGAGCATTGAGTGATGGGATACCCGATTTGCCCCTCCTAACCACCTGCCAACCTCCTGGACCAACTACCCTCAGCGGTTGTGGTGCTTCTGTTGGATGTTGGGAAATGGCGGGTGGTTCTTACAATATATTTCCTCTTGACTATGCAATTTGAGGTGCACAATCTCTGCCCATGCTGCCTGGAGCTGAACTCTTAGCTCTCCAATGGCCCAGCATGTAGGACAGTGTCCTAAATTCCTGTAAAACTGCCCTTTTGAAAAGTGTTCCGCAGTACCTGCAGTTAATGATATCCATTCCAGATAAGTTGCTGGGTTTATAACCTGGTCAGAGTAATTAGAAGGAAGAAAATGAAAGCAAAAGTTTGATTTTGTGTTTTGTTTGTTTTTGTATAACTTGCTATAACAAGTTAAATTACTAGTGCCCCTGTAAATGAGGTCACTGTGTGGATACCCCTGTGATCCGCCCCTTCCTGCTTTGCTACAGGACATGTCATGACTGTGCTACCCTATAAAAGCAGTGTAGTGTGGGGTGGTTGGGGATAGGGGTGGGTGGCTGGGCCCTTTCCCTGCAGAAAAAAGAAGAACCATGGACAAAAGGAACAAGGAGGTAAGAGCAGAAACAATCAGCCAGCACAAATGCAGTAGCCCTGAAAGCTTATCCTAATGATGGATAAAACTGTAAAACCTGTAAAGCACCACCTGTAATACTTTCTCAGAATATATACAGTACCCTGTAAGAAACACTTTGCTACAGAGAAAAATAAAGCAGTAACAGAAGATATACCTTGCAAAAGACAATTTGAATCAGAAGATTACAGCAGTAATCTCTAAACACACACCTGTATGCACACTTGTAATAATGCAGCAGAAGGAATACCCAGCAACAACAATTTGAATCAGAGAAAAATAAAACAATAAAATGTTAGCAACAGACAGTAACAATCCCAGTGAGTACAAAATAAAAATAACACACAGTAAATCTGCCTAGCCAAAAGAAGCCTTAATCCTTATCCTTGCTCTGGTAAAGTTCTTTGCTCTGTCCTTTCAAGCAAACTGTAAGAAAAGAGCTCAGGTGAAGCTAGGTGCCTTGGCCAGCAAACCTAGTCTTCCACCTAGTCATCCATGATCATGATACTTTACAATCGGCGACAACTTGCACTGTGGTGTGAGGAAATGTGAGTTCATTTTTATGAATGTGAGCTATTTAATATTCCTGTCAGACAGGCAGCTTTGCTGTTCAGTCATAATGATAGCTGAAGCACTAAATACCCTTTCTGAGCTAAAAGAGGCATGGGGCAGCTTACATACTTAATAGCCAGAGCTGCAAGAGCAGGCCAGATTTCCAGTTTACTTCAACAGTACTCTAATTACTCATCATCTATGTTCATCTGCTGCTGGTCATCTAGGTATGACTGAACCATATGGGTGGCAGAGAGCTGCACTTCTGTGTTGCCATAAGTTGCTTGGAATGTGGAAACACTAACCTGCTGCAAGATGGACCAGATAGGGTTTATGCCACTGCTACATGAAGATGAGGGGGCAGGATCAGACACAACACAGGAAGAGGATGAAGAAGATATTTTCAGAGGGCTGTTGATCCTTCAGGCTTGTCTCCAGATATCAAGTGTGCCCTTTTCTCTGTATGCCTTACCAGCATCCAGTTTTCACTTTGCCATAAAGGATCACAACATTGTGATCCAGATCAGCCTTCTCACATGGAAGAGGTACAGTCATGCCATGCTTGTACCATGGATCTAACAAGTTTGCCTGGATGTACTGTATGCCACAGAGGTGTTAATATGAATCACCCTGGGATCATCATCAAACAGCGGCATGATCTGGTCAGTCAGCTGTACTTCAACAGATTCAACTGACAATTCAAATTGCCCCTGACATTGACCAGTGCCAGATGGAGTACATGCAGCAGTGGTATGATCTGACTCAGGCATGCATTTTCAGAGCTGACAACCTGTGTAGTATGTTCAGATTGTCAGAGGATTTGAATACCACTATCCATCAACATCCACTAGGATGGACTCAGTGATGTGGCTGACTGTGTTTCACAATCATGCATCTGCATGACATGGTAATGGATTGGTTGGCACTGCTCAAATAGCTTCTTATGCATGTAGAGCATTAAGTTCCAGCATGTCACTACATCAAGCTTTAGGTGGTGTTATGGTACTCCATTAGCCTTCTGTAGACTCCAGAGCTCTGATCTTGCCAGTGAGGAGTGACTGAAATGGCTTCAGATTTTGTGACAGACAGTCAACATGCTACTGACTGCTTAATGATTGAGAAAGGCCTTCACAATCTGGTTAAGGACATGTGTGAAGCATGGGACATGACAAAAACAGCCATCACTGATTGCTTTAATGGTATTTCATGTATTGTCACTTGCAGTGAGGCCAGAGTGGAATCCAAGTGGCTTCAGCCATGAAGTACTGTGACAGCCTCATTAATTCAGGTGAGTCTTCTGGTAGATGTAAATGAGCCAAGCATGGTCTGTAAACTCAATGTGGCATGCTGATGAGGACCACCACCACTACTGCAACTTCTCAGAGGAAAAATAGATGATGGGCATGGGTGCAAGGAATAAACTCCAGGGACATAGGCCCTTTGTAGAGTAATGCACATAAAACCAATAGCAGATGATGGGCCACTAGTCCAGATATCTGTAAAAAGGTGGATTCTGGGTAAGGTAGCCTGTGATGATGGTGACCATGATTGAGTGCTTTCAAAAAGAGTGACTCAATCATGGCACCTGTGCACAGGACTACTGGGCAGGGAGGGCAACCGGTTGGGTGGGGTCGGTGAATATAGAGACAGGATGTCACTATATGCACAGGTGCATGGGGGGGAGACATCACTCCGTGCGATGGGCAGAAGGGGAGGGAGGGTTTGTGGGGTGTACTGTGGCAGTGGGCTGCCGAGCTGGCCATGTGGTGTGGTTGGATGGTTGCAGGCTAGGGTTGTGAGGGTGCTGGATTCGGTTCTCAGCATGTGCTCTATTTTGGAGCCAGTCTGAGAATTATTTTTTTGTCTTTTGCAACCCCCCCGACATGCACCCCCTGGAGTTGAGAATCCTTTAGTGGGAGGGTGTAGGGTGTGAAGCCCTCCATGGGGGTGGTGCGGGGGCACAGACCTCCACATAAAAAAAATCCAAGTCTCCGGCACCCATTTATTGAGTGCCGTGAGTGTACATTGCCAAAATTAATTTTCAGTCATGTGCACTCACCCTAATGGTGATTGCCTTTCCTCGATCGCCGTTATCACATAGAACCCTGGGTACTGCAAAGTGTGACACTGCATGTGACACAATGCAAGCAAGGTTGGGGTTTGTGGAGAAAGATGTGTGACTTGGCACTTTGTATTTGGTTGCAGCTGTTTCCATGAGTTGTAGAAGCCCAGGCTTCTCAACAAAAGAATATGGCAGCAGGTCTTTTGCCAGTATCTTTACAACAGCAGTGTTTGGCTCTTTAGTATTGGGTCATCATCCCCTCCCTCATCATTATCATCACTGATATTTGACTCAGACATTTCAGGCACTGACAGTAAGGGCTGAATATCCCCAACTTCCTCTTCTTCATTACCCTTCTCTTCCACCTTGAAAGTAGCAGGATGTTTGGACTGAGGATGTTCTTCCTCCTCAGCCTCCATCTCTAGCACACTGCTCCAGCTCCTTCTCATCCTCCTCTGTCAGGACAGTTAATGGCTCTGGACCCACCTTAACATCATCCTTTTCTGATACTGACTGCTATTGGATGCACACCCTCTTCACTCTTTGTCCCTGGTAGCTCATTAGACAACCACTTTGACTCTTCTGACTGTTCCTCTTCCTGAGACTCCTGGGACTGGAACAGTAGTGAAGTAACATCCATGGCAGTTTTTCTTGCTAGTTTTGTATGCTAAGCAATAGCTGCTATGGGACTACTATGCTGTAAACTAGCAGCTTGGATGCCAACTCCAGCTGATGTTGGCACAACATGGGGCACTGCTGGGACTGCACTGCCACTGGAAGTCCAAGTGTCACTGACTGTGCTGCGCACAGTACCACCTTCCACAGCACCCTCTGCTCCTCCATGTGACACTGTTTTCAAAGTTTCACCAACAATAGGTATTTTTCCACATCCTTTGCACTTTCCCCTGACCACATGGTGGGATGTGTTTTTTTCACTAAATACCACAATAATTAAAAACAAAGTAATACAGAGAGTACCAGTAAGACTAATATGTAATAGTCATTCCAATAAATTCAAAACTGCACCAATATGTTTGCTTCAGCACTGAAAGAACAGATATTAGGTTTTTTTCTTGTAATCAGCACAAGAACTGCAGATTCTGAATCAAAATGCTGTAACTGTGGAACAGAATGAACAGAGCTCTTTCCTCTTCAGCAATAACTTCAGAAGTGAGAAGCTACACAGGAAGAAATATGTGCTGTCACCTGATATATTTCTATGCACCCCAAGCGTCTGTAGAGCTGCAAATGGAGTTATTTGAGTTTTCCACAGAATTACTATGCTGAATCATGGAATTTAGCTCACAACAGAAGAGTGCAAAAATACAAGCAATGATTGGGTTCTGCAGAAATCAAATTAAAAAACTCAAAATAAAACCAGAAATGGTGGGAAAAAGGAAAAAAAACTTAAACAAAAAAAGGTTGATTTCCTGACAATACAATAATGGTGCTCTACAGGTTGAGTGGTTAGATTCTTTAAGTGATCTTAAAAATTACAATACCACTGAAAGAAAAACAAACATGGCCATATATTGCTGGCAGAAACAAACAAACAAAAAAACCTGCAGAATTATATTGCAAACTATGCATAAATAAATGATCCTGCAAAATAAATGGCACAAAGCTTTAATTCCATAATTCATGGATATAGTTTCTCCTTTAGTGAATAACTGCCATGGTTTTAGATGAAAATTCACAGTAAATATTTAGAAGTTTGGAATTTTGCCACAGGTAAAAGGGTGGAAATTCCATGGAAGTTAAGAAATTTCATGACACCTCTGCTAAAGCAGAATTTGCAACTTTCACCAAGCTCTACTGGACAGATTGACCTATGAGTCTTTAACTCTAGGTGACTTTCTGGCACCTTTAAGGAAGTATAATACTAGAATTTTGATGCTGATGTTTGCCTTTTTCATGTTTTATTAATTGCAGGCCAGGTGTCACCTGGTACTATAGCGACAGAGAATGTCTTATATTTCTATTGCAACATTATGTGAGTCTGCTCTTATGGAAGTTTATCACCATGATTGTACTCTGTTGTATAGGCAGAATTTATATACATTATGTACAGGGGGAAAAGTGTCTAAACTGAGAATAATGGATAGGTAAGTGTGTGTTATGGATTTTTTTCACACACCCGAGGTGTCTGATGACCCATACACCTTGAGAGTGAAGCTCGAGAGGTTTATGTGGTCATCACACACCAAGGGTGTGTGAACAAAATCCATAACATCAAGCTTTCCTATACTTTATGTTTTATAATTAATGGTGTGGCGGTTTAGACTGTATTTCTAGCAGCTTGAAAGAAAAATATGTTTTTTAGCTAGAGTGCAGTTTTATTTTTGATGAAATTGAACTGTACATGCACTGTGTAGTGTGCAGGGGAATTTCCCCGGTGTCCTGGCCAAAATTCCCTCCAGTCACTGAAAATACCACCAACAGATTAATCTGGTTCAAAGTCAGTTGGCATTCATCTGTATCCCCCTTCCCCGGGTCGTGCCTGAAAATAGACAGAATTTGTCTAGTGCACTTACGCAGTCAACAAAAGCTAAATAAATTAATAAACATGAATAAAACAGTTGAAAATACTGCAGTTGAAATACATTTTGTGAAACAATGAAATGCAACAATTTTAATGTCTTTTCTTTGGGGAATGTAGTATCAAACAGATTTCAGGTTATTATGAAGTGTTATATCAGCCTGATTTCAGGCTTTATTGTCTTTGGAGCATAATAACCCAAAATCCAATTGATACGCATTTTTAACAAAACAGCAAATCAGTTGATATTTATGGCCACTAGTAATTATATTTTCTTCTTACTCAGGAATGGGACAGGTACTCTGGGAAAGACACATTTTATTCAGTTATGATAAAGTTTACCCTCTGAGTTTTGGATGATTTGTTGATTTTTTTTTTCTTTTGTGATTGCTTCTATTTTAGATTTGCAGAGATAAAGGGTAACTGAAGGGTATTTTCTTTTGGTTTTTTTTTAAGTTTGGATTTTTTTTTATTTTCCTTTTAGTTTTACGTATTTATTTTTGCTATGGTTTTGAGTTGCCTAGTTTAAACCATCTGATAGTATGAGTTCTAGTTGACATATGTTGTATGTTTTTGTTTGATAAATTCCCCTTCTCATACCAAAGGTGCTTTGAGTTCTTGTGCAGCCACCAGGACATCAACAATGACTGGCACAAGGAACATTAGTTTAGTGTCTCATTCAAAGGATGGCATACCCTAACAGTAAAGCACCCCCCTTGAGTACTGCAGTCAGTGGCCAGAGTTTATGGTATGAACCCAATCCTATTGTAGGACTAGTACCCATGACCTCAAGGCTTAGAGGCAGATGTGTTACCAACTGAGCCATGCTGACACCTACATACAAGTTCAATGAAAATACAGTGTATACAAAACAAATATGTTCATATTGGTTATGTGCACAATAATTCATATTTCAAAGATCATATTACATGCAACAGGAAATATATTTAGAACTAGACTTAAAGAACTCTCTTTTCAATTTGGAAAGAAAATAACCCCTTTTTTGCTGAAAGTCATTTAATTTGAAGTTCAATAAGACTGAGAAACGTGGAGGAATGGCAGCCAGGTTTCATACAAAGAAAATGTAGATGGCTGTCCAAGTAGCAGCCAGTATAGCCTAGAGATTTTGAAGAATCTAAGTACATTCAGGTGACCAGGTTTGATTCCCGCAACAGCCACTTGCATAATGTGTGGCCATGAGAAAGTCAATTACCCTTTCTCTTCTACTAGGTAATCCCTGTAAAGGAGACTTGTGTTTAGAGGGACTTACACACTTACAAATGAATAAACATGTTCTAGCAAGAGCCAATATGGTTACAATATGATATTATTGATGGTAGTGAAAAAATTGTAGGAAAGATAGTATCATAACAAACACATACTAAATATGTTTTTTGAGCAATACAAGCATTTGGATGTTAATCAAATCCTAATATACATAAGACTCTAGCTCCTCCGTCCAGATTGTATGTCCTCATCACAAACTAGTGGTATTATAAAAGGATGAGATTGTCATCACATGATTGATGTGCACATTCCAACCTCTTTTGTTTTCTTTTTTATATATGTACAGGAGGGAGGGTCATCCCCCAGTGCAACAGTCCAGATTGGCTTGGGACCTGAGGACATGTGAGGATGGAAGCATGGTAGGAGAATCATGGGCCTACTTATGCTTCCAGTTTTCCATTTTCTGTCCCCATCCCTGCACTGGGGCATGCAAGTCAGATGTGCATACATGGAGGCGTGTGCACACACAGAATCCTGCATGTATTGACTATCATAAACTAATAAGAGTGCAACAGTTCTCCTGTACGAGCTGCACTAATAGTGTCCACAGAACTCAATAAAAAAGGGGGAGTTAATGTAATATGGACATGGAGTCAAATTATTAATATATTGGGTACTGCAGTTTTGTAAAAATAGTTTAAAAAATAAGGTACTAATAAGTTTGAACAGTGACTGTGTTAGTGCAGTTCTTCAAGAGCAACTGTACACTTCAGCATGTGCTTTCATAAATATGATGTTTCAGCCATTACAATTTACTAGATAATGCATTTTTTCATTTTCAGTGTTCCCTTCCACAATTTACAACACATCTTGGTAGTCCATCTGAACAGTCTGTGTAGAAAACATTTGAAAACATTTGCCTCTCCCCTGGTAACCTCACAGAGCCTTTATTTATGACAACATAGTGCTCACCATGACAACAGACTGTGATGACACAAGCAGCAATTGTGTGGTTAGCAGTGGAGAGTTAGATACATTTTGAAAGACAAAGTGAAATATTTGCTGCATTATCTACAATATTTAGTAGACCAACAGCAGGGAAGAGTAAAACAAAACATAACAAAGAACTAGAAAACAAGAAAGTTAAAACTTAAATGGTGTAAAACTAGTGTTTTTAAGCTTTTTTATTATATTAGAGAGTTGCTCTTTAAAGAAAAACCTTTGTGCTCTTAATTTGTTAATGGATGCAAATGCTGTCACCTTGCCCCTTAGTGTTCACTGAAATGGATTTAGAAAACTGTTTTTAAACAATTATAGAACATTTTGTCATAGAGTGAGTGTAAACGCATGGCATGGAATGGAAATGTGTGATATACTGTAGTTGTTTCTTGTTACTTCTGTAAATATCTCATTTTGTGATTAATAGCAATATAGATATAAACTGTATAGTATAACTGTGGTTGCTTAAACTGCAGGATGGTAATTCTATCAAGTGAGATTTTTTTTTCTAAAACACATGAGCATATCAGTCCCCCTGGCCTGTGTGACCTCTCAGTGTGAAGAGACTGTGAGGTTGTAAATTTTGCAGCTGAAATTAACACACAGCATTACACGCTGCAGTGGTACAGATCAGACAGAGTGATAAATGTAAAAAGAAACAGTAAAACATGATTAATTATATTCACTGCCCAACTTATCTAGTCCAGTGCTTTACCAGAGGCTGGAGGATTGGCATTGTACTCTGAGCATTGTGGAGTAGTGCTCTATAGGATGATTACTAAGCTTTATTTAAAGGAAGTAAAAGGTAAATCACCATTGCCTGAATTTATGTAGTCTTACCAGAATATTTTATTGTTGTCCTCTCATTTTGCTCTCCACATCTCCTTTGTTTCACCTGGAGGAAGACCCGGGCGGTGGGCCTGGTTGGATTGCTGAAGCTGGGTGAGGGGGGCCTTCAGAAAGCCCTGTATGAGAAAAGCTTGCAGCGTGGTATGATTGTAGCATCTGAAGACCAGAGTTTGGAGTTTAAGAAAGTCCCAGGAATTTTATTTTTTAGCATTTACAGAATGGGAGCCAAGTGCTGGAGTGTCTGCAGGATTGTTTCAAACACTGGGGGGGGGGCATAAATTTGTGAACTGGAGTGTCAGAATTCAGGAGAATTAAAAACCAAGGAGTTGTGAACTTTGTGCATTTTACCATGATTGAAAAATTGACTGGGGTCATTTTGCTGTGATTTTAATGTTTTAACTTGTGTTCATTTTGTGTTTTAGTGTTTATGTGCCTTCATAACCTTCATAGCCTATAATACTTTATAGTATTGTTCCCTATAACTAATGCTCTGCTGCAATTGTTGCAATTAGTTATACATTGTATCGGTGTATAGCAGCTCTCAGCGGTCTGCAGATTAGTTTTAAACAAATAGTGTTCAGTGTTTCTTTTTAGATTGGAGCATCAATTGATAGTTCTGAGCCTTGAGCTTTGACCTTTGAATTGTTTTTATTTGTATAAGTGAGGATATTCCTTATTTTTACCTTTTGCTTTTTAAATCAAGCATTCAGTTTTTCACGCATTTGATTCACGTCATCAGCCGAGACTCAGTTAAAAGGCACATGTGACAAACTCTTCCTCAGCTCACCCAGAATTCCTAGAATGCCCTTGAGTCAGTACGAGCAGTGTGACTGCTGTTTGTTCTGCTCTTTGGTTTTATTTGATTTTAAACTGTAGAAAAGAGCAATCTGCTTTGTTTTTTACTAAGCTGCTTTTTTGTTGGCTTTTTTGGAGTTTGTTTGTGGCAGCTCTATTTTTTCTACGCTTACTGATTGAAGCTATTCCCTGTGCTTGGTTCTCTACTTCCTTCAAATGGGGGATAGTGTGTTGGATGCCCATTTGTGAAAGATAGTGCTTTTGTGCTAAACACAGTGAGTCCTGTGTGCTATCGGTGGTGTGCATCTTGACCTTCCCCTCGGATATCTATCTTTTTTGCACAGTGGCTTCATTTAGTCTTTCCAAGTCGAACTCAAAGCTAGACAAGTAAGTCTCTCACTGTTAATATAAATAACTGTCGGGGAAATAAATTACAATATTTTTATCTGTTGTTATTCAGAGTTTAGTTTTATAGTCATAGTTATTTTTTTTTACTGTGTTTTCTTTTCTTGAGATTACTTCTGTGGCTGCTGATGACTTGAAGTTTTTTGTATTTAAATCACTGGTATCTGCAATATTTTTATTTGTGTTTTATTTTAACTAGTGATTAGACAACATCCACAGTTCAGTGTACAGAACTAACGCTTGATTTAGAATCACTGCTTATTAACTGATTTAAACACAAGGGAAACAAGGAGTACAAGGAGAAAATGTGATCAATTATTATATTTCTTGTGCTTTTTTCCAATGGTGAACTGCTTGTAACTATTGTCAGGAAGAACTGAGGAATACGTAAAGGTCTAAAAGTACAAAGTTTGAAAGAAATTTTTGTGGAGATGTGAAGAGATAAAGAATGTGGTGAAAGCGGTTGGCAATTATTAACTTTCAATATTTGGTTGCTCTGTACATGGAGGTGCTGGTGTCCATCTACTTTGAACTGTTTGTCTGATTAAGTGAATTGAATTATTCATTATTGGGGAACATTTGATATTACATCAAGCTTTTTATTGATATATGGTTTAGTGTATTTTGCATTGCTAATTGTTTTTGCTCTGCATTTTACCTAGTAATTAGAAGTCCAATTAGCATTTTAGAGCTTGGAAATATAATTTATTAGGGAAAGGGATCTTAACAGCCAGTGAAATGTCAAAAAAGATGAAAATCTATAGTAAAAAAAATTCCATTGAGCAAGGGAAATTAGAAAATATATCTAAGTTGCCCAAAAAAGCTCCAAAGAGCACTATTCTCTCTGATATTTTGAAAATAACAAATTTTATGAGAACTGTTTCAGACCAGATAGAGCTAAGGGGTAATAAGAGGGTCAACAGGGTTTTTTTTTCCAAGATCTACCTCATCCCCTGATCCTAGTATGAGGAGTAAAGAGTTATGCCTAACTGAGCATCCTTTATTAGAAGAAATTAGAAATCATGAAGAAAGAGTTTTGTTAAGAAGTACAGAAGTTTCGGAGGGCCCTGAGCTTGGTCCTGAATTACAGCGATCAGAGCTGGATATGTCTAAGATGGCAGGAAACATGAATAAAGAAGAGACTGTAAAAGGAAAAAAGTGCAGAAAAGAATATGAGGGAGAAGTTGGATAACAAAAAAAAATAGGAAAAAGTAATAGGAAGTTGAAGTCCCTGAGTGATTTATTAGTTATGACTAATGAAGCTGATAGTGATAATAATGATAATCATATTGATGGGGATATTGGTAATGATACAGGTGATGCTGATAACAGTGGGAATGTTTCTGATGTATCTGTTTTAGCTGTGGACATTTACCAAAATGTCAGAGCTGGGGAGTTTGAGGGTGAGAGATTTGATTGTGAAAGTGGATCCTACTTGAGGGATTTTAACTCCTTTATTACAACATACAGTGGCGTGAAAAAGTATTTGCCCCCTTCCTGATTTTCTCTATTATTGCATATTTGTCACACTGGATGTTTTCAGGTCTTTAGAGAAAATGTAATATTAGATAAAGGGAACCTGAGTGAACAAATAACACTTGTTTTTTTTTTTTAATTTCACTTATTTAATGAAAAAAAGTTAACCAACACCAACTGGCACTGTGTGAAAAAGTAATTGCCCCCTTACACTTAATAACTGGTTATGCCACATTTAGCTGCAATGACTGCAACCAAACACTTCCTATAATTCAATATCAGTCTTTCACATCGCTGTGGAGGAATTTTAACCCTCTTCCTCATAGAACTGCTTTAATCCAGTAACATTTGGTAGGTTTTGAGCATGAACTGCTCGTTTCAGATCCTGCCACAGCATCTCTATTAGGTTTCAGTCTGGACTTTGACTAGACCACTCAAAACTTTAATTTTACTTCTTTTAGCCATTCTGATGTGGACTTGCTTTTGTGTTTTGGATCATTGTCTTGCTGCATGACCCAACTACGCTTCAGCTTCAGCTGATGGAAGGATGACTGGACATTCTCCTTAAGAATTTTCTGGTACAGAGCAGAATTCATGGTTCCTTTAATTATGGCAAGTCATCCAGGTCCTTAGGCAGCAAAGCATCCCCACCATCACACTACCACCACCATGTTTGACTGTTGGTATGGTGTTCTTACTGTGGAATGCTGTGTTTGCTTTGCGAGACATTATGGGATCCATGTTGTCCAAAAGTTCCACTTTGGACTCATCTGTCCATAGAACATTTTCCCAAAAGGCTTGTGGATCATCCAGGTGCTTCTTGGCAAATGAGAGACGAGCATTTATGTTCTTCTTAGTTAGATGGTTTCGCCTTGCTACTCTCACATGAAGCCCATTTTGCCCAGTCTCTTTCTGATTGTGGAGTCATGAACACTGACCTTAGCTGAGGCAAGAGTAGCCTGCAGTTCTTTGGATGTTGTTTTAGGATCCTTTGAGACTTCTTGGATGATTTTACACTGTGCCCTTGGAGTAATTTTGGCAGGCCGCCACTCCTGGGAAGGTTCACTACTGTTCTAAGTGTTATCCATTTGGAGATTATAGGCTCTCACTGTGGTTCGATGGAGTCCCAGAGCCTTAGAAATATCTTTGTAACCCTTTCCAGACTGATAGAGGGCAACACATTTTTTTCTGATCTTTTCAGGAATTTCCTTTGATCATGGCATAATTTGCTTGTTGAATCTTTGTGCTGGCAGCGTGACTCTGATGGTAAGGGCCAAAATAAGTGAGGTTTATATTGAGCAGGGCTGGCTGTAATCAAGCCTGGCTGTGTTCAATCAACTGACTCTAATTATCCCTTTAATTGGGTTGATTTAACTAGGGGCAATTACTTTTTCACACAGTGCCAGTTGGTGTTGGTTAACTTTTTTCATTAAATAAATGAAATAAGTAAAAAAAAAAAAGTGTTATTTGTTCACTCAGGTTCCCTTTATCTAATATTATATTTTGTCTAAAGACCTGAAAACATCCAGTGTGACAAATATGCAATAATAGAGAAAATCAGGAAGGGGGCAAATACTTTTTCATGCCACTGTATATGAAACATGGGCACAAAGAAATTCTAAAGAACCCGGTTAACAAATTAAGGCATATGTGCCCTGAAGTTGGGAAGCATCAGTTAAGTAAATCAAGCACAGATACTGGCAATTATGAGGGCAGTAATGATAATTTAGTAACACAAGATAGGGGAAATTACCTCATTGGTAAACTTAATGAAATTAAAAAATAAATTTATGTTCTTAATGCACAACTTGTGGAACTAGGTATTCTGTTTAAATCATTTGTAGAATATTTTGTGAAAACTCCCAATACACAAGAAAAAAGAACCTTTATCACAAAAGAAGGTAGAGATGTTAAAAAGGACAACCAGAGAAATTGGAAGAATAAGAAAAAAGGAAAAAATAAGGTTGTTGATTTGAAAGATATAAAAAAGGGAATACATGTAAACATGATGTAAAGAAAAAGGGGAAAACAAAGATAATTAAACGTTCAGAACCAAAATCAGTTAAAACTATAACAAGTGTAGTAGCTGATAAATAAGCAAGGGAAATAGACCTTTTAATTCAGGAATTAAATCAGGGAAAACTATTGCTAAAGAAGGAACATAAAAGATTCAGGGAACTTGGTAAACCTCAGGAAAAACTGTATATTGGAGAATCCTAAGGAAAAGTTATTAGGTATTAGAAAAGCAAAGATAACAGAAAGGGTTACCTTAGATAATAAGGAGGTACATGTAAAGAAAGGTGTTACATTTAACAAAAATATAGAAAGTAATGTAAAGAGGGCAAAAACCGTTGTAACTGCTGAAGAAGATGAGAAAGACAGGCTGATTAGGGTTGGAGACATGCTACCGACAGTATTTCTAAAAGGTGTTCCAAAGGGAAGAAATGAAAATCCATATATTCTGAAGTTAAAAATATATCATTTTATAAAAGGTATTATGGGTCACAAATTTGGTTGGCAAGATAGTACATCTGCATATAGATATAAATCTAGCCCTTTTAAACGATGGGTCTGCCTGGTGATGAGAAAAGCAGACTCAAGGCTATGTCTGATGGAAGAAAAAAGAGAATTTCATATATTGGGAATAACACTGGACTCTACAATTAGAGAAGAGGGGTTGCCTACAATTTTAAAAGAGAAAAGAGATTTGCAAAACATGTTGCCAGGGGAAGGAAAGAAAAGTAAGGAAGAAGGTAAAACAGTTAAACAAGCAAGACTTATGGCATACATGAAACCAACAGAAACTTAAATTAGTATGGAAGGTGACTCATAAGATTCAATCTATATTCAAGGAAGGAAAAAACTAGGGAATAGGATAAATAATAGTGTGATATTGGAATCAGATACTACTATTAGTGTGTCGGGGCTCTCTAAGTGTAGATAATATAACTACATTAAGTGGCCCTCAGGCAAGTACAATAGCCCTTGAAGATAGTTTTAATTCACTTACCCATTCGGGGGGAGGGGGCTACCCATCCATGTTAAGCTGGAATGTGGCAGGTCTGAGATCAAAAGTAGAGGATAAAGGAATTTTGGAATGGTTAATACAATTTCCAATTTTATTATTTCAGGAAACTTAGATGGGTAGACTTGCTGATTACTTAATTGAAGGATATAACATGTGGAACATCCCGCTGTTAAGCAAAGTAAGTTTGGTCAAAATAAGGGAGGGTTGGCCATCTTTATTGATAATTCACTCAATATGGGGTTCATTGAATCAAGTTTGTATAATGATTTCTTTATGTATATAATTTTGAAGGTTAAAACTAAATATATTTCACTTTTTAATATCTACATCCCACCACAAGTAAAACAGAAAGATTTTAGGAGAATACTTGAGATATTGGAAGGTGGTATTAATTCTGTCAGAGTACGATACCCAGGTATTGAACTTATTCTGGCCGGTGATCTGAATGCACATATAGGAAATTTGATAGAAGAACAAAAACACGACTAGGGAATAGATGATGTTTTTAATATTCCAATCAGACAATCAACGGACACACAGGTTACAAGAAAAGGCAGGCTTTTGATACAATTTTTAGGAAAGAATAATTTACAGTTATTAAACGGTCATTCTAGGAATGATTGGGAGGGTGAAATAACATTTCCATCAGCAAATGGGGTAGTGTAATATATTATTTTTTAGTAGACACTTCTCTATATCATAATCTACAATTCTGTAAAATTCATAGATTATGGGATAGTGCCCATTTTCCTTTAGAATGTAAAAGTATGAAAGTTTGTACAACATTTAATAGAAATAAGAAACATGTGATGAAAATTAACCACACAATGTGTATAAAATATATATGATAAAGTATGGGTCTCGGTGTGTAATGAGAATTTACACACACCCGAGGGGTTTGATGCTACATAAACCCCGAGAGTTAAGGTCGAGGGGTTTATGCACAGCATCAGACCCCGAGGGTGTGTGTAAATTCAAGTTTACACACTGGGACCCATATTTTATTTTATATAATTGTTGGGCTTCCCTTTTTCACCTTAGCAATTACATATATAAAAAAAAAAAGACTGCTGTGCCGGCACAATCAGATAGCCTCGGCACGCGAGGTCCACTTACACTTTATTTAAAATATTATTGTGGGGGTCCATCCTGTAGCCGTGTGGAACATCTGAAGTAATTTAAAAAATTACTTACCGCCGAGTGTCCGTGGCAGTTTCTCTCCATGGTGGGTTTGCATAGGGGAATGGTTTCCTGTTCAGGAATGTCACAGCGAGTGAGACATTTGAGCATGCACAGTGTGGGGACGACAGTGTGCGTGTTTGCCATTATAAATGCTCCTTTGTAATGTCAAATTACATCACGGTTTCCTAATGGGAAAAAGAGAAGCCCATTAATTATATAGTAAAAACATTAGATGGAATGAGTATACCAAGCCAATAGTGGATAAAATAATAGATTGTAATCAATGTCTAAAAACATTATTAGATTGGAATGAGGAAAATAAGTTGAACTACCATAATGTTTTAAGAACTTTTGACCATTTTATGAAGAACTGTAATAGCCAATTATGTAATGAAAACCACCCAATTTACAATAATAATGTTGGGACTGTTAAACCTTGGTTCGACAATGAATGTAGGAAAATAAAAAAAGAAATGAGGAAAGTTAGGAAATTGAGACTGAAATTGATGACTCTTTTAGTACTATATGCTATGAAACATTTGAAAAGAGAGTATAAGAAACTATTAATAACTAAAGAAAAAATGTATAAACATGAGATGTGGTCTCAATAACAACAAGCTATATGGAATAAGGACACAAAATCATTTTGGACACTTGTTGCCTATGGATGTGGTGAGAATAATGTGAGATATAACCTATATTGTATGATAACAGAAAGTACATGGGTTAAATATTTTGAAAATAAATATAATAGTAACCCAAAAGTAGATTGTGTAGAAGTTTGTGAATATCCATTGGAAAATAAGATAAGTTGCCCCTATGTGTTTTCAGTCACAGAGGCTAGAACAGCCATTTTAAACCAAAAGAGGAATAAAACAGCTGGACATGATGGTATTTCAAGTATTTCTTCATAACCCTGATGTTTGGGAGAGGCTTCTGGTGCTGATTTTTAATATACTGTAATAAGTCAATGTTTGATACTACCGAAAGACTGGAATCAAGGGGTGATTATACCATTATTAAAGAGAGGAGATAAACAAGATCCAGAAATTATAGACCCATTACACTTCTTCCAATAGTACAAACAATTTATACCAGGTTAATTCTAGATAAATTAAATCTCTGGGTGGCGAAGAACAAATTGATCTCCAAATGTCAATGTGGCTTTAGAAAACAATGTAGTACTTTAGATCTAATCTTTATGCTGAATTAGATTATACACATTTGTGTAGAAGGGAGGAAGAGCCCTATATGCATATGTTTCATTGATATAAAAGCAACCTTCCATTCAGTTAATAGAGTTACCATATGAGAGGATTTTAAAGAAACTTCATATAGATTCTCCTCTGCTAGATATCCTTAAAATATTACATATTAATACCACAGCAATGGTACGCTATATTAAAGATGGAGCTCTTACCAAACAAATAAATATTACTAGTGGTGTTAAACAAGGGTGCTTGTTAGTTCCAACTTTATTTAATTTATATATTGAAACTTTGGGGGCGTGGCTTGGACGCCGATGAAGATGGCCACCTAGAAACATAGCTCAATCCCCAGCTAAGCAAATTTGGAGCAATACGCCGGCATCCAGGGGAAAATCTTCTTCAACGTGCCACACAAGTACCTAGAGTCGAAACCGGACTAACCGACAAGGAAATTGAATGATTGGGATGTGGTACATTGTAGCATAGTGCCGGTCCCATACACGACTCGACTTGAGAATCAGTAGTGCACAGGCTGGGGATTCTCAACCCGTTAGTGCACGTTGGGACAGCGAGATACATATAGAAGCTGCTCACTCACAAACTAGATACCCCCCTGATCATAAACCGGCTGCTATCTGAGTGGTTACAATACGCACACTGGCATCAGATAAACCCTGCTACTACATGGCTTCCTCCATGCGGAAGATAGAGGCCCCCCGCTGAGGCAGCCCTGCAACCTGTTACCCAGCCACCTGATGTTAGTAGCTCATTGCAGCACATAACAACCCTGCTCAAAACGTTGCTCAGTAGAGTCAACACCATTTCTTCTGCCTTGGCTGGGGCTGTTGCAGAGGTGCATATATTAAATGACAAAGTGAATGTGATTGAACAGAGGTCTGAAAGCCTGGAGAAAAGTCAGGTTAGAATACTACAACAGATCCAAGATCATGAAGAAATGCTTGCTATTCTCTGGTGCAGGGCTGAGGATCAAGAAAATCATGGGAGCGTAACAATATTAGAATTCTTTGCATGCTAGAGGGACTAGAAGAAACCAATACTGAAAGATTCCTGAATGAAGAAATCCCAGTAATGTTGGGGGAGAGATGGCACTGACCAATTGAAGTGGAAAGGGTGCATAGGATACCGGGGGGACTGTGTTCCAGGGACTCACCACCACGACCTATCATCTCTTACTTACTCAGGTACTCCACAAAAGAAAGGGTGCTTCAACCAGCTAGAGACCTAGGGCTTTCGCCAACAAGCCTACCTGTCCATATCCATGGAAGGGAAAGACATTGTGGCTGAGTCCCCTCAAGAGGAGGAGATGTGGCTAGCTAAGTAGTGGCCAAGGCTACCCCCACAAACTACATCCCCCAGAAAGCTCTGGAACCCAGAACACGGGGAGAATTACAGAGGGAACCAATCTCTCAGTAACAGTACATGGAGAGACCAGAATAACAGCTGGGCAGTCCCACAGAAAAATTGTTCCCCCAGGTCACTTCAGCTCCCTCGAGAGACAGCTATGCAAGCAAGCAATCCTAACAGACATTGAGTGGCATCCCAAGTCCTCTCCACTCCCAGACCTCAGCGGGGACCCTTTCCCACCACCAGAATAAGACACAGATCTAAAAGTGACTTGGATCCATGCCCTGGAGGGCTCTAGATAGAACCTCTAGCTAAGCTAGCTAAAGATGAAGTCATAACAGAGCGAATGGATTCCACTGAAATCCCTGATGAATTACTAATGGAAGTGGCTGTTATAGACTCCTGGGCAGACCTATCCCCTGAAGCTGATGACTCTTCGGCATCCACAATGCTGCAAACCAGACCAGAACTAATGACTCTTGCAGAAGCCCTCCCCAGGGACAGACAGGTTGCACAGAGCAACATGCCTGAATTTACCTTGTAGGAGGAAGCTACTCCTCCAGATTGAGCAACCTTAGTGCTTCCCCTCCAGCTCATCCTTCTTAAGGATGGTGACAACACCCCCCTCACAATATGCAGGCCTTTTATCTGCTGATGTGAGGATAACGGTGGGCTCATGGGAATGGCTGTATGCCCATCTTTCTGGCTTTAGTTCTTATTACTCAGCCAGCACCAAGGTTTAGAAGTGATGGGGAACAACTGCTGTGCTTGGTTGATGTGTTGCATTTCATCTCCCTCCCTGTCCCTTCCCCCTCTCCCATCCAATAATCCCTCTAATAGGTGCTGTCTTAGATGGGTAACCCTCCCCATGACTCTCAGACCCCCCTACTCCTTCACTTGCTTTAGATTCTGGATGCCCCACCTGAATGTGTTACGTGGTGCAACAGCTTATAATTGCACATGCGCTGCTGGGAAGAGAGTCAGAGGTCACTGATTGGCTAGACTTCTTTTCCCCCTGTGTGGGCTCTTGGTTAGCAAGGCTAGCACTCCCCCTCATCATTGGCGAAGAGGCTGTGAAATTGTGCCTATGTCAAAACTCCACTAGCTTACTGCTTACATTGGTTGTATAATATCCTGGTTCAATTTAGGTTTTAGAAATTTATTAATCAGTTTACTGCTCCTACAGCCTAGTAGGCGTGGGTGTTAACTTGTTCAAGTTTGATTGTTGACGTTCACACTTGTGTTCTCTTTCCTTCTCTTGATATCAGGTTACTCCTACTGTATTACTCTCTAGTGAAACCTTTCTGACCTATCCTGTTGAATAGATATCATAGGCACATTGTCTGCACACCTTACCTTATTGCATAGGGACCCAGTGGGTGAGTACCTTATCTTTTCTTCACTCTTTAGTACAGCAGAGTTTATTTTTCTCAAAATGGGATTAAAACTCATATCATGGAATGTGAAAGGTCTAAATCACCCCACCAAATGGACCGTGGCCCTTAAACATCTTCACTCTCTGCAGGCAGACATAGCGCTTCTTCAAGAGATGCACCTGATTGCAAAGAATGTAAGATGGCTCAAAAAAATGTGGGTGGGGGAAGTAATTGCCAACTCAGTAGCCAACAAGTCCAAGGGTGTAGCCATCCTGATTAAGAAAACATGCCTCTGGACAATAGATAAGGTTGCCATGGACACCCAGGGCCGATGGATAGTAGCCAGGTTCTCTTATCCAAGAGGGCATGCAGTTCTCGCCAAGGTCTACAGCCTCAACACGGACTCGCCAGAGCTCTTCCTGGATCTTAATCATGCTCTAGAGCCCCTAACAGAGGGATATCACAATATCTCTATAATAATAGGGGGAGATTTTAACCTAACTCTGGACATCTTTGTTGACAAGTCTAAGCCCACCCCACAAACCCACCCTAAAGCAGTGGATATACTACAAGAAACTGCCAAAGAATGGGGAATGGTGGATATTTGGTGACATGACCATCCCACTGGGAGGGACTACTCCTTTTTTTCATCAGTCCATGCAACCTATAGTCGCATTGATTTCTGGCTCGCAAATATGTCGGCAGCACAGGGCATGATTACCAGTGTCAGTGGCTCAGTAGGTAGCACACTCGCCTCTGAGGCTGGGAGATCAGAGGGCTGTGGGTTCAGTTCCCACATCTGGCACTTGGGTTAATATCCCAGTACTAACACTGTAGTACAGTATGAGAGGGGTGCTGCACTTCTGAGGTGCCGTCTTTCGGATGAGACGTTAAACTAAGGTCCCATCTGCCTGGATTGGTGGTAGTTCAGGTGGATGTTAAAGATCCCATGGCACTTATCGAAAAGAGTAGGGGAAGTTTATTGAGAAAAAAACACAACATCACCAGAAATCAAGTAAACAATGGAAACAGACAAAAACAGCAATAAAAGGGAATTACAGGAGGACAAAAATTGAGAATAACATATTCAAAAAAAGAAATTATTCCATAATGAACAAAACTTAACATCTGTAAATCTCTGTCTATCTTTACATTTAACAATCAGTAAACATTCCTCAACTTGAGACAGTATAGTAGAAGATAAAACAGTTTGTTGCTGAAATATAAATTGTCATCTGGCTTGCCATAAATAAAATTGAAGTAGACCAAAAAAACATTCAAAGTACCGGGGTGATATCGTTTCCAGGCCCCTACATAATCTCCTAAAAGTAAAACAGTATAGGTAACATTTGACAATATAGGCACGCCCCAATGGACAGCAGCATCCGACCAAAAACTGGCAACATAGGAACAAGAAATAAAAAAATGAGAAAGACTTTCTTCCACAGTAATGCATAGTGGTCTTGGACAAAATCTATCCGTCACTGGTTTATATTTAAGGTTCCCATGTACCCCAAGTCTACCTTAAGCAGACATCCAAACCACATCCCATACAAAGGCAGGAAGCTGAAAATCAGTTAATTTATTGAGAGCAAACATCATCCTAGTTGGAGCACACTCAGGAAAAAGTAGAAGGACGCTGTGTATTTCAAAAACAATATAATTATAAAAAGTTTTCCGAGAATGGGATAATAAAGTAGAGAATGATAGCTTCCAGTGATGGCACTTCTTTATGGTAGGGATCCCATAAACTGGTAACTGATCCCGTGGTAAGATTTTGGGGGGCAAAGTAGTCCATTTTTGAAAAAATTTAGCCCAAACAAAGTGTGACCACACCTGCCAAGAGAAGGTTATCTGATTCCATAAAAACCAAAAGGAATTAAACAAAAAAATAGAATGATAAAAAACAATTGGGTTAATCATGGCCAATCCACCCTTTTTAACTGGTAGATAGGTAACTTCTCTGCACACAGGGTTCAGTCTATTGCCCCAAACCATTTGAAAAAAAACACTATACAGTCGGGTTTCCAAATGAACCGGAGGTGGGTATAGATAGCTTAAATACAAAAAGACAGGAATCAAAACTTTTTGACTATAAAACACGTTCTTCTTCCCAAACTTCATAAGCTTCCATAAATTGATTTAGCTTCACCTATACTCAACTGATTGCCCAGTTAAAGGTAGCCAAATCACCAGGTCAAACCAAACCCCAAAATTTTGTGAGATGTGGAAACAAGAGGAATGCCACATGTGTCAGAAAGATGCACTGGAGCGGAGTGTAAAGAGAAAATAAAACTCTTAGCTGTGTTGATTTCAGCCCCAGAATAATGTCCCCACAGCTGAAAACACTGTAAGGCAAGCCGAAGGGAGGCCTCATAACGCATTAACAGAGTCACATCATCTGCGTACACAGTAATTTTCTCTGTAGGTAGAGAAATATCTGGGGCAATCCCAAAAATACCATCATGTCCATGTACATATCTAATAATGAGATCCAAAGCATAAGTATACAGGAGAGGGCTTAAGGGACAACCCTGCCGCACTCCCCTAACTACCGGGATGTCAGATCCCATCAGTCCATTCACTAGTGGAAGTACTGTAGCATTGGAATACAGCATGGAAATCCACTGTACAAAGGGACGTGGGATATTATAGGAGAGTAACAGATTAAACAAATAATGGTGACTCACCCTGTCAAAAGCTTTAACCTGATCCAGCGCCACAATAAAACCAGACCCCTTCCCCTATTACTACTCTCAAATAATTCCCGTAATAAATATAAATTGTGCTGAATCTTGCATTGAGAAATAGCACAAGTTTGAGCTGGATGGATAAGGAATCGAGATTAGTGCTAACCTATTAGTGAATTTTGGCAAAATCTTATAATCACTATTAAGGAGGCTAATAGGCCTCCAATTGGTCAGTAAGGTAGAATCACCTTTCTTATAAATAAATTTCAATAAAGAAACACTAAACTCTGGAAAGCCCAATTCAGATGTCAACATAAAGTTAAATACTATAGGTAAAAAAAACACATAACTGGAAGGAATTTCTTATAAATTCATTAGGGATACCATCTAATCCAGGGGACGTTTAGAATTCAGAGATTTTATAACACCTTCCACTTCAAGGGATGAGATAGGCCTTAACAAAGTAGTCTAAACTAACATCCATAACAGGAGAGAGGCTAAAATTCAGGGGTAAAGTATCAGAAGGACTAGAGTCCTCACCAAAAGAGCTGGAGACAAAGTCTTGTACCACATTCAGCATTTCTAAATCTGAGGTCACCACAGTACCCAGAGGGGATAACAACCCTGTCATCAATGTTTTATCAAGGCGTTGCTTACAAGCCTTATAAGGATCAGAGGCAGGCTGTGAGTGCAACCCATATCTGAATTCCATCTCCAAAGATTTAGTCCTATCATACTGATAAAGAGACATTTGCTTCTTTATTTCAGTGAGCTGTGATTGAAAGGCAATCCTATCATGAGGGGGAATGGACATTAGTCTATACAGCTGATTCCGATAGTTTAAATAAGTGAGATATCAAGAATTAGCTTTAGATTTCCCTTTGGAAAGGAAAAAGGACCTGAGCTCCGATTTAGTATCCATCCACCATAAAAAAAGGTTATCATATAAACATATAGTGGAAAATCATGCAGCAAACAGTAGGTCTAAACCATCCACACAATCATCAGCCTCCAAGAGGGATATGTTCAAAGCCATCGAGGACCAGCGAAAATACTTTAGGAGGTACCCTGCTAAATTAACAAAACCATTAAAATATGATGATCCGAAAACTCAGTCGGCTGAACCTTAGAAAAAAAAGGAGTAAAATATTTAGAAACAAAAAGATCAATACGGGAGGAAATAATATGCCTATGATAAGAAGCACCTCCAGTAGCATGCAGGGTTCTAAATACGTCAATAAGTCCAGCATCCTGAACTGTCTGTTTCAAAGCAATAGAGTCGCAGTACATTTTTTTTTGAGAATCACCCTCAAATTTAAGGTCAATATCACAGTTAAAGTCCCCCCCCCAAAATCACATGTCGTCTGGTATAGAGAAAAGGTTTAATGTCATTGAATAATGCTATCCGGGCTGACTTGATTTGAGGGGCGTAGATATTAATCAAATGAAAATCATAATCTTGATAACAAAAATCAAGAAGCAAAGCCCGACCAGGACAAATATCCACTAATTTCGAAGTCCGAAATAGGGTGGAAGTGAAAAGTATCCCTATCCCATCAGCCACATCAGGCCCAAAGGTCCAAAAAGATGGCGCCCAAACCCATCTCTTCTTGGCTTGTTTGATTTCAGCCAGAGAAGACAATCTGGTTTCCTGAAGAAGAATAACATCAACCTGCAAAGTACTAAAAAAAGAAAAAAGAGAAAGCCTCTTTTTAAAATTTTTAATACAGCAGACATTAAAGGAAACTATTTTAAGTGTAGCCATGATGAAAAAGGTTAGAGACAAGGCCCAGTCTTCTGACTAAAACTTGCCTTCCGTTTTTTACCTTTCTTACCCTTTTTTTCCTTGGCCAGTTCAGTAGACCTGCTATCCTCATCCTCAGAAAGCATTTCAGAGCGATGAGAGGTATCAGATTCAAAATCAGATTCCCTCCCTTCACCCTGCAAAGGGGAAAAAAAAATCTCTATAGGAACAGGAGAAACGGTAGAAAGTTTAAGAGAGGCTCTGGTGAACCGTCTCGGTTTAACAATTTCAAAGGGTGGAGGCATAGAAGGAGATGCCTGCTGGGGAGCAGAGATGGGATCTGTAACACTAGCTGAGACTGAAGGTACAGAAACTGAGTTCACAGAATCAGAAACCAGGGGAACACTGTCCTCAGTAGCAGGTTGAGGCTTTGATGTATTCTCCCCTGGAATATCCTCAGCTACCGTAGAGGGGTTGGGGGGGGGCACCATCAGATCTACTGGCCTGAGCTTTGTGGACTAAATCTTCCGATCCCAACCTCCCGACTTATTGTGCGTAGCCCAATGGCATTGGTGAAAGGCATGGCCCTTTTCATCACACAAGTTACATTGAAAAATATTGACACATCTATCCACCGAATGTCCATACCCCCCACAGAGGGCACATTTCAACAGATCACATGAACTGCTAATATGGGTTTTAGCACCACATTTATAACACGCACAAGGCTGACCGCCATAAAAACAAACCCCTCTATCCTTCCCCAAAAAGAAACTGTTTGGTAAATGCACAACCTCCCCATTAACTTGAAACAGTTTAACTTTAAACTTCCAACTACCCGTCCAGATCCCTTCTAAATCCAAGATAGCCTCAGGAGGGCCTAAAATATCGCACCTCTTTTGAAGCCAGTGATATATATTACCAACATTAACCCCTTCATTCCGAAACATAATAGTAATGTGTCTAATTTGGGGTTTCGTAAGAGGGAGGGCATAAAAGGGGACCCAAAGAGGGGTGGACTTAAGTGTGGAGTATTTATCCCAAAATTTCTCCAAATTACGAGAAGTTTTAAAGCTGACGTCAAAAGAATCCTCTCCAGAAACATGTATTGAGGCAAAAATATCAGCAGGAAAAAATTCATGGACCCCTTCAATAAAGTGTTAGCAACATAATATCTATCAGGGTGGACCTGCAACCCACCCCGGTATCTCAGTCTAACTGCATTCTTTCTTGGGGTCTGCTCTAATTTATTTTTAAACAATTCATACATTGGAACTCTAGAAGTAGAGGGGCCTGACACACTAGGTAAAGAAGTAGAAGCAGACCCCTTCTGTAAAGCAAAGACAGTGTTAGTGAGATTACCCAATGCCTTAGGCCTCGAAGAGGCCAAAGAACGTTTTTCTAAATGCTGCGCAGCTTCAATAGGGGCCCCAGAATTTTCACTGTAGTCCATACCTGAGCTCAGAGTAGTAGCAACGGTGGCATGCAACGAGGAAGCAGAAGAAGCCATCGGAGGGTCTGTCCAATCAGGGTCAGGAATCCATTGTCCAGTAGCAGTCTGAGTCCAACCTGAGTCACTCAAAACCGTATCAGCCGACCAGTCCATAGTGGGGTAAGACAATTTTCTTTGAGGTAGTCCAAACTGTCGCCTAACAGCCTGCGAGGTACTCGAAGACTCAGGGTGATCCAGAAAACCGACATCCTGTAGAGCCTCAGAATCAGAATCCGTAAGTCCCACAGTATGAAGATCCCGAGACTGTTCCTGCACAGAACAACGTCCGTCCTCCCGAGGAGCAGCCGACTGCTGCAACAATGGTTCCGCAGACAAACTTGAGGGAGCCAACAAGCCGTCCTCTAGCGTAACAGAAGAATCCAGAACGTCCACCAAAACAGACTGAGGAACAGTGGGAGAAGACTCCGGTAAGCAAGCAGCATTATCCTGCAGAACTGCGTCCGATACTGCCAAGGGCTCCATAGCAGGCTCAGAGGAGCCGAAACCGACAACCTCCTTCTCCATCAGAAACAGAAAGCACACTGTGCAGCCCAACCGGCTGCGAACAGCGCCCTCTGCTGGCAGCAACGCACAGCAAAGTAGGGGAATTTCCCTGGTGTCCTGGCCAAATTTCCCTCATTCACTAAAAATACCACCAACAGCTTAATCTGATTCGGGGTCAGTTGGCGTTCATCTGTATCCCCTTCCCCCGGGTCGTGCCTGAAAATAGGCAGGATTTGTCTAGTGCACTTACCCGGCCAACAAAAAGCAAAAATAAATAAATAAATAAATAAATAAATAAAATGATAGTATCCTCCAACATACATAATATTCTGGTCTCAGATCACGCCCCTGTCTCCTGTGCATACTTACCTACCGGGAAAACAGACACAGGCACCAGATGGCACTGCAACCCCCTACTCCTTACAGATGCCTCCTTCCAATGTATGGTCAAAAAGGTGTCTCAGGACTACTTCAGGAACAATAAGCCTGGAGACACCTCCACAGCCATGATTTGGGAAGCATACAAAGCTGTGCTCAGAGGGCATATCATCTCCTTTTTGGCCCATAGGAACAAGGAGAGGAGAGAGAAGCTCGCCAAACACCAATCTGATCTGTCGAAGCTTGAGGCCGATTTCAAGGCATCCATGACTGGATATCCAGACACAGCCCAGCTCCAAGTGACAGTAGGCCTAAAATACCACATTAATACAATGCTTCATCAACAAGCAGAATGGAGCATGATCAGGGCTAAACACCTATACTGGGAGGGGGAGACAAGCATGGGAGGCTGTTGGCCTATCAGCTAAAGAAAGAACAAGTGGCTTCTGCATTCACACCCTTAGAAATGATAAGGAACAGGTGGTCATGGGCCCCAAGCAGATCAACGAGTGCATGAAGCAATTCTACCAGTAGTTGTATCGGTCGCATCTATCCCCAGAACAAAGCCAAATAGGACCCTGATTAATGGGATTCTGCTCTGAGGATCACATCCCCCAACTCCCAGGGACAGTAATGGAGGCATTGGATAAGCCCCTCACTGAGGCTGAGCTTACCCTGGTACTCTCTCAGCTGGCTAAACATAAATCCCCAGGGCCAGACAGTATGACTACTGAACTGTACCAGTTAGTTAGTCCAGAAATCAGTGCCCTACTTTTAGCTGCCCTCCAAGAGGCACATCCGGCTGGCATTCTTCCACTAACTATGCAGGAGGCCCTTATCACCCTCATCCCCAAGAAATCAGATGACCACCTGAATTGCACAAATTTCCACCCCATATCATTAATCTCAGTGGACACCAAGATAGTGGCCAAAATCTTGGCCAACTGAATGCTAGAGGTAATACCTTTACTAGTACATCCATCCCAGATGGGGTTTACCAAATGCAGATTGGTAATGGACAACATTAGGCTCATAATTAATCTGAAATGGCTAGCTCTCCACTCTCCCACTTCCATTGCTGCAACTGCGGTAGATTTCTCCAAAGCCTTTGATTCAGTGGAATGGCCCTACCTATATGAAATCCTTAATTTGTATGGCTTTGGCCTGTATTTCAGACAATGGATCCAGGTTCTCTATAATATGCCCACAGCTAAAATACTTACTAATAAAGACATCCCCTCATCCTTTACCCTGCAGCATGGCAATAGACAAGGATGCCCACTTTCACCACTATTATTCCTGCAGGCATTTGATCTCCTTATTAGAGTGCTTCAGGTCAATAAAGCTATCAAATGTGTTCAGGTGGGGGAACACATATACTTAACAAATGCATATGCAGACAACCTATTCCTTACACTCTCCCCCTGGTCCTGGACACCCTACAGTCCTTTACATATATTTCCGGCCTCCAAGTGAATCATAAGAAAACCAAAGTCACTCCACTGAATGCTGCCTGTACCAAGGATTGCCTGCAGAGTCTAGGGTTATCTTGGACTCCCCATACACTGTCATACCTGGGAATCCAAATATCCTTTGAATGGGGGACAGCTTGAGGCTTGGAACTTTACACCACTATTCAGCCAGCTTGAGATTAAAATGTCGCAATGGTGATGCCTTAACCTTTCCCTCCCAGGGAAGGTTGCCGTGATCAAGATGCTCCTGCTTCCAAGTTAAACTATCTCTCCTGAATAATTTACCAATAGCCTTATTGGACAAAGCCTTCTGTTCTTTAGATAAGCTGATCTCAGGCTTTCAGTGGGAAGGCAAAATACCAAGGTGGGGGGACCACAAATTAAAAGCCCACTGGTCTTGAGGGGGCCTGGGCCTACCATGGTTAAGGGGCTACCACTGGTCCTTCCTTGCAGCTCAGCTACCAAATGGTTCTCACCTATCACTACCCCCCTGCACCATGGGTATGACTAGAGGTGCAAGAACTGCAGCACGCCCCTCTTAGCCTACTTCTAACCAATGTCCTTGCCCCCTCTCCCAAGCTTACGCCAGTCATGGCTAAAACCAGGAGAGCATGGTTCCATCTCAGGAAGGTGGCTAAGACCCAGAACAAGTGTGCAAACCTACCTTTCTGGTACCTTGGCTTGTGGCACAACCTACTCCTAACGGTGGACAATAAACCCCTACACTGGCCTATGTGGGAGAAAAATGGGATACCTCTAGTGCAAGATCTGTACTTGCCAGGCACTGCCATGATTATGTCATGTGAACAACTTAGAGCCACTTACTCCTTGCAGTCCCATAATTTCTGGAAGTATCTACAGATCTGAAATGCTGTTCGGTCCCTGTACTGGACAGCCTTGGCAGACTCCAAATGGAGCTGGCTATCCTCTCTATACCTCCAAACCTCCTCCCAGGGCATGGCCAGTCACTTTTACACCACCTTGCTGGAGGCACAACCTGACTATGCTGCTTCCAGTAAGGAGGCATGGAGCAAGGACCTGGGGTTCCCCATAATGCCTGTTTCCTGGCCTCACTGTCTTCGTCTAGCACAATCCACTTACAAAGACTCCAAGAGACAGTTAATCCAACTCAAGATTCTCCTGCATTGGTATCGAACCCCGGCCATGTTGCACAAGTGGGGGATTCTCCCACATGCACAATACTGGAGATGTAAGCAAGCCTCTGCTAACATTCTACATCTTAGCCCCCTTCTGGTCTACTGTGCAAATGGACTGATCTGGAGTGTTATCACAACCTATAGATATTTCCCATCCTATGCTGCTACTGGGGGATCCTGGCCCCTTGACACACCTAAATCTGCAACAGCAGAACTGGGTGCTAGTGGTTCTGATGGAGGCTAAACAGCTCCTCTTAATGCATTGGAGACATCCTCAACCTCTCTCTCCCTCTCTCTGGCACTTGGCTGTATCCAGGTTGGCCACCTTTGAGAGACTTACCTATGAGAGTAGAGGACAACTTAATATCTTCAACAACAGATGGGGAGCTTATCTCAACTCTGCATTATGTAGAGTACCCCTCCCAAGATTCTCTCACACTGGTAATGACTAAAAGGACTTCTGCCCCCCCAGTCCAGCCTGAGAAATGAAGCACCAAACTAGACCTATGTAGGGTAATATGAACACCCCCCCATTCCCCCAGTATCGCTGCTGTACTGAGGATCTATTATACTTTTCTTCTCCCTTTCTATCATCTTTCTACTTACATGACATTGGTACCCCCCCCATGGGGAACCTAATTGATTTGATAATGATAGTTATAGTTATTGTGTTAGTCAAACTAGGAATTGTTGAACTGTTTGTCCTGAACTATTTTTTTTTCTCTTTTTTTTTTCTTTAGTTGGAGTGGCAGATTGAGTAGGAAAGTCCTATTTCAAAAACTCAAATAATGTATAAAACTGTAGCTGCCTAACTTTTCTTACTTTTTGATGCTATTATAACTATGTCAATATGGTATGTTCCTTACGATATCTCACCATATTACCTGTTTAGCATGGTTTGCCATGTATGTTACCAAAATGTTACAGCATAACAAAATTGAAAACAGTAAAAACTTGTCAATGAAAAAATATATATATATTGAAACCTTAATAAATAGATTAATGGATATTGATACTTCTGTGCCTATAATTGAGAAGGAAGAAATAAAGTTGTTACTCTATGCAAATGATGCAATACTTTTATCAAGAACCCCATTATGTTTGAAAAGAGGTAATATTAATGTAATGTCAACATTAAAGGATTTGGATTTGGAACTAAATGTAGGGAAGATGAAAAATTATGTTACTGGGTCAAACAAATGAGAAAAGAAATCACTGGATAGTAAATGGTATCAATCTTGAGGTAGTTCAGTCATATAAATATCTTGGGGTTATATTTAATGGAAAGCATTCCTGGCATGCACACATAAGGGAAATAAAAAAATAAATCATATAAAACAACCAGTGTTTTTATGGCATTTGCAAATAAGTTTGCAGAAATAGTTTTAAAACATTAAAAACAACATTTGAGTCTAAGACAGTTAGTCAATTTTTGTATGGTGGGGAAATTTGGGGGATGTACCCTGATAACTTAGATAATATTGAGGCAGCTCAGAATAGATTTTTCAGACTTATCTTAAATTTTCCCAGGGACTGTCCTTCTTTCCGCTTTTCTGCAGTTGGAGACTAGTATGTTCACATTAAACACAAGATAAGTAATGAGGTCAGTTAAATATTGGGGCAAAATTAAAGGTATGAATGAAAATAGGTTACCAAAACTATACTGGAAAGACTTTACTAATAGAATGCAAGCAAAATCTGTAAACAATAATTGGTTTTCAAGACTGAATAACAAATTAAAAAGTGTGGGATTAGAGGAGCTTCTATCTACATCTGCGGAAGGTAATGTTGCACAATATGTGGAGAGTGCTATTATGAGATTAAAATCTACTGCAATTACCAGGGATTTTGAGAAAATACATGCAATCAATAAGTTTGGTTTATATTCAGCAGCTAAACAACATTGGGGTATGGAAACCTACCTTATAATTTTAGAAAAGAGCCTACATAGAAATAATTCATGTAAACTGAGATTGGATATGTCAGGTATAGATACTATGCATGTTAAGCAACACTATGGTCAAAGTAAGAGGTGTAGTTGTAATTGTATAGACAAGTCGCTCCCTAGGATGTTACATGCTATGTACAATTTTAAAAATTGGGAGAAAGAGAGCAGTAAATGCTTGATTCTGCTATTTGATGTCTTGAAAATAGGCGTTATTGATGGATCCCAGAAGGAAATGTTAAAGTTAGAGAAAATGAATTTAATATTTGGTATTGCAAAATTCCTGGCAGTATGTAAAATCTAGAAATTTTAATCTCATTGAGTTATGTGCAATAGGATTTTTGTATTAATATAAAACATATGGATGTTAATACTTTTAGATAATGTATTGTTATAAATTATGTGAATGTTATACATTTGTGAGTTAGTAAACTTGAACTTGAACTAGTCCATTGCAATTGTTTATGTGCTCTTGATTGTTGATGTAATTAAATTACAATTAGGTAAATAAATAAGATTAGTGAACTGAGTGGGGAATCCAATCCCTGAATAAATATGTAGACTGAGGTTATGATTCAAGGTCAAAAAATACATATAGAAATGGAAAAGGAGTTTGGAATGTGTACACCAATCACATGACAACAATCAAATTTCTTTATAATGCCACTAGGAAAACAGGCAGACAGAACAGGAATGTGGACTATGTCTGTCCATGGTGGCAAAGCAAGGCTTAAAGAATATGTGTGTGTGTGTGTGTGTGTGTGTGTGTGTGTGTGTGTATGTGCATGTGTGTGTGTGTGCGTGTGATTTAAAGCCTAGGAGAAAACAACATGGCAGTAATTTATTGACTAGAAACAGAACTGCAATGTTATGTAAAGGAATTCTGGACTAATGACTGATGTGAGGCTGTGGCAAAGTAGCACTGGCTACCATAAACTAATAAGAGTGCAAACGTTATCCTTTAAGAACTACACTAACAGAGTTGACATAACCCAATAAAAAGGGTAGGAATAATGCAACAGGGAGATGGAGTTAAAGTATTAATATATTGGGTACTGGGTTGAGTAAAAATCATTTTAAGAAGAAGGTACTAACAAGTGTGGACACTAACCCTATTAGTGCAGTTCTTAAAGGAAAACTTTTGCATTCTGTACATGTTTATGGTTGCCGGTGCTGTCACCTTGCCCTTTGGTGTTAACTGAAATGGATTTAGAAAACAGTTCTTAATTATAGAACATTTTGTCATGGGGCAAACATAAATTCATGACACAGAAAGGAAGTTTGATATACTGTAGTTATTTATTGTGCTACCTTTGTAAATATCTCATTTTGTGGTTAATATCAGTAGAGATAAAAACTATATAATATAATCTTGGTTGTTTATATTGCAGCATGGTAATTAAATCAAGTTATTTTTTTCTAAAATACATGAGCATGTCAGTCCCCCTCTGATCTCTGTAACCTCCCAGTGTGAGGAGACTGTGAGGTTGGGAATTTTGCAGCTCAAATTAACGCACAGCACTACAAGTTGCTGTGGTAGAGATCAGTGAGAATATGGTAAAGAAATAAGATAAATCTACAGTATAGACTGAGGCTATGATGCAAGGGCAAAAAGTATACATAGAAAATGTAAAAAGAGGTTAGAATGTGTACATCAATCACATGACAAAAATCTAATTTCTTTATAAAATCTCCCCCACAGAGACTTAGTTACATGCCCTAGACTGCCGTGGTATGGCCAATGCCTTGGACAGTTTTGGATTATGTTGAAGAACCTTATAAAACTGTGCTGTGGTTTGGGTTACTGAAGATTACTGAGGAGTGTTTGGGCATTGAAAGTGATTAGCCTGGACTTGTCTTCTAATATTGGATCAAATCTGACTTCTTCCTGGATTGTATTGAGGATTTTATGATTGGTTGTTGTAGTTTATTTTATTTTATTAGTTTCCTCCCCACAACATGAGTGGTAGTTGGGGTGATTTAATTCAGACTCTAAAAACTGCAGTGGTGAGAGGACTCTGGTTTTATTAATTGTACTTCTCCCACTATATGAGAGGTAGTAGGGGTGACTGACTCTGGACAATAAAAAACTGGAGTAGTGAGAGGACTTCAGCATTTCATATTTCATATTGACACTATTTTTTTGTATTTCTCTTGGATTGTATATGTTATTTTTAAGGGGTGTTTATTTGTGTTTAGGATTGATTTAGACAGCAAATTTGGGGAGTGAGGGCAGCTTTATGGGGAGTGGAAGCATGGGTTTGTGTTGTTAAAAGATGTGCTGGGCTGTGGCTTTCCCGGTCAGGCACTACTCCCCCTCTGAACTCTGGGGCCTCCGGATCTTTTTTCCTCCTCCTCTGCCTGCAGTGGTCTATAACTGCTATAGGGCATTGGGTATTTTTAGTAGGAGATGGGGAGGGGAGAGGGGTCCTGGATGTCAGAGGGGGAGAACAGGGTGGCCATATAGAGGATGTGAGGTTGAGGCGATGCCCTGGAGTGAAATGGTCACTGGAATGTGGTCCTCCATGTCTAGTTACCATATCCAAGGGCTCCAGTGTTTCTGGGCAGACAACTCAGTTGGCCTTGGAACCCCATCCAACTCGAGTGGTGTTATGCAATGCCAGGTCTATTAAGAACAAGACAGCAATTCTTGCTGATCTTGTTGGGACAGCAGGCCTGGCTTGTATCACCGAGACTTGGCTTGATGACAATGGAGGCCCTATTTTGGAGGCAGCTATCCCGGCTAATTTTTCAGTGATACATTGCTCGAGAGCAGACCGCGGGGGGGGGGGCTATCTGTTTTAGATTGGAATTGGGCCTTACTGATGTACCAGTTGAGGAGGCCAGATCATTTGAGTTTACTGCAGTAGCAGGTGTGGGCTGTGGGATCATTCTCATCTACCGTCCACCCAGGGGTTAGAAAATGTTCCTGCAGGAAGTAGCAGACTTCGTATTCGACATGGCGCTGGAGTCACCCAGATTGATGGTCCTGGGTGACTTCAATGCCTGGGTCAATGATGAACTCTCACAGTTTAATCAAGACTTCCTCCAACTTATGTGCTCGTTGGGGTTCACACGGGCAGTTACCTCTGCTACTCATGAGCAAGGTCACTCTCTTGATCTGGTCTTTCTCCTTGGGATTGAGTACTTCGACTTGGTGGTGGAAACAGTCATATGGTCCAATCATTACACAGTGAGATTCAATTTCCAGCCCTTCCTTATAGGCCTGACCCTGTGGAGATGGTCAGATACTACCCATTGAGGATAGTAACCCCTGAAGGCCTTCAGGCAGTGTTAGACCTATCAGGAGTTTTGTGGGCAGGCAAGGACCCATTGAGTCTAGTTTTGGCCTATAATAAGGCTATCACTGTGGCCCTGGACTATATCGCTCCAGTTTATGTTCATCTGCTCTCTCTCCGCCCTTGGTTTCCTTGGTTTGATGGAACTTTGAGGGAGCTGAGATGAGTAGGACAAAGGTTAGAACATCACTGGTGGAAACTGGCCCTTGAGGCCAACCACCTTAGACTGATAGATCATTATCAATGCTATCAATCAGCAATCATGAGTAAGAAGACAGAGTTCCTGTCCGGTGAGATTGATGCTTAAAACTGACAAGCTCAGCTCTTTCAAACCATAGACAGGTTGTACAACCCATCCTGTCTGCAGGTTAAAGGAGCATTTTCACAAGTTAAGTGTGAGGAGTTTGATCAATTTTTTGCAGATAAGGTGGCCAGCATCAGGGCTGAAATCTGTTCAGCATCCTTTATGGGTGTTGATGGTGGTCCATATTTGGTCACTTCCTCTCGGTCACCCTGGAATTCTTTTGACCGGCCAGAGATGGGGGATATCATGTGGATTGTCCAGAACCTGCGGCCAACATGCTGTAGTTTGGATCCAGGCCCTACATGCCTATTATTGGGGTGTATTGAGTTTATAATCCCGATCCTTGCTCATATTGTTTGGTGCTCCTTAGACTCTGGAGAATTCCCTAGCTCCCTGAAGGAGGTGGTAGTGAAAATGTTTCTTAAGAAAGCTTATTTGGACCCAAACAACTCTGCTAACTACAGACCTATCTTTAACCTTCCCTTTGTTGGGAAGGTGATTGAGAAAGTGGTTGCACTGCAACTGGAGAACCCCCTTACCATCCATGATATCTTTGATCCTCTCCAGTCAGGATTCCGGAAGAGACATAGTACCAAGACTGCTCTGGTTCAGGTGCACAATGATCTCCTGATGGCAAGGGACCAGAAACGCTGTTCCATTTTGGTACTTCTGGATCTTTCTTCAGTGTTTGACACTGTGGACCATGGGGTGCTGATTGAGTACCTGAGGGTTATCTGTGGCCTGGCTGGTCCAGTTCTCAGATGGTTTCACTCTTTCCTTGTTGGCAGGTCTCAAAGGGTGCTATCTTGGATTTTTTCCTCTGAATCATTCTGTCTGCTGTGTAGGGTCCCTCGGGGCTTGCTGCTGTCCCCCATGTTGTTCTCAGTGTATTTGCTGCCCCTCGGAGACATTGTAAGATGATATGGGCTGAGGTTTCACTGCTATGCTGATGACATCCAGCTCTATCTGTCTTTTGCACCCGACCAGGATAGTGCAGTCTCAATGTTTAACAGCTGTCTGATGGAGATCCATGACTGGATGAAGGCTAGCTGAATGAAATTTAATTCTGGGGAAGACTGAGGTGTTGGTAGTGGATCCGGGGCACTGGATAGAGAGGCAGGTGGTGGGTTTACCATCTGGGCTTTGGATTGATGGTGCACAGCTGCCTGTCTCTGAATGGGTGCATGATCTGGGCATGGTTCTTGATGATGGGCTAATGCTGTGTGCACAGGTGTCAGCAGTCATCAAGTCCTCCTTTTACCATCTTAGGAACATCACCAGAATTAAGCACCTTGTTCTGTCTGATGATTTGCCCACGTTGATCCACGCCTTTGTGACCTCATGCCTTGACTGCTGCAACCCCTTACATGGGGCTTCCAGGGGTTGATATCTGCCACTTGCAGCTGGTGCAGAACGCGGTGGTTTGGTTGTTGATTGGGTCTTCGCACTCTAGTCATATTACTCCTGTGCTACGCATTCTGCACTGGCTGCCTATACAGTGGTGGATCACCTTTAAGGTCAGTCTGCTGTCCCATAAAGCTCTGCATGGACAGGGACTAAGTTATCTGCAAGAGCTCCTTGCCCCCTACAGCCCCAGCCGTCCTCGCCACTCGTCTGATGAGGGGTTGTTAGATGTTTACAGGGTGCGTTTAAAAACATCTGGAGCCCGGGCATTTATGTTTGTGGCACCATCTCTGTGGAATGCTCTACCTCATCAGATTAGAGAGTGCAGGACTGTGGAGAGCATTAAAACCAACTTGAAAACACATCTTTTCCAACAGGCTTTTAGTGATTGACATTTAGGAATGGTGAAAGTTTTAAATTGAAGCTGAATTTGTGTAAGATCTTTTTAAATTACTTGTGATATGTTTTTATGTGCAGCACTTTAATACTGGAATTGCACTATATAAATACAAATATTATTATTATTATTATTATAATACCACTAGGACAGCAGGCAGACAGACCTGGAATGTAAAGGAATGCTGGACTATGTCAGTCCATGGTAGCAAAGCAAGGCTAAAACACGGTGTGTATGTGTGAGAGTGTGTGTGTGTGTGTGTGTGTGTTTGTGTGTGTGAATTTTCAAACCTAGGAGGAAACAACATTGCAGTGATTGAGCACAGCACTGTTAATCCTTACTGCCTACAGACAGAACTGGGATGCTATGTAAAGAAACTCTGGACTATTAACTGACACAGTATGTGACTTTGGAAAAGTACAGTAGGAGAGATGCTGCAACTGCAAAGGAAATACACTTTGTTTTTTTGTTGAAAGGACATTGTTTTCTGGCATAGTTATCTGGTGTAGGAGACTGTGCTGCAAGTCCAACATGTTCTTCGGTGGGAACGAATGCTGTGACATAATGCCGAGTCCCTTTTTGAAGCAAGATGTCTGCAGGGGTCCATCCACTGCAGCCATAAAAAGTAGGAAGTGCATTTCCTAAACAAATATTTTAAGATATGTTGCACAAGGTGTAGATTTTGTCTAAGGGAAAAGTAACACCAAATAAAGGAGAACAAGTCAACATTTACAAAGATTTACCAACAAAAATGCTGTGCAGTCTTTTGATTTGTGTATTCCAAGTCTTTCCATTCCTTCATTTGCTATAAGGATTTATTTCTAAATTTGCCTACTTGTTTTATGGCCTCAGGTGCTCTCCATTCCTTTTTTTATTTATTGTCCTTCCTTTAATAACAAAGCCACAAGTCAAAGGTAACAGTAATGTGTCAGAAACCATTAATTCAGTGAGTGCTGGCTTACTGTCCTTTCTGTAGAGGCACTATGCTCTTAAGAGCCTGTTGTTCTGGCCTCAAATGTATATCTCATTTTCAACCAATCTTTTTGGGTTTCCATTAGGTGTGTGTCTAGGTCTAAGCCTAAGGAGTTAATGTTTTGTTTTCAAAGATTTTCATTTCATCAGTCCACTGACAGCCGTCGAAACCCATGACTTACTCCAGCTCATCCAGTTCTATAATTAGTGAAGACTCTAGCTGTTTCATTAAGGAATAGCCCACTCAGTTATCTCTTAGGTGTTTTCCAAACTGTGAATGTAGCCTTTAATAGTTATCACTGGATATGGAGAGAAACTTTAAAGCACAGTTCTAATGCTGATGACAGGACAGTAAGTCAGCACTCACTGGATCAGTGATCTCTGATTCATCATGGTCACACAGGATGAGAGGTATTGTGTGAAAAGGAAAGATAATGAATGGTATAGGCATGGTATGGTATGGTACAATTCTATTCATATTCAATATGAACAGGATTAAACTTCATTAAGTAATAAAAACTGATATGCAAGGATGTTCGTAAAACATAGACAATAGTTCCACATATAAAAACAAACTTAATAACAATATACATGTAACATGCAAATCAGTATTAAACTATCCAAATAGATTTCAAATAGCAATATAATGGTCCCTGCTCTATTTAATATTTATATAAACTTCTTACTGGAATATAATAATTCTACCCAATTGGAATCTCCATTTATTGATAAAACTAAATTGTACTCATTAGCATATGCAGATGACATAGTATTATTTTCTTTATCCCAAAAAGGCTCACAAAAACAGATAGATACATTTGTGGAGAAATGCAAAATGTTAGAATTAAAAATAAATGTAAAGAAAACCAAAGGGATGGTAATTGAATCACATACAAATTTAAATAAAACAAAAGCAAAGATTATAATAGATTCAACTAGAGTAGAAATAGTAAAAGAATATGCTTATCTTGAAATTCAAATTTCAAATAATGCAAAATGGAATAAACACATAAAAATACAAAATCATAAGGCGAAAACAATAGTAAAGGCCCTGTTAAAATTTAACTTTAAATATGGAGGAAATACAGCATTGCTAGCAGGAGAAGCTAAAATCGACCCCATAATTACATATGGGGCTGATGTATGGGGTACGAAGAATTATAACTATTTGGAAAATTCATTGAATTATTGCTATAAATCACTGCTTAAAGTTCTGAAGTCAATTTCAAATGCTATGGTGAGGGCAGAATTGGGTAGAGTAGAAAATAATTGTATAAAAGAAATCAGATTGGTAAATTATTGGATTCAGATCATAAATAATCAGCTTAATGTACTGCCAAAGGAATGTTTGGTAGAGAAAATTAAATGGGATAATAGAAATATAAAACCTAAATGGTTGTCTGCATTGAAATAAATAATGGCTAGAATAAATGTTATTCATTTATGGACAGATTACGGCAGGGGAATTAATATAGCTACACAATATAAAGATCTCATTAAAGCTAATCTGTTGGCAAATGCTAAAACCAAGAACATGGAAATAATTCAAAAGTTAAAGTGTTAAATGGTTTAGAAAAAATAAAATGGGACATCACTTGGAGGAATATCTAACAATTCCTGTAAATATAGAGCAGAGGAAAAACATTACATGGGCAAGATTCAATTTAATTTCTTCAAATCATTCTTATTTCAATAAATTAATAAATTATAATGCTAGGAATCCAGAAATTCTAACCTGTGTTTGTAATAAGGGACATAAAGATTCAATATCCCATGTTATTATGAGCTGTCCTCTATATATGAGCAAGCTCAAAAAAGAGCATATATTAAAGACAGTAACTTTGTATTCAGTGGCTTTATATGACCCAATCTTCATTTTATTTCACCCAAGAACTGTAGATGAAGGCACAAAAATAACACATTTTTCTAACCTCAGTTATTAAGATAAAGAAAATAATTTTTCAATCACATAGACCTGTAAACGGAAAAAGCTAACTTGATTCTCCTCTAATCACTGTGAATAATGACTTTGTGGAATAAAGGCAGTGAATAATAGAAAACAGGTTCCTTTTAAACTAGTTCCTGTTTTTTATGGTAATAAGACTTATGTGTATTTGTAATCATCATTGATTATCTTTTCTATTTTTATAAAGATGCTTTTATATTTATATGTATAAATGTTGTAAAGTGCACAGTGTATGTCCATTGTGATCGAACAATAAACTTTGATGATGATGATGAATAGCAATATGCAGGACTTGAGTTAAATACTTGTACCTTCTCCTAGGAGGAAAGTCAGCTCCAATAACTACACAGTCTATATCGCCCTTTCACATTGTACCCAAGGTTAATATTCACTAAAGTGCATGTTTTGAATACTAGAATGTGCAATATATTCTTGAATCATGTGCTAGTTTTAAAGTGCAAAAACTTTGAATATTAATATATACAACATGTTCTTGGCTCATGTACTAGTTTTAAGAACAATTGTTTACTGACTTTAGATTTGTAGGGGTGTCCACTCACCTCAGATCAAGGGGTAAGGTGTTCCAAATGTTGGGACCCCTATAGAGGTGAGAGGACCTTCCCAGCCCCAGGCTACATCTAGGGACAACATACACTATACCCTGTGAAGATCTCAAGCCCTTTCTTTGCCCCCTGACTTCTAAGTCACTCAGGGTATAACTCGGCAATTTTTGCTTTCTTACTTTACTTATAAATGTTGCTTAATGACACTTCCTTCTATCATCTAGTCACCACCAATTCAAGGCTCTATATAAATCACAGTGGTGAGTATTTCTAGAGATTCTGGAGGCATGGAATTCTCAGAGGCTATAAAACAAGTTGGCAAATTTAGAAAAAAATCTTAACAGGAAACAAATGAAAGACTGCATGAAGATTACGCATAGAAATGAAAACACCACACATTTTATTTATTTTTTCTTAATTTTATAGTGTAGTTCTCCTTTCAGTTGGGAATATTATAAACAGTGGTGAGTGAAATACAAACAAGCAGTTATTAATCATGTCAGTTTATGATATATGAGTGTCAATTTCTTAAAGACATATTCCACAGCAGAGTTGTAAAAAACAAAACAAACATTTGTCAATGTTTATTTTCACTTGGAAAATTATTGGCCAGGAAAGATACAGTAAGATGTGACTTGTTTCCCAGTGCATCCTGGGAGAATGGGGATGTTAAGGGATTTGTTCATTGTCACATTGTGACATAGGGCTCAATTTTCAAAAAGGAGTGTCCCTGTGCCAAAAACCCAGGATTTACTGCAGCTGCAGGCTAGTGCCAAACATTTTGTGCACCTGCTGGATCTGCCACAGGGATATGGCTCCTCCCCACCCAGTGAAACACTAGAGTGGCCACAAGGGTTTGGGGGGGTTTCCTCATGCCAGGAGATGGCCGGGGTAGAAGGGACATGGGGTGCCTCAGGGGGTATTGTGGAGACAGCAGGCTTGATGGGGAATGATGTGGCACCCAGTGGGGGTGCCCTTTGCAGAGCCCTATAGTTAATCAGATGGGACCGCTTCATTGAGGGTTGCAAGGGACGAACAGTAACATGGCCCCTTCTGGGAAAGCTCTGGCAGCTACCACATAGATGCACAAAGGCAGAACCCTTTAAGCAGGAGTCAGACTGCCACATCATGGGAGGTGGGCACTAGGAAACTGTGGCAGTGCCCGGAGAAAGGTCCCTCCATCCACTGGCAGCCTTCAACCTGCAGCTCCAACTTTGACTCAGGAACCTTGCATCAAATGGCACTCGTATGCAAGTGGTGGCTGTGAGAATCAAACCCAGCTCTCCAGGTTTGCAACTCAGTGCCTTAAGCAATACACTATACTGCATTGTCTCACTAACAGCAACTTAAAATTTTGTAGATAGAATTAGTATAGACTTGCTATGATAAGTTACAATAAATGCTGAATATTTGCTTGCACTATAACAGAGCATTAAAACACCCTTAAATGTTATTGGGACAACTCTGAAAAAACCTAATCTCTAGGCACAATTTAGCTTATATTTCACCCATTTTTGTAAATGTCCGACTTATTTGTTTATTACTAAGGACATTTGCATGGAACTGAATCTCTGCTATGTTTTCTCTGTCTGCTTGTCTACTTCTACAGTCACAGTTCAGTTTATGACATGAAAATCTGTTAATGTTTAGGTAATTATGATATAAATAGGCATTATGATGTCATGTGTAGAAAGGCAGCCATTGCTAATAAAATCCAAGGGACAGTAATCTTGTTTTATGATACTTCCCCCAATAATAAAGAAAAGTGGAAAAATTGCAAACATATAGTTTTTGCTGGTTGTTACAGAGGGTAAAAGCACCCAATATTTAAACAGCGGGGTCCATATTCAGCCCCCCAAGGCCCCAAACAATTTTGTCTAACAACATTTTAGCTACAATAAACTTTTATCTGAGACAGTAGCAAGGACAGCTGAGGCACTGGACATCTCACTCCAGCCACACCAGCGACTTGGATTACAGAATGGACTAAGGTCACTTGGGGGCTAGTGGGGAGGGGGAGAGAATGATTTAGCATCCATCAATGGATCACCTCCTTCAAGAAAGAGGGCAGTGTGTACAGCTAATTGGTTGCCACATATTTGAGGGTAGGTGGCACAGCATCAGTCACCAGTATTGAAAGTCGGAGGTGGGTATTGAAAGTGCTCATTGTCTTCATGGTCTACATGTGTGACATTGCACACTGCTGGCTCTGAATCAAGTAGAGTAATGGGTGGAAAAGAATCCCTGTCTGTAGAATGTGCTGTGACCCTGAAGACACCACAGCACCACCATCCTTATGGCACCCACTCACACAATGAGGTAAGAAGTAGATGGGGTAAATCTTGGAGGTGGGTTGATGGGGCTGGGATTGAACAGCAGAAGGGGACCATTGGGGAGGGCAGGAGGATAAAGTTCATGCTAAATAGGATTGCAAACATATTTGAACTTTAAACTTAACCAATTTGGTATCAGGGGTTCTTTTAAAGGAACATAAAAAGTAAGTAATTTAAATCAGTTATTGCTGGTGTACTCTGTTCATTATAAACATGCTGTTAACATATTTAAAGCTAATATATCTGTATTCTGCATGCTGTTTTTCTTGCCCAAGTCTGTTTAGTGTGTTCCAATAGATGCCTCCCCCCCCCCCGACACACAGTAGTGTTTGGCTTGATCTAAAGTCTGGTGATGTTTGCTAGCTAGCTAGGTAATTGGCAGAAAACCAATGTGATTGGTGGGGCTTTATCATTTGGACTACAGTACAAGAAATGTACAACCATTAGGCAGCTGAACATTGACATTGTCAGCCTTCTCAGCATTGGCTTTTAAAAAATAAGCCTCTTGCTTTTCTACATCCATTGACTTATACAGTATACACATACACATACACAGCCCCCTACATTACAGTCCCACTATGATTGCTTTTGCACATGAGTGCAAGCAAACATAAAAACACTAAAATTTTTTACATGAAAAAATCTGGTGTTGAATTGAATAATTTAAATCTTCCTTAGTGAAAATGCCTCTATTTCTAAATGCAAATGGCAACTGATGATTACGCTTTTTGCAGACAGAATAAATACAGACTTGACATGAACATGATACTGTATGTTGCAATAAAGACAATGGCCGAGGGACTTATAACCATTTATTGCATCATTTGCAACTAAGCGTCAAGTGAAGAAGAATTACAGTATTTGGGTTGTGAACATTAATGAAAACAAGGAGTAAATAGCATTAGTTTTGATTTGCCCACATTTACTCAAGCTTATTTGACCAAATAAATATTTTGTCCTGAGTAACAAACACTCCATTAATTGCTAGTGAACACGTCAGTTGGTTCGAGAGGTGTCCACTATTGAGAGGGACCACTGTGTCTGGAAAATTATATTCAGTTCATGCAGCTCCATTAATTTTTAAATAATAATATGGATTTTTAATAATAATTTAAAGTGGAAATAAAAGCATTCTGTTTCCACATTTTACTTTTCCTTTTAATGTCCCTAATTCACAACTTGTAGATCCTTTTCAAAGATGTTTTTACAGAATTCAGAAACTCTATGAAAGTGAAGTACAGTAATTTTACTGAGCTCTTTTTATGTATGATTTTCCCTTATCTGTAACTCCTGATATTCAAGTTTTATTCAAGTTTGTTGTTGCATCCTGTATTTGACCCGTCTATTTCCTGTGATTGTAGTAACCTCCTAGGTTGTGCATTAAAGTAGGCATTATTTGTCTAGTGTATTTACCTGCATAACAAAAACTAAATAAAAGAAAAGAATAAAAAGTTTAGTGTATAAAAAGATAAAGTCATGACTTCTGATTAGGTTTCGGATACTAAAGTTTTTTTCCCCTTGTTTAGCAATTTGTGATTCCACAAGTTTTCATTCATTATCTCAATAACATGAAAGAGGAGTCATTAACACCTTGGTCCTAATGGTTTTGAGTAAAAGACGGTTTTCTGGCTCACTTTCAATAAAGGATTCTAGGAGGTAGCTCTAAAGTACACACATCTATTGATTTTCTCTACACAGTGTATTGTCCCAGATTCCCCCCTTTCCCTCCACAAAAGACAGACAACTGTGTGCTGTTGTGCTCAGATAGGCAATTAATTTACTATATTTCACTTTAAATTTACAAATACCATCACCATTTTTCATTATTTCTTTTCCACAATTCTTTGTTTATATTGCATTAAAGTATCAATCTTTGATCACCCCTCCTCCTCCTTCTTCCTCTTCTTCTCACCTCCCCAGGTGAAAACTTGGGTGCCTTCTTCTTCTGTTTTTTCTTGTAGGTAACGGTGAAAACCCAGACTGCCTTTCTCTCCTTCTGTTGCTTCTTTTTCTCCTCCTCATATTCCTTTATCATTCTCCCCTCCCCTCATTCCCACCCCTTTTTCCCCCTCTGCTGCCATCCACCTCTTGCAATCCACCAAAGTCCAACTGGACACCTACTGCCATCCACCTCTGACAGGCCATACCACACCACCCCCCCATTCTCTGTTTGGTGGGTGGGTGGGAGGCAACAAAGTTCAGCAAAAGAGGCTGAAATCTTCTGTGCAGGGAATTATGTACCCTGCAATTTGAATCCTTCTATTTTCCCTTTTTCCTATCCCTGTCTCTTCCCTTCTTAGGCTCACCCCTTCCTGTCTACCAGTCCTTTGTCCTGGCTTCCTGTCCCTCCCCCTACCTCCCCCCTCTGAGCAAACCATCTGTACCAAAAGGGGGGTCCACAAGGTCAACTTGGTCTGCCCCTTAAAGGGCAAACTCCATTGTCCCAGATTCCCTCCTTTCCCTCCAAGAAAGACAGACAACTGTGTGTTGTGCTCAGATTGGCAAAACATTTATTATATTTCACATTTATATTTACAAATACCATCACTATTTTTCATCATTTCTTTTCCACAGTTCATTGTTTATATTGCATTAAAGTATCAATCTCTGATCACCACTCCTCCTTCTTTCTCTTCTTCTCACATCCCCAGGTGAAAACCTGGGTGCCTTCTTCCTCTCTTTTTCTTGTAGGTAACAGTGAAAACCGAGACAGCTTTTATCTCCTTCTGTTGATTCTTCTTCTCCTCATATTCCTTTATCATTCCCCCCCTCCCCTCCTTTCCCTCCTTTTTCCCGATAGCCTGTCTCAAGCTTGCTTTGAATGACTGGCCTTCTTACCCTTCGGCCCCTCTCCTTCCCCTCTATCTTCCTTCTTGTCTCTTCCCAGCCTCAGTAAAGCCCACCATCTCCGTATTAAACATGTCTACCGCTAGGTCCAGCAAATGAACCCCATTTGCTCTGTAAAAAACCTCTACCCACTCTTCCACCCCTCTCAATATTACATGCCCTCCCATGCTCTTTATCAATGTCCCCTCTGTTCTATTCATCTTTCTTCTGGCCCTGTCCACTGCTACATGGCTCTGTTAGTGTCTCCATACCCTCCTTGGTATCATATCTGACCATGCCATGCTCACCCCCAGCAACCATTGCCTTATTTTCTTTAGATCCTGCTTAACCCACAAATATGTGTCCACCCACAGCTTCCCCCTAATATAATTACCCCCCAGGTGTATAATGATTAGATCTGGAGTGGGCCGCCACTCTCTCGTCTCTATCAGGGTTGGGAGTAACTGTTCCCATTTCATCCCCCGAATGCCACGCTATACCAGCCTACATTGTCCGACATGTTGGTATAGCTGCTTTCCCCTGGCCTTCTTTTCCACTCTCCTTTCTGCTAAGTAAACATAGGTGTGCCTGTAGATCCTTACTTCTGTGATCCTCCCTTTACCTATTGAATCAAGCAAAATATATCTATATATCTTAATCTCTCAAACCATCTTAACTTGTTAATTCTCCTTCTGACCCCATGCGTCTTCCTATTTATTTATTTGTTTATTTATTTATTTTTTGAAAAATCTCCTCCCCCCACACACACTCTTTGGGTTCTGTTCCTGTAAACAAACAACAATGACAGGTTAATCACCATCTTTTAAAGCCTGAATGTACCTCTTGTAACTGGTGGACCATCAGCATCCCTTTTCCAACATACTGGTCACTGCCTTCCTTTTCACTGCCCATTTGGAAGCAGCCCCTATTCAAAAACAGTGGGAAGAATAACTAGCTGGGTCTTCACCCAGAAACTCCATGCCTTTTTTTGAGTATGGCTATTACCTGGTAGCTTGTCACCTTCTTCCCATTTCCATGCACAAATAACCTCCCTTCTTTGTTATAGCACTGTGCGGCGTAAGCCCACAAATCCTTTGCCAGGCACAAGGTCCCATCAGGGTGAGCCTTAATGGTTACCATGCACCCCTTCCCTTCCTGATCCATCTTGGACCTCCTAATCATGAGTTGTATTTCTTGTGTCCCCCAATTTATATCCCGCCATTCCAAACCTCCATCTTCATTCTTTCTGTTGTGTCTCACTGCCTCACTCACTCTCAAGGCCCTTGCGAACATCACTAAATAAATTGTTTGAAACAGCTGAGCCTCATTCTTGGACTTATAAATTTCCAGCAATATCCCCCCTAGTCTAGCTAACCACCGATCTGCTATTGGCCACTGCCCATCCTTGGTCCTTTGTTCCAGCCTACTCCACCCTTGCATCATTCTCTGTATCAACATTGACTTTGTAGGATCCTTCCACTTTTTCAAACTGCAAACTAAACTGATCCCTGCTAAGTACACCCCCCATTGTGGAATGAGCCATCCCTTTTTGCCACTGATCTACCATGAATTTTCCTAACTGCTCTTCCATAACTGGCGCACTTACCTCCATGTGGTGCATTTCCCTGAATGTTTGCAATGCCTGCCATGCCCCTTCTTAGGCCCTCAAGGTCCGTGGTGCCATGAATTGTGAAACAGCATTTCGGCTCCCGCTTGCCAATGTCCCAGATGTTCATTGGAATGGACGTTTTATGCTCCTCTGCTGTTGCTGCCAGTGTCTGTAAATAATCCAGCTGCAGATGGGAAAGGCTGTCAGATAAGATATTTCTCACCCCATCTATGTGCCTGGCCCTGAAAGACATATTCAACTGCAAACCCCTCAATACTAGCTGCCTCAGTACTCCCATAACCATCTTGGACCTAGCCCCCCTTGTTGTTCAGAACATCCACCACTGCCTTGTTGTCACACCAAAATGTAACCTTCTGGTTCTGCAGTTCTTCTCCTCATAACAGAGTGCAAGCCCAAACTGGCATGATTTCCAACAATATGATGTCTTTTACCCTCCCTTCTCTTACCCAGTCTGCTGGCCATGGCTCTAAAAACCATTTTCCTCTCAAATATCCACCCATTCCTAGCCCCCGTGCCACATCCGTATACAATTCCAAATCCGTGTTATAAACCCATTCTTCCTGCCAAAAGGAACAGTCATTATAGTTGATTATAAAATTCCTCCCACACCTTGAAATCTTCCTTTACTCCTTTTGTTATGTCAACCCAGTGGTGTGGTCTTACTACTCCTGCCATGGTCCTTGCTAGTCTCCTTGTAAATATCCTTCCTGGCCCAATTGTCCTGCAAGCCAAATGCAACTGTCCCATAACTTGCTGCACCCACCTTAGTTGTACCCGCCTTCTGCTAGTATGCACTTGAATCGGTTCCCTTAGCTTCTGCACTTTGCTGTCTGGTAATAACCTAAATACTTCCCCGATTGCATCTATTTCAATCCCTGGAAACTCCATAACCCTACTGGGGCCTTCAGTTTTGTCCAAAGCTAATGGCACCCCGAGTTCCCCACACAGCCCTTGAAAGCTAGTCAACATCCTTTCTGTCTCTACATGTCCACTGCCTATTAACAATAAATCATCCAGATAGTGTATGACCATCTTGTAACCTGTTTTCTGCTGGAATATCCATTGCAGGCAGGTGCTGAATGCTTCAAATGTAGCACAAGCGATGGAGCAACCCATCAGCATGGCCTTGTCAAGATAATACTGGCCCCCTACTTTAAAACCAAATAGGTCCCAATCCTTCCTCCTCACTGGGAGCAACTGAAAGGCTGATTCTATAACAGTCTTGGCCATCCAGGCATCTGGGGTCACCCAAATAAGCTGTACCACCTCTTCCAACGTGGCATAGGTGACCCTTCTGTGCTCCTCCTGAATAAAATCATTAACTGAGTCTCCCTCTGGGAACAACAGATGGTGAATCATCTGATACTCCCCTTTTTGTTTTTTGGGAACCAGACCCAAGGGGGAAATTCTCATGTTGTCTAGAGGGTGAACCAGATACGGTTCTTCCACCCTCCCTGCAGCTTTTTCTTTCTGTGTTTTCTGTCTCAAAATGTCCTTCTTTCTCTCTGACCGACCCCAAGTTATTCAGCTCCCTTGCCTGTCTTGGGCCTTTGCACTGAAGCGGAAAACCTGTTTTAAACCCCCTCTATATGTTTTCTGCCAACCCTCTATTGGGGTGCTCTTTGAGCTACTTTTCCCAAGCCTCTATTTTAATGGGTGTTTTGCAGTCTGGGATTGTTCTCTTCCCCCATGCCCTCCTGGTCCCCTACCCTCCCTGGCTGTTTTTTCTTTGTCACTCCCCTCAATAAGACTGGGCCCCCCTACCCCCATAACCACTGCCTCTCAACCCTCTATTTAATGTCTACCCCTTATATCCTAGTCCCTCTTGAAAGGGCTGTTGGCCTGTCCCTTGGGTTCCCCCCACCTGGGCCCCTGTTGTCCATGCAGTCCTGCACCTTGTTGCTGAATGATATCCCCCACATCTCGAGGAGGCATGTCAGAATCGATATCGGGGCCATGAACAAAATGCCCAATTATATCCCCAAAAGCACTTCTGTGGTATCCCCACCTTTCTTGCCATATCTCCTTCTGGTGTGGATTGGTTGTTGACATAATCAGTCCACAAATCTAACTGTTTTGTGTACCATCTCACGTCCCCATACGTCGCCATCCTTTGGCGGAAAAACTCGTCGTAATCCAACACACACACCTTTTTGCTTTTGGTCTCCTTATGATCAGGGAATACTTGATCAGTGGGATGCCCAACTCTGTTTTCTTTTCCATCACAATGGCTGAATATGTGGCAAATCTCATGAACCACCCATCCCACATCTTCCCTTTTGTAAACTTATTCTCCTCTTTCTTACCCAATAAGACCATGGCTGCTGCCATCTCACTTTTCCCTATATTATCTGTCTCTTCATACTTTGCTGCCACCTCTCTACTGACCAGAGCAAATATATCCACATACTCCCCTTTCCATATCTTCTCCTTTGTGGCCAGTGGCACGTGTTCCCCTATCCTCATGCCTGGGGCTCCTATGTCCCTCGTTCCCATTCCTGTTCCTTCCACCACCTTGTCTACTCCCCCTATTGGATCCTTGTCCAACCTAATCTCTGCCAGTGCAGTTTCCATTTGCCCTAGCTCCCCTACCCCAGGGCCACTATAATTTGACCAGTGTACTCTTGTATACTGTCTCCCACAGAACCTGATACACTATATGTGGGCCTGTCCACTCCGTGTGTCCTGCTGTCACCGGGCTGAACCAGTCCGGTTTCTTGTGGTGGGACCACTGGCTGTGGCATCGGGGTGGAGGGCTCACTAATGCAGGGAGTTCCAGTCTGGGTTCTGGCATCGGTACCACTACCGGATCCAAGGGAGGTAATAACGGTTCAGGCAACAGGTGTTGCAGTGGTACTGGACTAACCACTTGAGGTGGGACTGCCAATGGTGGCTGCAGCCTCTTTGAGCTGCTCAGCCTCTCAGTCAGTCTTTTTCCCTTGCCCCCATTTTCTTTCTCTGCTTTCCTCTTCTCCCCTGACCTCCCCGGTTCCACCCCCTCCACCATTTGCCACATCATGTTGGCCTTCTCTGCCAACTCAATGATCACCTTATATGCCTCTTCTTTCGATGGCTTGTTCTTCTTTGGTGCCATTCTCTTTCACAATTTTTTCCCAGCTGCTGTGGATAAAAGCTGACAAGATGCCTTTGTTAGTAATCAGACCATTATGTCCTTTCTCCCCTCCTTCTCTTTTTTTTGGAACCCCCAGCCTGCTCTCCACTTGTGCCCTTGAGGGCCATTGACCTAACCCCCTCCATGTGTTCCCTCCCCTCACCATCCTGTAATCTGCAGCCCCTAGGCCCACATCACCCGGGCAACAAGCGCTTCTTTTTAAACTTCTTCAAATTCAGTGTCTCTGTCACTGGTCCGCTCACCCCCATTGCCGTCAGTAGCTGCTACCCCTTCCCACTTCTTAACCTGATTCCAATTGCCCCCAAGGCCTTGTGGCCTTCGTTCATGTGGGCCACACTGTGTGACGTCAGATGCCATTCCCCACCATGTGACCTCCCTGTCTAGTCCCCTTGTCTTGCTGCTGTTCCCCTTCCCGCTGCTGCATGGTCAGATTTCCACACTGCTGCCCCCCCTTCTTCCTCTCATCCTCCGAGGGCCTTGAAGCCTACCTTCAAGTGAGCCATGCAGTGTGAAATCAGACACGTCCTGACCACGTGGCCTCTAGGTCTCCATTTTTATGCTGGTCCTGTTCCTTTTAGGTCCCTTCCTTTGCTTGCGGCTGGCCTGGCATTGTGTTTTCACCTCATTTGGTGTCTTTGCTCCTAGTTCATATCCCCCCTTATGTCCTGGCTAGCCAGGCGACATCTCCCTTCCCTCAATCACTCTTTTCTTTGTCTCACTCCAAAACAAAATTCCCCTGCAGTCCATACATAAGAAAAAAAAACAGTAATCTCCATCCTGCCTGGCCTCTCTCCACTCTCGTGACTTGGTTTCCTTCCATCCCATCCAAGTCTGTTGCAACCACCAAAATGCCAGGAAACCCCACCATGAACATTGTTCTGCCCACCATCTCTTCCCTTAGCTGTGACTCCCCTCTTCTGCTCTGCTTACTCAAGTAACCTCGCTAGTCAAGTGCTAGCACCCCAGTTCCTGCCCCGCAGCTCTGTTGCCTCCCCAACCTCATTCTGCCATCCATTAACCAAAACTTCTGTCCCCAAAAGCCCAAGGGAACAGACCACGAGCACTATTCTGCCCACATCTCTTTCTTTTAGCCATGACTTCCCTCTCTATCTCTGTCTGGAAACCATCCTCGCTAGTCAAACATTTGCATCCCCAGTCCCCGCATCATGGTTCAGTTGCTCGTTCCGCCATCCGTCAATAAGCATTGCCCCCGCATTCTACTCACATTAACAGTTCTCACAGCTATATGGTTTCTTCTCTTATATTTTTTTTTCTTACCTTCTGCAATCTCTCTCGATATACCAACTCACCCCAGGCTGTCGCCTCGAAAAAACCCGTGATTCAGATTTGAAAAAAACAAAATCATCCAATCTGATGTGCTATAGCTCTATTGGTTTAGAGCCAACAAAACTTCAGCAAATGAGGCTGAAATATTCTGTGCAGGGCATTATTTACCCTGCAATTTTGCCCATCCTATTTTCCCTTTTTCCTATCCCTGTCTCTTCCCTTCTTAGGATGTCCCCTTCCTGTCTGCTAGTCCTTTGTCCTGGCTCCCTGTCCTCCCCCTACATGCCCCCCCTGAGCAAACCATCTGTACCAAAAGGGGGTCCACCAGGACAATTTGGTCTGCCCTTAAAGGGCAAACTCCATTGTCACAATGAAAATGGATAGGAACACAGTTTACGCTTGGCTCTTGTGGTCTTTTGGTGACCTGGGTTCAGGGACATTGCCTCTTGTCCTCTCCATATTCTAGTCATAGCAGTAGTGCAGAAACTAATGGTTGCCAGAGGGATGCTAGAACTTTGTTTCTTCAGTGACATCATATTGTCAGATATTTCAGGTTTTCTTAGAGTGAGTTAAGCAGAAGAAACATTTTGCACATGTTTGAAATACTACAGAACTGACTTTATCATCATTAATAATATACAGTTTCAGCATTAATACAAACAACCTTTTCATGAGAGGCAATGAGCATTTTTTTAAACCATCATATGTTAAACTATAGGGTTTAGGTATCTTTTAAGGGCTACACTGTGAGCTGAGCCTGAGGTCCCCATGTTTCATAGCTCAGTGTTCTAACTGCAAGGTCAAAGATCAAATAAATCCTTCCCTAGTTAAATGAATCATTATAGATACTGTGCATTATCTAACAGAAGTTCTGGCCTCTATTAAAATATTATATTTTGCCTTGTGGCTTACATTCAATGGCAGCTTCTAATTAAGGGAATGTTCATTGCAAAAAACTAATTTTAATGACATCCTTGATGTCTCTTCCACTAGTGAATTTTTTGTGAAATGCTGATTTTGCTTCAATTAAATTTTGTTAACTTTCTGTGAAAAGTTTATGAAAGTCTGCAAAAATTATGATTTCACGTATTTCTATTTTCATAAGGTTGAGTCCAAATTGCACTACAACTTGAACGTGCCCCAGACAGAAGTGTACCATGTTTCAGATCTCTATCTTGAAAGATGACTGAGTTATAAGCCTCCAAACTTTCAGAAATCTTAAAATTACATTCACATTTATGTAAACTGCAAACTTTCAGAACTATTATTTCAAATTGCACCACATTAATTATTTTGACTTAAACAAGGCCCATGTGTGTATATATATATATATATATATATATATATATATATATACACGTTTGAGAGTTCTGTCTTTAAAGGTGACTGAGTTATAAACCTCCAAACCTTCAGAAATTTTAAAATTACATTTCACAATTATGTAAGCTGTAACTTACAATTTACATAACCAATTACCTCTCTGTTTAGCAGTTTCTATGAGTCTTCCAAGAAAGTATGAACATAAATTTCCAATTATTTACTTCCAAAGGTGGCTAAGTTGTAAGCATAGACATATTTTCAGAAATGTTTACACAAGTAAGAAATGGCAAAAGTTTGAATCCCTATAACTTCTCCTCCCCTTATACAAATGTTATGAGATTTTGGTATACCTTTAAGGCCTCTTCCATACAATGTGCTTTCCATATTTCGCTTATCTATCTATATCATAGACTGAGTTATGGCCAATTAAAGAATATTTACCATTTCAAAAAAAATCCACGAACGTTTGCGGGAGTTCTCAAAAATTCTGTAAAATTGGAATTTGCTAATTTCACACAGCTCTAATTGCTAATGGCTCATGTTTCAGAAAAATAAACATCAACTAAAATCATATTAAATACAACAATTATATTTACAGTGATAAAGAAATAACTGAAAGATGATGTGCTTTAACGGCAGTTGATTAGAGACATTGTTAGTGCAGTACATGAGTCACTTATAAGCTGCACTGTATGACATGATTTGAAGCTATGACTTATGTTTGAGGGTGAGCTTTATTAAAGTATTTCAGTATTTGTTTCAGTTTTTGTAACCAGGTAAGTGTGCAGGCAACAGATGTCTTTTTATGCACAACCTGAGTGGAATGACACAGGCAAAATATATTAAAGATTTACGCATTTGAATACGGAGAGTACAGACTGCAATAAATTCATACATGCAAACAAATAGTGCAGATGTAGTGCAATAAGGGATACAGGCAGTGCAGGTTACAATAATTTGATACAGACAGTGCAAATGCATATGCATATGCAGAAAGGGTGTGAGAGAGAAATTAGTCATAGCAATCATAGACCATGAGTGTAAAGTAGTAGTCCTTCATCTTCTTAGTAACAGCAGAGACTGATGAGTTTTTTTGATGGGGGTATGGAGTTCTAAAGTGAGGTGGCTTGATAACTGAATGAGCATTGTCCCAGGTTTGTGTGAAACAGCCAGACTATGATGTTATTTTTAGAGGCTGAATGGGAGGAGGGCATATCAATTAACGTGATCTGTTCCACTAGGTAGGTAGTTGTGTGCATGCTTTTTTGATAAACCTGGTAAATGTTAGACTGGCTTTGAGCTCTGGTAGTAGGCAATTTAATGCATGTAGTGAGTGGCAATGGTGCATTGTTTTATCATTACAATATGCAAATTTGGTGATCTTGTAATAAAGGTTATGCTTTTTCTGCAGAACTATTTTGTTGGAAGCATTGATGATCAGAGAGCTGTAGTCCAGTGTGGGGAGTAGACGTGCCTAGACTATTCTAAATTTGGTTTCAGGTGTTAAATACTTGCAGATTCTGTACAGTGAGCCACACTTTTTGTGAAGCTGGTTGGAGGTGTTTTGAATGTGTGTATCAAAGGACAGTGTAGAGTCTAAGAACACTCCCAGATATTTGAATCAGCTTACTTTTTCCAGGCAAGTGCCATTTTCTGCCTTAATGCAGAACAGTGGGGGCAAGTTGTTTCAGGTTGTGGCTGGTGCGGAACAGCATTGATTGGGTTTTGGTGAGGTTCATGATAATTTTTTCTTGCATGAACCATTCCTGTAGGTTTTGGAAATTGTTACCCAGGGCATGATTGATTATGTTAATGTTATTGCTGTGGGTGTATAAAACTGCATCATCTGCATAAAGAAGAATGTGCATGGGTTTACAGACTGTCGGCAGCTTGTTGATGAAAATGGAGAACAAAAGTGTCCCCAGTATGGAGTCTTGAGGGACCCCACTTTTGATTTAGTTGACACCAGAAGCTGAATTGTCAACCTTCACTGTCTGCTTCCTGTAGCTCAGGTAATCTTTGAACCAGGCAAGAGCAGGGAATCTGAAACAAGTTTGTGTAGTCTGTGGTTGAGTACATTGTGTTTGACCAGGTTGAAGGCCTTGTTCAGGTCCACAAACACAACGCCTATTTCCAGGCTCTTATCCATTGCATGATAGATGGAGTCTGTGAATTTGACCAGGGCCATGTCAGTGCTGTGATCTTTTCTAAACCTGTGTTGTTCCCCACAAATTTGGTTAGCTTCCGAAGGTACTCAGTTAACTGGGTATGTACAATTTTCCCGTGCAATTTAGCAAACGCTAATAGGATTGAGATGTGATGGTAGTTTTTGAGTAATGTCTTTTTATCCTTCTTGTGTAGTGGGACAACTATTGCTGTTTTCCAAAGGTCAGGCACTGTATTATTCTTGAAAGATAGATTGAAAATGTTGTCTATAGGAGGTGATATCTGGGGGCAGTGAGTCTAAGGAACTTAGGAATTAAACCATCTGAGTGGGCAGATTTGTCAGTTTTTAAGAGGTGAGTAGTTTGAATACTTTGTAACATGTAACCCTTTTGATGTAGAAATGGGGCCGATTTGGATTTGCAGAATCACATTTGGGATCAAAGTCAGGGTGACCAGTAAGTCTAAATTTAGTCAAATTGCAGAAGAAATCATTAAAGAAATTTGCTACTTTAGAGGGCTCAAAGTAGCTAACACCATTCAAGTCAATTGTGGTGGATGAGGGCTGTGATTTGGAATTCAATAGCGAATCTACAGTCTGCCAAAACTTTCTGGGATCCCACAGATTCAGTGATTGCTGGGTTTTTAGGTGCTGGCATTTAACCTTGTGTATATCTTGCTTGCACTGGTTTCTTAGTCATCTGTACGTGTTCCAGTCCAAGGCAAGTCTGGATTCCTTACATTTTACCCATGTTTCATCTATTTTTGTGCATTAAGGCATAGTTGTTGCCTGTGAGTGAGTTGGACCTTTTGTGTTCTACACTGCATGCAAGCAATGAAGCATGCTTATCCAGTACTGATGTGAACTTTGTAATGAAAAAGTCTAGTGAACAGTTGACATCTGGTATTGTGTCAAGATAGGACCAGCTGATGTTGGACAAGTCAATCAAAAGGAATGCCTCGGTGAAATTTGAACAGTTCCCATATGTGATTAGCCTGGGTGGAGAATTTGTAGATGCGCTATTATGCCATTGATGATATGTGGCTAGATGGTCACTAATCGAGTCACTTAGTACTCCTGAGACCAGGATTCTTTTAATCTTTTTGACTAAAATTCAGTATAGTATGGAGTGGCTACCAGATTTATGGTTTAGTTTGGTTGGCATTAATATGGTTTCATCAACTGGCATGTGTTAATTTTATCTTTGTATAGGGATTCATTGGTCAGAAAATTTAAGTTGAGGTTCTATAGTACACTTAGTTTGGAGTACTCAGATTCTCTAATCATGCACATTAGGTTTTGAAGACCTTCAAACCCCATCTTAGGTGGATTTGTACCCAGTTTACATTGACAGTCAGCCATTTGCATTTGGTGCTTGGTGTGTGGTGACTATCACATATTTCTGCCTTTAGGTCAGAGTGCACCTATATCAGGATTCTGCCTCCATTTTTGGCATATCTATCCTTGTGAAATATGTTAAAATTGGAGAGGAAGATTTCAATATCCTTGATTACATAGATACATAGATACATAGACAGTGTCGGCAGATAAGGGCCTATGGCCCACCCAGTCTACCCATTTGAGCTTGTAAGTTCAGTTTATGTTTTCCTAGAAGTCTGTTGCCCCTTACCCCTGACTTCCAGAATTCCTTTATGTCTATCCCATGCATTCTTAAATCCCATGATTGTTTCAGCCCCCACCATTTCTTCTGGCAGGGCGTTCCACTTGTCCACTACCCGTTCTGTGAAGAAATTCTTCCTCACGTTTCCTCTGAATCGTCCTCCCTCCAATTTCATCCCATGACCTCTAGTCCTGGAACATCTTTTTCACTTAAAAATAGTGTATTCCTGCACCCTGTTCCTCCCTGTAAGATACTTGTATGTCTCTATCATATCCTCTCTCTCCCTCCTCTCCTCCAGGGAGTACATATTCAGTTCATTCAACCTGTCCTCATAGGACTTGTGATGCAATCCATGTACCATCTTTGTTGCCCTTCTCTGAACCTTCTCTACCCTGTCTATGTCCTTACGTAGGTAAGGTCTCCAGAACTGTACACTGTACTGCAGGTGGGGCCTCACTAGTGTCTTGTAAAGTGGAATTATGACCTCCCTTTTCCTGCTGGTGATGCCCCTGCCTATGCATCCCAGCATCCTATTTGCTTTACCTGCTGCCTTGTCACACTGTTTCCTACCTTGGTTCATCAGAGATGATAACCCCAAGATCCCTTTCCTGCTTGGTGCATGCTATATCCTCACCCCCAACTGATATATTGTGCCAGGGTTTTTGTGCCCATATGTATTATCTTGCACTTTGCATTGAATTTCAACTGCAAACCCTGACCATTCTTCAAGTTTCTGCAGGTCCTTCTCATTCTGTCTACACCCTCTGGTGTATCTACTCTGTTACAGAGCTTTGTGCCATCAGTGAACAGTGAAATTCTGCCTCCTAGGTCCTGCGCAATGTCACTGATGAAGATGTTGAATAGGACCGGTCCCAGCACTGATCCCTGTGGTACCCCACTGGTCACTCTTCCCTCTGTGGAGTGACAGCTATTTACCATCAGCCGTTGTGTCCTGCCGCCCAGCCAGTTACCTACCCACCTGTTCTCTGATAGTACCAGAATCTGATGTTTGTGGATGGAAGTAAAAGCCTTTAGGTCAGGCAACTTTGGAACCATGCCTCTAACATTCAGGTGAATAAGACTTAAGCCTTTGTGACCAACCCAGATCTGATAGGATGAACAAGTCTTTTCAGAGGGGCCAGGGTTAGCTCTTACATTCCCAGCATGCAGTAATAAACTATTGAATGTACTGAAAAACAAAGTGAAATATCTGAAAAAACTTCAGAGTGCGTGATGGCATGGCATAATCACCCAAGGCACAGATTTGATTCTTGCAGAGGACCCCAGTGGAAGGGAAATGATACAAAAGGGGCAACATGATAGGTAATACTTGTCTCATGCCCAAACTCAGGGGAGGCAATTATTTTACAGTATGGTGTGAAGATTGCATTTGAGGGTGGCTTGTATCCAAAGATGTCTTATAATAGAAGATACAGTATATGGAAGCTCTAACATTAAAATCAGTTAGTCAATACATTCAATTGACTTGCATTTATAGTTGTACTGTATAAGTAAAGTTAGCAGAAACCTTTAAGCCTATTTCCAGTAAATTGAACATTTTAATTAGTATCTTACAGTTACTAAAGCAAAGCATTCTCAATTAAATTAACCTAAAAAAAACTGTTTGAAATTCTTTCCCTCTCTTAGTTAGTAAACCATTAGAGTCCTGGATTTTTCAACCCACCAGGATAAAGCTCTTCTCTCTGCCCCACCCCCATACATGGAGAATTAACAAATAAGCAATAGTGTGTTTTAAATGAGTTAAAAGAAGTATCAACTTCAGCTCAAACTTACACTAAAACATGAAGAAACGGTCAACTGTTATAGAGGATTCTACTGCAGTCATCCTTACTGAAGTACAGGCTGCATACTCAAATTCTATACAGAAATGCTCAAGTGCCACAAATTATGAAACCAGTCAGGACCAACTTAAAATATGCTTTATGTGTGAGCTAGTTTGTATGTTTTCTGATAACCCTACACAATTTGATATTACATGTTTTTTAAGTCATAGTTTGTGCAGCAAGAGAAAATACATACAGCCATCAACAAAGTAGTCTAACAATATTTATTGTATTTAATAAGGATAATAAGCAGAGTAAATTAGTACATTAATGGAGGAACTTATTTTTTAGTAGATGTAGATATTTTTCTGTCCTGTAAACAACCATGATTCCACTGAACTTTGTCCCAAATTGTAACTTTTTCTTCTGTTCCTGAAAGTATTGCATGCTACTGTATTTCATCGAGACTTCATAAAAAGGCAAAGAATGAGTTCCCTGAGCACAACACTAAAAGGACCACCCATTCAGGCAGTTACTCACCAAAAATGTATTATGTTTACCTGCAGTCATCTATATGATGGACTGCAATGAAGATATGAGAGTATAGCACCACAAAGCCGTCTTCAGATCTGGTACAGAGCTGTAGTTTCCAAAAGACATTTTAATTTGATAACTGTCTGGAAGTCTAGAAAATGTAGCCCTATTTCCACCCCTGGGGAACAAGATCCTGCAAAACAAAACATCTCCTAAGACAGTCAAAGGGTAAAATGACCTGAACTAACCTGTCACCTGCTATGGTTGTGTTCATTCTAAGCCAGGGTGGCTACCACTTTTCAGTCACACATCTATAATGTTTGAAAACATGCTTTATCTAAATGTGTTACCCCCCACCAATATTTCCCATTTTCCTACTTTTCCATAGAAACATAGAAAATGATAGAAAAATTAGCCCATTTAGCCTGCCCAGGCCCCAATTAACCAGCATGCTGTACTCATATAAATGTAAACAAATTTAAAATATGTCCTTCTTTTAAGCAGATCTCTGAAATAGCAAGTAAATATTTTAGCAAAAAACTACTGCAATTACGAATGGCTTTCCATAGTGCCATCATTATTCTATAAAATGCAAATATTCCTAATTTCAATAAGTGTCAGTTTGAAAATGCAAATATGGATCCCTGCTGTACAGTGAAATCTCAAATTTAGTCTTAACAGTCTGCTAGAGCACAGCTTGAACTTGCCAACAATTGTTGAAATAATAACAAACCAATTAGCATATTCAATTCAGCTCTAAAAACTTGATTTTCTATCAAGGCTTTTTCAGTTGACTACTAACATGACTACATTGGTTTGGTTTGCTTGTTTTAGTGCGTGCTAAATAAATTGAAGCAAGGACAAAAATGTAATCACATGAAAAATGTGATTTAAGTGTTACACCACTGTTTAGGAGTCAAACTGGATGACTATGGGCCCAAATCACAAAGCCTGATGCACACTATGCAAGTACATTGTGCAGCCCATGACACATGATGGCCCCTATCAGCTGATGTGGAGGCCTTCACTGATTCTATCAAACACTTGACTTCACTCACAGATGGCAGCCATGATTCCCTCAAAGGATAGTTGCAGATGGTGAGACAGGATACTGCCAGGAGTGGATGTTAACATTCTGTAGCACCCAAAAATGGGATAAACACCATCAAAAATCCAATATAGAATTTTTTTTATTCTGACTTCACACAATCTCTGGGCAACGTTTTGTGGCTAAGCCACTTCATTGGACCCTCTGTGTTGTTATTCTATTAAAAAAAATGTTTTTTTTTTATACAAATTGTTAGATCAGTATATCTTAAACTCATGTAATAAAAGCTTCACCACAGTTCTCCCTAAAAGTTCATACTGAATTCTTTAAGCATAAACCTTCTGTTTCCCTTCACCACAACACTTTCTGTGTCTCACACTATGCTCTGTCCCCAATGTACATGTAGGAAACCACTTAATTTTCATAAATCTCCATAAGAACAACTATAGATACCCATGGTTTTAATGTTGCCAGTTATTTTTCCAATCACTGCAAAATACCACTGCTTGTAATGCATGAAACATACAAAAAATAATTTGGTGTAGTCCAATACCTTAAATCCACTTGCTATGCTAGCCATTGCTCTCCTATTCATATGTGCTAAATCATAAAAATTATATTCTTATTATATACTTATTTTCTACAATGCACATGTCAAAAATGTTTCACCTTAATCCCTAATGACATCAGTTCTATATCTCACCTTAATTTGATAACACTTTTCCAAACTGGCTGGCTCCATCCTTAAACCTGTGTGATAGGTATAGTAGGAGCCTAATATTTTGATACAACCAGATTGAATAAATGATCTTTTCTGCAATAAGCTTCTTTCCTTTTTAGGGCTGTGAGGGGAGCCTACAGCCCTATCAGGATCGGATTATAGCTCTAAAAATATCCAGTCGTGGAACCTTCCATTGGACTTTTGGAAGTATCTTTCTGAAAGCCCAACAGAGCTTGAACTGCTCTGCCACAATCGGCCACTAAAGAGTAACAGCAGCACTATTTTGGCTGTTACTTTCGCATTCCGGTGCATGAACTGTGCATGCGTGACTCACACACATGCACAGTTCAGCTGGTGCTATCATGTGAATGGCAGAATGCCATTCACTGCAACTGCGCATGCACGAGTGTCAATGCCAGCTCAATGATATTCTGTGCCCCCACCCCCCACCAACTCAAGTGGATCACTGGAAGCCCACCCCAGTGTGGCCAAAGATTTTTCTGTGCCCTCCCAACTCATGGGGCACACTGGAAGCCCACCCCAGTGTTCCTACCTTTTCTTTTCTTACCCCACCCCCACCTACATCAGGTTGCCAAATCCCCATGTCAGCATCCTGCACAACCCCCCCCCAGTCTTGTGGCACACTGGGAGCCCACCCCAGTGTGCCCAAATGTTTTGTTTTCCTGTAAACAAGAAAATGGTCCCTCATCATCACTCCAGTCCCCCTCCCCATCCTACTTCCCACTGAGCACCCACCTCCCCACAACCCCTAACCCCATACTTATCTCTGAAGGTTAGCATTGTCATCTTCTCTGGACTAGGACATGTCTGCACTCTTCAGAGCTGAACCACGAACTGAAGAATCTAAGGTAAGTGTACTATAATGCCATTCATTGGGGTTTTCAACTTATGTTTATGATTCAGCCATTTGTTTGGAATTTTTGCCCCACATTTTCAAAATGGGGTTCTTGGGACCCTACCTCGTGAAAACTGTCATTGTCATTTTGTTACTCATCACAAAAGGTGATTTCGCAGTCACTGCACAGAATCACCTTTTGGGACTGATTCACAAAATGACAGTGCCACTGTTCATGAGATGGGGTCCCAAAAAACCCATGTTGCAAATCTGGTGAAAAAGTTCCAAAAAATGACTGCGTTACAAGTGTGTGTTGTGCAGTTGCTACACATGCTCCGAACTTCACCAATTTTTAATATTTTCACTCCATGTTTTCAACATTGCCATTTCTGCACACCTCCTTCAGAACAGTACAGCTGTCATTTTCCACAACCTGTCTAAAACATGTTTTCTTACCTGTGGCACAGAATAGCATGATCGCTCTGTGAAATCACTTTTCAGGAAAAGTGAACAAAATGACAAGGCCATGTTGAAAATTAAGTGTAACACCTCAAAAAAATGACCACGTTATACATGGGCATTGAATAGTTCCTATGCACATGTGTGACTTTGTTCAGTTGGTAAAAATGGCCACGTAACACACAGGCATTAAATAATACCCATGCACACATGTAACTTTGGTCACTTGGTAGCTTTTCACAAACCTATTGGCTCTGGCTAGAACTTGTTTAAAGGTACTCAGATTAGACATCAGGAAAATGTGCAATGATGCCAGCCAACTCCTTCAGTGTCCAGGGGCCCGATTCCAGAATGAATGTCACAACTTGCTAGCGTATGCAGGTTGCGATGTTTGCCGCTATGCTGGGGACCTTGCACCACATTCCAAGAGTGACAGGGTCCCGGCACTTATGACATGTGGGTTGTGCCATGTGGAGGCTAATGCCATGGGCATGATGTAATAGCCCTGCATTTTGCAAGTCGCAGCCCACTGTGGACAGCCCCCCCAGAGCCCCCCACCCCCAAACACCACAGCATGCACCGGTGGGCATGGGGCAGTACAGGTGGCACAGGAGTCAAGGGGGGCACAATGGAGAACAGGTCCCTGGGGGTCCCTGACATTCAGGGGTTGGGGGGCATGGTTGTGATTATGGGGGCATGGGGAGCACATTGGTACTGTTGCCACAGCACTGCAGAGTGGGCATCTGACAGATGGCACCATTGGATGCCCCTTAGAGCAGCTCCAAGCTGCTCTAAGTTTGCCCCACCAGTGCAGCACCTGGAATTGTGGCAGTGGGTTATGGCAGCCACCCTCTTGGAATAGGATGCAGTTGCTGCCGTAACCCACCCTTTTATCATCTTGTTGTGGGCTGTGGTGTAGTGGGTGGCATAACCCATGGTTGGTGCAGCCGCAGTTGACATGGCGCAAGACACCTCTTGGAATTGGGGCTGGCATAATGCATGGTGCAAGTCGCGGGTTAAGCCAAGGGCTTTGGCATATCTCGGCTTGAGCTGGCATACACCGACTTGGAATCGGGACCCAGGAGTGGTTGCTACTCATACAAGCCTGGTATAAATACCACATTGCTGTGGGGGGGGGGAATGGCATCATCAATGACATCAGCAATCTCTCTGCCCAATGCGTTTTGAGACACAGTGTAAGCATGAGCTGCATGGTGCAGGGGAAGGGTGCATGCAGTTATGATTCCAAAGCACTAATGTTAATAACTTGCAATTGTGAATGCACAAATATCTTTCTTGAGCCATTTCTTAATATAGCTACTATCATATGATAATGCTTGTATGCAAAAACACACACACACACACACACACACAAATCCTACATTTGCAAGAACTCATGATCCAAATACTGTAATGTCCATGATTGGTATTGTTCATCATACTATTGTCACTTCATTGCATCTATTTATGCACTGTATATATTCATTGCAAAAATCTCTGTTAATGCATCAGTTAGGGTTGTTTCCAGAGCAACAAAAGTGTGGAAATTAAGTGTTAGGGTTACCACCCCATCATCACCCCACCCCCACACCCCCATCCTCAAACCCCTATCTCCGTGTCCCTCCCACACACACACACCCACACACGCATGCAAGCAGTACAAGACACATTCATCATTGTGGTCCAGCAACTATATGAGTTCTGCTGCCATCAGAGTGCCTTGTGGGTACACACACATTCTGGGCAACCATGTGAGATGGCCCACAGTAAGCATTTTGCTGTTACAAACCTAAATAAGATTTAAGCAAATACCTATATTTCAATTGTTAAGAAATGATGAAACACACAGTATGTTATCTATAGATAGCTGTATTGGAAATAAGAGTTTGGATAACCCTAGGAACAGTCATTGGATGTTTGCATATTTTTTTTCTGATAGAGTGAGACAGTCATAATAACAAATGGTAGTAATAGTAAAAGTAATGTTTTGTAGTATAGTTTACAAGTAACATGATACAGCAACAGTTGTAACATCCAAAGCTAACCATAACATGCTGCTAATTAGTATTTCCAGGTAATGCAGCTGTATTACAACATGTGATGGTGTTAGTTTCATACCTGAGCAGTATCTGAAAAGTATTATGTATGTGTCAGCGGTGTCTGTAGTGCCACCGCATGCCTATGTGGTAGCAGTGATACCTGCAGGGAGCCAATCTTAGACTTATGACACATAAAAATCAACATTTAGAAAGTTTGTGCAGACTAAGTTTCACTGTATGAAAAGATATGTCAGCTATAATGTGTCATCATACTGTGCTTGCAATATAGAGTCGATCAAATTGTATTTGTTTTTTCATTACATAGTGTTATGTGAATGGAGTACAGTGTAGTGATTATTGTGCTTACAGATGTGACTAACTGGTATAGTGTCTTACAATCTTGCATGTGTCTTGCATATATGTGTGTGGGGTTGGGGGGAATGTGGAGTTAGGGGTTTGAAGATAGGGCGTAGGGGTAGAGTGTTGGGGTGGTAACCCTAACATCGAATTTCCACACTTTTGTCACTGTGGAAACAACCCTAACTGATGCATTAACAGTTTTTTGCAATGAATTTCCCTTCTTTTCGAGAAAGTGTAATAGAAATAGTAAATGATATGTGCTGGCGGGAAGGGCACCACGCTGCCCATTTCTGCATAATGCTACATGTTTGTAGGAACATGGGCTCTCTGGGCCCTGCACTCCCACTTACACATAAGCACAGAGTCATACAGCAGCTCTATAGGCCAAAGAAGTCTTATAACACAAATTTGTCAATATCTTGGGAACCGTAGCAGGTAGAAAAAAAAAATCAAGTGTGGTTATAATCATGAGTGAGTAATTCTTGCAACATAAAGTCGACCAAATCCATATCTCACATTATGTCTGAGATAGGGGTAGCAAAAAGCACTGTGATTGCTAACTCTGTGGGCGTAATAGTGGGCCTTGGACATGAAAAGGAGCAATTGGAACATTAATTCCCAAATATCTCAGTAACCGTACAAGGTAGAAAAAAAATTCAAATTTCATGTTATTTATGACTTTGCAGCCTACTTCTGCACTTAGACCCCCTAAGAATTTTTGTGATGAAAAATCCGTATCTTGAACCATTTTTGAGACACTGGCCCCCGAATGGCTACACGGGCGCTGCAATGTTATCCTATGGGAACATTTCTGAACTTCGGAATGCTGTAACTTTGGGCCCCTGTAATGTTTTGCCACCAAACCACCAAAAGGCACACCACCCTGCAAATTCCAGCGCAAAAGACCTAACCGTTTTGTTATGAACATACGAACATATGAAATTTGCCAGCAGATAAAGGCCTAGAGGTCTATCAAGTCTGCTCGAATGTGCAGCTAGCACCCCTTATTCTGCAGCTGCCCCTCCCTTCCACCCTACCCCTTCATTAACCCTCCCCCTTGTCCTGTCCCATCCCCTTTTGAAGCAGTCCACTGTTCTACTGGATACCACTTCTGCAGGTAACGCATTCCACCCAGCCACCACCCTCTCTGTAAAAAAGTGTCTCCTCATCTCCCTCCTGAACCTTCCTCCTCCAGTCTCATATCATGGCCCCTGGTGGCCCTCCCTTCCCTTACTTTGAACAGCCCCTCTGTACCCGTCTTGTTTGTTCCTTTCATGTATTTAAAGGTTTCAATCATGTCACCCCGTCCCTCCTCTCCTCCAGTGAGTACATGTTCAACTCCTTCAACCTCCTCTCGTATGATAAGTCCCCCAGCCCCTTGATCATCTTTGTCACCCTGCACTGCATCCCCTCCAGTAACTTAATGTCCCTCTTCAGATACGGGCTCCAGTACTGCACGCAGTACTCCAGGTGCGGTCTAACTAATGACCTATACAGGGGCAGAATCACCTCCTCCCTCCTTGAGGATATACCCCTTGCAATACAACCCGGCATTTTGTTGCAGGAATATGGCAAAGATTTGCAGTTATTTTGAGAATGCTTTGCAAATTACTTTCACAACTCACAAAATTTTTGCAAAATAAATTAACAAAACTTTTGCATTTGCGAAAGTATTTTGCAAAAGTCCTTTTTCCTCAGAGTTGTGAAAGGCATTTCTGGGGTGTTTAACCCCCAAAAAAAGATAGGACTAGCATCCTCAGAACCCCACTAGGTAAACACAGCCATCAGTGTTTACCTAGAGGGTCTCAATTTTAAATGCCATGCATTTTTCTGTGTCACTAACTGAAAACAAGATGGCTGAATCATGAAAATAAAAGAGCCATTTTCGAAAGCAAAAACAGGCATTTGCAAAAGTTTTGTGATTTTTGCTTACTTTTCCCATTGACTATAATGGGAAATTTATATTTTGAATAACTTTTGAACGGTTTAATATTTTTTTCACCAAATCTTTGACAGGCACATCCGTGGCCACAAATGCATCTTCCATGAAGATTTTGGACCGAACAGACAAACCATGCGGGCTGTGGGTGCAAGCAAAGAAACATGCAAAAACTCAATTTTTGCATTTTTGTATCCTCATTTATACAGGTCCTTGCATAAATTGGAGACAGTTCTTACCCAATACATGGGCCCAGCAGGCCTCAAGACCCATGTCAATACCTAGTGGGTGAGGTTTCCTGACCTACCACAGGGTGTGGTGTCTATGCCAAAACACTGCTACATCCCTACCCAGGCCGGGGCTGGTGCTGCATGCTGCCGCACCTTCCCCATCAGCCATGTCCCATTAAAATGGCCCACTGAGTTCACACCTGAACTTAGCTCACTGAACAGTAAGGCAGCATGTTCCTCAATGTTGCAATGGATATTGTACATCCCTGCAAACAACGTTACTTAATAAATTCTTTGTTTCTTAATATTTTTACCCCAAACTTTCAACATTGTCTTCTAATGACCCCACCTCATGAACCCGGTAGGTGAAAATGTTCATATCACTACTGAAATGCCATTCTGTGCCACAGGTGTGAAAACATGTTTTGGCCAGGATGTGAACAATGACAGCTGTAATGTTCATGAGGTGGTGTGAAAAAATGGCTATGTTGAAAATTTGGGGTCAAAATACAAAAAATCAAACTACCAAACTTATGTGCATCCATAAATAATTTCAACCTACGCTCATAACTTGGGCATCTTTTAGGATTTTTTTCACCAAATTTTCAACATAACCTCTTTAGGACTCCACCTCATGAACACTGTTGGTGACATTTTGTTAATCAGGCCCAAAGGAGATTTCACGCAGTGACTGCAAACTCACCTTCGAGGCCTGATTAATGAAATGAGACTGACAGTGTTTAAGAGATTGGCTCCCAAAAAGGTTATGTTGAAAATGTGGTGAAAAAATTCTTAAAAATGGCAAAGTTATGAACATAAGTACAATACAACATTCAAATACATTATACAGCACTTACCTTGATTCCTCAGTTCACGGTTCGGGTTTGAAGAGTGCAAGCATGATCTGGTCCACACAAGATGACATTAGACCTCGGGTGGTAAGTATACAGTAAAGGCTGGGGTGGGGGGGTGGTGGTTCCTCAGTGGGAAGGTCAGGATGGGAGAGACAGATGGTGGGGACAATGAGGGATGGTTTTCTTTTATTTCAGGTTTAAAAAACTTACATGGCAGGACGATATTTGGTTTTGCAGGAACCAAGGAAATTAATAAACTATTTTGGGACACTGGGCGTGGACTCCCCAGTGTCCTACACTGCTGGGGAGGACTTGTAGATGCCAACATGAGGATTGAGTCCCCTGGTTTTGGCAACTATTAATAAGACAATGGGTTGCAGTTGGGAGGGCATCCGACACCGGGGGTGGGCATCCTGGTGTTGGATTATACAAAAAATAACAAAATAAATAAATACAGTGCCACCAGGGATTGGGGCTCCGTGGTGTGCAGATATAATTTATTAATGCACAGCAAAGTCACAATGGAGGAGCTATAATGACAGTAGCCCCATCCCTGATGTACGAATCATGACACAGCAGATGTCGCTATAAGACACAACTGTCATTTGTTAGTTGACAGCTGTGTCATATAGTGTTACCGGCTGTTGTCACAAAAATTCTGCTATCCTTAGAACCTTGATTTTTTAAACTGCATATGCTCACAAATGGAAATTTTTTTTAAGTAATTTAAACACTATTTTACTGTGATAAGTAAATACAACAAAAGCATGTAGATTGGGCAAAACTCTATCAAACCTGAAAGTTCCAGGTTTCAAATCCTCATATTTTTTCAGTTATTGGGGGCAGAAGGACATCTTAATTTTTTTTTTTTAAAAAAGGTGATTTTTTTTTTGTTTTTTGCACCTTTATAATTTAGCTCCCACTGAACCGATCTACATGAAATTTTTATGATCAAGAGATCCTGGCACAAAGGCTCAGCTTTTCAAATTTCTTGTAAATCAGTTGGACAGGGGCAAAGTTATTAATGTGCAAAGACTGGGGTTTAACATTAAAGTGCTTCCTCAAACCTAATACTTATTGCCAACCCAATGGTGCTGAGGGTTGAGGCACTGGATGCCACACCTCTTGCCATGCCGGTGACCCAGGTTTGGGAATGGACTCAGGCTGCTGGGGAATGGCAGGGGAGGGAAAGGATCGAGCATCTGGAGGATGGCTATCCCTTCCTTGGGAAGGGATTGAGGTCTCACACTACTCTCTAGTATAACTCCTGGGAAAACTTTGGGGCATAACAGAGATGCAGTGCTGTAGTGTGGGGAGGAGTATCAGTGGATGTCGGCACGTAGTGCCATGACATCATTGCATGTCCACGCTCCTGTCTGGAGAAAACCTAAGAAAATCCCCAGAGGACTGGAGAGGCGGTGAGGGCCTCAGGGATCATGCCTTACATCCCCAGTGCTGGGTCAGTACTCCAATGGTCCCCAGGTGCCACCCACCGGATGGATCTTCAAATTACAGAAAGGTGCTGCCAAGGTAGGAGTGGCGGACCTTCCCCCAGGGGGTGATCCAGGGTGCAGGGAAATCCTAGTGGGAGGGATCATTAGAGGAAGGGTCTTGGCGGGGAGTAGCAGGCCCAGATCAAGTAGGCATCTCTGAGAGTTGCCTCGGTCCAAAGGTGGATAAATAGAGTTCAAAAAACAACTAATATTTATTTATTTATTTTATGGTCTGAATATACACATTTGCACAAGATGCTCATTTGCAAAGGTTTCTCATCAAACAGTACAGTTACAATTTTTCTAGACATTTCAAAACAACATAGATTTGGTTACACAACATCATGGCACACATTTTAAGGCAACAATATAGGCTTACTTTAGGTTAAATAACATCATGGCACAGCGATCAAATAACACTTGAGTGGGTCTGTACAGTAGTTCACAGTAAAAAAGTCCTGAAGCTTATGTAGCAACCTTGCAGGGCATTGTCTGAGGATAGATCAGTGCACTTTAATGGCACAAGGAGTCTGTAGGGTAGCAGGCAAGTGTGAGGTCAGCGAGAGGGGAGTCAGCAGAGTAGCTGGTACTTAAGAGGTTAGGGAGGGGGGAGTCAGTAGGATATCTGGTACATGAGAGGTCAGAGAGAGGGGAGAAGTTTAGGTGTTGGTGACGTGTCCGTGTGTGGCAGGGTCATTAGCCGGTACCATATGTCTCAGGTGCCTTCGTAGAGATACATTATGGTCTATGCAGCAGGTGCCAGTGCTTGTGGGGACTTATTGGGGGATGCAGCTACAGTTGGTGACAGGAAGGAGCACTTTTAATAGCTCCTGTTTGAAATGGCCCATCTTAACAGATGCCATATGTGAGACCTGGAGCTTATTAAACCAGTTGTGTGCTCTAGTTGCAAAGGAGTGCTTGGCTAGGCTTATTTTGTTAGAAGGGGAACAGCTAGGGCACCACTTGCCATGTCTCTGATGGGATAAGGATTTGGGGCATGACTTAGGTGAGCTTGAAACCCTGGCGGGGGGGGGGGTCAGACCCATAAGGGCTTTCATGCCTAGTAGGCAGGTTTAGTATTGAATTCTGTCAGTCAGGGGGAGCCATTTTGTGAGGGAGTAATGTGTGCATGAGTTTGTCAGCCCTGGTTATAAAGCAGCAAGTTTTGTTCAGAACTAGCCAAACCCTGTTAAACAACCTATCTGTCGCACAGCCATAAACCCTTAAGCTGTAGTCTGTTATGGGGAGGATGTAGCTTGTAACTGCCACTCCTTTGGCTTCTGGGGTGAGATTGTGCCTCTGTCTATATAAAGCCCCCAGTCTCCCTGTTTATGTTGCCAACAATGTGATTCACATGTGTGGCAAAAGTTAGTGTCTGGTCAATGGTGACCCCAAGGTATTTTAAAAAGTCAACCTCTTCTAGGAATTCTGCCTTTTTTTAGCAGATGTTGAGCAGGTGTAGCCTAGCCCTCTTCTGTGCACTAGAGGAGAGCATTGTTTTGATCTTCATATAGTTAAGCACTAGTTTATTCTACTGGAAGCATTTCTAATGGGATTCAAAGTTGTGTTGAAGGTTATGGGTGAGTATGTCCTGGCAGGGTTATTTGCTCAGATGTCTGCATCATCTGCATACAGTATGAATGCTGAGCTAGAACAGGCTTCTTGAAGGTGGTTGATGAAGAGGCAGAACAGTAGGGGTCCAAAGGATGAAGTCTTGGGGCACTCCTGATATGACAGGCCTGGCATCTGAGTGCACCCCATTAACCTATTGTGTTCTGCCTGAGAGGTAGCTTTTAAACCAGAGTACATTGTCTACAGATAGGCCTAGTGTGCGGAGCTTAGTTGGCAGTAGCACATGATTTACTATATCAAAGGCCTTAGTTAAGTCTATGTAGAGTGAACCCACCAGGTGCCACTTATTGAGAGACTAGTGTAGGATGCTGGTACTGTATATTAAATCAGTGCCGTGGTGGTACCACGCATTTTGTGGAACCCATGTTGCTGCATGCATTGGATATTGTATTGGCTGAGATAGATGTTTTCTAAATCTAGATGTAGTCATCTTTGTGGAATTGGAAAAGATAATGGACCCCCTTTTTATCCAGAATAACACATCAATTTTGACACTGACATTAGAATCAACATGTGAGAGTATTAGGTTGTGTATATATTTTGGAATAGTCTGAAATATTAAAGAAATATATTATATATTTTTTTTCCAATTTCCCAACCCCCCCCTTTGTCAATGTACCCCTTAGACCTCTCTAGTAAATTTTTCTCTTTTTTTTACTTTTTTAATTCTTGAAAACTTTAAAGCATGAGACCCCCCCCCTTATTCTGACTGTGAGGCCCACTACCCTTGTTTACTAATTTTCTCCTTTCACACATTGACTGTAAAATGCAATCTCATCATTTAAGACTACTTGTACTACTTGCTAAAAGTCTGACTTTATTGTTGAATTTTGAGTATGAAAAATGTGTTGTGAACTTTAAATGATTGATCTGATCATAAGTAGGCCATTTAATCGTTTGCAAAATACTTGACCTCATAATTAGAAGGTGGTGGATCATAGAGTGGTATAAATTACTTAGATTAGTATGATAATTATATGAAGAGTCTGTCATAATGTAGTCCAAATTCCCCCTTCCTTTATCTATTTTCTATTTTTTCTTTTGAGGCTACATATAGGAAATGAGAATGTAATATGTTTAATGTGAAAAAAGAAGCTGTTTTGAGGAGTTTATTATAAGATATAATGAATGAGTTCAAACAAAATATATAAATTGTACTATGTCAATCAAAGGTAACATTCCTAACAGTTAATGTTTACCGCTTGATGAAATTTTGTATCCTGGAAATGTTTTGTTACATTGCATGATTTTGCAATTGGGGAATGTCACTTTAAACAGTAATTTGTAGAAATATAGCACTTTTTTCAAACACCTCAGATACGACCCCTAAGGAAGGCCCATTGTTGGGTTGAAGTGCAGGGGCATTGTTTGTCCAGGTTATGTTGCCAGCAATAAAATTGCACTTTGTTTTGTAAACTCATGAACTGAGTGCCGAGCTTCTTTTCTTTTTCTTGTTTTAAGTTGGCTTCTTACTGGCTTGAGCACCACCATCTCATGTGAACACCACTACATTAACTTTACTTTGTCTACAGATAGGCCTAGTGTGTGGAGCTTAGTTAGCAGTAGCACATAATTTACTAAATCAAAGGCCTCGGTTAAGTCTATGTAGATTGAACCCACCAGGTGCCACTTATCGAGAGACTTGTGTAGGATGCTGGTATATTCAATCAGTGCCATGGTGGTGCCATGAATTTTGCAGAACCCATGTTGCTACATGCATTGGATATTGTATTGGCTGAGGTATGTGATGAGTTGCTCCAATTTGATTCTCTCAAGCACTTTGGACAGGGGAGAGAGAGAGAGAGAGAGAGAGAATGAAAATTGGTCTTGTAGTTTGTGACTGAGGTGTGGTCTCCACTTTTGTGAATGGTGGTGACAAGGGTACTTTTCCAGACAGTCAGGAATTATGAGTATCTCAGGGAGAGTTTAAATAGTTTGGTTAATGGGATAGTGAGTTCATCCAGGACAAGGGCAATTAACTTCATGTTCAGTGAGTCGCTACCCATCCTAGTTTTCCCCAGTACCTGCCTAAGCTGGCAGTGTCCTTTATAGAAACAGTTTTGAAGTAGAATTGGGGCCTACTTTGGTCACTATGGGTGTTTTCTTGACAGGTTGGTGTGGCTATAGTTTCATGTTCTGGAGGGAGGACTGCTCTGAGGTCGGTGAAAGTTTTATTGAACATGTTGACTATCACAGTGGAGTCAAGCACATAGAACCATTTGCACTGAGCATTCTAGGCAATGGTTTGTCACTCCTACCCATGAGGTCCTTAAGGGAGTCCCAAAATTCCTTTCCCTTGCCCTTGTAGCTAGTTTGCTGCTCCTTGTAGAAGTTGGCCTTTGCCGGTCTGATATACCAAGTACACCTGTTCCTTGCTGCTCTGTATTCCTGCCAGTGTGCCTGCTTACTGTATTCATTGACTTTGTGCCATAGATAGTCCCTGTCCCTCATTTGAGTGAGCAGTGATGGAGTTAACCTATTGGCAGAGTCCCCTCTGATGACCCTCTTTTTGAATGGGGTATATTTATCCATGGCTGCATTAAACACAGCTATGAAGTGGTCTTGGGCTGCATCTATGTTAGGGATGGAGTCCAGCTGGCTCCAGTTTATATTGGCCAGGTGTGTTATGAACACAATTATTGCCTCTTTGTGGAGTACCCTACTGTGGGTAGTTTTGGGGGCTGGCTGGTCATGTTTGACAGACCAATTCCTTATAACAGGTGAGTGGTCACTCAGGGCATCTGGCATCACAGTGACTTCCTTTAGTCTGTCTGTGTGGGTGATTACAGCCCAGTCTATAAGGGTGTTTGTACCTGTTTTGTAGTTAGTTCTGGTACCTTCTAAGACAGGATGGGTGAGGTACTGACTGTTGGGTGAGGTACTGACTGTATTTGGTCCTCGTATCCTGTGCTGGTTATTACTGCCCAGCTGATAATAAAATCTCCAACTACATTAATTTCAAGGTTCTGGCTTGCTTGTTTATAGTGCATGATGAAGGTATCTAGACCATTGTGTTGCTTTCCTGGGAGAATGTATACTGTCATTAGGATTAGACTCTTCCTCCCATTCTCCAGTTGTATGTGTACTGCTAGGCACTCACAGTCACCATTTTTGCTGTCAAGGTTGATTTTATGTCCTTGCAATGTGCTACGCAGGTATACTAGGCAACCACCACCTTGTTTGCCTATCCAGTCAAGTCTAAAGTGATTATACCCCTTTAGTGAGATGGCCATGCCAGGGGTTCCTGTGGAGAACAATGTCTCAGTAAGTGAGGTAATGTCTGATTGAACTTGCTTAACCCATGCCTCAAACTGCGTCATCTTAGGTAGGAGGCCGCCAATGTTCATTGAGGTGATTTTCAGGGTTACTTGGGGGGCCTTGACTGAGTTTGCACCCAGTGATGGTCCAGGGTTTGGGTGGACTTTGCCTTATCTTAGAAGGAGGATTTGTAGCAACCTCCTGAGATAACTCCTCCAGTATTGGTGCCACTGTTGTTTTCTGATCTGAAGCAATGTGCTGGATTTAATAGGGGGGGTTATCCCAAATAGTATTTGCAGTAGGGATGCTGTTACCAGCCATGGACCAGCATGTGCTTGCATTTGAAAGGTGGTGGGAATGGCTCACTTGTGGCCTGACATGTGGTGTGGATGCTACTCCCTGTCTCCCAGGGGATAGGCTTTAGTTGGAGGTTGATTTTACTATTTACTGTCAGTTTAGTGTGCACCCAAACTACTGTTGTTTGAGGTGCCCAAGAGTAAGGAGGGTCAGGGCTAATAGATAGGCACTACTGTGCCAGTATAATAGGGGTGCAGACACACCCATTTAGTCAGAGTTCATTCTTCACATCTATGTTAAAACAAACTTCTGCACTTTAATAATTTTGCAGCTGTTCAAGTGCTTTGCATGCAATTTTGCATGCACCACCGGAGATCAAAGGTCTCTTGTTGTGGCAAGTTTTGGTTTGGTAGGATGTGTAGGTGTGAAGATATGGAGTGTCAAAAATTTGTAAATTATCATTTTTTCTGAAATCTTTGTCAGGCCACTGCTTAAAAACAACGTGCAATTTTGGTCTGAAGTTTTTAGGGTACATAGGTCTTGGGTCACAGTGGTGCCTTTTGAACATTTGGTGAAAAAATATTCTGTTCGAAAGTTATTTAATTTCAAAGTTTCCCATTATTTCCTATGGGGAAAAGTTAGATGTTCACCTCAAAAAAGGATTCCATGTCACAAATGGAGACTCCTTTGTTACAAATGGGTAATCCTTTGTTGCAAGTAGGAAATCCTTTTTTGTGCTATCGTCATCTTGTTTCAGTTAGCGGGAGCAACAAAATGAAATAAAAAAACAGAAGTCTTTTGTAAACTCCAGTTTATGTGTTTATGAGTAAGTGTTTACCCAATTGCAGCCCTTAAAGTCCGATTCTGGGTTAGATTTTTTCATAAATTTGTCAGAAATGCATTTTCTTAACATGCCGAAATCCTTTTTCGCAAATTGTGAAAAATGAATTACAAAACAGGATCCTTTTTTGCAAATTGCAAAAAAGGAGTTTTTCCCTTCCGGCAAATTGTGAACAAACAATAGGGGAAAGGATTCTGAGTCACAGACAAGGATTCTTTTTCACAATTTGCGAACAAGGATTTTGTCATGTTAAGAAATTGCAATTCCATGTGAAAAAATCTATTATTCCCTGGTGGTTTAGTGGCCCCCTCCCCCATTCACTGATCACTACCCACTATAAAAAAAATTATTATTGCCTGGTAGTTTAGTGGTCCCTCTCCCATTCACTGATCACCATCCCAATCTAAAAAATGTATTATTCCTTGGTAGTCTAGTGGTCCCTCCCTCTTTCCCTGATGTCTAATCACCATCACCATATAAAAATATCTATTTCCCTGGTAGTCTACTGGTCCCACCCCCCCCAGATGTCTGATTGCTGACCCCTTATTCCCAAAAATATTCCCTGGTATTCTAGTGGTCCTGCCCCCTCCCTGGTCACCCTCCTGTTATTCAAAACAATATTCTCTGGTAGTCTAGTGGTCCCACCCCCTCCTCCGATAGCCGTACTAGTATTTCTTTTTTTTCCAAAGTTCCCTGGTAGTCTAGTGGTCCCTCCTTGTCCCCAATCCCTGTCCCGTGAAATACAGAAGAACATAACCCTGGTGGTTTAGTGGACCCCCCGTCCCCCCACCCTCTCAGGTAGTGACCCACCACCCTGCTCCCCCAAACCAATCCACAGCTGGCCACCAGCACAGCCTCTCTTACCACCACAGCTGGCCACTGACTAAGCTGTGAATGACTGTGTACTGTATACAGTATGCAGTCATTCACAGCTCAGTTGGTGGCCAGCCATAATGACGAAAGAAGAGGGTTGTGCTGGTTACTGGCTGGGGATCAGGTTGGGGGAGCGGGGTGGTGGGTCACTACCTGAGAGGGTGGAGATGCGGGGGTCCACTAGACCACCAGGGTTATGTTTTCAATACTTCATGTCACCCTCTATAATAATGATATTGTGGTGGATTAGGATGTAACTGATGCTAATGTCCAAATCACGTGCGTAGTATGTAAGTGCATATTGTGCCAGTTATTATGTTCATGTTGTCAGTTTTGTCTTTGGCATTGGATGTTTGATAGCCGACTGTGGAGGAGCTGCTAAACAGAAAGAGTTTTATGTTTATTTTCAGAATATAACAGGTATGCTACCATTACCTGACTTGCAGGAATGTTTTTAAGGGTTTTTTTATTGCCTGAGTCTTGGTTGGCTGTGTCTCCCTGTTTTTTTCTTGGTAACCTAATCCTAGGTGTATACCTGAGAACTTGGGAAAGAAAGGCTTCTTGTCAGTTTCTATCTTACCACTGGGGGTATTGCTTTAGTACTGCACTGAAGTTGTACTGGCAGTTGTGGTTGAGTGGGCTGAAGCAGCATGAGGAGGAAGATATCTTTCAGAAACTGCATTTCCATGTGAAAATATCTATTATTTCCTAGTAGTCTAGTGGTCCCTCCCCCTCCTCCGATGTTTGATTGCTGTCCCCTTATTCCAAAAAGTATTCCCCGGTAGTCTAGTGGTCCCACCCCCTTCCCTGATTGCCGATAACCCTCCCAGTATTCAAAAAAATATTCCCTGGTATACAAGTCATCCCACCCTCCCCAATTACTGATCACCCTCCTTTCATTGTTTTTTTTTCCCTAATTTCCCTGGTAGTCTAATGTTCCCTCCCCATCCCTGGTCCCTGATTGTAAAATACAAAAAAACATAACCCTGGTGTCTAGTGGACACTCCACTCTCCCACCCTATCCTGTACACAGTATGCAGTCATTCACAGCTCAGTCAGTAGCTAGCACTGGTGGTGAGAGGAGGGCTGTGCTGATTGCCGGCTAGGGATCTGGTTGGGGGGAGCTGGGTGGTGGATGGGTCAAAACCTGACAGGGTGCAGGGTTGGGGGTCCATTAGATCACCAGGGTATTTTTTTTATGTTTCACTGGACAGGGATAGAGGAGGGGAGGGTCCACTAGACTACCAGATAACTTTAAAAAAAAAAAAAAAAAACAACAAAGGCGATCAGGAAGGGGGGTCAGGACTACTAGACCACCAGAGGATATTGTTTTTGAATACCGGAGGGTGATCAGGGAAGGGTGGGACCACTAGACTACCAAGGAATATTTTTTGAATAAAGAGATGGTAACGGACATCAGGGAGGGGAGGGACCACTACACTACCAAGAAATATATGTTTTATATGTGGATGGGGACAGAGATGGGGAAGGAGGGACCACTAAACTACCATGGAATTGTGAAACTAAGGTAAATCTGATTCAATGTAATTCAATGGGGGTTTCAACTTTGGTGCAAAACTGTCATTTTTAAAAATTTTGACACAAAATTTTACATACGAACATACTAAAATGCCAGCAGAATAGGACTAACAGTCTTTCGAGTCTGCTCGACTTTCAGCACCCTCACTGAGGGACGATTTTGGTGTCCCCCCTCCCCCTTGGGTTATACTGTTCCCAGTCCCAGATGTTCCACCTGTATTGGGCCTGGTCAGATTTACCCTTCCCCTGTACCTGTCCCATCCCCTCTTGAACCTGTCCACACTCTCCACCTATACCAGCTCCCTGGGCAGTGCATGCCATGGCTCTACCACCCTTTCAGTGAAATAACGTCTCCTCCTCTCCCCTCTGAGCCTGCCCCCTTCCAGCTTTCACCCGTGACCTCTTATTGCCCCAACCTCCTTCCTTTGGAGCACCCTGACTGGGCCTCCCTTATTGATCCCTTTCATGTATTTAAAGACCTCTATCATGTTCCCCATGTCCCTCCTCTCCTCCAGGGTGTACATGTCAAGCTCCTTGAGCCTCTCCTCATAGCTCCTCTCCCCCAGGCCCCAGATCATTTTGGTTACCCTCCTTTGGACCCTCTCTAGGAGTGTAATGTCCCTCTTTAAATGTGATCTCCAAAACTGCACACACTACTCAAGGTGTGGCCTAACCAAGCAGTTGTACAGTGGAAGGATCACATCCGCCTTTCTTGAGGTAATCCCCCTGGCCATGCATCCCATCATTCTATTTGCCCTTGCCGCTGCCCTCCTACAGGTCTCTGAGTTGTTCATTTTGACATCTACCACTACCCCTAGGTCCCTCTCACCCTCCATGATTTGAATCATATCTCCTACCAGGGTATACCCCAGGCCTGGATTTCTGACTCCCAGGTGCAGAACCTTGCACTTCTCCACATTGAATTTTAGTTTCCATTTTCCCAACCACCTTTCCAGTTCCTCCAGATCCTCCTGCAAGGTCACCTCTGCTCCTCCTCCTCATCCACTATTGCACCCAGCTTTGAGTCATCTGCAAAGAAACTCATCTCACTCCTGATCCCCTTCCTGATGTCTGAGACATAGGTGTTGAACAGGAGTGGCCCCAGCACTGTCCCCTGGGGAACTCCATTAATAACTCACCTTGGGGATGAGGCTAACCCTCCAACCACCTTCTGAGTATGCACAGAGAGCCAATTTCCTATCCATCTTAACAACTGTCTCCCTACCCCCATTTCCATCTGCTTAGCCAGCGGGCCACTGAGGGTTACCAAATCAAACGCCTTGCTAAAGTCCAGAAAGAGGAAGTCCACTGGCCTATCTTGGTCCAGGGCCCATGTCACCCAGTCATAGAACTCAACAAGGTTTGTCTGGCACGATCATCCTGTGACAAAGCCATTCTGCCTATCGTTCAAGTACCCAGTTTGCTCCAGTAAACCCCTTAGCATTTCCTTGGCAATACCATCCATCACCCTGCCAACCACTGATGTCAGGCTAACGGGCCTGTAATTTCCAGCCTCCTCTCTTGATCCCCCTTGTGGATCGGCATGACATGGGCCACCCTCCAGTCTTGGGGCACCCACCCAGTCCTCAGAGAGATGTTGAAAAGCTTTGCTAGAGGTACTGTCAGGACATCCGCCAGTTCCCTCAGCACCCTGGGATGTATCTCATCTGGCCCAGGTGCTTTCTCTGTCCGAAGGCACCTGAGGGATTCCCTTAATCTCTCTCTCTCTCTCTCTACTGGGATTTCAGCATCCATGTCCTCCCCCTTTTTCACCCTGCACTGCTAGCCCTCCACCTGTCTGTGGTGACCACTCCCTTTCCCCAGACCCATCAGAACCCCTGGTCTCTAATGGTCCCACCTCTTCCTCTGGTTTTCCCCCCCCCTCACAAGACATAGCCCCTCCATCCCCCCTGGGAAAAACTGAGGCAAAGTAATCATTTAGGACTTCTGCCTGTTCCCCCGCCTCCTATGCCCAACCATCCCCTATTCTTATCTTGCTGATCTGCCCCCTTACTTTCCTTTTTTTTCTCTATGTATCCAAAAAACCCTTGTCCGGATCCCACTGGCCAAGGACTGCTCCTTTTTTGCCTTCATTGCTCTCACCACCCTGGTGACTCTCTTGGCTGTCAACTCATATTCCTCCTGATCCCTTTCACTCCTTGAGCACTTGAAGTGCCTATAGGCTGCCTTCTTTTCTCTCACCACCTCCTGTACCTCCCGGGTCCACCAGCAGAGTTTTCTGGCCTTACCAAACTTATGCCTTCCCCTCGCACAGGATCTGGTAACCACCTGTATTCTCCTCCTAATGATCTCCCACCTGCTGTCAACATCTATATCTGGCCTTTTCCTGTCCAGACTATATTTAAGGATCCTTCCCATCTCCCTGAAGTCTGCTCCCCTAAAGTTGGCTACTACCGTCGTTGTTCAGCTTTCCTCCCCCCAGGTCCAGAAAGAACCAAACTGTGACGTGACCACTCCCCACCAATGGGCCCCTCACCTCTAGGCTCCTAATCTGATCATTGTCCGCCAGGACCACGTCCAGTGTCCAGGCCTCCCTAGTTGACTCACCCACCTGTTGTGTCAGAAACGCATCCTGGAAGACATCCAGCAGCCTCTGCTCTCTGGCCACTGGTGATGTCATAGTCTCCCAGTCTGTTCCTGGCATGTTGAGTTCCCCCATTTCCACTACCCTTTCCCAATCTGAAGTGTCCCTTGAGATTTGTCACCAAACTTTATTCCAGAGCCTCCACCTGTGCTTGTGGTCTGCATACCACTCTGACCTTTCCTCTCTTACCCCCCTACATCAGCATGGTGACCCAAATATCCTCCATGTTTCCCTCTGCCTCCTCTACCCCTCCAATACCCATGTCATTTTTGACTAACACTGCTACATCACCACCCCTTCCCTCCCCCCTATCTTTTCTAAACACAGTATAGCCTTCCAGATTTAGGTCCCACTCATGCCCTTGAGTGGCTCAGGTCTCAGTGACTGCTGCCACATCTACTACCCCCTCAACTTGCATCACCTGGAGCTCAGGCATTTTATTTCCTAATCTTCTGGCATTTATCAGAACCACTTTCCACCCCTTTTCCTTCCTCTCCTTTCTCCCCCTTGAGCTCCCATTTCTCAGCTCCTGCACCCTACCTGGTGACCCATTTCCATAGCTCCCTAGCCCCCTAGAGGAGTGGAGACCATATCCCTCATTTATTGTACCTGCTGGCACTGCCTCTTTTCTGATCCCTCCCCTTCACAAGTTTAAACCCCACCTTTTGCTGATGAACCCAGCTAGTTTGAGCTTAAGGATTTCCTTCCCCTCCAAATTAAGGTGGAGCCTGTCCCTAGCATACAGCCCCTTATCCTCCCAGGTCTCCCCCCAGTCCCCCACCAGGCCAAACCCCAATTCCCCACACCACTCCCTAAGTCACTGACTTATCTCCCTAATCTTCTTCTTGTTTTCCTCACTAGCCCTTGGCACTGGCAGGATTTCTGAAAAGGAGATCTTACAGCCTATGGAAAGGCATTCCCTGGCCAACTCCTGAAACTTTGCCTGAATTTCTAGTTCACTATTACCATTTATGTCATATAGAAACATAGATTTTGACAGCAGATAAGGGCCGCTTGGCCCACCCAGTCTGCCCATTTCCCTACCTATTGGATAAGCTGCAGATCCTAGTTAACCAGCAGCCTACTTCTTCCAACCCCCACCACTAGAATTGCCTTATGACTGTCCCATGCATGCTTGAATTCCACCACTGTTTTTGACTCCACAACCTCCTCCGGAAGGCCATTCCATGCATCCACAACCCTCTCTGTGAAAAATATCCTTAAATTACCTCTGAGCCGCCCTTCTATCTTCAAATTGTGCCCCTTGTTCTTGCACACCTCTTTTTTGAAAGATGCTACCTCTTGACTTTGTTGATTCCTTGAGATACTTGAAAGTTTCTATCATGTCCCCTTCTCTCTCTCTTTCCTTGAGGCTATACATATTCAGCTCCTTAAGTCTCTCTTCATATGTCTTCCGGTGCAGACCCTGCACCATTTTAGTTGCCCTCCTCTGGACAGCCTCCATCCTGTCTATGTCCTTGCGGAGATTGGGTCTCCAGAACTGCACGCAGTACTCCAAATGGGGTCTCACCAACTGTCTGTACAGAGGGATAATAACTTCCTGTTTTCTGCTGGTGATGCCTCTCCCTATGCATCCCAGTATCCCCCCAGCCCTCCTTGCTGCCCTCTCACATTGCTTGCCCACCTTTAGGTCATCTGATATGACTACCCCCAGGTCCCTTTCCATTTTTGTTGTTGTTAGTATCTCCCCATTGTGTACTCTTCCCTTGGGTTTTAGTTTCCCAGGCGATACCTTGCACTTCTTAGCATTGAATCTAAGCTGCCATACATTTGACCATTCCTCTAACCTTGCCAAGTCCCTTCTCATCCTTTCCACCCCACCTTGTGCATCAACTCTGTTGCAGATCTTTGTGTCATCTGCAAAGAGACATACTTTCCTTCTAGTCCCTCTGCAATATCGCTTATAAAGACATTGAAGAGGACCGTCCTAATACTGAACTCTCGGTACCCCACTAGTAACCCCTTTCTTCAGAGTGGACTCCATTTACTATTACCTCTGTGTCCTATTCTCCAGCCAATTTTTACCCAGGCTGTCATCTTGGGACCCACCCAGGCTGGCTAACTTGTATATTAATCTTTGTGTGGGACTGTGTCAAATGCCTTGTTAAAGTCTAGGTAGGCCATGTCCACAGCCCCTCCTGATCTACTACTTTGGTCACCCAGTCAAAGAAATCTATCAGATTTGTCTGGCATGACCTTCCGCTGTGAATCCATGCTGCCTTGGCTCCTGAGCCCTCTGGCCTCTAGATACTCAACAATTCTTTCCTTCAGAAGTGATTCCATCATTTTCCCTACCATTGAGGTTAAACTAACAGGTCTAGTTTTCTGCTTCTGCCTTGCTCCCCACTTTTGTGAAGGGAATCACATCTGCCATCCTCCAGTCCTCAGGTACCACCCATCCTCCCATGATTTGTTAAAGAGGGTGGTCAGTGGTGTCACTAGTTCTACCCTTAGTTCTTTAAGAATTCTGGGATGAATCCATCAGGCCCCATTGCTTTGTCCTCCTTCAGTTTTAAGAGTTCTTTCAGAACCCTTTCTTCTGTAAATGGGCTGGTATCAACTTCTGTATCCAGAGTGTTTCTACTGTTTGTTTTAGGTACCTCCCCACTTCCTTTGTAAATACTGAGCAAAATATTTGTTTAGTATCCCTGCCTTTCACAGTCACCCTCTGCCCACCCTTCCTCCTCTTTATTAAGCTCCTCACTAGCCTCCCTTGGTCTTCCTTTGCTCCCTGATGTACCTATAAAGGTTTTATCCCCTTCTTAACAGAGTTGGCTATCTTTCCTCGGTTTGGGCCTTTGCTGTTCTGACTGCCTTCCCAGCTCTTTTGCTTTAACTGATACAGTTTCCGTCCTGCTCCTTTTGTGATTCCTGTACTTCCTGAATGCTTTCTTTTCTCTGAACCTTCACTGCCACTTCCTTTGAGAACCATAGTGGTTTCTACATCGCTTCGCTTTGTTAATTTGCTTCACACAAAGGCTTGTTACCTCTGTGATGGCAGTTTTTATTATTCCCCATTGTTCTTCCACCCCTCCTTCCTGCCCATTTGCTAGTGCATTCCTTAGGCACTCACCCATTTTGACAAAGTCAGCCCTCCTAAAGTCCAGTACTTTTGCCTTTGTATGGCTTGACTCTATTGCTGTGTTTATTGTGAACCATACTGTTCGATGGTCGCTAGTTCCCAGATGGCTACCCACTTCTACATCTGTGATCCTCTCTTCATCTCCATTTGAGAGAACCAGGTCTATGATTGCTCCCTCTCGAGTGGGCTCCAATACTAGTTGTCTAAGGCATGCCCCTTGTAGGGCATCTAGAATAACCCCACTCTTTGAAGTGGCTGCTGCAACTGCATTCCAGTTAACATCTGGCATATTCAGATCACCCATCAGCAATATCTCCCCTTTTTCTGCCATTCTAAGTATTATTTCTACCATTTCCTTGTCCATTTCCTCCCCCTCAGAAGGGGGTCTGTATACAACCTCTGTGCGGATTGTGGTGCCATTGCCGGTCTCCAAATTTACCCACAGTGCTTCTTCTCCTCCCTGTTTTCCCTTTTGTTCTGTTGCCTTGATTCCTTCCCTTATGTAAAGAGCTACTCCTCCTCCTCCTCTTTTACACTCCCTGTCCCTCTTGTAGATAGTGTATCCTGGTATGTTTATGTCCCAGTCATGGTTTTGTGTGTACCATGTTTCTGTGACTGCCACGATATCCAGATGTTCCTCCTCCATTAGGGCCACTAATTCAGGAAGCTTGTTACCCAGACTACGGGCATTGGTACTCATTGCTCTCCATTTTTTGATGGCTTTACCTTCTTTTGCAGCATTCCCCGCTGACCTGTCTACCTCGGTCTTTTTCTCATTTAGTACCCTGTTTTGTAGGGAGAGGCTGGGATTTTCCTGCTGCTTATCAGTGCCTCCCCCCTTGACTAGTTTAAAAGCTTGCCAATGAAGCATTTAAACCGATTGCTCAAAAGACTTGTTCCCTTCCTGGACAGATGCAGACCATCCTGCCAGTATAGGCTGGTGTCCCTCCAGGTGGAACCCCAGTCCCCAATGAAGCCAAACCCCTGTGCTCCACACCATTTTTTCAACCTTTCTTTAAAATGCATGGTGCAAGGGGAGTCATTTGTCCCCAAGTGCAATAGAATGTCCAGGGTCCCTCCGAATTCCCTTGCCAGTGAATACAACTCATGCATGGCCTTGTGCACCATCAGGCCTGGGTGGTATTTTGTTCTGATCGGACAGGTTTAACCCTCCCACTGCCCCTCCCACTGGATTTCTCTGATAATGGAGTCCCCCAGTAGCAATACTCTAACCTCTCTCTTGCTTCCCTGTTCACCCCTCAGGTTTCCCCTCATTCCATGTCCCTCCTCATCCCTTCATCTGGGTTATCCTCCCAAGTGGCTCCTTGCACCTCCCACAATCTGGGTATCGAAGGTAGCATCTTTACTATTTTCCCTGGTCACCTCCTCTACCTGTGTCATGGCCTTCTTTATCCCCCCACCCTACTATCTTTCTCTGTATCTCTTTCCCCACTCCTTACTAATCCATCCACCCTATCCATTTGCCTACTTGGCTTTCCGCTGACTATCATCCCATTTACATCCTGCGAATTCCTGCCTGTCGTGCTCCCCTGTTCCATACCACCAGCCTCCTCCTTGATCCTCTGATCCTCCTTTTTCTTCTCCCCTAACCCTCTTCCCCCATCCTTTCTGGGTCCCCCTCTATTGCTCCCTTGCCTTTTTCCCCTTCACCCTTTCTATTTGTCCCTGCCCCAGCTTCACCATCATCATCATCATCATCCTCCTCCACCCCCTCAGTCTCCCCTCTTCTACCAATGGGTGTAGAGGGTAAAATCAATTTGGAAGCCCTAGCCCATCCCCCAGTGCCCCGCTGTCTCTACCACCCCTCTCAGTTTCCTTTGGACACCCCCAGTCTTTTGCCTACCGTTGTGGAAATTTCTACCTTTTGGGGTCCACCTGCCAGGGTCCATTAGAGCCCCCTGTGTACCCCCTTCCCTCCTCTCCTAGTGTGAGCACCTCTCTTCACTCCTCCCCCAGCTTGGGAGACCCCAGCACCTAGTGCTTCCATGTAGGTGACCACTTGACTCCTATCTCTCAAATCCTCCCCCCAGCACCCCAGCTGCTTTCACATTCCCTCTACCTCCTCCTTAGCGGTGCCAGCTGATAGCACACTGGGCATCCCCCAAACTTCCAAGCCCAGTCCAGTATCATGGCCACACCACACCCTGTGCACCCAACCACCCACCCAAAGATACCTGCTCTAGTGATATGTGGTCCCTTCCCTATCATCACAGCAGTCTCTTTTAGGCCAAATTACCAACTCAATGGCTCGACAGTTTCTTGAGCTACTAGTACCTATACCTAGACAACCCCCCTCTACAGCATGCAGACTTCAAAACTTGCAAAGCTTGAGTGGCTGAACTTTTCCCCACCTGACTATTAGCCTTAAGAGTTAGCTCATAGGGGAAGTTTGCAACTCCCTAAGCTCCTTCCTCCCAGCCTTATAACCCAACCCCCAGTGGCTCTTCTGTATTTAAGAAAGACTAATACAAGCGGTGGGAGGGCTTTCTGAGAAATATTTTAAATAGTTAGGCCAAATTTAAAACACAACAGCAAAACTTGCAAAAGCTTATGACAAAGATAAGTAAGCTGTCCAGAACCTCACCACATCTTCAAAATTCCACTGCTACCTCTGCCCACAGAAAGAGGATTTAAAATGCCTCAGTGAGGATTTAAACAGAGATTAACTAAATGCAAGCAACCTTGATTGGCTGGCCATGTTACTGGCCAAAGACCCTCCCCCACAAGAATAGTTTCCAGCCAGCACAGAAATATTTAAGGATGCGTGTCCCTCTAGTCACAGAAAGATTTTAAGGAGTTAGGTCAAATTTAAAACACAACAGCAAAACTTACAAAAACTTATGACAAAGATAAGTAAGCTCTCCAGAACCTCCCAAAATCTTCAAAATTCCACTTCTACCTCTGCCCACAGCAAGAAGATTTAAAATGCCTCAGTGAGGATTTAAACAGAGATTAACTGAAATGTAAACAGCCTTGATTGGCTGGCTGTGTTACTGGCCAAAGAACCCTCCCCCACAATAATAGTTTCCAGCCAGCACAGAAAGATTTAAGGATTGATGTCTCTCTAGTCACAGAAGGATTTTAAGGAGTTAGGCCACATTTAAAACACAACAGCAAAACTTACAAAATCTTATGACAAATAAAAGTAAGCTCTGCAGAACCTCACCACATCTTCAAAATTCCACTGCTACCTCTGCCCACAGCAAGAAGATTAAAAAAAAATACCCTTTTTCAGACCCCTCCTCATGAGCAATGTTGGTGTCATTTCCCAAATCCTGCAGGAAAGGAGTTTTCATAGTCAGTTGGTAAAATCACCTTTTGGACCAGATTTCAAAATTCTCACGGTACTTGTTCATGAGGTTGGGTCATAAGAAGGACATGTTGAAAATGTGGGGTCAAAATATGTTAAAATGGCAATGTTCTGCACATCAGTTGACATTTCGCTACACTTAATCCTAACTTTTGTAATTTTCAATATTTTCACCCCAAATTTTCACCATAGCCATCTCTTTACATTACATCATGAATGCTACAGCTGTCAGTTTTCAATTCATGGCCAAAATGTGTTTTCTAACCTGTGGTGTGGAATGACGTTGCAGTGGTGGGGAATGACGTTTTGAGCTGGTGTAATAACAAGGTTATGCTTACAGTTGGAGTACTGTTTTGGCTGAAATGCTTGCACAGCAACATAAATGTATGCATCTGTGGAGGGAATGGGACCACAGGGCTCAAAGGCCCTTGTGCTCCCACAAGCAAAGAAGGTTACGACAATACTTTCTCAAAATGTAAGGAAATTATTTACAAAAAATGTCATTAATGCATGAGTTAGGGTTCCAGCAACAAACGTTTGGAAACAACAACAGCAACAGGTGTGGGGGATGAGCCTTGGGGTTGACAACCCTAATGTTCACCCCATTCTTTTATACTGTACCCATCTCAGCTTGTTTACTAATGGAAAGGGGTGAGCATTAGGGTTTAAAACCCTAAGGCACACCCCCATGACTGTTGCTACATGCAGAGTGGGGGTGGGGTGTTAGAACTGGAACCCTAATACCACATTTCCAAAAATTTCTTGCTTGAACCTTAACTGATGTATTAATAACAATTGTTTGCAAAGATATATATATATATATATATTTATACAATAGGGGTGAGCATGTAACCTTGACAATAAAGACATGTATTCTCATTGCAGTGGAATATCTCTGTGATGACAAAGACACTGTGGGTTTATTTCCTGATAAACCCACAGTGTCTACATCACCAGCAAATATACTCACAATGGTGATGTCACCAGAGTCAGACTATCTACACTGCAGCCTGCATTTAATATCTTCAGTTTCTCTTTCTCACTGAATCCTGCAACTAACTCAATTAACATTGTAAAAGACAATCACCTGTGTCCCATTGTTATTCTGACAATCCTAGCACACTGTTGTGCTGCTCTAAGCTTCAAACCAGCCTCTTCATAAACCAGTTTCTCTTTCTGAGTGCTGACTGCAACAGTTTCTCTGTCTCAATGAAGCCTGCAACTTACTGAACAAACAGTCTGTTTCTCGCTTCTAGCTGCAGGTAACACAATTATCATTGCAAATCACATGCACCTGTTCCTCATACTATCTAACACTCCCAGCCTATTCAGAAACACTTACACACACACACTCAGACCACACACAAACAGTGCTGTCAGTATAGCCTAGAGGTTAGAGTAACAAGCAATGAACCAACTCCTACATCCAGCAGCGCAGACCAGTGTTTAATTCTCACAACTTCCATTTCAATACTGTGTGACTCTAAACAAATCACTTAACTGCCCAGTGCTCCCAGGTCCCCACCCAAAAAAAAAAAAAAACGTACCCAATTACCAAAATAAAGTAAACAGGGAGAGAACACAGAAAAAAATGTTCCTAAAATGTACTAGCCCTATTGTATAAATTGCACACATGATGTGCGACTTGTGGAATATGGCAAACATTTGCACTCATGCAGTGTGAACTGCAATAATATCATGCGTGCCTTCGGCATTCGTGATATTATCACAGTTCACTCTGCACTCTTGCAAATATTTGCCATATTCCACAGTTGCCCATCATGTATCCTATATATATATATATATAGATTCTTAGTTTTGTATTCGGTACAGTGCTTGTAACTACCACCCATTTGACCTGTATATTTTATTGGGCTATAGCTCCCAAAACCATTGGAGAAGTGTTGTTGGTAGTTATTAGGTAACCACTCTAGAGGAGGTTGTCTAATGTAGTCACCTCAGGAGCAAAGGGACTATGGGGTGGGAGTGACAATTGCTGGTCTAAGGGCATACCTTTTTAATATAGTACCTGCTCTGAAATGATTTCTGCTATACAAGGGTACTTTACAATATTTTAATTGAGTTTTAGTGCATTTTGGATATATTGTTGGTTGACCCACATGGACCACTTCTGGGTCAGCATCTATAAAACCTGCACCCCTTGTGAGTGGGGTGAGTGCAGGCTGGGCATGCACATGTAGAATCCACACACGGAGATTCCGTGTGTGGAGGCAAACAAGAGGTGGCACAAGTTCGCTGTGTCTGCAGGGTCTGATGGGATTAAGGAAAGTTATCTGTCAGAAAGTAGATATCTCACACTGTTTCAAAGTGGGTATCTCAGATAAGGAGATTTACTCTGTTATGAAGTACTGTAGGTATCTCTGATTAATGCAACTTACTCTGTTACAAACATGAATCTCAGAGTAGCATGGAGATCAATCTTACCCAATGCACAACATGTAGAATGTACAAAAAGGACATGGAAGGAGCTGGCTTCACATGTGGAAAATGTATTTACATAGACAGTTTGTTATCTGAAATTAGTGCCCTAAAAAATCTTTTGGCAATATATAAGGATATGAAAAAGTTGGACCATTACATTATAGAAGCAGAAATGGAGTTAAAATCTAGTGAACTAGCTGGCAAGTTGGACAGCCCTGCTGGAAATAAGCAGGATGGGTTGGAAGGAGATCAGAGAAAAAGGGATGAAACCAGAGAAGTGGAAAATTGAGGGGACCTGGCTGTGATAGTTGGTGTTTGGTTCAGGGTAGAAGGAAAAGAAAGAATAGACAATCAATGCATCAAGCCCCATTTGAGCTGGGACATCGTTATTCCTTATCACAAATGATCCTGTTGATGAGGTGCGGGAAGTAACTTTACAGGATCATGTTAATATTATTGGACAAGGTGGAATGCTGCATGAGGGAAACTATGGAGAAAGGCACCAGGCAAACAGTAGCAAAAGTCAACATGCAATAACTTAAAAAAAAAAACTGTATCAAACTTTGACACCGAATGAAATACTGATGAAAGGGGACTTGATCATCAAGTATACAGATAAGACAATTACCAAGGGTAGAAAGTAAATAAAAACTGTTAGTTCCCTGTCAGGAGCCAAAATTGAGGGCATCAAAAATAACATTGGAAGATTACTGAATTGTATAAAAGATCCTTTAATTGTAATGCATAACAATGTAGGTAAAAACAGACTGATATCCAGAAGGATTTTGAACATGTTGCTAACATTATTAAAAACAAGAGAGCAAAACTTATAATATTAGAAATATTACCAGTCCCTAGCTCAGGAAATCATAAAAACAGCAGATATTAAATTTAAATAGATGGTTTAAGAAGAAGGTGCCCAGTGGCACTGAGGGTTGAGGCACTGGATGCCACACCGCATGCCACGCTTGCGATCTGGGTTCGGGAATGGACTCGCGCCACCGGGGGTGGGCAGCGGAGGAGGGAGATTGAGCATCTGGAAGACTGCTCTCTCTTCCTGGGGTGGGCTCTAGGGGCTTTGTCACACAAGTGCGACCTCTGGTGGTGGCCGGAGGAAGCCAAGATTGTGTCGCCATGCTATGCGAGGGGCGGAACTGCAGTGGATGGTGGCATTCATGCCAGGACACCATTGCATGACAGAGTACCGGGGCAACAGAAAAATGGAAAAAAAGACTCTGGAGGATAGGCAAAGGCACCTCCACCTGCACCACACTCCCAATGCTGGGCTCCTCACTTTCCCCAGGCCCTGTCACTCCGACTGGCACATTAAATTATAGATAGGATATCCTGGGAGGCTAGGGCAGCCCTTCCCCATGGGAGCTTAGATACGGGGGTATTGCCAGTCAGTGTGAGGGAAGAGTTTGCAGGGTCACAGTGGGAGGTAGACAGCAGTTTAGGTGGATGCTGGAGAGAGTTCCTTCAGTAAGGGTGTAGAAATAAATGAGTAAAAAAAAAATAAGATGGTGCATACAGGAGAGTTTTGAGTTCCAAAGGAATTGGGACAGATTAAGTAGAAGCCTAAGATTGTTTGGAAGGGGCGGACTCCATATAAGTAGACAGGGTGCGTGGGTACTGGGAAATAGAATAAATGATAACATTTCAGCTTGTTTAAACTAGCTGTAGATGGCATAAGGGGTGCAAAAAAAATATGCTATATAGCCCATGATACTGGAAAAAGGTCATAGATAAACATGATAAAAAGGAGTGGAAATTAATAATGACAAACACCAGAAGAATAGCAAGGAAAAGGGGAGGAGCTGTAATAAATTATGGTAGAGGAAAAATACAAATATTTGCAGAGACAGAGACTTGGTGGGAGGAGAGTGACAACTGGGATACAGAGATTGCAGGATGTACCTTATATAGCAAGGAAAGGAGGAAGAGGAGAGGAGAAGAGAAGAAGAAGAAGAAGAAGAAGAAGAAGAAGAGACACGACAGTATATGTATCAAATATTATAGTCACAGCAACATAATACTTTGAGATGGAAGAGGATTGTGAGTTAGAAAGTATATTGATCAAAATACCAAATAAGGGAAAGAAAATTATCTTGGCAGTTATTTACAGGCCATTTGCATGTACATTGGATTCTAAACAAGAAACTGATTGAGAGAATGGTTAGTTCAAACCTGGATGATAGGATATTAATTATGGGAGAAATAAACATGCCAGGTATCTGCTGGGACACCTTGTTGGAAAAAAACATTGGTTGAAAAATATTTTTTTTTTAAACTGTGAACAGACTTAATTTACAAAAGCATGTAAGGTCTTGCACAAGAGAGAATAATATATCAGAAACAGTTCTTAACAATCAGGAAGATCAGCTATAAAACTTCACACTGTAGATACCTCAGTGTGGAAGGGTGTGCTGTTACAAGGACACCATGATTAGAATGTTCAATGTGGATGCTACAACAAGGTTGTGAGTGACAGGGGCATTCTGGATTTCTGAGCATCCCGCACTAACAGCATGTTTACATTTCCCACCCTTCATGGCATGCCCAACCCAAATTACATTATATGTAGTTTACGGGGTGTGTGGGGGGCACAGCCCCCCTCAGAAAATCATGCAGACACCATGAGATCCGGCTAAATGGCAATCAATGCCATGCTGCTCACCTGTCATGTTGCCCTTTTGCTTTCACTCTTGTTTACCTAGCACTGTTTGTTTGCACACCTGCATGGGTGAACCATGTGGATGTGACAACGACATAGTGATGTTTTAATTAAAAACAGCAATAGATAGAATTAGAGGTAATACAAAAGTCAGTGGTTTTAACCGTGCAAATTTTCAGGGAATGAAGGATGAGTTAAGAAATTGGGAACAGGAGACAGAATTAGAACTCAAAGGTCTAAATGAAATGTGGGACATATCTATGATCAAATTTGATGTAGAAATATGTACCAGAGAAATCAAAATATAACAGAAAGGGGAGAGTGCCAGGTTGGCTTAATAAAACAGTAAAAAACAAGATCAGAAGAAGGAACAAATCTGATAAAAAAGCAAAACAAAAAACTAAACACTTGGATGCTTGGGAGGAATGCAAAAAACACTAAAGAATGTAAGAAGGAGATAAGGAGAGCAAAGAGGAAGCATGAGGTTTATTTAGCTACTAAAGTTAAAGACAACTATAAAGCAATTTATAAACATATCTGCTATAACAGAGGTGGAACCACAAAGGTTGATCTGTTAGTCGATACAATTGGGAAAATTAGTTACTGACAATAGGAAAATGGTTGTGATGCTAAATAAGCACTTTGGTAGTGAATTCAACAATAAGGATAATATGTCCACTGCTTCACAGTGGTTAGAAAGTGCATCTAGTATTAGCATTGAGGAGAATAATATACTAACCAGATTACTTAAAATAGACCAAAACAAGGCTCTGGGACCAGATGGGTTACACCCAAGTACCATTAAGGAGTTGGCACATGAGCTAGCAAGACCTGTGACCTGGATATTTCAGGCCTCACTGGATAAAGGGAAAGCAGTACCGTGTTGGAGAAAGGCAATGGTTGCCTCCATATATAAAAAGAGTGATAAGAAACATTGTATAAACTATACACCAGTAAGTGTCACCTGCATATCAAGTAAGATCTTGGAAGGGATTGTGAAGGAGGAGGTGGAGAAGTTTGTAGATATAAAAGACCTTAGAGACAATGTGCAGCATGTCTTTACAACGGTCAAGTCCTGTCAGACAAATCTGTTGTCATTCTTTGGAAGGGTTAGTAAGGTTCTAGAGCAAGTGGAAGCTGTTGATGTGGTGTTTTTAGATTACAGCAGGCTGTGACAAGGTCCTACATGAGGGTTTAATTGGCAGCTTATGTAGCTTAGGAATCAAGAACAGAATAGTGGTGTGGATAGTGTCCTGGTTGTCTGAAAGGGAACAACAGATTTCGGTAAAGGGGAGAAGTCAGACTGGATAGCTGTTATAAGTGCAGTGCCTCAGGGATCTGTGCTTGGGCAATGTCTTTTTTACATATATATATGTCATCAATGACACATAATGTGGGTGTATGGTTGGCAAAATTTGCTGATGGTATCATGCTACAATCAATGGTTCATAAGTCCTCTGAAATTGAGAGTACGCAAATCAAACTAGCAAGACTGGATACATAGGTACAGCTACATGAAATAGAATTTAATATAGACAATATAGACAAATGTACAGTGATGTACTTGGGACAGAGCAATTGGTTGGCTTCATTTGTCCTAAGGTGGAGGGTATTGAAGGAGATAGAGGAAAATGACCTGGGGATTCTTGTAACAAAAGATTTGAGTTTTAAAAAGCATACTCATTCAGTAGCAAGAAAGTCAAATGGCATACTGGCTTGTATACATAGCCATATAACTAGCAGGGACCGTAGGGTGATCCTGCCCTTGTACACTGTATTGAAGAGGTCTCACATCGAGTATTGTGCACTGTTCTGGGCATCCTATAAGAAAACAGAAATGAAGTTGATGGAGGATGTGTAATGGAGAGTAGCAAAACGTATTACAGATATAAGTAGGATGACATATCATGAAAGATTGGTCGAGCTGGATCTGTACACTCTTGAATACCGCAGATTGAGGGGGAACATGTGTCTTGTACTCTGAACCTATAACAATCAAGAACTATGGGACTGCTTGGGCTTCAAAATAAGGGCTAATCAAAATGCTACCAGATCACACTTATTAAAACTTTAAGGGAAATTAAGTCACACTAAAAAAGGGTGATGCGGTTCACACAGTGAGTGGTGTCATTTTTGGACAGTCTGGCAGAGGATGTGGTGGAAAGTAAGAACATTAATGAATTCAAAGTTAAATTAGACAGTCACTGTTTCAATAGTAATGTGGGTGGATATGCTCTTTGATGAAATGGACAAGCAATTAATATAGGCAGAGTTGCCTTCCAAAGCTTGAAACAAGCCTATGATACCTATGATATAAAATATATATTATAATGGCACAGTAGTGCGAATATAGTTTGGGTTGAGTGCTTAGTTTAATGTTAAAGCCCAGTTTTTGTACTTTAATAACTTCACAATGGTTAAACAGATTTGAATGAAATTCTGCATGCATAATCTTGTGGGGTAGATGTCTTGATGTGACAAATGTCGTTCCAATCAGTTGTGTGATTTTGGCGATACAGAGTATGATAAATTGTGTAATGTACATATTTTTTGCTATTTCTTTGTCCACCTGAATCTCTGAAACTGTTTCAAATTGTGGTCTAAATTTTCCAGGGGAGGTTTGCTTTGTCTCACAGATGTACCTTTTGCTGGTTTGGCTAAAAAATATTAATCCATTCCAAAGTTATAACATTTTGAAGTTCCCTTTTTTCAATGGGAAATTATAGATGTTTAGCTCAAAAAAGGATCACTTGTTGCAGATACATAATCCTTTTTTTGCAGATGGGTCATCCTGTGTGGTAGACGAGAAATCTTTTTCCAAGCTGCCGCCATTTTGTTTAACTGTTAGGCAAACGTATTAAAAAAAAAACTAAATAAAATTGTATGTTTAGTACAGAGCAATACATGTAGCTTGCGTATCGTAATCCCTCCTCAGCTGGATTCTATAGTTATGTACAGTAGAAATGACCTTTAATGTTTTTTCTTAATTCATTTTTTCTCTGTAGTCTTGTGTACTACCCGCTGCACCATGGAGGAAATACAGTGTGTCACTGTCTTTTTTATAGTATGCATATATGCTGCATTGATTTCCTTGGTGTCTAGTGATGCCTTGAACCCACCGATCGCTGCTCCCATTGTAAAATATTATAATCCCTGGTGTCCAGTTGCAACCTCCCCCCCACCATCTGAAAGTGAGACTGAAATAAAGAAAACAGTCCCTCAATGATTTTTTTAAACCCTGTCAAAAAAGGAAACAATCCCTCACTGATCAGTCCCCCACATGCCCACCTCTCACTCAGCCCCCACAATCTAACACAGTACACCCTCACACAAACCTCATTCACCTTAACAGGTCCCAGGTTTGAGATCAATTTTCTGATCGAAAATATGTTTTGCTGCTGGAACTGGCAACTGCAATATTAGTAACTAAGGTCAATGCAGTTCAATGTATTTCAATGGGGGCTTAAACTTTTATGCAAAACATTGCCATTTATTTACATTTTGATGCCATATTTTCAACATGGCCTTTTGGGAACCACACCTTGTGAACAATAGGACTGTCATTATGAAACTGCTGCCCCAAAGGTAATTTCCAGATTGCTTGGTGAATTCACCTATTAGGGTGGGATATGAAAATTGTTTCGGTCCTTGTTCATGAGGTGGGGTCATAAGAAGGCTTTGTTGAAAATTATGGGTCAAAATACGTAGAAATGACAACATTATGACCACTCATTGCAATTTTGCTATGTACGCTCATAGCTTTGGAAATTGTAGATATTTTCACCCCAGATTTTCAACATGGCCTTCTTTTTACCCCACCTCACGTATGCCACATCTGTCATTCTTCAAATCCTGGCCAAAATATGTTTTCACACCTGTGGTGTGGAATGGTGTTGCACTTGGACAGAACTATGATTTAGCATGGATTCAAACATTTTCTGTGCCAGGTACATAAGGTGATGAAATAAGATGGCATTACTGACAGTTTGGTCACTGTTGTCCTATAAATGGAAGAATGGGGCCCTGGGGGTCCTGTGCTTCCACAGCTGCACATATTTATATATATATATATATATATATATATATATATATATATATATATATGCATCTATGGAGGTATGGGAGTGCTGGGTCTGGAGGGCCATGCACTCTCACATGCAAATAAGGACACGATTATACTGTCTCAAAATGTAAGGAAATAAATTGCAAAAAACATCATTAAAGCTCTATATAGGGTTAAAGTGACAAAAGTAGGGAAATGTGGTGTTAGGGTTTGTAACCTGCACACACCAACAGTATCGGGTGTGCCTTGGGGTAGTTAGCCTTAACTCTCACCCCACTCTCCTACCCACCTCAGCTTATGTACTTGTGGAATGGGGTGAGCATATGTACACCCCTGATGCCTGTTGGTGTGTGCAGGGTAGGGGTGGGGTGTTAGAGTTGGAAACCCTAATGCAACATTTCCCTCCTTTTGTTGCTTTAACCCTTACTAGAGCATTAACAACACTGCTTACAATATCTATCTATCTATCTACCTATCTACTGTATCTAGCTATCTATATATTTTATACAGCTGCAGTTGCACCTGTATATTAAGATTGAGTAAGCACTTCTATGTTAAACCCAAATTCTTGCACCTTATTAGCTTTGTCCCTGTTCAACCGATTTACATAAAATGTGTAAAACACAGCCTGTGTGCCAGGATCTCTTGATCCTGTAAATTTCTTATAGCTCAGTTCAGTGGGGGGAAAATTACAGAGGTACCCAAATGTAAAAGGCTACATTTTTGAAAATGTTAAGACTTTTTTTTTGGCCACCGGAAAACTAAAAACTTGGAGGCTTTAAAACCTGAAACTTTCAGGTTTAATAAAGCTTGGTCCAATGTATGTGCTTTTGTGTTTTTTAGGTCCTACTGTTAAGTAGCTTTTACATTATTTAATAAAAATGTTCCATTTCTGAGCAAGCACAGTTAAAAAAATCAATGTTCTATTCATAACTGAATTTTTGCGACAACAGCTAGTTGCATTGTACAACACCTGTTATTTACTAACAGACAACAGCTGTGTCATGTAATGCATCCAGCTGTTGTCATGTCTTTATGGTTTAATAGTTACTGACATCGGGGGCCCAATTCCCATGTCAGCATTAACAAGTCCCCTTCCCAGTAGTGTGGGACACCGGGGAGCCAACCCCCAGTGTCCCAAAACAGTTTTAATATATTTCCTGAAAATAAAAAGTTCCTCAATGACTTTCTTAAACCATGAAAGAAAGGAAACCGTCCCTCATTGTCGCCGCCATCCCCCTTCCCCCATCCTTATCCTCCCAATGAGCACCCACCGCCCCACCCCCCCTTACTCTGTACTTACCACCAGAGGTCATAGGCATTCATCATCTGTGGATCAAGACATGTCTGCAGTCTTCAAAGTTGAACTGTGGACTGGGGGAATAAAGTTATGTGCTTTATAATGTATTTCAGTGACATTTTGAATTTATGTTAATAACGTTGCCATTTTTTTGAATTTTTTCACCAGATTTACATCATGACCTTTTAGGGACCTCACCTCATAAACACTGGCCCTGTCATTTCATTATTTGGGAATGTAAATTGATTTTGCAGTCACTGCATGAAATCACCTTTCAGGAACGAATTATGAAATTTCACCACTAGTATTCATAAGGTGGTGTCTCAAAAAGACCATGTTGAAAATTTTGGTGAAAAAAATATTTAAAATGGGCAAGTTATGTGCGTTCATTGAAATTGTTCTATGCATGTGAATAACTTAGGTAGAGATGCAGCAAAATGTTATTTCACCGGCGAAATTGGGAATTTCGCTCACAAAATATTTTGCGAATTTTGCACATTTCAGTGGAATTTTGATGGTGTGAAATGCAGAAGTTTGTACAAAATATTAATAAAATGTGTTTCCCCTCTCCTGAAGACCCCATTTCCCTGGTGTCTAGTGTTACAACCCCCGGCCCACAATAGAAAGTATTCCTGCCCGCCATGATTCAACCCTGTCGCCCATTCACATAATTTGAAATAAAAATACTTGTATGAAAGTTGACACACACCAGTGTGTTTGAGGGACTGTGCACTTGTCTTGTGTTTAGGGGTGGGGGTGGGGTGGTGAATAGTGTGAAAGGTCACACAGCAGCTAAGGTAGGGGATGAAAAACTCATCACAGGGTGCAGAAAAGGTGGGAGATGCAAGGAAATGGCATAACATGTACTATCATTTCCTTGAGTTGCATGCCCACAGACCAACGAGCTCCCCTGAGTGAACTGGAAAACTTAGCTCATGCATACTGGTCAGCATCAACATAGAATTAGTTATTTCTGGTATCTATCACAGGTCTAAGCTAGACGATGAGTTTTGGGGCCACCATCTGTACAAAGTCTTGTTACAGCACAGATGAAGAGCAATAGCCCTGCAGTTTGGGGCTATCTCTAATCCAACTTCTCATTTGGGATGGTGATGAATTGTCTGAGACAGCAGACTGCTGTTATTATTTGCCCACATAAACTGGAGCTTGTTACATTTCCAGTTGCTGTCCTTATTCTGTGATGTTTTGGGGATGGAGCAGGGGAGTGGCAACCATGGGGCATCAAGTGGAAGAGAAAACGGTGGTGGGAGCTGCCGTTTGATTACCAGGTGTGTGTGTGTGTGAGTGTTTTGGGGGGGGGGGGTAAATGAACCATACCAAGATCAGTGCACCTGTAGATGTGGGAGGCTAGATTGCCTGCATTAGTGTAACCCAAATGACACTGCTATTTCTGTGTCATACACCTTGCTAGCCCTCACCCGCTTTGACCTCCAGACAGAAGAATGGTCACTAACATTGAACCATCTTGGGACAAGAAAGCTTCCATCAAGGCACTGCGCATGCAGCGCCTTAGGGATATACATTTCAAGATAGACTTTTAGACGAGTATCACAAGTTCCACTTTCTAGCTGTGAGGAGATAGATGGGAGGGTGTGGGGTGGGGTTACTGCTATTGAACAGGGTGGGGGCTGAGGATCCACTAGACACCAGAGAAAGTTTTTTATTACAGGAATCTCATGGTGGGGGGGTATTCTTCATTTGGCCAGTGATCGGCCAGGTGGGTGGGACCACTAGATACCAGGAAATTATTGTATTTTTATTTCAAATTATGTGGATGGGGAATGGGGCTGAATCTCAGTGGTGGGGGGATTTTTCCAATTGTGGGTTGGGGGGTGGGACCACTAGACACCAGGGATGTGGGTCTCTGGAAGGGGGGGAAACATTTTTTTTTTTACAGCAAACTGTTCCCCTCTGGCTCTCAAATGTGGAATTTCACCCATAAAATATTTCACATAATGTGGGGATTATGCAAAATATTTTGCTGCGTGAAATCTTTTAATTTCCCACAAGACTAAACTTAGGTAATTTTCATTATTTTGACTACTAATTTTCACCATAGCCATTTTTTCACATCACCTCATGATCAGTATAGCTGTCATTTTTAACATCCTGTCTGAAATGTGTTTTTGCTCCTATGTCACAGAATGGCATTTCGGCACCAATTTGAACATTTTTACCTATGGAGTTTATGAGATGGGGTCATAAGAAGACTAAGTTGAAAGTTTGGGGTTAAAATATTAAAAACAAAAGATTTTTTAAGTACCACTGTTTGCAGGGATGTCTGTTTCACCACTGGGAAACATGCTGCTTTACCGTGCCAGTGAGCTGAATTCAGGTGTGAACTCAGTAGGCTGGGACAAGGATGATGGAGAAGGTGCTGAAGCATGTAGCACCAGCCCTGGCCTGGATAGGGATGGAGCAGTGTGTTAGTGCAGAAGCCATGCCCTCTGGTGGGTCAGGGAACATTACACACAAGGTATCGACATGTGTGCCGGGGCCTGCTGGGCCCATACACAGGACCAGGACTGTCTCCAATAATGTATTTATCTCACTTTGCGCAGGCCCCAAATAGACCTGCACAGATGAGGATACAATGCCACTGTCAGAAAAAAAAGTGGAAATTCACTACAAAAAAACTACGTTAATTCAGACATTAGGATTGTAGACTGCAAAGCTCACAAAGAAGGGGCCATGAAAAACGTTAGGTATTTGGGTCTCCCGAGTATTGGAGAATCAATGGTAGGTTCTTACTTGTGGTTGTCAGCATTTAATGCTCACACCATCCCTTGATTAGATGAGGTCAAATGTGAGGCATCTGCATGAAGAAAGCTCCGACAGATTATGTTGGCCATACTGTATCACTATGAAGCACGAGTAGGAGCTGTATCTTGTGCTTCAGACAGGAGGCTATGGGCTTAGGGGAGAGGGTGGGCATTAGAGTTGATAACCCCCAAGTTAGACCCCACCACTGATTCACCAATACTCTGGAGACCCAAATCCCTAATGTTTTTCATTTCTGTTCTTTGTGAGCTTTGCTTCTACAACCCTAATGTCTGCATTAATGTAGTTTTTTGTAATGAAGTATACAGGCATGGTAGTGCATGTATATTAGGGTTGAGGAGGCACGCTAATGTTAAACCTCAATTTTTGCACTTTAATAACTTTTCCCAAATTCAACTGATTTACATGATATTTGGAAATCTCAGCCATTGTGCCAGGATCTCTCGCTCCTGAAAAGGTCATGTAGATCAGTTCAGTGGGGGCAATGTTGCAGAGGTACAAACAATTTAAAATTCTCAATTTTTAAGACTTTTTTTTGCTCTCCAATAACTGAAATAATATACAGATTTGAAACCTCACATTTTCAGGTTTGATAGCATTTGTCAAAATGTACTTGTTTTTGTGCTTTTACCTCTCACAATTTGGAACTTTTTAAATCATTTAGACAAAAAATTCTGTTTGTGAACATGCTCAAGTTTTAAAAAATCGACATTCTATGGATGGCTGTTTTTTGGTAACAACAGCTGGTTGCAAGATACGAACATATGAAGGAGCCAGCAGAAGAAAGCCATTTGGTCTATCAAGTCTGCTTGAATTGAAGGGTCCGCAGCTTGAGCTACTGTCTTTGCCCTCCCTCCCTCCTCAATCCTTCCATCCTCCCTACCTATGATTCTTACCTTCCCCCATGCCTATCCCAGCCTCTCTTAAAGTTGCCCACTGTCTTCAGCAAGATGATCTCTTCCAGCAGCACATTCCAAGTGTTCACCAGCTTCTCTGTGAAGAAGTGCTTCCTGACCTCCCTTCTAAACCTCCCACCCTCCAGCTTAAGACTGCACCCCATTGTGTTATAGTTGCCACTCAGCTTAAAAAGACTCTCCTTATCAACCTTATTTATCCCTTTCAAGAACTCAAAAGGTCCCAATCATGTCCTCTCTCTCTCTCTCTCTCTCTCCTGTCTTCCAGGGAGTACATGTTTAGTGCCCACAACCTCTCCTCGTATGCCTTACCCTGCTGAACTTCTGTCATCTTTGTAGCCCTCTTCTGGACCTTCTCCAGCAGGTTAAAGTCCTTTTTGAGGTGTGAGCACCAGTACTAAACTCCATACTCTAGATGCGGCCTTACCAGTGACCTGTACAGGAGCAGTATAACCTCCTATCTCCTACTACTGATCCCCCTAGATATGCATCCAGGCATCTTGCTTGCATTTGCTGCTGCTTTTTTGCATTGTGTGGAGTGCTTCAGGTCACTAGTGATCATCACTCCCAGGGTCTTCTCCTCCTCTGATGCAGATACTCTGACTCCACCCAGGTAGTACTCCGTCCTGGAATTCTTGGCTCCAATATGCATAACTTTGCATTTATTGGCATTGAAGCCAAGCTGCCATATCCTGGACCAACTTTCCAGCTTTTCCAGATCTTCCTGTAGGTCTTATATCCCTTCAGCTGTGTCCACTCTCCTGCAGAGCTTGATGTCATCCATGAATAGACACATTTTGCCCTTAATGCCATCCTCAGTGTACTAGATAAAAACATTGAACAACACCGGCCCCAGCACAGAGCCCTGTGGAACCCCACTGGTTACCTCTCTGGTGCCAAATAACTCTCACCCCACAATCACCCTCTAGGTTCTGTCCCTTAGCCAATTTTCTACCCATCTGGTCATCTTTTCCCCAACCCTGAGATCCCCCAACTTCCTGATCAACCTTTTGTGGGGCACAGAGTCAAAGGCCTTACTGAAATCAAGACAGAGGATGCCTACCACTTGGCCTCTGTCGACTGTCTTAGTGACACAGTTAAAGAAGTCAGTCAGATTGATTTAACACGATCTACCCCCATGAACCCATACTGCCTCGCATCCTGGAGACCATGCTCATTTACATATTCCAACAACCTTTCCTTTAGTATGGTCTCCATGAGCTTGCCCACAATGGAGGTGACTGGTCTGAATTCCCTGGGTCATCCTTGAGATCACTTTTGTGTACGGGTACTACAAAACACAAAATCAAACCATTACTTGCATTTTCTTCTTTCTAATTACTCTGACCAGGTTATAAACCCAGCAACTTATCTGGAATGGATATCTTTAACTGCAGGTACTGTGGAACACTTTTCAGAAGGACAGTCTTACAGGATTTAGGACACTGTCCTACATGCTGGGCCATTGGATATCTTAGGGCTCAGCTCTGGGCAGCATGGGCAGAGATTGTACACCTCAAATTTCATATTCAAGAGGAAATATATTATAAGAACCACCAGCCATTTCCCCAACATCCAACAGAAGAACCTCGACTGCAGATGGTAGCTGGTCCAGGAGGTTGTCACGTGGTTAGGAGGGGCAAATCGGGTGCCCCATCATTCTGTGCTCTCCAACATATTACCTCCAAAATCCATATAAACACTACAAACAGGGATCTGCCTCTATCTCTGAAATCAAACAAAGGGGCAGAGGACACTGCAGAGCAGAACACTGCAGCATAGGAGCTAGCACAACAAAACTCTCCAAAATCAGGCACCAAAACAAAAAAAGCAAAAAGGAAATCCAAAAAACTTCTGATCATGGGAGACTCCATGATTTGGGGAGTTGATACCTATCTCCAGCCAGGGGTAATGGTCAGATGTCTCCCAGGTACATCAGCATGGAGAGACTCTGACCGCATTGCTAAAATTGTTCACAAAGCAGGAGAAAACATTGACATCCTGGTACACATAGGGACTAATGATCTCAGCAGCCGGTCAGTTGTGAAGACCAAGGAACACCTGGCCAGGCTGGGTGACAAACTATCATCTGTTTCATCTGACATCTCCTTCTATGAGATCCTACCACTCTGGACAGGGGGGCAGATCGACGGAAGGTCAGAGAAGGGGAGATATTGGAGCTAAATATGTGGCTCAAGGGCTGGTGCCAGGAAAAAGGACACAGATTTGTAGGTAACTGGCAACAGTTCTGGGAGTGAAAGTTCTTTAAATTTGATGAACTGCATCTGACTAAGGAGGCAGTCAGTGCATTGGGGCAGAAGTTTGATGTCTTTGCAGAATATTTAAACTAGTAAATGGGGAGAGGGGTGCAGCACCCCATACATAGAAACATAGAAACATAGAATTTGATGGCAGATAAGGACCGCTTGGCCCACCCAGTCTGCCCATTTCCCTACCTGATGGATAAGCTGCAGGTCCTAGTTAACCAGCAGCCTACTTCTTCCTACCCCCACCCCCTAGAATTGCCTTATGACTGTCCCATGCATGCTTGAATTCCACCACTGTTTTTGACTCCACAACCTCCTCTGGAAGGCCATTCCATACATCCACAACCCTCTCTGTGAAAAAATACTTTCTTAAATTACCTCTGAGCCACCCCTTCTATCTTCAAATTGTGCCCCTTGTTCTTGCACACCTCTTTTTGAAATATGCTACCCTCTTGGACTTTGTTGATTCCCTGAGGTACTTGAAAGTTTCTATCATGTCTCCCTCTCCTCCTTTCCTCGAGGCTATACATATTAGCTCCTTAAGTCTTTCTTCATATGTCTCTGGTGCAGACCCTGCACCATTTTAGTTGCCCTCCTGACAGCTTCCATCCTGTCTATGACTTTATGAGATTGGTCTCCAGAACTGCATGCAGTACTCCAGATGGGGTCTCACTAGCTGTCTGTACAGAGGGATAATAACTTCCTGTTTTCTACTGGTGATGCCTCTCCCTATGCATCCCCCAGCCCTCCTTGCTGCCCTCTCACATTGCTTGCCCACCTTTAGGTCATCTGATATGACTACCCCAGGTCCCTTTCCATTTTTGTTGTTGTTAGTATCTCACCCCCATTGTGTACTCTTCCCCTGGGTTTTTGTTTCCCAGGTGCATTACGTTGCACTTCTTAGCATTGAATCTAAGCTGCCATACATTTGACCATTCCTCTAACCTTGCCAAGTCCCTTCTCATCCTTTCCACTCCACCTTGTGCATCAACTTTGTTGCAGATCTTTGTGTCATCTGCAAAGAGACATACTTTTCCTTCCAGTCCCTCTGCAATGTCGCTTATAAAGACATTGAAGAGGACCGGTCCTAATACTGAACCCTGTGGTACCCCACTAGTAACCCCCTTTTCAGAGTGGACTCCATTTACTATTACTCTCTGTGTCCTATTCTCCAGCCAATTCTTTACCCAGGCTGTCATCTTGGGACCCACTCCCAGGCTGGCTAACTTGTATATTAATCTTTTGTGTGGGACTGTGTCAAATGCCTTGCTAAAGTCTAGGTAGGCCATGTCCACAACCCCTCCCTGATCAACTACTTTGGTCACCCAGTCAAAGAAATCTATCAGATTTGTCTGGCATGACCTTCCCGCTGTGAATCCATGCTGCCTTGGGTCCTGTGCCCCTCTGGCCTCTAGATACTCAACAATTCTTTCCTTCAGAAGTGATTCCATCATTTTCCCTACCACTGAGGTTAAACTAACAGCTCTGTAGTTTCCTCCTTCTGCCTTGCTCCCACTTTTGTGAAGGGGAATCACATCTGCCCTCCTCCAGTCCTCGGGTACCACCCCATCCTACCATGATTTGTTAAAAAGGGTAGTCAGTGGTGTCACTAGTTCTACCCTTAGTTCTTTTAGAATTCTGGGACGAATCCCATCAGGCCCCATTGCTTTGTCCACCTTCAGTTTTAAGAGTTCTTTCAGAACCCTTTCATCTGTAAATGGGCTGGTATCAACTTCTGTATCCAGAATGTTTCTACTGTTTGTTTTAGGTACCTCCCCCACTTCCTTTGTAAATACTGAGCAAAAATATTTGTTTAGTATCTCTGCCTTTTCACAGTCACCCTCTGCCCACCCTCCCTCCCTTTATTAAGCCTCACTATCCTCCTTGGTCTTCCTTCGCTCCCTGATGTACCTATAAAAGGTTTTATCCCTTTCTTAACTGAGTTGGCTATCTTTTCCTCGTTTGGGCCTTTGCTGTTCTGACTGCCTTCCCAGCTTCCTTTTGCTTTAACTGATACAGTTCTCTGTCCTGTTCCTTCTGTGATTCCTTGTACTTCCTGAATGCTTTCTTTTTCTCTTGAACCTTCACTGCCACTTCCTTTGAGAACCATAGTGGTTTCTTACCTCATTTCATTTTGTTTATTTGCTTTACACAAAGGCTTGTTACCGCTGTGATGGCAGTTTTTATTATTCCCCATTGTTCTTCCACCCCTCCTTCCTGCCCATTTGCTAATGCATTCCTTCGGCACTCACCCAGTTTGACAAAGTCAGCCCTCCTAAAATCCAGTACCTTTGTCTTTGTATGGCTTGACTCTATTGCTGTGTTTATTGTGAACCATACTGTTCTATGGTCGCTAGTTCCCAGATGGCTACCCACTTCTACATCTGTGATCCTCTCTTCATCGCCATTTGAGAGAACCAGGTCTAAGATTATTCCCTCTCGAGTGGGCTCCAATACTAGTTGTCTAAGGCATGCCCCCTGTAGGGCATCTAGAATAACCCCACTCTTAGAAGTGGCTGCTGCAACTGCACTCCAGTTAATATCTGGCATATTCAGATCACCCATCAGCAATATCTCCCCTTTTTCTGCCATACTAAGTATACTTTCTTTCATTTCCTTGTCCATTTCCTCCCCCTGAGAAGGGGGTCTGTATACAACCCCTGTGCGGATTGTGGTGCCATTGCCGGTCTCCAAATTTACCCACATTGCTTCTTCTCCTCCCTGTTTACCCTTTTGTTCTGTTGCTTTGATTCCTTCCCTTATGTAAAGAGCTACTCCTCCTCTTTTACCCTCCCTGTCCTTCCTGTAGATAGTGTATCCTGGTATGTTTACATCCCAGTCATGGTTTTGTGTGTACCATGTTTCTGTGACTGCCACGATATCCAGATGTTCCTCCTCCATCAAATGGGAAGAACACCCTTCCCCCCTCAGCTAGTGGTCAAACAGGGATTCAGCATGTTTGCAGTTCATTTGCATCACCAGGTAAGAAAAAAGGTCTGTCTCCCCAAACAACACACAGGGGAAATGCCAGACCTCACCGAACAAGTAACACACTGAAATCTGGCCAATCGAAAATCATGTACACAAATGCTCGCAGCCTGGGAAATAAGATCTCAGACCTGCAGGCAATAATGTCAGAGGCTAAACTGGACACAGTAGCAATTAGTTTACCAGTAAGCACACTTGGAAGACTTCAGTACCTGGCTATGTACTGCTCAGAAGAGACCGAGGTGCAAATGGGGGGGGAGGAGTGGCCCTGTGTGTCAATGAAAATATCAAAGCTACAGAAATTCAGAATACACATAAGGAGCCAGAAGAACTGTGGGTCACCCTGGAAAGAGGAAATGGGACAGTCATAAGAACTGGGGTTTTCTACAGGCCCCCAGACCAGGGGGAGGACAAAGACACATTACTGTTAGAAGATATACAAAACATGACAGCGAAAGGAGAGGTTATGATAATGGAAGACTTCAACATGCCAGATACAGATTGGTCAATACCAGCAGGAACATCTGCCAGAACTAGACACATGGTGGATTCCCTGCAGGGGGAGGGCCTCAAACAACTGGTACAACAACTCACAAGAGAAAGGGCTACCCTAGATCTAGTACTGACTAACAGGGGAAGGGATCACAGATCTCCATGTAGAAGGTCACCTGGGGCCAGTGACCATCACATGGTGTGGTTCAATTTGGCCACTACATCTAAATCATCCCATTCCAAGGTAAAAATATGGGACTTCAGAGGAGTTGACCTTGATAAGATGGCCAACAGAGTCAAGCTAACCCTGGCAAAAAGAAACACAGGTGAGGGGGTACAGGTAAAGTGAGCAAGCATTAAGGATGCAATACTTGAAGCAACATCCCATTGTGTTAGACAGAAAAGGAAGTGAAAAAGAAGAAGGAAACCACTTTGGTTCTCAAATACAGTAGCAGAAAAGGTCAGAGCCAAAAGGGTGGCCTTCAGGAAATATAAGTGAACACAGCGGGATGAAGATAGGGAGGCATACCAAACTGCCCTAAGGGAAGCAGGGAAGGCAGTAAGGCAGGCAAAGTCCCAAACTGAGGAAACACTGGCATGAACAGTAAAAGAAGGTGACAAGACTTTCTTATAGATACATTAGTGAAAGGAGAAAGTCTGTGGGGGGTATTGCTAAGCTCAAAGGAGAAAAGTGGCCATTTGAGGAGGAGGACCCTGTAAAAGCATCTATCCTAAATAGATACTTTTGCTCAGTATTTACTGAACAGAAGGTAGGGCAGGGCCCACAGCTCAACACCATGGACATGGGGGGGAGGTGAGCACTACTCCCTTCACAAAAGAAAGGGTCCTACAAGAGCTCGCTAAACTCAGAGTGGACAAGGCAAAGGGACATGATGGCATACATCCCATGGTACTTAAGGAGCCAAGGGTGGAACTAGCAGAGCCATTAGAAGAACTGTTTAGTGAGTCTCTGAGCACAGGATAGGTCCCAGAAGACTGGAGAAGGGCTCATGTGATCCCGCTCCACAAGAGTGGTAGCAGGGAGGAGGCAGGGAACTACAGACCAGTCAGTCTTGCCTCAGTAATGGACAAGATTATGGAAGCACTCCTTAAGGAAAGGATAGTGCAACACCTGGAATCCATAGGGCACAGGATGCAAGACAGCACGGGTTTACAAAAGGAAGGTCCTGTCAAACTGATCTCATAGATTTCTTTGACTTGGTAACCAGAGTGGTGGACCAAGGGGGAAGAGTTGATGTCGCCAACCTTGACTTCAGCAAAGCTTTCGACACTGTTCCACATAGAAGATTGATAAATAGCTGGGTAGGCTCGGGGTGAGTCAGAAGTTGGTCAACTGGGTGGCAAACTGGTTGACGGTCAGAAAACAGAAAGTGGTGGTAAATGGTATGCAGTCAGAAGAGATGCAAGTCACAAGTGGGATACCTCAGGGATCAGTCCTGGGTCCAGTCCTCTTCAATGTCTTCATTAGTGACATTGCAGTTGGACTAGAGGGTAAGGATTGTCTGTTTGCAGATGACACCAAGATCTGTAACAGAGTTGATGATCCAGATGGGGTGGGCAGAATGAGAAGAGATCTGGATAAACTAGCAAAATGGTCAGAAGAGTGACAACTGGGATTTAATGCGAAGAAGTGCAAGATCATGCACATAGGGAAGAGAAACCCTGAAGCCACCTATAGACTGGGAGGGCAGTTGCTGGCAGTCACAAAGGAAGAAAGAGACCTGGGCATCATCATCACCAATGACCTGAAATCATCCAAGCAGACCACTGAAGCAGTAGGTAAGGCTAGGGGGATGTTGGGGTGTATTAGTAGGGGTATCACAAGTTGTAAGAGGGAGGTAATAATCCCTCTTTAAAAGACACTGGTTAGGCTCCATCTGGAGTACTGCGTGCAGTACTGGAGGCCACACCTTCACAAGGACATTAACCAAATTGAGGCAGTCCAGAGAAGGGCAACCAAAATGGTGCAGGAACTGCATCAGAAGACATATGAGGACAGATTAACTGAGCTCAATATGTATACCCTTGAGCAAAGGAGGGAGAGAGGTGATAGGATCGAAACATTCAAGCACCTTAAGGGCATTAACAAGGTGAAAGATTCTAACATGTTTAAATATAAGAAACATAGCAGGACAAGAGGACGCAGCATGAGATTAGAGGAAGGCTGATTAAGGGGGAATGTGAGGAAATTCTTTTTCACAGAAAGGGTGGTGGATGCATGGAATGGCCTACCTCAGGAAGTGGTGGCTATGAATACAGTGCGGGGCTTCAAACAGGCATGGGATAGGCATAAGGGAGCAATGCAGATGAGTATGAATAGATAGACCACTGACAGAGCAAAGGCCGATGGCACATTTATAAGGTAGAAAAAGAAATGGGCAGACTGGATGGGCCTTGCGGTCCTTATCTGCTGTCAACTTTTATGTTTCTATGTGCTGTTCTCCAGTCCTGCAGTACCACTCCTGACTATAGTGAACTATTAAATAGGTCTGCCATTGGCCCCACCAGCTCTTCAGCCATTTCCTTTAGTACTGTTGGATTTACTCTGTCTGGGCCTGGTGATTTGTCCACCTTCAATGTCAGCAGCCCTTCCCTAACTCTATCCTCCTCTATCACTACATCTGTGTTCCCCTCCCCCTGCTCCTTTTTTCCCTCCTGGTCCGTCCTTCTCCCTGGTGAAGATGGAAACAGTACTATTCATTTTGTATCTCTGCTTTTCCCCCCATTATCCTCCACCCACTCCACCCTTTTCTTAAGCCTAACAATCCCTTCTTTCTTGTCCCTTTTCTCACTTATATAGCGAAAGAAAGCCTTCTCCCCCTTCTTAATTCCTTCAGCAATCTTCAGCTCCTTCTGTGCGTTTGTTCGCCGAACTTCCTTACTTGCCTAACTAGCCAACTTTAGGTAATTTTTCGTATCCATCTCTCTCTTGGTCTTCCTGAATTTTTTATAGGCCAACCTCTTTTCCCTTACTGCCTGGGCAACCTCAGAACTGAACCAGCTGTGAGCTTTGACCCTTGTGTTCTGCCCCCTGAGCCTAACAAACTCATCTGTGGCAACCAGTATTCCTTCCTTAATGATGGACCACCTTTGGTTCACCCACATATCTGCTCTGATGCCCACCAGATGGCTCCTTAGCACTTTGCCCATTTTTCTGAAGTCTGCCCTCCTGAAATCCAAGATTTTGGTATTAGTCAGGATGCTTTCCCTGCCCATATCCACCTGGAACCACACTGTGCTATGGTCACTTCTACCCAGTGACTCTCTGACCATTATTTCTTGTACATGCTCCCCATTTGTGAGCACCAGATAAAGAATTGCCTCAGCTCTTGTTGGGATATATGACACAACTGTCATTTACTGACAGCTGACAAGTAAGACCCAGCCACTTATTTACCAATACTTCAGGGACCCAAATCCATAATGTTTTTCATTTCCTTTTCTTTGCATGTTTTGTGTTTTTTATCCCTAATGTCTGCAATAACATAGTTGTTTTTCAATTAATATATATTATGCATTTGCCTGTATAGCAGGGTTGAGGATGCACTTTAATGTTAAAATTACATTTTTGCACCTTAATAACTTTGTCCCCATTCAACCAATTTTACATGACATTTGGAAAGTATAGCCTTTGTGTCAGGATCTCTTGATTCAGCAAAGTTCATCTAGATTGGTAGACTGGTTTAGTTGGGACAAAGGTACAGAGGTGCATAAATAGTAAAAGTTTCTATTTTAAAGACTTTGGGCAGGATTTTCAAACTGTGCCTTGAAAGTGTGCAAGTGGCTGCTCCGTGCAACTGAGATGTGCCGGAGCACAAAAGTGAGATATCCAAATGAGGTGCACAATAGAGCATCTCATCTGAATGTAGCAGGATTTTTGTGTGGAGCAAGTAGGGGCCGCTGATGATGCACCAGCAAATCCCCCTGTCAGGTCTGAATACCTGGAATGGGGATACATGTTACACATTGCGGATGCACCAAGCACACATTCCAGCTATTCAGACTGAAACATGCAAATGGGGCCATAAGTTATGCAAAGCACAAATAGGGCCATTTGCATGTCATTATGGCCCCATTTGCATGTCCTGTGCAGGGCTGCACCTGGCTGGAAGTGCAGGGTACCTTGAAAGTGGAGGTCAGGCCAGAGTCTGTGGTAGTCTAGTGGAACCTCCCAACCACATACCCCAGTCGCACATGAAGCATTACTGCCATCCAATCCCTAGTAGTCTAGTGGCATCCATTCCCATCCCCTATACCCGATGAGCCAATAAAATAATGTGGTCCATCCCTGGTAGTCTAGTGGTACCCCCCTCCCAGCCACAATCATACCAAAACCCACACCCAAGAGCTCCCAAGTTGTTCAGTAGACCCCCACCCACTGAGACAACCAAACCCCACCCCGCTCCCTCCATCCCAGCATAGGTATGAGATCCAGTGGGCAGCAAAACTCACCTGCACACATCCACAGCTGCTGCCATCTGCACTGTCAATAAGCTATGCAAAACCATTGGTTGAAACCATTGACCAATGGGCTTGCAGTGAGTACTGAAAGCATTCATTCACAACTTTGTGGCTGACACTATGCTGGCAAGGCTTTATAATGAGCAAGGCTTTGTACAAAAAATGAAAGCTGTGTGATTTTAAACTGACTCCAGTTCCTTTTGTGTAAAAAAAAAAAAAAAGCCGCCTAGTGTACAACGAGGAGTGCAAGCTAGCTGGCAGTTTCAGCTTAACTGCCCTTCATTCCTGGCATGTATATTTATATAATGTAAATATAGATTAGGAATAATTACCAGTTATGCATTGTTTGTTCTTTTGCTCACTTTCTTACAGAAGTGAAGAGTTTTTGGAGAGGCAGCTCTGTAGCACAACTCTCCAATCAGAATCCTCTTCTTAGCTGGATGCTCTTCGGCTCCTACAGGGAGACAGCAGCACCTATTCTGTTAGTTTTATAGACACACAGAATGTCTTTCACCCAACCTAGGGGCGGAGTCTAGGTCTAATGTAGACCCTTTTTTTTAGTAAAGGAAATGGAAAGTGAAAACATGAGATTCCTAGCAGTGCATTCCCGGCGCTGCTGACTATTATTGTGTGTCTTGCTTATAATAGAATCTTATAACACAAATTTTAAGAATAAATGAGTGTTTCATGTAAATAAAGGTTTATTGGAGGTGTGACCTAAATTATGGGAGGAGTAAGCTGGCCATAAAAGGCTAGTCCAAAGACATCTAAATCAGATGCAGTTAGGGACTGCACCTGGTAAGGTTTCTCTGAGTTAGATCTCTGTGAGAGAGGTCAGGCACAGACCAGTGTTGGGGAGTTAGCTGCTTTTACTCCCTAAGCTGTGTATTCTTGTATTGCTTTTATTTCATTTGTGATTAATATGGATGCCAAAGCTGAGGAAACTAGCATGATCAAACCAAGTGAAGAACCAAAGGATCTACCACCTGAGGATATACCTGCATTGCTGAAATGGCTTGCTATAAAACAAATGGAGATGGACAGACAAAGAACCTTGGACTTACAGTAATGGGAACAAGATACAAGAAGACAGGATCAAAGGGGGGAAGACACTATGCATGCCCTCCAAATCATTGGGGCTAGACAGGAAGCAGCTAAGACCAACCCTAGAGACATAAAACTGAGTAAGATGTCCCCCTCCCATGATATCAAGCCCTATTTAACAACTTTTGAAACAGTAGCTCAGGCTTGTAATTAGCCCCAAACACAATGGGTGGTTTGATTAGCCCCTCATCTGACTGGGAAAGCACAAATGGCATACACCAGCATGGACAGTCAGACCTCAAATGACTATATTGCTGTCAAAAAGGAGATACTAAAATGATACTGGGCTGGCAGTATAGCCTAGAGGTTAGAGAAACGAGATGTGAATGAGCTTGGTACATCTAGCAAACCAGACCTGAGTTTGATTCTCACAACCTCCACTTGCATACTGTGTGACTCTGAGCAAGTCACTTAACTGCCCAGTGCTCCCAGGTCACCCCTGAAAACAGGCACTTGTGCCTAGTGGGTCTTACCCAGTTATCAAAGACTAAAATAAAAAAATATAATATTAACACTGAGACCTACAGACAAAGATTCAGGATATTAAAACACCAACCACATGTTCCACCCAGAGAGAAATTCACACATTTTAATGATTTATGAAATAAGTTGGCTCCAACCTGATGGTAAAACCATAAAGGACATAAAGGAACAATTAGTGTTGGAGCAATTGATTACAGTTATGCCGGTTGATGTTCAACTGTGGATCTGGGAACATAACCCCGAAAATGCAGAAAATGACATAACATTAGCAGAAGACTTCCTCTCTGCCCGCCAACCTATGAGGAAGGGTTATCACATGCAGACACCCCGTTGCCTTCCACTTTTACAACCACCTTGACATCCAGTTCCCAGATAAGGAGTACAACCTTTCCTTTATCAGGGTCTGGGACGGTAAAGCCAAGAGGGGATGGAAGGGATTTTGTTATAGAAAACCAGATCCAAATGTGGAACGTCATTATTGTCATGGTTTGGGACACATTGCCAGATACTGCCTTAAAATGAAAAAAACCCTGCCTTTCTGACTTCCAAGAACTTGGAGAACTTTGTTGTTAAAGCACACGTAAATGGAAAACCTATAGAGAGCCTTGTGGACTCAGGCAGTAGGCAAAGTCTGTTTGTGCTGACTTAATTCCATCTGTTCCTATTTCAGCTATGTCCACCAGGATTATTTGTATTCATGGGGACACACACCAATATCCCACTGTTGAAATTGAACTGGGTGAGAATGGTCATAAAAGTAATCTAAATGTGGGGGTGGTGCCCACATTACCAATGCCACTCATTATCGGACAGGATCATCTTCAGTTCAGTACATTGGTCAAATTTGTGACAATCAGTTAGTGACTGTAACTACTAGAGCCCAGAAACAAAAAGAAGAACAGATGGGGACACTTTTTCCATTTGAAGAGGAGGTAGTTGGAACTGCTGGGTTAGCCAGGAAAACCAAAGCAGATAAAGGAAGTTACAGAGGGAGTGGAAAGAGACACACAAAAAGACTCTTAATGTTATGCCAACTGTTCTAATGTTTGATATTGCACAAGAACAAGCTTCAGATTTAACTCTTAACCCTTTTTTTCAACAGCAAGGGAAAATAATACCTCCTGGGGTCCCTGTTATGGTGCATAAAAATGGAATCTTATACAGTATTTGCACTAATTCCAACACCAAAAAGCAGGTTGAGCAACTTGTTGTTCCTGTAAAGTACAGACAGTTTTTCTTATTTTTAGGTCATGATTTACCCAGTGCCAGGCATGCAGGGAAATAAAGAACAGCTGCTCAGCTGTTACAAAGTTTCTATTGGTCTAAATTACACGAGGAGGTAGCTGAATATTGTAAAAGTTGTGTTGAATGTCAGCAGATCAGACAAGTTAACAAAAAAGAAATAATGCCCCTCCCACTGGTGTCCTATACATTTGAATGAATAGCCATGGACATAGTTAGCCCCCTAGAAGAAAGCAAAAAGGGAAATTTGTTTATACTTGTTCTCTGTGATTATGCCACCAAATATCCAGAGGCATTCTCTCTAAGAACAATAACAGATCCTAAAATAACAGAGAAGTTGGTAGAGTTCTTTAGCCATATGGGAATCCCAAAGGAACTCCTAATTGATAGAGGTGCTAAATTTTCTGCTGAGTTATTAAGAGAACTGTACAAAATGCTTGGGGTAACAGCAGTTAGAACATCCCCCTATCATCCACAGACTTATGGGCTTGTAGAATGTTTTAATCAGATGTTGAAGTGGATGATCTGGAAGTTTGTGGATGATGAAGGAAAGGATTGGGACCATTACCTACCTTTCTTCCTCTTTGCCTATAAGGAGGTACCACAAGCATCCACAGGATTGTCTCTGTTTGCCTTATTATATGGACAAAATCCTCATGGACCACTGGATGTGGTTAAGGAAGCTTGGGAAGGGAATACAATGGTTAAATACACCAATATATTGGATTACTTGACCAAACTTCACCAAAGATTAGTCATCTATACCCAATAGGCACATCAGAATAGTGTAACAGCTCAAGAAAAACAGAAGGTGGTGTATGATATCCACACTAAAGAAAAGCAATTTCAACCAGGGGAGAAAGTGTTGTTACTTCTATCAACTTCTGAAAACAAGTTGCTAATGAAGTGGCAGGGTCCCTACTGCATTAAAGAACAAACTGACCCTGTTAAGTATAGAATTCAAAACCCTGACAAACGAATGGCCACCAAGATCTACCATGCCAATCTATTAAAAACATGGAATGATTGACCTGATGGGAAACCATGTTTGCATGTTTTTTCTGAAAATCCTAAAACAGAATTGGAGATGGCCTATAGGAGACTGGAGAGCCCTAAAGACCTGCCCGATGTAAAAATCAACCCTGACCTAGCTTGTAAAGACGATCAAGAACTACAACAATTGCTTCACCACTTTTCAGACACCTTAACAAGTGTACCAGGTAAAGCAATTGGGGTCAGTCATGAGACTAAATCTGACTCCCCTCCCATTTGGCAAAAGCCATATAGACTGCCAGAATGTGTTAGAGATGAAGTACAGCATGAAATAGCTAAACTATTACAGCTCGGTATTATTGAACCTTCTGTGAGTCCTTGGATGTTGCCTATTGTCTTAGTACCTAAATAAGAAGGGTGTGTACTTCTGCGCCTGGATTGTCAGAAAGTGAACTAGGTATCTCAGTTTGATAGCGACCCCACCCCTGGATAGATAATATAATAGATTGGACTGGCCAGGCCAAGTTTATTTCAACTCTTGACTTAACTAAAGGATACTGGCAGATACTTCTAAATGAACAATCAAAAGAGAAAACTGCATTCAGTACTCCTAATGGTCATCTTTACCAATTTGTATATATGCCATTTGGTTTATATGGGGCCCCACAACTTTCCAGCGGTACATGGACCAATTGTTAGCACCACATTCAAGGTATTGTTCAGCATACCTTAATGATGTGGTTGTGTTCCACAGCGACTGGGTGTCCCATCTGAATCATTTGCAAAATGTTATCCAGGCCATTCAAAATTCTGGCCTAACCATAAACCCTTCTAAATGTACCCTGGCCATGAAAGAAACTAAATATCTGGGTTTTGTATTGGGAAACATGGTGGTACACCCTGAGATTGAAAAGCTGGAGGCAGTGTCCCAGTATCCTATACCAAAAAACAAGAAACAGGTTCAGTCTCTCTTGAGTCTTGTAGGATATTACTGGCTATTCATTCTCAAATGTGCCACCATTGCTACCCCTTTGACAGACCTCACCAAAAAGAAGGTGCCCAATGAGGTCCCCTGGTCCCCTGACTGTGATTTGGAGTTTCGTATCATTAAAGCTGCACTATGTGTATCGCCTGTATTACGCTCTCCTGACTTCGGCCAACCATTCAATGCACATAAAGATGCATCTGAAACAGGACTGGGGGCAGTGTTATGCCAGTCCATCAATAGAGAAGATCACCTGATTATTTACATAAGTCAAACGTTATTCCCCAGAGAGGATAAATATGCCACTGTTGAAAAGGAATGTTTGGCAATCAAATGGAACGTTGAAACCCTAAAAATCTGATTTTTGGGGAAACTGGTTTACTTTGATCACCGACTATAACCCATTATGCTGGCGTAACCAGATGAAAGATAAGAATGCTTGAATCCTTAGATGGTAACTGGCTTTACAACCCTATAAATTTGATACTGAGCACCGACCCAGAAGTAAGCATAAAAATGCTGACTTTTTATCCAGATATTGCTAGGAGAACTGATGGAACACATACCTCAAGGCAAATGATGTAATGATGTCATATTGTAATGTTGTAATATTATGTTATATTTAGGGTGCCCTGGGGTGGAGCTTCTGTGAGGGAAGGTGGGTGGAAGCTCCATCCCATTCTCTAGGGATTCTGTAGACTCAGGGAATGTGGTTTCCAAGCCAGTAACTTGACACTGGTTTGTACTTGAGATGGGGGGGGAGGTATGTGACAAAGGTACATCCCCCTTTTATATGGTTGGTACACAGGGTTACGAGTATGTACAGTGGTCTGGATTTTTCTTTGTTTTCTCTTCCTTTCTACCCCTCCCAAGTCTGTTGTGCAACAGCACCTCTTATACACATTCTATTTCTCTTTTCTATCCTAAACACAGTGGGATGGCCACCTATGGTGAATACTGAACTTGTTTTTTTCTTTCTCCACTCACTTTCTCATAAACCCAGACATTCTGCAAACACGTAAAGATAGCCCTAGCTATGTGAGTACAGAAATGCATTAGACGGAAGTCAAATAAAAGTGCTGCACCTAGGCGCAATGGGTAAGTGTACCTTGGTTAGATACACTTGCATTAGAGACCCCTCTGTCAGGAACATTATAAGCTGAGCTCATGCACTATCTCGCAGAAGGGTGAAAGCTGTTTATGTGGCTTCAGATTCCATTTTATGGAGCTCCAGGTGATTTGGCAGTCTGTTCCCCTTGGAGTTATGAGTGGGAAAACAGTCATGTGTATTAGTGAAAGCATTTTTTTTTGCTGGCCCCCAAGTACAGCGTATCTTCTAAATGAAATACAAGTATTCTAAAAATAACTAAAGCCCAAAAGAAAGTGATGGTTAACTGACCTGCCACTCCCTTCTAAATGTCTTGTTTAAGTTGTCTTTTTCTTACCACAATATGCTAGAGGTCTGAGTCGGCAGTATACTGTCAGCTACTTAGGTGTAGGGTCTAGCATGAAAATGCCATCAGTAGCTGACAGTCTTGACAAAAGAGTGGCTTTACTGCCCTTCATTCCTGGCATGTATATGTATATAATGTAAATATAGCTCAGGTATTATTACCAGTTAGGCATTGTTTGTTCTTTTGCTCATTTTCTTACAGAAATTAAGAGCCTTTGTAGTAGTAGCTCTATAGCATAGCTCATCAATCTGAATCCTCTTCTTAGCTGGGTGCTCTTGGACTCTTATAGGGAGACAGCAGGGCCTATTCTGTTAGTTTTATAGACACCTAGGATGTCTTCCACCCAACCTAGGGGCAGAGTCTAGGTCTAATGTAGCCCCTTTTGTTTTAATAAAGGAAATGGATAGTGAAAACATGAGATCCCTAGCAGTGCATCCCCAGTGCTGCTGAATATTATTATCTGCCTTGCTTATAATAGAATCTGATACTGCAAATGTTAAGCTTAAATGAGTGTTTCATGTACATAAAGTTATATTGGAGGTGTGACCTAAGTTAGGAAAGGAGTAAGCTGTCTATAAAAGGCTAGTCCAAAGACATCTAAGGCAGATGCAGTTAGAGATTGCACCGGGTAATGTCTCCCTGAGTAAGATCTGCGTGAGAGAGGTCAGGCACAGACCAATGTTGGAGAGTTAGCTGCTTTTACTCCCTAAGCTGTGCATTCTGGTATTACTTTTATTTTCAATATTGGAAAAAGGAAAAAGATTTAGAACTGCTGTTCTTGATTTTTCTTTATTATTATTATTTCTTTTAAATAAATCTAGACACATCTGTTTGTTGTGTCGTACCTTACTGAATGTTGTTTGTGTGATCTGTTCTACCTCACCCATGACACATAGTCTTGTGGGGTATATCTCTTGATGTTTCATTCAAGTCAGATGTGCAGATTGTGAGATGTGGGTAGCGAAAAAATGTACAACAATCACAATTTTTGGCTGTTTTTCTGTCATTGCCTTGTGCCCAGATGGATTCAGGATATAAAGAACTTGGCCCTCAGATGTGCCTTTGACTGGTTTGGTGAAAAAAATATTAATTAATTTCAAATGTATTACATTTTAAAATTGTGGTACTGAGCATGCTCAGTACAGTCTGTTGGATATCTGCTTTGAACTAAGAAAGAATTTGGCCAATACAAAAAAGGATCTTTTTCCATATTGGGTCAATTCATTTTCAAGAGGAAAAACTACTTTTTTGTATTCTGCCATCTTGTTTTCCATCTTTTCCAAAAAAAAAAATTTCAAAACCCACAAAAATGGCATCCTGCAGAGACACTAACATTTCTCTCTTGATCTTCCTGACTGTGTTATGTGCATTCTGCACTTAACTGTTTAAAAATTACCCCAAAATGTGTTTTTTTAAATTTTAAATTCTTTTTCATGACTCTCTTTTGCTTTTTTTCTAATAGTTTTTTCATTCATGAGAGAAAGCACCCCTTCATACTGAAAACAATTTTGGACTTAGTTTTTTTTTCAGCTCTTTTTTTGTTTGAAGGGCTCCTTTTCATTTGATATTTTTGTTCAAATGAAAAAGAATTCCTTCATATAAAAAAGGATTTTAAATTTAGTGTTCTTTCCACTTCTTTTTTCATTTGAAGGGATCCTTTTTTTGTATGATATTTTCATTAAAAATGGGAAGAAATTATGGAGGGAGCATCACAAAAGTTGAATAACTTAATTATTAAAGATGGCATTGAAGAACAAGCCAAGTGGACAGCAACTTGAAGAACAGGAGAAAATCATTGCAATTTACCCCACCAATGAAAGCGTCACTCACTGTCAACAACAGTTTAAAGAATACATGACTCTGTATGATAAGAAGGTGCAAGCAAGCACAAAAACATAAAAAGTTTGTTAAGGATACAAATGACTATCTGCTAAATCACATCTTCAGTTGGAAAAAGATGGCAGTCGAAACCAGGACATCAACCAGATCATGCCCATGTTCCCATGGCAACCACTAATATGGAAGGACTGAGACCCATTCTGAAGCACACTGGTGCTCCTTCCATGGACTACAGCGCAGAGGAAAGCAAGACTGAACTGGAAGAAAGTAAGCCAGAAATGGATCCTTTTTAAGGACAAACTCCCCCTGGACGGGGCAGCCCAGGAAGAGTGTGAGGCAAATGAGATTTTACTGAAACAAATTAATTGAACTTGCCAAACAAAGAGGATGAGGAGGGGCCAGGGAAAAAGGAAAAGGCAGCGGCAGAGGCAGACCAGCAAGAGCATTCAGCAGATACTTAATGTGATTAACATTTATAGCAGAATCCTGACAGAACAAGAAAAACAAGTACTTTCTAAAGGCCTGTCTTTTGTTCCTTGTTATACTGTGGGGGAATATGAAATGTTTCTGGCCATTCATAGGTCTGCAAGAAAAATAAATTGTAAACTGTTTTTTTTCTCAGACAGAGAACAGGGACCAGACAGAAATTTAGAAAGGTCTAGACCTCTTAGTAATATACAAAAGGTACCCTACCCTGAAACAGTAAATCTTTCCTGCAATCTTCAAGCTGATAGCAGTCAAAAAATGAAAAACAGTGCAGGAGAAAATGATTTAAGTGATGAATACAATACAGTATACGTCAAACCTCTATCTACCTTTTGCCCACTCTCCATCCATCCATACACAATGTTCTGGATTGCTGCCTGCATGACTTAAGACAGATTTATGAGAGTAATCCACATTTCCCATTTTGCAACATCTCTGCACAGGAAAAAGAGACAGTTAAAAATCTAGCTTCTGATCAAAGCATAATGATCAAACCCATTAATAAAGTGGATGGTATAGTTATACATGGTACAGATAAATATATGGCAGAAGTAGACAGACAATTGTCAGATGACAGTTTTTATGAAAGGTTGACCTTTGACTCCACCTGAAAAATAAAAAGGGAGATAGAGACATATGTGTTTGAATTGATGGAAAATGGTTTAATAGAGACACATGAAATGTGTTATTTATCTGTTCAGAATCCCAGCATACCTGCCTTTTATACACTACCAGAAATACATAAGAACCCCATCAAAACCCCAGGATGTCCAACTGTGTCAGGCTTATGTGGGCTAACTGAGCCAATATCAAGGCACGTGAATAGTTATCTGAACCCGTTAGTGGAGAAAACTAGAAGCTACTTAAAAGACACAACACATATTATCCAAACAGTCAGCAACATGCAGATAGAAAATGAATGGTTACTTGTCACTTTAGACATCAATGCACTGCATATGAACGTACCCAAGGAAGGGGGACTTCAAGCCATAGAATACTTCTTGTTAAAATACACAGATTTAACACAACCTAAAATCAGTATGATTATGGAGTTGGCAAATATAGTGCTGAGCAACAACATTTTTCTATTTGAAGACACGTTTTTCAAACAAACAAAAGGAACCGCCATGGGTTCCACTCTGGCACCCATTTTGACAAACTTATACCTAAGTGAGTGGGAGGACCAAACAATCTACAGTGATAACAATCCATAGCATGAAATGATATTGACTATACAGTTTATTTCTGGTATGGAGGGGCTCAGTGTAGGAACGGACTGATTTTGTTCAGTATCTTGAAGACTCAACCCTCAACCTGAGATTTATTGTCACATTTGACAAACATGCAGTGAACTTTCTTGACTTCACCATCACCAAGTATCATGATGGCACCACTTTCACTGATCTCTTCACAATACCCATAGATAGAAAGAGCATAGTACAAGCAAACAGTTGCCAGCCACCATACTTAATAAAAACATTTCCCCAAGGGGCAACATCTAAGATACAAAAGAAATTGTTCAGAGGAGCAATCATATACTCATTGTTCACTAGACCTTACAGACACATTTCTCCAGAGACAGTACATGAAGTCTGATTTATTGACAGCCTGGGAAAACACAAATAATGTGCTGAGAGAGGCACTGCTGTACCCCAAAAATAAAAATAAAAAATCCCAAATATAATTTACCTTGGTTGTTCATTATGGAGGAGTACTAAGGAAACAGTCAATATGATCAAACAGATCATTCAAATATTGAGAAGTGTCCCAAGTCTTAAAGAAATAGCCTACCCTTGTGACTGGCCTATAGGAGAGGAAGTAACTTGATGGACAAATTAGTTCACAGTTACCAACCTGCAAAAGCTCCAACTGTCACTCATGTTAGTATATGAAAAAACAAACAAGCATTCTGAACCCCAAGACAGGAGAAACAGAATTCATAATACTGTAGGTGAAATTGACTGTAACTATGAAAGGGTGATCTATCTGTTGGAATGTACATGTAGAAGTTACTATGTGTGAAGAACAAAAAGGAAGCTCAGATTTTGGATTAATGAGCATATTCAAACCATAAAAAAACAACGTCAGTTATGCCATGGCTGTCCATGTACACAGTAATCCAAACACCCCACACAAGATAACTGCCACAGGCCTCAAAACTATAGGTAAGAATGTAAGGGGTTGGGGGGATTTAGATAATCTACTTACTGTAATTGTAAAGAACAAAGATGGATATACAAATTGGGAGCCTTAAACAGGTCATGACTTCATGGAAAATTTAAAATAGCACTTTTACTTTTGAAAAAATAAAAAGTCTGTAAAAACTCCATTTCCCTTTCAACCACAAGCCTTGTTAGGAAGCAGAAGTAAAGCACTGAATACAAGAGTAGCTGCTTAAAACTGGCAATGATTCATGAGCATGTTCTGTACTTAAATCTGGCTCCTTTGGTGTCTATGTTTTTACAGGAATCCCTCAGGGTATGGAGACCATGACGAATGAGGATTTCACTTTTTGAATTAACTTTCTTGAAAAACAACATGAAATTGAGGCAATGCTATTGAGCATGATCATTCTAGCACTTTGAAAAATAGCATAGAATAAGAAAATAAGTTTACTTTAGTTTTTTTCTAGTTTTTTCTAAATAGTACATGTGAATGTGGAGTCACTAAACGGTTTAAGTCATTGCCTTGAGACTTCCAAAGATGACCAAAGTGAGATAGAAGCTCTTGTTAACAGCTCCTAGAGTAACATCTATAGAAACTCATTTTTAGGCTGTCAGCCTCATTTTCTGCCATCTTCAACAATTGCTAATTGCAAAAAAATTAAGGCATTATACTTGATAGTTACCTGGAATTAATTGGATTGGATTCAGAGATGAAAAACCCTGCAATGAAACACATGCCTCCTCTGACACTGGACAAATTGGCAGGCCCAAAATGCTCTAAGCAAATCCCTTCAAAGAATCCAGCAGCAATGCCTGGGACCAATTATTTAATGTAGGAGAAATTCATTGCCAAAATTAACCCACTAAAGGATGCTATTATAAGCTTGGTGGAGGAATCTAAACTAATGACGGATACAATTGAAAGTTTAAACAGTCAACTTACTGATATGGAGGTGAGGGTCTCGTCAGTAGAAGACTGGAGAAACAAGACAGATATGGAGATCCCTCTACTCCATCAGATACTATCTAAATTCAAGCGAAAACTAGAAGACCTAGAAGGTAGATTGAGATGTAACAATTTAGTAATTTATGGTGTTCCAGAGTTGTAAGAAGGAAATGACTATTCACTTTGTACACGTTATCCATGAAACATAGCAGGCAAGTCACTGAATGGCTGTAATTATGTTATTGAGAGGGCTCATACAGCACTAAGATCAATGCCATTAAAATCAGAGCCTCTTAGATCTATTATTGTCAAATTCCTTAACAATCTGGACAAAACTCACATTCTGAACTTTGTTAAAAAATCTCAATCATTGATGTAGGATAACAAAAGAATCTGCATCTCCCAAGATCTCCGGCCAGCAGTAAGACAAAGAAGGAGAGAATTTTCACCTGTAATTACTAATGTGATTGCTGCCAGGATTAAACTCAAAATGCAATACCCAGCACGTCTGTCAATAACGAAAGAAGGTAAATCGCACTACTTTGATTCTCCAGACCAAGCAAAATCCCAGCTGGCAAAGATTGATTCTGATCTTTTTAAATCTGCCCGAGATGCTGGATTTTATTCTCTTAATTGCATGAGTTAGGCTGTTTTTTTCAGCTGCTGAATCATAAATATAAAATTAGAAATACCTGTAATGGATTTTCACAGATTATAAGTGTTAAAATATGCAGAATATGCTCAATTGGACTTTTATGAAGTGCACTGTGGTGGGAACTATTGCTTTGAGGTTGTAAATAATGCTGCAGTTAACAGTCTTGAGGAAGAATAAGAAATTTAACCCAACAAAACTTTATTTTAATTTGGAGCTGAAATTATACAAAGTGCAGAAATCTACTTTGCTTTTGCTGGTATGGACCTACTGTAAGGAATCTGAAGTTATAACTGTTGTTCTCAAAGGCATTTTCTTTTAGATAATTAAAAAAATAATCTAATTGTGACTGTTGGTTTGCTTACTCTGTGTTCACAGGAGTAGTTAATTTCTTTTTAGGCTTCTGCAGAGTGTTCATTCATCATCTTTTTGAGAATTTATTAGGTGCACAATAAAAAGATCTTGCATGTTCGTGATGCCCTCCATCACAAGGAACTTGCTTTGTTGTTTGATCTCTTGTTTTAAGTTTTACTGAGCCTTGCCACAAACAGATAGAAGATGCTAGATTTATGCATCTCCAGAATGCTTTCCAGTGGGAGCAACACTTTGATAGCAAGAGATTCAGGGACACTGCTTTACCGGGATGGAGAATGGGCATATTCCATTTTACACATTGTAAAAAATGATATTGTCACCAGTGTCTGCTAAGCCAAAATCCGGTTTTACCAGTATTTGGTTCTGTGTACTTTATTTAACAATGTTTAACTCTGCTAACATGCATTTTAGCAATTTTGACCTCCACTGTTCAACGTCCTTCCATCCTTGTTCCAATTTAAAGTTATTTTAGGTACAAGATGTGATGGTAGCAATAGCTCTACACCCCCCATCCCTGTGGTCTGATGGAAGCAGCACTACAGCCCCATCCCTCAGGTGTAATGGCAGCACCAACAGCACTACAGCTCCCACCCCTCTGGTGTGATGGCAGCAGCAACAGCATTATGACCTCTTTCCCTCAGGTGTGACAGAAGCAGCAGCCCTGTGGCTCCCATCCCTTAGGTGTGATGGCAGCAGTACTACATTCCCCGTCCACCAGTGGTGATGGCAGAAGCACTATAGCCCCCACTCCTTTGGTGTGATGGCATTAGCAAAAATGCAGTCTACATCCCTCTGGGATGATGGCAATAGTGACAACACTATGATCACATTTTTTCAACACCCACTCACCACATGCACAAGTTACAAATAACTTGGTCTCTTTGCTCTTTAGAACTCAAATGTGAATTAATTTGAACTATCACTGCTAAAGTGCACTACCTTTGTTTTTTCATATCTATAATGTAACTGCCTGACTTGGTTTTCTGCCTGTGACACTGCTGAGCAGGGTTAGGGAATAGATTTGTGTGCTGGAGGGTCAGCTGGTGGGTGAAGGCTTGAGAGTCCAACAACCACTCACCTTCTCCTGGGAGGGAGGGTGGGTTCATGACTTAGAATTTGCTGGCACCTGGTGGAGGCCAGAGGCACGACAACACATTGGCCCTCACTGCAGGAGGGAGCGTGACGGATGTCGGTTTGTGCTTTGACATCATGTGGCCTGTCACACTCCCAAGAAAATGGGAAAACACCTGATGGCCAAATGAAGGAAGGCTGCTGGTCCCTCCATAAGCTGCAAGCCCCAGACATGTGTTCATTCTGACCCCTGCTATGGCCAGGATAAACAGGAAGCTCTTTGGGGCAATTCTCCTCCCCTGCTAGCCTCCCACAGGGGTAGGAGCCCACTCAATGAAGTTTTACTTTGGGTTACCTGGTAGCACAGCAGTAAGGGTCAGTGGATGGTGGTCGAGACTCAGCAGCGGTGGTAGGGGGCCTTGGCAGGCCTGAAGGATTGGATGGCCAGGAAGTAGGAGGAGCAAAAAAACAACTTCTTGAATTTGCTTCTTTGAAATAAAGGTCTTCACCTAAAAAATCTACAAGTGATTAGTGGAGGACCTTCAAATGGATTCATGCATCTCCCTAACACGTGGATGCTTTTTTTTTATGTGGTGTCCATGAAAAGGGTGTCTCCCAGTTTTTATGTCTGAGCTCAGATTTGAATTGAGCACCACTCCACCCACCAGCATTATACAGCCCCTGAAGTCTTACCTTCTGTATGTCATTGAATGTGCTTTCAAAATCCACTGGCCAAACATAAGTACACTTAAATACTTAACATTTGCTTTTTGTTGAAGTAGTCTATCAGAAAACTTTTTGTTGTCACAGAGACTGAAACAGCAGGTTGGAGAAAAGGTACAAATGATCCAATTCACCTAAATGGGGTGCTGACTGTGAAGTCTTTTCATAAGTAGTAAGGCAGTTTTTTCCTTGTGAACATACTTTCATGCAGACTAGTTTTCATTCAAACAACTGAGGATTTTGGGTGGCCCTGCTGATTATAAACTTAAATAAGCTAGTTGGTAATAGTGATCCTGTGCTTAGTAATCTACAACCTAGATGCTCATATGCAAAAAATACAATAAAAATCTGACTAAAATCAAAAAACAAGCTTATAAAGCACATAAAATGTATATAAACATTTATCTTTACCTATACAAAATCATTGCAGCCCAAGTAAAACTCAGGTAAATTACATGGTACCCTGACTACTATTCTATAATGTAGTAAACATATATTGGTATTTATTTTTTATTATTCTTTGTAAACCAGGTAAGGCCCACTAGGCAGAATTGCCTGTTTTCAGGAGTGACTTAGAAGCACTGGGGAGGTTAAGTGACTTGCTTAGAGACACAAAGTATGCAAGTGGAGGTTGTGGGAATCAAACCCAAGTCTGCTGGATGTATCCAGTTCAACCACTGGTTGTTACTCTAACCACTAGGCTATACTGCCAGCCATAACAACACCCATATATAATGTTTTAATATATGATTTTAATAATAGTGCACAGCACCTACAGTACAAATTATGAACAAAACACTTTACAACATTTTACTAAAACTGAACTATTTGCCACTCCATCTGCTTATTTTTTCTTACACCAAAGTCAGTGACTAGTTGTCAGAGCACTGTAAATAGCTTTTGATCAGGCTTCATTATTCTACATCCAGAAATAGATAATATTTGTTTATTCTGGATTTATTTAATATTGATTTTCTGTAGCTCACTAAATATAATCTATTTAACACTTTATGAGGTAGATGTTTTTTACATTTTGGAAGAGGTAACACATGTTATCTGTTTAGGATCCATGTTAGAAACAGAAGTTTTTCTTCATATTTAAAACATATTCAAGTGTCAGTGTATTCATTTAGTAGTTTATGCTGACTAATATGTGCTGTAGAAAACAGTAAAGGATTTATTGTGAAGCACTCAGGATCTATAGTAGAACTCCCACTATTTCCCAGCAAGTTTTGCAAAAAATCTCTGCAATTTCAGGTTACTTGTCCTGCAATTTTCCAGTGGCCCTACCCATGTGTGCTGATACTTGTAATTTTTTTTATCATACAGTGTAATATAAATAGTAAAAGACTCTTAAGCACATACTATGTGAAAACTGTTGTTTCAAGAAGGAAAGCAGTTTTCAGGTGTTGGAGATGTTGGTGGGAAGCACTAGGTGGTTAAACTGAATGGATGATTACAACAAATCTGTGTGGGTGATTTCCTTACTGACTCTATACGCAGCAAAGCAGAAGGAATGTGAAGCACAGCAGCAATCATTTTAAGATGCTGAAATCTAGGTCGGCCCGCTGGCACTGCAGTAGCACTATTGCTTGCAATACCAGTGACCCAGGGTCAGAAGCTAACTTGGGTTGTTGGAGGTCTGACCAGGGGAGTAGGATCGAGCACCTGGTGGACTGCTGTCCTCCTCCAGGGAGGGTGGGCTGCAGGTTCTGCTGCTTTATCACCACCTGTGTGACCATGGGTGGTGGTGCAATGGTGCTCTAAAGTGATCAGGAGGGGAGGATGTTAGCCAGGATCTGGAACAGTGGCATGTCTCTATGTGACCTACCTCCTTGGATCCCCTCTAGTGCTGGTGCCCTCAGGGACAGAGACCAGAAAACCAGGAACAATCATCCCACATCAGCCACTGGAAAAAAGGATCCAGGTGCCCCAGACTTCATAACCAGGCTCAATGAGGGACCCACTGGGCTGCCCAACACACACTAAGGGAGTGTGGAGGGGTGACCTGCAGTCCCCTCCCTTCCCACCTGGGAGGGGTACAACCCAGGCAGGATAGGGGTAGGCCCACAGGAGCTCCTGAACATTACCTGGGGATGAAGCTAGGGGATACCCAGCCTAGGGATCTCTGAAAAGTGGAGACTGATGCTGTGAGAAGGGGACATAGAAAGAGAAAATAAAAAAAAAATAAAAAGATCCTGAAATCTTAGAGATTCTGTGCAGTGACATGCAATTTTTGTGAGGCACTGGTACAAGAATTCAAAATCCACAAACCAAGCAGGATTCCATGATTATTACCGGTGTTACCAGTAAAAATGGAAAACCAGGGTCCCTGAAGAGATTCATTACACTTTATGGCCACAAAGGTTAAAATATAAATGTATTCAACCAGATTTTATTTTCAAGGAGAACAAAATCTACAAGTTACGATGACCCCAAACTTAGCAAACTCTTTATTTAGACTATACAATTTGATGGCTCCAGCATCTGCTTGAGAAATTTATAACTGCACAATAAGGAAGACTCTCACATTTGTGCAGCACTATATGGCAGATAACTTTTTTTTTTTTGTTTTTTTTCTGGGCTGACTTTCTCAAATATATCTTAATGATCTTGATATGAGTAAACTATTTAAAGTCAATATTATTCAAACCACTCACGTCTCTTTCATGGCAAGAAAATACTGAACAGATTCATAAAGACATTGCTATGTTAATACTTTCATATCTGTTAATTTACAGACTTGTTGCAAATAAGCCTTGGGATATAAAAATAATTTGAACATTATTCTAGATCATTTAATATTATAGCTGGGATAGGAATCAAGTTTATTCTATGGACTTAGTTAATATTAAGGAAGACATTTATTTTTCATATTGTTTTTTATGTATGCACACTCTTAAAACCTGACATTAAGGTTACTCAAGCTTATTTTATTTTAACCATTTATAAATGATACACGTAGATGGTTACCTTCAAGAACTAACCACTTAATACAAATTTAATATAGAGGTTAGATAATTCTCTGTAATATGAAATTTAAGGTTGTTAGGCTCTAAAGCTGTTTTTGAGAGGTCTAATAGTTAACTTTAGAGCTTTGGCCGGAGTCCCAATACATACTATTAGATTTTATATTAGACAGATAGGTGGCATTCCTTTAGTTTAAATCATCTGATAATTTGTTTTCCTTTGCAATATGACCTATCAGAAATATGATATAAAGGATAACTTGCCTGTATACAGGTACATATAGACATTTAAATGAAGATTATTCCAAAAAAAAAACATTTTATTTAAATTGATATAAATCAGTTTATTTTGTCTTCGAAGGTACTTAACACCTTATTGTAGTAAGGCTTATACTTGAATTAGTGTATCTAGTGAAACAGGAGACAAACTTTTATTTATACTTGGCTGCGGCCTTTACCTCTTTTTTTCTCTAGGGCTGATGAGAGGAAAGTCTTGTGGTTATTATCATCTAAATGTTTTTTGGAGAGCAGTCATTAGGACCTGGGGTGTGATTTAGTATTAGGTTGATTTTTACATTACTATTGGAATTCAACATTGCAGTTAGGGATTTAATGTTTAGAAGAAGTTGGGCTAACTATCAGTGGAATAGTTTAAATAAATTAAAAGCCTATAAAATACAGAGATATAATCCTGTTTTAATCATTCCCATCTCTTAAACATAATTTGACTTTTTACATGTTGGGTAAATGTCCAGTATAATTAAGATAGCTTCATGGAATGTTTAAGGACTATGCCTAGCATTAAAAGAATGAAAATCTTACATTACATAATTCATTAGATTATAGTGTGTATGTGTTTTTTTTTAATAGGAGATGCATTTACTGTCCTCTGAATTGGACATTCACATTTTATTTTGTATTATATGGCTACTCATGTCAAAAAGATTCTTAATTGGCTACATATAACGCAAGACTCAACAGGGTATATTCCCATTTAGCTTCATCTTGAGATAGGGTTAACGAAGAAATACAAAATACACCAGAAGCTATAATATACTTTAAACCAAAATCCCCACCCCCTCAATTAAAACATTCAGTAATTGGAACCTCTTTGAGGGTACACCAACTAATGTGCAGTTTTATACACTTACCCTGTTACCTGGATGCCAACAAACCTATTGTGGGAAATTTTAATTTTAAAATGAATGGAAAACCAATCTCTTCCATGTGGTTTCCAGGTATAACAACTCCACTGGTCAGTTTGTTCCTAAAAGATGGCTTTTTATTGCCATTTAATGGCATTTTGGAAAAATTACAGCTAGGTAGGAAGTATTTTTCTAGAATGATATTAGTTGAAATTGCTTTGAAATGCCATGTTGTACCCACTCCATGGCTCTTTAACTTTCAAGAGATAGGTAAATTGAAGGAAAACAACATAAAATCTCATCCTATATTTTACATTATTCTGTTATTAACTTCTAAATATTCTTCAGACCCTGTAATTCCTTCTTATTGGTGAGAGGAAACGAAAAAAAACCTAATGGAATGGGAGAATCTTTGGAAAAATTAATATCAATATTTTCCTATGGATAATTTAAGATTGATCAAGTTCAGAATTCTTCTTTTACTGTTCGGGCTGCATCAGCAGGAGGGAGTGGTCAGTGGCAGTAGCCACGAGGATTGTGGGAGGCCACATCTGTGGCACATTTAATAGGTAGTCACTGGCCGTAGGAGTTGGGCCTGCAACAGGCCAATCAGGGGACTGCCCTTCCAGGAGTCGAGCACCAGCTTTGAATCTTGTTTTTTTCTCCCCCCACCCCAGACCACCTCCATATTAAAAGGTCTCTGGAACCATGCCCTACAGGGGATCTGTCCTATGAAGATCAGGCAGAGAGTGGAGTAGCAAGGAGTGGAACAGAGGTGAGCTTCAACATCAGCTGAGTGGAATTAATCATATATAAGGTACTGTTTCTATACCTTGTAAATGCATTGCTGCTAATTGTAAAATGTCTATGCCTTGTAAATGCATTGCTACTAGTCATAAAGTGAATTTCTATTAGGTATTGTTAGTATTCAGATGATGGCCTGTCCCAGGGGGGTGGGGATGGATGATAGGGGTTTCTGGAACACAAGAGGTGGGAGGGCCTCGGCACCCAACTAGGGATCTGAGGTTTGAGCAGACTCGATAGACCGTAAGGCTTAATCTGCTGGCAATTAGTATGTTAGTATTATGTAGGCTATTACGTAGCCATGTAGCAACATTTGGGTAGGCTTTGCTTCGTTTGGGAGCAATCTTTGTAAGAATTACATAGATACATAGACAGTGTCGGCAGATAAGAGCCTAAGGCCCACCTAGTCTGCCATTTGAGTTTGTAACTTCAGTTTATATTTTCCTAGAACTCTGTTGCCTCTTACCCCTGACTTCCAGAATTCCTTTGTGTCTATCCCATGTATTCTTAAATCCCATGATTGTTTCAGCCCCCACCACTTCCTCTGGCAGTGTGTTCCACTTGTCCACCACTCATTCTGTGAAGAAATTCTTCCTCACATTTCCTCTGAATTGTCCTTCCTCCAACTTCATCCCATGCCCTCTAGTCCTGGAACATCTTTTTTCTCTTAAAAATAGTGTATTCTTGCACCCTGTTCCTCCCTGTAAGATACTTGTATGTCTCTTTCATGTCCCCTCTCTCCCTCCTCTCCTCCAGGGAGTACATATTCAATTCCTTCAACCTGTCCTCATAGGACTTGTGATGCAATCCATGTATCTTCTTTGTTGCCCTCCTCTGAACCTTCTCTACCCTATCTATGTAATATAGTTAATGTAGTTTTAATTAGCTCTATTTGAGAAAGGGGTGATAGGGCTTTTAAATGGAGACCGCCCAGTAGGCTCTAACAACTCTCATTGGGATACAGAGGGTTAGAAGTAAGTTATAACTGTGGTTAGGACAGATAGAACTGTTAAGAGGAGACTGCTTTATAGGTTTTAGCAACTAAAGGGGTAATAGGTGGGTTAAGAGTTTAAAGAAAGTTGCTTGATCATCTCTATTTTAATGTAGGAGGGAAGGGTACTGGGGGATGGAAGGGACATGTTTAGGGAGAGTAGAGGAATGGAGGGGTTGGCTTGGGGGAGAGGGTTCCTTCATCAGGTGTGAAGGGGATTGCTAGTGGGTGAATATAAAAATGGGAAGGGTGGTGGGCTGCAACAACTGTAGTACACCAATCTTTCTTAATATTGCATGGACAATGGTGGGATCCTTAGTACACAATCAGATTGTGAAAATTAAAATGGTAATCATGAGTTTGTGGAAGGATCAGGGGTGGACAAGACAGATCATGGGGAGTAATGGTCCAGTGCAAGGTGATAGGAGGGGAGTGGAGGAGGGAGAGCAACTTGAGCAGATGGGGGGAGAAGAGTGAGAAGGTTGGAGGATGGGGCTCTGAGCCAGTGAGACCCAGACTGAGGGTTGATGAGTTGGGGGACCCAAGATTGTAGGGTAAAAGAATGCCGAAGGGAGGAGAAATGGGTGGTGGAGGAGGTATGGTAAATTGAGCAGATGGGGGAGGGGAGTGTAAAGGTTGGAGATGGGGGCTCTGAGCCAGGGACACCTGTGCCGAGGGTCAAAGAGTTGGGTGGCCAAGGTTGTAAGGTAGAAGAATGTGGAAGGGAGGAGAAATGGGTTGGGGGAGAAGGGGAAGGGGTGATGGACAAGTAGTCTGAAGGTTGGGAGGGGCTAACAGGAGTCAAGAAGATGTAGGCTTAGAAGAGGAGTATTTGATGAAACAGTTCACAGTTTTGGTGGGAAGGAAGAAGAGAAAGGGGATGAGTTGGAGGTGTAGTTGAGAATAGTCAGAATGAAAGTGGTACAGGGATTACAGTTGGGGGAATGGTAATAGAGGCAGAAGGGGGAACTAATGTGCAGGAGGAAGAGGAGGTGATGGTGGGATGGGGAAGGGAGGAAGAGGAGGAAGTGGTGGGAAATAACGGTGGAGTTCTAGTGCTGGGGGACTCAATACTGATAGGAGTCAGGTGGGGCAGCAAAGTGGAGAGGCACAGTTATATTTGGGTGGAGGTCATGCCAGCAAAGACAACGGGAAGTGTGGAGCAATCTGTTTTGAAGTATGCTAGGAGGGGTAGGGAGAAACCTCATTTAATTCTGCATGTGGGGTCAAATGACCTGGCTGACAGGATGGTGGATGAAGTTCAGAGGAAGTTTGAGGAACTGGGAAAAATGTATAAGGGGGCAGGAAGATCAGTAATTTTCTCAGTGATACTTCCTGTTCCGAGGGCATGTTCTGATAAAAAAATGAAGAACAGAGGAATTTAAAAAATGGCTTGGAACTTGGTGTCAGGTCAAAGGGTATGGGTTGGTGGGGGGTACCTGGGCAGACAGTAATCTATACTTGAAGGGTAGATTGCATTTAAGTGAGCAGGGTAAGAAAGTATTGAAAACAGAGATAAATGATTACTTGGAAGAGACTGGGTATTTAAACAAAGAGTGGTGGGTGGCAAGTGATCAGGAGGCAAGAGGATGACACAGGATGGGAAGACAGATAAGCTTACCCCCCCATAACATAGACAAGTAATGAGGGGTGAGTACTAGTGAGGCAGTTAGAGTAGGAAGGAAAGAAGGAGGGGTGGGGGAAAAGGAAAGGGGGTGGAAGGTGGTCACCTTGAATGCTAGAAGCCTGGGGAATAAAACTGTGGTGCTTCAGACCCTCATGGAAGAGGGGGAGGTAGACATGGCAGCCATTACCGAAACACGGGCCACCCAATACCATGACTGGGACCTGACAATACCGGGGCAGAGGATATTCCCCAGGGATACAGTAAAGGGGGAAAGTGGGTAGTGCTATCTGTGAGGGAAGGACTAAAGGAAGAGGTTGCTCATCTCCAGGTTCAGTTGGCCAGGATTCGGGGCACCTCCTCTCCCACCCAGGGACCACTAAGGCCACCGCCACTGCCTCAGAGGTTGCCAAGAAAGAGGAGCGGTTGGACCACAGTGGGCTCAGGGAGGGTGAGGATGGTAGAACAGAGGTGCATCCCTCCAGTTACACCCCTCCACAATTCATATGCCATTCTGGAAGGGTGCGGTTCCTGTATAGAGGCACCTGCAGTGGAAACCAAGGATGTTGCTGGGAACCCCCTCAAAGGAGACCCACAGGAGGGTGCCATGGGACACCAAAGGGGAAATAAAGAACTCCTGGTGGGGCTCTCTATTGTTAGGAGGGAAGAACTAATGTAGGGAGGGGAGGGTAGAGGGAGGTAAGGTGCCTGCCTGGTGCCATGGCTTGGAGGGACAGGGAGTGAATCCTTAGGATTGTGGCAACAGCTGCATGAGGGTTGGAGCTGGATGTCATTGTCCACTTAGGAACAAATGACCTGACTAGGAAAGAGATCAGAACAGTGGAAGAGGAGTTTGTGGAGTTGGGAAGGGGCCTTAGACAGGTAGCACACACTGTAACCTTTTCAGAGGTGCTGCCTGTCTATGGCATGGGTGAGGCTAGGGTGCTCCGCACTATGGAATTCAATGGATGGTTGAAACACTGATGTAGAGCACAGGGTTTTGGCTTCATTGTGCACTGGTGTCCACCTGGAGGGATGCAGGCCTATACTGGTGCAATGGTCTGCATCTGTCCAGGAGGGGAACGAGGATCTTAGGTGATAGGTTTAAATGCTTCATTGGCAAGCATTGAAACAAGCCAAGGGGGGAAGCACTGAAAAGGAGCAGCAAAATCCTAGCCCCCAAAAAAAAATCAGGGTAGTTAATGAGATAGACACCAAGGTAGAGACGTTGATAGGGAGAAGGGAAAGTGTAAATGGAGAAAAAGGCAAAGGCATTAAGGACAGTGATTTGGTACAAAGGGGTAAGACCATCAAAAAATGGAGGGTAATGAGAACCAATACCCACAGTCTAGGTAACAAGCTTCCTGAACTGGTGGTCTTGATGGAAGAGGGATGCCTGAATATCATGGCAGTGACAGAAACATGGTACACAGAGAGCCATGACTGGGATGTCAAAATACCAGGGTACACCATCTACAGGAGAGACAGGGAGGGTAGAAGAGGAGGAGGAGTAGCTCTCTATGTAAGAGAGGGGATCAAAGCCATAGAACAAAAGGGTAAATAGGGAGGAGAAGAAGCACTGTGGGTCACCCCGGAGACTGGAAATGGCACCACAATCTGCACAGGTGTTGTATACAGACCCCATCTCAGGGGGAGGAAATGGACAAGAAAATGATAGAAGGCATCCTTAAGATGGCAGAGAAAAGAGAGATTTTGTTGATGGGGGACCTGAATATGCCAGATGTTAACTGGAGCACTTTTGCTGCAGTCACATCCAAGAGCAGGGCCATTCTTGATGCCCTACAGGGGACATGCCTCAGACAGCTAGTGTTGGAACCCACTTGGGAGGGAGGAATCTTAGACCTGGTACTCTCAAATGGAGATGGAGAGAGAATCTTAGATCTGGAAGTGGGTAGCCATCTGGGAACAAGTGACCACCAAACAGTGTGATAAACTCAGCTGCAGAGTCAAACCATACAAAAGTGAGGGTACTGGATTTCAGGTGGGCTGACTTTGTCAAAATGGGAGAGTGCCTCAGAAAAGCACTACCAAACAGGTAAGAAGGGGTGGAGCAATGATGGGGAAACATCAAAATTGCCATCACAAAGGCAACAAGCCTTTGTGTGAAGCAAATTAACAAATCAAAACAAAAGAAAAAAACACTATGGTTGTCAAAAGAGATGGTGGGGAAGGTTAAAGAGAAAAGGATAGCAGTTAGGAAGTATAAGGAAACACAGAAGGAGCAGGACAGAGAACTGTACCAGTTAAAGCAGAAGGAAGCAGGGAAGGAAGTCAGAATAGCAAAGGCCCAAACCAAGGAAAACATAGCCAACTCAGTTAAGAAGGGGGACAAAACCTTTTATAGGTACATTAGGGAGCATAGAAAGACAAAGGGAGGGATAGTGAGGCTGAATAAAGGGGATGGTGGGTGGGCAGAGAGGGACAGTGAAAAGTCAGGGATACTGAATGAATACTTCTGCTCAGTATTCACAAAAGAAAAGAAGAGAAGGGGGAGGCACCTAATTTAATCAATAGGAACACTCTGTAAGGGGGGAATCCCAGTCCTTTCACAGAAGAAAGGGTTCTGAAAGAACTCTTAAAACTGAAGGTGGATAAAGCAGTGGGGCCTGACAGGATTCACCCCAGAATTCTAAAAGGATCAAAGGAAAAACAAGTGACACCACTGACTAGCCTTTTTAACAAATCATGGTAGCATGGTGTGCTACCAAAGGACTGGAGGAGAGTGGATGTGATTCCCCTTCACAAAAGTGGGAGCAAGACAGAGGCAGGAAACTACAGACCTGTTAGTTTGACCACAGTGGTAGGGAAAATGATGGAATCACTTCTCCAGGAAAGAATTGTTGAGTACCTAGAAGCCAGTGGGGCAGAGGACCCAAGGTAGCATGGCTTCACAGTGGGAAAGTTATGTCAGATGAATCTAATCACCCTACCTAATGACTGATGTCTTTTGCCATACAATAGTATTTCTTCACCTCTACATAACCCTCTTACTGCCTCAGCCTGTCCCAGCTCTCTTTCCCTGCCCATATACAATCCTGCACTGCAGGCATCTCCCTTACACTTACGTATACTCATATAATCTAATTTCCTGGCTTGCTCCCCGTTTCCTCACTTACTGACCTTTCCTTTAATGACACCCCTGCCCTCAATGGTTATTTCTTCCTGTTGTATTACCTGTTTTTGTGTACCTTGTTCTGTTAATATGATATGTCACCTGATAATTTATTGTCCAAGGTCCTCTCTATTCATTGCATAGGTAGGCACCTATGAACTTATGAGTGGTCTACTCTGTATGTCTCTGATATATTGTATCCACTTTAACTCATTGTATATAAAACGCTTTTCTTTGTATGTTCCGATATATTGTATCCTCTTTAACTCACTATATGTAAAGCACTTATAAATTGTAATCCTGTTAAGTTTCTGCATGTCTGTACTCTCCCGAGTCGTGCCTGAAAATAGTCATTTTATGGCTAGTGCACTTACCCAGTTAACAAAAGCGAAATAAATAAAAATAAAATCGATTTCTTTGACTGGTTGACCAAAGTAGTAGGCCAGGGAGGGGCTGTGGACATGGTCTACCTAGACCTTAGCAAGGCATTTGACACAGTCCCAGACAAAAGATTAATAAACAAATTAGCCAGCCTGGGAGTGGGTCCCAGGGTGGTAGCCTTGGCAAAACATCGGCTGGACAACAGGACACAGAAGATAATAGTAAACAGAGTCCACTCTGAAGAAAGAGGGATTACTAGTGGGGTAACGCAGGGTTGAGTATTGGGTCCAGTCCTTTGTAATGTTTTTATAGGTGACATTGCAGAGGGACTGGAAGGAAAAGTATGCATCTTTACAGACGACACAAATATCTGCAATAGGGTTGATACATAAGGGGGGGTGGAAATGATGAGAAGGGACTCGGCAAGGTTGGAGGAATGGTCAGAAGTATTGTAGCTATGATTCAATGCAAAGATGTGCAAAGTAATGCACCTGGGAAACAAAAACACAGGGGAAGATTACACAATGCGGGAGAGGTATTAACAACAACAAAATGGAAAGGGACCTGGGAGTAATTATATCAGATGACCTTAAGGTTAGCAAGCAATGTGAGAACGCAGTAGGGATGGCTGAGGGGATACTGGGATGTACAGAGAGAGGCATCACCAGCAGAAAACAGGAAGTTGTTACCCCTCTGTATAGACAGTTGGTGAAACCCCATCTGGAGTACTGTGATCAGTTCTGGAGACCCCATCTCCAAAAGGACATAGACAAGATGGAGACAGTCCAGAGGAGGGCAACTAAAATGGTGCAGTGTCTCAAAAAGGAAGCCAGAGGAGAAACTAAAGGAGCGTAATACGTATACCCTTGAGGAAAGGAGGGAAAGGGTCGACATGATAGAAACTTTTAAGTACCGCAAGGGAATCAACAAAGTCCAAGAGGGTAGCATCTTTCAGAAAAAGAAATGTGCAAGAACAAGGGGGCACAATTTGAAGATAGAGGGGGGACAGCTCGGGGTAATGTGCAGAAGTATTTTTTCACAGAGAGGGTGGTGGATGCATGGAACAGCCTTTCTGAGAAGGTTGTGGGGTCAAAAACAGTGGGGGATTTCAGGAATGCATGGGACTGACCTAAGGCAATTCTTGTGAGGGGTTGGATGAAATAGGCTGTTGGTTAACTAGGATCTGCAGCTTATCCAGTAGGTAGGGAAATGGGATGACTAGGTGGGTCAAGTGGTCCTTATCTGCCGTTAAAGTCTATGTTTCTATAAGGAGGGGAAGGATGGCAGTATGTTGTCATTATGGATGCAAATCCAGACCTCAAGGAATAGGACTGTCAGGCTGAGAGTGGTATACAGACCGCCCTCCCAGTCAGAAGAATTAGACAGTTAGCTAGCTGGTCAAATTGGAAGGACATGCGGAAAGGGGAGTATGGTGATCATGACAGACTTCAATCTGCTGGGAGCAGATTGGAGTACCCCAGGCACAAACAGTAGAAGGAAGCAGGTATTGCTGGACACCTTTCAGGACAATTTCCTGATGCAGACAGTCAGTGAACTAACCAGGTTAGGGAATACCCTTGACCTAGTGCTAGCAAATGGGGAATTTATGAGGGAACTGAGGGTGGAAGAACCTCTGGCAAGGAGCGACCACCACTCAGTATGGTTTACACTGAATTTGGGAAAAGAAGGAGCAGTATATGACACAAGGGTGTTGGACTTCAGGAGGGCTGACTTTGAGAGGATGGAGGAAGTAGTAAATGAATATCTGGCCAAAATTCAACAGAGTACGGGTACTAACCATAGGTGGGAGATCATAAAACTAGCTGCAGTGGAAGCAACTAAAACCTGTGGCAAGGCCCAAACTAAGATGGCCAGGGCAAAGAAACCCAACTGGGTGAACAAAGGAGTCATGGAAAAGGTAAGGAAGAAAAGAGACACCTTTAGGAGGTACAGAAAAACAGGGAGGAGGAGGACTGGGAAGAGTACCTGAAGGACGTGAAAGAAGTGATGAGGGCAGAAAGGGTAGCAAAGGTGGTAAACGAGCTCAGGCTGGTGCGGGGCATCAAGGAGGGGGAGAAGGAATTTTCAGGTACACTCAGGAAAAGGAAATATAGGGACAAAGTAGTAAGGATTAAGAAAGAGGGGTTAGGTGAAAGCTGGGGGGCAGAAGTGCTAAATGACTACTTTTGCTCTGTATTCACTAAAGAGAAGGGGGTGAGATACCCTAGGGAGGTTTGAGGGAAGGAATGGGGGGAGAGTGGGTGATGGATGGGGAAATCACAAGAGACAGGGTGCTAGAGGGATTGAGGGCACTAAGAGTGGACAATGCACCAGGGCCAGATGGCACTCATCCCAGGGTACTGAAGAAGCTGGCAGAGGTCCTGTTAGGGCCATTGACAGACTTGTTCAATGCCTAGCTGGACTCAGGGTGTGTTCCTCAGGATTATCAGATGGCTCACGTGATACCTCTCCATAAGAGTGGCCCCAAGGATGAACCAGGGAAGTATAGACTGGTGAGCCACACATCCATCGTAGGTAAGCTGATGGAGAAAGTCCAGAAGGAGAGGCTGGTGTCCCTTCTTGAGGCCAGTGGGATGCAGGACAGTAGACAGCATGGCCTTGTCACTGGCAGATCCTGCCAGACCAACCTGGTGGAGTACTATTACTGGGTAACTAGGCAACTGGATAAGGGCCATGCAGTGGATGTCCTGTACCTGGACTTCAGTAAAGCATTCCACTTGTTGTAGCATGGGAGACTGGGAAGTAAACAACAAGCTACAGGGGCGAGTATGAAGATGGTTTGTAGGGTAGTGAACTGGCTACTAGGAAGGCAGAAGAGGGTAGTGGTGGATGGGGAGCTATCATCCTCAAGAGTGGTGATGAGTAAGTTCCGCAGGGTTCGGTGTTGGGACCAGTGCTGTTTGGAGTATTCATTGCTCATTTTGGTGGGCACGAAGAGCAAAATCAGTCTGTTTGCTGATGACCCCAAGATGGAAGCGATGGTGGATGTCCTAGGGGGTTGGCAAGAGTTGCAGGAGGATCTGTCAAAGCTGGAGAACTGGCCGGAAACCTGAAAGGTGGGGTTCAATGCCAAAATGTGCAAGATGCTGCATTTTGGGTCTAAAACCCCTAGGAGATGCTACCAACTGGTGAGGTGCATTTAGCTGTGAGGAAAAGGAGAAGGATCTGGGGGTGCTAGTTACGGGTGCAATGAATAACTCGCCAAAATGTAGAAAAGTGACTGCAAAGGCCAAGAGGATGCTGGGTTGTATTGTTAATAGTATATCCTCAAGGAGGGGGGAGATGATTCTGCCATTGAATAGATCACAGTTTAGGCCACACCTGGAGTACTGCATGCAGTACTGACACATGTGACTAAAGAGGAACATTAAGTTACTGGAGTGGGTGCAGTGCAAGGCGATGAAGATGATCAATGGTCTGGGAGATTTAACTTACGAGGGTAGGCTGAAGTAACTGAACAGGTACTTGCTCAAGGAAAGGAGGGAGAAGAGCGATATGATTGCGACCTTCAAATACATGAAAGGAATAACCAAGTCTTGTATTGAGGGGCTTTTCAAATTTAGGGAGGGGAGGGACATCCAAGGCCATGATATGAGATTGGAGGTGGGTAGGTTCAGGAGCAAGATGCGAAGACACTCTTTTACAGAGATGGTGGTGGCCAGGGGGAATGCACTACTGGCAAAGGTAGTATTCAGTAGAACAGTGGGTGTCTTCAAATGGGGGTGGGACAGAGCAGGAGGGGAGTCAAGGGAGGAGGGTTAAAAGAGTGATGTGCAGCTACAGATTAAGGACTGCTAGCTGCACATTCGAGCAGACTTGGTAGACCGTAAGGCATTTTTATGTTGACAATTTTCTTGTGTTCTTATAATGCATTTCTGGCACCTCAGAAACTATATCAATTCAGATTTTTATGTTCTAACAAATGCCTTAAATGTGAGTTAGAAGTGGACACAATAAGCCATATTTTATGGGCCTGTTCCAAATCACAATCAGTCTGGGAAGCAACTAGGGATGATACTGGCAAGAAATTATCCTTACAAAATGCTTTTCATTTTGAATCATGTAATTTAAGTAACCTTGACAGGGTCCAGGACTTATCTAATAATTCAATTATATGTTTATTAGCCATTTCAACAAAACAATTAATAATAAGACACTGGATTGATAAAGAAGATTTAGTGCTGAAAGAATGGACTACAAACATTACCTTTAACCTGTAAATTGCTTGATTGCTCTATCCATTTAACAATAATATTAAATTATTCCAACAAAGATGGGGAAAATTATACAACTCGTTGTTATAGTACACTTTGTATTTTCTCCCCCTTTTGAAAGGAGAACTGGACGAACTCTGAGGGTTCCACAAATTTGTTAAGTCTCAAATTTATTTTATTATGATGAAGAAACTTCCTGAGCTGAGGCAATTATTCACTTTATAGGCCTACCTTGTATCTTACTTATATTTTACTTACGTATCTTACTTGTATCTTATTCATATGTGCACATACATCTATATATTACACAGTTTTCTATTTTATATATGTATCTCTATACTTAAATTCGCTATTATTTTTCATGTGTTTGTTATACTAGGATTATATGTCCACTGAAATGTATAACGGTGGGGTGGGATTGAGCTAAGGAATATGGAAATTAACATGTTATTGTGTTGTTATCTAATGATTTGATTAAGGTTTTGTTATGGTGTTTTCTTTTAGGTGTATTGTCATTGCAAAATGTCATCAATAAAGAGAAGAAAGTTAAAACAAATTCACTGCCTTTACATGTTAATTGAATTTCACCGAATATTGCTGTAACACACACATGTGATCACTGCAATATGTACAAAAGCAAATGAGGTAACTTTTGCTGATTAGCTCTGAGGAAGCCCTGTTGGAAGGGCGATACGTAAGCCAGCAGTGCTCAGCACTGCAGTCCTATCTCTGTTTGGACTCCTTGCACAAGATAGAATACAAGCTTGTTAACAAAATGTTTTGAATCTCCTTTCTTCCTTTGGGATAATTGTGGTTGGTTAGTGCGCTATCTCCTAATATACATAGAGTGATCAATTACAGCAGTACCACCACTCCAGTGCCTTGCCCTGCCTGCTTTTTGAAGCTATACATCTGGCAATAGTTGGAGTTAAGGGACAATTTATTTATCAAAGGAATGGTCTTAAGGAGTACTGCAAGAGTAACACATGTCCTGCCACCTAAACATTTAGGATGAGTATAAAAAAATCATATAAATAAGAAATGCTAATTTCCATAGGATAATACTTGGTGGTTGAGTGGCATCTCCCTCCCATGTTACCCAGTATTTTGGGTGACTTCCCCTCACAACACACTGGTATAGCAGTGAATTTCATACAATTCCATTGGGGTGCTGGTGCCACCCCTCCTGTGAGTCATCTGTCTCACACCAGCCATCTCCATTCACTCGGCCTTCCACGTGACCCTGACAGTCTCCAGGTAAGACTCTGTTCCAGGTGATGCCCCAACACAGTGGCATGACAGCAAATTTCTGGGCAAGCCCCAAACACACAGGCATGGTGGCTAATGTCATACAGCCCCATTAAGGTGTTCACTAGTCCTCATTAACTGCTCTCACCTTACTGTTCTCGTACACTCACCTATTATCCCACTGGTTTATTTAGCGTGCTGTATCTGCTCCTATTTACAATGTATGCCTATTTAAATGTCTTAATTGTTCTACTGGCACAGTGGCAAGGTGTCTGACTGCAGCAATGACATCCCAGTTTTGGTAATGGACTTGGAAATCAGAGGGCCAGCCAGGGGGAGAAGGAATAAACATCCCAGGGACTGCTCTCCTTCTCTGGGGGAGGGGAAAAAGAGTGTTCATCGCTATGTGGACCTCTGGCGGAGGCTGCTGGTACTGGCATGGTCAGCACCACATGTTTGGGGGCCGGGGTGGATGCCAGTGTCATTATACATTCATGCCCCCAGGAAAAACTCCTGCAAAAATGCCAGCCTGCTAATGATGGCACCCACATCCACCGTGACTCCTGCTGCAAATGAAGGTCCACCGAAGGGTCCCACTCCCATGGCTCCACCCTGGAGGGCAACCAGGTTTTAGAGACTGTGTTTCCTTGAGAAGGGGCCCCACCCAGTGGCCCTTCCCAGGGGGTAAGCCTGGGGAGAAAGGGGGAGCAGAGAGTGGAGTAGGAAAATGGAACCTCCGGGGGTAAGGAGCCAGGCAAAAACATTCTTTATTGTTATTTGTAGTTAAAGTGTATGTACCTGTAATTATATATATATATATTTTTTTTTTTTTTGACCTTGTACAATACTGTAAAAATGCCTTGTTTTGAATTGTATTGCTCCCTTCTCCTCATCTCACGGGTCACAAGTGGAAATGAGGCTCGGCTCAGTATGCCTCTCCCGGTCAACAACTTTAAATAAATAAATAAATGTTTCTCCTTCCATCACCCATCTGTCTCCCAGCATTCCTGCCTATGCACTGCCCCCCAGAGATGTCCAGCATGTGAGTGCACTCCAAACACAGTATCATGGTAGTGGACATCTGAGTGCTCCCCCAACATGCTTGCATGGCAACGGAAATCATACAGCCTCCTTGTGGTGTTGCTGTAACCCCTACCCTCACACCTTCCCTGTGTACCACCATCCCTCCCTGTGCACTTCCCTGTGCCACACAAACTTGGCAGCTTCCTGGTGGGCCAGTATGTTGGTGACTGTCCAACACAGTGGTATGGCAGTGGACCTTATACGTCCCTGCTATTACTCATCTTTCTCCCACCAGCCCTCTCTATGCGCTTGCCCATCCCCCTTGACTTCGTCAGCCTCCCAAAAGGTCTCTCTCACTTAGGCAATGCCCTAACACAGTGGCTTGGCAGTGGACCTCCAGGTGCTCCAAAAGACTCTTGCAAGGCAGCGGACCTCATGCAGCTGTGAGCAACCATCCAGCACACTGTCATGGCAGTACATCTGATACACCCCTGCTGTCACTCACTTATCTTCCAACAGCCCTCTCAAGTCACTCGCCCATTCCCTGTGACTTCAGCAGCCTTCTGGTAGGACTGTGTCTCAGATGCTACCCCAACACAATGGTTAAGCAGTGGTCCTCTTGGTGCCCCCAAATACTTTGGCATAGCAGCAGACCTCATACAGCTCAACTGGGTGCTGCTGCTACCCCTTTTGTCATGCATCTGTCTCCCAGCAGCCCTCCCCATGCACTGCTCTATCCTCCATGACTCTGACAGCCTTCTGCTAGGTCTCAAGGAAACTCTTTGGAGTGTGGTGGCTGCAGTGGTCCCCCCATGGTGTGCAGCATGTAAGTGATCCCGCAATACACTGGCATGTCAGCAGATTTCTGGGTGACCCCCAACAAACTGGGATGGACATGCACCACATACAGCTCCATTAGGGTATTGATGTTACCCCTCCCATCACTCCTCTGTTTCCCACCAGCTCTGACTATGCAGAGGCTCCCCTCTGGATGCCCAGCAGGTGGGTGCACCACAACACACAGGTATGCTAGTGAACATTGGGACACTGCCACCAACACACTGGCATGGCAGCGGAGCTCATACAGCCCTATTGTGGTGCTGGTGTCATCACTTCTGTCACTCATCTGTCTCCCACCAACCTCCATGTGCACTGCCCCATCCACCATGAGTCTAGAATCCTCTCAGTTGGCTTTGAGGGAGCACATTTTGGGGTTGGTGCTCGTAGTGGTCCCCCATGGTGTGCATTCACTGCACCATCCCATCATGACACTGTCAGACTTCCAGCAGGTGTCTGTTCTGTGCACTGGCCCAAGACAGTGGCATGCCAGTGGACCTCTAGGTGCCCCCACAATGCACTGCAATGGCAGTGGACCTCATACAGCCTCATTGGAGTTGCTGGTGCAACAGGTCCCATCAACCATGTGTCTCTCAGCATCTCTCCTTATGCACTGCCCCTCTCATGGTACACAGCTGCCATGGTAGCGGACTTGCAGGTGCCGCCAACACAATGGCATTTGAACTATAACAAAGCATAACTCCCTTGAATTATTAAAAACTGGAAATAAACAAATGGCATGCCAAGTTTCATTATAAATATTTATTTTCTAATGTTGTATTAAAATAAAAATTCACAGAATGAAAAACATAAAATAAAATACAAATACAGAGGGCTGGATATTCAAAAGGGTTGCGCCATGCGCAATAGGGTTGCACCTGTGCAAGTCCTAAATTGCGCCATTCTGCCATATTCAGCAGGAGGCAGTTGCACCCCCCAAGTCAAGCTGAGCAACAGCGCTATGCAAATGAAGGCATGCTGAACCGGAGGGGGAGGAACCATGCATAAACTGCACAGCCCAATATTCAGCGGGCTGTGCAGAGTTGTGCAGGTGCAGCCCCCAACCTGCACCTGCACAACTTTGAGCCAAAAAAAAGGAGTAAGTTGAGGGCCACCCACAGGTAAGCTGCCACATTGTAGGGTGCAACACAGCAGCTGCCACCTGTGGGTGGCCCTCAACCTACTTCCTGTGCCCTCCCTGCAGCCCAATCGCGGGCATATAGCAACCCCTTCCCCCGACTGGCCCGATCATGGGCAAAAGTGTAAATATCCCCCCTCTCCCCGACTGGCCCGATCGCGGGCATTAGATTAACCCCAACTGGCCGATCGCGGGCATTAGTTGGCTCCTCGAGACATATCCCTGGTGGTCCAGTGGACCGTGAAGCCCGATCGTGGGCAAAGTGTACAGTAAACCCCCACCAGCCCGATCACGGGCGGCAAAGTGTCAACCCCCAGGACATATCCCTGGTGGTCCAGTGGACCTCGAAGCCCGATCATGGGCTGAAAACTGTTCAAACACCCCCAGGACCACCTACCCTGGTGATCTAGTGGCCCCACCCCACCCACCCACGAAGCCCCACCACCCTGCCCCATCAGTCGGCGGTGGCAGCATCCCACCGCCTGCTGCCCTCCACCCACTGATTGACTGCCCAGTAGGGCTGCCGTCCACTGGTGCAGGCAAGAGCCAATGGGCATGCAGCCCATACCATACAAGGCAGTCCAGATAGTGAATGAATTCTATCTGGACTGCCTGCATGGGCTGCACACCCACTGGCTCTTGCTCTGCACCACGGGCGTAGCACCCTACCGGCAGTCAGTCGGCAGGTGGCAGGGCAGCAGGCAGGTGGGATGCTGCCGCCCACTGGCTGACAGGGGCGGGTGGTGGGGCTCGTGGGTGGGTGGGTGGGGGCCACTAGATCACCAGGGTAGGTGGTCCTTGGGGGTGTTTGAACAGTTTGCAGCCCATGATCGAGCTTTGAGATCCACTGGACCACCAGGGATATGTCCTTGGGGTTGATAATTTGCCGCCCACGATTGGGGCAGTCGGGGTGGGGAGTTGACTAATGCCCGCAATCGGGCCAGTCGGGGGGTGGGTGTGGTTGACTAATGCCCGCGATCGGGCCAGTCGGGGTGGGGTTGACTAATGCCCGCGATTGGGCCAGTCGGGGTGGGGTTGACTAATGCCCACGATCGCCAGTCGGGGTGGGGGTTGACTAATGCCCACGATCGGGCCAGTCAGGGGTGGGGATTTATACACTTTTGCCCGCGATCGGGCTGCAGGGGGCGTCGGTCCCTAATGGCTGCTGCCTGGCAGGGCGCCAGGTGCAAGTCCTCGGGGATCGAGCACCTGCATGCTAATGGCATGCAAATGGGGCCATAAATAGATGCAAATGGCCCCCCCTGTACCTTGCATGAATTATGGCCCCATTTGCATGTCACCTTTTGAATATGGGAAATTTGCACATGGCGCAATGGTACTTGCACCACCGCAACATGAATGCTCCACTCTGACCACTTGCGGTGGCGCAAGTTCCACTGCGCCATGCACAGTGGGTGTGGTCGGGGGGTGATGTTCAAAGGAGTTGCTCAATAGCACAACTCCTTTGAATATCTCCCCGGCCACACCCCTGCACAACTATTTTGTGCAGCGCAAGGGCTTGCACCACAAAATAGCACAGTTTGAATATCCAGCCCTGAATATTTAAATAAAAATAAAATACCAATATTAATTTGATATTGTAAAATAAATGTTAATAAATCACAATACTTTGTTAAAAATTATAAATCATATAAAATTATTTATTGATTGTAATGTTTTTTTTCTTTTTAAACAAAAGTCCTTTTGAAATAAATGTCCTTTTTTGGGGGCCGGGGGTGTGAATGAGGAGGTACCCACCCTTTGACACCATGATGCGGCATGTCAGTCACTTCCACAAGTGGAAGCAGGTGCTCACTGGCAGTGTCCATTTTGGGGACTCCAATCAAGTGGCTCACAGCTCATTCTCGTCATGTGGGAATTGAGGAGGGGGCTGAGATGGAGGGTCTTCTTCCTCTGGATGAGTCTCCTCAGAGATGGCTTGGTCACTCGACTGCTGCAGTATGCAATTTGTCTCCTGCACTGCTTCATTTGTCTCATGCTGCTTCTCCACCAGTTCATGGAACAGAACATGAGTGGTCAACTGAGCTGCCATGCTGTCCTCATGGCTCTAAGTAAGCTCTAGGATGCTCCAAGTGAGGCCAACATTGCTGCTAAAGAGGCCACAGAGGGCCTCATAAGTCATCCTCTCAAGTCTGTTACAGTGGTACATGGTACTTAAGATTTCCTTTTGTTTCTCCAGTACCATCACAACAGACTCAATGAGATTTTGAAGACCTCCACCAAGGTACTTGTGAATTGACAGAGGTCCTTCCACAGTGCCTGCACTGCTGCTGTAGAGGATATGATAGAAAAGAAAACAATAAATTCATATACATGTATGTTCTGGAGTGTGTAGTGGGAAAACTGTTAGGATAAAGAACTGAATCAGTTAAAGCAGAAGGAAGTGGGGAAGGCAGTCAGAACAGCAAAGGCCCAAACCAAGGAAAAGATAGCCAACTCAGTTAAGAAGGGAGATACAATCTTTTATAGGTACATCAGGGAGCGAAGGAAGACGAAGGGAGGGATAGTGAGGCTTAATAAAGGAGATGGGGGTGGGCAAAGAGTGACTGTGAAAAGGCAGAGATACTAAACAAATATGTTTGCTCAGTATTCACAAATGAAGAAGAGGAGGTACCTAAACCAAACAACAGAAACACTCTGGATAGGAGGGTTGATACCAGCCCATTCACAAAAGAAAGAGTTCTAAAAGAACTCTTAAAACTGAAGGTGGAAAAAAGCAATGGGGCCAGATGGGATTCATCCCAGAATTCTTAAAGAACCAAGAGTAGAACTATTGACACCACTGACTACCCTTTTTAACAAATCATGAGAGGATGGTGTGGCACTTGAGGACTGGAGGAGGGCAGATGTTATTCCACTTCGCAAAAGTGGAAGCAGGACAGAGGCAGAGAACTATAGACCTGTCAGTTTGACCTCAGTGATAGGGAAAATAATGAACTAACTTCTGAAGGAAAGAATTTCTGATTACCTAGAGGCCAGAGGTGCACAGGACCTAAGGCAGCATGGATTCACAGTGGGAAGGTCATGTCAGATGAATCTAATAGATTTATTTGACTGGGTGACCAAAGTAGTAGATCAGGGAGGGGCTGTGGACATGGCTTACCTAGAATTTAGCAAGGCATTTTACACAGTCCCACACAAAATATTAATATACAAGTTAGTCAGCCTTGGAGTGGTTCCCAAAATGGTCGCCTGGGTAAAAAATTGGCTGGAGAACAGGACACAGAGGGTGGTAGTAAATGGAGTCCACTCTGAAGAAAGGGGGGTTACTAATGAGGTACCGCAGGGACCACTTATAGGACCGGTCCTCTTCAATGTCTTTATAAGTGACATTGCAGAGGCACTGGAAGGAAAAGCATGTCTCTTTGCAGATGACACAAAGATCTGCAACAAGGTTGATACACAAGGTGTGGTGGAAAGGATGAGAAGGGATTTGGCAAGGCTGAAGGAATGGTCAAATGTATGGCAGCTTAGATTCAGTGCTAAGAAGTGCAAAGTAATGCACCTGGGAAACAAAAACCCAGGGGAAGAGTACACAATGGGTGGTGAGAAACTAACAACAAAAATGGAAAGGGACCTGGGGGTAGTCATATCAGATGACCTAAATGTGGGCAAGCAATGTGAGATGGCAGTAAGGAGGGCTGGTGGGATATTGGGATGTATAGGGAGAGGCATCACCAGTAGAAAACAGTGATTTCTTACCCTCTGTATAGACAGATGGTGAGACCCCATCTGGAGTACTGCATGCAGTTCTGGAGACCCACTCTCCACAAGGACATAGACAGGATGGAGGCAATCCAGAGAAGGGCAACTAAAATGGTGCACAGTCTTCACCAGAAGACATATGAAGAGAGAGAATTAAGAAGCTTAATACGTATACCCTCGATGAAAGGAGTAAGAGAGGGGACATAATAGAAACTTTCAAGTACCTCAAGGGAATCAACAAAGTCCAAGAGGTTAGCATCTTTCAGAAAAAGAGGTGTGCAAGAACAAGGGGGCTGAATTTAAAGATAGAAGGGCCACAGTTGAAAAGTAGTATGAGGAAGTATTTTTTCATGGAGAGGTTTGTGGATACATGGAATGGCCTTCCTGAGGTGGTTGAGGAGTCAAAAACAGTTGGGGAATTCAAGAATTCATGGGACAGACATAAGGCAATTCTAGGGGGTGGGGGTAGGAGGAAATATGTTGTTGGTTAACTAGGATCTGCAGCTTATCCATTAGGTAGGGAAATGGGCAGACTAAGTGGGCCAAGCGGTCCTTATCTGCCTTCAAATCTATGTTTCTAGGATATGTTGTACTTCTACATATTGCACTGTGGATAGAATGAGTAGTATTGCAGTTGTGATGGACCTTCTAAGCCTGGAAGTGAAGAATGGTCTCCGGCACCACTTCTTTTATCTCATACTGCTCCCCACCAGTTCAAGCAGCAGACCATGAATGGTCTCCTGAGCTGCCATGTTATCCTTGTGCCTCTGAGTGAGCTCTCGGATGCTCTGAGAGAGGCTAGCATTGCTGCTGTGGAGGCCACAGAGGGTATCATAAGTTTGCCACAAAAGTCTGTCATGATGATGCATGGTACTTAAGATTTCTTTTTTTATTTTCTAGTAGTATCGCAGGAGACTCGATGAGACTCTTGAAGCCCTCCGCCACAGTACTGCCTGAATTTCTGCTGTGGATGCTATGAAAGAAAAGAAAATACATTAGCATATTTTGCATGATCTAGTGTGTGTACTGAGAAAAGTATTAGGGTTTGTTGTACTTGTACACGTTGCACTGTGGAGAGAAGGAGTAGTATTAAGGTTGTGATGGAGCTTTTAATCCTGGAAGTGAGGAAGTTACTATGTTTTACTGTTGTACTTGCTCCATCTGAAGGCACCATGCTGTGTGTACTAAAAACATGTTAGTATTTGCATTTCACTGTGCAGAGAATGAGTAGCATTAAGGTTTTAGCAGAGGTTCAAAACCTGGAAGTGAAGTTATTGTTTTTTGGTCACATAGTTCTTGTATCTGAAGGCACCATCTGGTGATTTTTTTTCCTTATGTGTGATGATAAAGATTTCTGTGAATGGCAATGTACTATGTTGTATATCATTATTTAGAAGAAAAAGCTAGAAACAATAAAATGGAGATTGTTTGTTCTGGTGGACAGGAGAAGTACTAATGCAAAGTCAAGGTATAATATTATTCAGTGTCAGTTAGTGAGCAGATTTTGAGGACACCTGTAATGTTTTTTTCAAATAAGAATTTCAGTTAACTTGTGTCATACATTTAGATCCAGTTTGTCCAGGTAAGTACAGTTCAACACAGTTATAGGTTTTACTGTAGACAGTTACTATACTGATAGATTGCAACAGAGGGCTACAATTACTATGTGCTCTGTTAGGAGGTATGAACTTAAACATTTGGAACTATTTGTGGTTTTACAGGCTCTGGAAACAGAGGTATACTACAAAGTTAAGCATGCAAGCTGTGTTGTGGGGGGGGTGCTAGGTGTTGTAGCGTAGCACCAACAGCACTGCTACAGCAATATTATATGATACAGTGAAGAAGATAAATACTGTACGGCAGAGACTTCAACTGCAAAAACATCTACAGTTTTCATTTCAATACCTGATTACCGTAAGATGTAGTGAAATACAAAGAAAACCATGATATACTAGAACATGAGCCATTGGATATCCAAGCTCCCTCCAATCACACTGGAATGGCAGCAGACCTCATACAACCCCATTGAGGTGCTGGCATTACCTCTACTTCACTCATCTGTCTCCCACCAGCCCTGCATATGCACTGCCTCCCCAGGGTGCCCCGCATGATGGTGCCCCAAACACACTGCCATGGCATTGAACATCCAGGTGTCCCCCCAAGACACTGGCATGGCAGTAGAAATCATACAGCCCCACTGTGGTGCTAGTACCATCCCTCCTATTATGCGGTTGTCTTTCACCAGCTGTCTGTATGCACTGCCCCATCCTCCAGGATCCTGGCAGCATCCTGGTGCCCAGCATGTCAGCAACTTCCCCAACACACTAGCATGGCAGTGGACTTCATACAATTCCATTGGGATGTTGGTGCCACCAGTCCTGTCAGTCACCTGTGTCTCACTAGCCCTGTCTACTCAGTTGCCTGTCTCCATAACCCTGGTAGCCTCCCGGTAGGTCTCGGTACTGGGTGATTATAGTGCAGACTAAACCACACATGAAGAACTGCGTGGTCTGTAGCATTTAGTGCTGCAGAGAGACAGGTGTATATGAGCAATGCACAAGTATCACTACTCCTGTCACTCTGTACAGGAAGGGGAAGTGCATGTAGTGCATTTATTGACTGCTGGTTGGGTGCTCGGTTGAGATGCTTCCTATGGTAGAGTGACTAGAGCACCCAACCATACAGTGGGCAGCAGGGCAGGACCAGGGTTTGAATCCCTGGTGTGGGAATATTCTTTTCTGATTCCCGTCAGTGCACCAACATCTCAAAGCCGCATTGAATTTTTGTTTTACCCCTGTGTCCACACCCCTGAGAGCTGAGTGTAGTCCAGGGGTGTGGGGGTGGAAGCCTCTCACAAAAACATTAAGACCATTCGGGCATACAGTGTTTCTGTTGTGGTCAGCATTATGTGCTGCAGCTGTGTTGCCACACGCAGTGTTTGGTGCATGGTTTTGATGTGCAGTAAATCATCTGTGACATTATGACCTCGTGCCATAGGTCTCTATCTCAGATGCATCCCCAACACAATGTCAATGCAGTGAACCTTCAGTCACCCTTGAAGCACACTGGCATGATAGTGGACTTCATACAGCGCCATGCCACAGGTGGTTGAATGCACTCAGCACCTGCATGCAGTCATCCATTTTGGATCCTGTGGAAGCACAGGCACCTTTGGCACCTGAGTGAAGACACCCACTCTTCCCAGGTGGTTAATGGCACTTGGCTGTGCCTTGTGCCTCACAACCCACCTCACCACCTACCTGGGGCATTTGGTTATTTAGCATTACCACAGATCCTGTTGTGTGTTGTTGCATACTAATAATTTACAATGTGATCCTATGGGAATTTTATATCACACTTCCCAGGTGGTTAAAGGCACTCGGCTGCACCTCATGCCTCACAACCCACCTGGGGAATGTCATAATTTAGCATTGCTGCACACCCTGCCATGTGTTACTGATCATTTAAAATGTATAATGTGATCCTATATGAATTATATATTATACTTCCCTGGTGGTTGAAGTCACCATGCTGTGCCTTGTGCCTTACAAACCACCTTGAGGAATGCAGCAACTTAGCATTGCTATACATCCTGCTATGTGTTATTGCTTACTTATAATTTGCAATGTGATCCTATGGGAATTTTATATCACACTTCCCAGGTGGTTGAAGGCACTTGGCTGCACCTCATGCCTCACAATCCACCTGGGGCATGCAGCAATTTACCATTGCCAAACACCCTGCTGTGTGGTATTGTTCACTTAAATTTATAATGTGATCCTATGGGAATCATATACCACACTTCCCAGGTGGTTGAAGGTGCTTAACTGCACCTCATGCCTCAGAACCCACCTGGGCTGTACAGTAATTTAGCATTCCTGCTCACCCTGCTCTGTGATGTTGCATATTTGCAATTTAAAGTGTGATCCTAGGGAAATCATTACCACACTTCCAGGTGGTTGGAGGCACTAGGCTGTGCCTCATGTCTCACAATCCTCCTGGGGTGTGCGGTAACTTAGCGTTACCACACACCCTTTCATGTCTTATTCCTTACTTATAATTTACAGTGTAGTCCTATTGGGATTTTGTACTGCAATTCCCAGGTGGTGTGCAAGTGTGCATGTTTATCTATGGCTATAGATGCGCTGGACCATGATAATGGATTGCTCTTGTGTCACGTGGAAGAGTTGTATGTTGTTTGTCTTACCTGATGATAAAAGTCTGTGGTTGCTTATTCTTTGCAAAAAACCTTGTTAATGCAGTAGTTAGGGTTGATTACAGCCACAAAAGTATGGAAATACCCACCCTGCAGGCAGCAATGGTGGTGAGGTGTACCTTGGGGTTCTTAACCCTAATGCTCACCCCATTCCATGAGTAAATAAGCAGAGATGGGTACAGTACATGAAAATGGGGTGAGAGATAGGGTTGAGAACTCCAAGGCGCGCTTTACCCCTGTTGCTGCCTGCAGGGTGGGAGTGGGGTATCTTGCTATTCGGGACACAATTAAATGGATTCTGGAGTTATTTTTTAGAAAAATTACCCAGAAATTTGTTTTTTTATACATTTTTCAATCTTTTTTTATGACTCAATATTCTTTTTTCATATGGCCACATGACAAAGGAATTGTGCAATTCGAAAAAGATCCTTTCGTACGAGGAAAGTATTTGAACTGAGTTTTTTTCAGTTTCTTTCTTTTTTTTTTATTAAGGCATCCTTTTTCATATGAATGAAGCAACCTCACAAAAAAGGATCCCTTCATACTGTATAAAAAAAATTATCTGCCAAAAAAAAACTAAGTCCTAAATTTATTTTTTCCATATGAAAGCATCCTCTTCTGTATTAACAAAATACCTCATGAAAAAGGATTCCTTCATACAAAAACATGGAACTGAAATAGAATCCGAAATAAATCTAAGTGCAAACTCTTTTATCATATGAAGGGATCCTTTTTGGTGAGTATTTTTTTGTTCATAAAAAAAGGATGCCTTCATATGAAAAAAGAATTTGGACTTTGTTTTTTTTTAAGATTCTTTTTTCTTATGAAGGAATCCTTTTTTTGAGGTTTTTTCATTCATACCAAAAAGGATGCCTTCATACGAAAAAAAGAATCTGGACTTTGTTTTTTTCAGATTCTTTTTTTAGTATGACAGGATTCTTTTTTGTGAGGTTGTCTCTTTTGTATAGATTGGGATCCATTCAAATGCAAAAAAAAATTTGGACTTATTTTTTTCCACATTTCAACTTCAACAAGCCATAACTCCCTCAATTTTTGCACCTAAGGGATAATGAATGTATCAAAGCAAGGGTCTTAATGAGTACTACAAGAATAATAAATATTATACAATGGCAAGAAGGAATCTCAGGCTGTGATTGGTCAGTATGGGACTGGAGCCGTGGTGTTATCTTGGCATAACACCACGGATCTAGTCCCATTACAGAAGTGACCACATGTAAAGGAAAAAAAAAACATTGCTCCGCTGCCTACAAGCAGTTTCAACAGTACCCGCGTAGCCACTCTGCTCCCGATTCCTGACAAATGACGAGATCGTAAATAAAATGACACCCACCCACAACCCTTTTACAACAAAACCATGAATATTCCTAGTTAAAAAAAAGAGAAATCACTAATACAGTTGAGTTTCAAGGAGTAGTAGCAATGACACGAGACAAGAGAGACAGATGTATTCAGTCACTGCAGTGCTCGTGCTCCCTTCGTTCCACAATTTACCTTCTTCCTCATTTGCATCCCAAAGTAACAGCCATTCCACATAAAAAATAAAATTAAAAAATGAAAGGTTCCTATTACCAAAAACACAAATGTTTCACTAAACCGGTCAGAAGGCAAAACTGTCCATCGCATGACCGGAGATCACCCGAATCCACATTCAGCGAGCAACCACATCGTCAAACTGTCATGGCACAGCACTCACTCACTCCTAAAGTCACTATCTCAGTAAAAATGACCTGAAATATTTTTTTACCTCATTCTTTCATCTTCTCAGCAGCAAGTCTGTGTCTGTGGGTGGCAGCTTCACCTTTTGACTAAACAAGAAATCTATACTATTTTTTTAATATGTAATCCTACCCATTCCTAAAAATGAAAAAAAAAAAAATAATTATAAAGCATTTTTCTCCTTATTTAAAACCATTTTTAAAAGTATGATAACAACCTCATAAATTATTACAAAGCATTACAATTGCAACAATTACTTAAAACTATGAACTTTTAAGGAACTACTTTTTCTTGCGGATGAATATTTCTTATTTATTGTTCATTAAAAGCATTTAAAAGCATAAAACAAATGTCCTGCTTCTTATTTTTACACAAAAGGGCCATTGTATAATAGGAATAATGCACTCCAGGGTGTGTGTCGTGCTGGGATAACGCCACGCCTGGGACGTTGGACGCACTCGGCCTTTGGCCTCGTGCCCAACCACCCCAGGCGTGGCATTATCCCAGCACGACACACACCCTGTCGTGCATTATTCCTTTAATATACCCTCCAAAATGTAGTGGCTATATAAAAAACATAAGAAATTACATAATCACAGTTCCTTTAAGATAACATTGGAAGTTTCACAAGCCATACAACCATGAAAATATATTGCTTTTTCGGAGAAATGGAAGTGCTGGGCCCACTTCCCCAGAAACATGGATGTATGCCTCTATTAAGGGATGGAAGTGTAGAGCCCTGCGCTTGAATAGCAAAATGGATATGTTCATGCAGGCCCCTAATGAGGATATAATTATACTATTTCAAAAATAAATACATTATTTGCAAAAAACTTTGTTAATACACCAGTTAGTATTCAGATTATACTGACAAATATAGGGAAATGTGATGTTAGGGTTTCCATTATGGTTTCACCACTCCTAAGTCTTTGCAAATCAGGCCTGTGGTGTTCCTTGGGGTTTTCAACCTTAACTTTCACCCCATTCTTGTATAGTCTGCACATCTCAGATTCTTTACTGATGGAATGGGGAGAGCATTAGGGCTGACAATTCCAAGGAACACCTCTAGCCTCATTTGTGAAGACTCAGGAGAGGGAAACCATAATGTTTTTTCCTTTTTCGGCCTTCTGGGTGGGTGTGGGTATTAGGGATGGGAAACGTAATATCACATTTCCCTATGTTTTTCTGTTTAATCTGAACCCTAACTGTTGCATTAATGAAGTTTTTTTGGAAAGAATATAAACATATATAAAACAATTCATATACAGTGAAGAGAAGAACAGATAAGTTGCCTGAGCCATTTATGCGTTTGTATAAAATGAACAGAAAGAAAGACAATCATTGTTTTGAATATCACTCTTATTTTTGTAACAGAAATTAAAAGGATAGTATTTTTATCCACAACAGTCTTGAAGATATTAACATTAACCATTTTCAACTGGACAAAGACATTGATGCCTTGTCTCCAGGGGATTATGATGGTATTTTTGGAGAATTACTACCTACCTTCCTGTCTCTCTGTCTGTCTGTCTGTCTGTCTGTCTATCTATCTATCTATCTATCTATCTATCTATCTATCTATCTATCTATCTATCTATCTATATAGTGTAGGTAAGTAAATCCTATTTTTCTACCACAGTTTATCTTTTCCTTTACCCTACAGTCAGCATGCTTGCGGGTCATTGTTGGCCTGAAGGGTTTTCTTTAACACCAGAGCCAGTCTGCTTGTTGGTCCTTGTTAGCCCGTTCAGCTTTAGAACAAAAGATTGTTCATCTTTGTTTCAAAAATTCACTGTTGCTGATGCAACACTCAGAGACTGATGCCATTAATGCCACACTCCTTCATCAATGAAAATTCTACTGACTTAAATAATTAGCCCATCCTTTTCTGATGGCATAGCTCAGCACCCTCATTACTCCTCAGCTGTTCTCTTAAAGTGCAAAGTTGACTATTATACATAAAATCATGTATCTTTTAAATTATTTCGAACAATATTAACTTTGATTTATTCCCTCTTGTCCAGTAGGTCTGACTCCCCACCCTACCCTCTTGCTTGGTGTTTGTTAAATAAAGTAATAAGAACTTACACATACTGGATTTTTTTTTATTCTTTGGTAACAGTGTAAGGCCCACTAGACACAAATGCCAGTGTTCAAGAGTAAGCCAGAAACACTAGGGAGGTTAAGCAACTCTCTCAGAATCACACAGTATGCAAGTGGAGGTTGTGGGAAGAAAGCCCAGGTCTGCTGGACATACCAAGCTCATTCACAGCTCATTAATCTAACCTCTAAGCTATACTGCCAGCCCCAAATGTTTGGAAACTGACATCCCTCCTGTGAAAATGTACTGCTCTTTGTTTCCCAGCAGCTGTCTTGCTTCTGGCAGTGTCGGTTGGAGGAACAAGAAATTCAAGTAGCTTATCAGTCACTTTGTATGAGTGTCACCTCATGATGCTGAGTGCTTTGCTGTCTCCCCAACCCACTGCTGCACTATCCCTTAGGATGGGGGTGCAACAAGTACAGATGGCTGTCTGGCTATGCTGAAATAGTTGCTTTGAGGTGCCACAAACCGTTGCAGTGCCTCCCTGGCCTGGTGTCAGTTCAAGAAAGGGTCAGTAAAGCAAACAATGATGGCAACTCCTGCCAAAGTTAGAATCTTGGGTGGAAGCTGACATTGGCTTTGTATGGAAGCAGGGACTATAGGTAAGCTCCTGTCACTGGTGTGGGTGGGGGCAAGTGGAGGCTATATGTTAGGTATGGGGGGGAGAATCCTGGAGAAGCAGTTCAAGAAGACTGCAATATAGAAAGAAATGACCAGGAGGCACAGTGCTTTCTTTGGGGGGGGGGGCAAAGCACTCAGTGGGACTCCAGGAGTCACCATACTTGGCTGATATCAGATTATTCCCCATCCTGGGCTGCAATGACAACTCATAATGATAACTTGGAAGTCCCCAATAACAATTATATAAGTTTGACAAAATTAAGATGTTTTTTCTGTTGCTGTGCCAGTGACCCGGGTTCAGGAATGGACCCAGGGAGCAGGAGGGATGGCCGGGGAGAGAAGGCTTGAGCATCTGTAGACTGATCACCTTCTCTTGGGGAGATGGTGGAGTACAGATCCGGCACTTGCTTACTCCTGGTGGAGTCCGGGAGTATGGCAATGCGCTGGGTCCCAAAGATCTAGAAGGGGCGTGATATACGTTAGCATATGCCTTGATGTTTGTGGCACACCATACCCCTGGGGAACAAACAGGAAAATATGCTCCATGGCTGGCCAGATGATGGTTGCCAGCCTCTGCTGCTGCCGAGTCCCTGATGCAGCCCAAAGAACCACTTCAGCAGCACCCAGGGTAAAATGTAGAGTGTGCTGGGCGTCCCCCACTGGTGTCTATCTCCCTCGGAGGAGGGGAAGCTGGATTACCCCGGGGGGCTACAAAGTGGGGTGGAGGTGGCTGGCATCGGGCAGGGGTGCCAGCAGGAGACCTAGACAGCCCAAAGGAGTGGCCAACCAGGAGCAGGGGAAGAAGCAAAAAAAAAAAACAATGAAGATAATAGACCCCTACCAGGAGTTGTAAAAGAATGTTGGCTGCTTATGGGTTTGGATAATAAACTGGGAGAATTTAGTCAACAGAGAAAAATAAATGACAGCATCTACTCTCTGTTACCCTACTTACAAAAATGCAGATATTAAGTACTAGCTCAAACACAATGCCAGTTACAACTTCTCACTTATTATTTTCTATTTTGACTTGGATGCAAACATAGAAAAATAGAATTTGATGTTCGATAAGGACCACTTGGCCCATCCAGTTTGTCCATTTCTCCCTACATACACTATTGCATCAGACCATGCCCAATCTACAGCTCTTTATACCTCCCCTCTTCATTTCCACTATGATTTATTTGTGCTTATCTCATGCATTCTTGAACCCCACCCCTGTTTTGGCCCCCACCACCTCCACTTGAAGGATGTTCCAGGAATCCACCATCTTTCTGTGAAGCAGTACTTCCTCACATCTCTCCTGAGTCTACCCCCCTCCAGCTTCATAGCATGTCCTCTTGTTTGTGAGCACCTTTTCATCTGAGAAATACTCCCTTCCTGTACTTTACTTATCCCTGTGAGGTATTTAATGGTCTCTGTCATATCCACCATCTCCCTCCTCTGTTCCAGGGTGTACATATTGAGGTCCTTCTGTCTCTCCTCATAGGGGTTTGGATGCAGGCTCTGTACCATTGGACTGCCTCCACTCTGTCTATGTCCTCTGGAGATGTGGTCTCCAGAACTGGACACAATTCTCTAGGAGGGGACTTACCAGCGCTATATACAGAGGCAACACCACCTTCATCTTTCTTCTGGTGATACCCCTCCCTATGCACCCCAGCATCCCACTAGCCTTCCCTACAGCCTTGTCACACTACCTGGCCACCTTTATATCATCGGTATGATTATCCCCAAGACTCTTTCATGTTTGGTGGTCATCAATGCCACGCCTCCCATTTTGTACTTTCCCTTAAGTTTAGGTGCCCTAAGTACATTATTCTGCACTTTTTCGCATTGAAACCCAGCTGGCATATCCTTGGCCACTCATCTATTTTTCTCAAGTCTCTACTCATCCTCCCGAGAGTGTCCACCCTATTGCCGATTTTGGTGTCATTGGCAAAGAGCCTTCCCTTTCAGCTCCTCTTCAATGTCTCTTACAAAGACATTAAAGAGGACCGGTCCCAGCACTGACCCCTGAGGGATCTCACAAGTCACCCTCCCTTCCTTGAAGTAAACTCTTTTTACCACCACCCTCTGTCACCAAACCCTAGAGCCCCATGTTTTTCTTAAATAAGAAATAACAAAAAATAACAAGAAATAAAAAGATCAAGGTATAAAATGAAATAAAACAAAAACAAACACATGAAAAAGTTTAAAAAAATGATTGTTTTTTTTAAAAAAACTAAAGAAATGCTTGCAGCAGTTGTTTAGGCTCAGCCACAGTCCACAAGGAAGCGAAAGCAGAATTGTCTGATTCACAAAATCTTTCAAGAACATAGCATAATGCTGCTTAATACGATGTAATATACTATTATAATTTCTAGTATGTATAAGGTTACTTTGAGGTATTTTATGAAAGTAAATATGATAACAAGAAATAAAACTACATTTTTTTTTATCAAAGCTCTGTTTCTCCACTGCTGCAGTGCCTTACCGGCAGGGGCATCCAACCACCAGTCCTGCCCATAGGGAGAGCAGCAGGCTCACTTGCATGATGGGGGGGGGTCTGGCACAGCTGTAGTTCATCCACTGGAGGGCTCCCCCATCCCTGCCAGATGGACTGGCACCAAACCCCTCCAGAGCAATTCCATGACAGTCCTCCCTGCATCACAGGGCGCGGCCATTAAGCTCCTTGGTCGCGCCCAGCCTTTTTCCATTTTCTCCCCAATGGGAGAATGGACATGCAATGATGTCCATGCACCAACATGGAGATGTCCACTGTGATCCCCCCTTCCAGACACATGCACATCCGGAGTACCACCAGGCATCCCCAGGGACCGCCAGAGCATGGTGTGTATCCCACTCTTTCCCTCAGGACTGGGAGAGCAGTCATCGGACACTCAGTCCCAGTCCTCCCCTACTGACCCCCGATGGCCCAGGCTCATTTCTAAACCTGGGTCGCCAGCATAGAGAGAGGTGTGGCGTCCAGTGCCTTAACCTTCAGTGCCACTGGGCCAGGCGTAAAACTACATTTTCAATGCATAAAAAAAAAAAAAAGACACACGAAATTCTAGAAAAATGAAAATAAAAATTATAAAAAATAAATAGAATTTCAATGGGCTCTACCTATCACCTTACTAATTTCTTATTTAGTTTACCACCTTAGGACCGACTCCTAAGCTACCCAGCTTGCTTACCAGTCTCCTACGTGGAACAGTGTCAGACCCCTTACTGCCAATTTTGACCTCAGTGAAGGAGGTGGGGCTAGTGTCTGGTGCCAAGGAAGGAGGTGGGGCTAATGTTGGGGGCCATGGAGAGGGGCGGCTAGTATCCGGGGAAGGGGGTGCTAGTGTTTGGAGCTTTGGAAGATGGATCTTCTGGGGTCAGGGGCTGTGGAGGGAGGGAGGTTGCTAGTGTCAGGGCCCATGGAGGGAGAGTATAGAGGGAGGATGTATGTGTGCCTCAGGTATCTGAGGAGGTGGTCTCCAGGAGGTCTTGCAGGGGAGGTGTGAGACAAGGGTGTGGGTGATTATCAAATGGCTATGGTGGACGGGTATGGTTTCTGTGAGTCATGGGGCCCAGGAAGGAAGTGATATCCATGGCTCAGAAAACTGGGTTGCCTAGAGAGGGAGGGGTGTTCAAAGGGACTGTGGTGAAAGGGGTGGTTGCGTGTTGGGGTATGGGTGGAAGAGAGGGAGGGAGTTAGTGTATGGGGTGACGGAGGCAGCTGAGGTAGTGTTGGGAACTGGAAGGTATAAAGTCAAGGGGGCTATTGTCATGGGGGCTGTCAGGGAAACATGCTAGTGTCAGATGCTGCGGAGGGTGGGGGCTAGTGTCCGAAGGGTCTGTGGAAGGTGGTGGGGCTAGTGTCTGGATTTAAGGAAGGAGGTGTGGCTAGTGTTTGAGCTGTAAGCCAGCTAACTATGCAGACTGGAGGTACATAATGTCTCATTTATTCTCATAAAAAATAGCTCTATTGGTAAAACACTTGAAGCTTCTTCACAGCTTTTTTTAAATTTATTTTTTGAAGTGTATCTATTTTACTGTATTTAATACAACAAACTGTTCAATGACATACACCTTGCTGGGGTTACATCAGCTGCACCTTGGAAATGCATCACTAAATGCTCGCTGAAGCTCTTCACTTTCCCAGTGGGCCCCTCTGTGTACAAATGCTAGTGGCCTAAGGGTGACCTGGGTCCATTCAGGTCAATTAAACAATGTATAAACTTGTTAATGGGTTCAATGCTGCCTTAGAGTGGGGCAGAGTTCACAGATATTTGGGCCAATGTGTATGTCAAGGCCTGGCAGGACTACGCACTGTGTCAGAAGAGGTGGGTGGGCATGAAAATTGGGAAAAATATCAATTCCCAGCATGAAGCCCCAGTCACTGCAGGCCCTGCACTCCCTAGAAGTACAATACTGCCAATAGCCATCTAGCAACATCACCTGCTATTGAAGGGATTAAACATGGACTTTTGGTACAGCCACTGATTCCTTCCATGGGGGGCAGGATGGGAAGAGTCAACATTTCCAACCCCCCATTCTGGAGACTCTCATCAGCCATAGCACCCCCCTCAAGTCTCTTTACTAATGTGGTGGTCCAGAGCCCTGTTGATGGTGCAGAGAGCATAACAACTGGTATCTTCATCCTGCCCTGTGTGGATCAATGGGTGGAGGAACATGGCTCCCACCCCCAAGAGAGATCAGTCCTAGGGACACTGAATCCCCCATCCAATGGCCCCTGAGTGACTGAGTCCATTGTAAAATCTAATTCAATGGTGTGATACTGATCTGGTACCCCCCCCCCACACACACACACAATCAACTTCTTTTTTTTCAACCTCTACAGGTCCTTCCCAACTGACATAGCTGATCAGTATTTTTATTTTTCATACTGACCCATTTTCATTTTTATGTCTACAAGTCTGACAGGATGTTGATCAGGTGTAGGAGGAAACTGACAATACATATCAGGTAAGTATTGTTTTTTTTTACCCTACATTGTTTGTCATAGCTATTTGACAAACACCTGCAGAACCTTTGTGACCCCATTGCTGTGCTTGTTTTAGAGGAATGATTGGCTCCTCCATTGAGACCCCCTTATCCCAGGCTCCACAGGAACCAAGTAAGAGATCTCTTATCTGTGCTAGGATGTTAACCTATAGCAGTGCAACCCCAAGTATTATGACACTCGAAGATTTCACTTGTTAGGTGGTTGTTGATGCAAGGTTTGATTTTTTTTCAAATTGAATAAGCTTTATTTAGCACACCAAAAGAAGGAACAATATTCCATAAAAGATTGTAGAATATGGTTACACTAGTGATCAATAACAGAGACAAGAATAAACCAAATGGTGTATGATTTAAATAAAATCTTACATTCCATCCCCCCACTACTACCCCCAAACCCCCCTCCCATCTCTCCACCGGAGGATACCCAGAAGAATAGAACAAGTTGGAATGATCTAAACTGTCAGGGAAAGGAGGCACCTGTATTATATTAGGAATATTTAGGTTGTCAGTAGATCCTAGGGAGTTCCCAAATATATTGGTAATGTGAGAGTTCGCCAGCCACACTGGCAATAAGACGCTCAGCTTGCAGGGCAAATAATATCTCCTTGTGCCATTCAAGATATTGAGGTATCCTTTTAACAAGCCAATGTCACAGGATAACTTTCTTTGCACATACAGAAATTAAGGCCATATGTGGTTTCTGATTCCCAGCCAAGACGTTAGTATAATCCCCCAAAATGCATATTTCAGGGAGGAAAGCATTATTCAATCCCAAGAGCAGCTCAAGATAGGTTTGAATAGAGTTCCAAAAAGGGGCCACTCTTTCACTGGACCATAGAATATGGAGTAAATTGCCAGGCTCTTTACCGCACCTGGAACAGAGGTCGTCTGGGAGTTTACCTATTCTATGCAGACAAACAGGGGTATAATACAGGTTGTGAATAATATTAAACTGCATGAAGTGGTATTTGCCCCACTTGATAAATTTATAAAGGTGTTTCCAGATAGTGGTCCAGTTCCTGGGAGTATCAGATAGTGGAAGAGAGTGGTCCCAAAAATAAATTCTTGGCCCCTCATTGATAGCCAGGAAATCTTGCAGCACCCGATAGTAATATGAAACTTTATGTGAGACAGGAGCCTGATGAATGAGAGGGACTATTAAGGTACTTAATGGACTAAGCCACGGACCACTGCCAAAATGCTGTAGAAACTTATCTGAAAGTTGGAAATGTCTAAAGCACAAGGAGGTGGGCCAGTGATATTTGATATGGGCATCTTGGAAGGATAACAGCTTTTGATTGAAGGTAAGATCATCTACCGATCACTCCCCCATACAGGACCCAAACTTTTCAGAGAGAAGCTGTCTAGCTATACATAAATTAGGATTCCCAAACAATGGTTGGGATATGTCTTTGTATGGACAGACTTTAAAAAAAGAACTGAGTTGCAAGTGAACCCATAGGGACGCTTCCAGAGGGGAATTTCATAGGGATAGGGGAAGTTTCTTCTTTGGGAAATAAGGTAGAAAGTGAATATCCAAACCATTATCCAAACACAGAGAATGTTCAATGCCCACCCACTGCAGAATATACTGCCTAGTGGAGTCACCTCCTGATGTTCCCACCCAGTAGGAAAGCCGAATGAGGTGGAGGGCCAAGTAATACAAGAAAAAGTTTGGAGCCTGCAATCCACCATCCAATTTAGTGTGCATAAGCTTAAATAATGCTCTCCATGCTGTCTTACCATGCCAAAAAAATGAAGAGAGAAGTCGATGGACCTGATTAAACCACGATTGGGGAAGGGCTGAGTTAAACATCTGGAACAGGTACAGTAGTCTAGGGAGAATGTTCATTTTTATATTATTCATATGGCCCCATAATGTCAGTGGAAGTAAGGATCAATGATCTAGGTCCACTTTAAGATGGGTCAATAGGGAATCTAAATTAAAATGACGCATTTTAGAGGGAGGGGTACTAAGATAAATTCCTAAATATTTCAATTTATTTGGCATCCAGATCAAACTTAGGTGCACAGTATCAGCTTGGAAGGTAACATTGTTCAGAGGCATAATTTACATTTAAGTAAGATTTAAGTAGTAGTTAGAAAAAGCACCAAACTGAGAGGTAATCTGAAGGGTAGCATGTAGGGATGTGGCAGGGGAAGAGATGTGTAACAAAATACCATCTGCCTTGACAGAGAGTTTGTATTCTGTTAGGCCAATAGGGATGACCGAAACCTGAATGGAAAGATTAATTTTGTGAATGAGAGGTTCCAAGAAAAGATTGAATAAATAGGGAGAGAGTGGACAGCCCTGCCTGGTGCCCTGGTGAAGGACAAATGGCGATGATAATATTCCATTGCATAGGATTTGGGCTGTCGGGAAAGAATACAGCACCCTGATCCATTGAATAAATGCTTGGGGATTACGATTTTTAGGAAGTAGGGTAAATAAGTAATCCCATGAAACACGGTTGAAGGCCTTTTCGGCATCCGGGGGCACCAAGGCTACAGCAGCAGAGGAGTCCCTGGATACCGAAAAGAGATAGAACAGCTTCCTAAGGTGGTCAGCCGACAGCCTACCCTGAGCAAAACTGACTTGTTCTCTGCTGATGATGGAGTCCCACACAGGTCCCAAACTACATGCCATAACTTTAGCCAAAATTTTCATATCAACATTAACAAGAGATATTGGCCTGTAGTTGGATACAAATAGGGGGTCCTTGTCAGGTTTAAGTAGGACCAATATGGTTACTGCTGTGAGAGAGGAATCATAAAAACCATTCATAAAAATATGATTATAGGTATCTAAGAGAGTAGGATCCAATTGGTCTTTACAGGATTTGTAAAAAATTAGTGGTAAAACCATCCAGGCCAGGTGCTTTGTCTGTGGCCAGAGAGTCAATAGCTTTGGTAATTTCTGTTAGAGTTAAAGGAGCTTGTAAAATGGTAACTTGTGAATCTGTCAGCTGGGGAAGGGGCACATTTTGCAAAAAGGAATCTACCTGGGCTGAAGAAAAAGAGAATGGAGGGGGGGGGCATATAGATTCTGATAAAATATTCTGAAGGAATCAACAATATCTTGTGGGGAAGTCAGGAGAGAGCCGGATTCAGTATGGATAGAGGCTACAATTCTATTCGACACTTGGGAGAGTAACCAAAGGGTAAGAAGTTTTCCCACTTTTTCTCCCTGGTCAAAATATTTTACCTTTGAACGAAGCAGGAGATGTTCCATTTTTTCCCCCTAAGATGATATTATACTAAAAGCGGAGACTTTCCAATCATTCCACTAAGACTGGGGGGAGGTCTGGGAAATCTGTTCCTCTAGGGCATGTATCTGGGTTAACAGGGAGGATTAGGTAGCAGAGGTTTGTTTCTTTCACATATTTGCTAAACGGATCAGTTCCTCTCTAAGAGCACATTTCAGGGCACCCCATAATATATCCAGAGTAGACATGGAGGGGGAGTTAATCTCCATGAAGGAAGAAATAAAGGATTGAAGATGTTGTAGCAGGACACCTGATTTAAGCAATTAATTGTTTAGGCTGCAAACTTTATCTCTGTTCAGAGAGGAAGTGATCTGGAGATGAAAAAGGGTAGGGTGGTGGTCCGAAATTACTTTGGCTGAGTAATGACATAATAGAGCCCCAGGCATGCACTTTGCCTCTATTAAAAAGTAGTCAATAAGAGAAAAGGAATTATGTGGAAAGGAGTAGAAAGAGAAAACTTGAGTATCAGGATGCAAGACCCTCTACGGGTCAACCAATCCCACAGAGTCTATCAATTCCCAGAGAGCCAGTTGGCCATGAGAGAGTGCTAAACTGGCCTTGCCAGATCTGTCAAGATCGTTGGACTGGAGTAAATTCCAATCCCCCATGAGTACAATGGGCTGGGATATCTACAGAGCTAGGATGGACTGCAAGGTGGTGAAAAAATGGGGATCATCAGAGGTGGGACCATAAACAGCCCCAAGTATGATTTCCAAGTGGCCCAGTAAAGCCCAGAGAATTATATATCAATCTTGTGGATCTGTAACCTCTTGGAGGAGGAGAAAAGGAAAACTCTGAGCAATTAAGATAGCCACTCCCTTTTTACGGGTGTCCAAGCCAGCTCCGAATGCATGTCCCACCCAGGGCCACCTAAAAATGAGGACCTGGGATGGGAGTAAGTGGGTGTCCTGCAAGAAGACCACATCTGCCTGTAATTTCTGTAAATGAAGCAAGAACTTAGTCCATTTAGTAGGGGACTGGGCACTCTTAATGTTCCAGGTACAGAACTTATAGGTAGTCATTGTGATATAGTAGCTGGAAATCAGAAAGCATGGGTAGGTGCAAGGAAGTAAACATATAAGTGATATTTGACTGCTCTGACAGTATCCATCTCCCGGGAGTGTCCTCCCCCTCCAGTCAATTCCTCTGGTGGTGCCCACTTCTCCCACACAAGGCCCAACAATCATCAACCAACCCTCCTTCCCCCCTGTGTAGTAACACAAGCATAGTAATGGGAGGGTCAAGATGAAACACCCCCAATTAAGTAATAACCCATACAACCAACAAGACAAAACTCCAATAACACCAACAATTAGGAGTATCCCAACCCCCCTACCCCCTTCTAATTGGTTCGTGAAGGCACCAAAGATCAATGCCATACCTAGCCCCACGACTGCTGCCCTGCCCACTCAGTACCAACACACCTATAATAGCCTAAGAAGAATGATGAATCTGTCTAAACTTGGGTCCTTAGGGAGAAGAACCTCACCTATCCAAAATTACTAGGTACCCAGAGGTGGACCCCACCCTGGATCTACCTTGGGGTATTATACCAGGGTTACCAATAAGTTATAAAGGTATATAACACTGTTAGTAGCAAACTATAATATAGGAACACAGACAAAAAGCACTGTAGTTCAATACATAAGTAAGAGCTGAACGATATGTCTGAAACTGTGTACAAGAGTAACTAGTAAATATCAGTTGAACATTAAATATAACAAAGAAATGAGCTCTAGGTAAACAACACGAGTTAACGAAAAAAAAATTGTCTGGTACTCCAAACCTCTGAATAGTCTCAAGCTAATCACCCCCTAAATTACAAATAAGAAGGAAATTAATAGTGTAACCAATTGGGGGTTGCAGAATCAGTACACAATGCAATACAAGTTGTCTTACTAATCCAAAAGGTTTTGGAGCGCAATAGGGGGAAACATATGTAGGAACATAGATAAAAGGAGTCCCTGCTGAGGTTCTGCATCTACGTAGAACTGAAAGATTTAGGTCAGCTGATGCAGGAAGGAGCCCATGGCAAGTCAAATAAAAATCCTTTGTGCCAGTCAATAACTTGAGAACAGTTTCTATTGGTTTTGGGTGCTGAAGGTCAGTCATCACTCCATGTGAGAAATGCATGAAAAGCAACAGCAAAAGGCAAAATAAGGGACACCAACTGAAGGAATAACTCAGTGTAGGGCTACAGGGTTGAAATCACCCAAGAGTCCATGAAGACATCCCTTGAAAGAAAATAAAATTCTTGCCACTTGTAACTCTAGATCCTTAAGAGGCACGTAGAAACCATGAACTGCCATCAAAGTTCCAAAGAAATAAAGTTCTGGGAAGAAAACCAAAAAGTAGGAAATAAGCAGTCGATGTCGCACTACTTAGTTTAACTGACAGGTATGTAGTTATGACATGAAATATGCATCAGCCAGCTTTAAACAGATCAGGAAGGAGGGACTGAAGCTCCTTGGAGGCATAAGCAGAGTCCTCAAATGTGTGCCAAGTATCACGCAGATGAGCTTGCAACTGGGCAGGATATAACATTCAAAATTTGATCCCAGCTGATATAAGCTTAGAAACGGTTGGCTGAAAAGATGTCCTCTTTTGTCTATCAGTAGCTGGGAGATCATGTGAAACCTGGAGTTTATGACCTTCCCAGGTGATAGAGTGAATGTCCCTGAGCATAGCCAACACATGTTGTTTGTCGAGGTAGTTTAGGAGACGTAAAATAAGTGGACAAGGAGGTGTGCCAGTGGAGGTCTAGGGCACAAAGCCTGATGCGCCCGTTCTATCACATATTTCGGCCCTTTAGATGACGGTCCGGCCAGCTTGTTTAACAACTTTTGGGTGAAAATAATAGGCTTGGTACCTTCTGCATCCTCAGGAAGTCATAAAATCACCAGGTTGTTCCACCTACTTCTACACTCAAGATCTTCAAGCTTCAATTCCATCTTTTGCAGGCAGTGATGGAGTGAAAAGATTTCAGGGTCCATCCACTTTCATCATTTCTCAAGGGATACTGACCTGGCTTCCACATCATCAACTCTCTGAAATGTGTCATTAATGTCTTTTCGGAGTGAAGTGAGTTCTACAGCAAGGGTGGTAAGTGAGTCCTTAATTGGCTGCAGTTCCAGTAAAAATCTCGGTAGTGCCTTGTGCCTTAGAAGGAGCCTGACCCGAGACAGCATTGTGGCCTTTAGATTTCTTTGGGAACTTGTCTGGAGTCTGAGGAGGTGTATGAAGCAGGAGACTTTGATGCATCTCTGCATCCATTTCAACAGAAAATACCTTACAGAAAATTCACCTGCATCCACCAGAAAGAAAAACACAACTGTAGAATTAAATATTTAGAAAAGTTAGGCTGTGAACTGCTAAAGTAAAGAAAATAGCCCGGGTGAGCGGGAGCAGGCAAGAAGAGCTGTTAGCATGATCTGTGCATCACATGACTCCCCCTGCAAGGTTTGATTTATCCTCACTATTCTGTTAAGATTCCACAATCACAAAAGGAGGGAAAGTTACTGCAAAAAAACCTACATTCATGCAGAGATTAGGGTGGAAGACTGCAAAGTGCACGAAGTACACAGATAAAAACATTAGGGTTTTTGAGTAGAGATGCAGCAAATTATTAAGTCGCCCGTGAAGTGGACACAAAGTGGTCACTTCGCATCCGCGGAGCACAACGCAAATTTGACCCTGTAAAGTGCTCACTTTGCGTTATTATTATTACCACTTCAAGTTGCCATTATGCCTTAAAGAAAAGTAAGGTGAAGTGAGAGGAAAATAGGCACATCACATGGCTTATAGTACTGTAAGTCACATGCTTTAGCCAGGCAGGAAGGAAGTGAGCCAGAGAAGCAGTTTCACTTTCTCCTTTGCATCTGTAGAGGGAGAAAGCAGTTGTGAGAGGAGAGGTATTTGCTTGCCTTTTGTTGCTTTTCAGTGCCAGAATCCAGAACAAAACAGCTTTTTTAAAAGCTATTTTATTTCGTTTTCGTATTGTATTAGTGTTTTATTTTGTTAGTGAATTTTTTTGTATAAGTTTTGTTTTGTTTTGTGTGTGACTGGCTGTGTGTGTGTGCCCACTGTCTGTGTGTGTGTGTCATCCCGTGGACTTCAGAAGAATGGAGGGTCAAGTAGGAGAAGGTGAGTCACTGGCCCATGGGCACGGTAGGAGGGGAGGAGTGTGGACCCGTGGGGGGTGGGGCAGTCATGTGATGTTGGACAGCTCCAGACTCCTGGCCAGTGTTGCTTCACCCATTGAAGCAACAGGAGCAGCAGCAGCAGCACCAGTTCCATTGGTGGCTGCTGCACATGCACCTTCTCTGCAACTACCACTACTACCACCACCACCACCACCACTAGCAGCAGCTGTTGGGGCTCCAGCAGCACCCCCTCCACCACCTCCACAGCCACAGGAGGTGGCCCTGGAAATTGTAGGTGGTGATGGGACTCATGTCGACTTATGAGGACTGTGTCTGGTCCCCCCCACAGCTCCCCATTGTGGGAGTTTTTTAATTGTGTGGGGGAGACAGCACAGTGGTGGAGTGCCATGTGTGTGGTGTGCTGGTGCACCGTGGCCCCATGGGACACATTTGGGGACCAGTGTCCAGCACACCCAAATGCTGAACTGCCACAGAGCAGAGTGGCAGGCTGCTACGGAAGGGGCCAGGCATCCACCTGCTGGCCCTTCCATGGCAGAGGCAGAGGGTGCTGCTGGGGTGGGAGATGTGCCTCACAGCAGTCACAGCAGCAGCAGGAGGAGGAGGAGGGCTACTACAGCAGCTGTTCCTCCACCACCACCACCACTGCCACCACAGCCACCAGCACCACCCTGTCCACCACCAGCCCCACTACCTGGATGCCCCGCTGCAGTGGACCCCGCCACAGTCCCTGTAACATAGTCTGACATTGGCCTGGTGTGGGCAGCGCTTGAAGAAAATAATGAGCGTTTCAGTGCTTTGGAGCAGCAGGTTAGCAGATTGGAAGCACAGCAGCAGCAAATCGTTTCAATACTGCACCTGCTGCTGGACCTCTTCGGCATCCCGTGGCCATAGTAAGTGAGGAGATTGTTTTCTGTCCCCCCACACCCACCCCACCCCTGACTCCACCCCACTACTGTGTTGTACTTTTTTGTGTGTTTATTGTTTTTTATTGTTTAATCATACACATGTTCCCTTCCAGGGGAATCTTTCTTGCACCACATAGTGCAATACATTTTAGTGAAAATCACCTATAATTTCTTTACAGTGTGTCATGTGATGTAGAAATTCCCATTCTGAAAATCTGCCCACATTCTGACTCCCTTCTAGGCAACGTTAGGACGTGATGGCAGGGAGAGCACGTGTGCGTCTCCTTACAGTGAATATCCAATTGTCCATCAGGCTTCTGAATGTTTCTTTACATAATAATGGTCAGTTTGAGGTGAAATGTGTGGCCACATTTCCAGTAAGTAGAGCCTTGTTAGTGGAAACATACCACATTTAACGAAAAAGTGAACCTTATAACATAAGGAAACACTGGGATAGCTGGTCAACAATTGGATATTCACTGTAAGGAGCATGCAAATGCACTTTCCCTGCCTTCACGTCCTAACATTGCTGAGAAGGGAGGCAGAATGTGGGCAGATTTTCAGAACGGGAATTCCTCCATCACATGACTCACTGTAATGAAATTATGGGTGGTTTCCACAGAAATATATTGCACTCTGTGGAACAAGAAATATTCCAGTGGTAGTAATGCCGCCACATATTAGTTTATGTGCATCACCATAAGTATGTAATGTGGTGAATGTCTGTAAAGCAGCAGTGCTACAATCTGTTGATGACTCTGACCTATATTTTTTAATGCTGTTACAACTTCCTTTACTTACATCCTGACTGACTTGAATGATACGAGAATTTCCAGTAGTTGAGTGTGCTGTACTACCTTTTTTTATGTGTGAAATAATGAAAGGAGCATTCCTTTTAAACTGGTGCTGACCAGGTCTTTGTCATTGTTCTCTGCTTTTCTCCATCACATCAAGTACTGTTATATATCACTTCTGTTGTTAGTTAACAGTTATGCATCAGGCAGTGTTTTATGACACCACGGAACAATAGTTATTGAAAAGCAGCTGCAAATAAATACAAAGCTGGTCCGAACAATATTGGAAGACGTGCATATTTTGTTTTCATACATGAAAAAAAGTAGTCAAGTAAGTAAAGCAGACATAAATTGTGAAAAAAATCGTATCATTCAAGTCACGACTCAGAGTAGTGGTGGCTGTGGCAATGTAAAGTAACATAAAAAAGTACAGTTCAGAACTATGAGGACATTCTTGCAATTCTGCTTAAATTGTAAAAATGTCAGTATGACATCATGAGCTCACAGCAACAATCACGGAACGCACAAAAGTGGCACAGAGTCCCCAGATTTTTTCTGCTGTCCCAAAATGCATCCTCCTTGTGTGCAGAAAATTGACAAGTGGTTACACAGTGAAATGAGTCTGTTTCAGCACATACAAAGTCCACCAGAATTAATGGCACACTCAGTCATGTGCACAAAGGTGGCACAGAGTCCCAGATTTTTTCTGCCAGCCCAAAATGCATCCTCCTTGTGTGCAGAAAATGAACAAGTGGTAACAAAGTGTAATGAGACTGTTTCAGCACCTGCAAAGTACCCCAGAATTTATCGTGCAGTCAATCATGCGCCCAGTGCCCCAGAATAAAATGATGACCGTGAGCGAACTGTTGCTTGTCCAATGTGTGCTGCGATTCAAGGAAATGCAATGTGATCTTCTCAATCTTCTTTGTCTGAACACTAATAGTAGCCTTGGTGAGTTTATATATATATATATATATATATATATATATATATATATATATATATATATATATATATATATATGTGTATAGATAAATATGTATTTCTGAATTTTGTAGGTGAGGGGTGACATGGATATGTACTCATGGTATTGTTCTGTATCATTCACAGGTCACAGATACTGTTGGTGTGCGCATTCCAGTGCTCAATTAGAACTTTTTCCATAGAAATTTGCAATGGATAACTGTCAAGCACATGAAGGTAAGTATTATTTCTTTTTTTGGGTGGGGGGAAGCATATTTGCAGGTTTGTCTGTAATGGTTTCTTATTTTCTTACTTCTTCACAGATTTCATCTGCATCCTTCTCAAGTCTGGTTGTTAATGATGGTCATGGTCATCTAATGAAATGACTTCTGCTTGTTGCATGTGCACCCCTGCCCGGCGGGGGGGGGGCCCTGATGTTGAAGAACTTGTTTGGATAAGGCCACTTTGTCAGAACAACAAAGCATCTGGAAGTTTCCTAAAAAAAAGAAATGAATGACTTCTAACAATTTAATTGTTATGTGTCCTTCCCTGGTTCTCAAATCTCAATCCCTAAAGTCAAGTTTCATTTCAAAGACACATCTTGTCAACTAACACAACCTGTGTGCAATATTTGCTGCAGTATTTACAAAACAATCAAATGGATGAAATGAAATCTTCATACTTACCAGAATGGATTTCACATGTATATTACATCAGTTCTTCTCTGTATGGTACAGCTACAGTATCATTCCCTAACAGTTTTAGCAATGGAGCCTTTTTTTGTTACCCTGTAAAAGAAACATAAGTCCCAGTGGTGGTGGTCCAGGGGGCAGACAGACTCATGGTGGCAGTGATGGCAGTGGATAACATCAGTCCCCGTGGTGGTGGTCCTGGAGGGAAGACAGACTCATGGTGGCAGACTTAGATAACATCAGTCCTGGTGGTGGTGGTCTGGGGGGCAGACAGACTCATGGTGGCAGTGGTGGCAATGGATAACATCACTCCCAGTGGTGATGCTCCGGGGGGGGCACACCACCTTTTAAATACTTCAGTTAAAACCTGCCAACATTAACCACATCTTCATCCTCATAAAGAAAACTGCCCTCACAGTCATCGATGTCTGAAGTCTGACCACTGGGAAATTCTTTCTCCATTGTGTCATCATCTATGTCAGTGGTGGGCCGTTTCAGGCAGCCACTACCAGTGCAACCAGGGTGCTCCATTTCCACATCAGCAAGACCACCATGACTAGGCCAGGGTATGAATACTGAGGTTGCAGTCTATGCGGGTATGTGCCTCTCATTCATTTTAATGAATGTTAGCAAACTAACATTTGCAGGAGACAGATTTGTCTGATGATCCCTGACTATAGCACCTGCTGAGCTGATTACCCTCTCAACATTTACAGTGGAGGTTGGCCTTTCTGAGGTACTTCAGTGCCACAGCAGTCAGCTCTGGCTATTCACTGACCTTTCCACTCCAGTAAAAAATAGAATTTTCAGTTATTGTCAGATGCCTGTTTTCAGACAAATATGACTCAACCATTCTCTGTGCCACACTAAGTCCAGTTGTTGATGCATCATACTGTTCTCCCCAATCATTTATTTCACAAATACCCACTTGGGACAAAGCTCTCCCAAAGCAGGATGTCACCAGCCACTTTGGATGACAGACCACCTGGAAATACTGTTCCCTTCCCATTGCAGGATATGCTTGATGGTCCTCCAGGTACACCTTCAGCTGGATTATGTTGCTGAGGTTTGCTGACCTTGACACGTGACTTCTGTGCCCCATGAACCAAGTGCAGCAGTTGACCACTGATATTTTTTACCTGTTCAGGCTCTCCCTCCAGTGCTGATGCAATTCCATGTTTGTATTGTGGGTCCAGCATTGTTGCTATGGCAAAGTTGTCCCTATTCTGAATGCTCACAACGTGATGATTCTGGTCGAATACTGCCAGCATATGTTGCAGCAACATACTGCTACCACCATCTCTGGCAACATCAAGGCTATGCTGTACATTCACCAATGTCTGCCTCAGCACCCACAGCAATGGAATTGATTGGCTAATGGAGGCAGACTTGCCACTCACTGCCTGTATGCCATGTTCAAAAGGCGGCAAAATTGTTATTACAGAGTCCATGAGGTGCCACTGTTGAGTCATCATAGACATGGAGGCCCCGGAACTGTCACAGCTAGTGTGCATAACAAGATATTCTGAGATGGCTTTGTATTGTTCAAACAACCTATCTGCCATGTATAATGTGGAGTTCCATCGGGTGATAACTTCCAGCGACAAGCGGTGTTGAGGCAGGCTGTTTCGTATCTGCAACTGCCACAGTTGGTCACGGGCCTTTCCAGATCTTGAAAAGTAAGATCAGATACGTTGTGCAATGGTCAGCATTTCCTTTATATCAGGGTGCTGCAGAAACTACTGAATCACAAGATTTAAACAGTGGGCCATGCATGGAACATGAAAAAAAAACACCATTAGTGATGCATTTGACCCATTATCACTTGCTATGAACCCAGCTCTCAGGGACAGAGGGTTTAGCAATCTGTCAATTTCAGTCAGTACCATGTACAGCATGTTCTCACCAATGTATGAACAGGTCACACTGCGCATAGCAATCGTTGCATGCTGTTGGATTCCAGGAAGATTGCTACCACGACAATCCACCTTACTGCACTGATTATTCACATTACCAACATCACAAACAACCCCCGGCACCTGCTCCCATTGTGCAGTTATACACAGATATGTACTCTCCACTGTTTTGACACTTGTCCACATATCCATACTTAAATGGATGAATGGAGAGGAGGAATGTTGAAGGGCATGTCTTACTGAGTTGGACACAGTGCGGAACAACTTGGGGACAGCACTGGTAAAAAGTATGTCCTGGATGGGACTTTCCATTTTGGACAGGCATGTGCAGCAAACTGCCAGAACCCAGAATTCTCCACAAAGGAGAATGGCTAAAGATCATTTGCCAGCATTTCTGCTACAGCAGCATTGAGTTCATGTGACACTGTATGATTCGGGGGGTACTTCAGCTTATGCGCAATAACACTCTGTAACGTGGGCTGACTTAAATGTTTTACATGTGGTGTGTTGTTGATCACAAATGGTTGTGCTCTGTGATGAATGGCATTGGCAGGCCGTGGAGTGTGGACATTTGATAAAGACGGTTGCACAGGTGATGATGACAAACCCAGAAATGATGTTTTTTGCCAGATTTGCCAACCGGGGTTGATGTACCACTTGCACTAGACATACTGCATTCACCAGCACCACCACCACCACAAAAACTGCTACTCTCACCAGCACTGGACAACATTTCAAAGTCATTATGGTCGTCCACCTCATATTGCCTGTAGTAATCCTCTGCTCTTATTAATGCACTACTGCACATGTTTAATTTCCTACTGGGTTTAACAATCATGGAAGGGGATAGCATGCTGGCTATGGTTGCCAGTGACATGGGTGAATGTCCCACTGTGGTATTAGCTGCCCACTTGTGCTGGGTCCACAGAACCAAGTGCCTATTCTAAAGATGCGTATGCTGTCCTCCTGTGCCCAGATGGCTCCCCTTTTTACCTCAACTCACAGGCACATGGCAAACCTGGCAGATTGCAACTGAATAATCATTTGCATCTTGAACAAAAAATCCCAAACAAGGGAGTGTGATGATGTGCTTTTAACATGTCCATGATGATGTGGCTTATTTAAGTCTGTTATTTTAAGCACTGAAGTGGGGGGGCATGCAATGTTTCTGGCACTACACACCTGGATTGCAGCTGACCACCATGACTACCTAGTATATTGATTACTGGGTCATCATCATCATCATCAATAAAAGCGGTAGATCACAAAGTTTTATGGGAAGGGGGAGATTCCTGCAAACAGTCTTAGACACAGCCACTTTTAATTCATTTTTCTCCGGTTCCCAACAGGGGTAAATTACATCATCATCATATTCAACAACATCACACACATCCACATCTTCTGCTTGGATGCTAGCATGTTTACTGCATGTTGCAACAACAGCAACATCATCATCATCATCACATTCATCATCAGCATCTACACCACCATCACCTGATATTTTTTCACCACACTGTGAATCACTGCATGGAAAATGCATGACGTTAAGTGCCACGGTGGATGGAATATCACATTGTATGCTATCATTGACATGATCATCAGAATCCTCAGGTTCCATTACTGGGATGTTACTGGGAAGTATGACATCATCTATGCTGCCACTCACTTGCATTGCTTCACACTCAGTAGTTTTGCAAATGGTACACTGGTCAGAATTAGAACTTGACTCAACAATACTAATACTACCTCCACCACCACTAACACCAGTAACACTAACACCACCGGCTGGGAAACATCATCTTCTCCAACTATGAGTGAAGCTATTGATTGGGCTGTAAAAAACATTGCAGAAGAAATACCTTTCTTCACATCTGCAATGCACTTCTGTGTCTGCGTACTGCTACCACGCCCACAATCATCTTTCTGCCAACATTGCCATGGTGAGAAACAGCTTTGTTTGCATGTCTCTTTGCAGGCATTTTGGGAGACAAACCAGAAATATTATTACCAAATTCAGATTTTGATTAGTTCACTTTCTGATAGGAGAGATGCTGGCTGGATGGGAAGCCAAATAAACAACTGTGGCTTCAGCAACAGATAAGAGACTACTCTGACACGTTTATGGAATTAAAACAACTTCAGTAACCAGTGGTGCTGATGAGGTCACAAAAACAATCCAGTCTGGTAAAAAATACCTTTTGAACATGGGGCTGGGGGGGAGCACTGAATACAGACAGTGCAGATTTTTATGGCACTACAAGCAGCAAAACTAAGAACAGATACCACAATCGCAGTAAAAAATCAGGCAGCTGCAGTGGATAGCAGGTTCACACTGCTGCACTTAGTTGTAATTACACTAGTCTGTGTCACAATAAAAGGTGCATTATTTGATACATGCTACACTGCACATATACTCACACACAACACAGAACAGTTTGTGTACAATGCTGAACGAGGAATGTGACGCCAATGCAAAAGTTCAGTACTATGCCATGTTACGTATTGTAAATTTGTAATTTAAACAATCTGACCTTATGAACTACTGCACCATATCCACACAACAAGCAACAAGAACATTTCTACTATTATTGACAATATTACTATGTGTACATTAACACAGTCAGTTATGTAACAAAAATATAACCAAAAAACAAAGAAATCACTATTTCTCCAACTTAAATCTACCTACACCACAGATACTTCCCTCCCCAAAGCACACTCTCACTGCCTTTCACCGCACACACACACACACACACACACACACACACACACACTTAATGTTGTAAATTAACATTTAAAATCCACACACAAACAAAAATGCTCAATGATATGAGCACAGGAGGGTTTCCTACAATCGATGAACTAAAGCTGGATCCCCCAAAAAAGTGAAAAATACTTTTTGAACAGCTTTTACAAGATTCCTATCACAGACAGCTATCAGAGCACACTGTCTCCTACTTCTTCCTACTCATACTACCCTCAACTGAGACTGTGCCGATTAATAGAGCCCATGTGACCTGAAATTCCATGAATCACTGTAAAATTTGCCTTTGGTGCTCAAAAACAAGGCAAAGTGTACAGCCAGCAATGCACTTCGCCTTAAAATTGGCAGAGTAGTGGCCTGGGAAGGTGGAGTAATGCAAAGTCATTGTTTCTAATGAACTTCACGTTCCTCATTATAATGCGAAGTACTCTGCTTCACATTGTGGAGCACTCCACGGATGCACCTTTGCTCTGCGTATCACTTTGAGGAGTGGATTGAGCCCACTTCATCCACCGCTACTTTTGAGTCCTAGGTGTCTTGATGAATTGGTGGTGTGGTGTTCCTTGTGGTTGATAGACCTAATGGCCACCCCTTCCTTATGCAAAAATGATCTCTTGCATTATACACAGCCCTGTGGGAAGAAAACTATGACTGATTTTGTTGGCCACATGTGCCAAGTCATACTTCTTTTTCTTCAAAGAGTAATTGCCTGTGAGGCACTGGCTTGGAGCTGTACCTTGTTCTTTAGACAGGAGGCTACAGGCTGGACTGAAGGGGGGCTGCATTAAGGTTGGAAACCCCAAGGAATACCACACAACTGATTTGTCAAGACTCATGAGGCTCAACACCCTGTTTTTCATTTTCTTACTTTGTGCACTTTGCATTCTTCAACCATTATGCCTGCACTGTTGTTGTTTTTTTGCAACGAGTATATACTGTATGTAGTGCTGTGCAGAATTTTCAAATTTCTGCAGAATGAAATTCCACAGAATATTCAAAATTCCACTGAAATTCTGCAAAATTCCACCAGAAATGGAATGGCAGAATTCCGCAGAATAAAATAGTTGTGGAATGATTGTCTATGGAAAAATCACTGTTCCGCCAAATATTATTCAACAGATTTCAATATTTTCTGTGGAAATTGTTGTGTAACCATTTTTCTGTGGAAAAAAAAACTATTCCATGGAATATTATTCCACCGATCACAGTAGGTAGAATTCTGCAAGCAAACAAGCGAAATTCCAGCAGATATTCCACTGGCAGAATGGTCATTCCACACTAAATCCACTGGAGGAATTCCACATTTCATATAGCATTAACTGTATATATATATATATATATATATATATATATATTAGTAAATATTTTATTTATTTGACTATTATAGTCTTTACAAACAAGAACATTACAAATGAACAATTCAATAAAAAATTAATACAATCAAAACATCTTACTTATATAAAACCCATTTAATATCAGTAGAGTTAAAAACATCAGACTTATAATGTTCAATAATCATCATTAGTAGAGCTGTTATGAACCTATGCACAGTGTCATACTCACTAGTCTGTCTGAAAATGTCCTCAGCACAAAATAAATTCTTAAGGCTGAAGTCATGTTATAAGTTTTGGTTTGACATATATGGCATTGAGAAGAGGTCATTATCAGGTGGATCAAAGTAACAGCAAAAACAGTCAGAGACTATAATTGTCTAATTATATCAATATGATGCATCTTTAAATTTGATACAGATATAGGTGAAAGATCAAAAGACAATTTCGAAGAAAAAACAAGTAAGACAGCTAAACTTGATATTTTTGAGTTATGTACAAATAAAAGTCAAATTAAATACCATTTCTAATTTAGAATCAGGATTAGTACTCACTAGATTATTTGATCCAATTTGAGATATTGTTTTCTTTCTGATTTTAGAAATTACTAAAAACATCTAATCTTTTGGTCAGGAAATGTTCTTCTGGGTATAGTAATATTGTATAAGGAGCAGTTTATCCTAATCATTAAGATTATGTAGGTAATGAGCAAACCAATACATATGTGGTTTTCATTCCATGTACAATGGCATAACATGTGTAATGATTATTCCTTTCCTCCCTGAGAGCAATAACAGTTATAACCATTAGGTGAGTGGTTTTTTTGTATTTAACAAGTAAAGCATTACTTTCAAAAAATTTGAATTTGTATTTGACATACATTTTCCTGAGTAATGGATTAGTTAAAACATTTAAGTAATGCTTATAGCCATATAATTCTTTGCAAGCCAGGGAGAATATATGGTGAACCGAATTTTCTGTAGATCATTATTATTTATCTAGTAATTTTCAACTTTCTTTTTATATTGAGTAATAAGTGTTGTGTTTCTCTTCAGGTAGTTCTCAAGAAATTGTATATCATATTTTTTTAACAGATCTACTATTTGTTTGTATCATGGCAACATTACACATCCTAGTCTCATCAAGTTTTTTTTTCTCTTTTAAACACCTATGTGGCAGTCTATAAGGTGCAAGTCGTGTTATTTTCCACCAGTATTTGATCTGTTTGGAGTCTATAACTGCATTGATATTGTCCAGGCCACATTCAGATCTCAAGAATGCTGCCGGGCAAGAGTGTCCAACAGACAAAGCTTTTCTGATCAGTTTGCATATCAGAGTAATTAATTTCTCCTTGCTTATTACATCCCAAATTTCAGCCCTATATAGTATTTGTGACAGATATTTTGTTTTAATAGCACAAGTAAGTAGCTTTATTGATGGGTCTCCATGAAGGTAATTACATTTTCCCAGAGCAGGGTTGATTTTTTGCTGATGTAAGGTTTTTTCAAAGTGTTTTGATCATACTCCATTGGACGAGAACTTAATTACTGAATAAACATATGAATTAGTCACCTCCAATCTGCATTTGCCTACTTTCCATTTCCCCCATTTCCCGGACTTACTATTACTACTAAATATGACCACCTGTGTTTTGGATAGATTTATTTTTAACTTTAATTCTCTAACTTTTAGGTCTAATAAATCAAACTTTTTTTTTTATATCCTTTTTTAGGTAAGACTATGAGAATAATATCATCGGTGTATGCAAGTGCTGGACAGTAAAAGTCTGAAATCTTTGACCAATCAGATTTAAGATTTACCTTATCTAATAGTCAGTCAGTCTATATAAAGAAAAAATAAAGTGAAGGCAAGGATTCATCCCTGTTGCACTCCTCTAATAATGGGGAATATAGTTGACAGATGTCCGGCAGCTCCTGGACGTACGCTTGCCCATGTGTCTTCATGCAAATTATATACTATGTGAATTACAAATGGGTCTATTCCTCTTTGTATCATGACAGTTCAGAGTGTTTTCTTGAGATAGTATGGAAATCTGATGACAAGTCCACAAAAGCAACAAATAATTTCTGCTTCCTTATTATAACATAATCCTCACTTAGGTATAAAAGAATAAAACAGATGTCAGTGGTAGAATACTTCTGTTTAAAACTCATCTGTAATGCACCAATAATACCTTGTTTCCCAAAGTGAACTTGCAGGAAGTTTCTAAAGAAGTTGCAGAGAGACCCTGTCAGTGTATACTTATTTTCTTTCAATAATTGCTGCATTCCAAATAAATTTAGCATTACAAGAGTTTCAGAATCCCCACAGTCTAGTTTAGATAGTTTGTTAAATGTGTCTCTATTTGGAAAAGAAACATAAACAGCTTTTTCCTTAAATAGGATTTCATTGTACCAGGCATAGTTTCTGGGTTTAGGTGAAACTCATGTAATTTCTACAGTAGCTACCCTCCCATCCTTACTTCCATTATATCATCAAGCCCGATGTCCAATTCCAAATCCAAGAATAAATTCAGTAAATGAGTTTTTTAAATTTAAATTTTGGAAAGAAACCAATCATTTGGTCCAGTCAGTCTTAAAACAGGAGGTTCCTGATGATGTGATGCGAAGAACAGAGTAGCAGCCCTTCCTCAGTGCTCCCGCTCCTCCTCACTGCAAAACCCATATGTTTATAGCAAAACTGAGTTCTTACCACTTTCAAAGTGCTGTCCCTGTTGTTTCCGTCCTCAGGAGTTTACAGAATCAGTTCCAGGCTGAAATATGGAAACAGAGATGATGAACACTCCAACTCACCATACTCCACCTGCCACAATGGACAAAGCTAGAAGAAGGTCCATGCCTCTGCCACCGAGAAACAAGCTACTTCTACCCCGGGTCCAGCACCATTGTGAGAAGAATATTTCCTCTCCAAGTTTTTTCCCCTTCAAACTTGAACTGAAAGGGCTTACACAGGAACTTAAAGCCATCCGGACTTAGGTGGAGAACTTACAACATGCTACCTTGGATAATAAAGCCTGCATCATCTCCGTAGAGAAACAGAAATATAAAATTGATCCAGCGATGGCAGATCAATCAAAATCAATCAATCAACCAAAATCTTTATTTAATCAGGCGAACATCATTGAGCATAGCTCATTTACAAGATGGACCTGAGTGGTCAAGAAGTGCAAGTGTTATTACATTGACAAGGGTATCATAAACAGTAAAACAATGACAGGGGTAACAAAAAACAGTAATACAATGACATAAGTGCTAGTATATAACAATATACATATGTACAAGGCATTAACACTTTTAATCTGGGAGACAGTAGGCAGTTGGCACATCAGAGTTAATATGTAGATTATAGGACCTAGCAGGCATTTTGAGGGTGAATCTTGAGACTGGGAACGGGAGTTTTTTCAGCATATAGAAACACGAGCAGAAAAGGGGTAGGGCGTGTGAATTAGGCCTTGTGGAAGCAGTTGCAGAGTTCTGGGAATAGGGTGGTGAATAATCTTGAAGGATATTAAGGGTGGGAGGTTATTTAGCTTCATGGTTTTTGGAGTGAGTTCAAACAATTGCTAGTGAGTAGCTGATAGCAGCCCTCCCAAGCTGCAGGCATTGGGGACCTTAAGAATGATAATTTTGCTGATCCTTAGGTTGTATGGCCTAGAAGTGATTTGAGTAAAACAGTCCGAGATGGTAGGGTAGCTTGCCTGATAAGGCTTTGAATATCCAAATTGCAGCATTCCTATTTCTTCTGTGTTGTAATGATGACCAGTTAACTGCCTTATAAAGGGAACAATGGTGGGTGCTGAAGGAAGGTCAGTAATGAATCTGATGGACCTGTGGTATAGGGGTCCAGTTTATTTAAGAGGGGAGTGAACAGTGTCCATACAGAAAGTCAGCATAGTCAATGAGGGATAGGAATGAAGCCTGGATTAATCTTTTTGGAGTCTCTGTTGAGGTAGTGCTTTATTCTAAAAATAAACCAAGCCTTTGTCTCAGTTTCTTTAGTAGCTCCTCAATATGGACAGAAAAGTCAAGTTTTTATCAATCCAGACACCAAGATATTTGAAGTTATCAACGATTCCAGCTTTCTCCAAGTAAGGTGGTTAGTTGTAGGGTGGTAGATGATGGGGTAGTGGCAGAGCAACTTTGTGAGAGAAAAGAGCATAGCTTTGTTTTTTGGCATTTAGAAGTAGTTTTTATCCAGTAAGTTGTGTTGTAGGATGGAGAATTCAGATTGTAGCAGTTCACAGGCTTTAGACAATGAAGGATTGCTAACATATAGCACAGTATCATCAGCAAACAGATGGATGTTTGATTGAGTGAGGTTAGCATCAATATTATTAATATAGATGGCAAAGAGGATGGGGCCAAGAATAGAGCCTTGCGGTACACCTCTTAGCAGTGGTTTTAAAGTGGATAGGTAGTTTCCATTTTTTACCAGTTGTGATCTGTCTGATAGATAGCACTTGAACCAATTGAGTGAAGGGGAATCCAACCCTATTGAGCCAAGGGAGGTGATCAGTGATTCATGATCCACTGTGTCAAATGCTTTGCTCAAATCCAGGAACACAGCACAGGTACTATTCTTCTTATCCATAGCAGTCTGCCAGTCATTGGTTACTTTGGCTAGGGCTGAAATGGTGCTGTGCCTTGATCTAAATCTTGATTGTGCTGTGTTTAGGAGGTTACTGTTATCCAGGTAGACCCTTAATTGTGAGTTTACTAACTTTTTGAGCATCTTGGACAGAACTGATAGGATGGAAATGGGCCTGTAATTATTGAGATCCATGGGATCACCAGATTTGAGTAAAGGAACTACTTGAGCTGTTTTCCAAATGGAGGAATGGATCCAGGTGAGGGAAAGATTGAAGAGATGAGTGAGGGGGCAGATAAGACTTGAGATGCAATCTTGAGGAAGTAGGGGTCCAGGGAGTCTGTACCTGCACTTTTGAAGTATCCAAATTGGAGAGGAGATCTTCCACTTCTTTCAATGATATTGGGTTGAAGGAGAAGGTTGATGTAGCCTTTTGGCCCACGGTGGATTGAAGATTCAAGGAAGATCTCAGGAGATTTGCAGGTGAAGAGTCAAATGCTAGTCCAGCTGTGGTGAAGTGATCATTGAAGGTATTTAGAATTTCTTGTTTATCCGTCATTTCTGTGTTATTTAGTAGCAGTTTGCAGGTTAAGGCAGGAGTAGAGTTTTGGCCCAAGATACCCTTTATAGTTCCCCAGAGCCTGGTTGGGTTATTATAGGAGGCATCCAATTCAGCTCTATAATAGGCCGCTTTGGCAGATCTTATTTGTGTTGTACATGAATTTCTTGCTTTTCTGAAATTTAGCCAGTCTATGGAGTCCTTAGTTTTTCTTGCCTTTTTCCACAGTTTGTCTCTGGCTAGCAAGGCTGTTTTAAGATCAGTGGTGAACCAGGGGCAGGACCTTGCTTTAGTTCTGATATTGGTGAATGGTGCATGAATATTTAGAGCATTAGTGATAATGTCCTTTAAGATCTGGAGAGCTATTTCCACTGAGGTTGTAAGGTAGAAATCTTGCCAATATATTGTGTTACCAGGTCATGGAGGTAACCTGGTATGTTGAGCTTCTTTTTGACCTTTTGGGACAAATTCAGCAGGGTTGGATGGTTTGGGTGAAGATCTTATGCCAGCTATGGGACAATGGTCACTTACATCATTCGGTAGTACTCCTGCATGAGTATATAAGTGAGGCTTATTTACCAACATAATATCCAGGAGTGAGCTGTTGCTAGAATGTTTTAGGTTAACCCTGGTTGGGTCTTTTATTAGCTGTGTAAAGCCATAGGTGTCACAGAAGGCTACCAATGGAGCAGATGCATTAGATAGCCAGTTTAAATTCAAATCACCAAGGATGATGGTATCTTAAGGGCCTAGATTGGTTATTGACCCCAGGTGAGATAGTAATTTGAGGCCTGCTGAGGGGGGCCTATAGCAGCCAATCAATTTAAATGGAGACAAGTTTGGAAGGGATATTTTGATTGATAAACATTCAAATTCCTTTGGTCTGGATGTGATGATGAGGCAGGTAGCAGAGATGGTGTCCTTAATGTATATGGCCACCCCACCACCCCTGAAGGGCGATCTGCTCTGAAGAGCTGATAGTTGGTAAGGTTTACAACACTGTCTTTGGTCGATGGTCTGAGCCAAGATTCAGAGATGACCAGAAAGTCAGGCAGGGTATGTGCCACCCAGGCCTGTATTACGGAGAATTTTTTTAAAAGGCTGCAGGCATTGATATGTAGGAAGCTTAGGCCATTTATAGAGGATAAATCAGCATGGGAAAAAATACTTTCAATGGGGCCAGGATTTATTTCAATGGTACCAAAACAGATCAGAAGGTAGAAGATTAATTTGAGGAGGGCACCAAGGGACAAGGATAGTGAGTGGTCAGAGCGTTTCCTCCTAATCCTGGGTGCCTGCTGTGAGCTGAGTGATGGTCCTGATATATGGATGCAAAATTTTTCATAGCATAATATTTTAATGGACAGGCATAGTGGGTTAATAAAAAGCCATGATACAAGTAGGGTGCCAGGGCTGTGCTGAATTGTTAGGGTGGCCTTATGTGGGATATCCCAGAGGTTGCATTGCAAACGTGGTTCAGGGTGAATAAGGAATCCGTGGTTGGCCCTTGTGGATGGTAGAAATGGGCAGGTCGTATTAACTGAGTTATTTATCTTGACACTGGGTATAGCATTGATATCATAAGGGATTGGGTGAGATACAAGGCTCAGGAGCAAAAGGGAGCAAAGTAGCATTGTGGAGGTTAGGTATGGGTTAAGGGAGGAAGGGAAGGGATGTGGGTGTGGATTAAGAAATGGCGGGAGAAAGTGTATAAAAGGAATCAACCAAGGGGGCAGGCAAAATTTTGCGGCTTTGCCCGTACCTTCTGCCTGCTTCTCCCGGCCTCCTGGAACCCTTGGTCGGCTGCACAGGTGCCGCCGACCCGCTAGCGCCTCGGAGCCCCCTCCGTCATTTTTGATCTCGAGGGCTGCGCCTTCTACAAGGTGGGGGACAGAGGAGAAGGCAGTCAGTAATGTACCTTTATTGCAGTAATCTGCAACAAGGTGCTAAAACTTGAGATCTGCACAACAATAGACTGGGAGGGTATGGGGGGGTAGGCGCTGCCTAGCCCACACAACAATTCAAAAGACTGTAACACTTAATTTTAACATAGGGAAAAACAGCCCATAAACCAGGCACAAAGTAAGAGAAAACAGCACTTTTTATGAGAAATTCAAAATAAATTACAGAAAAGCAGAAATCCCAGCCAGAATAGTGCAGCAAACCCCAGTTTAGAAGTCTATGGGAAGGCGCGCAATGGGAAACAAGGCACAGTCTGCGGTCGCCTCGATTGGTTTGCGGCTTTCGTCTGCATTCTTCTGCCTGCTTCTCCCGGCCTCCTGGAACCCTTTGGTCGGCTGCACAGGTGCCGCCGACCACAGGCCCTCGGAGCCCCTCCGCTCTTTGGATCTCGAGGGCTGCGCCTTCTTCTGCCTGCTTCTCCCGGCCTCCTGGAACCCTTGGTCGGCTGCACAGGTGCCGCTGATCCGCTGGCGTCTCGGAGCCCCTCCGCTCTTTGGATCTCGAGGGCTGCGCCTTCTTCTGCCTGCTTCTCCCGGCCTCCTAGAACCCTTGGTCGGCTGCACAGGTGCCGCCGACCCGCTGGCGTCTCGGAGCCCCTCCGCTCTTTGGATCTCGAGGGCTGCGCCTTCTACAAGGTCTATGCAGGAAACACACAAAGCTAGAGGCTAAACTAGAGGACTTGGAGGGTCAGAGCCGTAGGAACAACTTAGTTATCCTTGGTTTACCTGAGAAGGCTGATGGCTCCAACCCTCTTCTTTTTACGCAGAAACATTTAACTAAGATCGCTGGTCCCTTCCATATGGCACCTCCTACGTTATTAAGTGAGACCACCACTCCCTGCACCTGACTCCACCACAAGGCTCACCACCAAGGCCCTTCATCCTATGTTTTCCCAACTTTGTGGAGTGGCAGCATGTACTTTCCACACTCAAGGACATTAAAGAAGTCACCTGGGAGGGCACCCGACTAAGAATTGTGCAGGATCTGCCTAGATCAGTGCAGCAGAAAAGAACAGCCTTTCATCCTATAGTCAGTAAGCTTATTGCCACAGGCATTAAATTTAGGATGGTTTATCCTGCTATGTTGCACACCTCAATTAACAGTTCTTGGAAGTCTTTCCCATGTGTGGATCAAGCCCGCTTGGATCTGAAATCTCTACTCCCAGAGCTGTTTGAGGAGTGCTGATAGTGCTACTCCGTATCTGCCAGATTTAAATAAGTGCAATGTAGCATGAATGGACATGGCTACTCTGGTTACAAATAGTAAAATATTGCTCCGTATCTGTCCTACTGAATAATGTCTCTGGTCAGCAACATCCAGAATGCATAATAGCTTGCTATTTTATCTTGAGACTGGTAGCTGGTGGCTAGCCCATTGCTGCTTTCTGGTCTGACGTTATATCTTACTTCAATCCAGGATGACTGGTGCAGCCTGTCTTTCCTGCTTACTACCCTACTTGCAATACCAGTGGAGAGAATGCTTCCATTCATGTTCTAGTGGGCTGTTCAGGTGTGTTACTGTTTGTGCATACATTGCACTCTTCTAGGGGGCAGCTTACCTCCCAGGATTTTTTCGCTCCACCTTATGCTTTATGTTCTGGATTTAGGACATTGAAAGCAGCAAGACTATCTTCATTCAGGAAAAATACTCTAGGTGATTTCTCTGTCAAGGGCTTGTATTGTTGTGTTGGCGACTAGAGGGGGATCAATAGCCCTCAGTGAATTTATTTTTTTAAAAGCTCTAGACCTTTTCCAGTTGAAGTTATTAAAGTTTTGTAAGGTGTGGTTCAGGGCAATACTTTAGTTTGTTAATATACTGTAGCATGTTTACCCCCCTACTTTGGAGTTCCTATTTTATATCTGGAAGTGATCCTGTTAAGGATTTATTATTGAATCCTTTTGCCCCTGTAGTACAAGTTTGGTCCCTGTGAATCTACTATAATAATGGGGCAAGGTTTGTTTATGTATTTTAGGGCTCTGACCATCAGATGCAGGGATGAAAGCACATCACGGCATAGTCTAAGGGTCAGGTCATAACCATATTTTTCTTTTTCACCCTGTGGGATGTTTATTGTTTCTTCCTTGAGGGGGGTGTACATGTAGTATATAGGGAAAAACTATTTTTTTTGGGGGGTGGTTGAACACTACATTTGGTCCTCTTTCCCTGCAGGATGGGCCCTTATTACTGTGGGTATAGCTAATCAGGAAGCTTCCAATTAAATGATAAAGTTAGCTTTTACATTTCTTGTATCAGGTTTTTGGCAAGGGGGGGCAGAGATGAGGAGCCTGAAGGGTTGGGTTTACCATGTACCTGTTAATTTTTGTTAATTATTTTCTTTGGGAAGGGGAGGTTGGGAATTTGTTATCATGATTTACAATAGTGGACCTTCATTTATATTATCTGTTCCTTTCTTTGTGGGGCATTGGTTTGTGGTTACAGGGTTATGGTCCTACTCCCTGTCTTTCCCAAAGTTTTTTGGGGGTGTTAGAGTAAGGTACAGGCTTCTTTTTTCTGGATTCATGTTACAAGGGATGTCAGGTAGGGGTTGGAAGGAGGAAGGGATATCAAAGAACTATCTTTATGATTTTGATGGTGTTGACTTTTCTAATACATATGATTGAACATATGGTGTTATATTATAAGTTTAGTTATGACTAGTTCCTTAACTTTTGCTACAAGGAAGGTGAAGGATGCCCGCTCGAAGTCCAAATAATATAGTATTCTTAAACATCTGCAGCATCTTAAGTGTGATGTTACATTTGTACAGGAGACACACCTCCTTGAAAGTGAGGGCTGTTTATTCCAGCATCAGAATATTGGCCAGGTTTTTAATGCAGGGGCCAGCACGTCTGGATAAGGTGTTGCAATACTCTTTTCTAGTAGAGTAACCTTTGTGTGTCGACAGTGCATGGGAGACCCTCAGGGAAGATATCTTCTCCTCTGGGGTGCTCTGGACCACACTGACATACTGCTGGGTTGCGTTTACGGCCCCAATTCTGATACCCCTTCTTTTTCTATGGAGTTGGCCAACTTAATTGCTCCATTCCTCTCTAACCCTATTTTTTTGTGAGGAGATTGGAAACTCCCCCTTTCCCCAGATCTTGATCGGACTGGCAGGCCTCAGTCAGGCTTGTCCCCCACCCAAAGTTCCCTGTGAGAGTTCATATATTCCCTTGGTATTTGTAATCCCTGGTGGGTTTTGAACCCTCAGCAGGGGGAATACACTTTATATTCCCCTGTGCATTGTTCCTCATCATGGATAGATTTTCAGCTTGTCAGCCACACTCTTCTGACTGTACTGCTGGGTTATGGTATAACCCCCAGGGTTCTCTCAGACCACTCATCACAGTTCTGTCTAACCACTCATTGGTCTGGAGTAAATTTGCCCTAGACTCCCATTTTAAGAAAGAAACCTTGTGGAAATTAAATACCAAGCTTCTAAAGGAGGAGTATATTATCACCCATATTAAAGAGCAACTAGCTTTCTTTATCTCTTGTAATGAATTCTCTACTGGGAAACCAGACATAGAATGGAGCGTTATGAAATATTTCCTTCATGGTGAGTTCATATGCCTAGCTTCAGTCGGGAAAAAGGAACAGGTGGTCTCAGACCAGCTTTCTTGCATCAGGTCCATAGAAAAGAACCTCTCCCCTACATCCCAATTCTGTATGTCAGGAACTGTTGTTTTTGAGGGATAAATGTGAGTACCTCCTATGGGAGAGATTTGAATATGCCATCCTTAAAACACATTCCAAATATGCCGATCAGGGTGACAAGACCGGACATCTGGTGGCTCTTCACCTTAAGAAGGCTGAGGCCTCAAGCTTGATTGCTGGTATATGGTCTGCAGCTGATGACTGTATGAAAATGACTCCTAAAGCGATTGCAGCTGAATTTGAGCATTATTATCAGACACTCTATAGTTTGCAGCCTAATTTACCCTCTCTACAACAAATCACTGATTATTTAAGTGCTATTTCCCTTCCTACCCTGACTGCTGAGCAACAAAATTTCTTGGAGTCCCCCTTAAGGGAAGCCAAAATTCATTCAGCTCTTCAAGCATTATCTACAGACAAGGCACCAGGATTTGACGAACTCACCCAGGTCCATCTTGCAAATGAGCTTCTGCTCAACGATGATCGTCTGGTTAAATAAAGACTTGATTGATTGAAATAAAGACTTGATTGATTGATTGACTTTCTCCAAACTTTTACAAGGTATTTTCTAAGGAAGTGGTACCCTGCTTGTATCACTTCTATAATTACATACTGACATCCAGTCTGGGGGATCATTTCCTCCTTGATGCTGTGATAGTACTGCTCTCCAAGCCAGATAAAGATCTGGATAAAGTAATCAGTTATAGTGCCATTTCCCTTTTCATTATGATATGAAAATTCTGGCCAAGATTATGGTGGCTCGGACCAGTCAAGTTTGGTCTGGCCTTATTGGCCCAGAGCAAGTTGGCTTTATGGTCATTCACTCCTCAACTGACCACTTAGAAAAACTGGCTCACATGCTTTCTATGTCCTGGGACGCTATCATCCCTATGGCCTTGGTGTCCCTGGATGCAGAAAAAGCTTTTTATAGGGTCTACTGGCGATTTCTATTTGTGACCCTGATACGATTTGGCTTTTCCTCCCAATTCATTTCTTGGATTCAAGTATTATACTTTACCCTCAGTGCCCATATCTGATGTAATGGTGTTTTTTCATAAGTGGTAGGTTGAGGAGCGAATGACCATAAAGCCAATTTGTTCTGTGCCAATAAGGCCATACCAAACTTGACTGATCCGAGCCACGATAATCTTCCTCTTTCTTCAAGTATCAGGCCAGGATGTCCTTTATCCCCATTCTTGTTTAATTTATATTTAGAACTGCTTCCTACTATTCTTTGGATGACCCCTGATTTTACTGGGGTTTATATTGGATCTATGGAACTTAAGTTGTCTGCTTATGTGGATGACATTCTCTTACATTTATCCCATCTGAAGTCAGCCATTCTCACAGCATTGACCATTATATAATAATACTGCTACTTGTCCAAGTATAGACCTAATTTAGATAAGACTGTTATTATGCTCTTAAATTCTAGAACCCTTAAAAAAGACATCACAGATCTTGATATGACATGGTCTCCTCAGTCCCTCAAATACTTCCGTATTTTCCTCACTCACAGTGAGGACAGGATGTAAAGCTTAAATTCACTGACCTAGTATCCGCCTTTCATCAAGACCTTCAGCACTGGAGGATGTATCTTTGACTATTTGGGGAAGAATTAGTATTCTTAAAATGAATATTTTACCCCGGATCTTCTATCCGCTTAATATGCTAAACTACTGGCACCCTCTGTCTTGGTTCAGAAGGATCCATTCCCTTATTTTAGACTTTGTGTGGTTGGGTAGGCCCCTGAGATGATCCTAGAATAAACTGGCTAATTCTAAGACTCATGGAGGGCTCCAACTTTCATATTTTGGCCTGTACTACTGAGCTAGCCATACTAGCAAGTATCTAAAGTAGCTCTCTGTGTGACAGGTCATTAACTCTAATTCCTACCTTCCCATATGGATGACCCTAGAACTAGAATTTATTTTGAAAGCTTGCCTATCCCCAGACTCTTTATTGTATGTAGCCCCCAGGGAGTTAACTGCCTCTTGGTAGGCTATGGAGATTGGAGTGTCAGTTAAAGTGCATTTGCAACTGTGCTCAGTTCTGAAATACAAACATAAAACAGATCTTTCTTAGCCTATTGTCTGAAATCCGCATTTCAAGATTGATGGGAAAGTTATTTCTGGGAGTTGGTTTCCTCAACTTATCAATACTGATGTGTGCAGCTTGCTCAGGGATGGGGCTTGCCTCTCCTCAGTAGATATTTTACAAAAGTTGGGTTTGAATAATACCAATATTTGTAAAGAATATCAGCTTCTCCATTTTATTATAAATTTGTTTGGTACAGGTCTTGCCATGGTGAATGAAGGTGAGTTTCTACAGTCTCTGGGGACTTTGGCTTCCCACCCACACTTGGTGTCAAAAATCTATGCTTCTTTATTCCTTTAAGCCTTTCCCACCATGGAGGATGTGTCTACCTACTGGAACTCCCAGTTCCCACAGCTGGCCTTTGACTGGCATAAGATATGGCAAGATAATTACACTTATATCACACAAGATGATCTGCATCTCACTCAGTATTACATCCTTAATAATCTATATCTCACTCCAGTCAAATTGGCTAAGATACAAAGAATCAAATTTTCTCTTTATACAAATTATGGGAATTTGGAAGGCATTCCATACCATATTTTTGGGGATTGTACTAAGGTGGCCTCAGAGCAGTTTTTATCAATAGGCTAAGTAGGCTGCAGCCTAGGGGCACCAGCTGTTAGGGGGCACCTGAGAAATGAGAGGCACTAACAAAATGTGGCTGGCTCAGTGGCTCTGGGCATCATTGCCCCTCTCCCAGAACTCAGTGTCATCTGTGCCCCCCCAGAACTCAGTGTCAGTTTGTGGCCCCTGTGACTCAGTCTGTCTTGCCACCCCCCCAGACAGACCAGATCAGTCCAATCAATGGCACACATTGATTTTAAAACACAGTGTGTGTGCACTGCACATGTGCACCCAACACCCACGCCAAATGGATGAAGAAAGTGGCTGGAGAATGCTTGCTGGGTAAGGCATGGTACACACCACATGAGTCACTGATGTCAACTAGTTGATAACAGTAGTAGCAGTAGAGGTGTCAGTGTCTACCATACTAGAGAGTCAAGACAGATTGAGCACTAGGTGAGACAGAGACTGGGTCACACTGGCACCAGGTGATGGTGAGTGTGAGTGAGATTTGTGATGACCACCACAGTCAGTAGTTCAAAAAATTGCCTAAAGAGGAATGTGGTCCGGGTTGAAACCTGAGGGGGTAGCAGGGCCAGGGGCCCTGCCCTGCAGGCTACCCTGACTAAACAAAAATTTTGGGGGGGGAGAGGGGCTTTGGTTCAGGCTTGCTTGGCCTGGGCTTGGCTTGGGGGCACTGACAGTGATTTGCCTTTAGTTTCCCAATTATTGTTTGCATTCTCTGTTGGCAAAAATGAAAATCTTGTCAGTCAGCCTCTTTGTGAAAAAAGGCCAAAGTAATGAATATGGGCAAACACTGCAACCATGAATTATAAAAAAAATTAAGTGAGTCTGACTCTGTGTGTGTAGTAGGTACCTGTAGTGGCAATTTATTTTTACACTCCGTTGTATAATGTCAGTGTCACAAACTCAGTCTGAATTAACTTTGCAGTGCTCAGCTCTTACAGTTTATGGACATCAAAGATCACATACTGCAATTCTGGAGTGCAAAGCCAACTAATATAACACATTGCCTCCTATGCATTATTCTCTATTTCATTTCTGAACACCACAAATAATGGTCTATATTTATTATTTTGGACTGGACAATAGGAACTGTCGGGCTGGCGATGTATCCTAGACGTAAGAGTAATGAGCTGTCAATTAGCTTGGTAACAACTTTGGCCAGATTCAACAGATCTACTTGAAATGTTGGACACATCATTGGAGGTATAGGTCTAATGATGTTCCAAATTTGGTTTGAATCTCTTGTGTGGTTTGTGAGATACAGAGTGTTCAAAAATTTGAAATTTTTATGTGTTAGTTTGTTTTCTTTGTCAACCTGTATCTCACAATCAGTTGTAGCTACAGGCATGAATTTTTCAAGGAAGAACAACTTGGCCTCACAGATTTGCCTTTTGAAGGTTTGGTGAAAAAATATGAATTTATTAAAAAGTTATTAGTCTTTGTTTTTCCCATTATTTCCTATGGGCACAAAATAGATGTTCCTGGTGGCATAGGTTACTAAGTCAGAGCAATGCTCTGGCATAGGATTTTATGACGAAGTTTATCAATGGGCATATAATTCTATGCTAGAGCAGCTGTCCAGTGTATGATTGTATACCAAAGAGTACAGATGCAGGTCAGCACCCCCACCCCCCCAAATGAATGTGGGATACTGGGAAGCCCACTCCCAGTGTCCCAAAATCAGTTTTGTGTCCCTAAAAAAATAAAACCATCCCTCAATTAAGTTTTTTAACTTTGATGCAGAGTCCTGCATCCTGCCATTTTCAATGTAGAATCCTGCATCGAAGTGCTAGCTTTCGCTGATGTCGGGGTGCCCAATCCCAAGTCAGCATTTCTACTGCCCTCCATTACTGTGGCACACTGGGGAGTCCACCCCCAGTGTGCCAAAATAATTTAATTAATATTTTCCCGACCCTGAGATGCTGACTATCAGTGTTGGATGTCTCCCTGATCCCTCTTCCATTGCCAATGGGTGTGCATAATCCCCTGTTGGCATAAAGTATCCCCCCAACTCATGTGGCACAGTGGGAACCCACCCTAGTGTGCCCACATTCACTTTTGCTGTTCTTGTAAATGAAGAAAACCATCCTAATGTTTTTTTTACACCTGTAATAAAGAAAACAGTCATAGTCATCTCTCCAGTCCCCTTCCCCCATCACCACCCTCCCACTGAGCACCCACCTCCCTGAACCACCCTTACCCATACTTACCTCTGGAAGTTGGGAGCAGAGATCTTCTCTGGACTGGGACACATCTGCACTCTTCAAAGTCCAACTGCAAACTAAGGAATCAAGGTAGGCTCGTACTATGGCATTCAATGGGGTTTTCAACTTAGGTTGATATCTCAGCCATGTTTAGGAATATTTACCCCAAATTTTCAACACAGGGTTCTTGGGACCCCACCTCATGAATGCTGTCACTGCCATTTCGTTATTCAGTCCCAAAAGGTAATTTCACAGTCACTATGTGGAATCATCTTTCTGGACCAAGTAATGAAATGACAGAGCCGATGTTCATGAGGGGAGGTTCCAAAAAGCCCATATTGAAAATGTGATACAGAAATTCCCCCAAATGACTGCGTTGTGAGTGTGCATTGGGCAGTTTCTATGCAGATTCATAACTTTGCTAATTTTTAATATTTTCACTCCAGATTTTCAACTTTGAGATTTTTTCATACCTCCTTATGAACAATGTAGTTGTCATTTTTCACATCATGCCCAAAATGTGTTTTTGCAGCTCTGGCACAGAATGGCACTGTCACTGTGCAAAATTACCTTTTTTTTTGAAATGTAAGAAACTTTATTGATTATATGAATCAACAACAATGACATAGATATACTGAAATGACATTAGTGTCCAGATACCTCCCTAAGAGGAAAACAGGCCTCCCCCCTCCCTCCCACTACCCCAGCCCCCCCGAGCAACCCCATCAAGTGCCAAATGCATAAATAACATGGGTGAGTATTCCAGATATCACAGAAATACAGACAAAGGAACATGACACCACATAGGCCATTCTGAAGCACTCCTGAATCCATATTTATCTAACTCCAGCAGTATATAAAATATACATTTTACCCCATC